>CM056994.1:314279910-315560399 GCA_029891345.1 Dryococelus australis | reverse complement strand
AAAATTAACAAAACTCAAATGATGTAATTGTAACGAACCATATCGTCATTTTTGAGATTTTATGTATTAAAATTTGTATTACTTATATCTTTTAGGGTACGTGATAGTGTTTTTTATCCTACTTTAGAAAGTCGCAACATTACAGGTGAATTTTTTTTTGTTTTCTGTGCAACTAAAAAAAAGTAGATTTTCTTACTGCTAAACCTGAAGGGATGTAGGTATAAGGTATCTGATGCATGCTTCGGACTACTATTTGTTGCATGTAGACAGAAAGCTGCGCTACTCTGCTTCCTGTCAGCATGAGGGAAGGAATTGAACAACAATTATTGTGTGCTTTGCAACAGATTTCGTTGGGAAGGGGGGGGGGGGGGAGTGTGTAATATTTGATTAAATGCGATTTCTAACCCCCAAAAAATACTTTCTGCTGGTGCGAGAGCCGTGAGGACGCCATGGGGTCCAAACCCTGATGAAAGAGTCACTTCAGTTCGCGTTGAAGGATGCCGGAAACGCGTGCAACGCTGAAGGCTCGGTTGATATCCTTCGTTAACTGATGCGAGGACTTGTATGGAAGGAAGACATCGCGGGCGTTGCCGTGGTTGGGCCTGCATCTTATTTGAAGTGTTTGAAAAATGTTCCCAGTAATGAAGAATTAATGATCTCCTTAGCAGTCAAAACAAATGTTGATAGCTCGTAGGAATTGTCGAAGTTGTGTCCTTAAATGTGTGTGCTTTAGTTTAATTTATACTGTTGCTTTGTTCAAAGTTCCTGAATTATTGCAACACAGCTATGAGTCAGACCATGAGGGGACAATGGGTATTTGCACGGTTTCTCAAGTCATGTTGAGCGGAGTAGGGACCCCGATGGCGATTGCTAAACATCGTCTGAAAATATTGCACAAATAATGGCGTTTCCATCAAAGAATATGTTTCTGAAATAATTTTGCTTCCGGAAAACATTTTTTTTTTTTTTTTTACTCGGAAACTCACTACGGAAGAGTTATGACGTCTGGCTACCGAAGTTGAGTTAACCATTGGTGAATGTAACGGAGAATCAGAAGTGAAATTAAAACGGCAATGTAGTATTTGCTTCAGCTCCAATCATATCATTAAAACATGTTTTTATAAAATGTGCTAAGTGTAGGTATAACCCAACCTTCAGTGAAACATTTATTTTTACAGTAAACACAGAACAGAAAATTTTTTTTTATAAAATTAAAAAGGAGAAATTAACGTGGTTCCGGGAAAAACTTTACTAACGATTCTTGTAAGAATTAGCGTAGTAACAGAGTTTCTTAGTGCATTGATTGATTTTTAATAATGGTGTAAAAATTCTAATAAAACAAGTTCTACAGGAAAGTTACTCTGCAAAACTTTAAATTTTTATTTAAGCGTGTTGCCCAATTTTAGTACGGTATATACAGAAAACCATTTCGAATTCACGAGTTGTATCCTTAGGTGAGGTGGCTGGGTGTAAGTCTCGTGCGTAAACTATCTAGGTTCGAATCACCACCTGTTTTCTACTTTTTTTTTCGTATTAACGGAAACTATTTAATGTACGTGAAGCCAAAGAAATATTAAGTTGCAGCAACTGAATCTTACAGTTTTGGGGCAAAAAATAAGAACAAGCAAATAATTTGATTTCAAGAACAAAATATTTCGTTGCACCTATACAAACAATTTTATTTGATTGTGCCAAACAAATTTTGTTTGAGCCAACAATACCTTTTTCTCAGTGTGGGGGTATATCCAGCTATATTTATAGATTATATTGCCGCGTGGTAACGCGTTTATTTTATACATTGCGTTAAATCATAGTTTGATATGAAATAAAAAAAAAATATTAATCGCGCTTGCAGTTTAATTTGTAACAATGCGGAGATAACAGCTAGCAGGTGTGGAGAAGTTTCTATAATTACAGAAAAAATTCAACTTAGATTCTGCAATTAGTTTATGAGAAATTTGGTTTGTATTTATTAATAACGCCCTACCGTTTGATGGCATAAACTGTACGATATAGCATGTAACCTGGGCACGGTGATCGTATTGAAAGCGATGCAAATCAATGACGGAAGGTTCAATTTATTGCAGGCGGTGCTTAAAACTTTATACTAGGCAATCGATCACTGAACGTCTGCTGTGGTGCCAGTTACAATTTGTCAAACTTTTAGAAGCCTTTATGATGTAAAAAAATTATATTTATTTTTTCGACGGTTTTAAAAAATTACGCATGAGCTTGCCCGACAGAAATTCAATAGCAACTTTTATGAAAGGAATGATTTGGGATGCACAAAACAGGAGGCACTCTGCAACTACGTGGCAGTTAAATGAGGGACTGAGTGGAAGGCATGTATCGACGAAAGAGAAAATATTCATCACGTTCCTGAAGAAGACGTTGCTATTCAGTTACAGAAATATCTTGCTCACTTCCCGTGAAACACAAAGCAACTTAAGGGCCAAATTAATTCGGATTTATAGGTTGAATGCCACGCATAATTGGTTATACTTGAATGGAAGGCGTCAAAATTTTTAATACGTATTTCTTTCCAACGCTGACATTTTAGAGGTTTGTAGCTGCTCATTTACACCCTTTTCATGACGGAAGATTCTCGAACTAAGCTAATAATATAATTTATCGTATAGAACGCCACGCACGCACGCCATAAATGCACAACTCAGGGTTCTTATTACGGACTTTCATGGCACCGAGCGAAGTGGCGCAGTGACAACTCACTGGGTTCGATTCCCGGCCCCGCCATCCTGATTTCGATTTTTCTTTGGTTTCCCGAAATCACCCCAGGAGCATGTTGGGACTGGTGCTTAACAAAGGACATTGCCCATTCCTTCCCCAATCCCTCCTCCTTGTGCAACTTGCACCGCCTCTAATAACCTCGTTATCGACCAGACATTAAGCCAAACTACCTACTTACCTACCTATAGTCCATTCACGGATTTCGGAGTATTTTATCAGAAACATTTAAAAAAATCACCCCATGTATTACGTATTTAGTTATTTCGTAAGTATGCCATGTAACAAGCGTTTTATACCTCTGTAAAAACGCACGTGTCTTATTATTCGTTAAATTGAAGTTTTGCCTATATTTTAATGATATATTTTAATACTTATTTTATAATAACCACGAATAAAAACAGCGCCTAGTAAGAAATAGTTCCCATGCAAAATAATATTACAACTGGGTGATCACGAATTCTGTGCGTTGTCCTTTGGTGTAACTTTTTAGGCCTAATTAAGTGAGTGAAGAGATTTGGACGGCTCTTAACAGCGAGGTCTTGAGAACCGATGGGGATGATTGGTGTGAGTATGGAGTATTGACAGAATGAAAGGGCGGGGGAAAGAGGAGATCCCGTAAAAAAGCCGCCGACCAACGGCATCGTCCGGCACGATCCCCACATGCGAAAATGCGATGACTCGGCTGGGGTTGAAACCCGGTTCGCCTTGGTGGGAGGCGAGCGGGCTAACCGCTCGGCCACCGTGACCCCTAAGCTTAGTTGAGGTTAGTTTACACGAGACGGAGGAATATCCTGGTAGTGGAACTTTAGCAGGGATTCAGAAAAGTGTGAAGTAATAATGAATGGATTATACCTACCTATCAGCTAACTTTGTGACAGGTTCTGAGATGGAATCTGTATGTGACTGTCATTCACGCGTTGTATCACAGAGCACTTATAAATACAGAAATGAAACAATTGCTTACTCCTCGAACTACGGCATTACACACCAGCCAAATACCGTAAACGTAACACGCTAGGACATTTGCCAATCAGTCCCTGCTAACTTGCTAGCCAGCCAACAGCCTAGCCTATTGGAAACATTTCGTACCCAGTCTCACGCAAACCCATTATATATATTATATATATATATATATATATATATATATATATATATATATATATATATATATATATATAAATAAAGAGCCAAACAGTTCGACATATGAAAATCACATTGTTAAAAAAAATACATTATAAAATTTCGATAGTGTTTATTTAAATAAAGTATTGTGAAGGAATTGTCTTCCTACAAGTTCTGAAAACAAAAACAAAGCAGTGTAAAACAAAGCATTTGTGTTTACCTGCATACACGTGTTCGAATCTCGTAACGATATGAGTAAATAATAGACTTTTTTAGAGAAGTTCTGTGTAACATTGAAAAATTCTTTTTTTAAATTTGGCGTGTCTGACGCGCAAATAAATCATTGTCGGACATCTTCACAAGACATTTTTTCTTCTCAGTTCAGTAACATTAAAAATATCCATCTGAAAAGTTTCCCCTCACATTTCGAAACATGCAATGTATCGCCGGCCATATTTTGTGTTGCTTCTTAGCCGAAGTTTCGTAGGTGCTGTCTGCCAGGTCTTCAGACAGCAAATTAATATTAACTGCAGTGAGAAGGGGAGTTTCGGACCGCCGTAGACTTCCATTCGCCTGGGAGCGAACTTATGAAAGTTATCGTTCCGTGCCTGGAGAAAGGGGAAGGGAGGGGAATCAAATTTTGAGAAAGGAAACAGAACAGATGGAAAGTCTCGTGGAAATAGAATTGGGGAGAGGGGCCGAAGGAGTGTTCGTAAGATCGCAAAAGAACGGTCAAGCAGCTGTCAGGTTCTGGGCTCGGTTCCCACGAGGATACCTTCAGGAGGGTGGCTGATGGACATGACGCGGGATTGGTGTGGGGATGGGGAAGCGTACCTGCCAACCGACCACCTTGGATACACGTTAATTACCCTTTTACCCTTCCAACCCCCCCCCCTGCCAACCGCTAAAATCCCGCCGGCCTACGGGTCCCAGAACGTTTCGGGAAAATTTCCCATGTCCGGGGTTAATGGCTTTTCCCCGAATCCTGACAGCTGACCCGCTCCGAGTGAGTAGAGGGAGACTGCTTGTTCTGGAGCAGGGATTCGTGATTAATTCCCCGTGTTGCTGTCTGTTACTGCACGAGGCAACGGAAGTAGCCCTAAATTGGGAATGCCCTGTATAATCTGGCAACTAACGGTGCAATACTAAACAGGCAACTGGCATCTGATTTAAGTGTACAATAGGAGTACAAAGATATTGATGTTTTAACGTACCTCATGCACCTAGGTAAATTACAGATATGAATTATACATGAACTAATTATGGAACTGTTCTTAATATTCCTTGGTGATTTCTCTATGCTTAAGTCTAACTTTTATTATATTCTGGTGTCATGGAGTCAAAATTGTTACCTGATAATATATAGGTCGTATGTCTGAGATTTAAATTTTAATATTGTTTTTGCCGTGCTTTAAGGAATCTTAAGTACATTGCAACTGCGCTATATGCCACATGATTCTACAGAGAAATAATGAATAACTGATAAACTCTTAACTATAGAATACTCCCACCCGATCCTCAATGTAGCAATCATATATATATATATTAATGATGTGGATGAGTGGGACATTTATTGGATCGACCTCGTCACAAAAGTTCGACGCCCTAGTGGTCACTACTCAGGTTTATGATCAAAAGGTATGAACGAGGCAAGACCTGACTTTCAGCTGTATATGAGCCAACGTCATACTGGTCCCTAGTAGGCAATGGTTGTGACAAGCAATTAGCACTATGCTTAGAGAATATTCTATATGTTCTAATACTGACAGGAGTGTTTCCAAAGAACTTGGGGATGAACAAGCCTCTATCGAGAGGGAGGGGTGGGTAACAATGGCGGAGCCAGCCAAGGAAATAATTTTGGTTTATTCAAGAGGCGAGCTGCTCACAGAGAAATGTTGATGGTGAGCGCGAAAATAATTTTTGTTGGGCGTGCGGAGGAGAATTGCAGAGGTGCATGCCAGGGTGCTACGACAATCGGACCCGACAGGTGTCTCTAAAAGAAGGGTTTCAATCTCCACTTGAATTCAGCTGGTGGCGTAGTGTTAACCCACAACCCTATGCATCTCATTGCATATCCTTAAATTACTTCCCAGGACACAATAAATTAACCCGTTCAGACCCAGTGTACACAACTGTGTACGTTACACACGTGTAAATAATTCTTGGTCTGTACTGCACACTGCGGAGCTCAATTACCAATGTTCTTATTTGTGTTAAATAATTCGCAAACTGTCTTACTGGTCTACGTCATAATTTGTAGACACCTGCAAAATTCGCGTTATTGCTTGGCATCAGGTTAAACTTCACAGTGCTATATATACTCGAACCGGCGTCGCTTCCCTATTGGCTGCCGCATAGATGTGAAGTCATTCCCTTTCTGACTGGAATGCACGTGATTGGACTGCACAGTTGTGACGTTTCATGTACTGGCACAGAGTTACTCAGGGCGTGTCAAATAGAGAATGGTCCAACAACTAACTTATAAAAAAAGGTACACGTGGTTGAAGTTTAATGTGTCTCCAAATAATAATGCGAATTTTGCAGGTCTATAATAATAGGTTCATATAACTGTAGCCGAACACGAAGCGTACGGTTCACTGGCTTTGAAAAGGAAACAAGTGTTGTGTTGACTTTAGAACAGCACGCATAATAAAAGTTTTTGTTTGCAGCACCTGAAAGCATAATTTAAAATGGGCCTGAAAGCATTAAACTGGTCAGTAACTTTGCCACTCTAGATGATACACTGCACATGAATCATTTTTATGGCAGGTACTATACGCATCAAGGCATCACTGGGTAGTCCCAAAGTACTAAAGATTACGGGCGTGAAATAGCCGCTTATCTTGCGAACTCCAGCTGCCTACGTCAGCAATATGGTTTCACCGATAACAGCATGTCGGGACCTTGTTTGTCAATCAGCGCCTGGTAACTAACTTGTCAGCCGGCAGCCCAGCCAACAGGGAACTTTCTGTAGCACGCAGTAACCAATCAAACACAAGGATTATTTTCACTGAGTCACACAGCCAATCAGTGAATGGGTACGCTCATGTGAAAGGATCTGCCATGCTATTTAGTCTCTGTTCTCTACTCTGTGGCCCCCAGTCTTCCTTGGGGAATTTGCTATAGATCTGACATGAATGGCTAATACCAATATCATCAGGTATGCAATACGTTGTTAACTGGCTGCAAGGTAATAGCTAAACACAAGCTCTTTCCATAAGAAATAATTACGTGTTTACAACAGTTGAACTCTGAAAATAACGTGCGATCGAATGGGTTAAATGCGGCACATGTACCTACAGATGAGAAAGGGTTGAGGGGGGGGGGGGGAGGAGGTGGTACATGGCTGTCCGCAACCTGCTCAGAACGATGTAAACAGTGGGTTGCCAACAACATCCAGCACAGGATGAAATGGTCGTTGAGATGGAAGGAGGGGAGTGGGGCGTGTTGGGCTAGTAAAATAAAAGCACAAACAAAAACACATTTTAAAACTGCCCTCTCGTGACACACTACCTGAGACGCGCCTTGCAGAATGAGGTAAAATAAAAATCACATTAGTCTTTTACTTTCGTATTTTTTTATTTTATTTTTTAAACAAAAACTCAATTCATGAAAAAACGTCGAGTAAGAAAATCGAGGAAGTAGTAATTTGAACATACATGGCTTCTCCGCTGAAGTACGAGTATTGGAAATGAAAAATAGAAACTCCTTAAGGGCCTTACACCTCTTGGAGTAACTAGCATGGTAACAGGGAAAAAACCTAAAGGTGTGGATTACAAGGACGCGGCAGTATTAACAAAGTGGTGTACGTATAAAATATGTCGAGAAGGTAGATCAAACAATTGCGATGATACTTCCAGGAACTGTGGCATTGGGGGAAGGAAGGGGAATTGATTGGCTGTATCGTTAAGTATTGATGAGGGAAAGTCAGAGTGAGCAGCAAATTGAGAGCACACTTGTTATATTGTTTAATGCGTATTATTGCCTACATTCTTTACATGCAACATCCACTCTTATACTTGAGTAGTATGTATATGGCGAATGTTTTAAATGGGAGATAGGTGGCTGTCGCTGGCCGACTTCAGCTCGACTCAAGGGATGCTTGGAAGCATTCGTCTCGGGTTTGTCGAATGCATCCGAAGGTGCTCAGCAGTTACGACCACTAACCATTCAAGCACTTATGTCTTTTTTTTCTGGTAGCCATATTGATTTCATAGGCATAGGGTATGTCGAATTGAAATTATTTTTTGGGTGGCTTCGGGAACACTTTTTCCAAACCTTTGGCATTTTTTGAATACCAGGTTCATAACATCATGATACTTCTTCTCTTGGTGTACTTCTGTACAATATTCGTACGGTAAAGTACCCACATAAAGTCTGCCAAAGAGTAAATGCCAAATTTAAGTATGTAATGTAGCAAAAATAATAAGATGTCATGCCAGTTACATTAATGTCGAAATAAATATACCACGACATTATTATAGCCATAAACTTCAGGAAAATACCACGCTTACAATCTTAAAAGATGTATTGGTAAGTATTTTATGTGACAATATAACCTGGAGTTTTTGGTTTTGATAAAAAAAATTGATAGAATTCAGTACCCAAATGTATTCCTAAGTATAAAGTAAAAAAAATTGTATTGTCAACATTGAAAACGTCATAGAGGGGAGTCACGCAGTTAAAAAAACTTTCCTTCATTTTCCAGAAAAGTGTTCGTAAATATCTATCCAGAACGGACTGTAAACTCCCTATAAGATTACGGAAACATTGGCATTAAAAACAACTTTCCATAAATTTTATAGAAATTTCTGTGAATTCACGGTACCTCTCCCGTTAGTTTCCTTGTTAGATCTTTGCACTTCGAGTTTTAAAAAAGAGACAATAAAAACATTTAATTTTAGTACGTGGGCGATCAACTGTGTATAAAAAAAAAAAAAAAAAAGAATTGATACTGTACGTGAACGAGATTTGAACCCGTATCAAAATGTTAGAAACCTGTGACTGCAACCAATTACCTGCAATTTCTCACACGAGTTCCGAGTATAACTTTGATATTTCTACAACAGTCATATATGTAAGCAACTTTTACAGTTTCCGTTGAAGTCCGAAACCCCGAAGCTGTGGGAAATTCGGAGATTTTCCGCATTTTCATTTACGATGTCAGCTCCATTTATAGTCGTTACGGATTGCGTTTCCGTATATTTATTTTACATTTCCGTGAAAATTCTCGCAAATATACGGAAATTTCTTGACAGTGTACTGACGGAAGACTTCATGCCAGTTACGTGACTTGCGCATAGAGACTACGATGAGGCGCGACGCGCGTGCTTGGGTCTCTCTTGACGCTTCCGTGCTTCTAGTCCTCGGACAAGCAAACACTTCCAGACAGACGGCTCCCTTGAGCGTCGACCAAACTCTCTCTACTCGACCTCTCAATCATTGCTGCACAAAACCGCTCCCTTGCGTCATACTCTTGTACGTATACAATAACTCTATGTCGGCGTGGTTCTATGATACTGTGAGATGGCTTTAACAAGTGTAGGCGCAATTTTATCTTATCTGTACTTAGATTTTTGTACGCAACATGAGGGGTTGTAGCAAAGGTCGCTTCGTTGGCCCTGGCTTATAGTTCATGTAAGGATTACACGACATATGGAAAAATCGGTTCCCTGAGAGGTCAAAATTGATCACCTAACTATATGTTATTAAGTCATCCGCTCAATGTGACACAGGTTCCGGAGGAATGACATACATATTAAATCCACCACAGCTTACTTTTAGGTGCAAAATCCAATCGTAGTTATTTTGAAATCTTAAGCAGTGAGTTATTTATTGGTTTGTAGACAGACGCTCGAGCTAAAATTTCGCTTCAGATGATGTAAAACTCCATGAATCAGTTGACTCAAAAATGTAAAAGAAATAAAACTTCGTGTTACGATCTTGAACTTATGCTTGGCACGCTGCGTGCAATTTTACATTGCTCCGTGTTATAAATGTGTATAGTTTGGCCAAAACGTTTACCCACAGGTATACATTAGCTCATTAAAAAAAGTGGTGTGTTTTAAGATTTATTCTTTTCATAATAACAAAAAAAGTTCAGTATACTTTTTTTTTCTGCTATCTACAAATATAAAATGCGAGGCAAACCTGTTCTTACTCGTTAAAATATGTGAATTTATAAAAGCAACGTTGTTTTTAAGTAAATCTTCAAATTACCAGCTGAAGTTAATGAAATAAAATAGCCTGTTTTTGATAGGTCAGAAATAAAACGCCCATGTAGCTGCAATTTTTATTGCTTCGTCGACTAAATTTCCTTCGCAGTCGTTTTTTCATGTCTCTGCATTTCGTACTCTTCCCAATTCTTTAATTTTCTGCGTTGATAGGAATTAATTCACGCAAATGAAACGCGCTAGCGTGTATTCGTGACTAATTGCACCTTTCCAGAATTTAGTGGTTGCCGCAAAATTTGCTTTTGTTCTGTTTGAGGCTATTAAAGGCTGTTCGCGGCACAGTGAGCAGTTTTGAAATCAACCTTAGAAAAAAATCACGGCCCCTACCTGCATATATTTTAACTGGCGGCCTTAGTGACATTCGCCCAGTCAAGTTGGTAACGATGAATGGGAAGTATTTCCGTATCTTAACGTCGAATAAAAAGTGTAAGGTGACCATTTCTGATCATTTAAATTGTTTATTTCGCTTTCTGTATTTTTAACGCATTAATGTGTAAAAATGAGCACATTTGTAAAAATTAACTTTTCTAATAATTTCACAGTTTCACTTGACCGACGCATGAATAAAGTGATGAGGCCCATGCCAATGTTAATCTTACAAAAGGCGGAAGAATACACAACGTGTATACAAGTAGATCCTGAGCAGGGCTTTCAAAAGTGTTCATTTTTCCGTGAACAGCCTATACTCGTTTTTTTACATTTAAGTTCAAGTTGAATCTTTGCGAAACCTTTGGCCAGCTATCGTGGTGCAGTTACTGATGGAGTTAAAAAAAGTCTTATGCCAAGCGATTTTTAGTTTCCTGTTATGTATTTATTCTTATAAAAAGTAAAATTTTACAAAACAAAAATTTTTTTTATACGTAGCGTACATACATATATGATACTCTTTATTTCACAAGCATGCACCATACACTGAAGATCACATTGCTGTAAGAGGAAACAACACACGGAAAAATCCGTGGTAATTATTTGAATTCTCGTTGTTATTAAAAAGAATCATAACAGAACAATTGAACACAATCTATACAAAAATATTGCTTAGAAAATGTCGGTGTTTTGCACTATATATATATATATACAATGTAATTTAAGTTATTTTACATTCAGTAGTTTAATGTAATTCACTATATATGTTTAATGCAGTGGCGGTTCCTGCTATAGGGCTGCAGGGCTGTAGCCCCCCTATCCCTTGAATTATTTGGGATTTAGAGTAAACAATGTTCAATGTCGCAACTACTCTCAATTTAAAAGAAACAGTAATATGGTTTATTAGAGCTTTCTACTCTGCCAACGACAGTAGGCTGGCCGACGTGGCTGGGCTGCGGCGAAGGCAGCCCGCCCTGCCTCGCTAGCGCATGCGCACGTTGGAGTACATCTGGCAGTGATAAAGGGGGTTATCTCCCTTCGCGCGCACGTGGTCTGCAAGGCCTTACAAACTGTCGTGGGACGGGCAACTGGTGCGCGCGTTTATATTGTTTTGCTGTCGTCAAACTGGTGATTACTTCAGGTGTGAAGTAAAGCATTTAGAGGTTTGTAGCTACGCTACTTTCACTGTATATCAATTTAATTTATTATGAACAGAATAAATGAGGGAATTTACAGGTTTACAGCTACGTCACGGAGGTAGGATTCGGGGCATCAACTTCAGATGTAATCAGTCTAATGTTTTGAAAATACGATTCTCTGACCTGAAATATTTACTAGGCCATAATTAGGAAATTAAGTATCTAAGCTAATAAAACACATAAGTTTACGTGGCCTTCCATAACGCTACTTGTGTGAAAAATTTGATGAAAATCGATTTATTGATCTCCGAGGTATGGAAAAAAATCTTCATTTTTTAAATGGGGTTATATTTCATTACTTTTAAAGAGGATCTGTACACGATGTTGTAATAGATAACGTCAGCATAAATAGTTTGATTGAAATTGTTAAATAGATATGCCAAACATATGAACATATTTATATGTATGGCACCCATTCTTAAATTCATTTCTGACCCCATTTAAATCATGTAACTATACTTGGCCTTCTGTAAGTGTGCAAAATTTTGTGGAAATTAGTCGCATTATCCAGAAAATATGAGAAAATGTTCAGTTTATTCACATTACACTACTTCGCAAAAAAAATCCGGTAAAGGAGGATATCTGTATGCATATCAGTTGATTGGTTCTCGAGATATGGCGTAAACCTTCATTGATCATGCGATGATCTTCATAAACAGAGGGCAAAAAGTTTATATATTAGTATATTTGATTATTGTCATAGATAAAATATATTTAATTAAATTCAAAACTGTTACATTGTTTCATAGATATAGCACACTAAGCTAAAATGTTTGTATACGCGCCATTCTGAAAATAAGATACTTATATTTTTAAAACTTATAAATTAATATAGCTACAACTTCTTCGCTAAATTTCAAAGAAATAGTTTGATTGCTTCCCGGGATACGGCATAAAAACTATATAACTTTATATAGGGCTATCTTACAAAATGGTGGTGAAATGAGACTTTACATAGACAGTTTTTATGGCTACAACTGATACTGTCAGCATACAAAGTTTAGTTGAAATTTGTTTTGCAGTTTCGTAGATGAAAAATTTGGAGCTAAAATGTTTATATGGGCGCTTTTTTGAAAATATGCGGACGCTTTTTTGAAAATATGCGTGTATGAGCTACTAAAAATTTATTAGTTTACATAGTCTGACATAGTGCTAATTGTTTGCGAAATTTGGTAGAAATCGGTAGCTTTTTCGGAGATCTCATAATTTCAATTTGTTAAGTGATACTCTATTTTACAAAATGGCCGACAAAAGAGATTTTGTGTGTAGGGTAGACCGGGGCAAGTTTGGTACAGGGGCAAGTTTATACAGTGCCTATAATTCACAAACCGTTGGTCGGAGCGCAGCACTTGTCACGCCAGGCAAGTCACTGAGACCGCCATTTGCATTCATGTCAGTCTGCAGTCAGTGGGACGAGTGAGAACCAACAGAGAGCAGTATTTGTGATTCTTCTTTTGGTGGGTAAATTTTTACACCACTATATCGGCATTAATAGTACCTATATCATTAGATCTTTACAATTCATTATGATTTATCCTTTTAGGCTGTTCTTTTGCGGTTATTTTAAGATATTCAGTTGAATCCCTACCTCAAGAACCAAACTTATAGGTTACATCTTAATGAAAATGTGCCGAAGGGGCATGTTTACACATTCTTCAAATCGCGTAAACGTGCCCCGTGTTTTTTCAATGTTATTTGTGAACTGTTTCTGATGGCTATATGTTTTTTTTTATAGGCGAACAATGGCACGAACATACAAAAGGAAAACAAATAGATCCTCTATTGAGCCAAACGTGATAAAGGTGGCAGTAGAAGAGGTCAAAAAAAGGCAATCTTTAAGAAAGGTCGCTGCAGCGTCTGGTTTTAAATTCAAGACACTTGCTAATTACTGCAAAATGTACCAACAACCGGAAGTCCCTAATAATATTCAGAACGTGGCTACGGCAACAGTTGCCCAAATATTACGACCTGAGGAGACTTTTATGCTGGAAATAGAACCACCGTAAAATTTGGGCGAGGAGCCAGAACCTCCAGGTGTCAGGTTTTGTGCATGAAAGAGTGTATTCTTCTGTGAATGTAAATGTATCCCTCTATTCATTCATTTATTAATATATTCATTCATTCATTATTTCAGAAAACGTGGAAGCAGAGCGAGGACCTGAGGAAACATTGGAGGTGGCTGAGAGAACTGCAGACACGATGACACCTGAACTGGAAATAAAGGAGGAACTTGGACCGGATGCAGTGCAGTTACCTAATGTTGATGTTGAACTCGAAGCGAGTCATTGGTCTCGATTTTGCTACGCTAAGGCGCGATCGGTGAGTTGCACGCCGTGTGTCATTTGCTATTTCACTGAATTGTTTAAATGTTTAGGCTAAATGGTCAATCTAATATATATATAAAAATTCCGATACAGAAATATAAATGAAATACCATTACAGTTGAAACCAATTAAATAAAATATGTGAGATAAATAATTAAAAAATAAAAATAAACGCAGCACTCCTAACTCCTGGCGTTTTTATGCCTGCAGGTGTTTGAGCTAGCCCAGAAAAAGCTACTAGTAGAATATTTGAAGAAATCATCTGACATTTACTTTGGGTTAACACCGAAGGAAGTGAGAAGATTTGTATACACATATGATGTAGCTTGCAACCGCGAAATTCCACCCTCTTGGGCTGAACGAGAAATTGCAGGAGCGGATTGGTTTTCAGGATTTTTAAAAAGGCACAAATCTTTATCAGTCAGGGCAGCTCAAGCTATCAGCCTAGCGAGAGTTATAAGTTTCAATAGGACAAATGTCGAGGCTTTCTTCAAAAATTTGACGCTTATCATGAATCGCCTTGAGATCGGGCCGTCAGACATCTGGAATGCAGATGAAACAAGCCTAATTGGGTAGTTGGATGGAGAAGATTCTGCCAAATTGGCAGAATCACATCCTCTGAACGAGGGACTCTTGTCACAATGGCAACCGTTGTAAATGCAGCTGGCACCAGCATACCTCCATTCATCGTGTTTCCCAGGGTAAACTACCAGTCACATTTAGTTCGTGATGGCCCTGCTGGCTGTGAAGGAGATGCCAACCCCTCAGGTTGGATGGTAGAGAACTATTTTTCTGAATTTATCAAACACTTTGTTCATCATGCTCGATGCTTTCCTGAGAGACTATGCCTTTTGCTCCTCTATAACCATGATTCGAATCTCTCAGTTGAAGTGTTAGATTTCTGCAAAAGTGATGGCGTAACACTTCTGTCCTTTCCTCCCCATTGCAGCCACAAGCTGCAGCTCCTCAACAGGGGTGTATACTTTGAAATAAGTTCATCAACACTGTCTGTGATTCTTGGATGACTAGCAATATGCGTACAATGACGATATATGACATCTCAGGTATTTTATCGACAGCGCTACCCATGGCATGCACTCCTGCAAATATCAAAGTAGGCTTCATATCAGGAATATCCCTTCTTAATAATGACATATCTCAAGATGCAGACTTTATGACATATTATCTAACTGACAGGCTGGCTCCTCCAACTTCAAACCCAACCCCTGAGATTTATGTTGCAATTTCTGATTCATCAACAATGCTCCACCTACTTACGCAGCATTTCCGTCTCCTTCTGGGCATGCTGTCCAATCCACTTCTGCGTGTATATCATATCTGCCTTCCTCTGGGCAATCCGTCGCTGGCACATCTGGTACTAGGTCTTACCCATCACCAGAAGATGTGGGCAATTCGAAAAATTAGGTCCAGGAAAAAGAACTAATAAAGACAAGAAGGAAAGGCAAACTGCTATTCTAACTGATACGCCTGTAAAACATGCATTAAAAGCAGGACAGGATAACGCAAAACAGAGAAAGATACATATGATCAAGAATAAGAAAGACAAAGCAACTAAAAAAAACTGTTTTGCCCTGCAAAAACAAACACAGCAAAAAAAGGAAAAGTCAGGAAACCAAAAGATGACGATTCATGTGAATCTAATCTGATAACGAAAATTACGATTCTTGTATATACTGCTTGAAACGATTCGAAAATTCTAAACATAGTGCACAGTGGATACAATGCACACAGTATAAGAGATTGGCACATGATCACTGTAGGCCTATTAAAACGTATTCAATTTTTTGTTTCCATTAACTGAGAAAGTAATTTTGAAAGTGACTCATCCTATTCGATTTTTAGGCCTACTAATTATTTAATATTGATTTACAAATTAATTGCCCATTTTTTCATTATTTTATACTTTTGTAGGATTTCAATTTGTCGTCTTATACTAATTTTTGAATAAAAATGATCGATACAGTTTTTGTAGAGTTTTGTTAACAATTACCCTTAAATTTATTCATTTTAAAAAGTGTGTAAATTTACCCCAGGCACTGTGTAAACTTGCTCACTTTATGGGGCATGTTTACTCAGGTGACTTCACTCAAAAATAATTTAAGTACATAAAAAAGTATGATAGTATGAGGCTCTTCACAGGTGTCGAAATGGAGCTTAATTATCAAGTAATAATTAAGTATGAAAAACATGCAAATAACTGCAATAAAAAAAATAAAATTAAAAAATTGAAATTAAAAAAAAAACAGTGTAAACATGCTCCGGTCTACCCTACACATTTGATTGTTGTAATATACACAGACTTCATGCAAAGGTTCGTTGGAACTAATTTTATGGTTTGGACAATATAACGTACATAGCTTAAATAGCTATATGATAGCCATTTTGAAAATAAGTGTCTGACCAAATCTAAAAAAAATATCAGTTAATATTACCAACCACAGTGCTTCTTCTCTGCCATATTTGGGAGGAATCGGAAACTTGTTTCACGAGATATGACATAAAAACTTAATTTATTAACTTTATTTATTCGTGTGGCACTATCTTAAAAATGAAGGACAAAAGAGGTTCAGTGTAGACACATTTGACGTTTGTAATATATACTCCAGCATACAAAGTTTAGTTGGAATTGATTTAATGTTTTCAAAGATATATCATAGTATGCTAAAATATCTAGATGGCCGCCATATTCATAAGTGTCTAGCATACTTGAAACATATCTTACATATCAACTGTGGCAGTACTACTTGATTACCTAATTTGGTGGGAATCTGTCAATGGTTTCCAGAGAAATTACACATAATAAGTGTCTAGCATACTTGAAACATATCTTACATATCAACTGTGGCAGTACTACTTGATTACCTAATTTGGTGGGAATCTGTCAATTGTTTCCAGAGAAATTACACATAATAAGTGTCTAGCATACTTGAAACATATCTTACATATCAACTGTGGCAGTACTACTTGATTACCTAATTTGGTGGGAATCTGTCAATGGTTTCCAGAAAAATTACACATAATAAGTGTCTAGCATACTTGAAACATATCTTACATATCAACTGTGGCAGTACTACTTGATTACCTAATTAGGTGGGAATCTGTCAATGGTTTCCAGAGAAATTACACATAATAAGTGTCTAGCATACTTGAAACATATCTTACATATCAACTGTGGCAGTACTACTTGATTACCTAATTTGGTGGGAATCTGTCAATGGTTTCCAGAGAAATTACACAAAATCTTGGATAATAAATACAGCGCTATATTACAAAATAGCTAATTAAATTTTGTTTTTGTTTATATGACGCTTGTAATGTATGCCGTCAAAGTACAAAATTTGGTTAAATTTGACCAAATGGTATAGTAGTTGTACCAAATAAACCTGAAATATTAGTATTGCCAACATTTTGAAAATAAGTGCCTAATAAAGTTAATTTACAAATATTTAAATTTGAAGAAAATTTATTGGGTAGTTTTCGAGATAAAACATAAAAGATTAATTTTTTTTATGTGGAATTTCTTCCAAAATGGCTGCCAAAATAGTAGTTTTTTTGGCTTATATGATGCTTGTAGTAGATACTGTCAGCGTGCAAAAATTTGTTGAAATTGGTTAAACGGTATGGTAGTAAATACCAAATAAATATAAAATATTAGTATGGCAGCCAATTTGAAAATATGTGTCTAATTACGTTCACCTAATGGTATTTACCTGGACAATCATATTATTACGTAATTGCCAATTTTGGCGATAATAGATTGAGTAGTTTTGGAGATATAACATAAAAACTTTATTTTTTTCATGTGGCGCTATCTTCCAAAAAGGTGGACCAATAACAATATTTACCTCTGAATTTAATGCGTACACTGGCGCTGTCAGCATACAACATTTGGTTAAAATCGGTTGAATGGTTACCGAGACATGACGTGCTGCTCTAAATTTTTTAATTTCCTCCATTTTGAAAGTAAGTTCTCGGCGTCATCGAAAACTATAAAGGTCATATGTCCTTACTTGATACTATATGTATACCGAGTTTGGCGAACTTCCGTTCACGCGTTCACAAATTGAAGGGGTTTGAGAAAAAAAAAGGGGGGGGGGGAGATTTACACAAACGTACAGACACACACACACAGTCTCATACACATACACACAGGCAGAAAGTGATCTCATAAGCCTTTCTTTCCTTCGGAAAGTAGGTAAAGAGGGATGGTGCAAAAGTAAAACTGATTTATCAATGCACCATAATTTTTGAATAAACCTGTACACTGAAGCAGTCAAGAAAAATTATATCTTCTAATTTTCGCTTCGGTAAGAAATATAATTACATAATAAATATCTAAGCGAAATTTAAATTTAAATTTCTACTAACAAACTAAAAATCGTATCTAAAACACTGAACTAAACAAACTAAAATTATATCTCCACACGCGCATGTTAAAAGTAGATAGAACTTTAACTGTTTTGTAGAAGCCTGCATGTGTTCGAATTCGCCGTCCGGGAGGTAATTTTTTGAAGGCATTTACGATGAAAGAACAGTTTCCGAGTCAAGAGCCGCCCAGTGTTGGATGGCAGAGACAGAAAAACACTTCGTTTGATGGACATTTGATGGAGTCGGGAAAGGAGAGGGCCAGCGGAAGTGCAGGAGGCGAAGACAACTTGACAGAGCGAGAAGGGGGAAAAATTGTGCAGAGGTCAGAGGTTACGGCATCTGTATTGTTTCGAGAGGCGTTGGAACGTCCAGGGGCATTATGGATGGCTTCGTCTACTATAAAGAAGTGGTTAATTTTCGTGCCATTATTCCAGTTTCAGAGATGTTGTTGCAAATATTTGGTTATAGAAAACTTACAATTAACTAGTTGTTTAATATTTGTGTATATCATTTTCACTATGTGTTATTAATATAAATATGTTCCTGACTTTTGCAACTAGCAGATAACACCCAATTAGCATTAAGCACAAAAATATTAAACAACCCTTAAATGTAAATTCTCTGTAATCGTACATTGTCAGTAATCACTCTGACCCCGAAATTATGACACAAAAACGAAAAATTATATTTATATTTATATTATATTCACCCGAAACACAGTTGAACTTGTAAACATCACTTGTTGAGAATTTTTTACTCCCATAAAAAAATATACTGCATGTTTTTTGTATAACTGCATGTCAAAATCACAATTTTAGTGTGTATGGCAACTACGAATGATATCATCTTTCTTCTACACATATGATACCACCAGTTAGTTCAATAAAACTTTAAAAGCTCGCTATACAATTTTTTTTCACAATTTCTAAAAATTTACTCAATATAAGTAAATTTTTGGATATTTTTGTTATATATTTTTGTTAGTATATACCAGAAAAATTAAATTTATTTATTTTATCTCAGAATGAATTAAGACGATTCTTTTTATACGCCTTAGTTAAAATTCTCGGAAAATGTTTACCATTTTATCTGTATGTCTCAAAAACACTGTAATTGTGATTTTGACATGCCACAATGCAAAAAGTAAGGGGGCTAATTTTTTATATGCAAGGAAAAGTACTTTGTGCAATGTCTTTCCTTTGCGAGTCAGCAGGCGCACTTACTCGCCGAGAGTTGCTGGCAATGGCGCCCGCCTTCTCAGTGGCATTAACTGCAAGCACAGAATACTTTAAACTACAGAAGCGAAACAGCTGATTGAACCGCCAACTCCAGTAGCACACGCCAGCGAAATGGCATCACAGGCAAGCTACACGTCGGTACGGTGTTCGCCAATCAGCATCTGGAAGCTTACTCACCAACCGGAAGCTCGGCCAATAGGAGAATCTTCCTCAACACACGGTAGCCAATAAGAGGAAGTGCCCTCTTCCAGAGCTTCTCGCGCCCGATCGGCGAATGGGTGCGTCCACACCGAAGTGGAGTGGCAGAAGAAGCCAGTATAGAGTGAGTGAGTAAAGAGATTTGGACGGGTCTTAACATCGAGGTCTTGAGAACCGATGAGGGTGATTGAGGCAAGTATGGAGCAGCGCCAGAATGAAAGGGTAGGGGAAACGGGAGATCCCCGAGAAAACCCGCTGACCAACGGCATCGTCCGGCACGATTCCCACATGCGAAAGTCCGGAGTGACCCGACTGGGGATGCCAGTGTAGAGAAAATGAACTGCCATGTGTGTTCCACGTTCGTGTAAACGACATGGCTGACTTGTAGAATTGTGGATGTCGCAACTTTTTCGCCAGTCGTTTACAACACAGTAAAGGCAGTTCACGATACAGTGAACACTATCGAAATCAACCTTAGAAAAAAGTCACTGACCATGCCTGCATATATTTCAACGGGCGCACCGAGTGACACGCGCCCGGTAAAGTTGGTAACGATAGATGCGAAGTAGTTCCATATCTTAACGTCGAATAGAAAGTTTTAGGTAGCCATTTGTGAAAATTTAAATTATTTCTTTCGCTCTCTGATTTTTATTTCATCAGTGTGTAAAAATTATCAGATTTATGAAATGTTTTCTTTTCAAACAATTAGGACCACCTGTTTTTCGCGAAAATATTTACGCAAATTGTAGTTTACAATATCCTATGTGCACATTTGCGGCCTTCCTTTGGCTATTGGCCGCTTGTTTTTGTATAGAGAGAGTCTGTTACATGAGTGAGCCAGTCAGAATAAAGTTTGTCCGATGCTGAGCGACTTTGATTCGAGGGCAGGCGGTTAGATGCGTAACAATTCAAATGATCCAATCACGAAAGTTGTTCGCAACCAAAGTGTTTTGGAACACAACTTGTCCTGAAATCTTTTCGCAAAAAACAGGTGCCCCTACTAATAATTTCACAGTTTCACTTAACTGACGCATTTATAAAGTTATGAGGCCAATGGTCATATTGATTTTACATAAGGTGGAAGAAAACTTAACGTGCATACAAGTACATCTTAAGCAGGGCTCATTTTACCGTGAACAATCTAAGAAAGCATTTGTTTGTTTTACAAAGAATCTATACGGAAAATAGTTACCAATTTTTTTTCTTGTGTTACTACACGCAAAATTTTGCGTCTTTACAACACACAGTTTTATGAAACACAGGTTACTATATGAATATCTATATTAATAATAAAATTGAAGTCTACAGTATTCGCTTGTTAAAATTCAACTTACGTTGTACACATTCAACGTAAACATTCTTGTAAAATTTTCCGTAATTTGCTCGTAGGGCTCCAGAAATAATCATAACAAGTTTCCAAATAATTGTCCTAAAAACTATAATCTTTTTTAACAGTCTGGAGATGAATTCCTTGCAGGGGATATTTTTCTGCACAGACATCGCATATATAACTACAGATAAGTGAAAAGGCGTGTGAGGGGTGCCTATTATCCGCAACACAGTAATGCCTCTTACTAACGTCGCAATTACATAGAAAACTTCTTACTTGCTCGGCTCGGGTTTAAGAAGTTTTCCTGTACGGGCAGGTTGACTGGCAATTGACATACTACCATGCTGCTGTCAAGAAAGGCCATTTTACTAACTTGTGCCACTGGCAGTTCGTGATAAAAGCGACGGTTTCGCACTTGTGTGCTCGCCTATTGTGAGGTAGGCCAACATGTTATAGGGCAAAGTGAGTACTTTTAAAAGCCCTGCTCAAGATCTACTTGTATCCAGGTTGTGTATTCTTCCGCCATATGTAAAATTAACATTGTTAAGGGCCTCGTCAATTTAGTCATGCGTCAGTCAAGTGAAACTGTGAAATTATTAGGAAAGTAAATATTTTACAAATCTGCTAATTTTTCCACTTTGCTGCATGAGAAAAAAAGGGAAAGTAACAAATAATTAAAGATATCAACAATGGTTACATAAATTATTTTTTGGACGTTCAGGTATGGTACTACTCCCCATCTATCATTACCAACTTTACTGGGCGAATCTCACCCAGTGCGCTAGTTAAATTATATGCCGTTAGGAGCAGTGACTTTCTTCTAAGGTTCATTTCAAAAGTGCTCACATTATCGTGAACAGCGTTTATAATGCCTGCTCCCTTACGAAACTTAAGGTAGCCATATAAATAGTTGGCCACGTACTCGTGAATTGGTCCGGTATACTAAATACATATTGATGATGCTAAAACAACCAAATAAATGCTTGGCCCAGCACATTATTTTTAAAATAATACATTATTTGTTTCAAGTGAACCTATGCGGATGTTTGGAGTTAGAGCAACTTTTATGTATGAAACAAACATTCTACGACCTAAATACATACTCTCCAAGCAAACTTATTTGATACCAGCAAGTCTGGTTCGTTTCGTTGGTGCGAAATAATACCTAGACGCTCGTATTTAATTAAGTTTCATTTGTAACGCAGCTATCATTTATAACGGTAACACGTGAATAAAAATCAAATGGTCGTCGTTTTAGTATCCAGTGTTTAGTAACAGGTTATGTATATTTCCGCTATTTTAAAAGTTAAGTTAGTACGTTGGAAAAATTAAAATATTTGGTGTTGAAAACCACATTCTTAATTACTGCTAGTCGCCTCCGACCGTTCCTAGCGAAATCAGTGATTCAGCAATATTGATAAGTATTATACCTTTTTAGAAATTGGTTTCTACCTGAAACTCAAGTCTTCAATAATTACCTAACATGTTAATAACCTGTATTTAAAAAATTTCTTTTTCACAATTATGGTTTTACGTAATTTAATTTAATAGCATACAGTTATGTTTTTAAACATTTCTTCTTAAATATTAAGATAAAAAAGTGTTTTTAAGTATCTAAATATAAGAATAGATTCGTTTTGGCCTTTGGTATGTCTTAAGTGGCAAACGCGCGTGTGTGTGTGTGTGTGTGTATATATATAATAAAAATTGTGTTTATTTACGACTATGAAAATAGAAATTACACAGGCGTACTAAGTCTTTCAGTTGGCTTGTATGATTAAGATCAGTTGAATTGTCAGACTGTTGAAATCGCGTTGCTTGACTGTATGGGTAAACACAATCCGCATTTTTCCTTCGCTGCTACACCCGTTGATGAGTTTTGGGCAAGTAACACGAACTTCGGCGAAGCAATAAATAAACCCGATACTTGAAATAATTCTCACAAGTTGGTAGTTGGATGTTTGGAACGTGCCAGTTAAGATGAGCGTTGGTATTATTTATTGCAACCGTTTACTTACAACACAGCTCAAACTCATCTTAGATTTACACACCACCGTAAAAGGAAAGAAGACACATGATCGCAATTTTTCTTCCTGTCACACAGCAAAATTACAAAAAAAAAAAAATATATATATATATATATACACACACACTACATAAAATATTCTTATCTTCTTTCGCATAATTACATATTGTGGGCATGGAAGAGCTAGACTTCCTAATTGGGGGTACAATAATTTAAGGCCGAATAATTTGTTTCTTTTTTGATCTACCCCCATGTGAGTTCTCATTTAAGATGATTTACACCCTAGCATGAGACGTGTTTCTTGATAACAGGAAATCACTTCCTGCAGCAAGCAAGAGAACGTCAATTATAAAGTAAGTGTTCGCGATGGCCTGTTAATTACACGATTCAGATTAATTTTATGCTGTAAAAATCGGTGGCTCATTCAAACGTTTTCTGGTGCTGTACGAGGTCATCGTAACGATGCTGGACAAATTCGAAATATTGAATCTATTTAAAGAGAGTGAGTGAGTGAACAGATTTGGGCGACTCTTAACACTGAGTTATTGAGAACCGATGAGGGCGAAGTGAGGTTAGTATGAAGCAGCACCGGAATGCAGCGGCGGGAAAAATGGGACATCCCCGAGGAAACCCACCGACTAGCAGCATTGTCCGACACGATTCCCACATGTGAATATCCGGGGACGACCCCGCTGGGAATCGACCCCGGTTCCTTTTGGTGGGAGGCGAGTAGTCTAACCACTACACCATTACGGATTACATTCTCTTGATGTAAAACTTAGCTTGTATGATCTGGTCACGAATAAATCGTGTATTCATGAGTATGTTTTAATATCATAAGGGGTACATAGTTTGCTGGCTAAAACCAAACATGTTTTTTAAAGGAGAAATTGTAACAAAACTATAACTTATAGCCTAAGGCCTAAGTGTTACGATATATGTTTGTTACACGTGGAGCTGAACTCATTTACTCTGTTCCATTCGTTAGGGTGTTTACAAAGTTCAAGCCATTCCGTAAAAGGCGATCAAAATGATTGATTATATTGTATTTGTGTTGGTGTAGACAAATGATAACATTCCAGTGAATAAATAGATGCGGCATGTTCATTTTCAAAGCTTGGCACGGATTCTTGCATCATACTAACTATAGATTTTCCGAACTCTCATGTGAGAATTTGGATTTTGAGCACAAAATATTTATGAATAAATTTAAGAAGAATGAGCGCCGAGAGAATACCGAATGCTTTAATGAAGTAGGAGATCAAGGGCAAAGGACCACAAGGTAGACTCTTTTAACAAAGATCGATCAGATGTGTTAGTTAAATAATGGCAATACTAAATCAACAATGAGACTCAGAAGACACACACACAAGCCAAACAACTATGAACTAGGGAATAAAATTCTCTAAATGTGTTACAAATATTTTTATAAATATTTTTTCTTTGTGTTATGTTCAATGTTTATGTGGAAGGCAATTTTTCTTAAACTAGTTTGTTTGATTCGAGAAAACCCAGTATTGGTGGAAGTTTATAGACCTATACACTACGTGATCAAAGGTATCAGGGCACTCCGCGAAACACGTATTTAACGGGCCTGCCTACCAAATTGGCAGTCGCGAACTTCAAATGGGGAATCAATGTTAAACGAAATTCCTTCTCATTGCGTCGATTTTAAAGATAACTTTATTTCATACAGAAAACGCGTTGACGCGATTATCCCAAAGAATATTGCTACTTAAAATTGTTTCTGAAAAAAAAAAAAAAAAAAAACTTATTTAGCCATTTTTTTTGTTATATGTAAATATCAATATTTATATTTTATAAAAAACACATCAAACAAAATCTGATATGATATTTTAACATAGCATTATTCCTTAAGAAATTTCACGTAGAATACTTTTTGTTTGAAATAGTTATCTTTAAAATTGCCGCAATGAGAAGGAATTTCGTTTAACGTTGATTCCCCATTTGAAGTTCGCGACTGCCGGCTTGGTAGGCAGGCCCGTTAACATAGAGGGCGATACAGCAGTGTCAGATACCGCGTGTAACATATGGTCAGCGATCGAGGTAGTCAGTAGGCAGTGCGAGATAGCACAATGGGAAGGTAAGAAACTCACGGACTTTCGACGTGGTCAGGTGGTCGGGTGCTACTTGTGTAAGAAACCTGTGCCCGAGATTTACACCCTCCTAAACATCCCTGGGTCCACTGTTTCCGATATTATAGTGAAGTGGAAATGTGAAGCGAAGCGTGCAGGCCGACCTCCCGCGTTGACCGCCAGAGACCGTCGAGTGTTGAAGAGGGTCGTACAGAGTAATTGTCAATCATCCATTGTAACTATCACACAGAAATTCCCTCCTGCATCAAGACATACTTCAAGCGCCACGACTGTTCGACGTGATGTGCGGAAACTTTGTTTTACATGGCCGAGCATCTGCCTATAAGCCGCATATCACACGGGCAAATGCTAAACTCCTCCTCACATGGTGTAAGGAGCTACGAAATTGGGCATTAGAACAGTGGACAACCATTGTGTGGAGTGATGAATCTCGGTACACAACATGGTGACAAGATGGTAGGGCGGGGGTGAGGTGAATGCCATGTGAACGACATCTATAAGCCATTAACGCTAAAATGAGCACTTTTGAAAGCCCTGTTTAAGATCTACTTGTATGCACGTTGTGTATTCTTCCGCCATATGTAAAATTAACATTGCCATAGGCCTCATCACTTTATTCGTGCGTTGGTCAAGTGAAATTTTGAAATTATTAGAAAAGTAAATATTTTACAGAGCCGCTAATTTTTACACTTTGGTGCATGGAAAAAAAAAACAGAAAACCCATGGAATATTTTAAATAATTACAAATGGTTACCTAATACTCTTTATTCGACGTTAAGATATGCAATTACTTCCTATCCATCGTTACCAATTTTACTGGACGATGTCACACAGTACGCCCGTTAAAATATATTGCTGCGGCTGCCTGCAGCGAGGGTTGGTAAGAGGCAAGCTAGAGCGAGATGCAGGGCGACCTCGGTTAGCCGATCCTGCTGTTAGGTCGGTACAGCCGTATATAAGACTGGGGCAATGACAGCTCTGGGCGCCATCTTATGTCAGATGACGGAGGCCCTGCCCGAGGGACGACTGCTTCGAGGACCACCAACCTGTGGTCCTTGTTCGACGCCTACTGCACCCGCCGTGGAGACAGCTTCCCCGTAGTCGATGACGACACTTGGGTAAATATACTTCTCGATAGGGCGACTTGGGGCACGAGAGACTTCGGGGCAGCTGAAGACTTTGAAAAGCCCCATAAGAGCAGTATAATTGCTGCTATGCTTAATTACTTGATTCAGAGCATCGTTGCATTTGTTTTCTAGCTTGAGTAATTGAAGTTGAGTATTTCTGCTTCAGAATACTATCTCGTATAATACTAACCGCACTTGCCTAGTGGATCTTGTAGAGTATTTTGTATAATAAAGTAGAGTTTTGCGAGAACTGAGTGCTCTTCCTCTAGTTACCTTAATCTCCCTAGATAATGAGTGGTCCGCTCCCTTCAGGATGGCCACAGAAATACGCAGGTAGGGGCAGTGACTTTTTTTGTAAGGTTGATTTCAAAAGTGCTCACCTGATCGTGAACAGCCTTTACCAGCCTGTATGGTGCCGACTGTGAAATTCGGTGGTGGTGGAGGTCTCCTGGATGGGGCTTGGCCCCCTTGTTGCTTTACGTGACACTTTTCAAGGCACAAGTTTACTTTGACATTTTAATTGCTTTCATGTTGCCTACCGGGTTTCTGTTCCCTTACAACATTGCGAAGCGAGTAAAATAATTCTCCATAAAATTACGTCCGCCTAAACAATTTTATTCCATGTCGCGAGAAACACTGGATGTGGAAGATTTCGCAAACCGGGGAAGAACACTGGAAAACAAGACACCTTCCTATAGACGTTTCACGGTTTAAAAAAAAAAAGCACTTTTGAAAGCCCTGCGTAAGATCTAATTGTATACACGTTGTGTATTCCTCCGCCCCGTGTAAAATTAACGTTGACATAGGCCTTACCACTTTATTCAAGCATCAGTCAAATGAAATTGTGAAATTATCAGCAAAGTAAATACTTTACAAATCTACTCATTTTTACACTTCGAGTCATTAAAATAACAGAAAGGGAAATGAATAATTTCGAGTTATTACACATTGTTACCTAACACTTTTTATTTGACGTTAAGATATGGAACTACTTTCCATCCATCGTTACCAACTTTACTGGACGAATGTCACTCGGTGCGCTCCTTAAAATCTATTCCTGCAGGGGCAGTGAATTATTGCCAATGTTCATTAGAAAAGTTATCACTTTATTGTGAACAGCCTTTACCTGCGGTGCTGATCGTCGAATGGGCCACGGCTGGCGGCGAAGGCGTCAGGGCAGTTGGTTCCTGATAGCTGTGCGGCCCGGTGTTGCACTGTGGCAGTCTACTTCTTCCACCCCATTCAGTGACGTCATACATACAGCTGATTGACTATATTATAAAACTTCGCAGCTCTTGGACCGCTTAACCTAACGTCATCCTCGGTCGCCACTTTTGACGGACACGTAGCCTCGAGCGGAGTATGGCGAGTGTACAGTTAAGTGATTTAGTTTTTTTTTTTTTAAGAGAATAATTTATATCTAAATTTTTAGTTGCACTATTTACACACAGCAATTTCATTATACTCTCTGAAACATTTTCGAGCATATGAAGTATTTTATTATACGCTTGTTCTTATCCATATAGGCTGTTCACGGTAAAGTGAGCACTTTTGAGGCTTTAGTTACTTTTTTCTTATCAGCCACTTTTCGTGCTTCCACTACTTTTTAAAATAAATATTGGCATGCAACTAATAAACACAATCTATATATTTCACCGGAATCGAATATTAACGTCCAAGGCTACAATAAAATATATTTATTGACTATTATTCCAAATGAGAGAACTTTGAAAAGTGCTCACTTTACTGTGAACAGCCTATAATTTATTACACTGTAAAATATAATACACAGTGCAACTAACTGAAAACACGTAATTACTTGATAACGTATGTACGCGATAACGCGCGTATCTGATACATGCCTACCAGACACTATGTACCTGATACATGCCCGCTACTCGAGAGACTGGCGAAGCATCAATGCACTTGGGAAGCTCTGGAACTCCTGCATCTGATACAGATACCTCGTATCAGATACAGGTCTGTGTCAGTATCAGTTTGGAGAAGGTACAAAAAATAGCTGTAACAACCCATACCTCTACATTACTAATTCAGCAGACTGTTCTTTGCACATTTGTGTTAATGTACGAACTGTATTTTACATTTAGGAAGGCTATTCCGAAGAAACTTAAGGGACTTCCCTCATTGGACGTTGATTTCTTCAGTGTACAGCACAGCCTATTAAAGGAACTTCCTGTACAACGTCACAGATATAGGACACCGACTGAGAGGGTAGGTAAATTCAAGAGGCTAATTAGGTGAAATATTTTGAACATACTCCATTGCTACACTACGTCGTTACAGAAAACCAAGTCTGAGACATAGAACAAAGACGAAAAACGAGCCAAGGGTGGCTGCAGTTAAAATATATACACGAGTGAGTGATGGTATTCCGGTGACCCGGCCGGGGATTGAGCCCGGTTCGCCTTGGTGGGAGGCGAGCGAGCTAATTGCTCAGCCACCGCGGTCTCAAAATATAAACAGAGAACGTACAAAAAATCCCACAAGGGATTTTGTCAGAAAAATAACAAGGTATAGAAAACACAAAATGAAAGAACGAATAATCAAAGGAAAAAGAACTGAAAAACTTACAGACAACACAACGATGACGACACAGAAGAACACAGGTTTTCTTATACGAGCTTGTCGCGACTTCAAGTCTGCCTGAAGACGGGAGCATGTGTCAGCTCCCGTCAGTTTGGTTGAAACCAACTTTTGATCTGTGTCGTCATTGTGTTGTCCTTGGGTTTTTCAGTTTTTTCGTTATATTATTCGATATGTAATTTCATTTTGTTTTTTTTTTTTCTGTTTGTGCGAATTATTATTCGTTTTACTTATATATTTTGAATACAGCCACGCTTGGCTCGTTTTTCCTGTTTGTGTCGTGTCTCAGACTTTGTTTTCTGTGACGACATAGTGTATCAATCGAGCATGTTCAGAATATTTCACCTAATCATTCACTCCAATTGCAAAAATCTTTCAAATAACTCTTCAAGAGGCTAACATTATTTTCCATGTTTTTAACATATTACATCATTTTCATTGTGATATGAAACTATAGCCTGAAAAATTATGGCAATGGAGGAAAATTGTTGTTCAAAAACGAATGTAACAAGTCATAGGAATTTACTAATTAATATTCTTTTCCGTACAAATCTCAACACTGAACATAATTGATGAATTAGGCTCCAGCTGAAATAACTTTATATTTCATCAGAATGCCAAGAGAATAGTTTTCTAAGTAATTTTGCATGCTGCTCACCTGTATTAAATTTTTTTTAAGTTCTGTGATAAAATTTTATTCCTAAATATCTTTAATTTGAAATTGAGATCTCAGGTAAATCAAGTGTCAGATTTTAAATAATCTTTTTTTACATAACACTTACGTGACTTCGAGAAAATCTTAATCAGAAACCAAATTTTGTGCTAAAATAAGTTTTTATGCTTATTCCAAACAAATATTTTAATTTAAGTCTTATATTTACGCAAACAAAACACGATAAAAAAAGTTTTTTATATTTATAAATTTCTCATTGATATCATGTCGTGAAGTCATAAAACATGTTCAAAATCTAGGAAAACTGATTGGCACTTAAACGACGTTAAAAACAGGGGAGGGTCCAACAAGGCCCCGCGGGGGAAAGCAGTGCTGATGGAAATGGTGTTAAGGAAAGCTGCCAGTAGGCAGAGTGGCCGGATCTCTGTGCAAACATTCGGCGACGGGGCTCGGACAAACACGTCCTCGTTGAGGAGCCCGCGGGGGAGAGGCATGGGATGCTGCGGCCTTTGGACCACCGCTGATCTGCCGGAGCGACTAAGCCTTGCCGGCCGTAATTGCTTGTTTTCATACCCGCCGGCCACGCGGGGGTAGGGGCTTGAATTATGCATCGGTCGATCAAGTAAGGGGGAGTGATGTTGGGAGGGGGGGGACCATGACAAGGAGAAGGGGAGAAGAAGCGCTGCCAACATTAAAATAATAACTCCCCTTCCTCCCCCGCCGACGGATAAACGGGCATCGCCGCCTATGAATAATGGTGATACTGAGATAGCGCTCCTCCCGCAACTTCGGTGCATCGATGACGCAGAATCGCGAGCGGGAATCGTTTCAGGACAATGAAAAGTGAGAAGGGGGCGGGAGGCGCGTGTGTGTGTGTGTGTGTGGGGGGGGGGGGGGGTTGGTGGTTGGTTGGTAGAGTGGTGGTTACTGGTCTTGCGTCGTGATCGAGGTGCCACGAGTTCTGCTCCCGCGGGCGTCAACAAGCCCGTAATAGGGAGTGTCTGGTCACGTGGTAGCGTGCGCGACCGGCGGCGTCCTTAATATCACGGGTTCGACACCTGAGCGCTGCAGTCAAGGTCGTTTCCCCGTCTACTCATGCGTGAAAAGTTTTACTGAGTACTGCACCAGTTTCTCGCCATACACGGCAAAACATTTTTGTACTTTTCGCAATCAATTCCTTGAAAATTATCTGTTTAAAATATTTCTGCAATATCGCAGGTAGGTTTTTGTATTTTTATAACATTTATAAACATCAAAAATACTATTATGACAGTTATTTTATCTGGTAAAATGCATTGATTCAAAGTAAATCTTACATCAGGCAAGATACAATATGGCAGTATGACGTAAAATTCAAACAACCCAGCCAAGTAACACAACGAAACACAAGTATTTGCTTTCTACTTGCCAGTCGACCGAGGTTATCTGCGGACCTCAGCTACTAAGATAGGGCCGCGATGGTTGAGCAGTTAGACTGCCCGCCTCTCACCAAGGCGAACCAGGTTCTATCTCCGGCCGGGCCACTCCCGGATTTTCGCAAGTGGGAATCGTGTCGGACGATGCCACTGATTGGCTGGTCCCATTTCCCGCGCCCTTGCATTCCGGCGCTGCGCCATTCTCACCTCATTCCACCCTTATGGGCTCTCAAGACTTCGTTGTTAAGAACCGCCAACATTTCTAATTTCTGCACTCAACTCAACTCAGCCACTAAGCGACACTAAAGGATCTCTAGCGAAAAGTTAAGGAATGGGTCATCTTTGCTTCTACCACACTGATACAATTAAAGTTTTGCTACCCGTAGCTGTGTGAAATATCTACGCCATGTATGTATATGCAAGTGCGTGTGCTATTGTGAAGTTGAAAGTTCACTTCTCGCAGAACGATCGGAACTAACGAACAGGAATCGGTGACTACCACGGCCGGGGTTATAATCTTTACATCATATGGTTCCAGATTCCAACCCCCTGTAAGGCAAGGCTCTCCGGCCATCCCCGATCAACTTACATTCATCTAAATGGGGCCACGGAAAGTTAAGAGATAAATAAATAAAGAAAGAAAGAAACAACTCTCTTGAGATATATTACTTACGCCTTTTTTTGCCAATTAGAGTATTTCACTCCACTATCTCTAGAAATATGGCTAAGATAACGGCGTATGGAATTTACTAATTTAACCCACATCACAGTTAACACCAAACAATAGCTGCGTCTTTTCCCGGGAAACCATGCGCAAACGTCAAGCGATATCTAAGAACGTTTAAGAAAGTGTTCGTCCTAGTGTTACGTTTTTGCGTCGAAGAATGGAAGTGGTTTGTCTGCTCGACCCGCTGTCTGGGGCCGCAACTAACTTCAGGGTGTCCTATCCTCAACAATCAATAGCGGGGGCGCTTTACGTGATTCCAAAACTCTTGCCTCTTACAGAATTCGTGTGCTGTGGACCACATGCGATTCGTCGTGACGAATGATCAGCCACTTTCGATTAAGGCCAATGGTGCACGAGATGAGTATGTTTACCCAATTTTCGTTATAACTTGTTTTTCAGAGGGTTTATCGAAATTTTTGGCACGGAAAGACATAGATATTAATTTTAACTACTCCTTGCATTGTTAAATATTCACTACCCATATTATTCATTGAGCACTGGTGGAGGATAAGAAATAAGATTTTCTTTCTTATCTTCCATCAGTGCTCCGATAGTAGTAATGGTAGTGAATATCTATAAATTAAATAAGGTGTTCGACATTATTATTTATCTCTTGTCGTGCAAAAATTTTGAAGGAAAAAAAAAAAAAAACTTTTGACCAAAATTAAGGCTTTTGTGCACCATTCCCCTTAATGCTTTTTATGTATCTAAAATGGTATCTTATCAACAATTATGTAGTTTTGACTCCTTTGTTTTTAACAGTGCGAAAGAAACAGATATGTGAACAACACGTGTGTATGTGTGTGTGTGTATATATATACACATATATATACATACATATATATTATATATAATTGCGAAAGGAGAGACTGTATGGCTCTGTATATTATTTACTGTGAGTGACAACCCTAACTATATGTGTGTGTGTATATATACGTGCAGCAGTTTACAAGTGCAAACGATTTTTAGGTTATCAGTCACTTCGGTTCGTTAGGGTTGCCACTCACAGTAAATAATAGCCAGAGTCGTACAGTCTCTTCTTTCGCCGTAGTCGACAGATATGTTTTTCATTTGAGAAGTTGCGAACTACATAAGATGGTTATTTGTGACATCTAAATATGCCACTACGGATACATTCTACCATCTAGAGATGTCGCTGACTATATGCAATGTTGTACCATCTAGAGTCGTACGTTAGTGTAGACAATTTTAGAGTTTGGGATATATGTCATACGACTGCACACAAAGGAATAAACGCTTTTTGAAGTGTAGGATGGTCGTGCAGATGGAAGATATCGCTCGCGTTGCCAACCAGACCCGTCACGCACGGTAGCTCCGGCGACGTGCGCCAGTGGGCGTCTCGGCACGATCTCCGGCGAGGCGGAGCGCTCTGCAAAAGGCGGCTTTTGCCGCCACCGTCGCCGCCTCTGCCGGCGGATAATTAGGGAGCCCAGCGTCCCCGAGTGCCGGAGGGGGCGGCATGTATCGCGCCTCGCCGTCACGACTGAGCCACCGTCGCCGGCATGGCCAACCACCCGCCCTGCATCTGGTGAGCTGGGCGGCCCGCCAGCCCGGGAGCAGGCATGCCCAGCGTTGGGGTTTGTCACACGCTTTATAGCTTGTTCACAATGAAGTGAGGACTTTTTAAGGCCTTCCCAGCAGGCATTAACAGCTAATAGATATATCTTATTGCATCCTGAGGCCACCAATTTTGATGGTGTTGAAATGTATACACTGTGTTAATTGGTCACATTGTAATGTTTATATTAAAAAGCAGCAGTAAAACGGAAAATGGACGAAAGGAAAAATATATAAGTGCCTTAAAAGTGCTCACATTACCGTGAACAGCCTATAGTAAGTATAGTCCGTCCATGGTTACTCACAATTTTTGACGTGAATACGTCTATACATTTGCGACCATAGTGGGTGGCAATCCAGAAAATCCGATGTTAACAAAATCGGGGGATAGAGTTTAGCACTGAAGCCCCGAATCTACCGTCTACATTCAAAATTCAATTACACCACTCGATTGCCAAATGACCAAAGAATATGTTACGTTGAGCGAGGACTGCGAATAATCATCCCGTGCGGCGCGGGGTGTGGGCGGGGGGAGGGAAGGTGCCACCATTTTGAGTTCGTTTCGCCACGTCTCATTAATTCCGCGTTGTATCACTTTTGACTAGGAGAAGCTACGACGCTCGTTTAAGTTTCAATCGACAGTTCTTTCTTGTCAAGATCAATCTATTGCGTGTATAAAATCAATTGTTTAGCGTGGTTATGGTTAAATTGTATGTGTTTAATGTAAAAAGAAATTAAGAAAACTTAACACAATGTCGGCCTATACTCGTCAAAAAGCCAAGTCGAAATACAGAAATAGTACACGGTAGGAAAGAGCATCTCAAAAGAAATCCAGTGATAACGATAAAACCCCATATGATCGGGTGAAGCGGTGGCAGGAACGTAAAATAAACATCAAGGCGTCCGAACGCGTCAACGTAGACGTATTAATGCAAAACAAACAGCCGAGTCCCCAACACAGCCAAACCCAATTTTTTTTATGCCCTGCTAGAAAATTACACCAGATGGGCAACGCACCGCATTAGAGTTCACGGAGTGTACTAATATTATCCATAAGGACTATTTCGTACTAGGCATGACCAATATACGTATTAACTCTCTGTATTTATTTATATTAAACATAAATGCAACATTATATTTTAAAGTTAGAGCCGAAGTGAAAATACAATTTAATACAAATAGTGTACTTTCATATTAACACAAGCATATAACGCTTGTGTTACGCGACATATTTAGGAAATAACGAAACGTATCATACATGGGGTGATTTTTCAAAGGTTTGATTCAAAAAGTGTGTAGAATCCGCGAATAGACTGTATAGGCTGTTCACAGTTAAATGAGTACTTTTGAAATCAACGCTTGGAAAATGTCCCTCTCCCTGCTTGCACAAATTCTAACCGGTACGCCGTCTGAGACGCGCCTAGTACAGTTTGAAACGATCGAGTAAAAATAGTTATATTTTTATTCGTCGAATTAAATGTGTCAGGTAAACATATATATTACAGCTAAAATTATTTATTTTGCTTTCAGGTCTTTTTTTACACATTAAAGTATGAGAATTCGAAAATTTGTAAAATATTTGATTTTCTTGTAATTTTACAGTTTTACTTGACTGGCGCGTGAATGAAGTGATCAGGCCCATGGTAATGTTAGGGTGGACGCCGACCTGCAACATATAGATTTGCAACTAATCGATCGGCCGATCATCGAGCTGTGCTAGCATGCAACTGAATAATCGACGGACCGAGAAATGCGCTCACATGCGACTGTGTAGTTGTTCCTTTCACACAAGTTTAATAGCGGATTTCACAGAGGTAGCTTGTTTGTGTGCTATCGAAATCAGGAGAAGAAAAATGAAGAGGAAAAAGGCAATATTGGGTGCACCCTCTTACCACCCAACGTTTGTTGATAGGGCAATTCCATAAACTTTATGAAGAATTACATACCTATTCCGAACAATTATTCATTTATTATCGAATGTGTGTCAGCAGTTTTGATGAGTTTTTGAACCTAATAGCACCTTCAATAACATAAAAAAAAAAAAAAAACGAAGTACAGGAATACCATCTCTCCAGAAGAAAGACTGTCAGTTACATTAAGGTAATGACTGTTCACGATAAAGTGAGCACTTTGAAATAAACCTTACAAAAAGTCACTGTCCCTGCCTGCATGTATTTTAACGGGCGTACTGAGTGATATGCGTCCAGTAAAGTTGGTAACACTGGATGGACAGTAGTTCCATATATTGGCGTCAAATAAAATGTTAGGTTACCATTTGTGATAAATTAAATTATTTATCTCGGTTTATGATGTTTTTTTAATGCATCGAGCAGTTAAAATGAGCAGATTTGTAAATTTTTTTTTTGTATAATAACTTCACAGTTTCACTTGATCGACCTTTGAATAAAGTGATGAGGTCCATGGCTATGTTAATTTTACAAAAGGCGTAAGAATACACAACGTGCACACAAGTAGATCCTAGGCAGGGTTTTAGAAAGCGCTCATTTTGCCTTGAGCAGCCTAGAATAATAACAAGCAAGACGTAATAACATCAGTTTTAATGTTAGTATTTAACATATACATTTGAGTCAACTTTGTAGTTAAGTGTAGAATTCTTTATCAAACTACTGTATTTATGAAGAACGTTAGCCTGAAAATGCAAATCGTACATACGACATAAATACATCAACTAATTCAGACTGAGGAGATGTTGGATCTGATGAGATCCAACTGCTTTGTGTACTGTCGTTAGCAGTCAGTGTAGAGGAAGTTAACGGCGTGGGTAACGTTAGAAAGTTAAGTTTAGGATAAAAGACTTGCTGAACTGGATTGTGTGAAATGCTCATGATATTCTGCGGGAAATTTGGATGAAAATGAGGAGTTCCTTGAAAGCGATTTGAAAATGTCTGGACAGATTTTGGTTGAGTTATTCGTCTAATTACCGACAGAAATTCCATTTTAACTTATATTTTTTTGATTATCCGTAATTGTTTTTAAATTATGGCGCCAAAGATAACAGAAACGATCTGTCTTCGTTAATGTCCTCGGTCTTCTTTTCTTTCAGAATGCTCAGTAATGTTTCCTCAAACGACTGTGCCTTTTTTTTTTTTTAACGGTTTAGCTGTCAAAATACCCTGTGGATGATGGCAAGCTGCTTCGTCTGTATGATTGTTCATTTTCAGGACTCTCTCCTTCCAGTCGAATGGGACGTGTCCCGCTAATATTCTCCCTGTCCTCCTTACTAGGCAGGGAAACTAGAGTTGGTGAGAATATACATATTTCCGACGTTTGTGGGCTGCTTGGCTTAATTTGTCTTTCCTTTATTTATTTAGCTCCCTGTTGAAAGACGTTCTCATGTTTCACCACCACCGTTGGATTTCTTACCCTGAGCAAAAAAAAATTTAAGAAGCATGAAGTAATCAAATAATACAGTGCGATCTATCTTCACTAACATTTTAATTGCGCTCCCGTTGTTATTATCGCCGCACACAAATGACGTGTAGCCAAGCAGGCAATACCACATATCGCTTGATTTTATGCAGTGACTCCATATTTCTATGGTTTATTAATAAAGGTGAAAGTGTATCTCAAGCTTGAATGATGATGTCAGCTGAGGTTTTTTCCATAGTACATATTTGTGAACTTGAACGTCGTCTTAAAAAGTGTTTCCTTTGTGGCTACACGTGAATTGTGCATGGCGTTTATAACAGCGAAAGCGCGTTTAAACTACGTAAGAAGGTCGACCTTCACGCCAATTCACACCTACCAAGGCATGCTCCTTTATCTTAATAGCTTACGATCATTTCTTTCAATTATACTGCACCTTCCCTTTACAAATGTTACAGACGCAAAAACCTTTCTCCCTAACCCTTTATTTTTAAGATATCTTGCAACAGGGAACAGTTTCCATTCTCTGTATTATGAATACCTGATTGGCATTGCAGCAATCACGACTATAGTCAATGGTACTTGTAATAAATTACGGATTTACTTGAACTCGACATGCATTCCAAGAATAAATGAAAATACTTGGCTAAATATAACTGAACAATTTCTCAGATGACAGATTATCCCAACTGTTTTGGGAGCAGTCGATGGAAAACATATCATAATACAATAGCCAAGCTACAGTAGTTCTCAGTTCTATAGTTAAAAAAAACTAATTTTCAGTCATACTCACGGCTGTTGTCGAAACAGATTATTGTATAATTTCGGTTGATTTTGATAATATGGTAGTGCAAGTGTTTCAATGTTCAAATTTTGGACAAAAGCTTGAGAATGAACAGCTACCTTTTACCAGTGAATCAGCTACTGCAAAATGTTCAATTATAGACTTACAAGAACGAGATGAATAATGTGCGTTCGGTATTTTGGCCAACAAATGGCGGATCTTACGCCAACCACTATATGTAAAAATTGCATTTTGTGACGATATTATAAAGGCTTGTTGCATTCTTCACAACTACGTAAGCTAAAATGTTGGAATAAGCTTTGAAGAAACACTTCATTCCCCCCTTTTTTTAAAAGCATTAGACCAAACAATATACGCCGTTCTCGTGCTGGAATAACAATATGATATTATTTCGCAAATTGTTTCACATATCCTCAAGGGTCTGTCTCATGGCAATATGACCAAATATAGTTCATTTATACACTTCTGTTATTACTTTTAATGACTTACAATTATTAAGTTCATTCTTACCTTTCCAAGTTTTTTTCTGATTGAGTCAAATCAGTCGTGCCATTATGTTCCTGTCTGAATGCTTTTTTAGCCCTTTGTTGTAAATGGCAGGCCTCTCATGAACTTTTCGGCTCAGTCTTGGTAATCTACCAATTGTGTAATACAAAACATAACAACAGTACGTTGAATTATAATGGCTTTTTAAATATTTTATGTTATTATATTACGAAATAATGAAGTATTTACGTACTTCAAATACTAAAAACTGTACAACAATGTATACCAGCAAGTAGGTAAATTATAACAATATATAAGTATGTAATTAGGATATTATTGATAAGCAATAAAAGTATGTAAAAATTAAATATATATACTTTATATCAGTAAAAAAATAAATTATGTAAGTACATGTAAATAATGCATGTAATTTTAGCACACATATACATAAGGTGAAGCATGAGCTCTGTGACAAACGGCGAGAGGACGTTCCCTGCAAAATTTCAGTTAGAAAATGTCTGACAACGAACGCCCGGAAACCACTCCTAAGGGCAGAAAACCCTTGTGAAGATGGGGTTGCAAATATGAACTTCATTTAATTACACTGAAACCATTTGATATTAAGGGATGAATTTATGTGGGCATGCCAAACAGTTCAACTGTAATATGCAAGTACCCATGATGACCTACCACATACCCTACCTAGTAAAACGGGGGTCGCCACCTCTGTGAAAAAAGAGTCGTCGTATATAGTTCCGTAAATTATGATCATGGCCTATGAACTACCATTGCAAGATTTGAAAACAAGCCCTCTTGATAAGAAAACCTCCCACGAATGGTTTGTGAGAAACCAGACCCCCAAGATATTAAATACCACGTAATGCTTATGTGGCATTTAATTTCTTGGAGGTGTGTTTTCTCGCAAATCATTCGTCAGAGGTTTTCTTGCAAAGAGGATTTTTTTTATACCATGCAATGGTAATTCATAGGCCGTGATCATAATTTACGTAACTATGTGTGAAGACCCTTTTTTCACTATTTAAGGGGTGGCAAGCCCCATTTTACTATGTAGAGTATGCGGTAGGTCAAAATGGTTACTTGCATGTTACAGTGACTGAATTGTTTGGCATACCTACAGAAATTCATCCCGGCGCCGCTCCATATTCACTTCAATTACCCTCATCGGCTCTCAAGACCTCGCTGCTAAGAGCCGCCGAAATATCTTCACTCACTCGTTGAGATGACGTCCTCGATGGAAACACTGAACTCGCCGGCGACTGCCGTGCGACTGTTCGATTGCAAATGCGCTCGGACACATCCAAACCTGCATCGCACAAATCGATTACGAAATCACTTGGTTGGTGGATAAACACGAACTATTTAGTTGGCCGACTAAACAGTTGCATGTGAGCGCAATCTCGTAAGACCCTGTGATAGTCACTCTGGAGGTCAAACAATCGGCCGACCAATCACTGCATGTTGGCGCACACCCTTAATCTTACATGTAGTGGAAGAATACGCAATGTGCGTACATGCAGATCTAAAGTAGTGCTTTGTCGTGAACAATCTACTTTTTTTTCCCCACGGTTGATTTTACACTTTCGAAAGCCTTTCTTGAAGCCGCTATTCAATCTTTCTCTGTTTGTATCCTTCCAACATATGAAAAATTAACATTGCTGCTTGCATCTGCCAGTCGTAACCGCGAAATTCTTAACAGAAGGAAATATACGCTAATTTGCTAACTATTATTCACACGTGCATAATCAAACAGAAACTATATTCAGTGCCCCCTAATTTAAGTGGCTTGCTTCAGTGTTCAACTGTACCTACAACATGTATAACTTGTAAAAACGTAGCACAGATAATACCGAAATTGTCAGAAAAATACTGTTTATCTTGTAAATGAAAGAAGAACGCACATATTTTGCAACACTGTAAATTTTTTTTTGCTATGACGTATATATTTTTTTAAATTTTAAAACAATAATAAGTAATTAGGGACTATGTTTTCTGTCAAAATTGAAGCCTATTTACATTATGAATGCTTCTAAAGACACATATAGCAAGAAAACTTTCGCCAAGCAGTGCAGTCATAATAATTACTATAACTGTATATAAGAAAACTTTCGCCAAGCAGTGCAGTCATAATAATTACTATAACTGTATATAAGAAAACTTTCGCCAAGCAGTGCAGTCATAATAATTACTATAACTGTATATAAGAAAACTTTCGCCAAGCAGTGCAGTCATAATAATTACTATAACTGTATATAAGAAAACTTTCGCCAAGCAGTGCAGTCATAATAATTACTATAACTGTATATAAGAAAACTTTCGCCAAGCAGTGCAGTCATAATAATTACTATAACTGTATATAAGAAAATTGGTACTAATGTTTAGAAATATATTGAATTACTTATTTACGTTCATTCCAGCCATGGAAGTTATCATTTTCATAACCAAAATCATGACACAAAATTCATTATTTTTAAATATTTATTTATTAATCATACTTATTATTGTAACTGTCCTTGACGAATGTTTTCTTTTATTGCAAAATATGCTTTCTGGAGCACTTAGAATGCAAATGCGCTTAAAATTTGATTGAATAATACTCTTATGCGTTCAAAGCATTCATTCTAGAAAAACATTTGACAATGTTACAAAATATTTGCTTTCTTCTTTCATTTAATATAAAATGCGTACAGTTGGCTGCATTTCTAATAGGAAAAGCTACTCTACTATAACTTTAAACATCACACTTTTAATACATTGATATATGGAATTTACCTCCTTATATAGCTGACAACGCAGTACACCGCATGTCTGTAATTGTGCAGCTTGATATATCTGAGGTTATTAGTAGAATTAAAAAAAAATTATTTCTTTAGTGCTTAATTTTACGCGAAATTGATATACTGTGTAAGAGAGACAATATCGGCCTACCACGAATTTCTGTGCCAAACTCAAATATAAATAATACGATAGAAGGGACGATTCCACGAAAGCGTTTCTCGCATTTTCGAAGACCTAATTTTTCCCGTAGCGCTATCTTATAGCAAGTCAAGCAAATATAATAATCGCCCATTCTCTTCCCTCCTAGCCCTCGGACACCTAATTGGCGCATTATTTTCGATTATGCAGAGGTCTCTGCGCTTAATTCGAAGGAAGAAAAAAAATTGCGGCTTTTCATGATGTGACTCCATTATAACAAATTCGTTGTTTTGTATGTATCATAAGGTGTGATAAATGACTGCTACCTTACGTTACTTTCCGTTATCGAGATCTATTTGCGTAACAAGAAGCCCAGTAACAAATACTTTTGCAGTTTTCTCGGTAGAAGAATTTAATCTCGTGGAAGTGATAAATGGGAACCATTTTTTGAGCTCTGCGTTTTCTTTACTGCTATCTTCGTAAAAATAATTATAAAAAGAATAAGCTTTTTGTGCTAAGTTTACCAATTAAAGGCGATAAAAAGGAGGCGGATTGGATAATTCCCTCTAGTCGCCTACAAACCATCCTCGCTGTAATCAAGGCTCATTAAAAAAAAAAAAAGCAATCTTCCCATGTCATCATCTTATCTCAGTAATGCAGTATTACACTGTTTGTACTAGAGATAGAAGGTAGGAACACACTCATGAACAGTGAACATTATATGACCCACCCTAGAAATATGGTATTTACAAATGGCCTTTGACGTAACACTAGTCCAAAGCAATATTACCTAATAACGGCTGCACTCTAATTAGTTCTAAGTATATGGATTTATACACTTATCTACGACATCATTAAGCGTGTTTAATGGCTTTGTTAGAATTCATCACGAAATATACAAAGGTAAAGCTATGCTAAAGTATAGAAAAATGTTTTACTTTCAGGAATACTACCTTACTTGTAGTGAGGTATTTTTCATATTTTTTTTTATGTTAACTCCGATTTTATGTTACGTAATGAAACTTAAGTAAAAATTAGAGCTGAAACAATATTATTAAAATTAATTCTAATTTGCTATCAAAACAATTTGTGAGACTCACGTACCTCTCTTAATCAACAATATAAATTTTAATAATATTGTTAAAATATATGTTTAATAATGTTTATATATATATATATATATATATATATATATATATATATATGGAGTATTATAAAATACATAGATATTAAATACTGGACAACTTGCGTAATTTATTATTGCAACTTTTACAGCTTAATAATTCAGTTTCCTGGTTTATTTATTTTATTAGTATGTTTATACCATAACTAAGCATAAATGAATGCACTAACAAACTCGTTTAGTATCCTAATTCTCACAAAATTGCAAACAAACTCTTGAGCTGTATTTTAAAACGAAGAGACACAAATGAGTGGCCTTACAAATATATACAGTTGATTCAACTTTGGTACTCTAATTTCTTTTGACCCAACACAGAAATTTCGTTTATTCAATTGAGTGTTTTGTTAGATGAAAAAAATTAATTTTGTTCCTTTTCGAGTTTTGTTTACTCACAAAATATTTTGTCTGGACAGATGCGTATATTCTTGTCCCTATATATACAAATACTTTGTCGACTGGAACACACTTTTTGCTCTCAGTGAGCTAACATGGTGAGATACTTTTTATTTATATTTGGTTGCACACGATACGGTCACGATATTTCTTCCTGCTTATTAATGGCTATAGTCGTCTTCAAACACTATGGTTTAGTCATGAAAGTAACACACGGCAATAATTACTTGCAATATAACATGTCACCGGAACGAACTGCACATTTCGCTTATCTCTAATGATTAACAAACAAATTTAGTTGACGATTATGGCCCGAGAAAATTTTTCTTTTGGAAATGATTACATACCTCTGACATTATGTTGGAGCCAAATACACAGATAGCTGGTCAAAGTGGGCAGACGATAGGACAGATGAGAATGATGCTATGTCTGAGAGATTCGCTGAATTCTACGTATTCAATGGGCCGGCATGACATACTTATATTTTGTCAAGGAATGATCATAATGTTTAATGTATCATTTTTGTAGAGTTTTTTTTAGGCTTGGCTATTAGGTATTATTTTCCCCTCAGATCTGTCAGAACTTGAGTACAAAAATCATTAAAAATATATAATTCCAAGTCCTTGAACGTACAAGGTTAAACTTATTATACATGTACAGTATTTAAAAAAAAAAAATGATCGGTGGCTTTCCAAGAATGTTACAAATGGCGTTATATTATTTCGGAAAATAAGTATAGAGCTTTAATTTCGTTATTTTTCTTTACCTAAAGTTGTGTTGAATTACTTGAATTCAAGCTTGATATGAAAAGGTTTAGATATATGTTGGAAACTTTCTCACAATCATCAATTAAGTTTCTTTAGTATGTAGCTTGTTAATATGGGCGCCTTTGGACACATGTATCTCCAGCGCACGCACTTCTGAAAACAACACGTTGCTTTTGTAATTTACTTTAACTGTAAAAACCGTCATTAAAGGAGCATTACAGTTAAGTTTACGTTAGGTTATTTAAACGGTAAAAACACGCACTCACCTTGTGTCCTTGGTTTAAGGTTACCAGACGTCCTCTTTTACCCGGACATGTCCTCATTTTGAGGCCTTGTAAATTGTCTGGCCTTTTATTTTCCAATAAAAGTGAAAGACAGCGAAGCTTTACTTCTTTGTGGGTTTCTATGTCGTAAAATTTTATTAACAGTGCCAATGAACTTCCTGCACAAGTGCAAACTTTTTGGCCATGTTACATATATATTACGTCTTTATCAACACTCATATCTTTTTCCATATCTGTATTTGTCCATTTCTAAATTGAGGAGTGCCTAATCTAGTCCAAATTTCATAATTAATTGCTAGGAAGTAGAAACCTAAAAGAACAAATAAAATTGCTAAATATAAAAAATATAAATATATCTGAACCTGAGCTGTGCGTGAGTGATTAACTGCCAATTAAAAATAATGTGTCTCCAGTGTTTATGTGCAAGTGTGTTTTGTGTTAATACTTATTATTTGTTCGCAAAATATTCTGTGGTTACTACGAACTAAATTAAATCGACGTTCATATTCACAGGGAAAATGATTATCGCTTTATCTGGTTGCAAAAATAATATTTTACATTACTTAAAAAACTATACGGAACGAATTTTTGGATACAATTTTGTGACATTGTAATATGCAACTGACCTGCTACATGATATACTGATTTTGTAATTTTCCATTGCAAAATTGTGTGTCCGCTTTGTTCGTGTGATTTTCTAGCAAGTGTCCTCTTTTTTAATGGCAGTTACCAGAAAATGTCCTCTTTTGGAGTACCACGTATATGGCAACCCTACGTTGGTTAGTTTAGGTCAGTGCTGCCCAACCATTTTTGTACAAAGGGCCTCAACCATTATTGTCCGCGGGCCCCAAGCGTAATACTCACAATAACATAAAATACATAGATTTAAAAAATAATAATATGATACAGTTTTTTTATTAATATAACGCAAGATTTTATCACATAAAGTATTATTAATTACATAAAATTCGATTCATATAGAAAGGAATGAATCTTTATTTCGATACCTGGAATAATGTTTATACAGAATGGGGCAGGAAAACTCCCACATTTTGAAGGGCAATAAGAAATGCGATATAAATTGTAGGCAAACATTTATTACAAAATTTGGTTTGACACGCAATGCATTTGATGTTCTGTAGGTCCTGTAAATGATGTCCTCCAAATGATGGCCGCCGTTCCTGATGCACATATTCAACCGCGTTCGGAAGTGTTCCATCACACGCTGGGTGAGTTGCAGCATAATGTTTCAGTTTGTCAGTGGGTCGTGTACGACAGCGATTATTCATATCTAGCGACCGTGCGGGCCACCTGATGACACCATGTAACAAGACCACGCGGCCGGGAAACAATAGCAGCCATTATGATACGCCCTTTGTGAGCTGTAGCACCATCATTTTGAAACCACACATCCAGGATGGTAAGTTGGGAAAGTTATGGTTCCAGAAATGCGCGGAACATTTGCCCATACCGACCGGCCTTCACTGTAACTGTACGCCCATATTCCTCAACAAATAATGCTCAATATCACCGAGATTGCCAATGGCGCACCACACAGTACCACGTGGAGTGTGTATAAATGTTTCATGTAGCTGGCGAGGACTAATTTTTAGCACAATAACGGATGTTCTGCTTGAAAACTGTGCGGTTCTAGTGGGCGTGTGCTTCACCATTTGAAACCAGCACGGTATATGCCAGCGCATTTGCAAGGATCAGCTCAGAATACGTGGTTCGGCGTCACGCAGTCCCATTCACAGAGCGAGGTGGCGCAGTGGTAACGCGGGTTCGATTCCCGGTCTGGCCATCCTGATCTCTGTTTTCCATGCTCTCATGAAATCAATCCAGGCGAGTACTGGGGCGATTCCTTCCCATTATTTCCCCTATTCCTCTTCCCTGTGCAACTTGCGCCGTCTCTAATGACCTTGCTGTCAACGAGACGTCAAGCCCAATTACTTACGCACCAGTCCCATTCGATAAGTTCTTGAACAGCCATAAGTTGGTACGGCTGAAATTCGAAACTTTCGTGCAAATTTCATCTGACACTTCGATCCGATATTCCCAAAAGAGATGTATACTTAACGCCAAAATGTTTGGGTGATTGGACAATGGATCGCCTTAGTCCATGTGCAATAAAAACTGCATTGTGTGCCATATAAAATTGCGTAACAAACCTGGGCCCACTATTTAATTATGATTTCCTCACTGCCCTTCAAAATGTGGGAGTTTTTATGTCGCAACCAGTAATACACAAATAATTCAGCTGGCTGCATGGCATGAAACAAGTGTGCCGTATATGCCGTCTGCGGGTTGGACGCCCCTGGTTCAGGTAATTCTCTTGCGTTGAGATGCCATGTTGAAATTTGATGGGTGAAAATATGCAAGCGCAGTAATGAGAGCCAGCCGCCTACTAACGCATGCTCGGTAACCATAACCATGGTGGCACGCAGAATATCGTGTATTACTCTAAGTGGTGAGTTGGTGACTATAGTTTCACACAGCCTTCACCGCCAAAGCACATAACATCTAACGACACGTATTGTTATGATTCTACAGTAAAGGGAGGACAAGCTTAGTGAACTGCAGCGATGCGTTGGTAACCATCCCAGACGAAGAATTCAAAACACGTTAGATGATTTTATAAATCACAGCAAAGAAGTGCCAGCGAGCTCCCCCTCCCCCCTCCCGGGCGACACGGTATTTCGGACAATCGCGCCGCCAAGAAACTATATAACACTTGTCAATACTTTGTACGGGATTTGTCTTTCTGTCTGCGAACACACGTCGAGAAGAATGACCTTCAAGATGCAGCTTGGGGTGCCGCTCGGCTCTAACCAACACAACATTCAGCCTACGGCGACGGTACCGTTCAGATTAGTCATATGTTGAATTTGATTAGGGCCTCGCACGCCCGTAGCTTATATTTAGAGTAATTTAGAATAATTATATTATATACATGTTCTGGCTTCATAATAAACTTCACTTTAGTTAACATAGCCCGTCCCTTGTATAAGAGCATCAATCTTCCCTAGTTCCTCGATTCAAATATAAAATCATAACAACTGGTAGAGATGCCTAGTCTGTAAAAAAATTTGAAGCAAAATTCTCTTACATATAAGGGAAAATAATAACCTTTACATGTAAGGTAAAATTACGTGTTTAAAGTAAATTTTCATAACAAGTAAAGTACTATTCCCTAACTGTACGGGAAAAGTACCTGACGAAAGTAGGGGAAAAATCCTATACAACTAAGGGAAAATTAACTTTCATGTATAGGAAAGTTATATAATAAAGATTATCCCGGAGTATTAGTACTGTTAATTGATTATTAACTATATCCTCTGATGATTAGTTACCGAAACCTCAACACTAAGATCCTTATCACTTACCGGTGAGTGGACGCGAAACATGGTCCTCTATCACGATAGGCTGATGCGCATCCATTACACCACGACGACAGCGTGACAGCATCAGTGAATATAAGTGTGTTAAAGGATTGTTTCTTCAACCCACCCCTCTCCCTCCCCTTTCCTGTTGAGAGTGCTGAAGAGATGCACGCGCCGTAGGGTAATTTTCCCATCCATTTATGTGATTTTCCACTACCATGTAAGTGAATTTTACTTCAGACTGCGGTAATTTTACTTTACCTGTAGGGAAAACTATGTTTCCCCCGCAAGTTTGCGAATATTCCCTTACACTTGTCAGATAATTTTCACATTATTTTTTACAGTGAGCCTTCTGACCTTGGAAAAAAGGAGGAACATAACAACAGTATGCAGTCCAGCGTCTGCACATTGGTTCAACCTCACCCCATCCACTTTCTCTCACCCACGTATCCAGTAATGTGTACCAGGGTCTATTTTTGGACTTGTATTTTTCTCGGGGGCCGCAGCAGTGCAGCGGTTAGGACGCTAGCCCCTCCCCACGGCGAAACGAGCTCGTCCCCCGATGAGGTCGCCCCCGGATTTTCTTACGTGGGGATCGTGCCGGACGATGCCGCTTATCTGCGGGTTTTCTCGGGTATCTCCCGCCGCATTCCGATGGTGCTCCCCCCTCGCCCATTACACCCTAAACCCTAATCGGGTCTCAAGACCACGATGTTAAAAGCTCCGTGTGAACCTCTACGCCCGTATTTTTCTTCAGTTTCACACAGTGCCAGGCTGTCATTAAAGAACTCTTCTAAGTTTTTTAAAACTGGTCTGTATTTTTGAGTGTGGCCTGCACGGTGATATCGACGGAATTTCGTTTTCCTAAACGTAGAGTTTATTCGCCAGTCTTCAAAAGCACATTTCTGCTCTAAATTCAAATAGGCAATAAGCGGAGTATTTTGGCGATTATCGGAACCTAAATCCAAAAAAGAGGAACCGGTTTACTGCACGAATGGATCTGATTACACGTTCATTGTTTTATCACGCCATAAAATCGAATGGCCAGACATTAAAGTTTAACGATCGCGCACAGCACGACAGGGAGTTCTGTACGCCAAACGGCAACTCTGTGCGTAAGAATGCGATGTGACGAAGTTCACCAAAGGAAATTGCTTCCTTACTGCCTCAGGGGTTCGTCTTGATAGCAAAGTGTTTGCGTGAGTGGGAAAGGGTAGTGAGATCGACTTGAAACGTGCATTGAATGCGATCTCGTGTTCGAGTTGCGGTGGAAATTTCAACACTATAAGCACTCATGTGGCGACCCAATTGTCAATTTTTGCATTTGAGGAAAAGTAAGGGTGTAAACAATCGTACGATGGTACTGATTTGTAAGACGGGGATTTTTTTTTTTGCAAAACAGACGTTCACACATCCTGTACATTAGTTTAAAGGGAAATTTGTGGGCAAAATAGCGTTGTAAAAACGCAAGGGTTATCATAAGAGCACAGAACGTTCGTGCTGTTGATAGGTTGATAAACTAAATTCTACTAACCATAAATATAAAGGTTACCACTGCTATCTCGTCTTCGTTAGCACATCTGAAAAACTGCGATATTCGCTAGAGCACAGATGACATTTAGTGACTAAAGGAAAACGACGCACAAAGACACAGGGCACCTGTTTCGTTCACCACAGTCTGCGATAGATATAATAGCTAATCGTGTGCAAGAGAGGAAAAATCTTCCATCACGTTTAACCTAACTAGCGGCTTGGATACATCACACTGTTTTCCCCACCTCTGCATAATTTCCCGTCTCTTCGGCGTGCTCTAAGTAAAAGAAAAAAAAAACAACTAGTCAGTTTAAAACAGTGCTGCAGCTGCGAGTTTTGGCTGTTACAGGCGAAGTACAGGTGAAAACATTTTTTATCATGAAAAATTGAAAATATCAAGAGAGATCATTTCCTACTGACTTGTAGATGCATAATAAAATAACTGAGAATGAATGTCAATTGCTGGAAGCTGAATTCAAATTCCCTGAATTACTATAACAGGAAAGATGCCCTCCTCCCATTACAGCTTATTTATAATTTTGCATCTACTACACATCCGTATTCGTCTACGCGGTATAGAAGAAAATCTAGCTTACCTGTGCATATTTGACCATGAAGAGATCGCGTTTCCACAAAGGGCATGTTTATATAAGTATAAATTTTTGGGTGACGGTTTTATTCGAGAATCCTACGTTATTCGAGACGTGGATAACACTGTGGAAAAACATACCACGTCTACACGACATCGCGGGTCGACGACGGCCACTCAACGCAAGTCCGGAACGAGAGCAAGCTCAGTGCCGCCAAAATTCAGGTGCATGGTAATGGCGGCAGGAGGTTGGCGACCCTGGTTCTCCGAGTGACGTCACGCATCCCGCGATACCAGCACGCTCGCGTGTTCGACACGACGCGGTCCAATGTCTTGTTTTCTGTCACAGTGGTGAGACGTGAACTGCCTACTGCGGCGTGGCGAGAGTCGCCTGCTACTTAGACAACCTAGTGGTAATTTTGTGTATGGCGTGTTGTGTCTCACTCGTGTACAGGCTGTTTTATTTCGCGGGCAAGATGCTTCAGCCCTTTCCAGAAATTATTCGTTTTCGCGTCGTAATTTCTCGACTGACAATTTACGATTATAGAAAATTTACTTTTTACGAGCTGTTTAATATTTTTGTGCTAAACTTTAATTGTATGTTTTCTCAATGTTGAAAATGTCGAGAACCTATTTACATTTTGTCACCAAGTTCTTATATTTTGGCAAGCAGGAAATAAGACACAGTGTAAATTAGATACAGAAGTATCAAAAAACAAGTAATTTGTAAATTTTCTATAAACAATTTCCAATAATACCTCTCAAACTTAAATTATGACACGAAAACGGAGAATTTCTGCCTTAAGGCTTCCATCTACCTATAGACTGTTCGCGGTGAAATGAGCACTTCTGAAAGTCCTGCTTAAAACCTACTTGTATGCACGTTGCGTATTATTCCACCTTAAGCATAATTAACATTGCCATGGGCCCCATCACTTTATTCATGCGTCGATCAAGTGAAACTGTATAGTTATTAGAAAAGTTAATATTTCACAATTCTGCTAATTTTTAGACATCGATGCATTTAAAATCAGAAAGCGAAAGAAATCATTTAAATTATACTCCAATGTTTACCTAACACTTTTTATGTGACATTAAGATATGGAATTACTTTCCATTTATCGTTACCAAATTTACGGGGCGCATGTCACTCACTGCGTCCGTAAAAATATATGCAGGCAGGGTCAATGACATTTATCTAAGGTTAGTTTCAAAAGTGCTCACTTTATCGTGAACAGCCTTTAAGGCTTTTTTTCCGCGCTTGAGAAGCGCTGGCCGATAAAGGCGACATTGCCTCGTACATCAAGTGCGCCATCGCCGCTAAGCTCAAGGTTCTCAACTGGCGCGCAGTGTTCTCGTCGCATCGCGTGTACCTATGGCACTTACAGCAGCGACGTAATTATTTTATTGGTGAAAAGGGCTTAGGAAGGTTCAGCGCATGGCCCTTGAGTAATTTCGTATGTATTTGGTGCGTATATTTTGAGATACAGCGCTTCGAATAAACTGTTTTTGGAAAACTCTGAACCGGTGTTTCCAGTGTGCGTAACGTCTTGAAAGCACACAAAAGCTCTCGTCTGATGTGTATGTTAATTTCGTATATAGGCGGCTCACGGTAAAACGAGCACTTTTGAAAGGCCTGCTTAAGATATACTTGTATGTACGTTGTGTATTCTTCCGCCTTATGTAAAATTAACATTGCCATTGGTCTCATAAATTTATTCGGGCTTCGGACAAGTGAAACTGTGAAATAATTAGGAATGTAAATATTTTACACATATGCTCATTTTTACACTTCGATGCATTAAATAAAAACGGAAAGCGAAAGAAATAATTTACGTTGTCACAAGTGGTTACCAAACACTTCTTATCCGACTTTAATATATGGAACTACTTCCCACCCATCGTTACCAACTTTACTAGGTGCATGTCACACAGTAAGCCCGTTGAAATATACGCAGGCAGGGTCAGTGATATTTTTCTAAGGTCGATTTCAAATGTGCTCACTTTTTCGTGAACGACCTATAGCAGCACATTGGACACACGTTTACTAGTTTAGTAAAAAAAAAAGGACTTTCTGATTTTAAAAAGCTCCGTATAACTTAAGGAGTTTGCTTACCTTGAGTTATTATCCACGTCAAATGCGCGGATAATGATAAGGGCTACACTGTCACTTGCGTCAAGTGCACCATCGCCACTACGGCCAGGGCTCTGAACTGGCGAACAGTGTTATTGCCGTGCTGCGCGAACTTATGGAACTGTAAGCGGCGACGCTAACGTTTTATTGGTACAAAATGTGCAGCAAAATCCAATGCGTATTTATGGAGTACTTTTTAATGTATATGACCTATACATTTTTTAATACAGCGATTTAAGGAATACATTTTTATCTCCTAAATGGCATTTCCAACGTGCGTGATGGGTTGAATGTAATTGGCAGACCTATACGCTGTTCACGGTAAAATGAACACTTTTGAAAGCCCTGCTCATGATCTACTTGAACGCACGTTGTGTATTCCTACGCCTTATGTGAAATTAACATTGCTATGGGCCTCATCACTTTATTCATACGTCGGTCAAGTGAAATTGTGAAATTATTAAGAAAGTGAATACTTTATAAATCTGCTAACTTTAACTCTTCCATGCATTAAAATAACAGAACGCGAAAGAAATAATTTTTAAGTTATCACTAATGGTTATCTAACACTTTTTTTGACGTTAAGATATGGAACTATATTTCCATCCATCGTTAACAACTTTACTGGGCAAATATCACTCAGTGTGCTCAATAAAATGTATGTATGCGGGGGTAGTGACATTTTCCTAAGGTTTATTTCTAAAGTGCTCACTTTATCGTGAACAGACTTTAGTATGGCGTGCGTGTACTTTTCGTAGGTCAGTACATTAGACGTACGTTTAGTAGTTTCGTAAGCAAAGTATTTCAAACACTCTGCAATGCCAGGTAGGCTGACCCCTTAATGATGCGGTCAATGTTCCATTTTTATATTAATTTCGGGAGTTCAACGCTAACCACAGCCATTTTGGCTTCCGTGTGGAAATGGAAATACTTAATGCCACTGCAGTTATAGAAGTAGCATATTCTCGGAAATGATTTTCCAAAAACCTGAGACATATAAGCCTCTTGGTCTGATAATGGCCATGCCTTAGGACACTTTTTGAAGTTTCGCATTTATTTAATTTCTACTTGAAATTACATTACGCAATGTCAAGATCGTCTAATGACTTAACACAGACAGTAAGATGGAGTTGATTAAAAAGGTAACTTTATATACATTTCGAAAGAAATGATATAATCTTATCTTAGCAATATGAAGTAATACATCCAATATAGAGCGTATTATTAAGATTGCACATTTTATATTAACATGAAACTTTCTAAATGTTACGTGCTAGAGCTATATAAATGAAATTGCCAAATGATAAGAGCAAAGGGTAAAAAAAATTATGGATTGAAAAGAAAAACTAAATATTTACAGTAAAAACCCCAAGCAGACATTCAACTGTACACAACTTCAATCCCCTCATTTCGGCCCATGCAGTTTCTATGTCCAATGAAAATAGCAATTTTGCGCTAAATTAATTAGCTGTAAAAATCCCGTGGTCAGCCCGGGTAGGGAGGTGAGAAAGGGGGAGGGAGAGACAAAATACTCTTGCCAGAACAAAAACAAAACAAAATAAAAAAATGTAAACAATCAATCGCATGCCCGGGTGCACTATACAAATTTTATTGCTGTATACAAATTACGCCATCCACTATTTGCACTAAATTAAACTCCATTTTCAAAGAGTTAACGGCTATTTTAATTATTTGCTGCGTCTCTTGTGGATTGGAAAGCTTTACAAACTCATTAAAACACGCGCTGCAACTACACAACATTGTTTGAAATAGATTATTTTATGATCCATTGTTATCAGCAAAGAGAGAGCGGCCTTCAAATGGCTATATTTGTAGCGGCGAGAGTTAAGGAAGTGAAATTTTCAGCCAGGCTTATCACAGTAAACAGCCGTGTCTTAAACTGAGAGTCATCTACTAAAGTACAAGCGTGAAATTATGGAAAATAAAAACCATATAGTTTATATTGCGCTATTCACTTAGGTACTGAGATCTCTAACTATTATACAAAAATTACAAGTTTCATATCTCTGTCAGTAGCTAAATCGTGGCATCATGTAAACACATATATTTAGCCAAATTTGGAATTAAATTTACAACTTTAGCTTTGTATTTAATGTCGCTAACTTCCGCAAAATATTTTCACGCTCAATCAGGCCTCTATTAATTGGCCTCGTTTCGTAAACCAGTGATAGTTCACTGAATAGGTAAGTACATTGAAACAGAACGAGGTTGTTGTCCGTATTTTATATGCGTTCTTGTTTGTTTATTATTTGCCCGGTGCTCGGTGTTTGATTGGATAAGTTAAGTAGTCATTTATTTCTACTAGTATTCTGCCCTCTCGCAAGTTTTTCTTCTGGCTTCGATTGGCAAATATCTTGCCTCGGCATATTGCTAGCTAGGTAACTCACTTTGTTGAAGTGTATCCTTAAAGTTTAAGGCGTACCGTTAGGATAAGTACTTACGTCATTCACAAATTTGCCTACAAGTGCAAGAAAATGGAAAGTCATTGTATAATAACGACAAAATAACTTCAGAGGCTAGTCATCTTGTACCTAACTCAAATTTTGATTTCAGTCCCAAAACTATCTTGATATCAGATACAAAACTATCTTGAGTAGTTTCACAATTTATTGTTCTAATTTGGCAGCAAGTTTTCCATATACAGTCCCTGATCTCTTCATCAATCTCACACATCTTCAGTAATGTTTGTATTACTCTTTCGCTAACTTAATTTCGCAGGAAGTTAAAATAATTTTTAACGAGCTCGTATTACTTTACTGAAATATACATTGAGCTTTAGTTCAAACAGAAACTTGCGTATAGCTATAATTCGGGCAAAATTATTTAAATAATCTGTAAAAGTTTCGAGGTATTACTAACGAAATCGCAACAAGCTAATGAAACACAATATTATTTTCGAGAATGTATGAAGATGTTAATTGAATTCGAAGTACGGAAAGCAATTTAAACAGTTTCAACGATATAGGAAGGAAGAAAGGCGGAATAATAAGATACTAAGTAGACATTTTCATTGACAATATTATACGCAACACTATCAAGTAATATTACATATTTATTGGTGGCACCACACAGTAGCAATACATCAAAGGCGTATTTGGGCGTACGGACAGTAGACATCTGGGCCGTAGATTTCTAGGGGCGACAATTTTTGCAAAACTACAAAATGTGAGATAAAAAGAGTGCTCCAATTTTATTCTTTGATAGTCATGTTGATTTTTTTTTTTTTTTTTTTAAGATGTAGCTCAGCAGATTTTTACAATGTGTTTTCATATTCTATATGACATTCCCTCCCAGATGTATCTTTTCACTTAATTTGCTTAACTGCAATCTATTCAACTTACCTCAAAGAAAGCCTGCAAAGAACCAGTCGTTACCTGAACTGTGTTGGTCGAGACACATAAAACCAATGTATTATAATTAATATCGAAGAGTAATTTTTAGGTTGTGCTAGTTCAACAAAGAAAGAGGAAGGAAATAAATGTTTCTAAAGTAAGCTTTATTTCGTAATTAGAGGAAAGCGGTATAATATACAACATTTATTTGACATAAATATATATACACATTTACTTATTTTTATAGGTCGCCACTAACAGCCACATAATTCTGGTAGCGTGTCACCAGGGGCCCCAATCTCTAACTTGAGCTTGCTTAAATGCAGTCACAGCGGCCGACTTTATCATGAAGAGGGCCGTAACGATGGTTAATCGTAGGTATCTTTTTATTTGGTATTCTGTAAGCCATATCTTTATTAATATCTTTGTGTGAAGATGTTCGTTTGGCAACGCAGCAGGCCATGTTCTGAAATCAACGATCTGCTAGTTGAATTTTTTTCCCGTTATTATAGAATGCATTATGACATAAATTATGTTATTATAGGGATTTTTTAACTGTAAGTGAAATTTATTTCTCAATATATTTTCGAATAATACTTCTAAAATAAATTTACTTATTTGTATGGATACATGGTTTCATCTAAACAGGTAATTTTTTAGCATCACGAGATAGCAGCAGTGACCCGTGGCCGAATCCATCACTTCGTAGTTACGTTAAAACGAAAGTATCACTAGCGAATTATAAAATTATAAAATATGCTCCTTGCGTATATTCCAGACACTCTTTATTTGTTCGGAACTATAACAGAAAATATTATTTCCCATGTTTAGGGCATTTTAAAACGTTTTCTTCACTGTAAGGAGTATTTGTAAACTAATCCTCAATACGTCGGCCATTTTTGTTCCACTTTCGTTCATAAAGCTACCTTAATTGTTGACCGATCTTTATATAAAGACAGTCATAAAGAATTCAAAAGACCATCATGTAGACATGTTGAGTTACAGAAGACTATAACTCACCTCGTAAATTTAGTTAAGCGGTAAACGTCTTTATATAAAGGGAGTAAAAAGTTTTTTCTTATCCCACTGTCAAATAATTCTGTCGTTTCTGTCATAAATCGTCAATTCACACTGTTGTTGAGCTAATAATCATCTGTAAATATTTGCGATGCAAGCCATTTCTTTAAATGGATAAAGAGATGATAGTCAGTTGCTTGGTGCCAGATTGGCGGGGAGTTCAGTTCTTCGTCATTAAAATTTGTTCGCAATTCACGAAACAAACGACAGCACTGCCTAGCCCTACTGTCACTCATAACTTTTAGCCTATTGCTGTGATCGTCACAGTCAAGGGTTGCCAGGCCAATTTCTAACGCTGGGCGAAGGCGGCCTCGGCAACCAGCGCTCCGAGTTATGACAACAGCCGGGGGAATGATACGACAACACTCTCTCATCATTGCCGAAGCTCAGAGCGGGGGGTGTGCTCGGGCCCTTGTGAGGGCCCTTATACCACCCATACGGTTGCAGAAATTGTATCTCTCTGCGGGCTGAGGAAGTTTCCCTCACCAGACCGCAAAGAACACATAGCCCAGAGGTCAGGACGCCCTGCACGTCCCGGCGCAACTCAGACAGCCCGCCAGTCAGACCAGCAAAGCCGCGGTTGATACGCCAACAAGGTCGGGTCCCAGCGTATATAAGTTGCGGGAAGGAGGGGGGGGGGGCATATCGCTGCTATCTTGTTCCCGTCCACGCCGGAGGCCCTGCCCGAGACGCTGCTGCACAGAGGACCGCCATCCTTGCAGTCCTGGGCCGACGCCTGACGACGCCGCCTTCGATAGAGCCTCTACGCTGCCGTCGACGTTTCTCAGGGTAAATATATATCCCGTTTGGGCACCGTAGGTTGCGTGAGGCAGCACGATAGCGAAGGCTGACTGGGAGAGCTCCTCAAGAGCAAGATTAAATTATATTCAAGTTGTTCCCAGAACTTGTAAAGTAAAGTTAAAGGTACTTGCAATCGAGATATTGAAGTTATTGAGACGCATTTATGCGTAAGAGTTTTTATCAGTTTAGTTTGAATAAAAGTAGAGTTTTGTTCAAAAGTGCCTTATCATCTTTGTCTACGCATTACCCCTTTTTGAATGCGTGGCCTCTTCACTTAGAAGGGCCACATCGATATGAACTTCACAAATTTGAGTGTGGGTCTCAATTGCACTATTTATTGTTTCTGGCTAGCAAAAACCGAATCACAGCACAAATTTCACAATTGGAGGGATTATTTATTCTCGCACACATTTTAGATTACTCACACGTGGCATTCAATGCGAATATAACTGCAGAAAAAAATGGAAGACAGTTAGCTATTGAACCAAGCTGTTCCACAGCGCATTCAATATCTCGATTCTCAGTGTCGATCGATAGCAATTTCTAAGTTGATATTGCTTTTAAAACGCGCCTCGTGATTTCGTCTCCATAGAAGTATCAGATAACTAAACTCGCCCCATGCCGTGTGTGCAGATCCACGTGTGTCTTCAATTTCGGCCGAGCGTGCCAACACCACAGAATATATACGTATATACAGAAGTACAGTACATGGTACGTAAATGCTACTAGCAATTGCTGAATTTGTCCATTGCTCGAAATTTTTACCACAGTGCGGAGTGGGTAATGATATATTTTCACAACGCGTTCTATGCAATTATTTCAGCCATTGAGGGTTTGAAAATACCCACTACGCTTTGTGGCAATTTATTGCACTTTGTTCAACAGCAGAATCGATATTGCTCTTCGCTTTGTGGCCAATACGGATTATCCACAACATCATGTATTCTGGTTGTACACCCTACGCATTTATCCATGTTTAGGATATGTAGCTGCGCGTCCAAGGTCAAGAAGCGAGGGAGCGATACGGGCGACAGTTACACGCACGCCTAGCGCCTCATAGCTCCTACGCGCAAGGGCGTGCAGTGTTTCCGTCGTAACGCTGTACTGTGCAAATTAGACATGTAACAGTGGGGTTTTATTACACACGATGAAGGACCACAGATTAAACTACGCCCGTGTATTTGAACTTTTTTCTTGCCGCTTAAGGAAACTGCATAGGCAAGTTTTAAAAATGCAGTAATTGACCATATTCACGAATTTTTTTCCTCCAAGAATACACTTAATATGGTAAAAGTAGAGCCATAGATAATTGTTTTTTTTTTTTTTTTTAAATATTTTCTGACAAAAAATCATATTTCCATAACTTTTATTTACCAAGATACGCATAAACGATTTCACAGAAGACGCTTCAGTAAATAGGACCCTTAAGACACGTTAGGTTATGTTCGGTTCGGTTAAGTTAAGTTAGGTTAGCTTAGTTTAGGTTGGGTAAGGTTAGATTAGGTCAGTTTAGGTCAGGTAAAGTTGGGTTAGGTTCGTCTACATTAGTTTAAAACTTCGCTTCGTTTAGGAAAATACAGCCAGAACAGTGCGTTGTGGGTACAACCCTAATATTTTCACAGCGTTGTGTACCGGAGTACTCACAACAACTTGTGGGCAGTTGTTGTAGTGCCAACAGAGCGAAATGCTGTATTGATATTGCTACTGAGCAAAGAGCAATTACCACAACGAGTGATGGGTATTTTCGAATGCTCAGTGGCTGAAACATTTTCACGGGATGCGTTGTGGAAGTTCATCACCACCCACATCGCGATGTGGGTAAACATTCCGGGCAATGGGCGAATTCAGTGTTTGCAAATTACACATAAACATAATTATTTGCTCATTGGCTGTGCAGGGCTCTGCGAGAGCGCTTTTATTTAATTGGTTACTGTGCGACGCGAAAGATTCCCTGTTGTCAGGGACATTTTGTTGGCCAGTATAGCCTTTATTTCTGGCGTATGCAGCTCGAGTTCGCGGTATAAACGGCCATTTCACTTCTGTATTGTTAAGCCCGGTACACACGGACATCTTTCTTGTACAAGAAAATGAGCACGTTCTTGGACACCCCGAATTTCATCGTGTGAACTGCCGCCGAGCATGCTAGTTAATGTTTTTCAAACGATAAAATGTTTAACAGTCCCACTATTGTAAATAGTTGTGTATCTGAGTTTTAATATATAACGGCGTTTGTCTTTTTTCTGTGAGTGATTGTAGATATTCTACAAGAGTATATATTTAGTGCTTGAAATGTGTCTGACTGGACTATCTCTTTTATTCTTTTTTATGGCAGATATTATTTATAATCCACAAATCACCCCCACAACCTCGAAAACTGCTTCCAAATAATACCTAGTTAATATCAATCGTCTACTTTTTTTTACTCACAAGCTAGTGGTGTGTGTATGGATCACACAATTCCGTGCATACTAGCTAGTAGGCCCTTTAGTGTTCAATTTATTGTTCACCTTTTTTCTACTTTCTTGTACAAGAAAGATGCCCGTGTGTACTAGGCTTTAAAGGCTATTCACGATAAAGTGAGCACTTTTGAAATCAAACTTAGAAAAAATTCACTGTTCCTGCCTGCATATATTTTAACAGGGGCCCTGAGTGACATGCGTCCAGTAAAGTTGGTAACGATGGATGGGAAAGAGTTTCGTATATTAATGTCGAATAAAAAGTGTTAGGTAACTTAAATTATTGCTTTCGCGTTCTGTTTTTTTAATGCATCGATGTGTAAAAATGAGAAGATTTATTAAAAATTTAATTTTCTAATAATTTGACAGTTTCAATTATCCCGACGGATGAATAAAGTGATGAGGCTCATGGTGATGTTAATTTTACATAAGGCTGAAGAATACCCAACGTGAATACAAGCAGACCTTATGCAGGGCTTTCAAAAGCGCTCATTTGTCCGTGATTAGCCTATACAGTTATCTTTATGCCAAACAATGGCTCAAGGTCATTCGACACCCACCTGGTGCCTGAACTCCGTAGACTTTGCCCGGACCGAAAGAAGATCCGCCACACTCATAGTCGTACAGCAACCAAACATAACAACCACTCTTCCTTGCCAGAAATACGTTAGGGAGTCATTCGCCAGACGGCATGCAGGGACGACCGTGACGGACGTCTGTCGACCTTGCAAAGCGCAGCGAATCACATCAGCACTGGAGCCGCTTCAAGTGCCAGCAGCATCAAATCAGCACACTATGTATAAATTGACAGCCACGTCGTGTCCTAACCGTAGACTAAAAGTTAAGATATAATCAATTCACGGCTACTTCACACTTTTCTGAAGTCCTGCTTCTAGGATAGTCCTCAGCCTTGTACAAACAAAGCTTAATGGAGTCTAGAAAATTTTACCAGAGGTACAACACACCTCATTTGCGCTCGCTCAATGCAATAATATTTTGAATACCAGCTATTTGTTAACATGTTTTTCCAACATGCCTATTATCTCATCTTTATTTATCTTAGTTATAAATGAAATATAACTTAGAAATAAAATAAAATAACAATTCAATTTAATCATAAACAAGGTATTTTTCTGAACACAATTATAAAACGCTTGTGATACATGGCATATTTACGAAATAACAAAACACGTTATACGTGGGATGATTTTTCAAAGGTTTGATTAAAATAGTGCAAGGAAACCGGTAATAGACTATAAAGGAGTGAAGAGATTTGGACGGCTCTTAACAGTGTGGTCTTGAGAGCCGATGAAGGTGATTGATGTGATTATGGAGTACCGCCGGAATGAAGGAACATGGAAAACGGGAGATCCACGAGAAAACCCGCCGACCAGCGTCATCGTCCGACATGATTCCCACATCCGAAAATCCGGGAGTGACCCAGCCGAGGATTGAACCCGGTTCGCCTTGCTGGGAGGCTAGCAGGCTAACCGCTCAGCCACCTCGGCTCCAATCGACTATAGACCGGTTTTCATTTACTGTGCATCTCCCCAGCACATACTCGCCCTTCGTCAACGGAACTGTCAAACCGACACGGTAAATAATGGGGACTATGTTTATTTAAGTTTGGTTTTTGAACAGACCCAAATTTTTATATAAATAAAATATAAATATTTTGATTAAGCTGTTCATATTTCAGTCGTTTCAAAACTAGTGCAGAGAATGTGTATAAACTTAAATAAGCAGTTTTCTTACATCAAATCATATCCCAATTGTTTTGACTGTGCCATTGGCAAATAGCAATTCAATGTTGGAACAAGAGAATAGTGGTTGGGCAGTTTCCATGCGCACTCGACCTTTATATTGACACTAACTAACTGTACGTTTAGTACAAGGCACCACACCTTGGATATCAGGACTGCTTTTTTTTTTATTTTAGCCGTTTAGGACGTTAAAACAGTGGTTTGGTGACGTCATTTATACAATAAACAGCTGTTTTATTATAGCTTGACAAAAATTGCAGCCCTGGATTTTAGTGTACATAATAAATTCCTGAAGTGTTAGATCATGGAAATAATTAAGTGCAATGGGACTAAAACTCTACAATATCACTTCCCATTTTAGTTAACATGTTAAAAAATAAACCCCAGAATTTGATCATATCATCAATAAACAATCACTGTCCACAAATTAGAGTCTATGAATAAAAAATAAATCCCCAAATACTGCATGAAAAACCAATAAAACACGTTTGTAAATTATTTTCCAAGTGGAATTCTCTCTTTTATAAAATCATATCTTCCCATTCAGCAAGAAATTGCTTTACATAGGCCTACAGTTTACTATAATCACTGCATGTTTATACAAGTACTTATTGCTTACCATTAAAATTGCAAATATTTTTTGTGAGTAGTCTGTCTGAGTGGTTAGTTGATAATTATGATTAAAAAAAAAAAAACAGGGAATTAAAGATTTTTTCACTGCGAAAAACGAGAAAGTATCTGGCAAATTTCGCCGAGCGAAAAATACAAACAAAAACGTATTCGGTTTACACTTGTATCGTGAGAACCGATATTTACCCGCTGTGGGCAAAACGTATCATAAACTTTTGTTATAAAAAATAAAATAAAAAAGGATTCATCGAAACTCACCAAAGTCACTTAGATTTTGTTAAAAGAATTCTATAAAAAAATTTCCGATCAGTCATGATACAATTAATTAAGATAAGCACAACACATTTTCGATCACCGTTTTGAAAATTTTTTTTTCGAGATTTTCATAATTGTTTAACTAAACCGCAATAAATACGTTCTGCATTTCTTTACTGTCTACGTCTCGCAGACATATTCTGGAATTTCCTAGATGCCCTAAATTATTTTAATGTCTGCGATGAGTTCGTTACGACTAAGTTTATTTTATAACGATGTTCTAAATAGTTGCGATTAAAATAGTTTACATAACCCTTACGTTTATCGGCAGAAAAATGTTTCTTTGATCAAAACAATGTAACTTTTCGATTTATTTCACCGCTGTTAAATGCGTCTTTGAAATTCACACAGAAATAAGTTCCACAGATTCATTTTCGCTCATAGAAGAAAGGTTGCGCTTACCGCGATGGTCGTGTGAACCAAATGTATTTACACCTTTAAACTGCTTTTCTAAAGAACTTATTTCATATTTATGCATATTACACCGCGCGAAAAATATTAAGTATAAATTTTTTTTAACGTATTGTATTCCTAATGTGTTTCTAGTAAATAATTTTGAATTAAGTTCTAATTAAAAATCTACACACGTGGTGTTACGCACCTATTTAATATATGTTTGATAGAATGAATTAAGCTGTTTTCATAAATTCCAACATTGCAATTTCTTTAAGAAATGAAACTAGTTTAATATTAAAAACAATTATGGGACAAAGTTATTATTTGTGCCAATTGTTACAAAAAGAATTAGTGAGGTAGAAAAAATTGGGGCGTTTGGAGATAAATGTTAAACTAAATTCAGGGGAAGCAGGAAGCGACTTGTTATTTCCTTTACAACGTTACATTTTCACAAGAAAGGCTGGGAATGTCTTTGAAACTCAGCGTCACAGAGGACGGAAATAACATCATTCTTCCGGACTTAATAACAGGGTTTTCAATATGTTATAGGAAATCTGTTTACTAAAGCGCGTTTTAGAGAGAACCAAACGTTACCTGTGTTCTTTGAAACCTAGAAAACGTGGGAGTCATGCCATCGGTTATTCGACGAAGCAATAAGCTCCGGTACGGGCATATTTATTACATTCCACACAATAGTCGTCCCCAAAACATCACTGTTCTCTCTCTCTCTCTCTCTCTGTTTTCTGATAAAAAAAAATTGAGCAGAGATTGTCTTCGCATTTCCAAACAGCGAAAAGAAAAACCTAAGCGAGATAAAAACAAGTGAAGGAGAATCTGGTTACCCTGACTGTGTTGGTGGAGGGGGGGGGGGGGGTATAAAGTTAATCACGCGCAGAGCTGTAAACCCCTGGCGAGGAGTGAGGTGGGGAAAGTGAAATGAGCAAACAAATACTAGCGCACGGCCCCGAAATTGGCAGGGTCGGCATGAATATCTAGCTTACACTCGGTCCTTGAGGAGGTAGCGGAAGTTAAGTCGATTTGAGAGCGAGGAAACGGGACAACCTAAACAAAAGCAACTTCAGTATATTCTTGTGCATGCCAGTTTTTCAGTAATAATTATATGTTCATTTTAATATTGCTTACTTATACCGGTAATACTCAGCCTTTCTCATTAAAAACATTAGCGTGTGCACATTTTTCTGCTGTACTATAAAAATACGTTCTTCTTTCAAAATATCTTCTTTAAATAGAGCCTGAATATATTTAGAAGCGATGAAACACATAATTGCGTAGGTGCTGCAAAATTTTTACAGTTATACAAAATCTTACAGCTAAGCAAAACTGTTGTAAAGTCGATTACATAAAGTGCGTACGTTTAGGATCACTATACAGTAATAAATAAACAATTTGGTCACCTCTGCAGAACATCACTTTCTGCTGCAACAAGATATTTTGCACTGATATTTTTTTACTGTGCGAGATAAGATACATTCATTTGTTAGCGCTCGGACCATATAAACACGCTTTTGTATTGTTTTGTGATGCGTCCAAATCTCTTTGGGGAATTTATCTTTGCACTTTTCCCGACGGTAAATTGCTCACTTTTTTTTTTCATTAGACATACATGATTTCCGAAATCGTAAATAAGTTTCTTGGAAACCACACGTCACCAACATGCCCGAATTTTTCCCAAATACCTTCGTGGGTGTCAAGTATTGCGCCCCCGTCATGCTTACGCCAATAAGAGTAACGACTCAGATTTCGAGCTGAGGTTAGATTTCCAAGCAGTTCGCTGTTCACCGCCAGAAAATTGTCCTTTGTACAACAGCGCGATGCGAAACCCAATCTGATTTCACTTCGGTGTTTAATGTGTTGAACTTCGAACGACTGCAGTAAGCTAGTTTTGTTCGTGATATAAACCAATTTTAGTAGTGATGGGAGAAAACGTTTCCGAGATGGTATAGTGTTTAAGTTTTAGTTTTAACGTTGCGTTATTAGAGTAGAGATGTTTACGGTGACGTCTAAAATTATAGTGTTCTGAGAGCCACTAAATTAGTGAATGATCACTCATGAGTCAACGTTTTCAATCACAAATTAATTTCCGAACTCAAATTTCACAAACTTCAAATTTTTGTATAGGTTCTGTGTCTGTACCGAGCATGCTTCTTGCAGCCAGTGAACTGAGTACTACATTATGAATCTGAATCAGTGAGAATTTCACTGTTTAGATCTGTTAACGGTACCTAACTGATTCAAATATCACTTCAGTGAATTTAACTGATGAATTAGTGAAAAATTACATTTTCTATCACTTATTGATTCAGTGACATTTTACTCTGGTTCATCAGTCATTTTTGACGTGAATAAGTCTTTAAATTTGCAACCATAATGGGAGGCAATCCAGAAAATCCGATGATAAAATTGGGGGATACAGTTTGGCATTGCAGCTCCGAATCTTTCGTCTATATTCAAAATTCAATGACACCACTCGATTGCCAAAGGAGCAGAGATTATGTTACGTTGAGTGAGGACTGCGAAGCAACACGCTAGATTAGGGGGGGGGGGCAATTTGAGTTCGTTTCGCCGTATCTCATAACGTCCGCGTAGTATAACTTTTGACTAGGAGAAGTTACGACGCTCGTTTGAGTTTCAATCGACAGCTCTCGTCAAGATCAATCGAGTGCGTGTATAAAAAACTTTGTGTGGCGTGGAAATGGTGAAAGTGTATGAGTTTAATATAAAATATTAAGAAAAACGTAACACGATTTCTGCCTATACTCGTCAAAACGCCAACTCGAAATACAGAAATCGTATACGGTTGGAAAGAGCACCTCAAGAGCAATCCAGTAATACCCATAAAACCCCATATGATCGAGTGAAGCGGTGCCGAGAACGTAAAAAAAAAAACCTCCAGGCGTCCGAGTGCTTCAATGTAGATGTATTTATGCAAAACAAATGGCCGTGTCCCCAACACAGCCACACCCAAGTCTTCAATCAGTTAAAGGTACCTGACTAATCCAACAGTCACTTCGGTGAATTTAACTGATGAATCAGTGAAAAATCCAATTTTTCCTTCACATATTGATTCAGTGACATTTTCCACTGATTCATCAGTAATTTGTTTCACTCTTTTTCAGTGGTTCGTGTTTTGATTGATGGATCAGTTAAAACAGCGTGTAAAATGGCCGTCAGACAACATGTATAAAGTTAAATAACTACGAATAAACTAATAAAACCAATACAAAACACCAATACAGAACACTTTCTAAAATGTGTTCCGTACTTCAGAACACCATTTTACGAGGTCATATGAACATTAAGCTTTTCATTCTCTTTTTACGTCTTTCATTTCATTTTCATGTTATCATCATGATGCTTTGTTTGAAGGTTTAAACTGCATAAAATGTGGTGAAGAGAGTCAACTTATATCTAATATTCGTTTTAACGATCATAACGGTTTCAATGAAACAAAAATGTAAGGGCATACAATTTAAAACCACACTCTTTCGATAAAGAAATAGAAGACATATATTTTCCTCTTACTTATCGCCTTGATTCTATACCGCAAATTGTAAGGTAACGTACTAACATCGAAGTGAAAATGGTGTGCGAGTACAATCCAGGTCCCCTCTGATGTTTTTTTTTACTTTTTATATTACTGTAAATTTGCGCAAAATAAATATCAAACTACTGTAAATATGCTTATTTCTAATAATTTTTTTTTCTAAATTCAATCAAAATAATATTTAATTGGCCACTGCAGTTGTCCGTCACTTATTCGATCAGTGAAATTGTTTCGTGTCACTAATTCAATCACTGAAAATTTTTTCACTGAAATAATCAGTGGTTTCCCAGTGATTCGAAGTGGGGCCGTTTTCATTGATTGTAATAGTTGAATTCCACTGCGAATCAGCGGTTTTCCACTGATTCGAACTTAAAGTGTGCTTGTTCACTGGTGTCAGCTTTAACCATCCACGAACTAGAGACGCAGAAACCTCAACAAATCAGATTACTTGAAAGGAAGACACCTCCAAAACACCGGTCACTAATTCCTTGCTGTGTACTGTACCGACCATAAATATCCTTCAATTGCAACTTGCGCAGGTACTGAGTGGGTTAAAAAATATATGACGTTGGATTTGAATAAACCCAGGTTCTTTGTAGAAGTGTCACGCGCTTGAAGCATAAACATGCCGTATTATTAGGGACCTGCCTAATTCGCGTTACTATTTGTCATCGGGCTAGACTCCACAGTACCGTATAAACTTGAGCCGGCGTCGTTTCTCCATTGGCTGCAGTATAGATGTGACGTCACTCCCTTTCTGACTGAAACGCATGTGACTGGGGCACACACATGTGAAGTGTTTATTTATTGGAGCAGATTTACCAAGGGCGTATCAAATAAAGAATGATCCAATGGCAAACGTATTGCAAAGGCACGTGTAATTCACTTCTAACGCGTTCCCAAATAATAACGCAAATTTTGCACGTCTCTGCGTATTATCATCATTATTATTATTAGCATGAACGGCCAGTGAGGGTCCTGTCTATAGTACTACATATTAATAAAAATGTGTGAAATTGGCGTTATCGTTATTAAGAAACAGATTCGAATCCAAACACATCTACGTTTATTCTGCTTTATTCACTGTCGTACAACTAGTTTGACATGCCCAAAATGAAAATGAGACAATTACAAATTATTAATAACTGGTTTGCCCAGTCACATGCAAAACAAGTCAGAAAAGAAACTAAGTGCTCGTTATAGCAGAAGCCAATAAACTAATGACATCCACTGGAATTCATGCATACTTAATAACTAGGGACCTGTAAAATTCGCGTTATCATTTGGTGACAGAATATGCTTCAAACACATATGTGTTTTGGTTGGCCTTGTCGTTGGACTACAGCTGATTCGACAAGCCTGGGCGGCCTTAAACCAATCGAAAATAATAAACGACAATATAGCCCAATCACAAACCATCTAGTCAAAGGGGACCATGTGCCCTCACCGTTGCAGAAGCCAATGAACAAACGACACCGACTCGAATGCATATAGGGAAGTGAAAGCTAACGTGTTACCAGATAATAACATGACTATTGCAGGCCTCTAACAATAACGAATTATAGCGAGCTGCCATATGTGTATTTCGAATGTATCTACCTACACACTAGGCACTAAACAGAAGAAATATGGAAGCGAAGCAAAGTTTGATCATATATTAAGCTTGTACACGGAGAGTAATAGTGTGGCAGCTTCTTTGGTATAGGCGAACCTTCTCTGTTTGACTGCGTTGAGCGATGGGGGCTGACCTGATGTATGAAGGCCACGTAGTGTTGTATAAGGTTCCGCCTTTCTGATTAGACCATAGTTTGGCAAGTTCACCTCAAGGTAGGCTTACTGGATTTAGAGTGAGTTTCTGCCGCATTGCTGTCGAGGGAAGATTTCGTTGACTTGTGAGGACCGAGTTAGCATTATAAACATTAGCTTGGCTTATGTATGGGTGGCTACGCTGTTGTTGCATACGTTTGATACAAGTGACTGGAACGACGTTGAACAATTGAGGTTTATTATACCCAAGTATTTGAATTTGCACGTAATATACTTTTTATTACGACAATCGTGGGCGAGGTAGCGCAGTGGTATTCCAATAGACTTGCTGATGGGAGGATTCGGGGTCGATTCCCGATCTGGCCTTGCTGATTTTAGCTTGAAAATAACTTCATATGGATGCTTGGATGGTTCCTTAATAGAGATCCTCGCTGAATTTCCCCCTTTCTAGAATGTATATTGTTCTATTATTAAGGCCTTTTCGCTGTTCGGGGGGCACTCAAAAAGACATGATAAATTACATATTATTAAATGACAATTATTTTAAACTACTCAGTGCTGCAAATACCATCGTTCCCGACAGCAGCACGAGGTGTTTTAAAATACCGGTTTTATTTGTTATTAAATATACATACATTGTACATTTGCGGAGAACTAATTTTGCTTTTCAACAGTTATTAGCTTAAGGAATAATACTTCGTGACTTTGTTATTAGCTGTTTATTGTTGTTTGGGGCACTCACTGCGATTTAAATAAGCTGTGGTACGATAAAAAATTATGCCACACAATTAAAAGTGTTTGAACCAGGATTTGTCAAAAGAACTTTCACATTAAGCAAATATCAACGAAAAACTTATATACAGGATGGTTCGCCTAATGTGGACACCCCCAAAATTTCCCGAAACGGTTGCAGTTCACGAAAGGCGGTTTTCGCTAAATGGATTCACGCACGGGGGCCAGTAGTTTGCCGCAAAGTGACTATTCGTAACACGTGTATGAACAAAACTAATTAAACCACGCAATGTTTTTTCCCCCTGGAAACATACATTTATTTCAAAGTCATATGAAAGTACGTGCAAAGAGGAATTTAGTGACATAAAGCATATGCAATGGAAAGTAACACAGAAACGCCAATAAATAATGTGCAAATATGATAAACTTAGGTTGGCCGGTAGTATGGGGCAGGGTACCTGTACTCACAGCTGTAAGCAAGCAACATGCGCCGTGACTCATCCTAATAGGACCACATCCTAATAGCAGCGCAGCACTAGTTCCCGTAATCTGCAGTGTGTGGCTGTACATACGCTATGAAGCTCACGGATGAGGAAAGACTGGATGCTCTACTTACGTATTTACGCTGAGTGTGGCAAAAATGCCAAGCAAATCGTCCAATTGCGTGGTGGAAGGTATCCTAATTGGATGTCTCACGGCAAACGATACAAAGAATTAGCACATGTCACTTGCCACGAGATGATTGGAATTCCGCAGCACGATTGCGACGAAAGACTGCCACGGGCGAGACACATCAACACGATGTGTTGGCAGGCCCACACGTTGTGGCAGCTCGCAGAGGCATTGCGCCAGAAACAATACCGGCCGCTCGTCGCTAGCTACATGCGCGTTTACAGATGTGTATTGCTGTCGATGGTAAATACATCGAGCACATGCTGTGAAATGGCCTAATGTGAAGCGTTTCAACCATAACTGTGCTCTTTTGTACTGTGCATGCGGGTGCGATTGCATCTGTCCTTAGATTGGTTTGTTATATTTTTGTTGTACATCTGTACTCACTCGTTACTCCGTAGAGATAATAGTCTGTTCACACTGGAACAGACTTCTGAGCAATATCTTAGTCGTCAGCTGCATGCTTCGTTACCACAGTGACTGGCGCGGGTACAGTTAGTTTGGCAGCACGGAGAGAGAATATAGTTGGATTGTTTTAACGAATTTTTTTTATATATATAGCTTAAAAATGGGAGTAGGAAAGATTCCGAGAACCTCTGTTCCAGTTGTGAACGGACTATAGGAAACAAATCTCCTGAATTACGTTGGTATCTGAATAAAATGTACGGTATTGATATCAGACGTGCGCTCTCATTGCCTGTCTTCCCTTAGCTGCTGTGCTCTCCTTTGTCCAATATCGCACTCCGTGCAACTTGCCCCATTAAGGTAAGCGCTACGCTGCTATAAGGAAGCGATCCCGCCAGGATGAGTCACGGCGCGTGTTGCTTGCTTTTACAGATGTGAGTACAGGCCCCCTGCCCCATACTACCGGCCCACTTAACTTAATCATATTTGCACATTATTTCTTGGCGTTTCTGTAATACTTTCCATTGCATATGATAGATCACTGAATTCCTCTTTGAACACACTTTAAGATGCTGTCGAAATAAATGTATGTTTCCAGCAGAAAAATCGTATGGGGTTTAATTAATTTCTGTCCATACACCTGTTACGGGTAGTCACTTTGCTGCAAATTACTTGCCCCGCACGTAATTTCATTTAGCGAAAACCGCATTTCGTGTCCTGCAACCGTTACGGAAAGTTTGGGGGTTTCCACGTTAGGCGGACTATCCTATATACATGATGGGGCTGAATTCGCCCAACAAACTTCGTGAGGTGATTCCTTATGCACAATAAAGTGTCAAATATATAGGACACTTTGTATCTTAACTAAATATTAAGGGCGAAATAAGTCCCCGAAAATGGAGATTTTCGAATGTATTTTTGCGAAATATTAGAAACCAGGTGTGATGAAAGTACAATTCGCTGAACATTGTTTTATGTTATCGGGATCGTAAACCTAAGAACTAATTAGCAATAATAACACTCCCCGTTATGAAAATGACAGGGGTGGCCACCCTCTTATTGTTGTCAACTTCGTTACTGTCAGAAATTATGAACGTTTGATGCTGGTTTATTGAGCAATATGACCTATGAAACAAAAATGGCTCCTTTGTTGCAAGTGCCTAGGACCGACTGTTTTCATTTAAAACACACACACACAAATATTTCGCTATATTCCTCTGCAGCGGTACAGCGCCTAGTATGCAGGCAGTGTGCAAAGCCACAGCACAGCCGATGGTGGCGGACAAGGTTTTAACACCTACAATAAACCATGCGTACCATACACGCATGTACGGCGTATTACCTACGTACGAGGCACTGTATCGCGGCGGCGGAATCTAGAGGAATATTTGTGTACATTTTAAATGAAAACGATGGGTCCTAGGCAGTTGCAACAAGGGGAACATTTTTTTTTCTTTCGAAGGTTATACTGCTCAATAAACCAGCACCAAAGTTCGTAATCCCCGACAGTAACGAAATTGCCGGTAATAAGAGGGTGGCCACCCCTGATATTTTCGTAACGGGGTGTTATTATTGTAACTTTGTTCTCACCTGGTTTCCGATATTTCACAAAAATTCGTTCCAAAAATATCCATTTTCGGGAACTTACTACGCCCTTATATTTAGTTTAGTTCTGTATATTTGCCACTTGATTTTGTATAAGGAATCACCTCACGAAGTTTGTCGGTCGAATTAAGCCCCATCCTGTACTTGCTTTACTACTTAAAATACGAATTTATGACGCACCGCAGGTATCTTCTTACAAACGCGCTACAGAAATAAGGACGTAGCTAGCTTCAACCTTTGTGAAAATTGCGTGGTCTACGAGGACATTTTCAGAGAATGTTACCCACGCGCTGTAATTTCACTGCGACCACAAGACTTCTCCCCGAGGCACAAATAACTTTTTTTAATTTCAGTGGTGTAGACAAGAGATACGTGTGTTTCCTACTGGTCCACAGAAGTGATTATTTTTCTTTGTATATTCAGACGAGTTTACTGCTTGAATTATGTTCTCATTTGTCGTATCATATCCTTTGAAGACAGACTCCTTCATCAAACAATGGAACAACTTCCGAAAAAAAAAAGAAAAAAAAAAAGACAAGTAGCGATGAAAGAAAGCGGTTGTTGCGCTGTTGATAAAGCATTGTAGTGAAAAATACGCATTCAACTAAAAAAAACCACAAAAATACTTTTGTACGAGATATAGTTTAAACCCAACACGCGTGATTTAAAACACACTCTACTTCAATTACGTATTTAATTGAAGGATGTAATTTTAGTATCTAAAGGAAATGAATGAAAGAATTACCGTAATACTTAGGGAAAAACAACTGAGGCATAGATAGTTCACCGTTGAAGTAGCGTTTTGAGATATTTTTCTGTCAGTAAATGGACATCATTTTAACCACTCACTGACTGGAATCTTTCCCGTAGATTTAGCAGCACTATTGCCGTTTGTAGAAGGCAATCATTACTGCGTACGTGTGTTTTCTTCTAACATTTTTCAATACAATATCCAACTTAGTAGAACCTTATGTAACCTAGAATAGTGGATAAATAATTTAAACTAAAATATCATATAATTGTTTTTATAATATAGTATTTTTTTTTGCAATTAAAAATAACTTAGGGTAGTAGGTAAACAAGTGGGTTGTTTCCAGAAGCGCACGGCTAAAGCTGTCCACATGCTCTCGTGTTTTCACGTCGTATATCGTGAACGAGTCCATTAAATATGTTCACAATACATACATTTTGTCAGTTGTAGAAAAGTAGCGAGGCCACAATGTATCCTCCTGCCACAGCTGTTGTGCCAATGAAGAAAACCATTTTTTTTTTCACATTTTCTCCTTGTTTTATTTTGTAGAACGCATTAAAACACTGGCACTAGCTAACTGCAGTCCAGCACGCAATGTAGGATCTTAGGGATATCTTAAAAAAAAGTTTTATTTTTAAGGAGAATTTAGAATGTTGGGGCTCTGTTTTATTTCAAAAAGGGGTACTAGTTTAACTAGTTTAAAATATACCTTGAGATGGCATTGATTTGCTGCCCTTCTTACGAGACGGTTATAATTTTGAATTGCGTATTATTTTGATCGAGTAGTGGGGAATTCTGTTCATTCGGAAATAATAACATTCAACTTTTTTAACTTCGCCGAAAGAAAATAAAACGTGATGAAAACTGCGTTTGGCTTTGTTGTGGACACGGCCGATTGTTTTGCTTGAGTACGTCTACGTTGACGCGCTCGGACGCCTTGATGTTTCATTTACGTTCCCAGCACCACTTCACTTGATCATATGGGGTTTCATGGGTATTACTGGATTACTTTTGAGATGCCCTTTCCAACCGTATACGATTTCTGTATTTCGACTTGGCTTTTTGACGAGTGTAGGCCGAAATTGTGTTAAGTTTCCTAATTTTTCATTAAACTCATACAATTTAACCATAAACACTCCACATAAATATTTTTATAGACGCAATCGATTGCTCTTGACGAAAGCTGTCGACTGAAACTTAAACGAGCATCGTATCTTCTCACAGTCAAAAGTTATACTGCGCGGAAGTTATGAGACGCGGCGAAACGAACTCTAAATTGTGCCCCCCCCCAACCCCACCGGCGTGCTGCTTCGCAGTCCTCACTCAGCGTAACATATTCTTTGATCTTTTTATGGCAATCGAGTTGTGTAATTGAATTTTAATTTTTACTATAGATTCTGAGCTGCAATGCCAAACTGTATCCCCCGATTTTGCTATCATCAGATTTTCTGGATTGGTTCCCACTATCGTCGTAAACTTAAAGACCCTATTCACGTCAAAATGTCGCTGCTAGTACAGATCAGAGTAATAAACACACTAGGTAGGTACATATTTTTATAGGCCATTCGCGGTACAGTGAGCACTTTTTAAGGCCCATTAAAAATGCATTAACCACTAATAAATATATCTTATTGCAGCCTCAGACGTTAACTTTTGAGAGTGGTGAAATGTATACACTATGTTAATTAGTCATATTGCATGTTTATATTCAAAAGTGGCACAACGTTAGAAATTTATTGAAAGGAATATTTTAGCAGAGAATTAAAAATTGCCCACTGTACCGTGAACAGCCTATAGCGTAGTTAACCTTACACTCATTGGATTTTCAGTACATTTGGTCAGCACTCTTCTCGCGCCTCGGTCTCGGTTTGCGAGCTCCTTCGCCTTTTCTGCTAGCTATTTGCCGTTCCCCTTTGATAATGAGCAAGCTGGTTTGTCAGTGAGCAGTGTCTCGGGCTATAGGGACTCGCCGACGTTAGCCACTTGCAAACAACACTACATGTTCTACAGACAACACGACACTACAACACGTCAGTCGGGGTACTGGCGGGGAGCTTCACTCCCTCGCCGATAACACCTACACGTAGATTTATAAAGCGAGCAACAGTGGATAACAGCTATAAATAAGGGCCCGGAGTCTATCTAAAACACTAACAAGGCAACCAGCCGCCGGCTCAATGATTTGACCACGAGTATGTCGAGCTGCAACTAGATTTACAAACCCTCTTAACGAGTTATGGGAACTTTAGTCCCTGGTCTCATGACAGCACGACCTTCCCGGGGCATATGAGAGATCGGCGGCTGTGGCAGTTTCCCTCCCTCCGCGCATGCGTGCTACGACAATGTCGTCCTTATGACGAGTTTATTTAAGGCCGTTTTGCTGCTTTCTGCGTGATTGTTTTTTAGTATTTTCTTGTTGTACGACTCGTCTCTTCGTTCATAGGGGCAGTGTCCTAGGCCTCTTGGGCATTGCAGCAGGTGGGTCATGGTTTCAGCATTTTTCATTTTAGCTGTTTTATTGTGTGGAATAGGGTAGCAACTGCGTGTCCGTAGCATTATAAATTCCGCTTTGTGTTCCTTAGTTTGTATTGTAATGTGTTTTAATATTCTCTATTCGTTTGCCGTGGTTAGTCCCGAGGCTGGAGTTGGTTTGTGTCTGCGTGATGGTTGAAAGGGACCGCACTCGTTTTCATGTATAGGCTGTTCACGGTAAAGTGAGCACTTCTTAATGCCCTTAGAAATTTTTCCTTTCATCCAATTTCCATCTTCCTGCTGATTATTAATGTAAACATTGTAATGCGACCAATAAATACAGTTTATACATTTCACCACCATCAAAATTTAATGCCTGAGGCTGCAATAAGATATATTTATTAGTTGTTAATGCATGTTAGAAAAGCCTTAAAAAGTGCTCACTTTGTCATGAACAGCCTATATGACACATTTGTTTGCTCAGGCTGCCGATGACCCGCCTGTTCAAATTTTTAGTTAACTTGTGATTACTCACGTGGTATTTCATTTAGTTCATGAAATTTAACGTACTTTTAAATTGTTAGTGTTTGTAAAATTTGCTTGGACACATGTGGCTTCATGTGTGCTTGGACACATATGACTCCTTCAGGGCGGTCAATTGTAGTACCTATGTCTTAAAATATTTTAAGTGTCTGATTTTATTTGTACATGAACAGCAGTTATGGTAAGTTCCATCAGAGCGTCTGCAGTTTTATGATAAAATATTTTTATTCATTTTAGTGTGTTTATTGGGTATTTTGTTAATTGCTATTAAAATTTAATTGCCATGGTCTGATGAACTTTTGGTAGGTATTCAATTTTTTTAAGATTATAAATGAGCATTTTTGTGTGTAAAATTTTGATGAATAAAATTTTTTTGTAATTGAATTTTTAGTAACTTGTGGTACGCCACAAAACAAATGCTTTTACACCTCAAAACAATCAGCTGGAAGAGTGCCCTTTAGGGCTAGTACGTGGTAAGCATTCCAATATCCATTTAGATTTCCATTATTAATTAGAACATAAATTAATAGTAATTCCCAATCGATACTCCTGAATACGGGTTGTTGTATGGCAATCCTCAGACGACTACTCCACGAAAACCACATTTGTTTGCTACTCCTACGAGATAATTTATCTACAGAGTCATTCAGGATATGTAACACTCCACATGTTTCTCTAAACCAACAAATATAAATCTCGGTTCATACATATAATAGCGGTGCTTTAAGATAGGCAAATAAAATGGTGGAACAAGTCATGTTACAAAACGGTTGATAGGTGGCGATAATATTACATCTAACTCAAGAATATGCACAAAAAAAGCACCTGTAATAAACCGTATTTAATGAAATAAATTACAGAAACAACTAAATGTGGTTAAACTATCACAAAACCGGAGAGGTACTCGCGCAAACACAAAAAAAAAAAAAAAAAAAAAAAACAGCATTTGCACGATGGCATTTGCTGGGCTGGAAACGTGCCACTAATCGTAGTGTCAGCATGAGCTGTCATAATTACTGAACAGGTTTCTAAAGCTAACTTGCTGCAGCCAAATAAATAGTGTATTACTTTTGAATAGTACCTAAACCGTATACGTTGTTACTAAAACTAAAATTTGAAAGTATTTTTTTATTCTGAGTACTATTTTTTTTTCATGGTCATAGTCAAACTATGCGGCGTACAACATACATTCCGTAGCAATAGTAAGGAAATGGCGATTGATGGCCAATGGCATCTGGCGTAGGAGTGCAGGAGCGGGGACACGGCCGTATAAGACAGGTCTGGACATTAGCTTGAAAAGTTGATGCCCTTATTGGCCCATTTAGTTCATGATCCTAGCCGCAGAGCGCTGCTACCGAAGTAGTGCTGCTTGGCATGGCTAGCATAGGGAGGGGAACTGCAATTTTTTTCTTAAAATGGGGAAATTACGTTCATATCTCTTTGGCGTTATCCCTATACCAACAACACTAACAACGCTAGTTTGCTTGCAGCGTTTTGCGGTTACTGCATGAATTAAATCAGTCAGTAAGGGGGTCAATTCGCTAACATTGTTAGATAGGCGAGTGTCCAGACCTGTCTTCTACGGCCGTGAGCGGGGAGCCGCCATCTTGTTACGTCACTTGACCGCCACCTTGGAGGTCATTGACCTTTTACTCTTGAATCATGACATTTGACTTTGACCTCTGACCTTGAAATTTAACCTTTAAACTAAAAAAAAAACTAAAAAACAGCAAAAAACCCTCAAATGCCCATAAAAATCCAAAATATTCTAAACAATTCTAAATAAATCGCGAAAAAATGTACTATTAGAAATTATTAATAAAAATTATTTAAATTTTTTTTTGAAAGGATCCCTATATATGACCCTTTTTTCTCTCAAGAATGGTAGAAGCCCTCCAAATACTATTTTCGTCCAATTTAAGTAATTTGAGGAGCTTCCTTAGGACCGACAGAGAAATGGTGGCCATATTGGTTTTATAGGTATAGGGTATGCCAAATTGATAAAAGGGATCCAGGATCGTAGGCAGACCTAACCATCAGCTATCTTAGTTGCCAGCCATTTGGCATTCATATTGTATGCAGATGACTTTTGACCTTTACCCATGACCTTCCAGCTTCACTTCACTCCTGGATGACGTCAGGAGTAGCAGTTAGCGGCCGCAGCCAGTGCTGCCCTCTGGGCGGACCAAATTCTACCGAAGCGCAGGCCGCCAGTGACGAGGGTGCGTTTATGTCGGGCGACAATTGAACAATTTTCGGGCCGAAAAAGTTCTTCAGCGGCTCATCCATGTCGGTAACCACAGCGTGCAGTATACAGGTAGGTAAAAAGTGCAGTTTTAGGTAGATTTTAAGTCTTTTTTTCCTCATATAAAGAATGTTTTTGTGACGCGACATGCAGGTAACTTCCCAGGACGCACAACACGTCGGCGTGTTGATTAGGACGTGCAGGTCAAAAACACGGCGTAACTTCACGTAGCGTGGGCGCCCGTCTCAGACGCATAAATAATTTAGATAAATTTGTCATATCTAATATACAATTTAAACAAATTCTACTAGACCTTGTACACCGACAGTATCTATTTGAAGCATCATATGTCAATACAGAGGTTTTTTTTTTTTTTTTTGTATTTTTGTACCCGAAAATTATTCTCTCACGCCTTATCTCGGGAACCAATAAACCCATTTCCACAACATTTCCCATACAAGTAGCGCTACTGTAGGCCATGAGTTTTCCAAATGATCGCCCTGTAAACATTCTAGGCTAGTAAACCCTGCATACCGAAACATCAGACTGATTACAACCAAAGTTTAAATCTCCGAATCCTCCGTACGTTTCTGGTTCCATGTCTGATAATATAGCTGGCACGAAGATGTCAAGGCCTCCTAACATCTGAAATGTTCAAGAACGTAATCAATTTGCAGCCATGTAGATGTAAGTAGGCTCATTAGTTGTATTGGTTACCGTTTGTTAAATTCTAAAGTAATATACTACAACTTTTTATTTGGCAACAGCATCCATTACAAGGACTGCAGTAAGTATTTGCGATGTAATGTATGCAAGTACGCAGTTTCACTATGGGAGGCGTGGTAAACTTCGTTGTAGAAAGTTCTTATTTTCTGTGTTCTATCTTCGCAGCATTACTATAGTAAAAGAACTTATTGTTTCTACAATAAAAAGTAAAAGATTATGAGGAGAAAAGGTATTTTTAGAAATGATTAGAAAAAACACATTAATGTGTTTTAAATTTTACCCACAATATGATGATAGTAATATAAGTCACATGCTTCCTAATTTTCAATATTTAAAGTCACACCATAATCAGTCTAATTGCAGTTCTTTATTGAACTACAGGATGTTCCCAAAAATGTGGAAGTAATCGGGGAGTGGATACACTGTAAAAATTTTTCTGGTAAACTTCCTAAACTGTAATATAAGTTTTTAACCTATACACCGCGTGGTAATAACACCACACATCAAGCTGCAACTATAGGAATGTTTAGCAGCGCTACTATACAAAGTTGGGAATTTCCCTATACATTTGACTGTTTCCTGGGCAAATGTAGGAACTCTAAATTGTATATAGGGGGAAAACATTACCATTCATGCTTTCTTACAAAGTATATATACTGGTAGCGTAAATTTCCGAATAATTTCTTAGAGTGTAGTATATCACAGAATAACACAAAATGTTTCTGTGAATGTATGTCCTAAAGTTGATAGTTTCCGAGTTACAGAACTTCGAACATCGTGCCGCACGTATTGGTAATATTCGATCTTTCACCAGGCGTGCCTATTAATGTGATCTGCTGGAATTGTGTGCACAGGTGGATAGGCCGTGCAAGTGCAATCACCTGCCCTAAACGTATTGGTAATATTCGATCTTTCACCAGGCGTGCCTATTAATGTGATCTGCTGGAATGGTGTGCACAGGTGGATAGGCCGTGCAAATGCAATCACCTGCCCTAAACGTATTGGTAATATTCGATCTTTCACCAGGCGTGCCTATTAATGTGATCTGCTGGAATGGTGTGCACAGGTGGATAGGCCGTGCAAATGCAATCACCTGCCATAAACGTATTGGTAATATTCGATCTTTCAACAGGCGTGCCTATTAATGTGATCTGCTGGAATGGTGTGCACAGGTGGATAGGCCGTGCAAATGCAATCACCTGCCCTAAACGTATTGGTAATATTCGATCTTTCACCAGGCGTGCCTATTAATGTGATCTGCTGGAATGGTGTGCACAGGTGGATAGGCCGTGCAAATGCAATCACCTGCCCTAAACGTATTGGTAATATTCGATCTTTCACCAGGCGTGCCTATTAATGCGATCTGCTGGAATTGTGTGCACAGGTGGATAGGCCGTGCAAGTGCAATCACCTGCCCTAAACGCACCCCGGATCTCAATCCACTGGAATATTACTGGCGGGGGCATCTCAAGGCCATGGTTTATGCAACTCCAGTTTCGGACATAGCAGTTCTCCGCCAGCGAGCGGAATAAGTTTACCAGCAGATACGTGGAGTTCCTGGAGTATTTGAACGTGTCAGCCAATCAATGACGCGGTTTTCAGGCGTACATTCTGGCACAGGGGAGATATTTTGAACACCTCTTGTAGAGCGATGTTTCACTGCTAGTACACAAACATGGCTACAACTACTCGAACTGGAATGTGTCAGGAAGACTGTTACGCATACATCCAGTTCAACATTGGAAGGCCTGTAAAACGGAAACTATCGACTTTAGGACATATGCTCACATGGAATTTTGTGTTGTTTTGGTGTGTACTATGCACTTTCCGATTACTTACCCACATATTTGGGAACATTCTGTATAAATGGCATTGTTATAAAAATACAGCACAAAAACAGCTCATACAATATCAAGAAATTTTACGGCTCAGTCACAGACCAAATAAAATCTACTGATGACGTAACCACAACCAAACATTTGTACCTGTATCAATCTAATTTTATTGATGTTACTGAAAACTCGATTTTATATTGACTGGAATAGGAAAAAAGGCGCGGTTAACACCGCATTACTAGTCTTTAAATAATTTATTTTTGTGTGCAAGTTCTGCCTGCATAAAAATTTAAATGAATGACTATAGATGCTCACATTTTAATAAATATAATAATACTTTAGAAAACTGAAATATAAATACCATAAAGGGTTTTAAAAACTGGAACATTTCTAAAAACAGTTCATTCCAATTTTCCACAAATACTTCAAGTTCATCCAACAAATCGAAGCCAACTTCGGCTCATGAATTCTCCAGACTGAAATAACCATCATTATTAAACAGTTGGCCTGAGTTTGAAAAGTTTTGAAGGACTTTGTTAAATAAATTTTCATCTCTGTGAGTTCTTCAAATTAAAAGAAAACAAACTTTTCAGACATCCTATACTGAACCTCAACCACACAAAACAATAACTGAATACAGGCTGTCCTTGAAAGAATGAAATGATGGTGTAATGGTGCCACATGTTCTTGGTAATTGTGGTAGTTTACATGTATTGGACAGCATTTATTTGTTGCGAACGTACACCAAAGAGAAGCTTAGAATGTGTCTTCACTAGAACCACGTTTAATAAGTTTAATATTCAAGATATCTATTGGAAAAATTATATTTTTTAATGTTAGTGTTCAAAATATGGCATTTAAGATGAGAATAAGCTATTATTAAAATTACCCATTTTTAGAGACCTGCAAAAATCGCGTTATTATTTGGCGGCAGAGAAAACTTCAATATTCTGTGTGTTCTATCGACAGTTTTCATTGGCAGATAACTTATGAGGCTCGTCTCAAGGACACTTTGAGCCAATAGGAAAGACTCAAAGGTTTAGCAACCAACCTCCAGTAAAGCCGTGACACAGGCAAATGACCTCATATGATCGCCAGTAACCAATGAAATTACGAATTGCCCTCAAGTAGGCAAAGGGAAGTGAAGTCTATCATGCTACCAAATAATAACGCGAATTTTGCAGATCTGTACCCAGATTATATGTATTTAAAACAAAAGAATTTCTCATGTCCCGTTTCCAATTTTCTCATCAGAGAGATCCCACAAAACGGGACAAATCCCATGACCTGGAAACACTGGCTTGTCGAGCGGCACTTCCGCTCCGAGCGCGAAACAAAAGGCTTTCCCAGAGAGAGTGGCGGGTCCACGCCCGGCAGCCGCAGATCGGGGTCAAGCAGCCAGCTTTTTCCCTCGGTGGCATTAGCATGTGATTGCAATAATCAGCAGGGCGGCGACGGTGGCGGGGCGGATACTGGTCGCACGCACGCACGTGCGGTTGCATATTCATGCGCGCCGTGTGAGCGTCGCGGATAAAGGGGTTGGCGCCCGAGCAGGCCGATTCGCAACTGAACACCCTCCCCTGAAACATTCTACACGCCCTCCGACACGCTGCGAACATAACCTGCTTAAAGCATGGACTCGATGCTCCCGCCTGGCTGGAGATTTTATTCCCCTCCGTGTTTGAGAACAAGGAGCGCGGGGTAGCGATAAGGGCGACATTGCCTCGCGCATCAAGTGCGCCATCACCGCTAGGCGCAAGGCTCTGAACTGGCGTGCAAGTGTTCTCGTCGCACTGCGGTTAAAGGCTGTTCACAATAAGATGAGCACTTTAAAAGTCAACCTTAAAGAAAAGTCACTGCTCCTACGGGCGCACTGAGTGGCATGCGCCCAGTAAAGTTGGTAACGATGGAGGGGAAAGAAGTTCCATATCTTCACGTCAAATAATAAGCGTTAGGTAACCGTTTGTAATAACGTATATTATTTCTTTCGCTCACTGTTTTAGAATGTATCGAAGTGTAAAAATGACCAGATTTGTAACATATTTACTTTTAAAATAATTCCATAGAGTCACCTAACCGACGCATGAATAAAGTGATCAGGTCCACGACAATGTTAATTTTACGTAAGGTGGAAGAATTCACGACGTGTATACAAGTAGATCTTAAGCATGGCTTTCGAAAGTGCTCATTTTACCGTGAACAGCCTATACCTATGAGTAGAGACGCGCAATATTCGCGTAATCTTTCGGTGAAAGGATAGGCTCCACCGCCTTATAAACAAGTGAGCCGAGTCCGTGTTTGCATAGGCCACTGCACTTTAATCAACGTCAACTACATTATTGAGCTCGCGTAAACTACACAGGCCAATTCGCCGCTGAACTAATATTACTGGCTCATGAGTTCTACGAGGCGTGCCAGACATATTTCCGGCCAATGACTAAAGTCGTTCTGACGTACAATAACCTGTATTATTAGTGAAAAGTCTGTAGAAAGGCTTAAAGCAGCGCCCTTGAGTAGTTTTGTATGTATCTGATGCGTATGTTTAGAGATACAGCGCTTCGGAACAACAGTTTTTTTTTCTTCTTCTTCTTCTTCTTCTTCTATTCTGCAGTAGTCTATTATGAAATGGTGCTTCTAACATGTCAGACGTTTTAAAATCAATCGACAGCCCTCATCTGATGAGTGTGTCCTTTTCGTGGATAAGCCCAATGGACGCACGTTAAGTAGCCTTAAGAGTGGTATGTAGCTGCACGTGCAAGCTCAAGAAGCGAGGGAGCGATATGGGCGATACTAACACGCACTTCTAGAGCCTCGTCGCTCCTACACGCAAGACGTGCAGTGTTTCCGTCGTAACGCTGTACTGTACAAATTAGATCTGTAACAGTGGGGTTGCATTACACGCCATGAAAGCCCATATATCAAACTACGCCCGTATATTTGTATTTTTCTCTTATCCCGTACGAAAAATGCAAAGGCAAGCTTTAAAAATGCGATATTTGACCATGTTCACGAATTTCTTTTCTCCAAGAATACACTTAATATGACAAAACTATAAAAATTGGGTCATAGATAATTGTTTTATATATTTTATTGCCAAAAAGTCGTATTTGCAGAACATTTATTTATCGAGATACGCGTATTCGCGCAAAAAGACTATTTCGCAGAAAAGGTTTCAGTCCATCCCACTCGTTAGAACAATGATTTCCATCTTCTGCGCTGCGCTTGTTCTAAACACTGAGGCACCTGTTGCCAGTACAACTGTCAGTCATATGGTTAACGTGTTTGTTCACACGTCAGTTGTCAACAGACCCATGATTTCATACGAATAAAATATTTTAATTACATTTAAAACTACGCGAGAGGAAGTATACAAGCATCTCAAATCACTTACTTAAGCAGTGTTCTAACCTCGAACACTATCCACTTGGTTTTAGATGGTGCTATCGGCTTGGCGCAATTTAGAACGTAGGCTATACCTCATTTTCGTAAGCTTAGTACGCACATATTTTGCGTACTACTCTTAAATATCTGCGCCAACATTTTGTTTACTAAATATAAATTGATACAAAAATATTAATTTTTAATACTGTTTATTTATACATCCTCAGACTCGTCCGTCATCGGGTCCGCTTGCGATCAGGCGAGTTTCAGTGCACTCTTTTGGCGGGAAGTAGAAACTGGCATGCTGAATATTCATTACTGATCTTACACGTGTGTGTGTATGTAGATGCATTTGACATTTCAATACTAGCTCACGCAGATCGGGATCTTCAAATGGTATTTGACACCACACGCACGGTCGATCATTAGAATGCCTTCTCGTGTTTCAAAGTTTGGATGGTTTTTCACCCACACAGTCAGGTGTGAATGAGTACTTCCCCGGCACTGAAACTCTACAAGCCACCAGTAATCGATAAATTGTCCACCAGATACATCGTGATAGCTTAGTGATTCGGTGGGCGCCGGACAGACGCCTCACAGTGACCTATCGTGCATACACTGTGAGAATATAACATACCAGTGTATGCGTTTAATGAGAAAGGGTGGATGGTAAAGTTTTTTTCCAAGCATCCATTGTAGCGTTCCTACATTTTCTCAGGAAACTGTCAAATGCGTAAGGAAGTTACCAATTATGTATTATAGCGGAGTTATAGTACCTTACAATGTATAGGTTACCGTTCCAGTTTGGGAAGTTCACTAGACAATTTTTCACAGTGCACAAACAAGTAAAGTTTGATAAAAGCTTAAGTGCGAAGAAGCCGCGTGCAGACTGCGTAGGCCTATAACAACGTGGCGACGCCGACGCCACGCGACGCGATACTTCAACACGCGATCTAACGCCGCAGCGTGCTTGCAGGTCGTTTTTGTTGCGTGCGTGTTGTCCCGGCTGTTGGCGATCTCTTGCAACTTCCCGCCGAGTCACGGAACAAGTGTGCATGCTGTTCGTTTCCGCTCGGCTATAATCGCGCCAGGCGCCGAACTTAACAGCTTCATTAACCCGCTTCGATAATTAAAAAAGAAAAAAAAAAAGGCGGCTTCCCCGCGTTAGGTGCCACATTGGTAACATAAGTCAGCCGTCTCCGACTCACGTCTCTATTAACACGCGAGTTTCCAACGACCGCGTCTACAGTACAGAATGTGTAACACCGGTGTTTCCCTCAATATAAACACAATGCTTTAATTCTAATTTTCACTTCAAAATATTTGAAATTCGCCATATTTTTGCATACTGAAAATTTTGAAGTCGACAGTTTTTAATTTAGTAAATGCGGTTCACTGTAACTGAGCACTTTTGAAAGCCCTCCCTAAGATCTACTTGCATGTATATTGTGTATTCTTCCACCATATATAAAATTAACGTTGATGTGGGCCTGATCGCTTTATTCATACGTATAAAAATTATTTTGAATAATAATTATTTTACTCGCATTTAAGAATAAAACAAAAAAAAAATTAAAAAAAATTATGTGCTTTGCAGGAATGGTCATCACCATTCGGTACAGGCCGATAGCAGGCAGCATAACCCAAAAATTAACGCCACATATGTGTTGAAAATATAATCCAATATGTAGGGCGCAAACAGCGTCACCTAGACTTAAAAAAAAAAAAAAAAAAAAAAAAAAAAAAACAATATGGCTGCAACCTAGGTGATGAAAACGTATGAAATATAATATCGCGGTTGAACGACGGTGAGAGACAAACTCCAGCAATGTATAAACAAATGACAAACGAAAAAAACAAGATGGCAGCCTCCAGCAATGCATAAACAATTGATAGAGACGAAAAATACAATATGGTGGCATACGATAGAATAAGTATAGGTGAGGGGAGTGGGGGTAATGGAGTCAGTCGCCTGCTGGGCGTGGTGCTGGGGGGACTTAAGAAATTCAAGTTTTTACTTGAAATGAATTTTTAAATAATCTAATAATAATTTCTTCATAATTTTAATGGAAATTTTTTTAAACATAAAAGAAATTGGGATTTTTTTGTGAATTTTTTGGTTTCAAGGTCATTCAAGGTCATGGAGTCGTCAGCTGCACCCAATATGGCGGCTAAGATGGCTGACATAATCTAGATGACTGATGGTTAGGTCTTAATCCGATTCTAGATCCCTTGTATCTATTTGATATACCCTATACCAAGATGGCCGCCACGGCCATGTCCGCTGATCCTCCCCGGTTCGCTTGCCGTGGCTCGGAGTCACGAGTCCTGCTCTCCGAATCATGAATCCTCCTCTCCTGCTCTGGGAAAAAGGGAAATCCACAATGGCGGCTGGTTGGCGCCTGGCTCCTACTTCCCATTCCCTTGTCCCCGAAAGAAGATAGTCCTTCTTCTGACACTACATATTAAGGAAATCACCAAAAATTCGACAATATAGGTGACGCGTCAGCCAGTGAGTGAGTGAAGAGATTTGGGCGGCTCTTAACAGCAAGGTGTTGAGAGTCAATGAGGGTGACTGGAGTGATTATGGAGCAGCACCGGAATGAAGAGGTGGGGAAACGGGAGATCTTTGAGAAAACCCGCCTACCAGGGCATCGTCCCACACGATTCCCACTTGCGAAAATCCGGGGGCGACCTCGGTTAGCCTAGGTAGGAGGCGATTAGTCTAACTGCTCCCCCACCACCAAGACAGCCAGACCTCACAATCCTTTGTGAACTCAGGCTGATATAATTCGCTCATAATGTACCTACGTGGTTATTTTGAGAAATTTTAGTCATTATTGGTGGTTACGCTTGTTTCGGTTCTAATTTTGTTTCAGGTTTGTTACTAATTTTTGGGCTCGTCAAAGGGAATTTTTTCTTGTAAAATTTGCAATTATACTGTGCCACTGAATCAGTTGAAACATTTAAACGGAATTTTATAATTTTTAGAAACAGTGGTGGATATTCGGAAGCGTTAGCGCGGAAAAGGGGGGGGGGGGGTTGTGGTGGTTTCCCTCTACTTTCGCATTATTTTAGTGTAGCTTTTAAAAACCAAGCCATTTTTTAAATTATCATGTAAATTTCTCTCACATATCCTCACTCAGTAAAATAACAACAGAGTACAGAGGCATTACTCCCATACATTGGGCCAAGGTGTTAATTCAAGCCGTGAAATGTTAACATGTCGTAAATATATTACCAACCAAAAAAAACATAAAATAATAGCATGAACTAAAATTTTACAGACAACATAATATTCTGCAATTTGTAATTGTATAAGACACATTATTTTTATTAATGCTATAAATATAAATTGGTCTTATTTCATCATGCTGTGGTGTTTCCAGTAATTTTGTGATTTTTAGAAGAGACCTAATGTTCGTATTTTCCTATGAAATTAGCGAGACTTTTCGCATCCCTATTTATTAATATTTTCGCAGTTATGAATGTGACAGTGTTTTTGGCTAACCGTTCATTTGTCACCGTCGCGAGTAAAGAAAATGAAGAAACGCGCAGAAAAAAATTCTTGCATCCCCTCCAAAATTTTTGCACCTTATCTCTGTCACTGATTACTAGGGCAATCTGTTTTTCGCGAAAAGATTTCAGGACTACCTGTACTCCAAAACACTGGAACTCAGATCCGCTTTCGTAATTGGATGATTTTAACTGTTATGCCTTGCAGGTGTCTGCCAGCGAATCATGGACACTCATTGTCGGAGTTTCCTAGTTCTGATTGGCCCATTCAGGTAAGGAACTGTCTCCCGACAAAGACACGTGGCCAATAACCTAAGGAAAACTGCACTTATGCCATAGGACTTTGGAGTCTAGCATTCGCGTAAATCTTTTCGCGAAAACCAGGTGGCCCTACTGATTAGAAATATTGATCAGTTATTGTTAAATATAGTAAAATAATAAAAAATTACCATGTTTTAAAATATTTTCTTAGTTTTGTAACTTGTTTATTAATTCGATATTTGACTATGACAACTATGATGGCCCACACACTCTTAAGGGGAATGGTGCATGAAAGCAGTACATTTACCTGATTTTCCATATAAGTCGTTTTCCAAAGAGTTTATTGAAATTTTTGGCTCAACAAGACGTAAATAATAATTTTTCAACACCTTTTTACGTAGTTAGATTTTCAATGCCTTCATTATTCTTGGAGCACTAATGGAAGAAACGAAAGGTTTTTTTTTTCTTTTCTTCAATCAGAGCTCCGAGAATAATGAACGCAGGGAATTTTTAACCATGTAATAAGATGTTCAAAATTGTTATTTTCGTCTTGTCGAACCAAACATTTCGAAAAATCCCCTGTAAAATAAATTTTGACAAAAATTATATAAATATACGATTTTCGTGCTCCATTACCCTTAAGCCTTAATCACTGATCATTGTGTACAAAGCGAGTAAGTTAGTTGAGAAATTGCTACCAACTGCAGAATCGTTTCAACGAACGTCAAATCAGTGACATGGAGGGATTTTAGCGTATTTTACCAATGATTAGGGACAGGTGTTTTTTCGCAAAAATATTTATGACCATACTAGACTTCAATATCCTACGTCCATATCCATTAATTCCTTTGGTTATTGGCCACGGGTCTACATGAGAAGGTATGTTCCTATTTGACAAGGCCAATCATATAAAAGTACTTCGATACTCGACGCCCATGATTCGCGGGCAGACACTTGAGGCACGTGACATTAGAAATAATCCAACCACGAAAGTCTTGAAATATTTTCGCCAAAAAAACGCATGCCACTAGCAATGGTTCAATTAAATTCAGCCTCCGTTATAAAAAAAAGTGGTGCCACTGATTTAGTGTGCAGTTATATTTATTGATTTCTCGGAACTGGAGAAATGTCGAGTGCACTGGGACGTAAAGTAGAATTGAAATCCGTAGCATATTTCGTGTATTATACGCCAAGCATTACAAGTTAAAATTATCCTGCGACGTTCGCCGTGCTATACATTTTCCCGTACGCGAAACTACTTTAAGAGCTTTTGATGCAGAGTGCAGTGGCAGAAACTATTTCCAGTTTCTCTCGGAGCGGGGGGAAAAGCTGGTAAATGTTTCTTTTCGTGCCCCGCGCCTGGAGGTTGATACCGGAGTCTGGAAGCCAGAAACTCTTTACACCCACGTCCCGCCCGGGAAGTTCTTCCTGGAGAATTTATCGCGTCCGCTGGCGTTCGGGCGATGCCGTCCCACGCGCCGTAAATTTCCAGTTCGCAGGTCGCGATCGCGGAAACCCTTTAAAACGCGCGCACCTCGACCTTGGAAGAAGAGCTAATTTTGGATGCTTATCTCGCTTATTTCGTTCGCTGGCCTGTTTGGATGCAAACGAATTTCAGCTCCGGGTAAAAAAAAAAAAAAAAAATTGGATAAAAAAATCCTGTGTTATTAGAGTACCGGGTGAGCTCATTTCAGAAATCCTACGGAGTTATAACGATTTTAACTTTTTTATTTTAAGAAACAATACAACCTTTTGCTTGCGCGCTTTCGGCAAAGAGGACCCGTGCAAGGCATTCGAGTTCCGTGTTTAAATTTGAGCTAAATTTGGCAAAGTAAGAATCAACACCACCGATTTATAGCGACTCGATGCTGCGTTATATGTACTTTGAAATCTTATAAAAATAAGGAAATTAATGCTCGCATAACTTGACGTTTTTCCAGGTTTCACGAAAATGAAAAAAAAGACTGCATGAATGAATATCTGTATTTCAATACGTGTTATGTCTTTAAAGTGCATGATACATAGTGTGATAAATAAAACCCATTATAATACGACATTTAAAAAATTTCAAAGAAAGTTTTCATTTTAGCGAACGTAAGAGAAACCGTTGGAGAGGAGGCCTCATGTAAATACTGACCTATTGTAAATAATAGGAAACATAATCCGAGCTTTAGATCGATCCTTGGAAAACAGGGCAATAGAGGGGATTGGGGGCCCTCCTCTGGTTTAAAGAAGATAGTAAAATCCCCCCAAAAAATATGTATTTACGTCTTATGACCATCCAGTATCTCACGCCTGTTACGCTTTTTTGCGGTAAGTTTAAATAAATTCAGTATGATATACCAAGAATGTAAGCTCGGGTTTTCCTGGTGTGTCACAAGCATAAATGCTAAATTCTGCTGGTAGAATTCGAGCCGATACTAACAGAAACTAAGACCAAACTTCACTAGCATTTCATAATCTCAGTTAAGCGCACACAAGGTGAACTGTGGTGTATACTCATGAGCTCCGCCCGCTCAACAGATGAAAACGGCCTCACTAGGCTGAAGGACGACTGGACGACTTTTGGTCAATCATTTTTACAGTAATTTTACCACACTCTGGTTAACACTTTGCAGACTATGCTCGAGTGCAGCTCGAGCAAAGCTCATTCGAAAAAATTTTTCTTGATCAGAACAAAACTCGCATGGATGTGCATTCTTTATTTTGCTAGGGTTTAACATGACCTCACTAGAACACGACAGCGTAATAACAATGCTATTCCTTACTATAGAATTTCCTTTTTTTTTTCTATAGCCACTCAAAGGTCATTATTGACTGTAAATCATTTTGTACGATAAAGGACATTTGATTGGGTAAATATCAGCTCGGGTCGATGGCCGGCCAATAATGAACGCTGTAAAGTACAGGATAGTTTCCTGTGTGGCATGGACCAATAGGATGATGGTGAGTTATAACACAGACACTAACAGAACTGGTGTTTTTCTAGTAGTGAAAATAGGCGACTCAATTCTAATTTGTCTTAAGTACCAGTAAATGTGTTCAGACCTCAATGTGTTAAATCATAAATGAGCTTTTGCAGCACTTCCTTGCCAACCAGGCGCAACACATACTCATGGAAAGCAGGTATGCTTCCTAGGGTCTGACTCACTTCGCTTCTGTTCGAATTATTGAGTTACTGCACGGTTGTGATCAGAAATAAATATTTCCTAAATACACGCTGAGAAAATAATGTGGCTGTCGGAATTATCTAGACTGCGAGAATAGGGACAGGCAGATGGTGGTTTGTAGGTACCATCAAAATACTGTTAAGATTGGGAAGGATCCCGTAGGAACCCCGCATCCAAGGTCAAGAAGCGAGGGAGCCATACGGGCGACACTAACACGCACTTCTGGAGCCTAGTCGCTCCTACGCGCAAGGGCGTGCAGTGTTTCAGTCGTAACGCTGTACTGTGCATATTAGATCTGTAACATAGGAGTTTTATTACACGCGATGAAAGACAACAGACTTAACTACGCTCGTTTCTTTGTACTTTTCTTTTGTCGCTTAAGGAAACTGCATAGGCAAGCTTTAAAAATGCTATATTTGACAATTTTCAAGAATTTTTTTCTTCAAGAAAACACTTAATATGGCAAAACAAAGAAATAGAGGCCTAGATAATAGTTATTTTATCTTCTGTGACAAAGAGTTGTATTTACAGAACTTTTATTTACCGAGATACGCGTAGTCGCGCAAGCGACTATTTCACAAAAATGCGGGAGTCCATCCCACTCTTAACATACATAGTAATATAGGCTATTCACGGTAAAAATAGCACTTTTAAGCCCCTCCTAACATACATTAACCACTAATAGATCTTTTTTATTGAGCTAAAGAGATTTACTTTCGGGGGTGGTGAAATATATACACTGGTTTATTAGATACATGGCAAGGTTTATATTTAAAATGGGACGAGAAGATAGAAATAAATCGAAAGGAAAAAATTAGCAGGGCCTTAAAAAGTGCTTACTTTACCGAGAATAGCCTATACCAACAAACTGTTTGTTGTATTCCTATGTGTCATTGTATTTGCTACTATACACCTGGCTGCTAAAGCTGTGCACCGCGATTCTACTACAGTACTTGCAACAACACAACTTCAGCAATAATTGCATTGTTCCTACAACAACTAGGATTGTAATAACCCAACAGAAGATGCTGTTGCTACCACCCTCAAACCCGATTACAGGACTTTTCAGTACTGGTTAAGTTATCACAATTCTGATTGTCGTAGGAACAAGCCAAATATTATTTAAATTGTTCTGTTGGAGGTACTATCTGTTTTGTATTAGGAACGCAGAGTTCTGCTGTAGCAACGATATGTACAGTAGCAAAGTAAAATGACAAGACAGGGAAACAGCAAAGAGTTATGGTTGGTATTACCATAATTGTTAACATATTAAGATGGTACCTACAACCCCCCCCCCCCTGTCAGTATTTTAATAGTCTAAAATGTTGCTACAACCATTTTTTTTTCTCGTAGCAAGTGTCACGGTGTTAAAGTGCTCAGACAAATCGCCTCCGACCACGGCGAACAGGCCAGCGAGTTCAATATTTGAACATAGGAAACGTGGTGGACTTTGCCTGTTGCCAGCGAGTTCTCTCGAGGCACATGCTACGGAATACGTTAAGTAGATATAGTCTATTCGCGGTTTCTTCACACTTTTTGAATCAAACATTCGAAAAATCATCCCATATATAACGTGTTTAGATATTTCGTAAATATTCCATATATCTCAAGCATTTTATATCACTCTTAAAATAAAAGTATCTTATTTCTCGTTAAATAGAAGTTTTATGTATATTTTACTTATAAATTATATTTCATTTATAATAAATATGAATAAAAACAGTAAGAAAATATGTGTGTTGGTAGCGCCTAGTGAGAAAATAGTTCTCATGCAAAACATTATTACAACGGATTGCGCACGAATTCGGTGCGTTGTCCTTTGGTGTAATTTTTAGACTTCGTAAAACTTTGTTTAAACGGGGCGGAGGAATATTCTGGAAATAGAATCCTAGCAGGGCTTCAGAAAAGTGTGAAATAACCGAGAATTGTTTATAGAAGTGGATTTGGCATGGCGATTCCTATGATGTGGACTTTGGCGTTTTGTTTCGCTTTGAGAGGCTCTGGAGCGAGTCTTGAGTCTGATTGGCTATACCGTGCTAAGGAATATGTCCTATTGGTTGAGGCACCTTCTGGCCCCAGGCGTTGATTGACGAACAGCTTTCCGAAATGTCGCTGGCAAGTGATGCCATTTTCGCTGAAGCATATGGCTGGAGTTCGTGATACAAGCGGTGGTTCCACTTCTGTAATCTTACTTATTATGTGGTCCAACCTTCTCTTCATTTTCACCCGCATCGCTGGCAAAGGCTGTTCACGATAAAGTGAGCTCTTTTGAAATAAACCTTAGAAATAAGTCACTGCCCTGCCTGCATATTATAACGGGCCCACTTGGTGACATAAGCCCAGTAAAGTTGGTAACGATGGGGGGAAAATAGTTCCAAATCTTAATGTTGAATAAAAAGTGTGTGGTAACTATTCGTGATACCTTAGAATATTTCTTTCGTTATTTTTTATGCATCGAAGTGTAGAAATGAGCAGATTTGTAAAACGTTTACTTTTATAATAATTTTGCCGTTTCGCTTGACTGACACATGAATAAGGTGCCGAGGCCATGACAATGTTACTCTTACATTAGGCGGAAGAAGACACAACGTGCATACATATAGATCTCAAGCAGGGCTTCAAAAAGTGCTCATTTTACTGTGAACAGCCTATAAAAAAATAATACTTAAAACTGTTAAGCCCGGCCAAAATCCCCCGCACTTGCTCGCTTTATTTTAGATTGCTGTATGCTCCGGATAATTCGGCTAGAGACTGGATTCTCTCTAGTAAAGAAGAATGTGGATTGGCCGAGGGGGAAGGGATTACATGTCTTTCAACGACTGTGCTTTACAAATAACTATGGGCCACATATGTAGAACAGTAAAAGTGAATCTTCAACATAAGGTGCTAATTATTTTAACAGTAAAAAAAAAAAAAAATAATTTCCTGAAAATCTAGGTATTCGGTTAATACTGTCCACAAAGTTAGTACCACAGGTAGGAATCAAGCTTACTTCTGCTCAAACGCAAATTAACTTGGCATACGGCCCTCACTATTTGAATTGACTGTTTCTATGGGTGTACGGGCAAAGGACAGAACTGGAACTCGCTTTGAAGAGCGGCAGTATGACGGAATTATTTGAAGCTTTTTAGCTACATTTCAATATCGGATGCATTATTCCATACTGTTTGTCAGTATGTGTTCTCATATTGTCTGCCGAGTGGCACAGGCAAAGGTAAACGCACACTGGTCACTGCTTGATCATCAAACGTTCCGTTGATAGTAATAACGAATCTGGGGTAGCGAAAAAATATATTTTATGTGAAAACGAATTTTCCGTGGCTTTTTGTTTGCTAAACGAATGGAAATAAAGGGTTCATAGAACACTGAATAGTTATAGAAGGTCGAGTTCCAGCAGTTCCTCTGAACCCTTGACATTAGCGCTTGGTGAAAGAAGTGGGAACTACAAGCGCAAGGGGGGAGGAGGAGGAGGGGGATGGGAGGGAGAAATCAGAAATTCGAATTACCGTATCCCACAAAAAGTTACAAACATATATTTTAAACTTTATGTTATAGTATTAATTGAGATGAAATTATAAAGTTTTTTTTGTAATATATAGGATGTGTATATGCATGTTGTATGTATATGTGCATACAAAATGATTTGGTTTACAACAAACATTAAACATTGTAACTGTATTGATGAGCCTATATCAATAATTCTGGTGGCAATGAGTGTCAACTCGACGTTGTTTGTATTTTAATAATATTGATAGATATTTAGTAATAGGCTTACATATTTAGTGGTTTCAGCAAATGCACAGTGCATTTTCTGCAATATAGGTGCGTTTGTATGTATGAAAACGTGTATTCTTAAAGAACTGAAAGGAATCATATTTATAATATAAAAGAGAAACACCTGTAAAAACACACTAAGTCATTTTTTTAAATTATAAATATTATAAAGTATAAACCTTACGTTTATTTTTGCATTAGAATATTTACGTATGATAGGTACATGAATAATTTTTCTTGATTCATTATGTAAATGCGTTTATATAGATGCACGACTACCTTGTTATAAAGTAATAAAAATTACTTGTATGTACTATACATAATCTGAAAATTATGAATATTCAAATATTTATATTATTGTATAGAAATAATACTATGTTACGTACACACATATTGTTGCCCAGCCATAGCAATGAAGTATACTACTATACAGTAAACATTAATGGTACTTAAAAACAAAAAAAAATATTATTTGTACGGAGTTATGTCACTGAATTTTTCAATTTATATTTTCATGTTGTTTTAAAGTTTACGTTACATCATTTATGTTAAAAGTAAATTACAAACATTATTTGAATAATTCGAAGATTTAAAATAATATTCCGTCTCGTTCTGGCACTGCGACACAAATGCGCAGCGGATGCACTGCGAGCTATATTTATGGTCCAGAAAAGCCTTTTTAAGTTAACACTCTGTGAAAATTCTGTTCGTGGCAGATTTGTAAGTATATTAATTTTTGAAAAATAGTTTGGTGTTAGGTGTATTGATATTCACGTCAGTCAGTGACCTAGAGAACTGCAGCAAGAATTATGTAATATGTATAGAGCATTATTAGAATAATAATGACAAACCTTGCGAACTGAATGACAAGTATTTTAGACTTGAAAGTTTTTTTGTTATAACTAGGTATTTTAATTTCTACTATGGGACTCTTGCCTTTTTTTTTTCTTTTCCTTTTTTAATTTTCTACGTTTCGTCTTGCTCTTTGATATTTGTGATCCTGAACTGTGTATTGTTGTCTGATGCGTGGCAGCTGGCTGCCAGGGTGATCTTGAGTAATTGGGAACTTTGATAAGAGGGACTATGAGCAGTGGAGATTGCACGGTGCAATAGCACCGTTGCATGCTAGTTACATTAACGACCGCTGTGTTAAGTGCTGCCTGTGTAGGGGAAAGTATCCTAAATCGTACCACCTCCGTATTTCAGAAAATGTGAATACCACTGCGCTCTTGTGGCTACAAGATGAACCTGATGTAGTTCCCGGCCAGTCCTAAGAACAACGTAAGTATGGAACCACGTTTAGCGATTTTATTGGAGTTTATGATTTTTTGCACTCCTGGATGTAGTTTCTGAACCTCAGTTGTAAGCCTGTACGAAATTGAAAAGTAAGTAATTATTGTTTAAATATATTTATTATTGTAAAGACAGAGCTTCTTGACATTTTGGACTATTTTATATTTGACGACAAACAATTTGAGGTTATGTTTCAGATGTTTGTTTTGTTTGATGACGAGTTGCCTAAGTCGTACCATGTCGTAGTTTCGCAAATCGTACCGGTACGATTTAGGATACTACTACAAGGCAAGTTACAATGAAACCCGTTTATTGCTGACCGTATGTGTAAACACGAACAATCTAAATAACCTTTTACATAGTTTTATGCAGTGATCTCATTTTATTTTCAAACTTCAGAATAGTTCCACATTAAATCTGTGCATTGTTTACGGAACATTTTTCTTAGTGGTCGTACATCAACACCCTAGGACAATGGATTTCAGTTGAATGCGCCTTACATTTGTCAAGGTCAATATTTACCATGTGCAAAAGTATTTAATAGTCACCGTAAATAAAATATTACTAAAACACATGGCCGTTGTGTGTTACAGAATGACGAAAAGGAAATATGGAGCTTGAACTGAAATGGAGATGGCATTGGCTCTTGCGTAGTATAGAAACGGGGATATTGGTTGTAATGAATGCTGTCGACATTACAACATTCCAAACCGAACATTGAAAAGGCACTTAGACAGGAAGAATGGTGTAGTTAACGAATACGTAAAAGCCATAGGCCGTACCACCACCCTTCCACCCGAAGTAGAGCAACAACTCGTTGATCATATTTTAATATTAGAAGAGCTTCTGTTTGGGGTAACAATCACTGATGTGAGGAAGTTAGCATTTCAAATTGCAGATTTCAATGAAATACCACACAGCTTCCACAGATTGACAGAAATGGTAGGGAAGAAATGGTTTTATGCCTTTAAAGCCCGTCATAAGGAATTAGCGCTACGTGAGCCCGAGTCCACTTCCATGGCACGTGCAAAGGGATTCAACAAGAAGAATGTGTAAGGATTTTTTGATATCCTGGAAAGAGTTATAGATGAAAACAATTTTGATGCTACTTGTGTGTTCAATGCGGATGAGACGGGTTCCAACACTGTACAAAAAAGATGCCAGAAAGTGTTGGCTATGAAAGGAAAGCGTCAGGTGGAAGCTATTGCAAGTGGGGAAACATGTGTCAATACAACAATAGTGTGTTGTACTAGGGGATTTTGGGGATGTATGTTCCACCTATAATAATCTTTAAATGCATGAGAACGGTGCATGAGCTGCAGGTTGGTGCCCCTCCTGGTGGTATTGTTGACATATCGGAAACATGGTCCATTAACAGTGATATGTTTGTAAAATGGTTACAACATTTTATTGCTGTCATCAAACCAAACATTGACAACAAGGTTCTCTAAATTTTATATGGTCATTCGACACATTTTAAGAATGTAGAAGCTTTGGAACATGCAAGAGCCAATGGCGTCCTAATGTTGCAGTTGCCTGCCCACACAACTCATCGGCTACAACCTCTGAACAGGTCCTTCTCCAAGCCATTAGAAACTTATTACACCCAGGCAGTTGAAAAATGGCTTCGAAAAATTCCCGGTTTGTGTGTTACCTAGTATCAGGTTACTCAACTTGTAGCAGAGGCCTATGCAATGGCAGTAACTATTCAGAACGTCATGAATGAATTTCGTGCTTGTGAAACTGGCCGGTAGATCGTAATATTTTTAACTATTCCGACTTTTTAGCAGCTGCAAATCTCGAAGAAAACGAATGCCACTCCGATGAGAATGAGACGGATACGCCTTCTTGTAAGCCTACAGAAAACATCAGCGATCCAACAGGTAGTGAAATAATTAGCACTAATGATAGGCTTACTCAGCAGGAGATGATCTCGAAGTTGAACGTTTCTATTGAAGCTATTTCTCTGATTCCAACATGCCCCAAACATGTGTCCACACCAGCAAGGTGGGGAGCTCAACGTACTGTTGTACTGATAAGCAGTCCGTACAAACGTGATTTGATGGCTTCAAATGATAGAAGAAGGAAGACGACCAGCAAAGTACATAATAAATATACAAACGGAAAGGGACGTTCTGCATGTGCAAAAAAGCGTTTATGAACAACTCCAGACAACAATGCACCTTCTACTTCGTTCGCATCCAATGTAACCATAGAACTTGTGCAAGACGATTAGTTTTGTTCAGTGTGTGAGGAAAATGTATAAAATATGGTGCAAGGTTTACATTGTCACACCTGGGTACATGAAACCTGTGCAGAGGTTAAATCAGGCCTGACACGTCTTATTTGTGTTGCATGTAAATGATATGTTAGTTTGTTTTATTTATGGTGAAATATGTACTTGTAAACACTTAAAACATCATTACAGCTGTTTCCATAGACAACATTTAGTATTAGACTATTTCTGTTTGTAGGAGTACGATTTACGATACTGGCGGTACGATTTTAGATACTGGTATCCTATATCGTACCGATTGCAGTCTTACACAATTTTTTTCTGGGTCTGTGTTTCAGCTAACCATACATGTTAATGTAGATATGTATGTATATATGTATGCTGCTTCGTACTAAATCAATATTGGAGCCGTACATTGAAAATTGGCCCAAATTAATGCAATAATGAAAAAAAAAATTAATGCCTTAGGCAAACTTCCCCTATATTCTCTGGCTGCTAGGGCCTCCTTCACCCTTCTCTCATTCCCCCACCCCTCTGCCACTCGCCAGTCGACCGCCCCCCCCCCCTCAAGGAGTCCAGTGTTTTATTATAACGGGCTTAGGCACTTACTTGCTGCTCGGCCAGCATCGTAACAACTTTAATTCTTCAACTGTACTTCGACCGATACCATCGGCCCATTCGTCTGCCATGAGTTCAGACTTCAGTTTATATTACTGGCATAGCGCTCTTCAAGCGTGAAATTCCCGTCGGCCTTAATAGTGAAATGTTTCATTTTTATTTGTGAATTTAATGTGCGAGCTGACGAGCGGGAACAATTCAGGTGAGTCGTGGACAATATGCACGGGTTTCGTGTTTGGGACGTCAGGTTTTTAGTCGGGAAAATGGGTCCGTATTGTGAGTGCTAACCTAAATGATGGAGTGCAGTTTATTCCAGTATTCTAAATTCTTATTTGGTGGCTCGGCATAAAACTATTTTCGGTTTAATATCTGGTGGGTAGAGAATTTGTTTGGTTTATACTCTGTAAATGATGCTGTTCTGTGTCACTACCGCCCCAGCTCGTTCGCGCCCGGCCAATTTTAACTAAGTTGCGGCGTTGTCCACTGCCTCCACTAAAGGTATTATTTTTAATGCGTCGTTGTTAGATATTTTATGAATAGGTGCCTTGACGGGCTTGTAAAAATTTTGTCAGGCCGCTTATTAATCAGATTATGAAATATTTTAATAGTATTTTTTAAGGTTCTTAGTGTGTTAGTTTTTACGTGTCAGGCACTTTATCGGGCTTACACAGTTGCTGCCTCAGGCATTTATGAATTTGTTTGCTATCTTGGAGTTATATATTTTATGTGTTAAAATACGCGCTACCCAGATAGGGTCTTAATCCAACAAGAAAATGTGTTGAATGACTATGTTCGCACTGCTATTTAAATTAAGTGTGATTACTCTTCAAGCGGCCTTTGGTGCGCTATGCTCCGTACATAGTTTATGAGCATTCGGGATTGTTTAGTGATCAATGTAATAATGCAATTTTGATGGATACTTGGGGAAAGAATTCACGTTTTTTTAAAAATGAAATTGAGCCTGCCTAAGGCGCGTTTACTACTGGAAGTTACATGTTATATTGATGTTGTAATTTATTCACACTGAAGTTGGAATTGTATGAACCTGAAAATAGTAGGTAAACGACGTCAGAGTTGTACGTCATTGATATATAATTAATATGGCTGTTAACTAGATTTCTAAAGTGAAGTTAAAACATATTTTGTAAACTATTTTCTCTGCTTACTTTTCTAGCACTATTAATTTAACTCAGTGATTTGTTGTTAGACATACTGTATTAAATGATGATATAATCTCAGGTATGGCTTTGCGCACTGTTGGTGTATGCGAATATTGAATGTTGTTGCTATTAAAAAAACGTTGTGTACAAATTGAAAATTAATGTGTCATTATTTGAAGGTTTTTAAATATTGTTAATGATTTGTTATTCATGAACTTCTATGATTTTAAAGTTATTGCCATTTGCTGGCCGATTTTAATGCTGTAGTAGTGTGCAGGTTCAATGTACCTGAGAATTTACAATCATGTATGTTATGGTTGGTTTGTAATAAACTCACCTGAATAGACTAACATTTACAGTCGATTGTCCACCACTCACCTGAATCGTTCACGCTCGTCGGCTCACGCATTAAATTCACAGATAAAAATAAAACAATACACTATTAAGGCCGAAGGAAATTTCACGCTTGAAGAGCGCTATGCCAGTAATATAAACTGAAGACTTAACTCATGACAGACGAATGGGCCGACGCGTCTGTCGAAGTACAGTTGAAGAACTGAAGTTGTTATGCGGGCCGAGCAGCAAGTAGGTGCCTAAGCCCGTTACAATAAAACACTGGACGCCTTAAGAGGGGGGGGGCAGTGAGGAGGGGGAAGGGAAGGAGAAAGGAGACGGAGGTCCTAGCAGCCAGAGACAGGCAGCGCTTCACACAGCGGACGTTAATGTAACTAGCACGCACCGGTGCTGTTGCACCGAGCAATTAGTATATGCTAACATACGTTAATTGTAGTAAAATATTAGCTTCCAAGATGTATCAATGAAGTGAATATTTGTATCTGTTTTGAGCTCTCATATATTTGTGATAAATATGTGTTGTATATTACAAACGTTTTATCTTATATTTTGATTTTAAAGAATGATTTATTATGTCTGATTTGCAATTTCCAGTACTTTTTAAAATGAATATATATATATATATATATATATATATATATATATATATATACATACACATAATAAACTAACCGCTTGACTTGTGTTATAAAGTGGAATATTTCAACATTCCCTATCGTGCATTTGGCTCCTAATGATGTATTAAAATATACTTAAGTCGTGAGGCTGGTGTCAAGCTAAACGTCACCTAAGGCTTGAAATAAAAGCTATTTAATAGAGTGGTTTTATTTTAACGGGTTTGTGTGTTGAATGCGGTGGCATTAATAACTAAATAAGCGGCATTTTTGAGTCGAAAATTACTTTTCACTATCTAGCAGCTGTAAATAGCTCTGCCTCTTCATTCTATGGGTTGATGCTCCTGGAGTAACGAGTATTTTTTCAGTTCCATTCGGGGCGATAGCTCGACCACACGAACGGAAGTGGCAAGTCTTGTAAACTCGTTAAAGCGAGCGTATAGCCAGCGTCCAAAAAAATATCAAGCAAAATTATAGGTTCCTGCGCTGATGAGTGATAATGTTTAAGTGAAGGCGGGAATTGAAAGACGGGCTGGCAGCGTTAGGATGAGGCGAAATGGGTGGATGGAGGGGGGGGGGGGGGTTGTTACTGGGAATGAGAAATGAACGAGGAAGTATTGCAAACGCACGCACGCACGCTAAAGGAACATGTCCTGGTTGGTCTTCGCAGTGTGGAAGATAACAGCTTCCCTGAAGGAGCGCTAGGTCGACGCTACGAGGACGTAATTACAGATTCCATCCCTCCCCCTGGGGCGCCGGGCTCCTTAGGGCCTGACTCCTTTATCTGTCCTCTCTCGAGACCGGCTGTACAGATTGTCCCAAAATTTCCACGACCATGAAAATTCAAGGGAGATTGACACGTGACAGCAAGCCACGCAGAAGCCAAGTGGCGTGGAGAATCCTTTCATATGAGAATTCTCTGTCCACTTACAGCGTAGGCATGGTTAAGATTCCGCGAGCAGGCCTTGTGTCTACAGGCTGTTCACGGTAAAGCGAACACTTCTGAGGTCCTAGTTACTTTTTCCTTTCAGCCATCTTTGATCCATTAAACTAAGTTTTAAATAAATATTGCCATGTAAGTAATAAACGCAGCGTGTATGTTCCACCGCACTCGAAAGTTAACGTCTAAGGATGAAATAAAATATGTTTATTGGCTATTATTCCAAATGAGGGGCCTTTCAAATGTGCTCACTTTACCGTGATAGCCTATAATAAGCTGCACAATTCCGTAAGGTATTTCCTCTTTCGCTTCAGCTATTACCTGCCAGTTTGTCTCTGGGCGCTTACTCCGAATGATGTTACACTCTATTTAATATTTCTTCAAGCTGTTTAAATCAAACGTTTGAAAAATTGCCCCATTTATTACACATTTGTTTGGTTACTAAATAATTTGGAGACCTATGCCACAAGTGTTCTGTACTTCAGTCCACTTCGAAGTACATATTGGTTGGGTTAAATGTGAATTTCACTTTTTTTTTCTCTATGAATTGCTAAATTATTGATAAAAAATAATACTGAAAAGTTATGTTGGTAACGGATAGTAAGAACTAGTTCGTAGGTTTATATAAAATACTATTAAATTGAGTTTTGGCACGTTATTTGCAAATAAAGCGTTTCTTACTCGCATATTTAGGTTTCAGGTAAAAATTGCTGGAGACAAACTTCATTCTCGCAAATAAAATTATTTGTGTTTTCTTGTCAATACAGAGCACACTTTCAGCGCGACAATTTCATCTCGGCGTTTTCTTCCAGACTTGTTTGCATTTTAAATGAAGAGTCAAGGATACACAAATAAAAATCCCGAAAATTCAACTTCAGCAAGGCCTCAGAAATGTTATAAGTGACCACAACTGTCTAACGTAACCATTTTCATCAAGTTAAGCGTTTACTTTTGGCGCGTGTGAATGTGATTCGCTGTATGGGCTGTTCACGGTAAAATGAGCACTTTTGAAAGCCCTGCTTGACATCTACTTGTATGCACTTAGTGTATTTTTTCCGCCTTATGTAAAATTAACACTGCCATCGGCCTCATCACTTTATCCATGCGTCTGTCAGGTGAAACTGTGGAATTATTCGAATAGTAAATATGTCACAAATCTGGCCAATTTTACACTACGGTGCATTAAGAAACAGAAGGGGAAAGATATAATTTAAGTTATCACAAATGGTTACCTCACACTTTTTATTCGACGTTAAGATACGGAACTACTTTCCATCTATCATTACTAACTTCACTGGGTGTATGACACTCACTGTGCCCTTTAAAATATATGCAGGCGGGGTAGTGACTTTTTTTTTCTAAGGTTGATTTTAAGAGTTCTCACTTTATCATTAACATTCTTTAACAAGAAAATGTTCCGCATTTGCGCATACAGGTGTTCCGCGACGTTGATTAGCGCATTGGCGGGGCAATGTGCTAGTGATGCTGTGCGCTTACAGCATTCGCAAATGCTTTCCAGACTGCGATCCTGCGAGAACGGGACACGTAAATGGAATGACTTCTTCACACCCCGGAAATCACTTGAAGCAAGCATATGTCGCTCGCAACAGTTTGGGTAGAATTTGTACCAATATGTGATCGGAAAATATAAACTCTAGCCGGCATTTGAAAACGCAATCCTGACTTTCCGTGCCTGTTCTGAGCCGGTTTTCGCCAAATACACGTAGCAAATATTTAAAAACTGATTTGTTGGCTAAAAAATACTATGATAACAGCAAAATCAGTTTTGTAGACGGCATGTAACGAAACATTAAAATTACAATTGAAATAATCTCTCTTCGCTGTCATTAGAATTTGTTCCGAAAAAAAATATTTAACCCATACAACCCACACATTTGATTGGTCCGAAGCAAAAAAATATTAATTTTGATTCGTTTAAATATTTTCAGTGCTCTTGAATCTTCCTACTTCTGCTCGTACCGGCGTTGTATTACGCCAATGGTGTAGTTGCAGGCTCGAGGAATCTTAGAGAGAAGTAATGGTATTCTGTCATGTATTTAAAGATGGCGTCTGTAACGCTTTATTAAGAGCTGAAGCGAAAGCATGTCGGTTTAATATTTCCCACGTGAACTTTCAGTTTACTCGACGGTTTCGGAAAGTAACATAAAAAGTTTAAAACGAATGTTTGTTTTTGTTTATTATTTATAAACACTATACACTCGACAATGGGCCATCTTATTGATTTTATTTAATCTTCTTATTAAAGCAATGTCAAAGTTATTTATGCGACTTTATATTTTCCCCCGAATTGAGCCCTCACATTGGATGTTGGTACTCGATGCAAGACTATAACCAGAGCTCGGTGATACTTTTTTTCCCCTGTGCAACGGTTTTGAAAGAAAAAAAAAAAAAGGAAAACCTGGTTCGGGTAGAAAGAAGACGTCGGTAAACAGAATTCAGCAGCGCGCGAAAGAATCGGAGACATGCCATGAATATTTGAAAGCGCTCTTGAGAACACGGTTCATCGTTACGATGACGTAGGAGGCAGCTGTTTTGAGAGGTCACCATAAGAGTTCGTGATCACCATAATGCAGTAATTTAAAGGAAGACTACAGACACCGAACGCAAACAGACGTAGCAAGTGAGAAAGAGAAGAAACGGCGTGGCTAGCGGATGTACGAATAAATGTTTATCAACACAGCCATTTCGAAAGTCTCCCCCCCCCCCTTCCCGCAATGCCCAAAACGTGGAGTCGTTATTCGTGAACAGCCTGTATAGACGCAATGTCTTCTCCCGCGGCATCTAAATGAAGGATGTTAGCCTGGCCAACTGCCCCCTGCACGAGGAAATTTTCGATCGCCTAGCGGAGCGCCACGGACCATACCTCTTGCAAATTAGAAGCGACCTAAAAAAAAAGAAAGGCTAACCAGCTACACGATTTGTGAACGTTATCTCAGATCAAGCGTGTAAAATTAACAAGCCTGATTTTCTCGTCACGAGACTCGTTGCGATTGCGTTTTTACAGATTTCTCCGTTAGATAAAAACGCGCCCGGATTTCTACTGCCCTTATAAAGAGCGCGCAACACATGTGAATTTTTATCGAGGAGAAATGTTCCAAAAATGAACCGCTCTTACGTGAACTCGTTTAATTAAAGCGATTGTAACTTACGCAAGACCCGGTTTCGATACCAAGTGAGAAATATTAGGATGAACTCGATGTAAATAACTACTGTGCGATAAATGTACATACATAGCAAAAATTGCCCCGTGGTTTAGAATTTTTGTTGCACGTTTATTTAAACATCTTCAAAATGTACTGTCGTCCTGTCGTCTTAGAGTACATACGTCTAGGATAAGTGGAATTCTCAAAACTATGATTTTACATATCATTATAGTGAAAACCTTGCCTCAACTTCCAAAAATGCGATTTTCAGTGTAGTTCTGGTATTTTTCAGTACCGATAAAATACTTACTATTGTGAATGAACAACATAATTTCCGAACTCACAAATTGATTAGTTAATTAATTATTTCAAAAACTTGTTTAAGCTCTTTTCATTAAAAAAATCCCTTTGTAAAGAATAAATACATTTTTTGCTTTAGTAACTGCTATAAGGACTTCATTTTTAGGAAGTACGTAAATACAGTAACGTTACAAGTTATCAGGGATTATCTAGAAGGGCAGCAGCGTCCATTCACGATAAGGGACGACGGTCCGGAAACGCCTGCGTCTAACGTACAAACCAAAACACTTTTGGGATGCCTTTTACAGAGGAATACGACAGCGCTCGGGGTGTTGTGGAAGAATACGCTGCGTTTAACGTTATTAAGTGAAGTACTAACATTACCTTGACACCTGCAAGCAAGCGCCCGAACCACGAATCGAACTCGCTTCCTGGAGGGTGGCAGTTAAGCATGCTGACCCCCAATGCCAGGAGTCGGCCCACATGTCCTGTAGACGTGGTACAGCACAAGCGGGGGACGTGTGCTCCGCTAATGCATGTTAGATCGCATGCGGCGTGTCGATCGGATGCGGCATAGCTTCGTGCGATGTCGTAATGCTTGCAGCGAAGCTGAATGAAGGGCGTACCTATGAAAACCTGTTGTTAACTGCGGTCTTCGTAGCTTACTGGTCATGTTCGTAGTACATTAGTACACGAAGTTAGTTCACAAGATTCTGCAAGTTGTATTCCGCTGTAATAGGCATCTCGACATTGTTTTGGTTGTAACGTTCGATGGGGGCTTTTCGGGGTTCTCTATCTCAAAAGGATGCCGCTTCCCTACTACACCATCCCTGAAAGTTTGTGACATCACCCCGGATACATCGTGTATATAATTAATAAATCTCAATAAAATACAATAATCAAAATGGCGGCACATATTCCGCAAGTACGCGAGAAGTGTATATCTCCGTTTACTTGTATACTTGCGTACTTCCCTTGCAATTCGGACAGTACTCCGACGTCACTTCCGGAGACATGTACGCACAAGTATGTTCTTCAGGCGAATTCGGACACACCCTTGGTATGGAGGTCGAGAGTTCGTTTAAAACGGGAAAATCATCAGACCTTCTTGGCGCTGTACAGTGCGGTGGCTGAGCGGTTAGCTTGCTCGCCTCCCACCAAGGCGCTAAAATGAATGTCATGAAGACAATCTGAGGCAATACTTCTGACATTTAGATCAGGCAATAAGTGGATGTTCGAGACAGCGAAGGAATTACCGCATCGTTATGTTTGTAGCCGTCACCTTAAGGGATTTTACCTTTTCTCCTTAATTAATTCTTGCAGATTATTGGTAACAGTTCACTGCTGGCTGTCCATTTGCAGTGACGTAGTGTAGTAATCAATTTTGCAATGGACGTGAAAACATCAGTCTACAATAATCTGTAATTTGACGTGTTTGTTAGTTTGACAACTAATTTGTTTCAGCTACCAGGTTCATTTTTTTATATGATGAATATCGGTACCAATTTAGGGAAAATGATTAGTTATCAAAAAATGTTCATACATACTCTTATTATACTAGGCTACATAGTGGTCGAAGTCTATAGTTTTATGCAGATATTGTGTGATAATATACATTTTATGTACAAAAATAAATAACATAATACATTTGCCATGTCTATAACGCAACAGAAGTCACTAGATATTGCAGCAATTATCTCTCTCTAACATACTGTATTATATGTTATGGTAATTTACCTGCGCGCCCATGTAATTAACAATAAAAATCAGGGTGTATTTTAGTCCAGAGTATTAAAGTCACACTTTCCATGGTGCAACTATTGTTTGCAGCCCACGTTTTTTCCGAGAGTTAACATGTTGCCCACCAAACCGAAAATCTAAACAATTTTCTTCCTTGGTCTACAAATATGTACGCATTTCAACATAAAAATTATGGCATTTACGCTGCGCGTCTCGTCTCCACATACAAATACTGCAACAGCGTATCATCAGAACACTGGTAGTTTTGGTGGTTAAAGGATGACGCAGTGAGTTGACAGTTTCATCCTTGGCAACGCAGTACGGAATTCAATCCTTGTTTACCGGTGTCGAGACTCAATCCTTGTTGGTGCTTGTGGTCTGAGGCCGAGACCTCAAGAACGAGTTCTTCGTCCAACAGCAAGGCGGTCGTCCGTGGTCAATTGAGACGAGAGTCTGGAGGAAGACAGACGTGTTGTAAGGCCACACGCGGCTACCCGCTAGTAAAGTGCTCGAAACATGTGAAAATCCAGTGCTTTCATCGCACCTATTGATCAGAATATAGTTCATGTAATTATTCGATGTAGCAGTTAAAATAACCGGCAGGCTGGCTAACAACTCACTCAAACGAGGCTTCGCAAATTCAGCGTGACCCAATTGAAGAAGTAATTTCTAGTGATGGCAGACGTCACTCAGAATCAGTTACATTTCCCTAGCTTCATTTGTCATAATACCGTGCAGAGGTGCGGGAACATGGGGATACAGAGGTACAAGCCGCCTCCCCCCCCCCCAAATATTTTGAGTGGCGTACAACATATCATTTTTGCTACCCCAAAATTATATTATTGTCACGCCCTTTAGTACCCAAACAATTGTGCATCTATGTCATCATCTCGACGACAGCATAATTTCATGATGAGATGCAGCAAAAAAGTTTTGCGAATTTTAAAGATTGGATAAAGGATAAAAATATGTAGGAAAACGAAAATTTGATTATTACAACTAAAAACTTCTACAAAGGGGAGATGTTCAGAAAATCCTTTCCCCTTTCCCACCACAGTTTAGCAGCATTAAAATTAATGAAAAAATGGTTCACTTTATTCGACTTGTATCTTGACCCGTACTCCCCCCGCCCTTTTTTTAGAAACTTAAAAAAGTTTTAGGGCAACTAATACATAGCATCGCAGAAAGTTTTATGCATAATGAAGGTGACTGAGTAATAGTACGACCTCAGTCATAGAACTGCTCTATAGTATTTTGTAGTTTGGCAAAATGCGCACAATATTTGGCCTGGCTAGTGGTAGGGTTTTAAAATTTTTAAGGTGAGATAGTATTCATATAGTTCTACCGGTGCAATAAAAGCATGGGACTGGGTGTGATTAACAAGTAGGAAATTTTCACCCATAGTTTTACCATAGCTACTGATGACCTAAGCCCTTCAGTTTTTATTGGCTGCTGTATTTTATTTAAGTATGTACATGATTATGTTGGTTTGTCGTTAGCTCATAAGGTCCTTCAGGATTTTCCAAGCAAACTATTTCTCCACGACAAAATAGATACGAAATTATTGTTTGTTTGCATGTACATACATTACACTAGAATATTCCATGAAATTATCAGTTAACTCATAATAGTTTTACTCCTTCATACAACGGTTACGTATTTGACGCCAATCACGTAATATAGCCCAATATTACGTTGTTGCGAAAACTCTTTTATCTGGAAGGCTTCATTGGTTCTGCTTCAGTGATGCAGTTGAGGATTCTGTCAAACACCTTAACCTGTCAAAAATGTCTTCATAAATCAAACAAAATATTTAGTAATTTATAAGGCGTGTACATACAAGTCATGGAGAAAATAATTTCTTTGTTTTTATTTTGCGAAACTTATTTGAAAACCGGCAATATGTCACGTATTTTAAGACGTCCAACCAGTTCTTTAGTAAAGTAGGCTGTTTTTGCGTGTGGTCCGGTCGGACAAGATCACAGAGAAGTTGATCATACAGAAGCGAAACCATCACGCAAAGCAGAAAACTCCGACCGCACTAGCAAGAAATACAATAAAATATGATTTACTTGGTATGGTTGATTCACGGTATCTTCGGCCGTTTCTGAAGTCCTGCTAAAGATATACTTCCAGGATATTCCTCCGCCTCGTACGAACGAAGCTTAACTATGTCTGGAAGATTGCACCAGAAGGACAACGCACAGGACTCGTGCTACTAGGCGCTACCAACACACATGTTTTCTCACTGTTTTCATTCAAATTATATATAAATGAAGGATTATAATTTAAGATAAAATATGAATCACATTTCAATTTAACAGAAAAAAAAGTAACTTTTATGTAAACACAGGTAAAAAGCCTTGTGATACATGGTGTATTAAGGAAACAACCAAGCACGCCGAACATTGGGTAATATTTCTAAGGTTTGTTTCTAAAAGGCAGAAGAAACCGTAAATGGACTATAGCAATATGCTGGAGAGCCACATTCTCCGTGAAATGCCTGGAAACTAATTTTCAAAAACGGAAGGCCACCCGACAAACTGGTTTAACTTCTGCAGCATGACACAGGGTCTGTTTCTAGCGTTCTACGCAGTTGATAAGCAACGAAGTACGATTACTTAAAAAGACAAGTCAAACGGCGTAAGTAAAGACGAAGTTATGCGCCATTTGGCCCATTCTACGATGACACGGATGGGGATACGTATCACGTAAGCGAAGCACGCAACAAACTCAGTGTTCAATATACAATGAGACGCATGAGGACACGGATCACGTACTGATACACGTAAGAAGGCTGGGCAACTCCCAACTCTTCCGTGTCCGTGGATCCGTGTAGCCGGTGGAAACGAGTATTTGGTTTGTTGATGTTCCTTTTCGCGGTCATTGTAGTGTACACGGATTTGCCGTGGCTATTATCATTTTTGTTTTAACAAACGTGTGCACATGGCATGGCAGCAGTATTTACGTAGTGTCAAAAACTGTAAAAATATACAAAATGAAATCTTTACATTATGGAACCTGTATCAGTAATTCGCAACAGGTGAGTATTTCTGATTTCGTAAATTGCAAGACTGTATATTTACTCGTATAGTTAACAACTTAAAAATTAATCTCGAGTCGTCCACTCGTTCCGTTTACGTGTTCCGTGTCCTTTTTCTTACGTATCCGTGCGTTGTTGAACGGACCTTACAGCCGTTGCAATGTGGTACGTACCATTTAGTGAGCCGAGTCAGTGACCAGCAATTTCGAGCCAAGCCTGTGGTTGGGCACGAACCATTATAGGCTGTTTACCGTTAAGTGAGCACTTTTGAGACGTTGAAAAGGCTTTCGAATTTGCTCAGTTTACCGGGGGGAGGAGCTTATAACAGACCGGATTCCTCGCCGAAGCGATCGCGTACTCTCCGAGGAACCTTGTGACGTGTCTGTCAAACAGCGGACGTGGAAGAACTTTGCTTGGTGTCTGTCGAGCATGTCCGATGAGTTCCCTCTTGAGGGCGATCCTCTTCTCCTGTGTGAGCGGAGATCAAAGAGGCCGACCCAAATGTGGGAAGGTGCTGACAGTGGGAACAGCTTCCCGCCAAAAGTAGAAGTGTTGGAAATAGGCGGAGGGCGGGGGGCGGATTTATAGCTTGGTATTCCCACCGTGGCACTTCGGACAAAGACGCTCCTCCAACACAACATTTAGCGGGCTTTCTCGGGCGAGTGAGTCGTGTGCGTTCCAACGTGTCGTGGGAAAAGGCCGGATCGCGAGAAGACGGACATCGTCTCGGAGTACCCACGGGCACGTGACGTCACCTTTCTCGCACAAACACGTGCCAGCGTGTACTCGGGGACGATCCGCGGCCAACTTTTCTACTGTTCGTCCCTTCCCACCCCGAACACACCCGGTTGCTGGGTCGGCCTCTTTGATCTCCGCGGACACGGGCGAGGAGGATCGCCCTCAAGACTGACAGCCCCGGACACGAAAAGGTTATCCAAAGTCCTCAGTTTGACAGAAACCTCGACTGTGACTTCAGACGAGATTTAGTCTCTCGCCGAACACACGGGGGCCGCGGTGGGGTAGCGGTTAGACTACTCGTCTCCCAGCTATAGGCGAACCGGGTTCGATTCCCGGCGGGGTTGCTTCCGGTTGCATGTGGGGATCGTGGCGCAGTGGAAAGTCCCACTAGACACTAAAGGATCCGCCACACCGATGCTCCCCCCCCCCCCCCCAATAGCCTCTTCAAGGTAAAATGAGCACTTAGAAAGCCCTGCTTAAGATCTGCTTGTATGCACATTGTGTACTCTTTCACCTTATGTAAAATTAACATTACCACGGGCCTCAACACTTTATTCATGCGTCGGACAAGCGAAACTGTAAAACTATCAGGAAAATAAATATTTGAAAAATTAGCTCATTTTTACATTTCTATACATTAAAAAATAAGAAAAGGAGAGAAATAATTTGAGTTATCGCAAATAGTTACCTAACACTTTTCATTCGACATTAATATATGGAACTACTTTACATCCTTCGTTACCAACTTTACTGGGCGCATGTCAATCAGCGTGGCCGTTAAAATATAGGCAGGCAGAGCAAGTGACAATTTTCTAAGGTTGATTTCAAAAATGCTCACTTTATCGTGAACAGCCTTTACCTGCTGGGTGACAGCGCGGCGGCGACCAATGGGAGAAGGGCTTGCCCGAGCACGGGGGTTGCAAGAAGACGTACCCAGGGAGGTGAGCGCCGTGTCCAGGCCGAAGCGCGCCAACGTGTTGAACGCCGCCGAGTCCATGTCCATGACCGGTGCTCGGGGGCTGGCGGTCGCCGCGGTACTACCGGGGCACCGCGGGAGGTCCATCTGTCCCTCCAGGGAGGGGGGGGGGGGAGAGGAGGTCAGGCGGGCTGCGGGCCAGGGAACCTGAACGACGTGCGCGTGAGTGCGTGCGACGACTCGTGACGTGAATGTGTCGCTCCGTCTGCATCTGGAAGCTTGGCGAGACCGATGGTAGCCTGTAGTTAGAGCCAACATTATACGGCGAGTAGCGGCAGAACCGAAATGACAACGACATGCAAGTTAATACATAGCCAAACACCGAAATGCAAGTTGTACACCGCCTAACACCGAAATTTCAGTTAAAGCGCAACATAAATGAAATTTAGTCCAAATATATACTTTTATTTGTGAAACAATGACCAACGATCTGTATCCGAAAATGTATAAACTGAGTGACGATAAGAATAATTTAAGTTTGCAGATGATGGGAAGAAAAAAATAAAATTTTAAGCTGAGTGAATAACAGTAGTAAATACTGAATGAAATGAGGATGAGAAATAATTATTTAATGATAATAAAAAAATTGTAAAGCAAATATAAAAAAAATTGTTTCCAATATTAAATGTTTTTTTTCCCCTATAAAACCATATCCAAGTCATTCGTGTAAGACTGTAACAAAAAAAATCCACACTCTTTATTAACCTCGACATATAAGTTACGAAGAAACAAATCCTTTAAAAAGTGATTTTATAACCTGTGGCAAAGCTCTGCAATACCTTTGTTTAAAAAATTGTTTTCTCTTGTTTAAGCAATTGCATAAACGTTGGGAATCGAAAACAGTTCGCCTAAGTTGAAGGCGAGTAATCCGCCTACTACACCCCCCCCCCCCCACCAATTGTATCATTTGTTTACTTTGCTTTAACCATAATACCTACGTTTAAAAATTATCAATATTTTGCCTCTGTTTACGTTTACTTTACCGTAGTTGCATTACAACTCGGTAGGAAGATACACGTTTCTATTTCGTGTAAACATTGAGCTAACCTCAAGTCGAAACCACGAGGTTTTGACGGTTCTGAAACAGAAGTTCAGTGTTGCGACATAAAGGTGTCCACTGCGCAGTTGACATAGGAAATATGTTTACTCTGCTTTTTCACAGGGGGGCCGCGGTAACGCTAGAGCACTCGCCTCCAACCAAGGCGAAACGGGTTTGATTCCCATCGGGGTAGCTCCCGTATTTTCGTACGTAGGAAATGTGCTGGGCGATGCCACTGGTAGGTGGTTTTCCTCGGGGACCTTCCGTTTCCCCGTGCCATTTCATTCTCGATGTAAAGAGGCATCCAAACATCTCCACTCCACTTATATTCTCTCAAAACTTTAACACACCATGCTTTATCGACCTTGTTGTCTTCATAACTAACAGGCAAATATTACGATATACCTTTCTGGGATAATATCCAGAAGATCGACTACGCCTATGATACATTATAAATGGCAAATCTGCAAAAACATACAAAATAAAACTAAAAGATTAAAAGACACTCAAAAACAGAAAAAGGAGTTGTATACATGTTAACAGATCAACAAACATACCTATCAACCTGTTATAAACGCACAAAAACAAATATCGTAAGTTGGTTGGCACCACTGAAAACATGCATGTTATTGCTCACGTTAAGGTTATGTTTATTCCTTGAATTGTAGGTGTTTAAGGTTCAATAAATATTTTTTTCGCAATTGTGTGTTTTTTATTATTTTTATTAATCAATCCATTAAGAAGTTAACATTTATGGATCCTTATTAACAGATAGACAGGGGACAATACGTAAATCACTTCTACGGAAGTTATAAATGCATAGTGTTATTAAACTAGTAACGTACTGGTAAGAATTGTAGGGTGATATATTTACATTCACACATTTTAAAATATAAGGAATTCAAACTTTACAACACCCAGAAAGGTGAAAATAAAAGGGCCGAACATTAAATTCGGTGCTTTACCATACGCAATGGAGGATGATCCTACATTGAGATGGCTACAAGTTGGATGAGAATAAAAATACATTTTCTCCCCTCCCAAATTGATTCCATTACCATGCTTAAAAAATAATATTTATATGGTTGGTTAGGTTGGGGATCAATGTGTCACATAGTACGTTGTTGCGTGGAGTTGTTTAATCACGGGAACACATCAGCATAGACAGTGGAGAATTGCAGAAATATTCCTGCATGTATATTTTCCAATACAATCTGGAGACTGATATTTTACATGGACTATAATAATAGAGATGCGACACTGTATTAAAACTTTTAACAAGTTCATTCCACCTTAGGTTTCCAATATTTCCGAAACTGTGATTCGACTGACCTTATTGAATAGGAAACATATTCTTCTGCGTGGAATATGATGTCCCATCACCACGGACAGCCACTTAGAGTTCGAAAACTTTCCTGACCAATATTTTGTTTACATGTGTGTCATTTTTCTTCCGTTATCGACTGTCGTGTGAAGTTTTCTAATTCTCTCTGACCATAAATAACTCTGATTTTCTACTAATACAAACGCCTGCTAAAACACTGTAAAAAAATCGTTACATTTAATGAAAAATTGTTTGTAATTTTACAAATGCTTGTAACAGTACAAATATATATCTTGTCAAACCACTTGTTTGTAAAACTACAAGGGTTGTGTTTGTAATAGACCTCAAGAAATGTTTTTACTATACTGACCCACGTCCACGATCTTCAGGAAAATGGTGGACACTCAACAGCGTTACACCTTATATAACTGCTTCCTAGCTACACAGAACTCTTAAATCGGCTCTTAATTCCTCGTTGTAAGAGCCATCCAAATATATATCTTGTCAAACCACTTGTTTGTAAAACTACAAGGGTTGTGTTTGTAATAGACCTCAAGAAATGTTTTTACTATACTGACCCACGTCCACGAGCTTCAGGAAAATGGTGGACACTCAACAGCGTTACACCTTATATAACTGCTTCCTAGCTACACAGAACTCTTAAATCGGCTCTCAATTCCTCGTTGTAAGAGCATCCAAATATATATCTTGTCAAACCACTTGTTTGTAAAACTACAAGGGTTGTGTTTGTAATAGACCTCAAGAAATGTTTTTACTATACTGACCCACGTCCACGATCTTCAGGAAAATGGTGGACACTCAACAGCGTTACACCTTATATAACTGCTTCCTAGCTACACAGAACTCTTAAATCGGCTCTGAATTCCTCGTTGTAAGAGCCATCCAAATATATATCTTGTCAAACCACTTGTTTGTAAAACTACAAGGGTTGTGTTTGTAATAGACTCCAAGAAATGTTTTTACTATACCGACCCACGTCTACGAGCTTCAGGAAAATGGTGGACACTCAACAGCGTTACACCTTATATAACTACTTCCTAGCTACACAGAACTCTTAAATCGGCTCTCAATTCCTCGTTGTAAGAGCCATCCAAATCTATCAATTAAACAACAGAACTCTTAAAATACACAAATACATTTTTCTTAACCCAATATTGTCGTATTATTTTGTAGGTATTTGCAGCTACATTTACTATAAAGATAAGTATCAGGTTCGTAAGTCAAGTTGGTCTTGTGAACAAGGGCCCAGACTAATAATATATTGGTTCTAGTACTAATATTGGCGAAGCGTTATTTCATTTTTTCGTATATTATATTTTGAAATATATATTTTTTTGTTATCCTCCATTGTTAATTCATCACATTTGTTTTAAAAAAAAAACATATGTCTATTTTTCAATAATGAAAGTTGTAATACAATGTTATGATTTGTAATGTTACAAAGATACGTTTTGCATATTTTACAATAAAACTGCAGTTTTACAAAGGAAGTTCTGGGCAGCTGGGTTTCCAAGGATTTTTCTTGTATAAGTACAAAAAATATTTTAGAGTGTAGTTTTAAAACAGTTAATACTTGACAAATATGTCTCACTCCATCAGAACAGGCAGCAAATCTCTAAAGTATGTTTAAAAGTATGTCGGAACAAAAGATGTTAGTTATTTTACACTGCTTCTGTACATAGTCTCCCAGGAGTTTAACACATTAATTTGCAGCTCTAGAAAAATTATTATTCACTATCTTTAAAATGCCTTCATAATCTTAAAATTCAGTATATCTACCATCTTCAGAAACGGCATGGAAAGCAGATATTGTACAGACACCGTAATAGTAAGTCACAATGCAAGAAACTATTCATCACTCCCCCAGACTGGTACTGGAAATTACTTTCGAAAATTTCCCCTCTGGTGAATCCGGCTATTTGATTTCGCAACTTTGCAAACGTTATGTTAATGATACAACACACTTTAAAGAGTTTTAAAGACAGAGTGTTTTTTCCTGCATTTGTGTAGGTGTATTACATTTTTGAGGGTTGAATTGTATTAAATTGCGTGAAAGAAGTAATCGGGATTTCATAACGAAAATAAACATTTTCTCCATTTAGTCCAATCACGATTACTTCCAACTTTTGTGAAGCCTTGCTAAAAGTTCTACTTCAACTATATTCTTCCGTTTCATGCAAACAAAGATTAACCAAGGTCTAGAAAATTGCACAAAAAGGACGCCGTACTGCATTCGCGCTCGCTCAGTTTAGTAATATTCTCCATAAGAATTGTTTCTTGCTAGGCGTTACCAACACACCTAGCTTCTCGCTGTTTTTATTTATATTAATTATAATTGAAATATTATAATTTATAGGTAAAATATGAATAAATGTTCAATTTAATAAAACTAACGTACTTTTATATTAACACAAGTGTAAACTGCTTTTGATACTTGGCATATTTAGGAAACAACAAAATATATCATACATGGGGTGATTTTTAAAAGGTTTGATTCAAAAAGTGAAAAGAAACCGCGAATAGAGAATGGTATGATTGAAATGCACGACAAATTCATAACAAAGGAGTAGGAAGATATCGGTTTGCGCGAAGCATTGCGCCTCTCATTTCTCAACACAACGTAGAAACTACGTGCTCAAACTGCCAGAGCTTACAGAGTCGAAGAGCACTGAGTTGATGGAGGATGGAAAGATATGCGGAATCGTCTGGGACTCGCCCCGCCTGCGACTAAGTTGCAGAAGGTCGTATCAACTCGAGACCTCGCTGAGATAGTAGCCACGGAGCTTTCAAGGACTGAATATTAGGTGTCCAATTTCTGGGAAACTTGTCTTCTGAAAATGGGAACCTGGGAACCCATAACTTACGGTCCCCATCCGGTGTCAAAGCTGAGATCGGTTCCCGAACAATAACCGAAGGTTTAGTTGGAGTTATCTCATTGAAGCAGAGATTGAAAACTTTCACGAAAAAATTCTTAACACTAAAAAGTCTTTGCTGAAGTATAGACTAGTATTCAGAATATTAAAAATATTTCGAAGTTGCCATAAAGCTGTTTCTTGTTGATTAAAAACCACGTAGGCCTACACGTTCTAACCAACACCAAAAAGGTTGCAACCATTATAAAAATATTTAATCACCGCAAACAATTAGTAGGAAAATATTTTTTCCAAAACATTTTTGTATATAAACTTATCTAATTTTTTAGTGCAGCCCATATGATTCATTATGATTACCTGATTAACTGTTAGTAAATGACGTTGAATAAGCTATTACTTCGAGTGCATTTGTAACAATCTTGTTTAGTCCAGTGGCAACAAAAGGGTCTCTATTGAGTAAGTAACTTGCTTTGAGATTAACACCAAACGACTTTTAAGAACTGCAAGACAGGAAAATATAACCAGAACATAAATTAACAAAACACATTTAAAATACCAACCATGAAAAATTATAAAAAATTCGCAACTAACACCAGGGCAAGAACACAATCATTTCATAATTAACTGAACCACCAAAGTTTAACTTTTTCGATAACCTTTAAATTTTTTGTTCAAGAGTGAGTTCTTCTACGACTTGTAGGTCGCTATTCCCTACCTGAAAAAAACTGCAGGGTTGCTGAAACTTATACATAAAATAAAATTCATTCATATGGCGAAGAAAATGTATAGCTGTTTCGCGAAAAAAATTAAGCACGTTTGAAATGAATAAAAAAAAATTTCTTACATGAAAATGCTATAGTTTGTGGCAAACACTCATTGAAACATCTTAAGTAATGCTGGAAGAAAATGGCGGAAGTCGTACATCGTACCCGTATTAATGTTCTATTAATATTTTGTGTTTTCAAACTAGTGGCAATTTAATTAATTTTATATTTTTATAAACCGTACAAGAAAATCGTTAATACTGATACAATTGGAGAATCCGACTGCAGATATGTTAAAAATATCCCTTTGGAAACAGAAAAATTCTATTCGTTATTTCTGTCGCCTGTGTTCATTTTTTAACAGTGACTTTAACAGATATAGGCTGTTCACGGTAAAATGAGCACTTTTAAAGTCCTAGTTACATTTATATACTTTCAGCATTTTTATCCTTTAAAAAACATTTTTTTAAACAAATACTGCCATACAAGTAATAAATACGGCGTGCATATTCCACCGTAATTGGAAATTAAGTGTAGCTTAAAATAAAGTATTTTTATTGGCAATTATTCCAAATGAAAGGGCTTTCACAAGTGCGTACTTTACCGTGAATAGCCTATACATATAGAGGAAATACACTGGTATGGCACTAAAACCTCAGTGCATTCCACTGATTCTCTTGAAATTAAAGACTCGTAAACTGAAGTTTCAGTCATAATAATTGAACTGATTGAAATAATAGATTCGGATTTACTCTTTAGAAAGCGAAGCAAGAGATGACATAAAAGAACTAGAATGTTCGTGAAGATTTCACAGTGCCAGTAGATATGCGTCTATGGTCAGTCGCAGCCGCAGCTACTACGCATGCGCATGTGAAAACGAGCCACCTAATCAACAACTACGTTAAATTAGTCAAAACTGCAAAAAAACCGCACATTCAACTAAAGGCTGTTCATGGTAAAGTGGGCGCTATTGAAATCAACCTTTGATAAATGTCACTACACGCATGTATTCTGACGGACACGATGTCTGGTTTGTGCTCATTAAAGTTAGTAACGTGGAACGAAAGTAAATCCATGTCTCCACGTCGAGTAAAAAGTATTGGGAAAAACATGTGTTGATACAGAAATTATTTAATATTCTTTCTGTAATGCTTTTAGTGTAAGTATTATAGGCTGTTCACTGTAAAGTGAGCACTTTTTAAGGCCCTCCTAACAGGCTTTAACCACTAATAAATATATCTTATTGCAGTCTCAGGCATTAAATTTTGAGGATAGTGAAACGTATACACTGTATTTATTGGTCACATTGCAATGTTTATATTAAAAAGCAGCAGGAAGATGGAGATTGCACGAAAGGAAAAATTTTGAAGGGCCTTAAAAAGTGCTCACTTTATCGTGAACAGCCGATAGAAAATTTGTAAAACGTTTATATTTCCGATAATTTCTCAGTGACACGTGACCAACGCCCGAATAAAATCATCAAGCCCATGGAAATGTAATGTGAAGTTTATGCATGGCGGAATGATACAATGCAGTCCGAGAAGTACATCCTAAGTAGGTGTTTTAAAAGTGCTCAGTTTACAATACACAACATGTAGTATTATGTAGATTAGTTTAAAATATAAAAACACGCATTAATCTATTGGCTGTTCACAGTAAAGTGAGCATTTTTGAAAGCCCTGCTTCAGATCTACTTGTATTCACACTATGTATACTTCCACAATATGTAAAATTAATATTGAAATGGGCCTTATCACTTTATTCATTTGTCGGTCAAGTATTTACTATACTAGATTAGTTGAAGTGGCTATTTTAGTTTTGTATACTACATACGTGGAAAAATAATAGGTGTAAACGTGCATGACAGTAATGATTGCCACCCACACTTTTATTGGCACTCTTAGTGGCCATGACATTGGCGGTCCACAGATTCTCGTGTCAATGACGAACCAACCCCGACAAAATTAGGAAACTCTCCCTGCCATTATTTCTCTTCTAGTGTTTCAAAAACCCTTCAGTAATGATTATCATCTCCCATCCTTTGTTTCAAGAGGATTCTTTTTCTATAGTCTATTCACGGTCTCTTGATACGTTTTGAATCAAAACTTTAGGAATTCCCCCCCCCCCCCTGTTTAAGTGTTTTATTGTTTCCTAAATATTCTACTCATCACAAGCGTTTAATACTTGGGTGTTCATAAAAGTACTTTAATTTGAGTTAAATTGAACTTTAATTTATATTTTATCTAAAAATGAAAAAAAAAAATGTCCTTTTTAATTAGTATGGATAAGAACAGTGAGAAAATAGGTGTGTTGGTAATGTCTAGTAAGAAATACTTGTTATGCAATATGATATTACAATGAATGCACACGAATACGGTGCGTTGTCCCTTCGGTTAAGCTTTGTTAACACGAGGCGGAGTGATAACGTGCAAGTATAACTTTATCAGCGCTTTAGAAAAGCTGGACGTAGCCGTGATTGGACCACACTTCATAACTTGCATGAATTTTTGGAATAATTTTCTGTCGAAGGTAACCATGGCCCCAATCGTGGCCAATTTAGCCCAGTCCCAGCAAAGCAGCGAGCATGTGCCCTGTGTGCCAAGGCGTCAGGCCCGCAGCCCGAAGGGAAGGGGGAGGGAGGTGTTTTGGGTGCCTGGACACCGCCCGAAATATTGAACTAAATTGGAAAAAATGCTAATGGTAAAATTTATAGTGGTCTAGCTATTGCAATGGAATGCACTTAGAAGTAATAGATAATGGGGCGATTGACTGTTTGTTGTGCATAAATATACTGTTATCTGGTCGGGTTGACCTTGGGCACATGATCGTTGACGTTGTAGGTTTTACCCTGCAGTGCGCCTGCGCGAGCTGCGACTGGCCAAGGTATTTTTCTTTAACGTTCAACAGACAAATTTTGTCTACAATGCGATTGAGAGGGGCACCAGGGTCAGTGCCCCTTCCCCTTTACTAAATACTTTCAAGAGTTTTAGAAAATTGATCTTTAAAAACTTTAAAAATATTAAGATGTCTGCCAGCTGTATATTAAATATTTCGATTCTAAAACCACATAAATAGCACCAATTTGAACTTTAAAATCCAAATTTTCCCGGGGGAGGACCCCCGGACCCCGCGCTTTAATTGGGGGGTAGCAGTGAAGAACACCCCCCGAAATAAAATCCTGGCTACGGTGATGTAGGCGTACAGAGCTCTGCCCTGAGATGCGTAAAGTTCGCATCCCTTCAAAGGACCTCCAGTTCTGGCCTTAGTTTTAACGAAGGTTAGCAAAAAAAAAAAAACACTGGCGATAATTGGTCGAGAGGTTTACGGGAGTGAGTCAGAGCGATTTTGTCCGCGCAGCTGTGGCCTTGAGCGACGATGAGAGTATAGCGGGGTGGAGATGAAACGACGACAGAATATATTGGTGGGCGAAAAGTTCGATTCGCATGTAGGCCTACGTCGATAACGCCGAACAGGCAGAGCGGACAGAACCTAACGGTTGTTCACATGTTATAGGCCATTCACGGTTACTTCAAACAAGCACAAAAGAGACAACGCGCCACATTCCTGCGTTCTCACTTCAATAATATTTTACATGAGAATTATTTCTTACAAAGCATTACCAAGACGCCAATTTTCTCCACGTTTTTATTAATAATTATTATAAATTGAATGTTTTTTTTTCTGAATAAAAAATAAGCAAAATTTAAATTTAACCAAAAAGAGTATATGTTTATTTTAACAAAATGTATAAAACTCCTGATGCATAACACGTTTAGGAAACAATTGAACACGTCATAGATGCGCACAGTTTGGTGCATATTAGTTTAAATGTTCCAGCGTAATATTTGGTGGGAATGTTGATTGGTCCTCGAAATATGGCACAAAATCTCCACAATTTTCATGTGGCGATCTTTATAAATGGAGGACGAAAAATTAATGTAGTAGCAATTTCGATGATTGTATAGTGTAAATATACAAAGTTAAGTTAGACTAGATTGCGTAGTTTCGTAGATATCGTTGACAAAACTAGAATGATTTTATAGCCACCATTCTGAAAATAAGAGTGGCCTACATAAAAAAAATTAATTATATGTTTAAAACATATCAGTTAGCATAATCTGCATTAGTACTACGTGTTTGCAAATTTGGTAGGAATCGGTTAGTTATCTACCGAGTTATGACATAATGACTTGATTTATTCGGATGGCGCTATCTCCCAAAATGGCTGATAAAATTGATTATTTGTTGGGATATATGATGCAGGTAAAAGATACTGTCAATATACAAAATTTGGTCGAAATTAGTCAAATGGTATGGCAAATATACTAAATTAACTTAAAATTTGTATGGTTGCCATTTTGAAAATAAATTATTAATCAAGTTCAATCACTTACCTTTCCATGGCCTACCACAGTATTAATTACATGCCAAATTGGTTGAGAATTAGTTGAATAGTTTTCGAGATGTAATGTAAAATCTTTATTTCTTTAAGTGGTGCTAGCTTACAAAATAGTGGACCGACCACAATATCCACCTAAAAATGTAATGCTTACACAATGGTCTGCCAGCATACAGTATTTGGTTAAAATCGGCTGAATGGTTCGTAAAATATGACAAATCACCCCAAATTTTTAAATGGTCGTCATTTTGAAAGTAAGTGACCATCGTGGTCGAAAACTATAAAAGTAAGGTGTAATTACTGAGTATTATGTGTGCTATGTTTGGTGAGATTCGGTTGAAGCGTTGAAAATTTTAAAATAGCAGCGCCAGGGGCGGGGATACACACATAATACACATCTACACACGCCCAGGCAGAAAAAGCAAAGGATGAAAACGAGAGTGAAACACTCGTATAAACCACTTTCCCCTTGAAAAAAATACACATTATGTATTACTGAGACATGAACGATTTCTTAAATACTATTCGTAAGCAGACATCGCTCAAAAATATTGAACACAGTTTTTAAATGACAACTATACATTCAGTTTGGTTGGGGGGGGGGGGGTTAGCAAAGTCAACCTTAAGGTGGAGAGGTCCCTGACAACTAGGATTCTTATACATTTCTCAAAACTATAAATTTTTTAATTTAATATTTAAAAAAACGAGCCTGTCGAGGCACGGGGAAAATAGAAGCAGTTGTTTTGAAATCAATCTTGTTTTTCTTTCGTTTTTCTTGTAGCACCTGTAACCATAATCAAAGGTTCCCTTTTCCTTTAATAAATCTTGTCCTGCATGAGAAAATATTCATGCAGTAAAACCACGCGAACTTCAGTAATTCCTATATGCAGTCTTTTGTACTATAACAATATGTCATTTATATTATAATGTCATACGGTTTTATTAGCATGAGATATTTGACAACAAAATGTGATAAAATGAGCTATTCAAAGAAATATTTAAATAATGCAATGAAAAGTTTTACAACTTCGAACAATTGCTCAAGTTGAAGACATTACTGAATATTTCATATTTAAAGCAGGCTAAGGTTGTTTGCATAATAAATGTTTCTAAACATGTCTTAAAATGACATTACCTTTCAGGCACTCTCGTCAAATTTTCCGCGAATGACGTCATTTATTTTATTTTTAGTTCTCCAGTATACTAAAACTGTGAATTTGAGATATAACACAAACACAATTCGATATAAAATTTTTGAGTACTAATACCTCTATAACGTGATAGATGGCGGTGGAGTCAGTGCCGTTAATGATAATACTGTATAACTACACCAACTCGATAGATCCATCCCCCCCCCCCAAATCAGAAAAAATACACTCCCCTTCGGCAGCCGATAAAATTAAGCCGATGATAGAAGCTACCAATTACGAGCTGTTGCACTGTTGCCAAAACAGATATTGAATGGCAGGCCTCTCATGTGACGTTATTTGCTGATGGTGTAAACTTGTCGTCCTATCCGACCGAATATGTGAGCCGTTTCAGCGGGAAAACGAATTATCCGTAGTTGTTAACTATTAGGGTTGATGTTCGTAATTACAACAACCAGCTTTGGTTCTGAAACTTTGCCATCGACGTACAAAATACGAAATAATTTTTAAGTGCTTCGATCTGCAAATTTTGAATGTTCGAAAACGTAATACTAATACGAGAAATTATTGAACAATGTAATTGGAAAATATGTAATCACACCGTCAAGGTTAATGCTCTTGACTAAACGGAATTATCTTTTCTACGCTTACGATATTATAAAGTTCAAAAATTTCAAAAATCGGAATGAATCATTCCTACCGTGTATTCACATCCAATTCGAAATCGTGTTTTCATTTAATCGGCATTAACTACTTAAACTTACATAACTAAACATCACACATAAATAAATTTTAAACATGTCAACTTCTGTTATTACCTTCAGATTTATTCGAAGCAAATCTGCAAAAAGATCCACGTAAATTTGACATAAATAGTAACACAGGCCAACCGAGAGCTTCAAAGGGCTCGAGAAAACTCATTATAAACCAAATGAGAAAAACTTTAGGAAGTTGTAATAAAAAATTGAGCTGGACAGGCAATATAACTTTAAAACACCCACCCACATTGAGAGATTTAGCATTCCTGAGGCTCAGAAACGAGAGGACGTCTAGAATAACATTGACGGGGTTACAGAAAGGCCCTACCTATTTCTCATATGTTAAGTACATAGTTATTCGCAGATATCTGCAACTAATTTAAAACATGGTGATTCTGTCTTCAACCACAAAATTGTTTATTGATTATAAACTAAGCGAATTTATTTTTAATGTTAACAAGCGGTTTAGTAGTCAATACAAAATAATTTTGCGTACACAACAATAAATGGAATAACGAATTTCCACAAAATATTTTTTAGCTGTTTTTTAGCTGCGATGTAACTTTCGTCACAATCGGTGTATTTTTTACTTTTCAGATCGGTTTTCTGGGTTTAATACAGTAGGTAAGCTTCGAGACGAATTGACGGATAGTACCGTAATGTAGTTTTAATTGTGTATCTTAACATGTTATTAAAGACAGAACCAGCTGCTCCGACCGTCAGGATGGGCGAAGAAGGCAGTCAAGGCATGCATCAAGAGCGTTTAAGTGTATTGGTGTGGTCATCATTAGCCACTGCTGGTAAGCGATGTGCGAGAGTCCAGGATGGTACGACCTCGGCGGGTCAGTCCGGCTGTTTGCAAAACATCCCCCCACCAGGGAAGGTATTGAGGCCGCCCCCCCCCCATATAAGGCTGGGCCTATGGCGGCTCGCGGCTATCTTGATTCCAGAGGACGACGAGACGACTTCCAGAGGCACCACCAGGCCAGTGATCCTACTACGACTCCAGCCGCTGCCACTGTCGAGGAGGTCTGCACGTTGGCGCGACCCAAGACATAGCCAGGGTTATTATAATCTCATAGGGCACCCTAGGTTGTGTAGTGTTAGGGTCTTCCTGTAATCTTTAAGACTCCCTCAGAGTCACGAGCACACTAATTATAGCCATTGCAATCGTGCAGTAGAGTCTATTAACTATACTGGATAACTGCATAGTAAAGATATATGGTTAATTGTAAAGTAACACAGAGCGCAGGTTATGTGAAATATTGTATAGAACTTGTGAATTTAATAAACATAGTATTTTTTATATTGAGTGCTCTATTTGTCTAGTTACGACTATCCCCCTTCCTTGCGTGGCCTGATTCATCCTCAGGATAGGTCACAGCAAATGGTGGAGGAAGCCGAAGCGTCCAACCTCCCCTTTAGTGCACTCACAGCTTAAAGTAAAGTAAATCACAGTGCAATCGGTGGAAGATAGCATCCATATCCTAGCCGCAGAGTTAAAGCTTAGCAATAATTAGAAACGCGTATCGACTCCCACCAACCCACGGGGTTCCATTCCCTGGAAAAATCGTGCAGGTTATACAAAATTAACTTCAGGAGTGAGCAAGCATTGAAGCAACTGTGTCATTACTTTCATTTCAAGTCATTGCATTGGTATTTCTGATATAATCAGAATACACAACCGCCTAATAATCCCTGCCACCCAGGGTTTTACCCCCTGTCAGAAAGCTTTAAAGCCAAAACACTTTAGTAACTGTGATATAACACTAGTAAACAGTAGTGACATTGTTCACTTGCTAAAGTCATTCAAAGCCACAACATTCTGCGCTACTCAGCAAAAACCAGCCTCACCAGTTCCACTGAATGACAGTCTACCACACTTTATGACAAATAAAGCTAACACATTGTTTTTGAACACAGCTCGCAGTATAATTAAACATACGACGATTGATTTGTCTGACTTTCAAAAGAAATTATTAGCCATTAATACAAACACAGCAGGCAAATTTCAAAGTTTAATTGAATCCACAGAGAAACTCTTACAGGAAAACCCCGAATTAATTTTTTTCAATTTCATACCACTTCTACACGCATTACACGTAGCATCATTACTAAGATCTCCAACAGCAGCCTTTTGCAGACAACACCACCACCCACATACCAAAACATTGTACAACACACATCTGATTATCTTTCACCAATCCACACTAACACTGATACCACAGAAAACTTTTACGAAAATTCAACTTTAGCATCACCACTCGAGGATACACCACAAAAAGGCCAACATGACAAACGCTTCACCGGTGAATATCATTGTACAACAACCTATGTAAATACCCACTTTTCAGGTAATGATAAAGAAAAATGGGCAAATTTCACTGAACAGTATAATCATGCAGCCGAAAACAATAATTGGACTGAGGAGAACAAATGCATTAAGCTAAAATACTATGTAAGGGGATCAGCTAAGCATACATTAGACAACTACCAACAGACTCATGCCGGTGAACTAACGTGGCAAGGCAAACTTAGAACCACATTCTCCATACCGGCCATGGAAGAGCACCAAAAACAACTTCTGTTCACCATCAAACAGAAATTAAACGAGAGCATGCAGAAACATATTGAAACACTCATGTTCTATAGGCACAAATACAATCCCAATGTAACTGATACCAACTTCATAGGTATAATAACGCGGTACCACACTATGTCGGACACAGATTCCTTTGAGCGGAAGTAGTAAAACTGAAAGAGGAAATCGCGAACATGGTGATACAGAATAAAAAATGCACCCAATACCACAATTAACCTCAAACTCAACAGAAATACAGAAACTCTAGTTACCAACAAAATCGTCCATCTTTTGTAGCATGGGCAGACTATGCGCCACAACAGCAAGCATACGTTAATCGCCAATCTTCCAATAGCACACGATCGGGAATCAAAGAATTTCACAGATACCCCTCCAATTGTGCAAACAATAGGCACCAACAAAATAACTGCAGCCAGAAAGAAGACCGTCATAATGGCAGACACACCAACACAATCAAACAAAACAACCAAAAAAATCTTCTGCACGAGGGGGCAGTAAGCACCACCCCCTATGACAGGTCAAAAAGAAGGGTGCATTCACGTTACACACCACACAGGCAGACAGACCCCTTAAAGGCACAACGTGGTAAGACACAACACTGGTGTAATGAGTCAACTCAACAACATTTACAGGCATGACAGAGACAGGCAGGGTCCTTAAGAGACCACCATAAAAATCAGACCCGTGCACGGGGTGATACACACAGGGAAAATCATAAGAAAAGATACCTCCTACCCGAAGTCAAAGTTTCGCGTCTTATTGACGCATGCCAGGCATTATTTGCAAAGAGAGTACCAAATCGCACATACATGGAAATTGATGTATTTAATTCCCACAGGGAAGAATTTCGAACGCTACAGCCATCTCAAAGTCCGGAAAATAAAACAAAAGCAAACAACAAAATGTTGCAGACAGATGACCATGCATCCAAATTAATATGAAATTTGACAACACCTACAAGGCCAAGCCAGAAGAGAAACAAATTTTCGCGCCTGTGAAACACGACACTCTGTGCATCGCAGAAGCAGCGGCGTGTGGCAAAGCCACACAGCAAGAATGTAAATGTAAACACAATAGTGATGTCAAGGCGACAAAGACAGCATTCGTTGGGCCGAACTCGGAAATGTCAGCCACTTGCACTCTGTGTTTGTACACAAATCATCGAGCGGACAACTGCCCATTGTTCCCCAACAGGGAGGTCCCATTTCAAACAGACATTGAGACATGGTACTTTAAGTTACAGCATGTGGGGATGCACAGTCCTGTAAACAACAGAATGGAACCAGTTGGCGGTGATGAAAGGCGTTAGCACAATCTGAGCTACTGGCTGTTCTTAGAATCATTCAATAAAAAGACCATGCCAGTCAACAAGGACGAGTGTCTTGCGGGGTAGGTGAAAACATCAACACCGTACATCCTTGTGAGACTTGCTGGGAAAACATATAATGTCTTACTGGATACAGATTGTTCTTGTTCCTGCATGGCGGCCACCTTAGTGAATAAAGACAAACGAACACCAGTTAGGGTAATATTTTCACTAGAAGGCACAACTGATATTGACGTACCATAATTCAAAACCAAAGTCATTATAAATATTTACAGTCACAATTTCTCGCAAGAATTCTTGTTAATTGATAATTTAAAGCTAGATATTATTCCTGGAGTTGACTTTACAAACATGAAAACATTGTCCCTATTTTAACAAAAGATATCATGATTGTTTTTGTGTCAAATAATGACAAAGTATTTGAAATGCCCATTAATACCAATTCAATTAAATATGAACACAGTAATTGCGTGGAATATCATATTAATAAAATTACCAAAACAGACAACAATGTAACTGGGAAGTCGTTGGGAAATATTAATCCTCGACTACCAATTCATCAAATAAAACAATTGCAAATGTTATTGGAAGAATACAGCGATCAATTTGCTAGTTCGATTCACGAATTAACAGAAACAAATGCTTGTGAAATAAAGATTGAATTAAATATGAATAAGCCAATCCACGCTCAGCTGTATAGGATAAATCCCAAACAGTGAGAAGACATTTTAAGTCAAATACAACAGATGCTAGACTTGTGAATTACTACCCCTTCTGAATCAGCTTACACCGCACCGAGTCTAGTTATCCCCAAATGGCAGGGAGGGATCAGATTCCTTACAGATTTTTGATTGCTGAACCAACACTTAACTAAGGTACAATACCCAATTTGTAGAATGGAAGACATTATCACCATGTTATAGAATTCCAAATATATTACCTCCATCAATATTTTTAGCTAATTTTACGCCTTACCAGTACATAAGGAAGACAGACACAAGCTAACATTTAACGTGGATGGAATCGGACTCTACTAGTACACCCATATGCCTATGGGCCTCACCACAAGTCCTAATTACTTCCAAAACTTTGTAGACATAATGTTAGGACCATTGCGATGGAATACTGCGCTGGCTTATATCGATTATATTTTTATTATTGGGAATACGTTTACTGAAAATTTAGAAAACATCCTAAAGGTTATGGAGCAATTGAGAAAATTCAATTTCAAAATCAATAGCAAGAAATGCAATTTTACACACAACGAAATAAAAATTCTAAGTCACAATATTACACCACATGAAATACAAATTGACCCAGAAAAGATAATCACAATTAAACAAATGGCACAGCCCAAAAATTTTAAACAAATCCAGACATTTCTAGGGCTTACATCCTACTTTAAGCTGTACATACTTAATTATGCCCAGATTGCAGAACCGCTAACGGAATTAACCAAGGAGACAACACCATTCAAATGGGGAGAAACCGAACAACTGGCATTTCAAAAGCTGAAAACAGCATTAACTGATCCACCTATATTGGCTAAATTTTATGATAAACTGCAAACCATACTCATGTGTGATGCATCACAAACTGCCATAAGTGCTGTGCTATTGCAAGAAAATCCAATGACCAAAGAACACGACATAATTGCTTTTGCATCAAAGAAATTGTCCTTAAATGAAAGAAAATGGTCAGCTACTGAAAGAGAGCTGTCAGCCATTAAGTATTTCGTTATTTATTTTAAACAGTATCTTTATGGATGTAAATTCATTATAGAAACAGACCATGCAAGTTTGCGATATTTGAAGTTCATGGCTGAACATAATATAAGGATCCAGAAGATGGCCATTACATTAACTGTATATGACTTTGAGGCTAAAATAGTAAAAGGTACATTGAATACACTTGCAGATGCTTTGAGTCGCATACCTACAGTTGGAGTAGCTGACACTACACCCATTACTGTAAACACTGTAACTTACCAGGTGAAACACTAGTTCCTGCAATGTCTGTCATTTTACACAGCATTAGCTGAGTTACTATTGCAAGATCCCACAAAATATACAGAAATGAAAAACTCAATACCTAAATATATCACCCACAACTGGGCTGGCATTAAGCAATTGATTAAAAATGATTTACACACAATGGACAAGGCATGAGTCGTTAAATCAATCACTAACAAATAATATTTACCTATGCAGGCATTTTCAAAAATGATCACCACAATTTACGCCAATATGCAAATTATTAAGCAAAACAATCCAAATAAGATCTCTACTACATGTCTTGATCCTAGATTGCAGTGTCATATACTTATCACTTATGATAACTATGAGAAAGTTTCCTACCTACCTGTATATATCCACTAGCAGGAATATATCATAGTCGATGACGACACTCACCTATTATTACTACCTCTCATTGATCAGCTGACATCCCCATCTTTGGCTGAATATGCAAACGACCCCCATATTCAACAATTAAAGATACCCCTAATAGACCCAGACAATGCTACACCAAAATATCGCCGCTTGCTAGACGATATGCCTTTCTGGAAACTGTGAAATATATATGAAACAGCATATGCCCTTAGGAGAATGTAAATTGACACTTGTACCCAAGTATTACGTCCCTGAGATTATCACAGCCCACCATGATGCCCTGATAGGCAGGGGGCATTTTGGTCAGTTTAAGATGTTGGAAAAAATTAAAACATCTTTCTATTGGGATACAATGAATAAAGATATAAAAGTATGTAAATAACTGTCCCACATGTTAGCGTATTAAAGCACATAATAAGATGCCTATAGGTCAGATGACACCCATCCCGCCCCCCTGCCCGCCAGTCACAGGGTCTTGATGATAAAGGGCCTCTAGATATGTCAGCCCGAGGTAATAAATATGTATAAGTCATGATCGAGTTCGTCACTCACTATGCTGATCCATCCAGTAAAATCGATTGATGTGTCACAATGTGTGCTAATTTTGTTAAAGACATCATTTTAGAATTTGGTTGCCTGAAATCCATCCTCACAGACAGAGGTACTTCATTTAATAATGAGATGATGGTGGAACTCTTCCATAAATTCCAAATCAAAAAATTACAAACCACGGCATATAATCCAGTTTGCAATGGTTTGACGAAGCAAGTTAATAAGATTTTGTCCCAATATCTTACTTCTTGTGCCAGAGACGATTCATCTCACTGGGATGAGTATGTCGCTATTTTATTTAATTAAAAAATAACTATAAACCGCAGTATAAATATCACCCCTTTCTTTCTTTTGCATGGGGTCGAAGCTATCCAACTTTCGCATGTCATCAGACATTTATATTCCCTCGCACAAACGATTGGTGCGAATGTCTTAAACAAATATGGGAGCAAGTACATGTCAATTTAGTTGACCCCCAGCAACAACAAAATCGGATATTTGACACGAAACATCGCCCTAACGAATTAAAAGTAGGCCAGTTTGTGTTGGTGGAAACACACGCCTGGCTTAAGGCATTATCATTTAAATACCAAGGGCACTACAGAATCTTTGAAGTACTCGACCCCTCTATGATTGCCATGGAAATACGTATGAGAGGCATGAATAAGATAGAATTAGTAAGCACTAGGAATGTAAAAATTGCCAATGTACGACTGTAACACCCCTCCTTATGTTACAGGGGAGGACTTTTGAACCAAGGCTATTCCAGCTTCGGGATGTACCAGGATTCCCACTGTGTCCTGCTACTTTTGCTGAGCCTTGCAGCGACGGCGAATGCAGAGCTGCTGTACAATACACACCATAGCGTATACTTCAGCCAGCTGACGCCGCGAATTCAATGCGAGGAAATGGTGCCGCTACTGTTTATGCTGCCACTGCAGGAACTGCGGCCTCCAGCCAATGTTGACTAATGGTTCCACAGTACCTGTGCCATTAGCAACTCCACAGTCTACAGGAATTCCGATAAGGTTAAAGAAAATTTTAATAAGACTTCTCTAAACATTGTAAACCAATTCCTTTCTGAAGTATCCCTGCCAAAGAGAAATAAACGATCCCAGACCTTCCCTGGAGATGTGGCAACATGGTTTTGTGACATTTTGACCACACTCCATTTTCAAGGGTTATTGTCTAATGAACATATGTTAGCAGTACAAATAAGTGAAATCGAGAGTAATGTTAGGGCATCTTACAGTCAACACTGTGGCAGAAATTAAAGAACAGGTTCAGGAAAAAATCAGTGCTATGTCAAATCAATTTCAATAGTTAGCAAATAATTTTAATTCACAAAGAAGAGACATTGAAGGTCCCAAGTTCAAAGCCAAATGAAGGTAGGCATAATTTTAGAATTGATTAATGATATCACAACTGAGATAAGCTTGAACGAATACATTAAGGTATGCCAGAATAATCTTTTACAGTTACAGGCGGTATCCAGGTCACTCTTAACAAGAGAATTGGTAAAATTGAAATCAAAAGTTAGTCAAATGAATTCTGAACTCAGTACTCGTGTCAGAAAAATAAAAACTTATTATAATGTTCCCATAACAGAGTGCTCTTTTCCGCCCACTCAGATCATGATAACAATTCAAGTGCCTCTTCTAAGCACTAAGTTTACTTCGCAATTTTTCAGAGTGGTACAAACTCCGCACCTATTTAAAAATTAATCTTGTACCATTGACTTTCCAAAAGGCATTATAGCTGTAGACAAGTTTACTCACATCACTAGGGATGTGGCCGATGAAAAGAACCAGCTCCAGGGCATGTATCTCATATCTAAACACTCAACAGAGTCTAGTGAAGTAAGTTGTTTCAAAGAGGCAATTAAGTTATAAAACCTTGAAAAGCTGTTTGACTTTTGCAAATTTACATGTCCTGGTAGTAATCAGGTGCAGGTTAAGGCTATTCACCCTCACCATTATGTCAACACAAATCCCTCTGACAATTTAGTGGTAGGATGTGTAAACAAATCACTTAACCAGACAATTATAAGATAAGTCATTGGATCTATTGAAAGGGCAAGTTCCATGTGGTTTTAAGGTCACCCTGGATAGAGTAACACTAATTGAAGCCATGCACATGTGCGTAATAAAAAGCCCCGTCACTACTCTCGTACGTACAGTCTTACCAATCCAGTGGCCCAAGAGTAGGCATTTTGAGGCGACACAGCTATCCCTCACTGAAGGAATGTCCTTCTACTCTATTAATGATGTTATTAACAAAGACTCGAAAATCTTGCAGTCTAACTTGCCCACAGTGCAGTATGTTTTAAATAAGAATAATGTGTTGTCCAACTATGTGTTCTCACACATGTCTCAAGAACATTATAATTACATCATTTCTTCGCTTATTATGGTGTTACTAGTAGCAATAAGTTTGCGCTGCTATAAATTGTTCAGGATATCCATTTTGTTGGAAAAGCCGCATCCGTTAATAGTAATCACAGTTAGGAATCAGTTAGCAACCACAAAGTGCTTACAGCAGAGCAAAAATAAACAAGTATTTTGGCGCTAGTAAGATATTAAAAAGACAATGAAATGTAATTGTATATGATGTCAACATAAGGTAAACAGGTATGGCCCCAGCCAGCATGTCAGGCCTGTAGGAATTTCACGGGCTACAAAGTTTCGCCCACCAACAAGGTGATCGCTACGATGACAGCACATTCTCTTAGCTGACCCAGTAAACGAGTCTTGCACAATAAACAGTCAGCACTATGAACAATAGGTATCGCCAGCAGCCAGGAATGCTGCAGTTTGCTTTAGGTTTAAGCGCCAGAGAGCATTACAGGCAGAAAACCACCGCATGGCGTGCTTGCTATTATACTTACTCAATATTGATTTAAGAAATGTGAGGCCTGTGTAAATATGTAAGTGCAGATTTTCAGTTCAATTACCCGCAAGACAAGCATGGCCAAGCAGTGCTAGGATAAAAGCATATTTTTTCATGTACATTTTTATGAACTAAGACTTATATTTAAACTACTTTTAAGAATGTTTAAATCACGTAGATACTTTCACTGTGTCACAGACTAAGGTCAAAATCATTTTTAATACCACTACGCAGAGTGTATATCATAAAAACTTGCACGTAAACCCTTTTTCCAAATATCTTCGCGGTCGACACCGAGGATTTTATTTTTCTATTGCAATTTTATAGGGTAATTTTTATATATATTATGGAGCCAAGCACACCTCCCTTACCACCCTATGATTACACGAACCCATAGTGTATTAATATCGCCGTGCCGGCACATACAAATAAAATTGTTCATAGAACTGTAAATACATATTGATATTTCTAATGTCTACAATTAGATTACTAGAAAATGTATGAAGATAATATTTTCATTATTCAGAATAGCATAAAGTGTGAAAGCAATGCTCAAACAGATAACTAAGATCTAATTAGATATATAATTTGTAGAAATGATATATTTTGAAGAAAGGCAATTTATAGGCAAAGGATTTGTACAACCATACATCAATATGTACTAATAAATGTAAATAAAGGCATATATAGTTACATAAGTAAAATGTGTTTTATAGCTTCAAATATGGTAGCACTAGTGGCCAAAGAAGTACAAAAAGAAACACTTTTAAGTTTTCATGATTCTCACAGTACATTCTGTATAGAAAAAGTCTATTTGAGTTATCAATTACGGATAAATAATTTAATTTTCTTTTAATGCCAACTACTCCGTGTGTATAATACACATATTCACATGTCAAATTATGCAACAAACAAGAACATAAGAAGCTTCTATAACGACAATAAAAAAAAGTGATCTTTCTTTTTTACAGAATGTGAACGATATCTTAACCTCACCACTGACAGTGTCCTAGGGGAACCAGTAAACTAAGTGCGCGATGGACACTGATTAATTAAATACCCTGCTGGCTTCCGAGGACAAAAGAGACCTCCTCCAGTGGCACCTCGCAACTGATGGTATCTGGTTCAACCCTCTGCCACTGAGCGCCCGAATTTTCTTCGGCCCGGCCTCAATCAATACCTTCCAATCGTCAGGTGGTCCAATTTTATCATGCGGGGATGCATGGAATTTATTGAAACAGGGGTCTTGTTGTGGCCACCATTAGTCAGAGCTGGCAAGCGACGTGCGACAGTCCAGGCTGGCGTGACCTCGGCAGGCCAGTCCGGCTGTTTGCAAAACATCCCCCCGCCAAGGAAGGTATTGAGGCCGGGCGGAGCCCTATATAAGGCTGGGCCGATGGCGGCTCGCGGCCATCTTGATTCCAGAGGACGACGAGACGACTTCCAGAGGGACCACCAGGCCAGTGGTCCTACCAACTCCAGGCTGCTGCCACTGTCGAGGAGGTATTCACGTTGGCGACGACGAGACATAGCCAGGGTAATTATAATCCCAGTAGGGCGCCCCAGGTCGTGCAGAGTTAGGTCTTCCTGTAATCCTTAAGACTCCCCCAGAGTCACGAGCACACTAATTATAGTCATTGCAAACGTGCAGTAGAGTCTGTTAACTGTACTGGATAACTGCAGAGTAGAGCTATATGGTTAGTTGTCAAGTAACGCAGAGTTGAAGTTATGTGTAATATTTTATAGAAGCTGTGAGTTTAATAAACATAGTATTTTGTATATTGAGTGCTCTGTTCGTCTAGTTACGACATCCCCCTTCCTTGCGTGGTCGGATTCATCTTCAGGACAGGTCACAGCAGTATGACATTATTATCTGAATTTTTAGGATATTAAAATTTTTTCCCGTTGCGATATGTAATAATATTTTGAAAAAAAAAAAAAAAAAAAAAAATTACAATGACGGAAAACAACTTTTCAAATACTAGTTCGAAGCTCAAAATCAAATCAATATTATACGCTGGGCTATAGTTCAAAATAATGGTCGTGTCGTCAGATTTACTTGAAGAATATATTCTTGGAATTTTGTTTCGTGGTATACCGGAATTACAATTTTAACATTTGAGAACCAATTCAAAATAAAAAATAATTAGAAATAAACCATATGTCGGATTTATATATTAAAAAAAAAAAAACAATCAAACGATAACACTCTCGCATCTGTAAGAAATACATTAGCTGAAACCAAACTAGGTGTAAGAAATAATTTTTGAAACAAGTTGAAATACTTAAACCACTTTAATATTATTTTTCAACGATCTGACATGTTTATGAAAGTATCATTCTTATCAATAGACGAAACATAAAGTATCTTAAGAAGCTAGAAAAAAGTTTTTTGGTAAACGGCTTTAAGAAAGAGGCCTGGCTTTTACATGTAGTAATTTCGGAAAACCTCGAAAATTCTCATATCAGGATCAGGAACTGAACACGAGTCTTTCGGAACGCGTCACCTCGCTAGGAGCTATGAAGGTTGTTTAAGTAAGGCAAGCTATAAACGGCAGAAACATGCTGGCAGGGGCTAGAGTAACGTATATGTATGCTGTAATAGAAAAAAACAATAAATTACGAATCTTACTTATTGGCCACTGGAAACACATGGCTGTATGCCTAAAACAATGTCTGTGCAAATGATTTGCCAATTAAAAAAAAAACCATTTTAACTTCCTTGCTTTGTTTCACGACATATCTCCACACAGAAAAGCTGCCTTCTGAATGGCTTCTTTCGTTCCATTAACGAAGGACGGAGTGAGAGTATTAGATATAAAATCTGTTCACGATAAAGTGAGCACTTTTGAAATCAACATTAGAAAAAAGTCACTGACTCTATCTGCGTATATTTCAACTGGCGCACTGAGTGACTTGAGCCCAGTAAAGTTGGTAACGATAGATGGGAAGTAGTTCGGTATCTTAACGGCGAATCAAAAGCGTTAGGAAACCATTTCTATTAATTTAAATTATTTATTTCGCATTCCGTTTTTTTTTTTTAATTTATCGAAGAGTAAAACTTAACAGAGTTGTAACATATTTACTCTACTAATAATTTCATGGTTTCACTTGACTGACGCATGAATAAAGTTACTAGGTCCATCACTATGTTAATATTACATTAGGCGGAATAATACAACAACGTACATTCAAGTAGATTTTAAGCAGGTCTTCCAAGCGTGCACATTTTATCGTGAATAGCCTATATTATGTAATTTACTCTAGCAGTAGCTAGAGTGGTCTTTAAGGAAAAGTGGGGGGGGGGGGGGGGGGGACCTTGCGGCTTTACAGTTCTATCTGTGTACTGGCAGTGGGGCGGTTAATTAGAAAAGCGGCTAGTTATCTCCTAGACAAGCCTGCAGTCAGCGAGCTCGCCTCTAACGGGTTTTTCGTAACCACGGACTGCTCCACGCGCCAGGTTGTCACTTTCGCTCCCGTCAGCTGCTGAGGGAACTCTAGTTCTGACTAGAATACGCCGGCAGAACGTAGTATTATTCAACGAATACGATAATAGCTTTCATTTTCACTCAATTTTCGAGTGGGCGAGTGAAGATATTTGGGCGGCTCTTTTTAACATCGAGGTCCTGAGAACCGATTAGTGTGAAGCGAGGTGAGTATGGAGCAGCGCCGGAATGCAAGGGCGTGGGAAATGGGAGATCCCCGAGGAACCCCATCGACCATCAGCATTGTCCAGCACGATTCCCATATGCAAAGATTCGAGATGGGGGGGAGGTGGGGGGAGGGGACCCCGTCGGGAATCGAACCCGGTTCGCTTCGGTGGGAGGTGAATAGTATGACCACTACGTCACCGCAGACCCGAGACTTCGTGTCGAATCTGAGGCTCAGAAACATGAGGTGTGTAGAGTCTGATATCGTTTCAACGTGAAGCATTCCACGCGAAAGGTTGCTTGCTGGCACGATGTTAGACGTCATTGCCTTTCATTCGAGTCCGGACTGTAAACATGCAACTAGCTGGTTCCCCACCGTGTATTATTTCTGCTAGATACGAAATTTAAGTACAAAATTTTAAAACACAAACTTCGAAATCGGTGAATGTGACTGCATGTGTGTTGAAACTAATCCACTGGAATCAGTAAAATCATACTGGTTATTTAAGTTGCTGTGCATTCATTGATTTGATCATTACCAGAGAGGCGGCACCTTATGATATAGTTTTATTTACTCCATTATACCGCTTTGAAATATGGCTGCAGATGCTAAACGGCATCATGAATACATTTTATAGAACTTTTGTAAAATTGACATGGCCATGGGCCTGACCACTTTATTCATGCGTCGGCGAATAAAAAATGTGAAATTATTATAAAGAAAATAGTTTGCAATTTTGTTCATTTTAAAACATGTATGCATTAAAAAGGGGGAGGGGGGTAAAGGCTGTCCACAATAAAGTGAGCACTTTTGAAATTAACCTTAGAGAAATGTCAGGTAGGTGCTACCTGCATATATTTTAATGGCGTCCTGAGTGACATATGCCCAGTAAAGTTGGTAACGATGGATCAGAAGTAGTTCCGTATCTTAACGTCGAATAAAAAGTGTTAAGTAACCATTTGTGAAAACTTAAATTGTTTATTTCGCTTACTGATTTTTTTAATGCATCGAAGTGTAAACATGAGCAGATTTGTTAAATATTTACTTTTCTAGTAATTTCACAGTTTTACTTGACCGAAGCACGAATAAAGTGACGAGGCCCATGGCAATGTCAATATTACATTAGGCGGGATAATACACAACGTGTATAGAAGTAGATCTTAAGCAGGGCTTTCAAAGGTGCTCATTTTACAGTGAATAGTCTATAATTCCAGTTTTTGCAAATGTCTGATGGGAATTTTTATTGGACGTTAAAAGACGGAACTACTTTCCCTCTGTCCTTACCAACTTTACTGGGCGAGTGGCAGTCAATGCGCCCGTAAATATATATGCATATAAGGGCAGTTACATTCTTCAAAGGTTGCTATCCAAAGTGATCAGTTACACGTGAACAGACTTTAGCTAATCTGATCTGTGGAATTTTCTGTACCTCCAGGACTTGAGAGGTTACTGCCACTATCACCGAGTTCGTACTGCGTTGTTCATTGGCTACGAAAAAAAAAAAAAACTTAACATACGTACAGCACATACAAAAAAATTACGTGACTGCAGCACTTGAACTCAGAAATTGAATGTGTGACTGAACAGGTTAAAGATTTGTTATAGGCCATTCACGGTAAAGCGAACACTTTTGAAGCCCTAGTTTATTTTTTCTTTCAACCAATGTATATCCTTCCACCACTCGTTAATGTAAACCCTGCCAAGTAAATAATTAACACAGGGTATACATTCACCATACCCAAAACCAAAATTCCAAGACCATAATGAAATGTATTTATTGGTTATTATGTCTGATGAAACAGCTTCAAAAGTGATCACTTTACCGTGAACGACTTATATAAAAAAATCGTTCCCCTTTTATATAACAGCAAAAATCCATCGTACCAAAATAAACACATCAACGACATTTTATTATTCCATTATTTTTTTTGTAGCCGACACAATCAACATTAGTAAAATTACCCCAAATAGATCATCCAAATACGCAGTCGTCATTTTTAATGTGCATGCCTTCTTGTTCATGAACAAGTACCGTGTGTACCGATAGCTCAATTTGGCAGCATGCTACCTAGTGTTCACTTACTTTTATAGGCATCTCACGGTAAAGTGAGCACTATCGAAAGCTCTGCTTGAGATCTGCTTGCATACACGATGTGTATTCTCCCGCTATATGCAATATTACCACCGCCATGAGCGTGGTCACTTTTTTCTGGCGTCGGCTTAATGAAATTGTGAGTTTATTAGAAAAATATATAATTTGCAAAGTTGCGAGTTCTTACAATTACAAGATAGAGAGATAATTTCAGTCTTCACAAATGTTTTATACCTAGCACTTTTATTTTAACGTTAAATTCTGGAACTGCTTTCCATTAGTCGTTGCCAACTTTACAGGGCGCATGTCACTCAGTGCGCCCGTTAAAAGAATATGCAGGTAGGAGCAGTTAATTTTTTTTCCAAGGTTGATTTCAAAAGTGCTCACTTTATCGTGAAGAGCCTTCACAAGAAAGATGCCCGTGTGTACCAGGCTTATGAAAAAGATCGAGAATACGTTGAGTATGTGCCATCGTGATCGACGTCCCGTGTTAGGCGTGTGGAGGTATCGGGGTATCGGCGAACGCTGGAAGATGAAGGAAAAGAAATGAAGCCGTCCTGGCAATCCAATCGCAATCAGCGGGTCCTCATTTTCGAAACCCGCCGGGCAAGAAGTACTCCCGGAGGCGGTACGGGGGTGGTTCGACTAAGGGTGGGGCCAGGTGCCGAGAGCTGGAGAGTGGTCGAGGAGCACTACCGATAAAGAAGTGCAAAGTAGAAACCTCTCCCCGCCTCCCCCCTCCATCTACCGGTGCTCTCGAGAAGGCGCTGCTCCAAGAAATTGGCTTCGTTCTTGTCGTGGCACGTATTTGGGCGGCCGCGACTTCCTTGTCCTCGGGGGCCTGCGCCAGGAGTCCGTGAAGAGTAGCAGTTTTATAGACTCGGTTAAGCTTTGTTTGCAAGAGGCGGAGGAATGTCCTTAAAAGTAGAACTTTGGCAGGGCTACAGGAAAGTTGGAAGTAACCGCGAATGGATTATAAAAAGTTTTTCTTATGTCCACAGATACGGAAATGTACATTTAATGGCTATATTTCCATGTAGTTTTCGATACCTTTGCAGTACTGAGTTCGATATTCGTTTCCATTAAAACTTTGGGCTCGAATTGAAATCGAATTTAATACCGTGGCTAATGTGCGAGTTTATATTGGTGAAATGGGATTAACGTTGGCTACAGTGAAATTATACCTGTGATGTAAATTTCTCATTTCTACTGAGTTGCGTGCTCGGACTTTATAATTACTGGAAGAATGGTTTTACAACAGAAGTCTTCCTGAATATTAATTGTGGAGGGTTTTCCAACGAACCACGGTAATCTTTCTGATAGGAAAATGAAACAGGTTTATATCGTAGCATTAAATTATTATTAACAGGACTGATCGTATTATGTCAGAATATAATAATGCCTACCTACCTTTTGAGAGGTCACGGGTTCGACTTCAGTCGATTGCAATAATGGGGTTTCTTCCTAAGTTGTCTCCAATCACCATTCTAAGGGAATGATGGTGAAATGACTCAATGTGAATATACTCATTTCACACGCTTTAGATTAGAGATAAGTCTATAACATTATTCATTTAGAATTTTTTCAAGTTTATTTGAATCACTGGATTTAATTAATGAAATAAAAGAGGATACAGTTTAAAAGCTTCTGCAGACTGGTAAGCAAACTGAATAAAAGAGGGACTCATTGTTTCCCACCGGAAGAATTCGCTGTAAATTAATGCAAATCACAGCTGAATGTAAGAAATTCTTTCATTGTAACAATAAGCATGTATTCAGTGCATAAATGAAGCAGCCTCTCTAGTTCACAGCCAAGTTTCACTGAAATTCAGTAATTTAAAGTATTTAAATTTTGAATGCATGAACAGCTTTTGTGTCTGCGTTGACAGGACTGGAAATGTCTCCTTTTGATACTAGCAGATTCTGGTAGTTTCGTGCCTATCATCTGTTCAGCGAATGATGTTTAGTCATCTACCATTACGTCACTGGCATATTGGTGCACCATGGTGCACGTGGCTGACGTTTTAAACACGCATGAAATTTTAGTTTCTGTTTTCTTGGCTATTCTGTGGCTGTGCGGAGGATGCTTTTTACCTGGTCTGTTGGCCACCGATGAACTTGGAAGCCCCGTTATTGAGGAACGAGTTTTGGAGTTTCGCGAAAGTGCTTCAGTTGCCTTATTTATTTCGTGACTGATGTCTCTTTGCATTTTTTTGGTGCAGATTCTACCGCAACCTGTACAAACACAACTTGTTTTTGTACAGTAAACTGTGAATAAGAGCATCGTAAATTATACTTGATTATCCGATACTGTTACACACTTCCCAGAAGGAAAGGTGCAGAATACTTATCCGCTATAAACAATTTTTATGCTACATGGAAAAAAAAGTTATGGAATTTGTAGCGAAATACTGGACGTGCCGAAATTATCGTAGTGCGGTAATTATCTGAAGTGTGTAATTAAATAAAATTCTAAATAAGACTTATCAGCTCTCAAGACCTCGATGTTAAGAACCACCCAAATCTCTTAATTTCGCTTCACTTTAAATATTACTTTAGAAAGTAATCTCTACATCTCCCCATTATAAGTAAGATATTATTTTCTGATAATATACTGCGTTTAAAATTTTGAATACGGAAATAATATTTGTTAGTAGTTAGACTTACTTCCTATTTAGATATTTTAAAAATAATATTTCTCTGTAAATTATTTTTTCATTGTATCTACGATCTTGGAAATGTTACATATCAAGGACAGCCATTACAGCTACAGTATGCAGCATGGAAACAATTTATTATACATCCGGTTTCTATCATGGTGTACTTTTTGTGACATTGGCGTTGTTCTATGAGTACTTGATTTTTTTGACGTTGACCTCAATTGCCATTGAGATCTCTGGTTGCAAGAAATATGATATAATTAATAATCTTAGGTGATTTCCTATTTCCACTGATTCAACATGGCGGAATTAAAAAAAAGTACATATATTGACGAATTTCAAGGGCTGCTATCTTAGATAATGCACAGAATAACGAGAATCACAGAATTGAAACTGTTGCATATCCCAACGAACTGCGAACACTATAAATTTGTTAGCAATGTTACACAACGTCTTTTGCTAACTACTATCTAAACACGGCAATTTCAAATGCTAGGTGGAACGGTTGCTATAGTTCTACTTTCAGGATATTCCTGCGCCTCATGCAAACAAAGCTTAATCAAGCCTAGCCCAGAAAATTGTACAAAAGATTCTATGCACAGCATTTGTGTGCACTCTGTTGAATAACATTTTGCATGTGAACTATTTCTTACTGCCCATTACCGACTCACCTATTTTCTCACCGTTTTTACTCATATTAATTGTAAATTAAATATCATAATTAATTTATTAAGTTAAAGTACAATTTGACGAAAAATAAGAAACAATTTTGTTAACAGAAGTACAAAACGCTTGTGATACATAGCATATTTAGGAAACAACCAAACTTGGCGATTTTTCAAACGTTTGACACAAACATTGTGAAGATGCAGCGAAATGTTTATAACAGTGAATCTCCCACATTAAGATGTCAATAGTCGTGAGGTCCACTTTCAATAGAACCAAGCAACCAACCAGCACACGAGTGCATCTACATAAAGGAACAACTACGTTTTTTCTATTCTATGTACCTACTGATTCTGTGACGCCCTGAACTATTCATTCATAGCTGAAAACTGTATTAGGAAATGCAATTCCATAAAAAAAATTAAACTTAATTTTTGTGATATACGACAATTGTCCTTTTCGAGAATTTTTTAACTCGAAATGACGACCGTGGCGGATAGAAATGTACCAACGAGCAGGGGAAATGCAGTTTCAGATTGATTGACACGTGGCCTGGCTGGGCCTGGGTTGGCCCGTGACATCACACGAGCGAGCTGCCAATGGACACGTGCCGGGAGGACGGGAAGGGGTTGGGGGGACACACATAAAACATGCATCGCATGTCTAGGATGCCGGAAATCGAGGCGTGCAATATCCAGCAGGCCATTGTGACGGGTTCTCTGTGACGTCATCAAATATCCACGGCGGGGCGTGAGCAACGCGGATCAGAGGAACGCAACAGCTCGAACTAATGGGAGAGTGGGCTGGGCCCGCCCGAGGGGGTCCGTGACAAGGCCAGGGCTGTGTATGCAGGATGGCGAGTGGCGTCCTCGGGCGATATGACACCTAACCAGGGCGACAAATCTCTCACTCCCAAGGTTGAACTCCAATAATAAATTAACCCACTTATTGACATGTTAATATATTACTTTAGGCGTTGCAAAGAACATTAATTTTTTGTTCGAAACTATACAAGCACACTGAAAGAAAGTTTAGCCGAATATCCTTTGTAGCGTGATGACTATGATAGTTTTTGTACAATCCGCTGTACGTGTGGTGTGTGCATCACTGTTTTATCTCCGCTTGTGGCAGCTGGAGTGAGGGACCAACACTGCAAATGATCTGGTGCCGTGGCGGCGCAGTGGCTAGAGCACTCGCATCCCGCCAAGACGAACCGGGCTCAGTTCTTGGCGGGGTCGCTCCCGGATTTTCGAAAGTGGGAATCATGTAGGACGTTACCGCTGGTCGGCGGGTTTCCTCGGGGATCTCCCGTCTACTCCGACCTTACATTCCTGCGCGACTCCATACTCAATTCGCTTCACCCTCATCGTCTTCCTAGACCCAAATGTTAAGAGCCGCCCGAACCTCCTAGCTGAAATTGAACGGGATATAGAAATAACGTGGTCTATCAAATAAAAAAACTCTTATTTTGCTGAAATGAAAAGGGGCAAATTACGTTCGCGTGAAAGTAAATTCACAAATACAAGTATCGCTTTGTTATTCATACAATTCGGTTTCATTAAAATATCTCTGCTCCTCATAGTTAAAAATTAACTGTTCTGTGCCTTTCGTTAAAAAAAAAAAAAAAAAAATTATATTTTGGGTGATTCATTAAATTTATTATTAATAATTACATAGTTTGTATGAGATGTAACACAAACACAACATAAAACAAAGAAAACTTCAAGACACGGTACGTAACATATTGCTTTCGAAAAAAAAACCAGTGTGGTTTTCTTTTCAAAGGGATGGCTGAACGTCGTTTTATGCAGGTCGAAAGATAATTTTATTGGATATCGCCATGCGAGTTATTATGGGGAATAATAAAAAAAACACAAATAAAATTTTTACATTCAATTCATTGGGAATTAAATGAATCTAGAAGCACTGCTTCCACGTTTAATGTTTCAAGTTATGTAACAAATGAAGCGGAAAAGTCTTTATTCCAAATTACGAAACAAGGGTTTAATGCTGCCCCAAAAATGTTTGACAGTTATTATACTGTTTACGACCACAAATATTTTTCTTATGAGACAAAACTAAATGTTTTAATCATGTAAGCTAACAAAGTTTCCTCCTTTTAATGTTTCCGTGGCTTCAGAAAGTGTTTTGCACAAATACTGACGTGCCCTTAAGGTTTTGTTGCTTTTCTTGGTTTCACTGAATTCTTTGTGGATAAAGTTATTATTTTTGTTTTCCCCGAGAGAATACCGCTTAATTAAATTAACTATCGCTTTAGGTTAAACGTTCGTCATCAAAACTTGAAGGTAAGAGGTAAGACAGTTGTTTTGGAGTGCAATGAAATATTTGGTTAGCTGAGCATTGCAATGAAATTCCGATTAAATAAAAACGTTTCATTAAATCATGTAGGACACTAAAGCATAAAAATGGAGCGCGAATAACAAGTAATTAGAATGGAATTCTGGTTTTACTTGGGGTCAGACACAATATAAGTTTGCTTCACAACCATTTTTTTTTTAACTGTGGCGTGCGAATAATAATCATTATGTTATCATCATGTTGAAATATTAACTTAGCCTATATTCACAGTGAAGTTACACGCCATTATTTACTAATGTTTAGTTTGGTGGGGAATGTACGAGTTCAGTAATGCTATTGTCTGACGTAGAGAGGCGACGTATAGCCATGATTTCCGGCGGTAAACAGAGCAACTAGTGCAAAGCTCAAGGTTAGGGCCGGTGCACACACAACGGTTAGATGGCGCAAGCCACGTTGTCCATGCAGAGGTAGCAGCGTGCCAGTCAATGTGGAACACTTGTAGGTAAAGGCTGTTCACGATAAAGCGAACACTTTTGAATTCAACTCTAGAAAAAAAGTCACTGCCCCTAACTGCATACGTTTTAACGGACGCACTGTCACATGTGCCAAGTTAAGTTGGTAACGGTGGATGGGAAGTAGTTCCGTATCTTAACGTTGAATAAATGTGTTAGGAAACCATTTCTGATAAATTAAATTATTTCTTTCGCGTTCAAAAATTTTTAATTTAGGCCTACATATTTACTTTTCTTATAATTTTACAGTTTCACTTGACCGACGCATGAATAAAGTGATGAGGCTCATGACAATGTTAATCTTACATAAGACGGAAGAACACACAACGTGCATACATGTAGATCTTAAGCAGGGCTTTCACAAGCTCTCATTTTACCGTGGAGTACAATTACGTTCAGTTATTTGCTACGGTCTCTCAGACATATAGTTTTTAAAATGTCTTCTTCCCTTGATTAACCTCGAAGACTGTATTTGAAGATCACCACTAAATATTTTGTATTAATAATTGTAATTCTATCCCTATTGTGCACGTTGCTATGGCCCTTCCACAAGGGAAAGACACGCACTCTAAAGGGGGATGGTCTTAATCAGAATCAAGCTCTATATTATACAAAAACAGTATTTTAATCAAACAAGAAGCTATTACACATTAGCCGCGCAAGATGCGACTCAGTATAGAACAATAATCTAATGCCTTTACAATTACTTTATTCAGTGCAAGGAGCTCAAGAGCTCGGTAGGATAGTGACTGCGAGTGCTATGGCTCTTATGGAGCCTGAATGCGCCTTCGCCTATTTCGTCAACTCACGCAACGTAATTCGCCCTGATAGGAATTATAATTACCCTGGGGTAACGTAGGCGTCTGCGAGATGGCCCTCGACGGCGGCTGGCGGCGATGGCAATTACCACAGGACCACTGGACTGGTGGTCCTCCTGATGGGCGTCGAACGAGCAGAGCCTTCGTCGGACTGGATCAAGATGGCGCCCTGAGCCGCCATTGTTCCATCCTTATATACTGGCGGACCCAACCTCGTTACGCTTCCCCCCCCCCCCCCCCTTTCCCGGGAGTGTTGACCGAGCGGCTTGCCGAGGTCGCGCAGCACCAGTGTTAGCTTGTCTCCTTGCAACAGTCGCAGCAACGTGTTTATTCTCCGGATACACTGTCACCAGGGTTCCCGAATTTTTCGGTGTTTCGTTGACTCCATGATAAACAACGAATTTTAAAGCTGCCAATGAAACCGTAATGGTAAAGAATATGTTCTTATTTTATTTTATCGATTTTTTGAACTCCATGAGGAACTGTTTTTTTTTTATGTTTTATAGGATTCCCATGTCAAAATCAATACAAATCGAAGGTCACGAAAACCAGTATGCCTGCAAACCATAGTGACAGAGTGTAAATAATCATAAACGACCACCTACCACTATCACCGCATTCGTGAATCCTGTATTGAAATCGCCAAAATAGGATTATAATTAAATGTTTAAACAACATATTTATGTTAGACGCTTATTTATATTACATCTGCCATACGTTCCGCAATTGAATAAAACATATTGACATCACTGGGATTTAATGGATGCACGAGTAAGATCGATATATCTATGTAGTTGGACCAGAAGCACACACAAGAAGGATAATTTCTGTTAAAATAGTTTCACGACATTCTTATTACTCAGAAAAAGAAAGTATCTGCAAATCGATTACTGAATTAATATTTCGACAAATTTTCAACTTTAGATGTAACAATTTTGTTCCTTGGCTCTACAACAAAAACCCAATAGTTTCCACGCTGTCTACGTGGAAAAGAAGAAGATAAGTGACAGTTTCAGGAATGGCAGGAAGTCAATAGTAGTATACAAATGTATGTTCCGACTCAGGTTTCAGATTGTTGAACATGGAGGTAATAAATGTTTAAGTATTGATGCTCGCTCAATCCATCTGGACGACGTCCATGTTGAATAGCCATGATCTTAGAAGGTAGCTGTGGTTTTGATCTACAGATATTTTAAAAGCCTACGGTCATATTTGTTTGACAAGTACAGTGTTTGCAAAATCAAAAATCTGTATTTACCAAATGGTTAAAAAATATTATTTTCCATGCGACAGTGTACTTATATATGTGTGGCCATCGTCCAGATGGATTGAGCATGCACTAATACTGGCTCACTATCTCCACGTTCAACCTCCTGGATTCTGCGCCAGAACTCGAAATACAGTTCGAAATACAGTTCTCTTGTATTTCCTGTTTGTTGAAAGGGGAATTAAATATGAAGAAATTTAGTGTCGGTCAAAGGCAGGTATTGAGTGTATATATATAATATATAAATAAACAAATAAATAAATATATATATATGTACATTTTTCTTTTTTTGAAATTTCATGCCTTGGAATAAAATGATCGAAATGGACTAAAATAACAAACTACAAATTACAGTTAGAAATACAGTTATTTCGTATTGTCACCTCAGAAGGTATTGGCTTGCCCACATTTTAGAGGCTGGTGATAAAGAAAGCCACGTAATTTTTGATTAAAAGCATACTATGCTCATACCGATTACCGACTGTAGATACATATAAAGGATACTCGTAATTTGTCTGACTAGTCGTATAAACACTACACTTTTGGAATTGAAATAAATCTTTAAAGCAAGAATTTAAAGCTTAGTTCCAAGGTCATTCGCACGAGACAAATTGAACATTTTCTAAATGCCCGAGATGACTGTTACAAAAGTGTTTTCCAGCTAATATCTGGGCCCATAAATTTCCAAACAGAATATAAACTTACATGTAAAGCTTTGTCATATTTATCGGCGTCTCATCTGTACAATTAAGTTAATTTTTGACTCCTATTTCAAAGCGTAGGCATTACCAAACAATGATATTTACAGTACAAATTACATTCTATCTTATATTGTTTTTAATTCCATAGTATTATTCTCAGCAACACAAATCATATATAGGATTATATACTGTGGCAAAGTGTACCGCAACGTTATTTATACCACGAATTATAGTCTTATGCGTATAAAATTACTCACAGAACCAGAAAAATTATTAAAACTTCTACTGAGTTCAGTACCTTGATTTTATCGTGCAGAATAACGTTACTGTGTAACCACGAGCTATAGCGTTATGTGAATAATGCTATCGGCAGAAACGCAAATATACTTGTAACTTTTACTTTGTTATGACCATGGCGTAATAATGCACTTTAAAGTTATCACGTCATCACGAGTTAAAGCGTTCTGTAAATAACGTTATTCACAGAAACGCAAATATATTTATAACTTTTTCTGAGTTATGTATTATGACTTCATGTGCACCGTAACGCTATTTTGTTATCACTACCTATCGCCTTATGTAAATAACGTTATTCATGTCAACAAAAATATTAATAACTTTTACTGGGTTCCGTACCATGATGTTATAGTGCATAACGTTGCAGAGTTATCACATGCTGTAAAAGTTCCGTACTCTATTTACCGAAATCATGTAACACGGCAGTTGGCTGCTCCGTAAAATAACGTTACAAAATATTACGGTTAAGTTATCCACCCTTGCCATAAAACTCGAGGTACGTAGGTGCAGCTAGTGGTTGCTTGTTAGTACACTTGTGCCCAACTACATGGGCAGTGGGAGATTAGCAATTGAGTAGTAAATGCTGCTAAAAGTGATTGCATTTTATTTCCCGCATATACATATAGCAAATATTTGGAAGCACGCGGAGAATATGGAAATCAGTTTGAAGGCCGTTCACGATGAAGTGAGCACTTTCCAATCCAACCTTTGAGAAAATGTCACTGCTTCTACCTGCATATATATTAACGGACGCACTGAGTGTCATGCGCCTAGTAAAATTGGTAATGACGGAGGTGAAAGTAGTTCCATCTCCTAATGTTGAATTAAAGGTGTTAGGTAAACATTTAGGAATACTGAAATAATTTATTTTGTTTTCTATTTTTTTTAATACGTCTTATGCGTAAGAATTACCAAATATGTTGAATATTTACTTTTATAATAATTTCACACTTTCACTTGACCGACGAACGGATGAAGAAATGAGGACCATGGCAATGTCAATTTTAAACAAGGTGGAAGAATACACAATGTTCATACACGTAGACCTAAAGCAGGGCTTCCAAAAGTGCTCAGTTTACCGTGAACAGCCTTTACCTTATCTCTAGTGCATAATATTATTTCGTGAGATGGCTTTTGTGTGGTGCGTGGCTTGAATAGTTTATTTTATTCGCTATTACTCTTTGTGGAAAATTAAATATTACGCCAAGGCTGAACGATGTAGCTATACCAATTTATAACAGTAGATTTCGTGTAAATCTTTCCTGATTTGTAATGAAGTACACGCACATATTTTGAAACATTCAATACTACCATTACTTTTTAGTCTGTTTGCAAAGTTTGATTGAAGTGAAGCGCCGCGAAACGTATACAGTTTTAACTGAAATGAACAACATGCGAGCTGGGCCACTGAAACGCCTTTTGAATTTGATGAATATTAACTCCCCCCCCCCCCCTCTTCATTTACAACTTTAAGACGAGACATGCATACCAGTCCCAGAAGTCATTAAAACTGAAAGTAAACACCAAACAACCTGTTTATAATTTATAATGTATCGATATAATCCATTCACGGTTACTTCACTGAAGCCCTGCTAAAGTTCTACTTCCAGATTATTCCTCCGCCTCGTAAAAACTAAGGTCATATTAAGTCTTGAAAATTACTCCAAAGTACAACGCAACGAATTCGTCCACACTCAGTTGTAACAATATTTTGCATGAGAACTATTTAATACTAGGCGCTACCAACACCCACGTTTTCTCACTGTGTTACACATATTTAGTAATAATGAAAAATTATAATTTATAAAGAAAAATATTGGTCATACTTTAATTTAACGAAAAAAGATAATTTTATGTTAACAGAGGTATAAATCGCTTGTGATACATGTAATATTTAGAAAGTAACTAATCACGGCATACGTGGGGTGATTTTTCGAAGGTTTGATTAAAAAAGTGTGAAGAAACCACGAATAAACTACAACACTTAATTTGTGCCCCAAATAATTCTTTTTTAAAATTAGGTTACAGGAATTTTATAATTTTCTCCATTCAAGATGACATGAAATATTTTATGGCAGGATATATGCGTAGCACCTATATGAAATAAAAATATTTTCGATTATAGTTTGGTGTGCCATAACCACGAATTTTATTTAGTTAACAGTTTCGATTATTGCACTTTATACCCCGAAACATGCCGACCTGTAGGCTGTTAGAGAGAAAAATATACAATGTATTCAGTTAAATCCTTTCTTGAATAAATGTTCTAAATGTTAGTGAATTTATTAGTTTATATAATGGCATTCGCTACCAATTTAAATAATTTGGTTACTACGTTACAAAATTAATTATTTTAAACACGTTTGTGCAAAAAATGAAAAGCTCGGTTTCTGACTAATGCAATGTCACTGATGTAACCAGAGCACCAGTTTAACCACTGAATTATTTGTACACAAGCATAACAACACGTCAAGTAGAAAAAAAAAAAAACACGAGCCTGGCGTAATGAACAACAGCCTACTGAATAAATGTTTCATATAGCTACTTGAATACATTTATCCTTTGTTATAATATCCCTAATTTTTGATAACCTACATGATTTTGTTTAGAGAGTACGGGCGCGTAATTAAATCCCACCTTTGTAATGAATACAGCCACCAGGCTTTTTATCTTCATTTGTTATATGAAATCATATACACGAAAATCAATTCTTAGTAAAACACAAACATCATTTGTAAAAAAACTGCCTGTCTTTTTTTCTTCTGGAACTTGTTGCGGAGATTAATTATGCAATACTTACAAATGAATTAGGAATTATTTCCTACTAAAATTAGTGTGGCATGTGCAAAACTAATATCTTATTTTAATAGACAAGTACTGTAGATTTAAAGTTCATTATAATTATGGATTTACGTAAATATATATGTATTTTTCATAATGCAGTGCATTGTAAAGCACGGTATTTAAATTTTAGAGTTTCAAGAAAATCTTAAGCGACGAGTTTCTAGGGAACAAACCATTTTTTGCAATAATTTAGTATTTAATTCTAATGTCCTATCAATATACCGCCATGCCTAATAACAACACCCGCCATATTTATTTAAATATGTAACTCTCTACTTCTGTTGTTTGTATATTTTGACTAAGTCTTCGCCAACTCATGTCGTAAAAAAAAAAAACATTCGTTTCGATGTTGCAATACCAAGGAGTGGTTTGTAGCCGATGTTTATAGAGTAACGTTATCATAATCGGGAGGAGAAATGTCGGAAAAGCCTCCGCTGGAAGGCCAAAAATGGCTGCACGTGGGTTGGATTGCTCGCTCAGCACTTGTTCCCCGCTACGAGCCAATGAAACGTCGGCGTACAGCTGACGTCACGTCACGTGTGGCACTGCTGCCTCGCTACTTGCTCGCGAATTACCGCAGAAACTACAGCTGCCACGTACATTGCGGCGGTTATTTGGTTCAACATTACGGATGCTTTAACACGAAATATGTCCCCTTTTGTAATATAGAGTATTACTGAAACCCCTTACAACACTTATTAATACGGGACAAATTTATAAGTGATTCGTATTGTTATAAATATAACATATGGTCATATTCACACAAGAAGGGGCTAGGGCGTAGCTGGAATGATAAGTATAATGGTAGAGCTTCTATTGTAACTGAGGGTGTTTACTTTAGTTTGTGAATCATGTTTAATAACAATTAACTTACCATTTACACGATACTGAATGATTGTAGGTTCGGGGAAGCATTGTTAACTGATATAAATTATGTTATAGGCTGTTCACGGTAAAGTGAGCACTTTGTAAGGCCCTCCCAACAGGCTTTATCCACTAATAAACATATATTATTGCAGCCTCAGGCATTTAATTTTTAAGTTGGTGACACGTATACACTGTATTTATTGGTCATATTGCAATGTTTATAATAAAAAACAGCAGGAAATTGGAGATTGTTTGAAAGGAAAAATTTTGAAGGACCTTAAAAAGTGCTCACTTTACCGTGAACAGCCTACAGTACTATGTTACCTCGCCAGTTTATTTAATTATCTACTATGGAGAGTCCCCCACCTCATTCTTGACGCCAGAGGCTCTGTTCAGCTGATCGGTTGATGGCGGTCGGACATACATATCTTGTGATCTTTCCTGGCAACTGGTCGGATGTAGAAAGATGCCGGGCCCTGCCTTACAGTGGCCTATATCGGTTCGTCGCTTAGGCATCCATGTCCCCGATCGTTGGCGGGTGGAGATGGTTTTTGCAAGCGGCCTCACCCGGTGGTTTCTGCAATAAGTTGTCGTAATTCCTGGCGTATGATTTACTGATAGTATTAGGCCAGGTTAATACTAGGATTTACAATTAACGTCTGTTAATAACAGTGTGCCAAATATATATGTGCATTTATTCCTGACTTATAATTGTTTTTGTAAATTTGATCAATGCACGCCAAGTTCACATAACCTTCAAATTTATAGGGTTCAGTTCGGACGTTCTCACAAAACACACACACACACACACATATATATATATATATATATATATATATATATATATATATATATATATATATATATATATATATATATATAATTTAATCGATTCCTCTTTTACGAAAAAAAACCTGGCATGGCATTATAGTTTAAGCCTAACTAAAACTTAGATTTTTAACCATCGCAATTTTTGCAAAGGGTACCTGCTATCCGTAAAAATGTTAACCTGTGCAGACTAGTTAAATAGCTGTAAAGAAAGAGCTTTCGCCTGTACAATGCACAAATTAATAGGCATCGATTAGACAGTGAATCTCCCATGAGATAGTGACGTGACAATTGGATATGAATTCACCTACGAAATGTTACTGCACCAATCAGATATGAATACACCGATGAGATAGTGATCACCGATTAGCTACTGATCCACTGACTAGAAACTCATGCAACAAACATACAGTGCTGCAGCAGTTAGAGAATGACAGTGATGACTTATTACATTATAATGTACGAAATATATAATAATTCATCAGTTATATACTGATGCGCTACGAATGAAAAATGTTTTACGGATCCATTACAATGCGAAGGCCTTTTAATGTATGTTTAAAATTAAGTCCATCTCTAAAGCATTCCTTGCACACCACCATCAAAATACAATTTATTTCATTTTAAGCTGTATGGTTGGTTTCATATTTCTATAATTTCTACAATTTACGTGACTTACAGTAACATTCATATAGGTTATTCACGGTAAAGTGAGCACTTTTGAAAGCGCTCTCATTTGGAATAATAGACAATAAATATATGTTATTTGAGTCTTAGCCGTAAACTTCCGAGTGCGGTGGAATATATCCACAATGTTTATTGCTTACATTGCTATATTTGTTTTAAAAGATGGTTAAACGATAAGAAATGGCTGAAATAGAAAGTAACTAGGGCTTCAAAAGTGCTCACTTTATCATGAACAGCCTATACCAAAGTTCATACAGTCACATTAAGAAACATCCTCTATATGTATTTACTGCTGTTTCCCGGCATTTAAAGTACATACAAGGACAATGAACCCTTTGAAAATGTACCACTCACTTAATCCAGCCTAATGTAACATAACCTAACCTAACTTTACATAAAATAACGAAACACAATATTATAAACATGTAGTCACAATTAAATCCCAAAATCATACTCGAGGGCACGCGGCATCAGAGTACTCACGTAATCTGCAACAACAACCTGGCTACCGCCGCTAATGACGTATCACTGAAAAAATAGCGGTGTCATGCACATACAGCAAAATTAGAAACACCTGGGACCTATGTTTTTCCGTTAAAATGTTTTGTTTTACGGACACAACGGAGAAGGCTTAGAAGCCCAATTAACTTAACATGAATACAGTGAGCATCCCGATGTAGAAATTGAAAAAGCGAACCCTGGTGTTGTAATCCTGTTTGCTAACATTCGAGCCATTAGACACATAGTGCATTTGAGAGAGCTTACAGTTTCTCGAATAAAATATTTGCATGTTTACTCGTTAACCTGGAAGCCATTTCATGAATGTCAACGTTGTTAGAGAGCAGTTTATCGCCTGTTATAAAAAAAAAAAAAAAAAAAAAAAAACAGACATCAAGCGTAGCTCTCCAGGAGGAAACCTTATACCTAAGTGCTTACGTGAATGATTAAATATTACGTTTATCGAGTGTTGCTAACATTTAGACAAATAAATAAACTACGCCACAAGTAAAATTCACCAGTATCTACTAGGATATGAAAACGTATTTAATTATCTTTGGAATAATATTAAAACCCAAAACTGAAATTTTAATTCCACTTAAGAATAGCAGCTTAAGCGTGTTTATTCTTAAGTTTGTAATTTTGCACCAACTTGCAAAAGTACATAGCTTGTGTTAATGTTAAATATTTAACGAACACACATGTCCAATTTACTACATCATTAGCTGTTCGTGTATTAAACAGTCTCCGTATCTTAACAAAGCTACCCAGGATTCTACAACCCACCAAATTTTGCTGCTTACTTCGTTGTTTGATGCTAGGCGTCGAGTCGCGTATAAGTTATATTCATTTTCTGTTTTTGATATTATTTTTATTTGTTGAGTTATTCACTGTTTTGGGCAATTTTGTTTATTCCGTTGGATTAAACCGATGTTTCTTGTAATAAAAATAAATAATTTTCTTAGATACTAAATGTCGACAATTAGCAGACGGACAGGACTATTAAAATATACAGTAAGACATGCAATATGAGTGAATGGTTTCCTAAAATATGCGTAGTAGAATATTTTCTTGAACAACCACTTATATCTGCTATAATGTTTTAAGGTCATCTCAATACACAGAATTTTATTTAAGTTTCTGGAAAAACTGCATTCATTAACAAGTAACAGATTTATACTAAACGATGGTGTGTAAGTGTACCGTTGAAGAGTTGTTCAGTTTAGTCTGCTGCCTTTCAACGTATTCAGATTATTTTGTTTGTTGGATGGTAAAGAGCTCAGCCTCACCCCTGTAGTCTATACAGCTGGCTCGTCTCTTTTGCCCGGCATGCGGCATTCAACGAGCACTACGCGAGATAATGTGTTTCGTGCCTGGCCTACTGACGCCAACACAGTAATAATTCCCTCCACACGCCCTCCTCGAGGAGCAAGCGATCGGCAGTTAAATTCGGAACTACTTTCGATAGCTATGCGGGGAGAGGCGAGGAAAATCGATTCGTCAGATGTCGGTTTTGGGTTTCCGTCCAACGCGATGTCACGTTTTCTTTCGATCTGTGCTCTGCGGTGAGTCACGCGTGCTGGTGGGTTTGTCGAGACCATGCTCAGAAGTGGTCGTAGAATTTAGATTGTTTCGCAATTTCCAACTAGTCTAACGCTGGCATATGTACCAAGCAGATCACCCAAACACAGCTTATAGTAGACTTGGAATCTCTTACGATCGAGCACTGTACGCCACTGTACTTCACACAGATCGTAGTACAAACACTACCAATATTATCAGAAAAACGCCATTTAGGCTGCACATGGAAGTGACATGCGTATACTAATTCGCAACACTGAAAAAATATTTTGCTAGTATTTATTTATTTAGATGTTTAATAATTAATTAACAGAGTTTATTTCAATTTCCGTTCTATGTACTTCAAAAGGCACATTTTGCAAAAAAAAAAAAAAAGAGGACGTTCATCAAGCAAGACTATCAAGTTAATTGCTCTAATTATATGTAATAAACAATTAGAAAACGTTATTTTTATTAATATTTTAATAACAAATCTAAAGTACATTCTTTTCTGTTAAGAAAGATATAAATTTTTAGTCAAAATATCCGCATGTATGCTAAGTTGTGTTTAATAATTATTTACATGATTGAACCAATATTTACATTCACACAACGATTGTAATTAGTATGAATGCCTAATGTGACGAAAGTTTTTTTACAAATGAGATTTCTGGAACATGCAGAATGGAGATGCGCTTAAATATTTTTTAAAAAGTAGCCTATTATTATCTACTTTTTAGAAATTTTAAAGTCGGTAAATTATAGCAAAATACGTAAAAGTGTTACAAAATATATGCATTTTTCTTTCATATGCAACATAAATAGTACATTTGGAACAATTTTTGGTTGAGTTTGATCTAATTTTAATAGTTTATTCGTGGTTTCTTCACACTTTTTGAATAAAACATTTGAAACATCACCCCATGTGAGATGGATTTGGTTATTTCCTAATTATATGACATACAACAAGCGTATTATACTTGTATATAGAGGCTGTCCACGGTAAAATGAGCACTTTTGAAAGTCCTGCTTAAGATCTACTTGAGTGTACCTTGTGTATTCATCCACCTTGTGTAAAATTAACATTGCCACGGGACTCATCACTTTATTCGTGCGTCGGTAAGTGTGAAACTGTGGGATCATTAATAAAATAAATCAAGTACATATCTGGTCATTTTTACACTTCGATGCATTAGAAAAGCGAAAGAAATAATTTAAGTTATTACAAATCGTTACCAAACACTTTTTATTCGACGTTAAGATATGGAACTACTGTCCATCCATCATTATCAACCTTACTGGGCGCATGTCACTCAGTGTGCCCGTTACAATATATGCAGGTAGAGGCAGTGACTTTTTTCCTTGGTTGATTTCAAAAGTGCTCACTTTATCGTGAACAGACTTTACATAGTAAAAGTACCTTAATTTTTAGTTAAATTGAAATCTTACTTGTATATTAATTACAAATTATAATTAAAATTAATTAAATCAGGAAGAAAGTAGTTGTGTTGGTGATGCCTAGTAAGAAATAGTTCTTACGCAAAATTTTATTTAAGTGAGTGTGCATTAATGCGCTGCGTTGTCCCCTTGGTGTAACTTTATAGACTCGGTTAAGCTTTGTTTTCATGAGGAATATTCTGGAAGTAGAACTTTAGCAGGGCTTCAGAAAAACGTTAAGTAATCGTTAATGGCCTGTAACAAGTTTTCCATGTTTTTTAAAAAGTTTCAGTGCTGCACTGAAAGCTAATCTTCCCCTACCTTCGCGGAAAGCAGAATCTGCAATACTGCATGTTGAATTGAAAAAAAGCACTGACCTCGCGCCAATGGAGATCACAGAACTCCAATTACGGCCCGAGCATCGTGCATCCGGTAACTGGTTATCTTCACGCCCCTTTCTTAAACTTTACAAACAGCGCTACAAACGAATGGACGGAACAGCAGGAATATTTTTCGAACTGAAATTGACAGACAGAGCACTTAGCATTTTTCACTGCAGTTTTTGTGTATGCATTTCCTCGGCATTCTATATCTTGATAAGGTAAGGCAACTCTGGTTTGTTGCTTCGTATTAATAACAGCAAACGTGTAAAACGGCCGAAACATACAGAGCTCTAAATATACAGAGATTTCTCGATAGACCGTTCGTTTTAAATTTTTTAAAGCTTTGGAATTTTCTCCGCTTATTTACCTGCAGTTTTACACTCACCGTCGCAAATACATTTTCTTCTGTTCTGCACCGAACTTCGTCAAACAAAGCCTGATCAAGGAACTGCACGAAAAGGGGCGACAAACCACATTAGTGGGCACTCAGTTATATCATATTTTGCAAGAGAACTATTTTTGCTAGGCATTACCAACAAACCTATTTTTCTCTGTTTTTAGTATACTGAATTATAAATTAAGTATTATAATTTATAAATAAAGTATTAGTTAAAATTCAGTTGAACAAAAAATAATAGAATTTTTTGAAACAACCAAACACGTCACACCAGAAATGTTTTTCTCAAAGGTTTTATTCAAAATATGTGGAGAAACCACAAATGGACTATAAGCAGATTTGTGCATACGCGCAATCGTTGTTTTGTCAGCGAACTCCGATACTAAAATTGCATCTTCGGCTGTTAATTCACTAATGAGTACTGATGATGTCTTTCATACTGAATTTGTTGACTTCTCTTGGTATCTGATCTCCAATACTTTATGTTAAAATTCAAGGGTGTTTTTTTTTTTGGCATGCATGGCTACTTAACTCAATTTTAGAAGTTCTTAAGTTTTCACTTGTATCCGTATTAATTACGTGAAATAAAATTTTTTATTAAATAGGAAATTGATTAATTATGGGTTATAAGCGCGAAAAGATCGAAATGTAGAAACAAAATAAATTTCAAAATATGTAATATTAAATGTTTACGGTAAAGTTAACACTATTTAAGGCATTGCAAAAATTTTCCTTTTAGTAAATTTTCATCTTCCGGCCACTTTTTATTACAACCACTTTTACGTGACTAATAAACACAATGTAAAAAATTTCACTATTCTCAAAAGTTAACGTCTGAGGATGTAATTAAATAGTAATTTATTAAAGGTTAATTCCTGTGGGAAGAGCCTTAAAAAGTGCTCCCTTTATGGCGAACAGCCTTTAAGAGTCGTATTTACGTGGAGCTGAATCCGAGGAACTGAAGTGAAAGAGCGATAAGCGACACCGACTCGCGTATTGCTATGCGCGGCGCCGTTGTGCATCGTCTAAAAACAGCCGTGAAGTACGCCACATGCGAGTTTAGTAATCTGCCAAATCGTAGCGTCGAGCCGAAGTTTAACACATCGACTATCACAGGGATGCGCAAAGAACAAGAGAAAAGGTGTGTCCAGCAGACGCCAGGACATTTCTGTACAACTACAACAAACCACAAGCAGACTCCGCCTGCAGTGCGCAACGGGAGCCAATCAGAGTGGATTATGTCAACACACACACACGTGGATTGGGGCGCGAAGAGTGGACCGGTTGCGAGGGCTGTCAGCGACACAGTCGGCGATTTATCGACGGGCTCGGGGCCACGGTGGCTGAGCGATTAGCACGCTCGCCTCTCACCACAGCAAACCAGGTTCAATACCCGGCCGCGGGTCACCGGATTTTCGCAAGTGGGAATCGTGCCGGACGATGGCGCTGGTTGGCGGATTTTCTCGGGGAACTCCCGTTTCCCCCACCCCTTCATTCCTGCGCTGTCCATATTCACTTTAATCACCCTCATCGGCTCTCAAGACCTCGCTGTTAAGAGCCCCTCCCCCCCTAAATCACTCCACTCACTCACTCAACGAGCTAGTCAGTTGCGGGACTTGGTGCAGAAACGTGCAACCTCGGGGCGACTACTCCATGGCGCGAGACTCGGGTGAATACCCTTTTAGACATGCTTTCTGTACACATTTGTGTACATTACGCACGTGTAGGTAATTTTTGGCCTGCACTGCACACTTCGGAGCTCAATGACCAATGGTCTTACCTGTGGGTACATGATCCGCAACCCGTCGTACTGGTTTAAGTTGGTTCATATAACTAGCCGAATATATAGTCTACAGCCCATTGGCTTTGACAACGAAACAAGTGTTGTGTCGACTAAGTACAGCACACATCATAAATGTTTTTGTTTGCAGCACCTGAAACCGTAAATTAAAGTGGGCTTGAAAGGGTTAACTAATTCACTCTTCTCCTTCCTCCTGCTATTCATCGGTAACAATGTGTACTTGCGTGAGATGTTCAGTAACTACTTAAATTACTCTTTAATTAATTCGGGAGGCTCTGGGTTCGCATCCTGGGTAAGTCATTGGTGTTAATTTAAGTTAGTCTGTAAGCCGTCCTTTGCTAAACTTTCCAGCATAAAACCGGGGGACGTTATAAAGATCTTTAGAATTACAATTACTTTAATTAATTTTCTTCTTCTCAGTTTATCCTGCCTCCTACTCCTTTCCTTCATTAACATGCAAAATTTATGAGTGGATTTAGCTCATACCAGTATGTATCACCTCAGTGCATACAAAACGTGATATATTCTGAAATAGCGTACAGTGGGCTTGTTGTACCCCTGGAACTACAGGATTTCAAGCGGCGACCCAGTTATTTCATGAATGCAAAGTCATTAGCAAAGTTCAGTTCATGGCCCTATTTTAGTTCAGCTTGTTTCCGATGAGTACATTTTGCGATAAGGTAGCGAGTAAAGGCAGTTTTTAGCAATGCTGGAGAACTCGGAGAAAGTGCTTGCAATGTGAGCGGTGTCTTGAAGATAGTCTTCAAACCTCGTCTCGAGTGTATTTTACTTCTTCGTAGGTCAGAACATACGACACACGTTGATTAGTTAAGTGAAAGAACGAGTATTTTCAAACTCTTTGCAATTCAATTCAAACTCCAGGTACGTTATTAAGATATCCAAATACTCTTGAGTATTAACCGGCTTGGTTTATAAGTACTGAATGTGGAAATTACACAGAAAAATTTTTTCTGGTAAACTTCCTAAACTGTAACGGAAGTATTTAACCTATACCCTGTATGGTAATAATACCACACATCAAGCTGCAGATATAGGAATGTTTAGCAGCGATACTATACAAAGTTGGGAATTTCCCTATGTATTTGACTGTTTCCTGAGAAAATGTGGGAACGCTACAATGTACGTATAGGGGAAAACATTACCATTCCCGCTTTCTCACTAAGCGTATACACTGGTATGGAAAATTTCATAATAATTTCTTAGAGCGTACGTTATGGATTAATTTAAGTGAATTCAAGGGGACGAGGTTCTATTTACGTCGGCTACGGAAATAAAGACATCGGGTTGTAGCCTGCGTCAAGTTTCAGTTTGTAAATTTGAATCCGCGAAGCCTGATTCAAGCCTCGGCGACACTCGCGTAGAAGTGTCGTTTGCCGCCGTCTGATATTTTAGCCCGTGTAATTAAAATACAAAACTCGTAATCAGAGGTCGTAGTATGAAGGCGGGAGTAACATGAGACGGTATGCTATGACGTCATTGAAGCCACATTTCCATCCATCGCCATATTGTTACACCCAAGCACCTTAAATGTCGAGGGCAGGTGTGTGTATTTAATGCATGTAAAATGTGGAAGTTTTTAAACAAAAAAACTAATGAAGTTAAATTTTCAGGTTAAATATCGACGTACTCTGATTCAACAGTATCATTTTAATTTTGGCAGGTAAGGTGTCCAATGCTGTGGGCGTCACAGCAGGGCGGAGAGGCTTAATCACGTTATCATGTACATTCACAGTCAAAGCCATGTCTCGGGTCGAAGGTTCGATCCTGGCGAGTTCTTTGGGACAGCCTTTCCTCCGGTAGTTATTAATTTACACTAAGGCCTGTTGTCGGAGTAATTCCTTAATATACATGCGAGCCGATTTTCTTCGTCATTGAGCTCGAGCTAAAATGCAGTACCAAAATTCATAACTTCTTTGTTCTTGCCCATTCAAGTAAAGGCAGTTGGACAGTAAAATATTATATAAATAAAACAACAATTTTCAACTTTTCCGTATTGTGTATAATGACATTTACATAAAAAATAAATAAAGTTTACCTAGTTTTGGGATAACAGAGCGTCGAAAACAATAAATTTACATTTTTTTAACACATGAAAAATACAACTTACGTCACTAACGGAAATGTTTACTCAATGAAAAGCTACCTCCATATGGCCACGTATTAACACTGAATTATTATTATGATTATTACTATTATTTTAGTTTTTAGTTGATTTATGAAAATTTTTACGTGTGCTGTCCCCGAAATTCGATCAAATAACTTTTGTCAAGCATATATTATAACTACTGTAATTAAGACACTGCTTTACAGCGTACTATGTACCGTTGTTGTAATTATTATTTTATTTGCGTTTCCCGAGAAGGAAAAATTTTCATTGTTACGTATAACAACGCCAAAAATTTGGTGTTTATTAATTTGACTAGAAATTGCATTGCGTAATTTATATTCAGGTTAAAAAGGACTGACAAAAATTCAATGCAATTATTTTCCCTGTTGTTCACCATAGTTAAAGAAAGCTGTCATAAGTATTAACGTTGACCTCCCGTGGCGCAGTCGGTTGGTGCGCCACCGATCTGGGGTGCGATATGCTCTGGGTTTGAATCCCGGGTAAGTCACGGGTGTTCATTTAAGTTATGTTATAAGTTAGTCTGTAAGCCACCCCCTGCTAAGCTTTCATGTATAAAGCTGGGGGACGTTAAAAAGCCCTTCACAAGAGAATACAATAACTATTAACTAAATTAGTCAAACGTATTTTCGGTTAAAATGACACTTGATAATAAGGAATATAAATAAAAATACCACAATAAAAGGAAGCTAAATATCTGGTAATTAGGTAAAAGCAATTAACTTTTTGTGGCTGGATAGCCGGAGACCTAACAGATCCGAAAGGACTGGACTCAAGACCAGTAATAGACACTTGAAACTGGCGACAGAATTCTGTGCAGCACGAAAAAAAAAAAAAAAAAAAAAAAAAACAGTTTCTGGAAACACAACGGTTATCAAAATATGATAGCGGTTTTTTAAACGATATAGGACCATACATGGAACTAATTAGCTTCACTATTCCCATGAGTATAGGCTACTCACGGTAAAATGAGCAATTTTTAAGGCCCTTCAAAAATTTCCCTTTTAGCCAATTTTTATTTTTCAGTCACTTTTCAATATCAACATTGCCATGTGACTCACAAATATGGTGTATACTTTCACCACTCTCAAAAGTTAATGCCCGGGTCTGCCGTAAAACATACTTATTAGTCGCAAATGCTTGGTGGGAGGGCTTTAAAATAGATAAATATCAACGCTGACTGAAAACCACTCCGTAAGGCTTCTCATAAACAGGTTTTGAATCCTAACTGTCCATTTATTTGATATTTACTACGGCAGCTACGGATTTTTCACTTAACTTATCATAATGGGTAGGTAGGTCGGTGGGTGGGCTTAACGTCCCGTCGACAGCGAGGTCATCAGGGACGGTGCAAGGTTGTGGGGGAGCGAATGGAAATAAATAGGCCATGGACTTTTTAGGGACCCATCACAGCATTCGCCTGGAGTGATTTCGGGAAACCACGGGAAGCAGAAATCAAAATGGCTGGACCGGGAATAGAACCCGGGTTCTCCCGAATGCGAGTCCAGTAAGTTACCACTGCGTCACCTACATCAGTAGGTAATCACAATGTAATGAGCTCTCTAGGGTGGAGATGTTCTTCTGACGGGTTGTAATTAGCGACGCCGAGAAAATAGCTATAGATTAAAAATCGATAGTTGCTTGGTGTTAGTTCCGATAATCCGAGTGACTTAATTTTGAAAATACTAAAAGATATGCGAGTGAAGCAGTTAAGCAATAAAAATCATCTTAACAGTAAATTCACGAAGATTAAAAGATCTTATATATATTTTCCCTTTCATTTTCAAATGCAGTGTACTCGCATGAAAGGACCATTTGAACTAATCTGGAAAATTAGGCGAAAAACTTTTGACAAAATTTAAAACCAAACATTACAACTGTAAATGTTCTAACATTTAAAAACTAAGACAATACTTTAAGTGTTTATTCATCAACACCTATGCAAACAAATTAAACCGATTTAAAATCTCTGAAATATGACAAAAGAACAATTTACTTTTCTCTGGCAATGTTGCTGACATTTCACGTTTCTTGTAATGACGAAACATGCCAGAAAGGAAATGTGAAGCTGAATGCTCCTCGGAGAATATTAAAAGCTCAAGCTGTGCACCGATGAATACTGTCAAATTTTATTGTACACGATTATTTACTAACCGTTTGTTGTGTAGTGCCAGAAGTCATTTAATGGCTGTTCACGGTAAAGTGAGCACTTGTAAAATAATTCCTAGAAAAAAGTTACTGCCCCTGCCTACATATATTATAACGGGCGCACTGAGTGCCATATGCCCAGTAATGTTGGTAACGATGGATGGAAAGTAATTCCATATCTTAACGTCCAATTAAAAGTGCAAGGTAACAATTTGTGATAACTTAAATTATTTATTTCGCTACGTGTTTTTTTTTAATGTAACAAAACGTAAAAAAGAGCAGATATGTAAAATATTTACTTTTACAGTAATTTCAGTTTCACTTGACCGACGCTCGAATAAAGTGATGAGGTCCATGGCAGTTTTAATTTCACATAAGGCGAAAAAATACACAATGTGCATAGAAGTAGATCTTAAGCATGGCTTTCAAAGTTGCTCATTTTACCGTTAACAGCCTTTACCTATGTAGGACACACTAGTAATAGATATTATACGTATACGTGAAGAACGCAAACAGTCGGAAAAAAAAATGTAACTTACACACGACAATTTGCATGAATAGTTTATTCTCAGATGTTAACTGTACAAGGACTATATAAACCGAGGTCCAGCTGAGGAAATTTGTGTGTAGAGTTAATAACAGCTAAGTTACCACAACTTTTAAGAGAGACAAGTTGTATGTAGCTCGGCACTGCCAAAACTTCGGTTCTGGACGCCCATTTCCGCCAATTAGCTCCTAGCTTCTCTTTCCGGAGTGTTTTTGTGTTGGTCTGCCTGGAGTGTACTGATGAAGAGGAGTTTTGGAAGAGGGGGGGGGGGAGGAAGAGCGGAAAGAGGTTTCGATTTCGCAGCTGGGACGGGAACTTTGTCCTGGAAGTGGCTGGAGACTAGGAAAGGGTCCGTGGGAAATACAGGATACTGTATAGAAGGGGAGGTGGAGGAGTAGAACGGAATTGAATTCCCCGCCAGCCGGACTCCTTGCTATTGGCTGTTCACGGTTAATGGAGCACTTTTGAAATCGGCCTTCGAAAAAAATGCCTTAACACCTACCGGCACACATTCTAACGGGCGCACTGACTGGCACGCGCCTATATGCTGTTTACGATAAAGTGAGCACTTTCGAAATCAACCTTAGAAAAAGATCACTGCCCCTGCCTGCATGTATTTTAACGGGTGCACTGAGTGACATGCACCCAGTAAAATTGGTAACTATGGAAGAAATGTAGTTCCGTATCATAACGTAGAATAAAAACTGTTAGGTAACCATTTCTGATAATTTAAATTATTTATTTTTCTACCTGTTTTGTTTTAATGCAACGAAGTATAAAAATGAGCAGATTTGTAAAACATTTAATTTTGTAATAATTTCACAGTTTTACTTGATCGAGGCATGAATAAAGTGATGAGACCCATGACATTGTTAATCTTACATAAGGCGGAAGAATACACAACGTGCATACAGGTAGATCTTAAGCAGGACTATCAAAAGTGTTCATTTTACCGTGAACATCCTATAGTAAAGTTAGTGATGACGGAGAAAAAAAACAGCATATCGTCTTAACGTTGAATTAAAATTGTAGAGTATAGTCTAGTCTAGTCTAGGTTTTCCCACGTTTTGAACAAAATCTTTGAAAATCCACCCCATGTTTGACGTCCTTGTTTGCTTCCTAAATATATCATACATCACAATCGATTTCTTATTTTATTTTTTGTTACTAGCCTACCCTAATTTTAAGGGTTAAGCGCATGCCGAGGTAGGAATGGGAGCTAATCGCGTCTCAGGGTGAACCCCTTACGCCTATAGGGGAAGGGTCATGCAAGGAGACATGCATCGCGGCAGAGAGGGGTTTGGCAGTCATGTCCAGCGATTGCAGCCATGACTACCTCCCCGTGTGTGCATATAGTTAACCTATAACTAAGACGAGGAAAGCAAAATCCGGGATGGAACCGTAAAAACCCTTTCGAAAGAAAATAATTCAGAATTAATGCATGCGTGCATTAAACAGAATAGCTGCGGGAAACAGAGCGTGTGGAAACATCCTCTTTGTTACTAGGGATGAGATGCTAGTAGAGAGGTTGTGGGAATATCACAATCGTTTTATACTTGTGATAACATATAAATACCGTATTTTTAAAAAATGAAATCGAACTTTTACTTATCTATTAACTACATTATTTCATTTATATTTAATATTAATAGATACAGGAAGAAAATCAGTGTGCTGGTAATGGCTGGTATAGACTGTTCACGGTAAAATAAGCACTTTGAAAGCCCTGCTTAGGATCTACTTGTATTCACGTTGTGTATTCTTCCGCCTTATGTAAAATTAACATTACCACGGACATCATCACCTTATTCATGCGACGGTCGAGTGAAATAATTAGGAAACTAAATGTACAAATCTGCTCACTTTAGGCTATACTTCGGCGCATTAGAAAAAAACGAAAAGTTAAAGAAACAATTTACGTTATCACAAATTGTCACCTATCACTTTTTATACGGCGTTGAGATACGGAACTACTTCCCATCCATCGTTACCAACTTTAATGGGCGCATATCAATAAGCGCGCCCGTTAAAATGTATGCAAGCAGGAGTAGTGACTTTTTTCGAAGGTTGATTTCAGAAGTGCTCACTTTATCGTGAACAGCCTTTACCAAGCGTGGATTTCAATGTTGCTCAGTTTACCGTGAACGGCTGTTGCTGGGAAGGAAGGAAAGGGGTTAGGCGACGCGTGGCAATTAGTCATAATGCATATCGCCGTTCTTAAGGCGGAGAACAGCCGAGGAAAGAATACAAACGAAGCAGAAGGACGAGAGAGAGAGAGAGAGAGAGAGAGAACTGAGACTCCCTCGCGTCTGTACCAACATCCCGACCGGAAGGAAGAGGTGGAACGTAGTAACCGAATTTCGGTTTGAAAATTTATGATAGAGCCATCAGGCTAATGATGTTAAAGATTTCATTCGCTTTTCAAGAAGAGTTACTCTGCAGTCGGAACTAAACTTATTTTTAAATTACAGGAACAGAGGGGGGTGAAGTGAAATGCTGGGGGCGGACGGCCGATAGAGAAAATTAAGGGGGGGGGGATGTAGGGGTGGAGCCATTAGTCTAGTGAAATTAATTACAGTACTCAGAGCGCCCTTTATATATCGCCCGCCATGTTCCAGAGGCGAATTTATCAGGCCCGCCGAGTTCTGCTGCTCCGAAAGATTTTCGGTGTCATCTTTAATTTCAGGCGAAGATCATTCCTCTACACCACGATAAAAAAATATACATCTCGGTATTACAAAACAGTTGGTACCTAGTGAAGACTATAATCGTTTTTCAGACGCGTTTATAAATATTCAAAACAAACACTGATAATTTGAGATACAGGACTTCATTTCTTTTAATCTGGGTAAAAGAAATGAAAAGTATAATAATAAAAAAAAATATATCAAATAAAACAATTATTGAAAAAATGACGTTTTAAGACTGCAAAGAAAACAACCACTCCTCCAAATGAACGTTGGTGATATTTCACGAATGGTATAAAACCAATCCACTTAAATTCACAGGAGACTTTTGAGAGTAGCTTTTCATTATACTAACTTTTATTACTGCAAGTTGATCTGAAGACGACAAAAAAAAAATGCTACACAAGTCAGTGGCGTACTCGGAATTCGAGTGCATTACCTCGTGGTATAAATGCTACACAAGTCAATGGCGTACTCGGAATTCGAGTGCATTACCTCGTGGTATAAACGAAACGCATTTAGAAAGTTTGGCTCCAAGGAACGCGAAAGATACAATGTGTCGACGTTTTAGAACTGTCGTAGTTTAGATTCTCTCACTCGTGGAGTGATGCCTAGAGTTCTTTGGAAGCGAGTGCTGAGATTCCAGGAAACGGCAATCCTGTGTCCTAGTATTTGCCAACGTTTTGGTCGAATATTTTACCCTACTGTCCGTTACTTTAGCTAATAACTTGCGCTGCGAAGAAATTACGTAAGGCGTAAGCTGGACAGGAATGTATTATCTGGCGAAATGCGAAACATTTGTTAATAAAAAAAAAAAAATGTTGCTGCCTAGGATTATGGCTTTCTACACTGGCTGCTAGAAACACGTAAATTTAAATACCATGTATGTGGCGTCCATTTTCAAAATAGGATAATGTAAATAACAGAACGCTCGGGATAAACAAAAATTTCCATTATATGATATATTTCAGATAACTAAACACTGATGATTTTAAAAGTAATAAAAAAAGCCCCGATGTAGTGATTAATTTGCATAAATCATTGATGCTATGTGATCCGTACAGTTACATTATAAATATGTACATGTCATGTTCTGCAACCTTTACAGACTTGTCCTGTTTTGTACCTTGGAGTTTCCAAGCTGTTTCTCTAGAAATGTAAGAAGAGAGATTAATAATGAACAAGCTAACACTCAAAGAAAACAAATATATGTATGTAACTGAAATATCATTACTCAAATACAGATGTTCTCAATAAACCTTTCAAACTGTCTATGCAATAATTATATTGCTAGGATCTTTATTTGTATCATCAAAATCAGGCTGGAAGGTTTTAGCATATCCATCTTCTTCTCTTGTAGATGAACGCTCAACAACTTATTTATATTGTGTTTTGATTGGAAAGGAATTTTCAAGTGAGAAACACCTTGAGCAAATATTTGTCTTTACATGAAAAAAAATCATAGTACTTTTTTTAAAAATTTTTAATTTATTACTAAAGATAAATAAACACATATCCACTGCCTTGAATTTTATTTTAAAGAGCATATTTATGTCTAAGGAATGTCGTCAGAAGCCGGAGGTTCATTCTTCCGTCCGTCGAGAGTTAAAGTTTGGTAAATATTTGACGGATGGACGGCCTCAAATATGTTCTCCCTGATTGGTTGAAGATCACGAGATTGCCGGACGGACGGACTACTGACGGATGCGACGGACTATTGTTAGTTCAGTCTTATGATTATGCTACGATGGACTGTTGCTAACTACTGATACACTATTAGAAATTTCCGTATATTTACATAAATTTTTACGGAAACGTACAGTAAATATACGGAATCGCAATTCGTATTAATGAAAAACGGAATTAAGTCTGTAAATACAAAATATGGAAAGACTCCGTATTTCCTATAATTTCGGGTTTCAGGGACGAACTATGCCGAGTCTACACGAAGCTTTCTTCGCTACCGTAACAAGAAAATGATCGTTTCTGCGACGGTTAGATTATCCAGGTTAATTAGACATACTATTTCAAACATCAAAAAATATCACCAGGCGTCTGTAATATTTAGCAACAATTAAAATACACTAACTTTAATATAAACTGAGAAAGTTGCGTCTGTGACAGTAGTAGAAATATATAAGTTATACCGCAGACGTCATGTGAGAGTTGTGATTGAGTGGCTAAAGTCTTGGACTTGTAACTTTTTGACTCGGATTCAAATTTTGTTCTAGTATACAATATTTTAACTTTTTAAAATATCCTTTTGATACACAGTAGAACACCCACGTAACAAAAATTAAAGGCTTTTTCACTATCTATTTTTGTTTTAAATTGGAAGTACAGAAAATTAACTGTGAAATTAACGTAGAGGTTCAGCGAAATTTACGGAGAGTCCGTTTTTGAAAAGCGATGTGTCCGTTGTTTTAAGGAGAGTTTACGGACACCTCTGGATAAATTTTTACCAGCACTTTTCCTAAAAATGAAGGATTTTTTTTTAACAGTGCACACTGTGCCTGCGACAATGAATGCTGATCCTCTGCTAAGGAGCGTAGTTCCATCGACATAATGTAGGTAGCAGGGCGATCAATTTATCTACATTCGCTCGCTTTTTTGCACGCACATAAAAAACTATGAACGACTTTTTAGCCGTTTAAGTCAGACATACATTATTTTTATTACATGTAGTAATACAGTATTAAACCATGCAGACAAAGTACACTTTTCCCCGCCTTTATTCGTGCCTGTGAAGCTTAACCTTGCATCTCATTGGCTCGTTCATCGTGACGTATTTACAGGTAGCTAATCACGTACACCCCGCTGATCGGCTGCTGATCAGCTGCCGACGCTGAGTTAAAAGTGGTTTAACTTGAGTCAGCACGGCACTGCACAGCATCGCCCTGCACATCGACACTGACGTTACAGGTCATGTGAGCCAATCACATTTCAGAAATGCGTCGGCACTTCACTACACTGCACGCCATCAGACCAGAGTAGCTTTACCCTTAAAGGCTGTTCACGTTAAAATGAGCACTTTTGAAATCAACCTACGAAAAATTTCACTGGGGCAGTGGCATTTTTCGTAGGTATATATTTTAACGGACGCACTGAATGACATGTGCCCTGTAAAGTTGGTAACAACGGACAGAAAGCAGTCCCATGTCTCGACGTTGGATTAAAAGTGTTAAAAAAATATTTAAGAATACTCTAACTATTTGATTCATCTTCTGTATTTTTAATGCATATGAGAATTAGAATTATCAAAATGGTAAAGTATTTACTTTTCAAATAATTTCTCAGTTTGACTTTACCAACGCATTATTAAAGTGAATATGCCCAAGGCGATATTAATTCTCCATATGGCGGAAGTATAAGGAATGAGCGTAAAGGTATCTTTTTAATTAGGGCTTCTAAAAGTGTTTATTTTAACGTAAACAGCCTTCAATTGTGCGTGGACCATAGAATAAAGATGAGGTAGACCGCTTATTCGTCTTCTGCGCACGTACACAATATTGACCTACCCCATTCATACACAACCGTCAAAGTCACATGGTCAACACTGACGAACGTGTTTGTTTACATCTTAATTTTTAAATTACAGGCTCTATTATATAAATAAAATACTTTCGCCAATTTGAATTTAATCAAACTGCATTAAAATTGTTAAACGATGTGTGTGTGCATGTGTGTGTTTGTGTGTATATATATATATATATATATATAATATATATATATATATATATATATATATATATATATATATATATATATATATATATATATATATATATATAATATATTATATATACAAACACACACAATATATATATATATAACTATGCCGTTTCCTCTAGACGTATTGGCAGAAAAGCAGTTCGATGTTGGGTCATGGAGATTGGTTGTGCGCAGCCAGCAAGTTTGGTCTACCTCATCTTCAGTCTATAGTGTGAACAGTGGTGCGTGGCGAGTGCTCCAGTGAGCTGTAGCTGTGACCTGGCAGCCGGAGCGACTGCGGGGGAGATATCGGCTTTCTCGTGGACCAAACTGAGAGACAATCGAGCGAAATATTTGTTTGTATAGGGCCAAATAATATATTTAGTTGCCCTAACGAAATATATTGATGAGCAAAGAAAATTTGAAAAGTACCAATATTACTTTTGCTAGTCTACCAAAATATATGTTTGAATAAACATAATCTCTGTGTTGGGTCGAAGAAAATAAGACTGTCAACAAAATATTTGGTTGAGTCAACTGTATATATTTGTTTGGCAGCTCATTTGATTGTCTTCGTTCGAAAATACAGCTCGAGAGTTTGTTTGTATTTTTGTGAAAATTAGGATAGTAACCGTGTTTATTATTGCATCTATTGATGCTTAGTAATCGTATAAACACATTTATAAAACAATGCAACAAGAAACTGACAGTACAGCTGTAAAACTTGAAATATTTGCAGTATATGCATTTAAAAGCTTTCCAGTGTCGTCAGTTGTCACGTTAGCTGACATTACTAAGGCGGAGCGCACGGACCCAAGTGATCTAAGTACGAAACTCGGCCGAACATGTAAAGTTTTTATATCGGGAAAAACTGTTTAAAGTACGTGAAGTCAAAGAAATCATTAGTTGCACCAACCAAATCGTACAGTTTGGAGCATCCGAATTTTATTTCTACTTGTCTTGGCAAAAAAATATTAGGTATTGTCTTTATTTTTAAAACTGTTATTAACGTCCTCCAATGCTGTTTATCAGAATAAACAGTAGAAATAATTTTCACAGTGAGCTTTCGTAAATACGCTTACTGATGTTTAAAAAAAAGGCTATGAATTTAAGAGCGAAATAAATGTAGCCCTCATCGAAATGAATTTCTCGGTTTTGTCGCATTTAATTAAAATAATTGTTTAGTAGCATTTTTTCTAATTATAATTAAGGACTGAATATTAAATAACATGTGTATATATATATATATATATATATATATATATATATATATATATATATATATATATATATATATATATATATATATGGTTAATTTTATATTCTAGGACGAACAACAGAGTTGAATTACTTACGCATGTTCTAACAATGCAAACTGTTATGTTTATATACATATATATATATAAACACCTGGTTTTTCTTCCTAACTTGATGAATAACATTAAAATAATTTGAATGACACAAGTTGTACATAAATGTAAAATTTGATCGAATTAAAAAGTTAAATAGGCGTATAAATGTTAAACAGATCTCTTAGTTATACATTTGCAATATTTGATCAGGTATTTATCTATGAAAGTATTTAATTTCAGTATATACTTTCTCTTTTAAAATATAAATAGTGCTGGTGAATAAAGACAGCTGTTTTTTTTTTTCGGAATGCTTGGAACGTTTTTAGGAATGTTATAAAATAAAGTAATATAAGTGAAGCTGATAGAAGTATGTCTCCAATTGTATGTGCTTCTTGAAAGATGTTAATTTGACGCTGATGTTTAATTTGAAGAGTGTTTTATACTTGTGAGTAAACGGTATAAAAAAAAAATAATAATAATGGCGTATTTGTAGGTCTTCAGAGGCTGAGATGTCGTCAGTGAATTCCAAAGGAACCGAGGGCTTCAGCATTTGTTTTCCGAGTGAGACGCACTAATTCTGAAGGAGGTTCGTCACCGTAATCAGTCTCAACTTCGGAGCCCAGGTCAGCGCAGTCATACGCCGCTTCAGTGGTTGCATACAGGAGTCAACTACAGGATTGAAGCTGACAGAAGGATATCGGAGTGCCTATTGTTGGCGTGTGATTGCAGTCTGCTGGGACACAAGGAGTACGAGGCTCTACTCTAATGAGAGAATTCCAGACTCAGCTGTGAACTACCTGATTCTGCTACAACAACTAATTCCAGCGTCTCCTGTTTTATTTTGAACTTTCTTAGTTTTTTCAAAGGTTGAATATCAATGAGCTCTCAACCAGAGCGACTCATACAATCAGTCGGGATCCCACCTAACTTACTAATGTTTACATGGTTGACCAACTTCCTTATAATAAATTCATCTATCATTTTATTGTAATGATGCAACCTTTTAAACTTGTGTGTTGACTAGATATATATAGTTAATTTTATATTGATATTGGTAGAAAGCTAATATTCCAAGGAGTATCAATTTTGTGTTATGTTTGTGACTTCATTTGTCACATGTTTTTTTCATTACTAATAAACACGTCAAGAGTTGTTTGAGATTAAATTTCATTTCAGTATCTTATTATACCTTTTGAATAATAACGAGGTTTAACTGGTTTCAGTAATTTGAGATAATATTGACACTTGCTCTTCATCTTAAAGATTTTCATAGCCAAGACAAGCGAAATATGGGCAATAATTTTTAATAACCTGTATTTTATATTGATAAATACTATTGATTATTTATAAGTGGGAACTATTTTAATTTTTATATTTGGTAAAGAGGTAGCGCCCACTCGTGTTACAGAGTTACTTAACAGGATATTAGTACAAACCAATAATTCTCCTACTTGGGTTAGTGCAGAATTGTCTCCCATTCGTGAGGCGTATAATAATGAAACTCAGCGACAGCACATATCTTTAACCAACGACGAGTTTGGGGGGCTACTATATATATCTTTATATATATAATTCTTCTGTGCGTGTGTACGTCACTGAACTCCTCCTAAACGGCTGGACCGATTTTGATGAAATTTTTTGTGTGTGTTCAAGTGGATTCGAGAATGGTTTAGATTCACAATTCGGTAAAGAGAGGGGGAGAGAGAGGGGGAGAGATTTAAGACATATGTACAGGACAACGTCTGTCGGGTCCGCTAGTGTGTGTGTGTGTGTGTATATATATATATAGCAATGATATCATTTGTTTACGTGCACATCGAAGAAAATTCTGTTTAAATGCAACATCAGTATACACGGCGGCGAAAATTGTTGTTGTCGAACCATCTGCATTGAGCTTCCCTCGTGAGTAGAATAAACCTAAGCACGGCTAAAGGCTGTTCATGTTAAAGTGAGCACTTTATAAATCAACCTTAGAAAAAAGTGACTGCTCCTAATTCCCTATATTGCAACGGGCGCACTGGGTGACAAGCGTCCAGTAAAGTTGGTAGCGATGGAGGGAAAGTAGTTCCATGTCTTGAAGTCTAATAAAAAATTTTGGGTTACAATTTGTGATATATTAAATTATTCATTTTTCTTTCTGTTTTTTTTTAATGCATTGAAATATAAGATGAGCAGATTAATAATAATTTCTAATAATTTCGCAATTTCCCTTGACCGACGAATAAATAAAGTGATGAGGCCCATGGCAATGTTAATTTCACATAAGGCGGAAGAATACGCAACATGCATACAAGTAGGTCTTAAGGCGGATTCCCACACGTCACCTTGAATTTATCGATTTTTCGCCAATGCTTCTAATTCAGAGGGTGTGTTGAAATTTCCCGCACGACATATCCTAAATAACAGATTCCCAAATTTTATCGAACTGCCACAGCTTTGGTACATTAATTAATTTTTAGCTGGTAACTCTCGAGGCGAAACGTGAGTTTATTTCTTGCCAACAATTACAAAGACGACGATATCAACAATAATAAATAAGACCTTAGACACTGCACTAGGCAATCCTTTGTACTCTGTCGTTCCAAAAAACGTGACAAAAAATTGTATTTCCACAGTACGGCGAAGATTCCATAAATCCAAGATGGCGGGTGGAAATCTAACTTAAGCAGGGCTTTAAAAAGTGCGCATTTTACCGTGAACAACCTATAGGAAATGTGTTTTAACTAACCGCGAAGAGCCTATAAAATACACAGATGCAAAAAAAAATTGCCTGGGTATAGAGGAGTGGGGAGATTTGGACGCCTCTTGACATCGAGGTCTTGAGAGCCGGTGAGGGCGAAACGAGGTGCCTATGGAGCAGCGCCGGAACAAAAGGGTCGAGGGAAACGGGGAATTCCCAGAAAACCCGCCAATCAGCGGCATCGTCCGGCGCGATTCCTACATGCGAAAATCCCGGAATGACCCCGCCGGGAATCGAACACGGTTCGCCCAGGGGGGAGGCGAGTAGTCTAACCACTTCACCACTGCGGCGCTGGCGCCATTATAAATCCCACAATGACACCCCTACACCTTGCAGGGCTACATTTAAGACTGTTTATGTGCCAAAAATTATTTTCTACGTGTATAGTATGTTTGTATTTGGGGTATGGTGTCACATAGCTACTAGCTAAGCAAAAATGAAAACAAGCGGGAACTTTATTTTCAAATTTGAATGAATGTGACTTATGAAAATTTATATATATATATTTTTTATTTTCTCACATAATTTTTATAATGGCACCCAAGCCAAATATTTATATACGTTTTAAATTAGAGTTTCACGTAAGCAAAATCCCTAACTAAATTGATTAGAAATTCCTAATGTGGTCGTATGTAAATTCAAGTCTGACGACAAACTTAGAAATTAAAAATCTATCAGTTATGTCCTAAATTAACGCCAACCAAGTATTTCACAAGAAATAATGGCTCCACGGAATTCTTATGATCCCAACAAATATTTTAGGAAGTGAAACAATTGAGAAGTTGACTGGAAGAAAATTCTCACATGCTGAGATAACGTCAGGTTAGAGGTTTTGGAAACATGTACTCCAAAAAAAAATTAACTCTTCATTTGCTTTTAAAAGACGACAATGCCTAAAAGTATTAGTAGCTATTCACGTTAAAGGAATAACTGATATTTAAAATATGCGAAACCATTGATAGAACAGCTATTCAATAGTATAGGATGTCCCACTACAAGCCGAACGCAGGTTTGCATCAATAACTGAAACAATAGTGAAGATATTGTAATGCAATTTTCAACAGACCTTCTTAGCTTTGTGTGAAATGGGATGGCATCCGAGTCCAATCAACACTGAACTCGGCGCTCCATATTGAAGATCTTGCAAGGAAATATAATTGTGAATTCCTGGCGGCACTGTGGAATTTCCGTTTCGGATTGTAGCGTGAGGAGTCTGTCTGCGGTTGTTTCGTCTCGTGGGCACCAGGGTGTCACCAGTCAGTCCGCTGCCGTGTCTCGTGGCCGGAAGTGGGTGACAGCCTAAGATAAGTTGATAAGAATATTGGGAAGAAATGTGTTGGTGTATTGTACTTGGCAGAGTGTCTTCCTTATTACGAAATACTGATAAACAGACTGGCATGTGGGCATTTGTTCCGGGAAAAGTTTGTAGCCAGACATGCACCGAGTAAATCCATGATTTGGGCCTTGGAGAAGAAACTAGAAACCAATGGGACGTTATTGGACAAGAATGAAACGGTCTTCCAAAGATAAGATATCACAGGAAACTGTAGAAGATGTAAGTCTCCGAAAACTGGCCTCTCCAAAGAAGTCACTGCGGCGACATTCTCAGGAAACTGAATTTTCAGAAAGCACTTTGTCATGGTGCATAAAAAAAAAAAGCTAAGCTGCACGTGTTCCTTATCTCTGCCGTCCTCGAAGTCTAGGAGCCTGATGAAGTGAAACGTGTGGCGTACTGTCGCTGGTCGCGGACAGTATTCTTTACGAAGTCGAGTACTCTGTAGTATACGTATTTTCCAACGAAGCTGGGTTTCGCCTTTCAGGTTAAGTAAATTCTCAAAACTCCCATCTTTGGTCCAGCGAAAATCCCAACGCGATGCACCGAGAACCTCTCAATTATTCGGAACAGCGTGGAGTCCGGTGTGTAATTTGCCGCCGGGGCACAACTGGTCCAATTTTATTCGATACGACTATCGCGACTGCTGCACACATGTATGTACACATTCAATACCTTTGTCAACCAATGCGACGACGAGGAGATATCTATCGGCTACTTCCAACAGGATGATGTGACAGTCCACTAATCCAATCCTAGCATGGCTGAAATCCAGCACTTTTTCGACGACCGTCTCATTTCGAGACGAGTTTGATCACCGCGGTCGCCAGATCTGTCATCCCCCCATTGTTATCTATGGGATCTTAAAAAGGTCGGATGAATTTATGCAAACAGATCAAAAACGACAGACGACTAGAAAGCTAAAATCAGCGCAGTAATTCGGTCAGTGACACCGAACCTACTGGCAGCCACATTCCTAAACATGGAGCGTCTAGTTCAGTGTTGTTTGGATGCCGACGATGTACACTTACAACGCTCGTTATGATGTCATCGCATTTCACACGAAGCAAAGTGCACGCGTTAAATATTCCTTTGCAATATCTTGATAATTGCTAAAGTTAAAGGAAACCTAAGTTTTGCTTGGAGTGGAACATCCTGCAGTACTGAATGAGCTCCAGAAAATAATTCATTACTTGGTGAAGTGATATCTGTGGACAATGGAAAATATGATAAGCGTAGTACAGAATTCATTCCAGCCTATCACCCCAGTTTTTGTTCATAAACTTTCCGAAATTTATTTGAAGTAAGATTTATTGTCATACGTCAAAAATACGGCATAAGTTGTTTACGCATAGTTTTGGTAATCTAACTGAATTACTGTTTATATCATGTTTTAAAAATGTTAACTTTCCTTGAAGCATAACAAAACTAATAATGCACAAGAAAAGTGTGGCCAGAGGAACGTCCAACAACACAGGCACTGTGCTCTACATGTCCCGAGAGAAACAGGCTCCAAGGACGAAGCGATAGGGTTAACTGCGAAGGAGGTGTTGGATGGAAGGGGAGGGGGAGAAACTTCATCAGCCGTAAGCGATTTACGTCGCCTCACGCGAAGAAAGTAATGAGTTAAAAACAGTACCTCGTTTGTGCGAGCGTCCAGCCGTGAAATTGGGTTATCGTAAGGAACGATAGCGAATATCTCGGGCTACAAGTTTTCCGTTCCCCCTACCCTCGCGGACATAACTTACCTCCCGCTCTGCTCTCGACCGACTTTTTTTTTTTTTTTTTTTTTTTTCATCCTTCGCCTTTTGATCGGCTGGGTTTAACCCCCTGAGGCCGTGGCGATGCCCGTAAACACGAAGAACCAGGGAGGATATGCCGGATTTATGGCTTCTGGTACTCGCCAACGCGAGATAGCGTCAATCCAGAAGTACTGCTTCAGAGAAGGAAAACAAAAAAAAAAAAGGTGAATTACTTGCAGTTGAATCACAAACAATCTAAGCACCATCCCTGTTCCATTATGCTTAACGCATAATATAACTAGGAGTCCGGCAATCAAGGTTAAACTCACAGCAGTCCGACGCGCCCGTCGGTCGTCCGTCCGTCCGGCAGTTATCCGTCTATCGTTTTCGTCCGTTAGTTGAAATCGATTCACAGCAATCCGTCGCCCATCAATAATCCGTCAATCCTTCTGTACGGGAAAATTCCAGTGTGACAACTTAACATGGCGATCTTTCTTTCGTTGGAGGTATGTTTTGGTTGGGAAAACATTTTCAAGAGAAAAAATTTGGGGGAAATAATTCTTTTACGTAAAAAAATTATATGCTAATTTTTTTACATTAAAATTTTTTTGAATTAACTACCAAAGATAAATAAACACATATCCATTGCCTTCCATTTTATTTCAAAGTGCGTAATCCCGTCTAAAAAATATCGTCAGAAGGCGGCGGTTCATCCGTCCGTCGAATGTCAAAGAATGGTTAATATTTAACGGATGGACGGATAAAAAAAAAAAAGTAGCCCTGCAATTGGTTAACGGTCACGTGACCGCCGGATGGACGGACGACTGATGGATGCGACGGACTCTTCTGAGTCCAGCCTAAGCTTTGTTGCGAGAGTCAATACTACTACAGTGTTTGAATTCTAGAGGTAACTAGCTAGCACTGTGTATTCTTTAACACGTTTGTGTGTTTTTGTATATATATTAGTTTTTTTTTTTTTTTTTTTCTGGCAACGTTTGGTAGTTTTGCGATGCCCTTCTATGTGCTTTCGGTATAAATATATTTGTCGAAACAATTTTTCAACAATATTGTCTTTTAAATAACTTATGGCTTGATTAAACGCTAGTGTTTGGGAATAATTATTGCACAAAATAAATAGCACAAACCTCAGATTTTATTTAAGAATGAAGTATAGACTCGGATTAAATTCGAAAAGCCATAGCTGAGGTGATGGGATTTACAACTTTAAAAACGGCATTTTATAATAATTTATTTATAAATGTAAATATGATGCGCTGAAACCTCACGCATTGGCGATATATTCTATAAATGAAACATTTATTTTTAAAAAAAATTTAGGGCCTAAATGGTTTCAGGTATTTTATAATTCATTCGAAAAAATTTAAAAGGAAGCTATTTTTGACAGTATCGTGTGATGTGTTAACAAAATATAACTTGCAGGTGGTGGTATATTAAATTATTCCAACGCTGAATCTTTATTGAATCTGTCGATATATCAGAATAAGGTTATTTTCCATGTACCGCTATCTTTTAAAGTAGCAGAAAATAAGTTATTTGTTGATTCTCGATATTTGCAATATCGCTAAGAACGGTAAGTAAAAGCCACTATTTTGAAAATTGATGTCTCGACCATTCAAATATAACGAAGTTGTCATATTTTTCACAGTGTTGCGTTTATAAAAAATGTTGGGAGTATCGTTTGAATAGTTCGCAAAATATAGCATACCTAAAACTTAAAAATTTTCAGGTAGCGATATTTCCAAAAAATTGGAAGTTAAACAGATAACTATTTGACTTCATGTTCTTGTTAGTTATTGTCATCAGGTAGAGAACGATAAGATAGTTTGACTGTTTATAAAATACTGGAAACTATCAAAGCAATTTTTATATGGTCACTACTTGAAAAACAAATTGTCTGATATTCTATAATTCCACCAGTACAGCCGGCCTATTATTTACTATTTGTGGATGGGATATAGAGCAAGTTTGGAGGGGACAGGTTGAATAGCAAATGGCATACGGAAGAAGCTTTCGATTAGCGAATTACTTTTCACATTAGAATCTGTCAGTATACCAATTTTGGCCAAAATCTTACACATAGTTTTTGACAGATGGCTAGTTATAAAAATTAAAGGCTGCCGTATTGAAAATAATTATTCGAAGCGGTTGAAAACAATGACGTCAGACTTCATCGCTATAGGTACTATGAGATTATCGAATTAAAGTGAAATTTTGTGTGCCGGTTCAGAAGTCTTTTCGGGACTCTCATCAAGATGACGGCGATATCATAAGCGCATCTTCTTGTAGGGAAGAAGGCTAAAAAGAAAATAGCTTTAAAGATTCCGGGCTACCAAAATTTTTTTTTTTCTGGGTTGGTCCAGTCATAACCAAACTTTGCTCAACTTTGAAGTAGACACGCGTCTGCAAACACGGCGAAGTTGGTCCGTATGTATAACCCGACAAACTTGGAGATTACACAACGTAGCTCCAGGGTGATTTGATAAAAGCAAACGTTGCCGTAGAAACTCACATCACGCTGGAAGGTGCCGTACAACAGTTCGCGAGAGCAGACTGCAAGATAAATACCGAGTATAGACTGTTCGCGGTTTCTCCGCACTTTTTGCTTCAAACCTTTGATAAATCAATGACGTATTCAGTTATTACCTAGATACGCCATGTATCATAACCATTTTATACTCCCGTTTCACATAAAAGTATCCAATTTTTTGTTCAAGTGAAGTTTCACTTATGTGTCATTTAAAAATTACAATATCTAATTTATAATATGTATGAACAGAAACAGTGAGAAAACATGTGGGTTGGTAGCGGCTAGTAAGATATAACTCTCATGCAGAATATTATTACAACTGAGTGCGCACGAGTTCGGTGCGTTAGCCTTAGGTGCAATTTTGTAGACTTGGTTAAGGTTAGTCTGCACGAGGCGGAGGAATATCCTGGAAGTAGAAGTTTGGCAGGGCTTCAGAAAAAGTGTGAATTAACCGTGATTGGATTATACGGATTATACACAGGTTAGGGAGCTCAATGCTTTTAGTTTGGCAACTAAAATTTTTTAACTTTATATAAGCTCTAGTGTCGTATGTGTACCAGATTATCTAATCTCTACGTTAAAAAATAAAATAATTGCAATAATAATAAATCAGATATAAATAACTACGTAACAAAGTAAAATAATTTTCTTTTATTATTCACGTTGCTTAAATTTTCAATAATAGGTGACCTCTATGGAACACTGCTCACCTAGCGGTGGAAATTTTCCCTATGCCGAACTCTCCTATAAGAAAACTAGTTTTGTTTCTAACTTCAGTAGAATGAATCTTATTGGCGTTAAATTGAGTACGATTGGTACCAACGTTTGAAAAATTTTAATTAAAAAAAACGGGCATATTATATTCTAACGAGAACGCTGACTGGCGTGCTTTAGGGGCCATGTATCAACTTTTAATAAAAAGTGTTAGGTGAACATTTGCGAATACTGGAGTGATTACTTTTGCGTTCTGTTTTATGATACACGTAAGTGTAAGAATGTGCAAATATGTATAGGCTGTTCACGGTAAAATGAGCACTTTTGAAAGCTCTGCTTAAGATATACTTGTACGCACGTTGTGTATTCCTCCACTTTATGTAAAACTATCATTGCCATGGCCGTCATCACTTTATTCATGCGTCGGTCAAGTGAATCTGTGGAATTATTAGAAAAGTAATATGTTACAAATCGGCTCATTCTTAGACGCGTTAAAAAAAACAGAGAGGAAAAAAAAATTCAGTTCGCGTAAATGATTACCTAACACTATTTATTAGACGTAAAGATATGGAACTATTTCCCATCTATCTTTACCAAGTTTATTGGACGCATGCCACTCAGTGCGCCCATTGAAATATATGCAGATAGGGGCAGTGATTTGTTTCTAATGTTGATTTCAAAAGTGTTCACTTTATCGTGAACGGCATTAAAATATTGTCACGGGCTCGCTTCATCGCCTCCCGCGCGAGCGAGCGAAGAGTAGTACAGAGAGTCGTCATATGATAGCGACGGCGGAGGCAAATCAATGGCGGGTTTCGAATTACAGACGCGCACCTCTGACCCTGGTTGCATTGTTTCCTGCGTTTATCTGAAGAATGCTCTGGACCTCGTTCTCTCAGCGCGACTCGGGGTGCGTTGAACCTTCCAGATGGTCAGGGCCAAGCTATAAATATTGCGACAGGCCTGCGGACAGGGAGTTGAGTTGAGTGGCGCTGGAGTTGATGAGTGAATGAGTCGCTTAGTTCCGAGCGATAAAAAACGAGCAATGACCAGCGGAAGGGAAGTCTGCGACTGCGGGTATCAAGCAGTGGAGTGTGCGGCTGGCAGGCTGGACTATTGGACTAAATGCGTGAGTGAAAGACGTAACAAATGGTGGCAACATATATACTGAACACCTGTTAATAATGAGTACGAGTTAATTGACTGAAACAGACAGAGAAGATTAAGAAGGATGTTAATAAGAACTGAAATATACATTAAATATTGCGCTCAATGTTAAATAAATAGGAATAAAAGTGGATACAGATAATTTATTGCTCTAGATAGGCCAATACCGGAGTGAATAAATTATAAATCAAATTTATTTATTTATAATTTTTATTAAGACCTCCAACCCTCACAAACTCAGATACGCCCCTTAGGCGTCACATCTAACACTATTTACATTTATATAACTCCATAGTTTCACTTGACTGACGTATAAACAAAGCGACGAGGCCTATGACAATGTTATTTTTGCATATGGTGGACTTATACACAATGCGCATAGAAGTATTTCTAAAGCATGACTTTCAAAAGTGCTCAGTTTATAGTCACGAGTTCTCGGAACGGAGGAAAAGAAAGTGCATACTAAACCCTGCCAAAAATATTATTTCTTGTGAAAGTAACTTATGCTGAAGCATTAAAATTTTAGTTCTAGTTGCTTGGGAAATAACTAAAATAATTTCAAATTAAAACAGACTTAGGACCCGCAACGCTAGAAACATTACCCAGTTTATGTCATTCATCATCATTTAAACTGATATTGAGCCTTATATCCGGCGACAGTGTTTGTTGTTTCACAAAAATTCAAAATACACCAGAAATACATTTTAAAATAAATTTTAAACTATGTTTAATAAACGGTTAGCTTTTAAAATGATTTAATTATTTTTGTAGGCCTGAACAGTTTGCAGTTGAATCATGTTCGTTCAGTACAAAAGTTACCGACTTCTAAGTGGCACGATGATACATGTAACAGCCAGTGGTGACTTAAATTAGTCAATTTTCGGTCTGTATATATCAGGAGAAAGTTTACTATCACCCTGGGCTGAATATAAAATAGTGTAATATATTATTTTTAAACCTTTTCCCAGAGCCCACAACCTCCAACGTCAAAACACGCTCCAATGAAAATGTAACCAACTTCTATTTCTATAGATCTGTAAACTCATCGATACTTCTACCGCTACAATAGGCAGCAGAATATCGTCGGTTCTGTAAATATGCTTCATCATCGTTATACTGGACGAGTGCGTTTGATAGTGCGACTGTAAATGTTAACTGTACGAAATTATTCGCAAATTTACTATATGCGTGTACAGGTAGAGTGATAAAGCGCAAATTGTGAAGCTATTTCCCATACATTTGTGCTGGTGTTCCTACATTTGCTCAGGAAACAGTCAAATGGGCAGGAAACTTCCCAATTTTGTATAGTAGTGACGCTAAACTTTCCAATGTTGTAGCAAAGTGTGTGATATTATTTCCATACGATACACGTGTTAGATAGAAACTTACAATTCAGTTTAGGAATGGTAACCAGCAAATTTATTTAGAGCGTGGTTCTTCGGTGGCGTAAAGGTTTTGATATAAATCTGCTATCATTTATTATCGGTTATTCCACACTTCTTGAATCAAATAACCCCATGTTTAACGTGTTTGGTTGTCTCCTTAATATGCCATGTATCACAATTGTTTTATACTTGCGTTATCATAAAATTACCTTATTCTTGGTTAAATTAAACATTTACATATATTTCACATATAAAAGGTAATATTTCATCTATAATTTATATGAATAAAAACAGAGATAGTACAGATGTGTTGGTAATGCCCATTAACACATAGTCCTCATGTAAAATATTATTACTCTGAGTAATCACGAATGCGGTGTGTTGTCATTTCGGTGAAACTCGGTTAGGCTTAGGTTTCATGACGCGGAGGAATATCTTGGAAGTAGAATTTTAGCAGGGAGCTAGAATTATTGGCAGTAACTGTGAACTGACTACATATTCTGGGAGATGATTTCACCCAGGTATTTCTCTACTCTTATTTACAGACAATTACAGGTATAGTTACTTAATACATGCCACCTCGACACACCACGTATTATATTTAGTTCTTACAAGCCTCTAAACATGATTTTTTTTCATACAGAAATTTGTTTTTTTGTGTTCCTCGTGTAATATGTTGCTCGCGGTAAAATGAGCACTTTTGAAAGCCCTGCTTAAGATCTGTTGGTATGCACATTCTGTATTTTTTTGCCATTTGCAAAATTAGCCTAGCCACTAACCCTATAATTTTGTCCAAGCGTCAATCAAGTGTAACTGTGAAATATGTGAAATTGTTAAGAGTGTAAATATTTTTGATAATATGCAAATTCTTCCTTTAGTCGGCGTAAAACAGACAGAAAATATTTCGAATAAATTCAGTGGCAAGAAATGTTAAAGTAGTACTTTGAATTCGACTTTAATATATGGGACTGCTTTTCGTATTTCGCCGCCAACTTAACTGCGAATATGCCAGTGAGCATGTCAGTTTAATTACATCGGGTTACGGGCGGTGATTTTTTTGCATAGGTGTATTTTGAAAGTGCACAGTTTTCCATATAAAGGCTGTTCATGATGAAGTGAGCACTTTTGAAATAAAATATAGAAAAACGTCACTGCCCCTGCCTACATACATTTTAATGGGCGCACTGAGTGACGTGCACCCAGTAGAGTTGGTAACGATGGATGGAAAGTAGTTCCATGTCTTAACGATGAGTAAAAGGTGTTAGGCAACCATTTGTGATAACTTTAAATTATTTCTTTCGTTTTCTCTTTCTATTAATGCATCGAAGTGTATAAATATGCAGATTTGTAAACTATTTATGTCCTTAATAATTCCACAGTTTCATTTGACCGATGCATGAATAAAGCGATGAGGCCCATGGCAATGTTAATTTTACATAAAGCGGAAGAGTACACAACGTGCATGCGAGTAGATCTTAATCAGGGCTTTCAGATATGCCCATCTTACCGTGAACAGCCTATATCGTCTGTAATGTTATTTTACCCAGCCTACCCTGGGGCGTGGTCATCATTCTATTTCCATGTCGGGAGCATATTAACGTCGCGAAAAAAAAAAAAAAAATCTAGGTGTAAGTTGTCATGGAAGGAAGTGTCGTGGCCACAATATCGCAAATTCCGCTTCGGCCAGTTAATGATGTTCACGCGATTGGACGGGCTCTTCAATAAGCGCAAAATAGAATGGGGAATTCACTTCTGGAGTCGCTTCAGATTATATACGTACATTTCTTGTTCCTGGAAGCAGCTGTGATGCGCCATTATCGCGCCCCGTTGCGCTAATCGTGGCCTGTTATCAGAACACTATCAAGCGAACCGTTCGTGATATAATTCATTTTGAACAATCGAAACAGAACGCGTGTTACATACCGAGTAGGCAAACAACACAACAGAGTACAGCAATTTAAATAAGAACTTTTCAGGGGAGCAGCACAGTTGCCTTAATCACTTGAAGATAAAAGTGATACTTACATTTTAGTCTTACATTTTCTTCATGAATACACTGCCGAAGTTTGTCCCCATATTTTAGAAACACGTTGTATATATTTTTTGAGGCGGTAGTTTTTTCATCCATTGGAAATTAATATATATTTTCTGTTCCTTGCTAATAAGAGTCCGGTAAATTACAATACATAATTGAGTATGTATTGTTTTAAACCATCGTCTTTGCCACGCAGCTGGTAAGTTAAACTTGCGTTATGTTGAAGTTCGGAATTCATTCGTGCATTAAGGCCAGTTTCGCCTCAGGGCCTTGAGATCTCGTATTATTCTTTCTCTTAAAATGTGTAAAGGCGGACCCTTGAAGAAATTTTTTACTTACTTTCCCGAGGAACAGTATGGAGGAATTGGACGTGTACTTAATTGCTACTAATCTGTTTCAAAATTATATATTGAAAATCATACCTGAGCAATTATTTATCCAAGGTTTTGAGGTGAACCTAAATGTTCTAGTAAACGTACGCAGTTACGTGGGAAGAGATCGACTTGCCGAACGGTAAGGGTACTCTGGTCTTTTTAAACCGTCAGAAATATATAAACATTGTGTGTGAAATATTCGCTGTCACACACTGAACCAACATAAAGGTTAGAAAAATTCAGCCATCTGCCAAATGTCATTAGTTCATCGCTTCAACCGCCTAACTTATCCCAATCAAATAACACACGCTTTTAAATATTTCTATGCCTGCGCTGTCAACACAAATTTGTTATTTAACTAAGTAATTGAGCATCGTTTACGCTAGTGAAAGGAGCGTGTAAGGTGACGGCACAGAGTCCTTACTTCTTCTCCGCACGTTCGCAGACGGCCTGTCGGTGCCGCGGCGGGCGAGTGTGCACAAACCAAAGCTGCGACTGACAACCATCCGTCGAATCCGACAGTCGCCCCTGTCCGTCAGGCGGTCACGTGTCTCAAACTTAAACTTTCGACGAACCGACGGATGGGCCACCGCCCTCCGACGACATTCCTTAGACGAGAGTACGCATTTTGAAATAATATGCAAGGTCGTGGATATTCGTTTATTCTTCTTGGGGGCAAATTCAGGAATTTAAAACGAAAACAATAATTCGGTATAAATTTTTATCACGTAAATAGATAAGTTAGCCAAAATGTTTCTCTCTAGAAAATGTATTTCCAACCAAAATACACCTTCTACAAAAGAAAGATCGCGCTGTTATGTTGTCACCAGTGGCGTGTGGTGAACTGTTGCAAGGTAAGCTCTCGTTAGTTCTGTGCTGTAACCCGTTGCTTGTTAGTTTACACTTCCGCCACTAAAACTGCTGCGTGCGCCGAGAATGTACAGCTGTGAGCAAGCACCAGCTTACCCCGCAAACAATTCACCACACGCTACTGGTTGTGACGGTGAAATTTTACCGTACAGAAGGATCAACGGTCGACGGATTGTTGTGAGCCCGCTTCCAACTGACAGACGAAAAAAACAGACGTATGACTGACTGATGGACGGACGGGCGACTGACGGCTGCGACGGATGGTTGTGAGCCCAGGTTAAGCTGCGACGTGCGATCTAAGATCCATCCTTACTAGCCAGCATTATGGCCTTACTTGCTAACAGTAGCGATCCAAGCTCCATCCTTACTAGCCAGCATTATGGCCTTACTTCCTCACACTAGCGATCCAAGCTCCATCCTTACTAGCCAGCATTATGGTCTTACTTCCTAAAAGTAGCGATCCAAGCTCCATCCTTACTAGCCAGCATTATGGCCTTACTTCCTAACAGTAGTGATCTAAGCTCCATCCTTACTAGCCAGCATTATGGCCTTACTTCCTAACAGTAGCGATCCAAGCTCCATCCTTACTAGCCAGCATTATGGCCTTACTTCCTAACAGTAGCGATCTAAGCTCCATCCTTACTAGCCAGCATTATGGCCTTACTTCCTAACAGTAGTGATCTAAGCTCCATCCTTACTAGCCAGCATTATGGTCTTACTTCCTAACAGTAGCGATCCAAGCTCCATCCTTACTAGCCAGCATTATGGCCTTACTTCCTAACAGTAGCGATCTAAGCTCCATCCTTACTAGCCAGCATTATGGCCTTACTTCCTAACAGTAGTGATCTAAGCTCCATCCTTACTAGCCAGCATTATGGCCTTACTTCCTAACAGTAGCGATCCAAGCTCCATCCTTACTAACCAGCATTATGGCCTTACTTCCTAACAGTAGCGATCTAAGCTCCATCCTTACTAGCCAGCATTATGGCCTTACTTCCTAACAATAGCCACTAATGAAGGTCATTCGTTCAAATATCTCGTACAGGCGAACTTGCTACAGTAACTGTATGGTTACTTTCAACTTTTCTGAAGTCCTGCTTAAGTTTTACTTTTCAGGCTATCCCTACGCCTCAAGCATGCAAAGTTTAACCAAGTCTAGAAAATCACGTTACAGGGAAAACGCATCACATTCATGCGCACTCATTATAATAATATTTTTCATTGGAACTATTTCTTACTGGGAATTACCAACACACTTTTATGTGCAGCAACACAGGCTTGCTAACCCGATTGCGAGCACAAACGTAACAAGCGGAATTGGGACGAAGCCTTGAGCGATTCAAACACACTCACCTCCAACGAGTCGAAGGCAGGGCCGGTTGTTATTCATCACGGGCCACCGATATTACGGCTGGAAACACGGCGAACGAGGTCTTCTGTCACCGAGAAAGTGCACCAGGAAGACGTCCAGAGATGTGGGCGTGCCGTCCGCCGAGATACGTCTAGTCTTCAGCCTTCGGCATCATGTTTAAGGTGACGACGTTCCTTATGGTCTATAGAGTGGCGCGGATTTCATTGAACAAGTAACTAAATAATTGACAGTAATAATTATTATAAGAATGTAACCAGCTAGTATATCAACAGCTCCTCCAAGTCAATGAATAGCTAATGGTATTTGTAAAAGAGATGTAATTGATATTCATATAATATAGAGACGATAAAAACAAATAGTGTTACTCCTATGAGCTATGCCTAACTCTTAGTTCACGTTAATAAAAAGTTAAACACATATAAAGTAAACTACACATCTGAAATATAAAAATTAAATAAACCTATTTTCTCTCTGTTTCTATTTGTATTAAATATAAATTAAATATAATTTGTAAATAAAATATAAATACTATTATAATTTAACCAAATTTAAGATACGTTTATGTTAACCGAAGTATAAAACACTTATGTGTGATAGAGCTACATGACAAATTTAGGGAACAACCGAACACATTATACAAGGGGAGATTTTTAAAATGTTTGATTCAGAAATTCGAAGGAAAAAAACCAGCGAGTGGACTATAGTCACCGATCATAAGAGCAGGGCACGTTTCACAGAACGGCATTGACAATCAAACATATGACGACTTCGTTTCCCGGGGCTAATTTGTGGTCGGGTTACGCCTACGTGAAACAGACCACCGTGCCATTCTGCTTTCTGTGTAAATATTAATTTTTTGACCGAGAACGTCCTCCAGTGTCTGATTATCTCTCGGAGGCACACTTCCGCAACACGTGACAACCTAATATTCTAGCCACCATTTTATTTCACGGGTTTTAAAGAATAAATCTGACTTGTTTGCTGTTTGTGAATTATGTTCTACCGCAAATTTTTCTATGCGAATCCCTTCCGTATTTTGCTTCTGCCATTTTTGCGAATGCGTACTGGGTTATTAAAGAGGGCTAGGCGTTACATTTTTCATTATTTATTTGTAGGCGTTATATATTTTTCCATTTATTTCAATTACACAATAAGATCTATTTTAAATATACAAATTATAAAAAATATCTCACAGAGAAAAATTAGCCAAGAACTACATGATTTCCGCATACTTTAAATTTATGTCTGTCATTTTTTAATATTTTACTATCATAGGTATGCCTAAATTAAATTACAACACCGTCTACAGTGCGTCTCACCTTTAGATTGCAGTAGAGTGTGCATGGCGCGCGCTGTTTCCAGATGGCTAGAGTTATCAATAGCCAAGAGGTTATACTGTGTTGGCAGAATAACTACATACGTACAGAACTACGTAACAAAAATTGTCAAATTGTATAGTAGTGTATAGATATATAATTATTTGATTAGCTACCCACTGCAATCTAAGAGTGAGACGCACTATACCAGTTGAACTTATATACATTTTTTTTTTGTAAATAGGTTTTGTTTATTTACTTTGCATATTTCAGAAACAATAAGATTCTTATTTACCCACGTCGTTATGTGGCATCAGTTGATCATTTTTTTTACAATTGGCAAATTACTCTACAAGCAGTGTCATTTACATGGAGGGTAAAGAAACTCTTTAGAGTCCCGAATTCTGAAGGTTCATCGGGCCCCGCTGTTCGCTGAATGTTTGCTTAACGTGCCGTACATCAGCTCCGCGTACAGTTAGTGTCTGTTTGTCACGACGGATGCTTTGTTATTAGCATTTGCTATTGTCGACCCGGCTACCGCGCGTGTGATGTGAAATTCTCACGGATTGTAGCCGCGCCCCTTTGATTACCTTGTTTATTGACGCCCGCGCTCCTGCTCGCTTCACGATTGTGCAACCACCATCGAATAGAATTCTTCCTCCTTGTTATGCCCGCACGCGTGTTTTTGGGTCCACGTTCCTGTTGGGCTGCGACACGCCGAGCTGGCGTTATTAGATTTATGGCTGCGAGGGGTTTAATTTCGATCGTTTTTGCCTCGACATTGCGCGACCATGTCTGTAGGCTTATAACCTGGTAATTAATGAACGCGGAAATGAATTACGTTTCGTGATTCCTTCTGAAATTCTCGTAATGCTGGAGCGAATAATGCACTCCTGTTTCCGTTTTGCTGAACCCAGGACGCAACTCCATAAACAAGAACGCAATAATTAATTAATATTTCTGTTGGTTTAATTAGTTTCCATGTGTCCCCAACCGCACGTTCCCCATTATTCCTTCTTTCTTGTGTGCAGCGACTATGGCATTTTAATTACCGTGAATTCAAAATGTAAATTTTTCTTGCTATACTTCATTGCGATTTTGGAATCACAAGGTTTGTCACAATAGTAATCTGTTCTGGAATAAATAATTTTCGAAAAGTTGGGTTGAAAATAATGTTTCCGAACGTATATAAGAATGCGGTTTTTCTGGAATAACCTAACTAATTAGAAAAAGCAATAAAAACGATTAGTACAGTCGAAAATATTAATTACGTTTTAGTAATATGCTTCTAAAGTTACTATTAACAATATAATAATTTTCTGATCAAGAGTAAAACTAAATTAATTGTGAAATTTAATTTGATGACAGTGTTTCATTATTGCAATGCTAGTTATATGTCCATATAGCAATGAAAATCTGTGGCAACTGTTTCGCATTGACTTGTAGGTGGGTAGTTGGGATTAATGTCTCGTCGATAGCGGGGTCATTAGGGACGGTGTATGTTGAGCAGGGGAGATGGATTGGGGAAGGAATCAGCAATGGCCTTTGTTATAGACCCATCCCAGAATTGGCCTGGAGCGATTTCAGGGAACCATAGAGGACCTAAAACAGGATGGCCGGACCGGGAATCGAACCCGGGGTCCTCCCGAATGCGAGTCTAGTGAGTTACCACTGCGCCACCTCGCTCGATACATTGGATGGTAAATTATGAAATTTGTGTGAACTAAAGTTGGCTTTCGCATGGCTTACGATTCCAATCAATACTGCGAATGCAACCAATTCTTGGGTTACGTTACGTAACGGACTTTCGCCTTTAATATTTGTTTGTAGCACGACCGTGTTTGAATAATTGAGTTAGTGCGGAAATAAACAATTTTTTTTCTTTTGCGCGTGGACTGAATAAGTGAGAAGAACTCGGCGAATATGTGTTCAAGTTTTGTCGCAAACCGTGGAACGTTTCGCCTGAAATAAAGATACAAATTATCGGTACACATGAGGACGAAATTTATCTCCCGTACGATAAACCCTGCTTTTTGCGATGCTGAAATGTTTTTTGAGAGTTTTTTTTATTCATTCATTTCTCTCATGATTGTGCAAATTTCTTGGCTCCCTAGGGCATCGACCGGTTCAGTTTTATCGAACAACAGCCCAACATGCAAGGTGCGAGTTTCGAGTTATTTATTGCCAAGTTTTTTTTTTTTTGTTCCCACGTCGGTATTTTTTTCTTTGCGGTTCATCTACTATCCTCCGCCACTAAATCTTCCCCTATACCTCTCCGCCTACCCTCCCCCCGTGGAAGTTTCTGGGTGCCGGCAGCAGGCGGCAGCTATTGCAGGTGGTGGGTACATAGCAAGTTTCATCACTGAACACGAATTCTGGATCAAACAATAGAGTCCAGTGGTTACGTTAGAAATAATAAATCGTTACCTATTATTAAATTCAGACATCGGAACGTGCAGACAGGTACAAAGAAACAGGCGGAAATAACAATCACACAACAAAGTTAAATGTCAGGAGCAAATGAACATTGTAAAATGATATATTTCACGTAAAAAAAAAAAGAATTAATAACTTCTCAAGAGATAAATTTACGGGCGTTGGTCACGAATAAAATTGTTATTTTAAATTGTACTACATATCTACTGTTTAACTTGTAGACATTATCTTTGTCTACATCTTCCTCAAAAAACACGTTTTGCAAAATTACATGTCAAAGTCAAAAATTGTACTGTTTTTGAAACGTAGATTTACACATTAAAAAAGCATTATTAGTCGAAAATTTAACAAGAGAGACTGAAAGGTCTTGTCTAAACTCATTTGAAGGTATGTCTGCAAAAGATGGTTTTACAAAATTTCAAGGGCGGCTACAAATGAAAAATTTGCAAACATTCTTTACATTCAGAAATTTTTTGAACATGAAAAAATATTCCATTACACGATTTTATAAACATCATCAATTAGCTTTCGGCATATTCTTTGAGCGTGAATTATCTCATTCCTCTACGTAAGGCAGTTTTCATTAGGTGTACATTTCGAAAGCAGTAAATTTGGGATTTCGACTTGCATTTATGCAAAAAAAAAAAATATGCACTCGATTTTTTTTCTTGTGGTAAAAATATAAAATAAAATTTTTTTCATGGCCGACGTTCATAAATGAGAAAACATGCCGCTTGAAGGAGGTTCTATCTGACACGTACAGGATTTTTGTTTAAGACGTATTTAATTGCTTCGTGTAGTTTGCAGTTATCGTACTCCTGAATAAACCGCCGACGAGAGCTGAGTAGCCCTACAGATGTAATATCCCACATAGGTATAAATTATAGTATTCGGGTGTACGTCTGTAAGCCATGACGAGGCTAAAATGAACTGTTTATAATGAACAACTAAATTAATACAGGCACATGTTACGAGTATGCAGAACATTAATTCATGAATTAATTCGTGAATTAATTCATTGACCGTGTAGTACTTTAAACGTTTCGTCGTTTGAGTCACTAATGCAATTTTACCCAAGTTTATTCAAAACTTTTCACATAACTCAGAACAGATAATAGACTCTGCAGTAACAAAACCAGTCTTTTGTGCAGCCCGGTGTACAGTTAACGCGAACACCTGGCAACGGCTTAGATAAACAAAGTGTGCTGTGAGCTCACTAAACCACAAGTTGCAAGACCAAGGGGCCCTACGTTATTTTTTAAGAAGAAGAAATACTTGAGATTATTACTTACAACGAGCGCAAGTAAAAATCAACGTGGGACCTAACGTGACTTAATCAACAAGCTCACACCCATATATTACAGCAGTTACGTATAGAAAGAGTGTCAATAATAGCGGCTTTCGTAAATAATGAAGTTGTTTTATTTTGGGTTCGGTATACTTTGTGAATTGTTTACATTTTTAACGTAATAATTTCCTAAGCCTTGAAACACACACACACACACACACACACACACACACACACACACACACACACACACACACACACACACACACACACACACACACACACACACACACACACACACACACACACGTGTGTGTGTATATATATATATACACACACACACACACATATATATATATATAATTTTTGAATTTTAACCTAGAAAAGTTAAATATTTAATTTTAATGAATGTGTATATTCTTAATATAATTATGTGATTGTTAATGTATAATTAATTTTTTTTTTTCACATTTTAAGTATTATTGATAATTTTTTTTTTTGTATTCTGAAGGTTTTTTTTTCTGGTTTTACTGGAAGTAAATTTTTTTTTCTTTTCCGTAATTACGATGTTGCGGGGGGTCGATGCTTCTGGAGCGACCTTTTAATTTGAACGCTGGGTTTAAATTGCTTTATGATCATGAGCGCTATCATAAGCCAGGTTATATATTTATGTCCCAGTAGTGAGTGTAAGTTTTGAGGAACCAAGCCATGTCAATAAGAGGGCTTAGGTTACCGTAGGCACAGTGTTTTTAGTGTTTTCCAAACGCTTCAGATAATAACTTACAAAGAGTGGGGGAAATAAAAAAAAAAACAATGGGGCCTAAAGTGACGTAATCGACAAGATCATGCCCAGATATAAGGAATGAAATTGCATACTTTTTGGTATTATGTCGAAATACGCTTTAAAATTCGATATACTGTCAATTATTCGGTCGGTGAGGGTGGGTTAGTTCAAAACATTTACCTCCACAATCCTCCTCCCCCCCTCCCGGATCTTAAAATGCGTAACGTTCGCCCGGATATTTTCAAAACGATGATGGTCGAGTGAAACGTTTGACGTTTAAGGCAAGCTATAACTTATAGCTGCCTGCTTGAAAAATTGTGGGCATCTTAATTGTTTTACCAAAGAATTGGCAATTCCAATCTTACCATTTTTGGGGGTAATTATAATCTATTGCGCTACTATAAAATTATTATTAGCGATTACGTCCATTTGTTGTGTACTGTGGAGTTTTTGTATAGTTAATATACATCAGTGAAGCATAATACTAGTGTAATCACAGGTTTCGAAATACAAAAGGGATTTGGTTTTAAAATGTCTACGTTTTCAAATGACGCAGAGCGAGGTGTAGCAGTGGTAACCTTTTGAACTTTCATTAAGGAAGACCCGGGTTTGAATCCTGGCCCAACCCTCCTTATTAAGGTTTTCCGTGGTTTCCAAAGATCAATCCAGGCAATTCTGGGGACGGGTCCTTAATACTTGCTCCGTCTCTAATGACATCGCTGTCAACTCACCTAATTTATATTTCTGACACTTGAATAATTATTCAAACCCAAAAATAAAACTACAGTGTTGTGTTATAAAATAAACTGATGATAATTTGTCATTCCATTCTCTTTAGAATTACTCATGTAATAAAGGATCTTTGTCGTTACTGATATCAAATCCTTGCGAAGTTCGTAAGTCGCAGTGTATCAGTTTCGCGAGGCCTGTCGCGGGTGTAAGGCTTCGTCTCGAGAGTTTCGTTGCGAGCGGAACTTTGCCCCCGGCCCTCGGCGTACGTCAACTGGGTATCGCCCGATCGCCGGCGCCGAGTCATAAACCATAACGCGCACGGGACCGCGCTACAACCTCCTAACTCCTTCGGCTTCCTCCCCTCGCCTCGCCTTCCTTCCTCCTGCCAAGGTGCGCCCGTGAAAGCACACTGTGTCGTGACCGCCGCCAATTACATACCTCACCGGCCCTCCGACAAAACACCCCGACACGAGACGTCGATAAGGGCGAGCCGCGATAACTCAGCGGATACGGCTGCCACCCCAACCATCTTGCCAGCTGACCGCTCGGGGTCATGTGTTATATTACCCCCCCCCCCTTTTTCCCCTCCTCACCGGACGCCACAGCTTTATTACTAGCGCAGCGCGATATTTCAATCAAATTTTTAATTTTTTTTTTTCTCTTCTCCGCGCTTCGTTGAAGAAGAGAACACACGTTTGAGCCACCCGGGGCATGGGTGCTGCGTCACATGTGGCGAGCCATTGTTCCTCTTTGAATATACATCACCATTTTATACACACACGCCGATTTATTGCCGTAGGTGTTCACTCGTTGTATTTCGTTCATTCTTAATTGAACAAATCTGAAAGTCTCGAACCACTTTATTCTCTTTGGGACTTGAGCGTCATTCGCTGTGTGTAAAATATTAACATCACCGCGTATTCAACGTCAAACAACATTGCGAATGTTTTACGCATATCAATATTTCCTTTTCAGTTATTCTCGCTCTGACATTTAAACGTAGAAAAAGAGAAAAGAATTTTAGTGGCTGACACGTAGTTGAGAGCCGTGTATTCTAGCCTGGATATCTGCTCAGACGATGTTTTTATCAGAAGTGAAAGTTTCCAACCTCAATATAGGCAAACGCCAACGTATTTCCTTAACATTTGTGCTACCATTCCCATGAATGATTATCACTTTAAAATCTAAATAGATAAAACTGCTCCGAATCATGCGATTTCGAGTGCAGATCTGTCTGAAAAAGCTCCGCTTGAATCAATAAAACTCCACTGACAGTTTTAGTTGCAGGTATTCACTGGTTAAACAATATACTCTACTGATTCCTACACTTCTCTTGTAAAACTACTAGTTTGTAAAACTACAAGGCCTGTGTTTGTAATATACCTCAAAAAATGTTTTTAATATATCTACCGACGCGTTTACGCGAGTTTCAGCAAAATGGCGGACACTCAACAACGTAAAACCATATTTAGCTCGTTTCTGAAAAAACTATGGGTGATGTAAATCGCAGTTGTGTGCAAGAAAAAAATGTATTACAAGTTTTGATGATGTAAAACACTCAAGAAAACTCAAATAATCATAATAAAATGAGAATCTCAATAAAGCGTGACCGTATTTTCATTAACTGTTAGTATGTCCTAGACACATAGAACTTTTAAATCGGCTCTCAATATCTCGTTGTTAAGAGCCGTCCAAATCTCTTAACTCAACAACAGAACTCTTAAAATGAAATAAATATACCTATTCTTGTTAACGAATTACATATATTAATATTTTGTAGCTATTTGCAACTAAATTTACTATTAAAAAAGCTTGAAACTGGCAGGTTAATTTTGTGTTGTGGTTGAGGGTGCCGGCTAATGATACAAGTGGTATAGGCTCTAGTCACCGTGCTGGCAAAATGTAATCTTTTTTCTTCGTCAATTATAACTTGAAAAAAAAAAAAAATTTATTCCTTGTTATTAATTTATCACATTTGCTTTCTAGCTGCAAATAAAATAATGTTATGTACACTTCTCAATAATGTCAGTTGTAATACAAGGCTGCCAATAAATATCTTGCAGATTTTAGAAGAAAACTCTATTTTGATTTATAAAGGATATTCTTGGCAACTGGGTTTCCAAAGATTTTTCTTGTAAATGCACAATTTTTTTTTTTTTGAGTTTTTTGAATTGCTCTGGCTTGGCAGTAATACTCCAGTGCATTTTACTGATTCGCCAGAAGATAACAGCTCATTAACTAAAGATGCAGTAAAATAATTTTAATGATTGAAATCATTGATTCAGATTCATAGTGATAGGTACGTTACAATCGTGACAAGTATAAAAAATTCAAAATAAATAAAGGTGATTAGAACAAATTCGATGTCTTGACCTCCAGAATGCGAGTAGGTGCACGGCGCCACATGGTTTAACATTTTAGTAAATGTTATAAACGCGGCCTGCCAAAATGTGTACATATATGTTCGAAGTTCTTTAACGCCTTATCTTTACTTACTCTGTTCGCTTCGGTTCCAAATTAAAATTCCTCGGCAATATGGCCAGCAGTGGGTTTTAAGGTGGTCAGTCAACTCGAAATATTTCCCAAATCTCTTTGTTTTAAAAGTCTAGCTCACAAAATCAATCTATTAAGGGGACTATGTAGCTGCACTTCCAAAATCAAGAAGCGAGGGAGCCATACAGGGCGACACTAACACGCACGCCTAGTGCCTCATCGCTCCTACGCGCAAGGCGTGCAGTGTTTCCGTCCTAACGCTGTACTGTTCAAATTAGATACGTAACATGCGGGTTTTATTACACGCGATGAAAGACCACAGATCAAACTACGCCCGTACTTTTGTACTTTCTCTTGCCACTTAAGAAAACTTGTATACACAAGCTTTAAAAATGCGATGTTTGACCATTTTGAGGTTTTTCTTTTCTACAAGAATACGCTTAATATGACAAAAGTAAAAATATAGGGGCCTAGATAATGTGTTTTTGTTTTACTTTGCTGACAAAAAATCCTATTTTCAGAACTTTTATTTACCGAGATACACGTTTGCGCGCAAACTACAATTTCACAGAAAACGTTTGAGTACATAGGACCCTTAACGACTAGCGAACTATAACGGCGCCTTTCTCAAATCAGGGGTGTAATAAATTAACCATTATTTTGCAGAGATGCACATAGATTTCAGTGCAAATGTGATAGACACCAACTCAAGGTCACCACTTGCTAAGAGTGAGGTTCAGATAGATTTCTGGCTAAACCTTGGAGTATTGTGCTGTTTATTACTGATATGTATGTTAGTTTATGTGATATCCTTCTCTCTTATAGCCGAATTCATTATAGTAGGGTATTCACAAACTGAAAATAATATTCTCTCATGCGTTTATTGCTAATATAATGAAATAGAGTTGAAATTAACTAATAATTGACGGGATAATGTGTATTTCAACGCATACCCGTAACCAATATAAAACATATCTTTATGATTAAATTACTTAATTAAATATTGCGTTTCAGCCTTTTGACTTAAAACGCAACCCTCTGTTCTGACGTTAGAAATGATTTGTAGTTTGTTACATTTTCAATAATTAAAGAAGTCGACTGGAAAAGGAAAGTAAACGGAATTATGGAAATAACCCGATATCAATCTTACATAAAGAAAAATTCTGCTCCGACATCTTTCAGTACAGCCATAAACAAATAGTTAAATATTGCCACATTTGGAAGGAGACGAGATTGGCGCGAAACTCGCACAGGCCACCTCTTCTCATCTTCTCAGCTTGTGTGCAGTCATTAATAATAAGAGAGTGTCGGTGCTCGTAGTTGCGTGACTTCACTTTACAGCAAGATGCGGAACAGTTATATCGCCCGTTCTGTCTATTCTACCTCACCCAAGTCTCACCGAATCCCTTATCAGCATGACGTATCTTACATTATAATGCACGTCAAATGCATGTTGCTCGGGGTGGAATTCGAACCCACGACCTCTCAGAGGCTTGCACGCTTTTTAACCCTATCGTCACTGCGTACCATCTACGCCCGTATACAATTCATGAATACCACAAAAGTCTTCCAAAGATAAAGTTATCCTGTAGCTCCTGCTGCGTTTCCAGGTACATCACGAAGCACTTCGAGGATTCATGAATTCTTAAATTTCATGGAGCTCCCCCCCTCCGGCTCACCCTCCCCACCGCTCCCTCTGCCAAGTCAGACGGAGGAAGAAAAGTTGTCGATACGTATCCCCAGAGTGTCCCACCAGTGTTGGCAGTGGAGATGACAAGCGAAGAACAAAACCCGAGTAGAGGGGGAGTTATTATACAAGCCGCGGCGTCTCCGAACGGGGCGCATTCAATATCGAGGAGGGGTCGCGGGCCTCCCCAACCCCCTTTTGCCAACCCCTCCACGGGGGGAGACGAATCTGACACATCCATTTTCTCGCCTGGCGGAAACAGCGCGATAAAGCAGGTCGCGTCAGCCACACCCTCCCTCCCCCCGGGACACCAATCGAAGTTTTCCGCTCTACGCGTTAATAAATTTCCGGGACGATGACGCGAGAGAGGGAGAGTTTGGGTTGGGGGAGGGGGTGACACTCGCACGGCGTGACGACGAAGCCTGTAGGGGGTTGCTGCGGCCTGGAAAGGGGTGGGACGTCCGCGGATGGGGTTGATTTATTCCCGCATCCTGAGAAACCATCGTCATTTCCTCTCCGGTGTACGCCGGGCACAACGAGTGGCTCTTGTGTGGACCCTCGTCACCTCCCCCACCCCCAAATCCCCCCTCCCCCCCGCTCATTTCCGCTACCACCGGTGTCCTTTCACGAGCACAGGAAGTCCTGGAGAGGATATCCTCGAATTAGTGCTCTAACAAGCTGTCTCATTACCGTCATAAAGATACCCGTTTCTCCTATTGCGATGTAGAAAATCATTCTGGCAGCATAGTCCGCCTCAGCTGCTTTAGGACATTTTCAGTGATATATAAATATTTACGCTTTAAAAAATTAATTACTACTGTGCCTTCGGTTTTAACTGAAATGTATGATTGCCACAAATAAAGTTAATTAGCAATTATACTGAAAAACTATGAAATTCGCAAAACAACTAGAAAATTAACGGACGTTTCCATAGGGACTATAGGTTTGGGGATGTATTTACTTATAATGTCGTAGATACAGATGGCAGACAAAATGATATGAACACCCGTATGAAGACAGACTGTGATTCGTGTTTGCTTACAGCCACGTATCCTTGCAAAGAAGTGCCCCTCCTTAGCGGCCGTGAGGTATCAGCTACCAGCAACACTGTCACGGTTTGTATGTGAACTTCCTGCTAGCAGTCACGCATTGTCAAACGTCTCAAACCTTCAAAAGACGTGCGACGTTCGGAGCTCTCCTTGATGCAGGTTCAGTAACGAATGTAGTTAACCTAGCGGATGTTGCGAGAAACACTTTTCAAGTGTTATGGCAACCGGCAAACATTACACCACGACATCATCCTCAAAACAGAACAATGGAAGAATATCAAAGCTCACACATGACGACAGAAGGGCGTTGTCGTGTACAGAGTTCCGAGCACAAGGCATGGATATCTCAGATAGGGTTTTTTTTTGGTCACTCGTCACCACGACTCCGAATCTATCAAAACTCTCCACGGGGAACTAAATGCTGAGAACGTTCATGGCAGAGTGATGACTCGCATAACGCTTTGTAGCGAGGGAAATATTTCCGAAAGCACAGCAACAGGGAGTTTCGCCTGGTATTTTCAATCCCCTGATTCTAACATAAGTGAAACTAACTGGGTCAAAACATCGCATCAATTCGAACTGGTCATCTGGTTTTTTGGATTTACATTTCCCCTATTTCGGACCACCGGAGGTGATTTTGTTTGCAGTCTGCCTGCATAAGTCTACCATGCCTACTACTTTCTTCTGACTATTTATAATGGAGGGGGATCTTTTATCATGTGGGGTTGGATATTTTTTCGTACTCTAGGACAACTTGTATTCTTCCACGGGAAGATTATGGCGCAGAACTAACTTATTCTGAGTTATAATCTCCATTCTACTCTCAAAATTATTTTCTGGAGAAATACGTATGCCGTATGTTTCAGGGAAACACTTTCCATTCTATGTTTCGCTTTGTCCAAGCATGGTTAGATGAGCACGAGTGTATGAAGCAGAACATTTGATTCTGATATCCTCCTCGATCACTAGATTATATCATAAGCAAAAATGTGTGAGAATTGCACTTTTGAGGCCAAAGTGAGTGGTAGGTTTCCATGTCCAGACTCTTAACTATAAATCGCTCTGAACTAGGAATGTGCCTATGCATATTTCTTTAAACGGAGTACACAACATGTATTTGTAAGTCCCACGTCGGAACAAGTTGTATTTTGGGACAAAGGCCACTTACGAAAAACGATTCTGTGCCATGTAACACGTGTACATGCTATTTTATTTGCCATATGTATATGGATAACATTCGCATCTTCACTATCTAGGGACCACGGTGGCTGGACAGTTAGCCTGCTCGCCTCCCACCAAGGCGACCCGGGTTCAATCCCCGGCCGGGTCACTCCGGATTTTCGCATGTGGGAATCGTGCCGGACGATGCCGTTGATTGGCGGGTCTTCTCGGGGATCTTCCTGCTCCATACTCGCCTCAATCACATCGATGTTAAGAGCCGCTAAAACTCACTCACTCATTCTCTATCTAGCCGTAAATCGCAAGCCCCATGCTCCACGCTACACGACAGAGTTTAAAGTTCTAACTACAGCAGACAAAGGAAAGAATTATTGAAGAGTGTAACTGTAATAACAGTTAGAAGGCGGAGGTTCCTTGGAGCGATAGAGAATTAACAATAAAATGACAAAGCCAAGCCTTTTCATTGTGAAAATATTCGCAGAAATGGTCTTGCGTGAATTTCAAAAAAGCACACTTTTTAATTATACTCTAAAGGTGTTCACGGATAAAGGTCATACGTGTTACTTTATTTTATGTGTTAGATTACTTAACAGTTTTAAGGTAAGAGTACATCAGTTCAATACGGATTGTCATCATTGTGCTTCAACAACTAGTTTAGATAAGCGAATCTATGATGATGCTAAGATGCATTATTAGCTCCTACAATTTTGTGATCATGGCACAGGAAGTTTCTGGGGATTCAGGAGTAGATATTAGTTTATTTAAGGATATCCCGAGCATTTTTTTTATTGGACACGTAGCCTTTTTTCTAATACAAAGGTAATTATACCTTTCTTAAACAATTATACAGAAATATATCCTACGGAACATGGTAGGTACAAATATATTCTTTGCATTAAGAAACGTTTTCAGAAATGTTGAAAAAGTACTGTTAAAAACACAAAGATGTAACTGGCGTTGTTCACACTTCTGTTTACTACAGCTTAAGCTGACCTCTAAATTGATGATGCAATGTTTGCTCACTTGACCTTTGGCATCAGAGACTTAACAAACTGAAAAAAAATGCGGTGAATTTACCACCAAATGTTCTAGCAGATGTCAATAATTTTAACTGTCATGCCTAGACTTACATTTAGTTGATGAGACGAAAGTAGATTTGGTCTTCGTTTCTAAAGAAGAAACGTGAATGGACGAAAAAAAATGTTTGCTACTCCACATAGATTTAGCTGAAATGTAAGCGACCTCTTGTAATCGAGCTCGTTAACTTTTCGCCTTCGTAGGTGACTATTACAGAAAACTTTGGCGTATTTCTTGAAGTTCAATGGCGAATTTTCTAAATATTTACAGAAATTGAAATACTATGCGAAAAATCTGAAAAGAAAATATTAAAAAATAATACGTTGTGGAAATGAGACAATTTATGGCAAGAAAACAATAGACATTTTTCGAAGAGACCGGAATCTGACTCTGCAAAATTACACATTTGTTTTCTGGAACGAAATAGCAATTCGGGACGAGTAAACACAAATGTTTTTGTAAGATGAGAGGACACAAATGCAGAATAAACATATATATATAAATATTAGAATAAGCTTTGAAGAAGGCATTTAAAAAAAGGACGCTGTCCTGAAGAGGATAATTACCATAGCCAGGATGCCCGAAGAATTTTTAAACAGGAGAAAAATTAAACGAAAGCAATTTAAACGTTTCAGAGTGCGATGTACATTCATCGGGCTGTAAAAGGAAGAGAGTTTAATTTTGTTAGCTACGGATTACTCCACAGACAAAAGGGCAACCAATCTGACAGGAATTATAAAGCCTCAGGATGTGAGGAAATGCAAAAGAAATTTATGAAACGAATATAGTGGCAATTAAATACACGTAACGGAATATAAACCGGATAGTAAAGTCACTGAACCTAAAAACTAGACGTCATTTATAGGAGTTCAAGCTACGACCAAAACAAAGTTTCTGAGGAAAATATATCTCAAAGCTTAGAGAAAACGTATAGAATATAATTTTCTCCTGTTGTTCAATATTCATTAAAAAGACACTCAGACAATGTAAAAATTAAGCTTCTGCTAGCGAAGATGTCAAATCAGAGAATACATATGTGTAATTATATATGCATATATATATACATAAATATACATACATACATACATATACAGGATGCTTGGAAATTCCCCTTACAAACTACAAGAACTGGTAGAGGGGACTGAGTAAATCTTTCGAATAGGAACCCATGTCCTGAAACATACCGTTTCCGTGCTGCAACCATTTCAAATAAGGTATTTTACACATGACCGTCCAGAATACCTGCTCACACACTGATAGAACATATGTGCTGGAATCCCTGGAAATACGTGGTATTAGGTTTTTTGTCTGCCCAGGCATGGCTGTTTCGAGAATCGAGAACACAGTTCCTAGTGACTTTACATGCATTTGTGAACAGAGCTCGACGTGGGAACGAGCTTGTCAGTTCAGTGGTGCAGGGACCACGTGCTGAAGTCAACACGTGGTGCAAAATTGGCTGGACCCAAAGACTGTACCCTTTCGAGGTGGTAAACGTGTAGTTGTTTCTCATGCAGAACCACCCAGACTATGCTGGGAGCAACATCCATCGCACGCGCAATTATTTGCGTACTCGCTGACGGACTCTGTTCAACGTGATGCAGTACAGCCTCTTCCAATTCGGGAGTGCGGTGTCACTTTGGAGCCCCACAGTCGTTCCTGTCGGCGGTGAAGGTACCTTGTTCTCGGAGCCGTTGCGCAACTTTGGCAAAAAGGGAATGCGATGGTGTCGCACGTTGTGGACACCATCTCTTAATACAGCCGACGAGCTGCTATGCCATTGCCTTCAGCTGTGCCATACACAAGTCTGCGTATTCCGCAAACGTGTACTGAACCATTTTAATCGGAGACACAAAGGCGCGTGAATGGGGCTCGAGGCAGGGTGGACGTGATTGTCTGAAGTAATGTACTGCCTATCCGGTTGCATACCAACACAGGCACATCCGAGACATTGATCTTTCCCTCTGCAGAAGTGGACGAGTGATACACCTGATTTGAAATGGTTGTAGCATGGAAGCGTAAGTTTCCGGACATGGGTTCCTATTTAAAAGATAGTATACTGTGTCCCCTCTAAAGTCTTAGGAGTTTGTAAGGGGAATTTCCGAGCACTCTGTATACATGTATGCGCCCACCGGGAGTAGGCCTACAGCTGGTTACTATCGTACAGTGATACAATAGCAGTGGGGCAAATACTACTCTTGTAAACGTACGAACACGACACGTTTAAAACGATCTGTAAATTTGTACGATACCGAAACTTTGCAAGTTACTGAATTAATAAATTTAATGGATTTAATCTCAATTCACGTTTTTTACCCTGGACACAGTTTTTCCAGTCCAGTAATATGTATAATCGAATATAGAAAATAGCATTATCCTTCAAATGCATAATAATGTTACAAATATTTTAATGGAACGGGTTGCTTTTGCTGAGCCGTTAGACAGCTTGCCTCCCACCAAGGTGAATGGGGTTGAATCCCCAGGCAGGTCACTCACCGATTTTCGCAAGTGGGAATCGTGCCGGACGATGCCACTGGTTGGCAGGTTTTCTCGGGATCTCCCATTTTCCCCCGCCCTTGCATTCCAGCCCTGCTCCATTCTCGCCTCATTTCTGCCTCATCAGCTCTCAAGACCTCGTTGCAAATTTCCCGGTAGGCGAATAGACTGGCAAAAGTATACTTCGAGGGCTTAATACACATACATTATTCCAGACGAAGTACTCTATAGTAAGGATTTAAAAAATTCAAATTAGGTGGGAGAAAACTCACCATTATCACCAGTGTTTACCATAGGTCTTAGATTTTTGACACGTAGGAGTTACGTACAGGCATTAAAATTGCGCAGTCTACGTGTACTGCAATAGCACAAACACCTCGATTAATAACTATAACATGTACTCATAGATCACTGAATGCCCGCTTTTATTTTTCCAATAACTTACCATTCTTGTGACTCGGTTCTTATCGTACTCACATGCTGTACGAAATGTCACTCCGATATGGCTTTTATCTGATCTCGCCTGTCGGTAGGCAACCTAACCAGCTACTCGTGTCTTGGGGTTGCAAATTATACCAGGCGCTGGAAAGTTCATGAATATAACGTAAAGTGTCTACATATAAACGGTTTACTGCCTCTTGGTAACAAGTCACTCATGAAATCAAAAGAATTTGCTGTCACAACTAGCACAGGACAATCCAAAACATGCCAGTTGACTCTCGATACCGGATTATATAAACATACTAGCTTTTACCCGCTGCTTCGCGCGTATTTATAGTTTTGTGACACTATTGGGTTCTCTAGCCACTGTGCTACTGCGGTCCCACTATTGGGTTCTCTAGTCACTGAGCTATTGTGGCCCGACTATTGAATTATCTACCCACTGAGCTCCTGCGGCCCTAATATTGGGTTCTCTAGCTACTGAGCTACTGCAGCCTCACTATTGGGTTTCTACCCACTGAGCTACTGCTGCCCCACTATTGGATGCTCTAGCTCCTGACCAGCTGCGGCCCCACTATTGGGTTTTCTAGATACTGTGCTACTGAGGGGCCCCACTATTGGGTTATCTACCCACTGAGTTTCTGCGGCCCCACTATTGGGTTCTCTACCCACTGGGCTATTGCGCCCCCACTTGATATATTTCTATTGTCTAAGACACTGCTGCCCCACTTTGAATCACTCTAGCCACTGAACCACTGCGGCCCCCTTTGAGATCGCTCTAGCCACTGAGCCACTGCAGCCTCACTTGATTTGTTTCCATCCACTAAGCCACTACTGCCCCACTAGGAATAGCTCTAGCCACTGAGCCACTACGGCAATTGGGAAGGAATGGAAGACAGTCCATAGACAATGGTTTTTTTGTGCAGTTTTTTTTTAATGCAGTAAAATTACAACAAGAATTTCCTGAAGGAATTATATAAAATTAAAATAAGAATTTTTCTAAAGGAAATTATATATTTTTCCGGGATAAAAAGTAGCCTATATCACTCTCTGGCCCCCCAACTATATCTGTGCAAAAAATAATGTCGATCCGTTCCTCCGTTTTGACGTGAAAGAAGGACAAACAAACACACCTTCCCATTTATAGAGTAGTAAGGATTGTAGTGTTGTCCCGAGTGCCCTCTTTTCTCCATGCTTGATATTTCTGACCGTTGGTATTATTCGTACCAATGTTCGCTCCAGACTCTCCTTACAGTAACGAAAATACCTGAGATCGTCGGCAACAGAAGATTGAATCTTCATAATATAAGTTTACAAATAATTACGATACTGAAGTGAATTTTCTTGGTTTTTATGCTGAGGTTAATTAATCACGATGTTAGATATGAGAACTCTAATACAATATTTTATTGTTCAGAGCCTATGGCAATTTCACGTAAATAAATATCTTGTGTTGTTGTCTATCCACTCTAATGTAGTTCTCATTTACTTAATTTTAATTTTTTGTAAAGTTTGACATAACGCACAGAACTTTAATATTGTTTAAAATTAGCATGTCAGCGAACAATCTTATACGTAGAAAATAAAAGACGTAATATATCGTAGACTTACATCTGATATGTACAAATCTGTGGATTTAATTTCTCGTTCTGCATATAAATTATTATTATAACAACTGATCTCATGTGCATTATTAAGCAGTTAACTGGGCGATAAAATAATTCCATTTTTCGTTTCTATTTCCAGACAAATAAAGCACCTTATAATTACTGCAAATATGTCGACTATCCCAAATAAATATTATGTATTGATTTACATTTGTCAATGAAATACCATTCAGTTCAATCACTTGTATACACTATATTTATTAGTTTATTTATTTCTGAAGCATTTTATATAAATGGGCCTAAGTGTAAAGTTGCTTGTCATATGTGTCGGGAGTGCTTAGAAGCAATATTGTTTATGGAGAAGTTGTGATGTATGTTTATTCAAATGAATATGAGACTAAACGTTCCAATTAAATATTATAACTCTTTATTTAAAAAATATATATAAACATAAAACTCTTGAATATTACCTGCCACAGCAACGTAGTGCCGCATCAAAATGACTAAAAGCAGCATTAAAGCGGTAGAAAACCTATTGATCTGACTGCTGTACTAGTGGCGGGAAATCTGTGTTTTATTTTAAACACCAAACCAGAAGTTGTTTGGGACTGCTGACAGTATGTTCAAATCATAGTTTTATTTATTTTATTTGTATTTACATATAAATTAAATTTTGTTTTCCCAACATCATACGTTAAAGATTTCAGGAGATTTGCAAAAACAATTATCTTTGCTTGTTATAATTAGTACTAGCATCACATTGTTAGGTTTGTGAGAGGTGTATTTTTAAATGACATAGTGCAGGTCAATTTTGCTGGTACGTAGAGCTGGTGTGAGAAGCGTGTCCTTTAATGGTATGGTTAAGGCGATGTCACATCCGCCCATCGTCTTGTCACCCTCAATGATTTTCATGCAAAATTGTAACTTATTTTATAAACAATACTTTAGGAATATGAAAACTGTTATAACTTTAAAAAAATCTGTGTTCAGGGTTCTACTGTTTTCGTGTACGTTATTTTAATATTTAACTATTACAGTAAGTTACAAATGGAACTGTTCCACCAAATGTTATTTTCTTCGGAATGGAAATGGATTGCGTACGAAGGATGAAAAATCAGTCTGCGACTCCACTTAACATACAAAGGATACGTCTGTGAATTAAATCAGTGTCCCGGATGGAAAATGGATTAAGGGGAATCCATTGTAGGAAATGCTAAATGCCTCATCCGGCCACTAGGAAGCATTGCGACGGTACAAACAAACTTCGTTCGGGTTCTGTTTCCAGGGAGTTTTAAGTGGTGATTATAGGGTTTTAATACATTACTCTGTTCAGAAATGATACAGTATTTTCACTAGAGTTTAAAACAGTGTTAAAAAATAGACGTCGTAAACTGGGAGCTACTTACAGCGATTTTGTTGACTTCGACTCTTTACAACAACTAAAGTTATGTTTTAATAACCCAATTCATGAATTGGCAACAAACTATAGTATTTGATTTCTATCCTGAAAAAAATATTTGTACCGAAATATTAGATTGCAGTTTTAAAAATTATAATAGACACAAATTATTAAAATAACACCTATATGACAACTATTGACTAGAGAGGGGGCTTCTATTGGTGTATGCTATTCACGGTAAATTGAGCACTTTTGGAAGCCCTATCATTTAGAATAATAGTCAATAAATATATTTTATTGTAGCCTTAAGTTTTAACTTCCGAGTGGGATGGACTATACCCACTGTGCTTATTAGTTACAAAATTTATTTTAAAAGGTGGTTAGAAGGTAAAAAATATCTGAAAGGAAAAGTAACTGGACCTCAAAAGTGGTCACTTTACCATGAACAGCATATACTCATAAATACTCATGCCTATGCTCATAAAAAACATTACATCATAGAAGCTCTCATCGAGGTCTTGAAACGCGAACTTACCAACATCAGGATAACAATTCGCGCACCATACAATATTCTATTGCAACACGCGGTCGTGCACATGCTAGAGCGGCCCCATGAGTATAATGGTTTTTTATTATGTAAGTGACCGCTTTGGATCCAATCATTGTGTCATTCAACAACATTGTTATACCAGTACATGCGATTTAGATCTACTATTGTCAAGGAGGCTCCTTTCTTTGAACGAACAAAGTCGTAACAGGCATCTCGTATATACCTATAATAATGTTTATGTCTGACCACAAAAGGATCCGACAAGCAAAAACAGTAGATGAACGTCGAGAAGCCCTGAGCTGCCGAATGTCTGCAAGCTGGTAGCCCACGAGACTCCAGCTGACAGTGGACTGTGTAAAGGCGTCCAGCGGTAGTTTGGGACGATTGCTGGTCCAAGATAGAGGAGAAAGTTTACGGTTGGGAGTTTTATGTCACACTCTTTCGCAGGGGGCGAAGAAGAGATACGAGTAGAGCTACTGGAAGAAGAAGAAGATTTTCGGAGGAAAGTAATACTACGCTCAGGGCCGCACCGCAGGACTAAACTGCAGGTATTCTGCCAGAGAGCCAGCTGCACTTATTTACTGAAAGCTGTTCTGAAATTGTACAGTAAAAATAAATTCCATTGGCGCACAAAACATAAAAGTGTGTTCGGATAAGAGGCTGCATATTAAACTGCAAATAAAAAAAGCAGGAAGAAAAAGGACAATCAAAAAAAAAAATTCTTCTACAGAAATTTGTGTTTATGTCTGAAATAATTATGTTAAAATGTTACTTTTTATAGGTTGAGTATAAAATCGTTAACGAAAAAAGTGAATACAATTTTGACATAATGATAATGATGACAGATTGGAGAAGTTTAAGAGAAAACAATAGACGAAAGACTCATTTACAAAGGCAATTAATAAAAACGGTCAAATTATATAAGTTGAAATTAAATATAACGTTCAGTGGATTGTTAAAGATTAAAGTGTTAAGACCAATCATACATTGAACCTGGCTAAAGCTAATGGCAAAGCATATCTGATAACAAAGATTCCTAAAGCCAGTAATTCATAATACGTGCTGCAACAGTTTAAAAGTGCGACCTCTTCGTCAATACAAGCTCTGGAATGACGCTGCCATCGTCTGTATTACACGTTCAAATTCCCAGGCATGTACTGTAGAGATAAAGCAGTTCGAAGCATCCGAACAACAAACGACGAGATGTCGCTCCAATTCAATTGAGTCTCATACGCCACGCTCTTCAAGTGCCCCTACACAAAATTTTTCAAGGGGACTGAGGACAGGAGAACAAGCAGGCCATGTAATAATTCGACCGCCACCAATCCATTGTTCACCGAACCGGCGTTTCGCATACTCTCGGATGTCACGAGAGAAAATGAGGAGTTGCATCGACATGTTGAAACCTCAACCGAATATCAGGGGGAACGTCTCGGTGGAGCTGAGGCAACGTGTTTTCCAAGAGCCGCAAGTACAGGTTACAATTGAGACATAACGGCATCTTGCAAACCTACGGCCCAATCAAATAACCCTTAAAAATACCTACCCACATCGTGACAGCAATTGTTTGCTGGTGGAAATGGATGACGCTAACGAGAGGGTTTTTATATACCCACACATATTGGTCGTGTAAACGGACTATTCTATCTAGGGTCAACGATGATTCGTTGGTGAACAACACAAACTGTCATAAACGTGGTTCCATAGCGTATCTCTGCAGGTAACATTGACAAAACTTAACCCGGCGAGAATTGTCGTTCTGTTGGAGTGCTTGCACTCCTTGCGGGTGAAATGGACGGAACTGTTGTTCATGACATACACACAAATTGAACTTTAAAAAATAAATCAAACTAACTTACACATTATGAATATGATTGAGATCCTCCTTAGTGATGTAACGGAAACACTGTCTATTGTTACGAACACTCACAACGTTAACTGCGTCAAAATAACTGGGCAATACCAAACTTAGTGAAGGCATATGGATTTATAGAAAATTATTTGGTACCACTGCAAATTTGCATATTTTTCGTTATGTAGAGCTTGTGTATAATGCATAAATGTCAATAAAGCTTGTTTGACTGAGATCGTTTCAGTGGTTGTCATTTTTATGTTTCAAGGTTATGGAATTAGAAAATATCTCTCCTGTCTGCCGCACTCTACTAATATTACCTAGAGAGGAGTGCGTTTATTCTTTTGCCAGTGTGAATTTGGCATTGGAGATAACACATCGTACCTGGGAGTTCTTACGTGTTGTTTGATTGGCTGATATCTGTGCTGGTATTTCACATCCCAGCGGTGTTCTCATGTTATCTATGACGTTGCAGGCTTACCATTTGCAAGTTTGTATAAGCTTATTAACCTCATGCTCTCGCGCATTTGCATGAAAGACAGACATACACAGACCCACTCATACGCCTTGAACGATTTTCCTTAGAAAAGTGCTGTGACCGTGAGACAATGAGTTTCTACATCACGGATGTATAATCGAAATGGAGATATCCTTTTCCGTTTATTCATCAGTCCATTTCAAGTAATGGCCCCGGGGAGAGCTATATGTTCTTAAACTACAATATGTTTTGCCCTGTACGAAAGCTGGCACATAATTTACCACGGAAAGTAGGACAAGTCCTATTGCCAAACCGGGTGTGAAATCTGGTTGCACAATGGGACTAATTTCATAGCGGGGGCCGTACTAGCTTGTATAACGGCTACTATGGCAGTCCTTACAAGAGCTTTTATGGAATCTGTTACCGTGTAATACAGGTATAAGCCACCGAAACCAAGCGCTAAATTGCTCATAAAACAGCAAAACGAAAGCTCGCGAAACAAGATAATTATTCGCCACACCTTCCATGAGAATATCGTAACATGAAATGGAAGAAGGCTATCAACTATCACAAATACTTGCCAATGCATTTTTACAGTAAACTGCCACACATGTTTTACACGATCCATAATTTTTATATGAAGAAACATATACGGTCTAAAGTAGTTACTCTAGTGACCCCCATCTTGTGTGTTTATACTTATGGATATAATAAAAACTTAGAACACGTTTTATTATGCTTTTAAGTATGCCCATGGTTTGTAATTTTTGTGCAAATAGTTATGTCTTTGCCACAGTGTTGGCCTTGTGTTTCTCTCAGTATTCCTTTTTTTTTTTTTTTTTTTAGCACAATTCAGTTTTATTTTTTATTCTTTCGTTTGGTAACCGGTGTGTTGTTTTTGTCTCTCGTTTAGTTTGTTTATTTTGACCAAAGTCCTCCTGGGATTTTTTTACGAACTATCATAAAACCTGTTGATTACACAAAATCTCGCCTTGTTTACAGTATTTAGTTTCACAATATCTCCTGAATTTTCTATGAAGACATCTCTGCAATCGCGTATGCTAAAAATTATTATTTTTTATTTGATTACTAGCCTCTGTTGCAAGAATCATTCAAAGAACACTGGTATTTTACATTTATATAGACTGTTCACGATTCGTTTAGCAATTTTAAAATCAACATTAAAGAAATTTTACTGCCCCTACCTGCAAGTATAGTAACGGCTGCAATGACCGGCAAGCGCCCAGTAAAATTGGCAACGACGAAGGGAAAGTAGTTCCATCTCTAGAGTTGAATTAAAAGTATAAGGTAACCATTTGGGAAAACTGAAAGGATTTATTTGGCGTTTTTTTTAATGCATGTAAGTATATAAGCAAATTTATAGTATATTTATTTTTATAATGATTTCACAGTGCCATCTGACCAACGTATGAATAAAGAGATAAGACCCATGACAATTTAAATTTTACATATGGCGGAAGAATATACAATGCGCATACAAGTAGGGAAGTGCTCAGTTTACCGTGAACAGCCTATACCTGGAGCCAGACCATAGACTAAAGATGAGGTAGACCGCTTATTCGTCTTCCGCGCATGTACCCAACATTGATCTACCCCAATCATACCCAACTGTCAAAGTTACATGGTCAACACTGGTGAACATGTTTGATTATACGTATCTTAATTTTTAAATGACATGCACTTTTATATTAATAAAATACTTTTACCAATTCGAATTTAGTCAAACTGCATTACAAATTGGTTTGAAGAAGTATAAAAACCCGCTGTAAGCGCTTCTTTACAAATAATTTTTCTAACCTAAAATCCAAACCATGGCGTTTCCGCTAGACGTGTTGGCAGAAAAGCAGTTCAATGCTGGGACACGGAGAGTGGTTGCGCGCAGCCAGCGAGATCGGTCTACCTCATATTTAGTCTATGAACCAGACCAACCAGAAGAGTACTTAACTGTTACCTACACGCAAGCAGAAAGGCTTGCAGAAGATTACTTGAAAACTGCAATGTTATTGGCTATCGTGGCAGGGCCGTGTTTAGAGGCGAACGGAAGTTAAACGTGACGCACAGTAGGCGAATGCAGCTCGACAGGAGAAGGTAAGGCGAAATACTTAAAAAACGCAACTTAAAGAATGTACTATGCATGCCAGAAAACAGTTATTACGGTACGCCTTTCATCAAGTTAGTGCGTAGCGCCCGAGAGACTACAAAAAAAAACAGTCACGCTAACAATAATGATCAGGCGACGAGCCACACACACACTAATGTGAAATAACACAAAAAAAAATATTTGGATGTACAAGAAGGTGTAATTATATGGCAGAGAAGAAATATTTTTTTAATATGCCGGTTGTAGAGGCTGCAGAACAAAGAGTTAAGGGAATTACAAGACAACGGAGGTGAAAATAGTTACTTCATGGCCAATTGAGCCCATCTGAAAAATCACTTTGAAAATAATTTTATTGTCATAACCGCTTGTAATTTAGGGTAAGCGCTGATGAATGGCATAAATAAAATAATGTAGATAGCATATTAGTAAAAGTAGTTTACGTGTCAATATTTACTCAGATGTATAATGTTCAAATTAATATGAAGCGATATTTGTTTTCGATCTACATAAGGCAAAGCACTGGCGTAGTAGTTATATTCTTTTCTTTATAAAATCAATAATATGAACTTAATGCACTGTTAAAGTTTATGTGGTAGTAGGAAGTAAATTTCTGTACTCATAAACCATCTAGAATGTTGATATAAGGACAGCAATCAGGTTGGTTGTTGGTACCTTCTGAATATTGTACATACGTTTGGTTGCTGCTACCATACATTTTGCTATTTTACAGACTTGTCTGTTGTCACCTGTTGATTTTTTTCAGTGTTGTATACACATACCGCTTATTACGCCCGTAGAGAAGTTGAATGTTACCTGTGGTAGAAACGCGTTATACGCTATTCGCAGTAAAGTGACCACTTTTTGAAGCCCTCTCACTTGCAGTAGTAGTCAATAAATGTATTTAACTGTAACCAAACACGTCAATTTTCAAATCCGGTGAAATACGTACACTGTGTTTATTACTTGCATGGCAACATGGCAATATTTTTTTTTAAGTGGTGGATGCATAGAAAATGGCTGACAGAACAAAGTAACTAGGGCCACAATAGTACTCACTTTGCCGTGAACCACCTACAAAGGAAATGTTATGCCCTCATATTGTGAAAACATGCAGAGAAATTAATTGAAAAGTCCAGAGTAAAGAGAGGGTAACAATGGAACGATCTGAAGCAACTTCTGATACAAAGTAATTTTAAAGTAAATCGCCAGCAAGGAATTATAATTTGGAATATTTTGGGATAAAGAGTTACCGTTATTACTGACTTAATTAAAAAATATTTTACTAGTTATTTATCTCTAATTCCATCTAGGTATTACGGAATCAGGTAAAATTTTTAGAACTTCCACTTAATTTTTTACGTTTTTCTTTTGCAATAAATTTGCGGTGGCCAGCATTTCGTACATTCACTTCTACTGAACAAAAGTATTATCATTTCATCTTCCTTTACGTTTTGACAGAATTTCGGTGATATCTGCTGAGGAAACTCTGCTTACGCCATAATTCTAATTCCTTTTGGGTTGTGTTATGAACCACTTTGATCGCATAAACTCTAAAGTTATTATGGGGAGGAAATTTTCAGTTGGTGCATGTGTGTATATACACCCAAACACACCTACATATTCATACATAAACCATATTTAACGGTTCCGTATCTAAAATAAATTATTGTATAATTTTCTCCGTAACAATATCAACAGGTAGCTTGATCATTAAGCCGCGATGCTTTTAGCTGAAAACCATTTTGGAAACTAGGCTCTAAAGTCATACCAAGAAATTGGTGGCAGTATACAGAATGATTCTCAATTAAACAGACAAACTTCGAGAGCTTATTCTTCTTGAAAAAGTCAAAGGAAAACATATGTGACACTTTATACCTAAATCGAATTTTTAGAGAGGTATGAGCCCTTAAAAAAAAACAGGGGTTAAACCATATTTGTGCAAAATATCGGTAACGAAGTAAAATACAATGACAACCCTCGGAATATTATTTTCTGCATATAATTTTAATATATATATATATATATATATATATATATATATATATATATATATATATATATATATATATATATATATACACACACGCGCGCAATTGAGAATCGCCCTGTGCGTGTGTATATATATATATATAGGAATTAATCAATTAGAGAAACAAAGGGCGAGAAGAAAAAGAAAATCGAGTGGGGAGCGAACCCAGGGCGAGGCAACACTCACCGAGTGACGGGATTTCCAGCTGGGACCCGTAGGTGCCCGTCATACCCGGACATGACACGAAATGAGTCCCTAGGATGGAGCGGCGCTGGAATGCATTGGAGGGGATCGCCGTGGTGGGAGGCGAGTGCTCTAGCCACTGCGCCACCGCTGCCCCCATGAAGATTGAGAAAACACTAAACTGGTCGAGCAGCCAACTCGTTTGGCAATCCAAGAAAACGAGGCGGTATCACATCGAATTCAGAAGATGCCTAGTACACCACAGATTAATTTACTACATAATTTTAAATTACGAAAACGAATTGATTAATAAAGTGACGTCGGTGATAGCTACATTGAGGTAAGAAACCGGTTAGCTTCACCTCAAAAAGATCCTGAGAACTACTGATCGCAGGAGGAGTCCTCTCTTTTGTAGAAGTTGCCCTGAGTACCATGATAGGCCAGTAAATCTAAGAGAGAGGTGGAGATCCCAGAAATGGGGGAGATAAGAGGTCCCAGCGGAAGGGATAAAGTCTGGAAGTTTAAGAGGGGACTTGGGAGTGAAATAGATTCTGTAATACCAGTGTTCTCCTGTATACGCGTGTATAAAAACTATCAGACAAAAAAAATCTAATAAACTTTATCCAGTGTTGCCACTTTCTGAATAATCCGCGGAAATTGCAACAAAAAAATTAGAAATTTCTGCACAGTTCATATGAGAGGAATAAAACAAAGTGATATGTTTAGTTCCCCGGTTCCATCGTTGCACATCGTTGCAAATTTAATTAGCGCAGAATTCAACGAAAACGACTGCATGCGTATTACATTTGAAGATCACCATTCGCTGCTTCATAGCTGCCTGAAATAGCGTTCAGGAGTTTATAGGCTTTTCGCGGTAAAGTGAGCACTTTTGAAAGCCCTCCCACGTGGAATAATTGCCAATAAATGTATTTTATTTTAGTCTTAGATGTTAACTTCCGTGTACGGCGGGCTGCAGACGCTCGGTTTGTTACCCATATAGCAATATTTATTTAAAAAAGGTAGTTTAAGGATAAAAAATGGCTGAAATAAAAAAAGTAACTAGGGCCTTAAAAGTGCTCACTTTACCACGACGAGCCTATAAAAATTTTACTACGAATTCAAGTTAAGCACGGGTAGTAAAGATAACAAATAAGCATGGGCAGACGCTACCACTGTAGGGAAGGCAGAAATACCAGCACAACATAGACTACGGTCCCAAAAATACGACGCCGAGGAACGCAGAGCAAGATATTCCATTAATAATAACATAAATCGACAACCTATTTAGTCTATTCGCGGTTACTTCACATTTTTTAAATCAACCATTTAAAAAATCACCCCAATTATGACGCGTTTGGTGGTTTTCTCAATGTGCCATACATAACAAGCGTCTTATAATTTTGTTAACATAAAAGTATTTTACTTTTGTGCGAATTGAACTCTTACTTATATTTTGTACATAAATTGTAATGATTCATTAATAATCAACACGAATAAAAACAGTGATAAAAAAAGTTTGTTGGTAATGCCTTCTGAGAAATGGTTCTTAAGCAAAGTATTCTTACATTGATTGCTCACGAATGCGGTGCATTGTCTTCTTGGTGTAATTTTCTAGATTTGGTTAAGTTTTGTTTGCATGAGGTGGAATGATATCATGTAAGTAGAATTTTTACAGGGCTTCAGAAACGTGTGAAATAACCGTGAACGGACTACATCGGCTGTTAACGGTGAAATGAGCACTTTTGAAATACCTGCTTGTGTCCACATAGGGCATTCCTCTCCGCCTTATGTAAGATTAACATTGTCATGGGCCTTATCACTTTATTCATGCGTCGGTCAAGTGGAACTGTGGAATTATTAGATAGTTAAATATTTCTCACATCTGCTCATTTTTACTCTTTGATGCATAATAAACTGAAAGAGGAAGAAATTATTTAATTTATCACACATGGCTACCTAACGCTTTATATTCGAAGTTAAGATACGGAACTACTTCCCATCTATCGTTACCAACTTTAATAGGCACATATCACTCAGGGTGCCCGTCAAAATATATGCAGGTAGGGGCAATGACTTTTTTCAAAGGTTGGTTTCAAAAGTGCTCGTTTTATCGTGAATGGACTATAGTAGGTGATATGTTGTAGAAGGGGAAGGAGGGGTGAGACTCACCCCTGCGGCAGGAGCCAGTGAAGCTGTTGATGGTGGCGGCGCTGTGGGTGCTGTGCGCGCTGAGCTGCCGCCGCAGGCCGCCCCCGGCGCGCCCCCGACAGCGGCGGCACGGCGTGCCCGGCTCCGACAACGGCGGCTCGGGCCAGCGCGGCAGCGGAGGCGGCGGCGAGGCTGGGGGCGGCGACGGCGCCTCCTCGTCCTCGCTGTAGCAGCAGCTGTCATCGCCGTCCCCGAGCAGCATGGTCGGTGGCGGCGGGGGCGGCGCGGAGGCGGCCGCCACTACCAGCAAGTCCAGGTCGCCCGCGCGCACCCACACCCCATTGTTGGCCGCCAACGCGCGCGCCGGGGGCCGATGTCTTCGGCAAGGCTAGTATATACGCGTCGACATCCCCGCTACAAGCCTTTCACTAAATATTCGCTCTTCTTAGTGTGGACTCACTTACTCTCCCGCCTTTACCCTATAATTTTTCCTTAATCCACCACTTGCCTCTCATTTAAAAACCTATACACGCAATGTCCAAACATCTTAAACAGCTCACGTATTCTAAACGTTGTCCTTCCCGCTGCCCCTCCTGTGTCCTCCTTCATAGATATCAGTTGCGTTTATTTCTCCGCGGTGTTATGCCCCTGCAACATAAAAAAGAAATGCCGTGTTAAGTGCGTCCTTGACGAACGTGTAGACGTGTATTACTGTAACCGTGTTACCACGGCTTCGAGTAACACTTAACACACAACAAGCAAGAAATTCATGCAACACTTATTATACCTGGCTTATTTATTTTATAAAGTCCTACCACATTCGTCTCACAGAAAGTGCAAGGTACACTGCCGTAACAACTTATCAAGTTCTAACTTTTACGACGTAAGTGTACTTATTGCAGTGTCATGTAATCTGTTCTACTTATAACGTATTTAATAATGTTACCGTAATTTTTTTTGGCGAAGTTTGGTTACCTAATATCAAGTAATTGTAATTAATTTTCACTTTATACCAATAGTAGTAATAATTTGACTCAATAGTTAGGAACCAGTGTATGCACACCTTATAAATAAATAAATTATATATATATATATATATATATATATATATATAATTATATATATATATAGTAATCACGAGAGAGATCCCACGAATTAAATAAAAAACTTATTATTAAACTATGAATATGTTTCAAGCCAGTTTTTTTTTTATTATTTAGTAACAAGACATATACCACACAATTATATTTCAGTTTAACAAATTCATCAATGCGAAATATAGGTGTTCAGTTTCGAGCATTAGGTTAACGGAGAAATGTCATGCTGGCACTGAGCAAAGACGACATGATACGGCAATGATAACAGAGGCCTTACATTCTGTTTCTCAATTTCTGTACTTCCTGCCTCTTCCTATCCCTGTTACAATAATTACACATGGATGCTTACAACTTTCATGATTAGTGAAACTGTTTGCGATATTTTCATGACACTGAGCTCATTATGTTTTTCCTTTTGCCATAAAGTAATGTTCCCACAATTCGGTACACTCACTGGTATCCACATTAGTTTCACATGTTGCTAACCGTTAATCGATGTCATGATTATCAATTGAACCGCCATATTTGTAGCTAGTATGCCACCATATTTGTAGCCAGTATGACACCATATTGCACCGCCATTTTGGTAACCAGTATGTTGTTTTCTCATGTTCTTGCATTCCGAGGGTTTTCCCCGAGTGCTCCCATTTTTTCTTTCTTACATTCTTTCTTTAATTTATTTCTCTTTATTTCCTTCTTGCTCATCCTCTCTCCCCCTTTCCGAATGTTTTCTGAGAGTGCTCCCATTTTTTCTCTACTGCATTCTTTCTTCCTCGTTCTTTCCTCCTCCCATCTTCTTTGCTTCTTTACGTTCTGCATCTTTCTCTCCCATTCGTTAGTCATTTGTTTACATCGGATGTTACTGGAGAGCGCCATCTTGGTTTTTCGTTTGTCATTTGTTACTGGAAGCCGCTATCTTTGTTTGCATTTACACTGAGGGCACCATCTTTTTTTTTTTTTTGTTTGTCATGTGTGTCTCATCTTCGTTCGACGCGATCTTGGAATGGCAGAGCCAGAAGTACGGAATCCAACATGGCGGCCGTCGCACAGCAGATCCACCAATCCACTCCCCGATCCCCTTGTCCAACACGTTCGTTACATTCGACGTGGCGATGTTGCTAAGGAACTCAACATGTCAGTGGACAGCACTGGGGTGCACGACAACTTTCGTGAGCAACTGGGCTACTGAAAGACGTGTTTACGCTGGGCGTCCAGGCAACTCACAGAAGGTCACAACGCCATTAGGATGGGATGGGATTGTTTTTCATGCGCTTGATGCGGTTTCATGAGGTAAGAATAACATTCCTGCACTGTATTCTTGCTGGCGATTGTTGCCAACTTTACTGGGCGTATGTCACTTAGTGAGACCGTTAAAATATAGGACTATGCCACGGAGAAGCAGTGACATTTTCCTACGGTTTATTTATTTCAAAAGTGCTCACTTTATCGGGAACAGCCTTCAAGAAATAGTGCTTATGCAAAATCCTGTTACATCGAGAACGCTCGATGTGGTGCATTATACTTTTCGTGTGATTTTCTAGAATTAGTTAAGCTTTGTTTGCACGAGGCGGAGGAATATATTGGAAGCAGAACTTTAGCAGGACTTCAGAAAAGTTCGAAGCAGCCGTGAAAGGACTATCCTCCCTACATCCAAACCTGGCAGACAATAACTCCCATTTCTTCAGACCATCGAAGAAGCACCTGGGTGGCAGGCGATTCACAGCTGATAATGAATGTTCAGCAAGCCGTAATGATGTGACTTCAAGGACTGAAAGCCGGATGTCTTCTGTGCTGGTATCGATTACTTGGTGTACTGTTGGGACAAATGTTCTGACATACACGGTGAATGTGATGAAAATTAATGTTTACAGAGCCATATTATTGTATGCCAGTATATCTGCCCGTGGAATAAAGTTCGCCCATGAGAGCTCTTGTTACCTCACTTTTTTGAATGACCCTCGTAATAATCTTATGGCCACGAATAATGTTTGTGGTTTTCGCTGACTCCTACAGTTTGCTGCTACTGTCGAGAACTGAAAGGAACAATTCCATATACAATAAGAGGCGGCTTATCTCATACTGTATACACGGTGTGCATTCCAAAGATTAGGGAGAAATGTCTCACTTGACTAAATTGGAATTTGTGATCAAAGGTAGGCGTATAATGCAATAATTCATAACATAAATAATTAGTTAAGTGAGAAACAAATAGTGAAGTAAAACACTCATTTCGAAGATACATATTTCTAGGCTGTTCTGTGAGTTTATATGAGTACATAAGATTCTGACATTAAATATACAACAGTCCTTTCATGTGAGCAGAATTATCCCCAAATGCAGGGCATTTACCGCTCTATCTCTTCGGACAAATTAAGTGAGTGAGTGAGTGGAGAGATTTGGGCACCTCTTAACATCGAGTTATAGAGAGCCGATGAAGGTGAAACGAGGTTAGTACAGAGCAGCACCGGAATGAAAGGGTGGGGGGAAACGGGAGATCCCTGAGAAAATTCGCCGACCAGCGACGTCGTCCGGCACGATCCCCTCTAATGAAAATCCGGGAGTGACTTAGCCGGGAATTGAACCAGGTTCTCCTAGGTGGGAAGCGAGTTATTCTAGCCACTGCACCACCGCGGCCTCAATACCTGGCAAGAAGTTATTATGCAAAATATTAATGCACTTAGTGCGCATGACTGCGATGTGTTGTCCATTTAGTGTGATTTTTCTAGTCTTGGTTAAGCTTTGTTTGCACAAGGCAGAGGAATATATTGGAAGTATACCTTCAGCAGGGCGTCAGAAATGTAGGAAGTAAACGTGAATGGACTATAAATGAAAACCTATGTTCGGTTCCAGCCTGAGTCAGATCATGCACATCTGAGAGAGGGCTGATGGTAATCGAAAGCGACTGGCCTACCCGAAAGAATATATTTTGTTCCAGACAGCTCGGAGAATGAATCACGTGAGGCGGGATGGGGCTGAGACGCAGAGGAATACGTGTACGTGTGTGTGTGAGTGTATATATATATATATATATATATATATATATATATATATATATATATATATATATATATATATATATATATATATATATATATATGTACACACACACGCTAGCTGTTTCGGGCGAACGTTGTTCCGTCTCTTTATTTTAAAATTAAAATCCATGATTAGTATGTATATAACGCCATCTTTATTATTTAAATTGTAAATGCCAAATTTAAAACATGAAGTGTAAATGTCATGTGCATTGTGTGTCATATTAAATTAGGCGCAAATTTCATGTGTATTGTGTTTCGTAAAGATAATTGTTTTTACGTATAAAATTATTATATTTTTTAGGTTATAATTACATTGAACTGACATAATAAATCTGTAATTAAACATTCAACAGCCCTTAATAAAATATTTCTCTTACGTTTTTCTTGCACAATGACAAAACTTATGTGTAATTATTCGATACTCATAGAAGTTCATTAAACTAATTTTTTTTTTTTGTTTCAGCACATGTTGTTGGATTTCTTTGTTTATAATTAAACTGATATCCATTCCTCTTCTTCCCAGAATATTGTAAAGCGTCGTATGATCGATGTGTGTCTTTTATGGCGTGAACTTTGTTATTTCAGCGCATAATTGTCAATCAGAATATTTTTGGCATGCACGTGCTTCTCTCTTATGATCACGCTGTGTGCTTCTCTATTTTGTGTTCGTGCCTCTTCAGTTTGTGCAGCTCGTGTTCACGCTCTATTTTGCCTTCTCAGTGCGTCCTCTCTATTACGTCAGGTACGCGGACCGACGTTTGACCGTGGTATTGCTGGCATTTTTCTCTTTTAGATCAACAAGGATTTCCTGCAAGTATGAGAAAAATCGGCCCGTAAGTATATAAGTTAGACTCCGGCACCATCTATCGGAATGAAACATAACTAAAAATGGGAATGAATGAAGTCCTTTGACATTGTCTGTATCAGGTTATGTCGCATGGATTTTTTTTTTTTTTTGCAAAACTAATTCCAGTTTGCAGGCACGTGTGTCGATGTTCGCGATACACGAGACGTTCCCGATTTGTACGCAGGTCTATACGTATGGTCACTAGCGCTTACCCCACTTTCGGGCGTTCCCTTCGCCAGCTATTACCATCCCCAGTTCCTTTCTCTCCTTCTCACTATTTCACCGGCTATCTTCGGTCTCCCGAGTGTAATAACGCAATCGCGAAACTCGAGCTGCCAATTCCGTGCGCCATTGGAGAGACGCCGCCCGCTGCGTCGATCACGGGCGTCCTTCACAGCTGGACGCTCCCTACCCCCTCCCCTTCCCCTCCCCCCCGGCCAATCACAGCGGCGATAGCCCGGATATATTCGTTCGCCTCCCAACTGACAATGCCGTCGTTCGCAGACAAGGCGATAACTCCGCGGTTCCCCCTGTACCGGGAAATGGGACGGAGCCAGAGATATCTCGCGAAGTAGGGCAGGGAAAGTGCCGATACCTTACGTACAGGGAACGAACAATTTTCGCGGGTTCATTTGTACGCAGCACTTGCGATTGAGTCCGCGTTTCATTCCACAGGCCCTGGAGAACTGTTTAGAACAATAGAACAGGCATACCCTCACGCATCCTCTTAATCAAACTCGTACAATGAAACTGAGCGTCCAATCCCTCAAAAACTATTACGTTCAGGATAAAATATATTTGCACCAGCAAGAATCTTCGTACTACACGACGACTTACCGACAGAACTTGGCTCATAAAGGTAGAGCTGCTTTTTATTATGACTCCACCCTCGCCGAACCCAAGAGTTATGCCACAAAGCTACGTCATTAAACCAGCCAATATGGCTGGAATGCTTAAGCGATAAAAAAAAAAAACCGTGCAGCTTACGTGAACGGTACTCATTAAACGAATCTTCAATACAACGCCTAAACGTGAAATTAGTAACGACAAAAGGATCTAAGACGCTGAACTTTACTGCAGTGTTAAACCAATTAAATAATTGGACATTAAAATAAAGAGAACTCAAACTCACATTATAAAGAGGTGAACGATCTTATAGTTCAAAACCTGGCGCCTGTTACGAACAGTTTGAATACCAACTACCACAAAGTAAGTAAGATCGCAACACAGAACCAAGCTCTTCCAAAGGCAAACGTTCAACAAATGATAAGAATTCGTGAATGTGCAGGCTATAGACAACTCTCGGTTTCTTCACATTTTTAGAATCAAACCTTTGAAAAATCACCCCATGTATGACGTGTTTGGTTGTTTCCTTTGATTTGTCACGCATTGGAAGCATTTTATATGTGTGTTAATATACTAAGTATCTTATTTTTAGCTAAATTAAACTTCTCCTCATGTTTTGTCTGCAAATACTAATATTCAGTATATAATATTGATATGGACAAAACAGGGAGAAAATATGTGTGTTGGTAACGCCTAGTAAAGGCTGTTCACGGTAGACTGAGCCACTTTGAAAGCCCTACTTAATATCTACTTTTAGGCATGTTGTGTATTCTTCCGACATATGAGAAATTATCACTGACATGGGCCTCATAACTTTATTCATGCGTCGGTCAAGTGAAACTGGGAAATTATTAGAAGAGCAAATATTTTACAAATCTTCTAACTTTTTACTCAGATGCATTAAAAAAAAGAATACTAATTTAATAATTTAAGTTATCACAAATGGTTACCTAAGACTTCAAATTCGACATTATGACATGGAACTACTTTCCCTTCATCGTTACCAACTTTACTGGGAGCATGTCACTCAGTGTACGCATTAAAACATATGCAGGTAGGAGCAGTTACATTTTTGTAAAACTGATTTCCAAAGATCTCACTTTATCGTGAGCAGCCTTCAATAAATAGTTCTCATGCAAAATAATATTGCATTAAGTGAGCACGAATGCGATTCTCTGTACCTTTGGTGTAGTTTGCAATAGTTAGTCAATCCATGTTTTCATGAGGTGGAGTAATATCGTAGAAGTAGAACTCTAGCATGGTTTCAGAAAAGTTGGAGATGTTGTTGTGAGAAGGTTCTTTGTGAAAAACAGGGTAAAAATTAATGCGACCTCTCACCCAACGTGATTGGCAAGGTTGAGGTGTGCAACCTGGAAAACTGGGAATCACAAGAATTTGCTTGCAAAATGTCAGAAACCACGTGAGATCAAACAACAAATTCGTAATAGTGTTGGACTGATTCGGTATCTACCATGTGGACATTCGGTGAACGCCGCGTCGTTAAGAAATTAGCGCGCGCCATGCAATTAACCCACGGGCGTTTATCGAATATTTGGATGTAATAATCGCCTTACGTTCATTGAGCACAAATCAGGACAACTTTATTCATGAATGCGCTGTTTCATCTCACGTTCTTTCTGAAATTTTGTAAACGAATACTTTAAATTCCCAATTTTCAAGGGCAAGACTTTTCACGATGTTTGTAGCTGTACCGCAGGATAATTCTGTTTAGAGAGCACTGGGAATTAAAACCTAAATATTATGGGACTCACAATATTTTGAATTCTTTTATACGCTCATTCATTCATTTAATTTTTGTGAGCAGTTTTTATTTTCTGTTCGAGAAGTAATTGTGTTTCCCTGTATTCAATTAAAGTGAACCATTCATACCGAAAACATGAAATATTGGTTGTAAACCACTATAGGGAGTTTAACACAATCTGAAGTGTAGGCTAGACTGTATCCAAAATTAAACTAATATCAATCGTAAAAATATGTAAAACAATTTCTGCATCGTTTGATAGATATGTTTGATTTTGCTGATGAAAAAAGTTTTCCCGTTCAAAAGATCGTGTTGCCTGAAATCTTTAGTGTTAACTTTCACTAAAATTGCAGGAGAGAGCAATAATAAGTACCTTTTTTTTTTCTTCCCGAACAGACTTATTTAAATCAGCGAAGAATCGTAAAAATATGTGGAGATTGTAAATGCCATTTTCAAAACATCGTGGCTTGTGTTTCATTGATGTGCTCTTCGCCGACGAATCACGTGGTCAGTGCTGTAATAGTTTTAACCCAAACAGCAGCTTATAACAAAAGAAAAGCTGCGTACGTGAATGTGTTGAATTTAAATCTGTCACGCACTTAGATCTGCGTTGATTTTACTAAGGTCTGAATTTAGAAAAAAAAAACCGGAGGACCGTAAAAACGAGATATTTAGCGCGAGCTTCTCCCTTGAACAACTAACTGACACCGCCATCTTGCGAAACACTGAACATATTGGCTTGGGCAATGCCAACTGTTGCAGCACGTAAAAAATAGTGACGAATTCACATTATAACAGAAACAATGCTGTCTACAACACCATTATTTTATGTCTTTCTTCACAATTTTCTTTTATTTCGACGAGTCATGATAACAGATTTCTCTACGGAGACGAATAGCAGACGGCATTATTATATTTTATTTTTCACCGCGTTGCGATGGACCGTGTTCGAAGTAAACTTATTTTTTTTTTTTTTTAGTTTTAGCATTCCCATATATTTTCCAGCGGACAGGAGGGTTTCGAGTCGGCTGTTTTGAAACTTGTGGGCCTCCAGGATATTGGCAATTTATAGGAAGCGGAGGTCGGCACGCCAGGAAGGGAAAATATTTTTCCGCGTGCCGGCGGAAAGAAAGGACGGGCAGGCGAGGAGAGGAGACAGAGGACAACAACGGATGACAAGAGGAAGGAAGAGATGGTGGAAGGACAGGATGGCTGTCGGTCCTCACGCGGGGAGAGGGGGGTGCAGAAATAAGGCCCATATGTCCTCGGGGTTACGTCGGTAACCGAACCAGAGGATTCGGCACTTCCTCCCCGAGGGCTGCGAAAAAAAAAAAAACTTGAAAATACTGGGGAAAATGTAACGGATTGGCGGGGAATTGCGGAAAATCCTCCAACGCTTCCCTAGCATCTGGTTGTCAATACTGGAGGGTTGCCGAGATTGGATTTCTTTTTTTAACGCAAACGCGATTACATTTACCCGACTGTACCATGGACGCTGTGAAAGTAATCTTGCATTGAAACTGCGTATCTCGCTGTTCCGAACGTGGTACATGGAACGATGATTAAACGGGTCGACCACGTTGGTGAACAGACAATGGAATTGGCTCTAAAAATTGATGATTAAGTAGAAATCTGTCGTGTTTTATTACCGGCCAACTGGTGGTCAGTAGTAATTTATTTTGTCCTGTCACTGACAACTTTGTTTTATGGAAGTCATCATGTACTAAACTAATTATTATTATAAGCAAGTAACCGACTTATGAATATATATATATAAGGGATATATTATCCGGTCTGGAGCGTTCTTAATTTTCTCCTCGTTCCAGTTATTATTGCAGTGTATTTTTTTGGTCTTGAAAGTAAAGCGGCTGCATCCTGCTTCTTAGTATTTGTCGATGTGATGTTCTGCTGTTCTGCGTACACTTCGCCAGTTTCACAAAAATCACAAACCAGGTAATGATGCGGTTATGTAGCATTCCTCTGCCGGTAGACAACTTCGTCTAGGAGCGGTACTTATGCCCGGCAAACGAGGCTGAGGCGACAGATAACTCGCGGTGCAGCCATGATACCTGTGTTGAGTAAGTGAGCGAGGGAAGAGAAGGGGGGTAGTATCCACTCCATCTTCGAATTTTCTTACAAATCTTCGTAATGGAAATGTATGACCAGGAATAAAAAAATCAAAGCTAGACATGACATGGACGACTATTTAACGATTTTTTTTTAATTTGTAGGTTTTAAATATACTTGAATTTTCCAATGTGGGACTGAAATCATTAAATAATAAGGTAATTTTGATTACGGTTACAGATTTGACACTAATTATGTAAGAAAAGATAAGTGGGATTTAGAAATAACTGTTAAAATGTTCCCTATGTCACGACTAGCTTGGTTTTTAAATATTGACTCCAAGAATTAAGTTAATGAGTAGTCTAACCATATCACCACCACTGCCCCTTCCTGCGATGAGTAATTTCTATATAATCCATGCACGGTTACTTCACACTTTTCTGGAGCCCTGCTAAAGTTCTACTTTTAGGATATTCCTCCGCCTCAGGCAAACTAAGCTTAACTAAGTCTATAAAATTACACCAAAGAACAACTCACCGAATTCGTGCTCACTCATCTACAATGATATTTTGCATTAGAACTATTTCTTACTTGTTGCTACCAACACACGTATTTTATCACTTTTTAAATTCATATTTATTATAAATGAAACATTATCATATACAACTAAAACACAGGTAAAACTCTAATTTAACAAAAAATAAAATACGTTTAAGTTGCAGAGGTATAAAACGGTTGTGATACATGCCATACTTAGGAAATAACTAAACACATAACGTATGGAGTGATTTTTCAAAGGTTTGATTCAAAAAGTGTGAAGAAACAGCGAATAGACTGTATCAAGGCTCTGGCACAGGTGGCAAAATTTGTTGGTTGAGCACGTCACTAGTGAGATCCGATCGGCTACTCCTGTATTCGTGATGTCACTGAGTGCTGGATTCGTGGCAGGTGGCAGGTAGTCGGTGAAGTTTGCGAACTTTATATTTTGAAGGTTGCTGGACACATCGCGCGATTACCACTAACAACCTATTAGGATCTGCTTTCATGATGTCACTAAGTAAGCCCCGTGTACTGAAGAACAAGAATAATTTCACCGAATTTCTCTTCACCTGCGTTCAGAATTGCTATTATGACTCGTGTTTTCGTGAACCACCATCTGCAATTCGTCACTGGTTGAATTATTGTTTGCAGAGTACAGCTGTGGTGGTCGTCACCGCTAAGGGAATTCCAAAATCGAAAATTATTTTGTACATTTTTAACATGTTACATATTTTTAATTATTATATGTGACGGGGACTTGACAAAAGTACGGAAATGGCGGAAAATTTTTGCTACCCATAACAAATAAAAGGAATCATGAAATGTTCAACTATATAAATATTTTATACATATTTCAAAACTTAACAAACAAAAAAATATTTTATAAAAACTCAAAATATTTACTCGTATATACCATCAGAATAGAATGAAGATAATTTTTTTTGAAATTTTTTATGTGGTTCGCCGGTTTTTCAAAGTTTAATTTGCGAAACCAATATTTACAGTTAAATAGTTAGAATTTAAACCTTTACAGCACGTGAGCCAAGCGACGGATTTCACATTATAGCAATTTGTCGTTCCTCTCTGGCTTAAATCTAAATCTGTGTTAAAGTAACGTTTCGAAATTTGTACGAAATACTAATTATATAAAAATTGTCCTATTTACGCTAAAAGAGATAAACGTTACATGAAAAATTATTTCATAATTTTATGACTCTACCGTTGATATAATTTCACAAAACCATAAAATGTACTCGAAATTTAGTTGTATATATATATGTATGTATAAATTTAGTTGTAAATAAACTTTCTAAGCACCAAGGTGTATCGAGTGGTTCGGAAGCCACTATAATTGAGAAGACCTGTTATTTAATTTCTGCACATTGCTGTGTTACTTAAAACCCTACCTTTAACATTACATCTTGTCCTTAGGCTTTTAGATGGAACCCCCCTCCTCTCTTTTACTTTTGACATCTTCTATGTGAATTACATATTTGTAGAAAATGTCATTGTTTATAACACAATAAAATAGGAAGATATATCCATTTATAAAATATATAGTAAGAATTAAAGGTGAAACGTGTTGAGTCGCTAAAGAAGTTTCAGTAGAAAACATGTTAAAATGAGAATGGACGCACAATTGAATCAACATGTTGTTTAAAAAATAGGATATTAGATTAAACAATGAAGAACTGCATGGAAAGGTATTGAGTTCATACACAAACATACGTATTAAACAGCGATTCTGGAAAATTATTTGGGATATTGTTGCTGAGAGACGGAACTCGCGAACTCATGAATGATCGTTAGGCATGCTAGTCGCATTAGCAAGCTCTCTGGGTGCATGTGCGACAGAGTCTCAGGTACAAGTAGACGAGGCATGTACGACCCTAGTTTTCTTCGTGACCTAGAGTTGTCTTATTCTGTGCGCTAGGCAATAGACTTACGGTAATTACAGCGACAATACATTTTACTTATTTCCCATCACTCAATTTGATGTAATTAAGGTGGTTACGAGAATAAAGTCTAAAGCAGTACGAGCCCACTAAGTTCATTTTTTTCATTATGCCAGCCGTTATAGATCCCCTTACTGATATATTTATTTGTTCAATAATGAATGATGAATACCCGACAATATGGTAAACGGCACAAGTTACCCCCATCCCTAAAAATAGCACATCTACTTCAGTCCGCGATCACGGACTACTTAGTATACCATACGCAGTTCACGGTAAAGTGAGCAAGTTTGAGGGCCTGGTTAATTTTTCCGTTCAGCCATTTTTCATCCTTTAAACACTTTTTTTTCTTAAATAAATACTGCTATGTAAGTAATCAACACAGTGTGTATATTCCACCGCACTCAGAAATTGACGTCTACGGCGAAAATAAAACATAGGCCTACTTATTGTCTATTATTCGAAGTGAAAAGGCTTTCTAAAGAGCTCACTTTACCGTGAATGAGCTTTACCTACATTTTCTCAGGCCCTTGAATATAAAGCATGTTATCAAATCCTATCTGACTGCTCTTCGTGTGATCTACTAAACGAACACTAATCTGGTTTTCGCCTTTGATTTAGTACCACCATAGCGGTGGCTAATATCACAGATTATATAAGACGTCAGATGGATAACAACGAAACCATCATTTTTATGATACTTGGTTTCTCCCATGCATTTGACTTGACTTAGTGAGCCATGGCATTAAACTTCTCAAACTAAGTATATATTTTTAATTTTCTAAACGCCCCTTGCGATGGGTGGAAGCGTACTTCTAAGGCCGTGTCGATTTGAATGATGCTTCCTCGCCATGGCTCCCGCTATCTAGTGGAGTACAAGGTTCCGTTTTAGACCCACTTTTGATCTCAATTTTTATAAACCATTTACCGTAATATCACCTTTTGCTAGCACCATTTACATGCAGACGACTTTCAAATCTACATTTCTTCGTCATCTATACAACTTACTAAGCCATTATTACTAAACAAAGATCTGAATTCTATTAGTAAATTGTAGAAATAAAACTGTCTTTCTCTTAACGCGTAAAATTAGCCAGTAATATTTATAGGAACTAAATACTTTCTTTCTGAATTACACAGGGGAATACTAGCCGAGGTAAAATGAACGGAAGCATTATACATTTCACCAAAACTGTGCGGAAGCTGGGGCACGTGATTAACGAGAATTTGTCACGGTATGACCATATTAAGGCTGCCAGTAAGAAAAAAAATTCATTGCGTTACACGTTCTTAGTTAGACACAAGAATTTTCTACCTGAATCAACTAAAGTTCGTGTTGTTAATAGCCTAATAGTTCCGCATTTCGATTATTGTAACGTTATATACGGTGATTTAAATTCCATCCTGTCTAATGGATTTCAAAAACTTCACAACATTTGTATCCGATTTATATTAAATAAAAAAAAAGGGGAACACATCACACCGTACTTAAGTAAATTGCCATGGCTACGTTTAAAACTACCAAGGGAAATGCATGCGTTGCTATTACTTCTGAAGTTATCAGGCAACATCAGCTATCGAAACTGTACTCCAAAGTTTCTCCTTTTCGTTCGCGCTATAGCATCACTACTAGGCCCCCATAACTCCCTCACCCTTACTATTCCATATCATAAATCCGATTTTTACTCCCGACGCTTTTCTGTCCAATATGTGTGGCTCTGAATGGCTGTGAAACAAACTTCCCATGAAGGTAAAACAATGGACATCATTTACAATTTTCGGAAAACTCATAATGAAATTAATGTCATCAGCGAATACCGAAGGTACCGGATAAATTTCACTCTTTATTTTTAACCCTTCATGCAAACGTGAGGCACAATTATGTATGTGTGTACGTTGTTGAGTGAGTGAGTGTGTATCTGATGAGGGAGGGAAAATATTTGGGCGGCTAGTAACAGTGAGGATGAGTGTAAAAGATGAATACATGCGTATTTCTTTTGGTAATATCCTTGTAGCATAACTAGAAGCCCGCCATCACTTCGCTCAGGTTTTATGGAGTTATTGAAATACATACCTATATATGCGACTACCTTCGACTACCCGTAACTACCCGTGACTACCTGCGACTACCCACGACTACCCGTGACTACCCGTGACTATCTGCGACTACCCGTGACTACCCGCGATTACCCGTGGCTTTATACGACTACCCGTGACTACCCGTAACTATCTGCGACTACCCGCGACTACCTGCGACTACCTACGACTACCCGTGATTACCTGTTACTACCCGCGACTACTCGTAACTACTTGCGACTACTTGCGACTACCTGCGACTAACTGCGACAACTTGTGACAACTTGCGAATTTGTAATATTAAGATAACATTAAGGGGCACTGAGCCACTGAGACCTCACTTGATATATTTTTATCTACTGAGCCAATGCGGCCTCACTTGAGAGTGTTCTAGCCACTGGGCCACTGCGGACCCACTTAGCATTACTCCACCCAATGGGTCTCTGTGGCCCCTCTTGATATATTTCTATCCGCTGAGCCACTGTGGCCCCACTTGGGATAGCTCTAGCCACTGGGCTTCTGTGGTCCCACGTGAGAGTGCACTAGCCACTGAACCACTGCAGCCCTACCACTGACTAAAGATATACCTAGAGTGGACTTCCCCAGGTTAAATTTTCTGACCACTCCACCAGGTAAGAATCTGTACTTCGAGGGATGAACACCACGTCGCGGTAGTCAATTTTCGTGGCGAGTGCGTGGGGAATGGCGGCGTTGCCACACTGTCATTTACCCTTTCTCTCACTCATACTCCATCTGTCACCCCCAGTCACAACTACGTAACAGTAGAACGTGTTCTGAATGTCTGCTATACCCACAAGATGGGACAGACAAGATGGCGGACACCCGAGTTCCTATCCCAATTCGTATATATCCGTTTACGAAAATATTACAAGTTCTGTAAAAACATATGTATGAACAAAATGAAAATTAATGTACGCATAAGTAACTGTCATAGTAACATAATAAACACCACTTTATAAAATACGCGATAACAGAGGATTAATGTAATCTATATACCTTACCACACGTCTGCGCAGGGAATGGTTTGTATAGCTCCTTGAGTTAGTGCGCAGGTCTGTGCCACTTAATCGAAGATTTACAGTTGAAATCTCCAATGGGTAGCGAATTTTTTTATGTGACACATTATGGCTGTTTATAACTTAGTTCATTGTAAGAAAATTTTTATTTCCAGAATATCTTTGTCTAAAAGTTATAAACCGCAAGTGCCAGCACAGTACAGTCGACGAGCAGTGATTGCTTGCTGATCACATTGATTGTTTTCTAAAGTCGAAAATTTGAGCTGTATAGCGTGGGTAATGTTAACAGGCACACATGACAACCTTAAGTTTAATATTGTAACAGTTCTGTCTTCTTTTGGCCTATAACCGTAAAAGCGTGTTTAATTACGGAGGGCACAAGATTGACTAATATTCTCATTAAAGATACGCATTTAAAAGAGTGGCGTAACCGGGGGGGGGGGGGTATATATTGGGACATATACCCCCACCAAAATGAAAATAAAATTTGAAACCAAAACTACAAGTTGTATTTTATTTTAATTCAAGGAATATGTGATCGTCCTTGAACACGAGGAATGTTTATAGCATTTTGTGGTTCCATATCTGGACATGAATCCAATGATAATAAATCATTGTGTATGCATAACATTTTAATAATACAGGTTAGTATTTTGTTCAAAAATATAAATATGAAATCTCCCTTCCCCTCTCCAAGTACATTCTTAGCTACGCTCTTGTTTAAATAATATGCCAATGTTTCAATGAGTGGCGTAAATATCCGTCGTACATACATGTTTTCCATGCATAAGCAGTGCCATTACTCATATCAATTTCCATATATTAATAGTGCCCGTACGTTAAAACCTATACCAAAGCAGTTTTCAGGGGAAAAAAGAAACAATCGTCGTACGTTGTGGATGCACCAGAAAGTGCCTACATATAAAATTTGGTTGTATTTGTACCCCTGTCCCCTGCGAGTTGTTTTGCCAGCCATTTACAAGTTTCTATCAGCACTTTAGGTAACATGTGGGTATAAATGGATGCGTTCTTTCTTCCCTTCTGATATACAAACTTGTATGCCTTCTGTTGTGCCCATGAGTATAACAGAAAGTACCGGAAATTGGGTATCATGTAAGGCCGGCTTGAACGACTCACGCCTCTCGCAGAATTTTAGCACCAGAAACTTGTTAAATCCTTTTTAAATAACGGAAGAAAAATGGTTTGTAAAAATAATACACTACATACTGCTAGTGTTATGCTACCATATTGCAATAAACATTGTCAAGTGGCAGGGAATGCTAGTAAAAAGGAGAAAATACCCACAGTAAACGAATTGAATATGCGCTTGCTGTATGAATTAACACTCCTTGTTATGAAAATGACCGTACATGTTATAAAATATATTTCGTTAGTGTAGTATAATCGTGCAAACAAAATGAGTGGTCGTTATTGAAAAAAAATATTTAATCTTTCAACACAACATGTGGCACACAGAACATAACTACTTTTAGGAAAAGTAAAGTATAATTATGTAAATACGCCACAAAGTTATAATATGCCGAAATCATTTCAATTTTTACACAGTGTTCGTAAATTGTGGTCATTATCCATTTGTAGGCTAGGAGACGACAAACATTCCAGAATACACGGGAAACGTTTGACACAATTAAGATATTTGATAATATTTATGCTATTCTTCGTAACAATTGTACACTATGAACAGAGAGAGAAATGTATTGATTCTACTGCGTTTAAACACACCTGCATACCGTAATGCAGCGTAAGCCGCGACGCCCGAAGTAAAGTTGAGTTTACATTAGAAATATTTAAGCGTTATATTATGCGTTAAGATGTGTGCAGAAGAAACGAATGTGTGTTCTCTTATGTTTTGGTTCCCAGTGGAACTTATCTGAACGTGTGCGTTGGTTGGATTTCCTTAAGCATTGAAAAAAATAGTTGTATTTAACATCTTAAGAAAAAACTTGAGGCTACGTTCAAGAAGTACACAGCAGTCGGTGTAGTTAGCGGGAAACTGTTATTTACAGTAATGTAAGTATAAAACAATATGACAAAGGCGCGTGTGTGCACATGTTGACGATTATATTTGTTCACAAATAATTAGCGTAGCTCATAGCAAATGTCGGCTTTGAAGTACGACATTTGCTATCAGCAAATGTCGTACTTCAAAGTAAAAACAGAAAAACAGAAGCATTTAGTGTATCTCGACAGTCATTAAATAAAAAATCGTGATCATTTGTGACTACAAATTATTCTAACGCAAACCTATGGCACCCAAAAGAGAAATTATATATGTAATTTGAGTAAAGAAACCCATATAGCCATCTGATTAGAATGATACGAATATAAAATCGAATTTTATTGTTTTCTTTTTGTTATGATGATACTGAGCGACTGCATGAGTTGTCGGTCTAAAACATTTGAATGACAAGATAGAATATTTAGGGAACAAATTGCATTTTCAAAATGAAATGAAAATGGTAATACTCGGCCAGGTAAATATAAGAAATCGGTTAGATGAAATATAAAGATGGTCAGTTAAAAAACACAATGAAGTAGTAGAAATAATAAACACATAATTTATACAATAAATGAATGCAATACATTTTGTGGATTTTTTTTTTTTAGTAAATTATTAGAAATCATGATGAAACGACTAAAAGTAAAAATCCGGGTGTGTTCAGACGTTTGTTACTTCGTTGCATCTTTAGTAAAATAATATAAATTTAACTTTGTGCCCTCCTTTGAAATTCTTCCTGAAGTCCCAACTGGAATGTCTAATTTACAAATAGCATACTAGAGAACTAGGTTAAAACAATATTTTAACTGCGAACTATTTCTTACTAGCCGTTTCCAACACATCGCTGCTTTCACTGTTTTTAATTCGTACTGAATACGAAATAGATATCACAAGTTATAGAAGTTATTAAATTAAAGTTTCATTTAGTAAAGAATACAATACTTTAAAGTTAATTATAGTGTTGTATATTTGTGGTAAACAAGTGATTAAAAAAAAATAAGGTCGACAAGTTTCTCGTAGGGGGAATTTTCAAAAGGTTTGTTTCAAAACATCCGAAGAAACCGTGAATGAACTAAAGTTACTAAAGGAAGGCGGGTTGATATGACTGCAGATCACGCCGACTAGACAGAACAAGCTGGGCCGATTTCAGTGGCAGCGATTCACCCATCACACAATATCTGCTTTATCTCCGTACATATAGTTCCAGCTTCTTTACTGTTTGCCCATCAACTGCCAGGAACGATGTTATCATTCCTTTTCAAAATTAGTTGTACCAAGATAATGTTGAGATTTTCCAGTTATATTGCTTTAAACATTTTTTTTTTTTGTCTTTCCATTTTTCCGATGCATGTACCAAAAATCGTATTTTCTTCACACGATTTATGAGCGTTAACCTCAAAACAATTACCTCCACCCGGTTCGGGTTCGATTCTCGGCGGGGTCGCTCCCGGATTTACATATACATAATAGTCGTCCCGGACGATGCCATTGGTAAACGGGGGTTCTCGGTGTCTTCCTCTTCTACCGTCCTTGCATTCCAGGACTGCTCTATACTCGCCTCGCTTCACCCTCATCGGCTCTCGAGACCACGATGTTAAGAGCCGTTCAAATCTCCACTCCACCCAAAACATCATTGTCGATTTCAGCGGAGAGAGACTCTCTGATATCCTGATGGTAGAGGCGTCTGGTCCACCTGTTCGGCATGATCTGTGAAGGCGCGAACCCGCCTTAACTGCCGCCAGGCGTGAAATCGCCTTAACTGCCGCTGTATGAAGACATCAAGGATGCACAGGACGGGGGCCCGGAAATACAGCCAGGTGACAAGCTCGCAGGGGACTTGGAAGTTGTAATGCGACTGCCCGTGGGTTTGCTCGGATCATTTTGCGAACATCTTTCCCACCTCGCCCAGCGTTCATAAATTGGGAGCATCGTCGCGTTCCATCCTTTCGAAGAGTGTCGCCATTACGTGAGGGAATTACTGGCTCTGCCGGGACCGCCCGCGCGTTCCCGACTTCGTGGTTTTTACCCGCTCCGTTATTCATGAGGCGACAAATGGGGACTCACAGACTCGCTCAGGATTTACATAATTAGGAATATTTTCTTCTCTCCTCTTGTTCGCGATTGGTCAGTCTTTTATCAGCTTAACTTCGCCCCATACGCTCTGCCATCGATAGCTTATTATATTATTCGCCATTAAAAACAGCTAATCTTTACAAGTTCCGTTTTAAACCATATAAAAAAAATTGTTACGACTCTAAAAAGATTATGTGGAATCCCTTGAAAGGCAATTGGTTATCTCTTCAATTAGTCGGAGAGGAGTGTATTAACAAAAAATATTACTTTCCAGTATAGGTTACCGAAAAAAACTGTTTCAAATCTCATTAGTTTTGAGTGGGAACTGCTCACGAATATCATTTAATAAATTAGGTAAAATTTTTTGTTGGTTTTGATTCCTAATATCATCTTCAAGAGTGTTTGTTAAAACGTGTCACTGGCTAAAACGTTTTAAAGAAACAATAGTTCAGGAGCATAACTTGTAAATAAAATTAAAGGCTATTCGCGATAAAGTGAGCACGTTTGAAATCAAGCTTAGAAAAATTTAATTTCCCCTACCTGTATATAGTTTAACGGGCGCACTGGAGGACAGGCACCCAGTTAAATTGGTAACGATAGATGGAATGTAGTTCTATATCTTTACGCCGAATAAAAAGTGTTAAGTAACCATTTGCGACGACTTCAAGTATGTATTTCGCTTTCTGTTTTTACATAGTACATCAAAGTTTAAAATAACCAATTTTCTACAATATTCACTTTCCTAATAATTTCAAAGTTTCACATGACCGATGCTTGAATAAAATGATGAGGCTAATGGCAATGCTTATCTTAGATAAGGCGAAAGAATACACCATGTGCATACAAGTAGATCTTAAGCAGGGCTTTTAAAAGTGCTCAGTTTACCGTAAACAGCATATAGTATTGGGCATGCCCTCTTCTAGCCTAGCGAAATGCAGGCTTTCGTCGCTGCATCGATCTCACAAGTGGACGAATAACTTTTAAAGAGATGTTTGGCCCATGCCGTCTGGATAGCTATCCACAGCTTCTACTATTTGTAGGTACGAGTAAGTCTCCCTACCACGGCCCATAAATGCTCGACGGGGGCCAAATCGGACAAGCAAGATGGCCCCAGCAGACGTTGAAACACTCCAGAATGCTCCTCGAACTAGTTCTGGACAACGTAGGCTGATACAACCGTGCATTATTGTGCGGGAATATCCCATCGTTTAGGGGCTTACACTAACAGAATGAAATGCTGTAATGCAATTACATTATAGGCTGTTCATGGTAAAGTGAGCACTTTTTAAGGCCCTTCCAAATGGCTTTAACCACTAATAAATATATTCTGTGGCTGCTTCAGACTTTGACTGCTGGGTTTTGGTGCAATGTATAGATTGTGTTAATTACTAATATGGCAGTGTTTATATTAGAACATGGTAAAAATCGAGAAATTTACTCATAGCAAAAATTTATCAGGGCCTTAAAAAGTGTGCTCACTTTAACGTGAACAACCTATACCAGCACACATGCAAGTCTGAGCATTTCCGACACGTAACGGTACAGTGACGTCACTGACTATCGCCTTTACATACTGTAACCGCACCACTTTTGGCATTTAAGTCTTAAGGCCATTGATGTATGAAAGCAGTATATTTATATAATTTTTGTCAAAACTTGTTTCACAGCGAATTTTTCAACATGTTTGGCTCGTCAAGACGTAAATCACAACTTTTATCATCATCTTACGTTGTTAGATATTCACTGCCGTAATTATTCTCGGAGCACTGATGGAAGATAAGAACGAACTTAGGTTTTCATATCTGCAATCAGTGCTCCGAGAATAATGACGGCATCGAATCTCTAACAACATAAGAAGGTGCTAAAAGTTGTGATTTACGTCTTGAGGAGTCAAAAATTTTGAAAAATTCACTGTGAAACAAGTCATGACAAAAATTATTTGAATGTACTGCTTTCATGCACCAATGGCCTTAAATTCGCACGTTACTCGAATTTGTGAATCACGATTCTTTGCACCACAAGCTGGCATCACTGCTTTCTACGTCATATGAGGTCGACACCAAAAAGTTTTGAAAACGCTCCGGCTACATAACTCGCGATCACAATACGTCTTTATTCATCACCAGATATTAAAATGTGCACAAGCGAGAGCGAACTGCTGGTTGAATAACTATCGAACCCACATATCCACTGCACATAAAATCCCACCACATCAGAAAACTCATCACAACTATTATAGAGCTGGCTGAATTTTCAGTTTGCGGTTCTTTATTGACAAAAGAAGAAATTTTTTTCTCCCCAAAGTCATGGATTAGACTCGCTCGAAAGACTATTTCATTTCTTTTTCCCGGATGAAATCTCAGCACAAGAAAAAAGCGGCGTCAACCGAAGCGTGAACGCATTCATATTCCGTGCGTGTCCACACCCCTCCCCCCAATCCCACCGGGCAGGACTTGTTGTAAAATTCTTAAGTGAGTTGATGCGATTTTTATTTCTCCGACGCGGTTGGCGTGAATTGCTCGCCGGAGATAAATGGGGGGGAAGTTGTTATTCATCAATTCCGGCATCGCCCTACAGCGCGTGCCTCGGCGGGGAAAATAACATGGCATGTCGGAATGGGAAGCCTTCTGCCGCATTCACCACGAGATATGGCCGTGGTCAGTTTCGAGCATCGCGTTTCCTTTCTTTCGCTCCTCCGGAGCGATTAGCATATGAGCGATTGGACGCAGCGGCACTGGAAACGGTATTGTGAAGGCGGGAGGGGGGCGGTAACTCCTTCCGGACATTCTTCTGCTGCTTCTTCGCTCTTCGTCCCACTCCCGCCTGCCAAAAACCCGCGGAGGGTTCCGATCCTCCAGGGCGGAAGAATCGTATCGGAAAGGAATTTCTGGATTCGGGGATAGCTCATCGTGTTCCGATATGTGATTGTGACGCGCGGGCGTCGGAAGCGGCATTCAGCTTCTTCTCGGAATATCTCCCCCCCCTTTTTTTTTTCTCTCTCTCTCTCTCTCTCTCACACACACACACTCCCCACTGCGTGTGTGATGGACCGTGAATTTCTTTTCTGCTACGTACGAAAATAAATGCAAGTTGCATTTCAGTAATTCTTTTTTTATTTATTTTTTTATTTTTAACTTTGGCCGCTATCTCTTAAACCTTCAGCACTGGAACTGTATAGAATTCGCTTTAGTAAATGCTGTTCAGGGTAAAATAAAAATTTTTGAAAGCCCCGGTTAAGATCTACTTGTATCCATATTGTGTATCCCTCCATCTTATGTAAAATTAACATTGCCATGATCCTCATCACTCCATTCATGCGCCGGTAGTATAAAACTGTGGAATTGTTAAGAAAGTAAATACTTTACAAATTTGTTAATTTTTGCACTTCCATAAATTAAATAAACAGAAAGCGAAATAAATAATTTTAAGTTATCACAAATGGTTACCTGGCACTTATTATTAGACGATAAGATTTTAAACTACATTCTCATCCGTCGTTACTATTTTCAGTGGGCCAATGTCACTCAATGCGCCCGTGAAAATATATACAGGCAAGGACAGTGACTTTTCTCTAAGGTTCATTCCTAAAGTGTTCACTTTATAGTGAATAACTTTTAACAGAATCGTTATACATGTACTTTTGAAACACACGCGGCAATCTTTCTAACGATAAAACTGGGTTACAGCGTGTTTATGATTCACGTTTTTAACAGTAAGACGAATTATTTTTACTTGAAAAGAAATAACACTCAGACCAGCACGGAGTATAACTTTCACCATACCACGCTTATAAAAAACGCTACTTAGAAGCTCTTCAATATGGCCAAAAATAATTTCATACCGCTGTAGCTTTAATATTCTGGGCGAACACTTGTGAAACTAGTATACCGTACTGTGCTGAACTTTGTTGCAAACTTTGCACCACTAAGATTACAGGTTCAGTGCTTCAAGGTTGATAGTAAATCAAGTGCCCCGGAAAGTCCACATGCCCGTTCGGAACCTTGTGCGTAGAGGTGTCGGTGTATGTGCTAAGCGTGTCAAAGTCACCCTTATCGCTTACTTGCTGCCGTACCTCAGAAAGAGGAATATATCTTCATATAGACGGCCGTATTGTGAATCTACAGATACCAGATTAGATATACAACTGCACTTACGTAGTTAGGACAAAATATTTAAAGTAAATCTCAGTGTAAGATTCGTGTTCACGTGGCGAAAAGTGAGTGAAGAGTGAAGAGATTTGGACGGCTCTGAACATCGAGGTCTTGAGAGCCGATGATGTAAAAGTGAGTTGACTAAGGAGCATCGCCGGAATGAAAGGGTGCGTGAATCATGAGACCCCGAAAAAACCCGCCGACCAACGGCATCGTCCGGCACGATTCCCACCCCGAGAGTGACCCGACTGGGGATTGAGCCCGGACCGCCTTGGTGGGGAGGCGAGTAGGCTAACCGCTTAGCCACCGTGGCCCCTACGGGGCGAAACGTCCGACCGGTAATGATTCAGCATATTGCCACATAAAATTACTCTGAAAGGGCCAGAAAGTCCCGGCAGATCCTACTTTCCCGTAAGCAAATTCAAGGTCGCAAAAAAAAAAAAAAAAAATCACCTCTACTGAGACCCCCTCTTCTTCAGTGGTTAAGGTGATTCGCCATTGCCTCACTCTCACATAATAACAAAATAACACATTTATCATATTTTCGCGATAGATGGGCCTCGTTGTGATATCATTAACTAGGTGCTGTACCCTTAAAACGCAGTACACCATGGATTATTTACCTTGCGCACGCCAACCCTTACGTACTTTATTACTACGTGAAAAGCCTACTGGTTTTCTAGAATTAAAAATACACGCGTGATTAAAGTCTGGCTATTTATTTGTAATAATACACACTATGTAGAATACACTGTGATTAATCAACTATTAAAACCCTATATTGAAAAGGTTAATCATTTGATTGTTCTTTCCAAACATGTGCCAAAGTATCATTTACCAATTCTTACCAAACACACATTAAAAGTTCTTTAAAAGTGTAAGCTAAACTATCCTTCAACAATTCTCGCAAAAGTACATTAAAAATATCCTAGAAGAGTTCTGGCAAAAACACCCATTAAAAATTCTTTCAAAAAGTACGCTACACTATCCATCAGCAATTCTCGCGAAACGTAAGTTAAAAAATTAATTGCAAGCACAGTTGATACAAGTTACAATTATGTTCAATTAAAATTGGGGAGCCGCGGCTTGCTTGGTCATACTGTTATGTTGACGTGAACGTGCCTTTGACAGCATCGTCGCCTGAACAAGCCCTCGCTCTTAAGAGGAGAGTGAACTAAAATATTTCTTTGTGAAATCGTTGTTTGCGCGTAATCGCGTATCTCGGTAAGTTTATGTTTTGTAAATACTACGTTTTGCCGGAAAAGGTAAAACACAATTATCTATGCCTCTATGTGTTTACTATTATCATAGTGTATTCTCGGAGAAACAAATTCGCGAAAATGGTCAAATATCTCATTTTTAAAGCTTGCCTATGCAGTTTCCTTAAGCAGCAAGAGAAAAGTACAAAGCTACTGGCGTAGTTTAATATGCGGTATTTCATCGCGTGTTATAAAACCCCACTGTTACACATCTAATTTGCACAGTACAGGACCACGACGGAAACACTGCGCGCCTTGCGCGTAGGAGCGATGAGGCACTAGACATGCGTGTTAGTGTCGCCCGTATCGCTCCCTCTCTGCTTGACCTTGAAAGCGTAGGTTCACCCTCCTCTGAGAACAGAGAAGAGGTGGTTGCTGCAAACGGGGCGTGCCAGTAGAGCAAGAGGCGGGCTCCTGGTGTAGTTGGAGTGGCTAATTTACATATTACTCGCTAATTTGCATATTGATCAATATATAATAAAATTCATTGGTTAATTGCTAATTAATCGAGTAATTAAATAATTGTTCTATAAAATTTCTTTGATGAAATTTCTTTGAGATAAAATTTCTTGGATAAATTTTTTGGTTTTAATTGGTGTTGAAAGTGTTAAGTGTCATAAGGGCGATATTGTCGGAGCAGCATCGATGTGTACTTTCTGACGTTCGGAAGACGACTGAACAGAAAGGTATATTGTAATGGGGTATATAGGCGTTGATGTTGGTGGAAGAGTGGCATAAGGAACTTTTTTTATTTGTCTGAAGCACTTGTGACTGATGTGCGAATAATGAGTGGAACGCACGTGACTAATGGAACGCCCGCCCAGGTCGCTCTCTGGATGCATACTGAGGATTTATATGCGGGAGAAATATTTTTTTTTTTCGGCGAAGGAAATAATATTTGTAAACGAAAAGAGTCGATTTACGTTCAAATAGCTGACTGAAATAAGTACGAATTACTTTAATCATTAACCCATTTGTCCAATACTTGAATCATGCGATTACCAAATGAAATTATTTCCCTACCAAAGTAACTGATCTCCACTTTAATCACGTAACATTAAGTCGGACTAATATAAACCAAACATGTATTTATGCAATTATCGAATGAAATTTATAGTAATATCATAGCTACAAAACTAATTCCCTATCAAATTTTAACTATTTGAATTCATGGAACAAAATTATTTAAATTAAAATAATCAATCACACACGAACCAATAACGAAAAACACAGCAACCATAAAAACATACGATTATAATCAAAAACTCTCCAGAATATTAATATCCATGGAACCTAAGCACACATCCTTCATTGACTCTCAAGAGCAAAAGTAATCAAAAGGAATTATACAAACATGCAAATATGTACAAACATGCAACGAAACAAAACTGAGTGAATACTCTAACAAATTAATCTAACTTACGCCAAACATTGCGGTACTAATTGTGGTGTCAATTGCAGTGCTGATTGCAGTGCTAGTGGGGTGCTAGTGTGGTGCTACATGGTGCTAGTGTGTTGGTAGTGGAGTGCTAGTGTGGTCTTATGTGGTGCTAGTGTGGTGGTCTGTGTGGTGCTAGTGTGTTGTTAGGTGTTAAGTCTTAAGTGTGGAGCGATTGAGGAGCAAGTGTATGTGGATGAGACTGAGGGAAGGAGGATGATGATAGGGAGGCGGATGAGGAGGGGAAGAGGATGATGAGGGGGAAGAGGATGATGAGGGGGAAGAGGATGATGAGGAGCAAGTATAGACTTTGTCTTACAAATTGTATAATGTCTCTTTAACGTGTTGTTGAAGAAGCCATTTCAATATAAAAAAAAATGATTGCATGTATATTGTATACCATCCATTTAAGCACATAGTTGAAGAATGATATCTCTTTACAGCAGACATCAATGTGTTGATTCAAAGCCATAGTAATTTTTTGGTTGTTAAAAGTTTTTTAAGTGATATTCGAAATGTTTCGAGCATTTGATAAAACTTGTTATAACACGTTGAAACCTGTTGAAACCAGCTGAAACCTGTTAAAATTAATATTTTGGTTTGTTATAAGACAAAGTCGATGCCAGCTAATGATGTGGAGCGAGGCTTGCACCTTAAACATTCCTTAGCCGAGCTCTGCAGGCAAGAGTCCATATACATGGACCTCTCCCAAACCACTTTCCCCTTTCGACAACCTTACCCTGTCTCAACATTGTGCGATTCAAGTTCAGCTAGGCTTTCTCGAGATTCTCCCTCATTTCTCTACCTTCTGAATTAATTCACAAGCTTTTTTTCAAGCACATCCCTCCTCCTTTCAATTTTCGTACTTGATAATGTTCAAATCGTGCAAAAACAATAAATATTTTATCTCATCTCACCCACAAATACTTTAGATATACTCATACTTTAATGTTGTAACCATATTATATAAAACTGTTGCAAAAAGAATTAAAACTATTAAATAAAAAGTCACGTAATTTCCTTCACCATTGATTTAATTTTTCACACCATCCTTAAAGCTATATTCACAAATATTTAAACAAAATTTACAACAAAGCTTTACAATAAATCATACAAACATTTTAAAAAACCTATTGCAATCCTTTACCAAAGCTAGTACCAAAACAGTCCTCAAAATTGTACTTACATATTAATACTATATTTTATAACAATTAAAAAATATATACAAAATTTTTTATGTACAAGTTAAAATTATATAATCATTCACATTCATTCACACACACATTATTTAAAATTATTATTTACATTGATTAAAACTTAAAACCATACAAATTTACAAACATTTATGCTGCTTTCTTGCAGCGTCTATTGTGGCTCTTTGTTTGAGCCTCTGTGATGTTATTTACATTTATTGTATTTGGGTTAAATTTAATAAGTAATCACACACCAACACCTACGATGATTCTACACACACAAACATAGTACTTTGCAGACTTAAAAATTCGTATTTTACATGTGATCCGACACTGCAAAGATGATACTGTAGAAAAATTCCAGGGGACCATAAAGGAACACAGGGATATTGTGGCGATGTTGTAGAATATCAGTGTATTTTCTGAAGAGATACTTGGTAACAAGCCCTGCAGTTAGGATAAAACAGTAGGTTTAAAGACAGCTGTGGTGCAGAATGCGGTGCAGAGCAAGGTGTTGGGTGCGGTGCTTGCAGTTGTGGTGGTGTAGATGGAAAATCTGTATTTAATGTGGTGTTTAAAACCAAAGTGTTGGGAAAAAAATTTACTTTGGGATCTTGCATTGCCCCCAGGGTAAAGTAGATATTCCATCCAGCTTAATGAAGTGCTTATCGTCTAAACCTGATAACACCACTTTGTGACCACACAAATGGAACTGGTATTGGGTCCTCAGAACCCTAGTGCAATTGTCGAGGCAATCTCGATAATCCTCATATCGGAGGGATTGCAACACCTTAGGTTTTACACCCTTTGCCTTATGTATACACTGCTTATTCGAAACAATGTATGCATAAAGCTTATGACGTAAATGTACAAAGTGTGTAGCGATGCGACCGGCATAGACATCCTTCATCACTTAGGTTTGGCCTTTGTATTCACTTGAGAATCCTTGTGGGTTATTGAGCACATAGAAGTATCAAACCACACCTTTAAATCTGGGGTAATCACTTCATAAACATGTCTACAGGCAATTTCATATATGAGGCTGTCAGTATCGCAGTATAAAAGGCGCAAGGCTGGCAGAGAAAATTTCTGACACGTGTACTGATAGTGAAATTAGTATAGGGTTAATAAGGAATGATCTAGAATTGAAACACCAGTGTACTTAGCCTTGTGAAACATAACAGAACTCTTTGACATTTTGGTAAGGTCAAGATTCTCATCAAAGTTATGTCGTGCTTGGAATGTAGGATACCCCATCAGTTCTGCAGCCCCATATATTGTGTCATACCTGGAAACAACTTTTATGTCGCTTTCCGGTGGACATTCTGTAAAGTTTTTCCATGCAGAGCATTATTCATTAGCTTAAAAAGCAATTTCTCAGAGTCGTTTTTCAATGTTAAACTCGATGTACAGAGCCATCTAAGTCTTCTTCTCAAAGTACAAAACGTGATGAACAAAGTCAAGTGTGGCTCCATACATCAAGTACTGCACCAGCGTTGCCCCACGAATACCATAATTCTTCCATGGTGCGAGAGTCAAAAAAAGTTCTTTATGCAAGCTGTTTGGGGTTATGCCATTTACTGGAGTCAAAGGCAGATCGGAAATTACATCGTGGCATTCGTCTGGAATCAACAAATCCACTTCCGTGAAAAAGCAAGTATCCCAATTATTCCCATTATTCACCATGTTCGCGAAATCCCATGATAAAAACACGTCAGCTTCGACCCACTCAAAATTCCCAATAGGAAGCTTGCTCTTCATAGTGTGGCTATACAGGTCATTTATGTTAAAATAACATATATATTTCTATGCTAAACTAGGGTGGGTCATACTCTTCACCCATGTAAATGTTATTGGCTTCTGAATGCCTACTGGAAACTTGGGTAATGCTGCCCCTAACCCCATGTTTAACAAGAAGGTACATATCAGTGTTGGTCAACAGCTCTAGCCGTGCATCTGTCATTAAAACAAAGTATCTCATGCAAGAGATGGAGCTGTGACATACATGGCAGGGTCAAGACCATAATGAGCCGAACATACGGTGCTGAAATTTTCAAATATGCTTTCCAGCAAACATGTGTCCACACGTAAATACTGAATGGCATACTGCAGCAGGTTCATGTAGTGGAAGACATCCCATGCAGCTTGGGCATGAGCATATTCCTCATCGTTAACGCCTTCGCCTTTCATGACTTAATGAAATGCGTCCTTTGGTGGTACTGACATATACATCAGACTGTCTTCCGACCAAACAAAGTCATAAGAAAATACTCACTACCTTTTTGCTAATTGAAATTTGGTGTTTTCTGGAAACATCGAGCAGGTGATACTCAATTGCACAGGTTTCAAATTATCTGCCAAAGTTTTCAGCAATGCGCTCATGAACTGAAAAGAATCAATGAAACGTAACTTGAAATGTTGCACCTTTCTTTTTGAGTCATTACCATTGGGAATACATTTGGTGATGGACTTGTACTTTTCAAGGGTCATTCCAATCACCTCGATTTTACTGATGTTATAGATTACCACTATTCTGTTGGGTTTTGTTACAGGACGTTCAGCCAATGGCTTTATGAGAAAGTGAGCACCATAGTTTTGCAGGTTATAAAAGATAGCGACAAGTTGTTTCTTGGGAATTCTGAATTCAAATTGCATATATTATGTGTGTGGCCTCTAATTTCATCGGTCAGATGGTCATGGTCGACCACAGTACCTGTACCAAGTTCCTTCTTACAAATATGACAACTTTTCTGAATCGCCAACCTAGCTTCAGCAGCTGGGGTCTTTGGTCCTATCAGAACAGTCATGCTGTGTATTCCTGCAACCCACTTTGTCAATATAACCAATTTATCTACCACAAACTCAAAGTAGTGAAATAATGCTGGATTGTACGAACAAACCAACAAAATACTACAAGCATATGGAACATGTTGGTTAATGCTATTCATATTACTCATGATATCATTGGGGAGGCAAGTGGACAAGGGGATTCAAATATGTCTCTATATCGCAATAAACGAAGAAACCCAATCTTTGCTGTTGGCTGTAGCCCTGAAATTGGAAGTACTTGTCGTCCCCAGTAGGGAAAATACTGCGAACAGCCTAATGTTGCTTACATATATCATTATGGTTTGCATATTTCTTCTCACTACTAAAGTAGAGGAGACAACAATTGCAAACATGTTTTTTGCTTTTCATATTTCCCAACTGGCTGTTAAGTAGCCTTGACAAGTCCTTGATGGAAACAAAATACAAATGTGCATCATCACAAGCACAGATGTCCAATACATTTAAGTGACATGCATGTCGTAAACAAGAAATATGCATTGGTACTATAACCACTTGCTTATCGAAAGTTTCGTCAATAATATTACTATCTTTGTCTACTGCACAGTAGACATTGATAGAAATACCATTGTTCTCCTCGAACGTTCGAATATACTGTAATACTACAGGATCCGACAGACCTTCAGTATCTAAAATCTTGTAACAATGTGGATATGAGGTTATTCTTTCGCTATTCTTTGCGACAGGAAATAAAGCTGATATAAAGACATAATGGAAACACAGTACCTTATAACACTGCACATTAATGCAGGCTTTCCTATTGGCAATAAACTTGGGGAGCAAGTGTGAGCAGCACCAATGGTGAATGCTCTAATCTACGATATGTGAACATCCACATGTAGAATTAGGAGCAGACTCCACCTACTACCATGAGCACTAAATTCCTCAAGCCTGTTTATGAGATAAGGCTTAATTGTCTTATTGTAGATTTCGCCCACATTGGTTGAATGCAGAGCAGTTACTGGTTTACTTTCAAAATAAAATGTCTGAATAGTGCCTTCCTCAGTCAAAAAGGATTTCAAGAATTTAGCCATTATGGTGACACTAAGCATTATTGGCCAGGATGATGCCATTGTTAACTTTAACAAAGGGACCACGTACCTTGTAAAAAAATCTTTCAAAATCCACCTCAGAATTAGTTTGATCATTAACTGCACGCACATCACTCAATCTACTCACGAATGCTGTGGCCAATAGCAGATACCTCAATTAAGGCAATGGAACTTCCACTGAGTTAGAGGAATCAGAAAATGAATTATTTTCTGTTTGCCTAGACAAAGGTTCTCTAACTGACTTGAAAATCGGCTGTGAGCCAGACAAAGCACTATCCAAATCAATCAAATTTTCCATGTTAGATAAAACAAATTGTCTAACAGGAGATATACTTTTCCATATTTGGGGGAAATGGTCATTTTCCGATCTGTTGCAGCTGATGGTCTTTTTGTGTGTGAATCAGTGCTCGATTCACTCAAGAATAAATTATTCAATAACATATCTAAACGATGCTGTTTAGGTGAAACAAAATTGTCCTGACCGCTTGTACTAGGTGTTATTTTCGCTATCGAATCAGATTCACTTTGTGTGTCACTAACGGAAAGATCGTCCAACAAACTAACAAAATTGTGATGTTTACCCTCACTCATTGTGTCATAATAAAATTTTTGTTTCCCAATACAATAATTTCAACATCACAAAAAATACAAAGTGCTGCATATTGCTGGAAAGAGAGAAAAAACATTATTACAATGTCTTACCAAGAGGTTGTGCTGTATCTGTAAATAAATGTTTATTAGTGGTACAAACATTTGTTCAGGTGAAAATTTGTTTATAAATGTAAATAACTTTATTTTATAAACAGAGGGAAAGATGGTGTAGTAAATATTCCTTTTATTTGTGTAATAATATAGGTTATGCAATGTTATAACTTAATTCAAAATCCAAGTGTTTGAAAACCGGCGTGCAAGAGAGCATACTTCCTGCAGTGCGCTGAAGCACGTCGGAGCAGTTCTCATTAACAAAATAGACAGTGACGGCGAGAGCTGTAGGAAACAAGCCGTGGTAAGGGAACCTTGTGAGTAGAGCAGCGACACGCATGGCGGGGCGAGGGCGAGGGAGGCGCACCGAGGCATGAGAGCAAGATGTGAAGAGGGAGGTAGCAGGGTGAGCTGCATGAAAGAGGTGAGAGAACATAGTGTGAAGAGGGAGGGATTCATAGCAAACCAAGATTTGGAGGCTTTGAAACTTAAAACTTTTGTGTTATTATCATTAGTCGCATATGAAATGGCAAGCTGTTTAATAATTAAAGACTTGTCTTGACAATTTTCAAATCCTTGGGTAAAGCACATCATGATTAGACTGACGGTTACACAAGAGTTTAACAAGTCTAATTTTACAAAAGATCGGTTGTGGCTTTTGAATCAACTTCATCAATCCCGGAATCGTCTCTTGGTAAATCGGGATGATTAACAAGTTCCATTATGCTTTGCCACCTTCACATTACAAATCTCTTCTCATATGGATTGTGTTTGGTTGATTGAAAAAAGCAGGTGTAGCATATGGACAATCTTCGTCACAAGGCAAATACAAGACTATATACTCATCGCCTCTTAATTCCTCTGTGAGGAATGGAGACCCGTATTGAATTTCATGTGACGCAAAAGTTAATACAAAGGCTTTAGGTAGCTGCGAGAGGTTCTCAATATCTAAACTTAAAACCATTTTGCTTTGTCTGTATGCTAAAAAGGCGTTAAACACTCTCATACATTCTTCATTACAGTTACTGCAGCAGTGCCCGTTGTGCATATTACCTGCTGGTGAAGTTTGTAGACTGATGACCACCTTGGAGGAAGTTGTATTTCGCTTTGGAGAAGTCTGTTGATTTATGTAAACCTCTCGGAGATGGCTGTATAATGTCTTGGAGAAGTTTGTGTATTGTTGTAAACCTGTCGGAAATGACTGTAGTATGTCTCTGTGAAATCTGTTGATTGATGTAACCCTCCCTGTGATACACTCCCAACACGATCTGACTTCGACAAATTCTGGCTTAAGACTGAGCGATAAATTAATTTATTCCTTCTTATATAGTATATGGATCCAAAATGGCCGTCATTTTACTAGAATTTTGCTTAAAATATGGTCTTTAAGAAAATTTATTGAAATATAGTTGATTTTGGCACTTTACAACTTATTCCAGGCTGGATACGTATTTTGTTAATACTTTGTCGAAACATAGTATTTTTTAAATAAAATATTTACCCAAATATACAAGTTTGTCCTAGTATACGTCTTGCTCATAAATACTACGGTGAATCCGAAAATATTAGTTGAGCGCATTTGTTAAAAAAAAAAGTTAATAGAGAAGTATTTTAATTTTCACAATACGAAGGTTAGTTTAAAACTTATAACTTCGTAAATAAATCTAGATGCAAAAATGTATTTTAGAAAGTAAACGATTATCATAGCTCCCAAAATCCTATCGGGATCGAAATGTTTAAAAATACAGTTTTTTTTTAAATATTGAAACTTACAACTCCGATATGAAATCCAATCATTTTAATTTGTGATGTAAACATTATATTTTAAATGATATTGTTGTCTATCTGCCCAAATATACACATTTCTGATATAAATGGTAGAACTATCATTTTTGATGGGCGCATTTGTAAAATCATATTTTAATTTTCGCATATACGATGATTGGTATAAAACTTATAATTCCATAGGGAATTCTATGTGCAAAATATATTTTAGAAAATATATGTTCGTTTAAAATGCTTATCGAACTGTGTTAGCTACCTAGCAAAATTTTTAAAGAATGGAAAACAGATTTTCGAATATTTAGTTTTCAGTCTTGATAGCTGATGAGTGTGATCATTGAACAATGTAATATTTTTATTAAAAGCGCTACTTGTTAAAAATATATTAAATTGGTTTGTTTACCTTGTGTTTGCAGGATATTTCTTTGAAATTTGGGTAAGATGTTAAAAATTTCCTGGACTTAAAATATTATTTTTTAAATGGGATAAATGTGCATTGCTATAGACGTGATGGGATTACTTTTTTTAAAACTCAGTTACTAGTATTTGAAATTTCTTAGACGAGCCAGTCTTCACAGAGAGGTGTGCGTTGACTGTGCTCCCCGACAAAGTGGTGCCAGGCCTGTCACAACGGCCTGAGATATTGCGATAGGCTCTTTGTACCTGCCAGGAGCATGTCGGAGGAGGTGGGGAGAATCCACAAAATTGTTTGGTCCTAGGAGCTTTCAGTTCCAATCGAACAGCCGAGCTGGTTGCAGGGTTATGCAAGGCATGGAGCAAAGCCTGGAGCAGTAATGCCGACTCATACACAATACACTACTTTTTTCTCTTGCATGTTCCGATAATTATTACGTTTGATTAATTGAAACATTTTTATTATTCGATTACGTACGACAGGCTTTCGCAATAGGCGAGTGTTGAGAGTGACGATCCCCTGGCGTACGACGGTTTATCGGAAAACGGTTTTTGTAGAATTGCTGAATGTCGCATCCTAAGGCTTTTGTAAGAGCAGGATTCTTGTAGTGCGTTTTTAACATGTGGTGAGAGCGAAGCAATTTTCTTGGATAGTTGTGTTAGGTTTAAACATAATTTTTGTGTGTGTGGTTCAATTATATCGCGAATTTTAATAGAGTATGCGGGGTTTGGTTTGCGATTTGGTGTTACGATTAATTTCTTAGTGTAATCAATTATTTTTATAATCCATTAGTTGATGATGGTTTAACCTCTAATTCGTTGCCTTTAGAATATTTCATTGTGATTACGTTTTGCTCTTGAGAGCCGAAATTAAGGATGTGAGCTTAGGTTCATGGGTGTTAACATTCTGGCGAGTTTTTGATTGTAATCCGTGTATTTTTATGTTAGCTGGGCTTGTCGTTATTGGTTCGTGTGTGAATGATTATTTTAGCTTAATTAACTTTGTTAATGAATTTAGTTAGTTAGCATTTTATAGCGAATTAGTTATGTAACTACGATATTATTATAAATTTCATTTGGTAATAGCATGAATACGTGTTTGGTTTATATTAGTCCGACTTAATGTTACGGGATAAAAGTGGAGATCAGTTACTTTGGTAGGGAAGTAGTTTCATTCGGTAATCGCATGATTAAAGTATTGGACAGTCGGGTTAGTGATTAAAGTAATTTGTTTTTGTTTAAGGCTGCTATTTGAACATAAATCGACTCTTTTCGTTTACAAAAATAATTTCCTTCGCCGAAAAGGAAACATTTATCCTACATCTAAATCCTCAGTATGCATCCAGAGAGCGACCTGGATGGACGTTCCATTAGTCATGTGCGTTCCACTCATTATTCGCATATCAGTCACAAGTGCTCCAAACAAATTAAAAAAACTCCTATATGCCACTTTCCACTAAAATCAACACGTATACACCCCATTACAATATACCTTTCTGTTCAGTCGGCTGCAGGAAGTCAGAAAGTACACATCGATGCTGCTCCGCCAATATCACCCTTATGACACTTAACACTTTCAACCCAATTAAAATATAAAAAAAATGGTATCAAAGAAATTTGATCTCAAAGAAAGTTGATAAAAGAAATTTGATCAAACGATTCTTTAATTAATCGATTAATTTATTGTCAATTAACAAATAAATTAATTAGTAACTAAGCAATATGCAAATTAGCAATTAATATGCAAATTAACAATACGTAAATTAGCCGCTCCAACCACACCTCACTCGCCTAGTGATACCAGGAGCTCGCCGCTAGCTCTACTAGTGCCTCGCCAAACTCTGATAATCGAGAACACCCACTACCAATCATGAAGCAGGGTGGATTGCAACATGCGACGCGAATATCTGGCGTTACTGAGTGCAGGTGGCGTCTTTCTCGATTCAGCACAGGAAAGCGGACATGGCAAATCCCTCGTTGCGTGACTCTCTCTAGCTGTAACGTGGCTCAAAAAACTCTCACTGCATGGCGTTGGGTCCCACAGAACTAAGACAACCACGGGACAGTCAACTTTGAGTGCTACAAAACGTGATGGGATCGTTTACAAGGCAAGCTAACAAATATTTCACATTCGCAAAGTCTCTCATTATTAATAAACGCGATCACCTTGCACGTGCCGGTATAGATCGCCACAAATCTCTACCGAGCCGACGAGACAAACAGCTGTTTAAATGCTGCACCCGACTGTCACGCCGGGACTCTCACACAGCTCATACGGCTACTACTAGTGGCCTACTCTCGCGCACACCCACGTCATCGCCTAGCCTCTACACCCGCGCCACCAAGCGGCGACTCCCCTAACAAAGACGTTCACAAAAGCACACGACTAATTATAAAATATGCTAATATCTATATAAAACTTATTAACGATAATACTAATATCTAAAATACAAAATTATATAAAAGAAATATAGATGAGCCAGGCCTATATAAATAGTAAAATTATTACGTGACACATACATATGTATTAAAGCGGGTTGTTTACAACCTTAGCATAAAACCCCTAAAAGCTAAAAAAAAAGTACCTGTGACAATGGAATCGTCACTACTAACCCCTTTATAAAAGGGGGGGGGGGGCGGAAGACCAACACATACGCAAGAAGCTGCCCATTTTCAAAACTCACATCTGATGTACACTACACCTCTCACCTGAGTAGATAAAATATCTTAGTGCAACACTCGTATCTGGAATAACAACATGAAGCACAACGTATAAAGATGTCCCCCACATAAACTAAACAGATTCACGTTTAGAAAAAAATCACAGGAATGAAATAATTACAACGAACATAGATAAGAATCTCAATACACTCAGAAGCTTTAAAGAACATCTCAGAGCATCATCATACTCTTACCGCAAAAACATACATAATCACAACCTTGCATTACACATTGTGACGATATGGTTATCGCCGCAGTATTTTTGGTAAATATTTTTAGTGTATATTGCTTAGCGGTTGGCAGTACCACATGGCACGTGCTTATATTTTTATAATGGCCGGTCATTTATTCATTTCATTAAGTCATTTAATAATTTAATGTTATCTATATATTATATTTAATCAATGTGTAATAAATTTTTTTTATGATCTGTTTTACGCAATATCAATAATCTAGGATTAGCGTATTTTATTGGATATATAATAATTAGAGCCACGAGTATTTCGCGAATTCATTTGGAGGCGAGGTAGACTCCAAACACTTGCTCTTTTCTCCTACTATTGTGGTTGGATGGCAGTTGTTCAGACACGCCCCGTTTTACTGTGAGTCAGTAATAAGCAGGAAACAGTAGGTGAGCGAGTGCTTACCAGTCCTGTACAGAGCCCTCACTTGGTCACAGCAACCAATAAGCAGACGATAGTGTCTCGAGTGTATAGAGGGCTGTCCAGCCTAGCTTGCTGCCAACTCAATCCGCGAAATACTCGGGGCTCTAATAATCGTACGTGTTAACTTCCTTGATGTAAAGAGCGAGCACTAGATATCACAACTGGCGCGGCGCGTGTGACGTCTGAGAGTGTAGTCGCCGGTGGCTAGCGCGAGCCACTGTCAGTGTGTGGCAGTGCGTAGCTGGAGTTCAGCATGAGTACGCGGCGGGATATAGTCTGTTCGTCGACGCAAAAGCCGCCACACCGACGGGACTAGTATGTGTGCCGCTGGCCAGTGTCGGTCTAGCGGGGTAGCCGACTCAGTTTGTCGGACTTCGCGAGACTGTCGCGAGTTCCCGTCGGGTTAATGGAAATGGCCTGTGTATAAGTGTTGGAGAGAACGAATTGTGACTAAATAATGTCGGGTTACGACGGGTTTCCACAGCTGTCGGGCGGCAAAGAATTTGTTCCCGTAATGTTGGTTGTTCACCGGTAGTGTCTCGTCGGACTCCGACAAAATGTTTACTTGAACTAGCGGGATGTCGAGCGCAAGCCGAGACTGTGAAATGGTCCCGCGAGGAATCAGACTTTTCCTTGTGTTAAATATTGCACGATGTATGGCATGCCCCGGGAACTGCAGTATAAAACAGAAACGTAATATTAATGTTTCGTGCAACATTAGCAAGGGCGCGGGGCTGGACAAAAATTAACTTTTCCCGCTGCGACTTAAAAAAGCGCTGGGTTTTGTTACTAGACGAAACAGTTTGAGATCTCCAGCCCACACATCTGATGTCAGTTTCGAAAAATATGTTGTGTCATAGGAAACTGCCTTTTTGATAACGACGTTCATTTCAAGATTAGCTGCCCGCTTTACTGCAAGGTTACCTGAGTAATGGTCGGGCCAGAATTGCACAAAGTTATTTTTGTCGGGGCAAAATATTGACTAACCCGCGAGCTGGAGATTTCGTCGGGACTTGCATGTTCGTGTTAGGTCATCCACGTAATACACGAGCAAGTATTTCGTAGAAGAGCAGTGTGGCCGAGTGAAGTGCATTTGGAACGAGGAGTTCGTCAGCGCGGCGAAACAGCTGGCCGAGATCCTGAGGCGACACATTCGACATGGCAGCATCGTGGTAGAGGCTCCCCGGCAACCTCTGCCGAGTCGTCGCCCGAGTTGTCGGGCTTGGTTCGTCACATCTTCGGGCCTGTAGTAAGGCAACTGCTAAGGTACTGTAGCTGTATGGTTTCCTTCTATCTCTCCAGTAGTGCGACGCAATCAACAAGACGCACCTCTTCAGACTGCGACGACTTTGTTGTGTCTCTAAGGTGGCATTTAGTTCTGACATAAGTTTTTGATGCGCTTAAAATTGTAAATGAATGTTATTGGGATGTAGTGAAACGTAAAATGAGAAGGAACGATTTGGAACACGAACTATTTGAACTGGCTGTCCCTTTTAATGAATACAATGTGAATTGGATTAAAGTGTGTCATATATTTTAAATATATTCCGTCATTTTAATATATCAGCCAGATACAGATTGAGAATGCCACGAGAGAATTTGTTAGTTGAGAGTTTGCAGTGTAATTAATGTAATAAATATTTTGTTGCCACATGAGACGTGACTTTGTGAACATTTTTCATACATGAGTGTTGAATACCCACTTAGTTGTTTAGTAACTCTCTGCTGCGTTTTGGTTACGATCTCATACTATATTATGGAAGGGGCACTTTACAGATGAGGGTCTGATGTAGAGTACGTATGGATTCTTCAAAAGACGGGGTCGTGGGTGAATATGTCTTGGTGACGGAGTGAGGAATTTTTTCTACTCCCCCCTTACTTCCGTGGGGTCGGAAGGCGTCTCAACATTATCATCAGTAGAACAGTATTTCTTAATTTGCGATAAGTGTGCTTTCTTCACCACACAATTGTTTGTAGGCTCCCGTAATAGCGCAGTCACCGAACCCAAATATAGTAGAATTTTAAATGGCCCATGATACGCCGTAGCTAACTTTGCTGAAAAATGTGGTGCGTATTTGCTTTGTACAGTTTGACAACACAATACCAAATCCCCAACATCATACGGGTTAGCAAGTCTACCCTCTCTTGGCTACTGTTCTCATGGCTTTCTCTAAGTTTACAAAAGTCTGTTGCCAAATATTTTCCAGTTCTTTTTTGATTGGTGACGTCAAGGATTTGGGGGGGGGGGGTGCCCCAAATGTTTACTAGACGGTAATTCCTTCCCCAAAAACCACTTACTAGGCGAAAAATCAGTGGTTCTATGGGTCACGGAATTGAATACTAAACTAAATCCATATATGGTTTGATCTCAGCTGCGATGGTCGGAATTGTGAAAAATTCTAAGAGCTACCTTCACATTCTTATATACTCTTTCCACCAAATTTTGGCATGGATAATAAGGACTTGTATTAATATGTTTAAATTCCCCATTCAGAACACTTGTCTTTCATTATTCTAGAATTAAAATAACTAGCATTATCAGAAATTAATTGTTCATGGCCCCCAAATGTCTTTCAGACTTGGTCTACAATAGCTTTCACAATGTGTCCTGCTTTCATATCTCGCAATGGCAATAAAACAGTGAATTTACTAAACCATCAACTTAAATTAAAACACAGTTATTGCCCTTCCTGGACCTCGGTAAAATGCCATACACAGGTATTAATATATACTTTCTTCTACGGTCTAACTGGTAACTCAACAGACTAGGTCACTACTTTGATGTTTAAGGGTTGATTAGCTAACTAGCAATTACTACATTCTTTCAAATATTTATCAATGTGTTAATTCATGTGCGGCCAAAAAATTTCTCTTTTAATAAGAGCCTTAGTTTTTCTCTACTAGTATGCACTCCCCTGGTGGAATTATGAAATATTTCAACAACATATTCCTAGCTTTACACGGAACATAAATCCTATTATTTGTGGTACGATGAAATAAATGAATAAGCCCCTTATCAATACAATATTGTGATACATTTCCCTGTTCAATCTGTTTTTTTAAATCCCGATATTTATCATCTTCCTGCTGCCATTCACGAACGTCGGTAAACGCTTCCGAAATGGTTTTAAACATAATACAACATTCCTCTTCCCCTTTATTCTCCTGTCCATTACAAATATATGTTAAACCATCTGGAACCTCATACTCAAAGCCATCATACATCGTCGATAAACAATCAACAATTACATTTTCTTTCTCTTTAATATGTATCATATTAAAGCGGAAATGATTAAGCCTGGCTATCCACTTTCTTATTTTCCCTACTTGTTTAGGGCGTGAATATAATCAGGTTAACGCCTGATTGTCGGTAAACAAATTAAATTCTTGATGTTCTAAGTAAATAGAAAATTTTCCCATTCCTCAAACACACACCAACGCTTAGTTTTCATAAGCACTCAAATTCTTTTCGTTCTCACTTTTTCATTTTACTTCCATAAGCTAAAGCCTTTAACCTTTGACCTTGATCTTGCAGGAGAACACCCCCTAATGCTAACGACGAAACTTCAACTTGTAGAGAGAAAGTTTTTGTTAAATCAGGCAACACCAACACGGGAGGATGTGAGATGGCGTTTTTTAAGTTTAAAAGGCTTTCTCTTCTTCAACAGACCATTTAAACAGTACATTTTTCTTTCTAAGATGATTAGGAGGGGCACACATATCTGTGTAATTATCAATAAACCTAGCGAAATAGCCCAGCACGCCTGTAAATCTGATTATTCCTTTGACATTTTATGGTCGTGGAAAGTTCACAATGGGTGCTGTTTTGTCCGGATCCATTGTAAATTTTCCTTCTCAAAGGATAAACCCTAAGAACTATATTTCGGATTTTGCCCACGTTACATTTTCCTGATTAACTGTAAACCCTGACTCTTTTAAATTGTTCAACACTACTTTTATATGTTCCAAATGTTCATCGGGATCCTTGGAGTAAATGCAGATATCACCCAAGAACAAAATAACAAGCTTAAACTGATGCTCCTCTAATGCCTTCTGAAGAATACGAGAAAGGCACTGACCTCCAAAGTTGACCCCAAAAGGGACTCTATTCCATTAGTAATGCCCCCAAGGAGTTGCAAATGCAGTATATGGCCTACTGTCCATAGCTAACAGACACTGGTGTAAAGCCGCATTCAGATCGATAACAGAGGATACCCCAAAATATTGTAATTCATTTTCGATGTTGGGCATGGGGAAAGGGTCTACTTATAACTCTTTGTTTAATTGCTGGTAATGAACAACTAGCTGATACTGACCAGGCTTCTGTTTCCTGACTAGGAATGCTGGGGACGTATAAGGCGAATCAGTTGACCGTATAATATCTTGCTCCCGCAACTCTTAAGCAATACTTCTAAATGCTGTCAGATTAGGCAGAGCACATTTGTACAGTTTCAAATGTACTGGTAGGTCATCAGATACCTTTACTTGATAGGGCATAGACTTACAACATCCGAAGTTCTTAGTAACTACACTATTTAATTCAGTTAACAACTGATTAAATTTCTCTTTTTGTTTTTCATTTAATACGCCCCTTTTACTTTCAATGCTTTGACACATCACCTTTTTTTATTTACCCTTCTTCAATTCAATCTTGGGTCCCTGGGGATCAAAACCTAATTTCAAAATTTAATGATGGATATCAATCACAGCTTTGGTTTAAGCTATAACCCAAGATTAACGGACTAACCAGCTTCGAAATAAATCGCCACAAAGCTCTGCCGAGCCGACACGACAAAATGGGAAAACGCTTAACTTAAATTTAATTATTAACAAAACACCTCTTTGATGCATTATTTTATGTGCCCATATTGTGAAAGTTGCTGTTTTTAGCCCAGACTAATAGTGATTTTAGAGTAAAATTTTGGACTGGACCGAACTCGGATTGGAATCATCTCGTAGGGAACTCAGTCTGATTATGACCTCATTATGATTCTGACCTCTTACATAAACAAAATTGATTAAAAATTAAAGCCAATTTTTCTTTGCTCTAGTTTCAGTCCGATGTTTGTATAAAGTAAACTTTTCAAACCGGATTCTACATTCCAGTCCATCTCGACAACTGGACAGGATTATCTCACTCCACTCCTACTTCAGTACAGTCCGGATGTGTTTATACTAACATTTCAATCTGGATTCTTCAGTCCACTCCAGGTTCAATCCGGATTGAAATTTTACTGTAAACGCACTGTAAGTGTGTGCAGCAAATTTGGCACGCCTGTCCCACCTTCAAAAGTAGACATCTTTCTCTTGTCTCGGATGGATAATAACTGAAAGCTAGTTTAGGCAGACTTGAATAATTTACCTTGTTTATATGAAACAAACAGGCTTTCATTTGGAACATGATTTTCGCTTTTGTAACTTTTATTTCTGCAGATAAATTTAATTCCTTCAATTCTTACCGTACCTGACTTTTTTTTTTTTGTAAGCACACACATTTCAATACCATGGATACGCATGGGTGCACTGAGAGACGTGCGCCCAGTCAATTTACTAACGATGGAGGAAATATAGTTCCATATATTAATGTCGAATAAAAAGTGTCAGATAACCACTTGTGTTAACTTAAATTAATTAATTAGTTTTTTTTAATGCATCGAAGTGTAGAAATTAGCAGATTTGTAAAATATGTACTTTTCTAATACTTTCACAGTTTTACTCGACCGACGAATAAATAAAGTGACGAGACTCATGGCAATGTTAGTTTTACATATGGCAGAAGAATACACAATATGCATACAAGTAGATCGTAAGCAGGGCTTTCGAAAGTGCTTAGCTTACAGTGAACAGCCTATATAGGTAACGTTGCCTACTAAATGATATTTCCAATTTTTTTTTTTCGGGAACCGTTTTTCGTTAGTTGTTGGTGATTTCGCTTTTTTCCTGTTCATTGACTTTTCCCTCCCACGACGGTCGCAGAGACTGTGAGACGGGGGCAACCATCGCATCACAGCGCACTTCTTTCGCTGGAATGTCTGTACAGTACACACATTCTGACATTCTCAGAAACAATTATTTGGAAATCAGTTGCCAAAGATTTTCTTGTAGCTATACAACAGAAATATTGTATATTCGCACACACTTTAGTTTAGAAAACATACGAAGTTGTTAATGCAGCCAAAATTTTTAACAATCTTAAAGTTTACAGCACCTGTTTGTTAATATTAAGTATTAGTTTTACGCATTCCACGCTTTTTATTGTGCAATTTACTCTAATCTATTTGCAGTGTTACAAAAATTTCCTTCGCAAATAGTTCCCAAAGCATTCCTATAGTGAAAATACAAGAAGATAAGAAAATTACAGTGATCAGTGCTCATAGCTGTTGATGCAAACTCTAAAACAATTCATACATGGTTTTCAGCACGACAAAAAAAAAAACATTTTTTTAAGGCTGTTTTGTTTACAGCAACACACTGTTGTTTTAATTTAAAGAGAAGGTTACAGAAACAGAAGTTTTCTGCCAAAAATGTTTTCTTTGTAAGTTTTTGTTTCATTGCAATATCACCTTTCTTTACAGTAAAGAAATTGACATTATTTGAGCTGCTTTTGTTCACAGTAAAGAAGTATTACTTTGTACTGAAGGTAATATTTTTAATCTATTCGGTCTTGCATTGTAGTTTTCAGTACGTAACAGTTGTCCCAACGCAAATGTCCGTAAACAAATAAATGTTTTAGTTACGAAACTACAGCGGAGCAAATTTAAAGTCCTCCTGCATTCTTTTAATTAATGTCATTCTGAAGTTCGGCGACTCACCACACCACTAATCTCAAATCTTCTTAAGCGGTGGCATCGTATTCCGATGTGTGTTACTGCCTCAAATAAAATGCCTATGCTATCAAGAGTAATAAGACCGCAAAAAGATAAAGTAGTCGTGTGGTGTAGGACGTTAAGTTGATAACATAAGATGTGTGAGTTCGAATATCAGAGCCACCCTAGTTTTTTGTAAGCATTATTTTGAAATGATTGTCAATTCTCTCTTATTTACAAATTACCTTTGTTTGTCAGAGCAAAAATTTTTCTTTACGGTGTAACTGCCATTACTGCAAAAGCGTCTACTGAACTACTGTAACGATAATGCAAGGTTACCATAGTCATTACTAGATACCTGCAAAATTCACGTTATTATTTGGCCACAGACTTAACTCCAAGATTCTGTGCGTTCTGTTGACAGTTTTCATTGGCAAAAAACTTGTGAAGCTCGTCCCAACGACACTTTCAGCCAATAGGAAAGGTTGAAAGGCTGAGCAACCAATCTCCAGTAAAGCGGCCCCCCTCTTTTGATCGCCAGTAACCAATGAAATTACTAATTGCCCTCAAGTAGGCACAGGTAAGTGAATTCTATCAAGTTGCCAAATAATAACGCGAATTTTGCAGGATTCTAATCAATGATATAAAAATCAAACAAAAATTATGTTTGTGGCAAGGCTACTTTGCAATGGTTCATATTTAAAGAAGCTTTTCTTTGCGGCAGCAAAAATTATGTGTTGCAGCGAATAAAGCGTTTTTACAGTGCACAACTGAACTGTTTGGAAGTTGAATGGGCATTCCTGAAATGAACATTTGAAAATTATTCCTACCCGTCACAGAACGGTGTGTTGGAAAGTAATTTACTTTCGAGCTTCCGCCAGTCCGATAGCCCAGGTAGTGTTCTATGGACTCGTAGTGGCAGTTCGCTGAAAATTCGCTGTGATAATGACTGAGGGTTCATTCCTAGACGAAGACAAACGATAGAGCTAGAGAAAAATGAGAAAGTTCGAGAGCATGTGATAGAGATGCCCTGGAGTTGCCTTTCTTAAGAGGGTGAAACTTAGCCTTTAACTTTTTGTCCGAAACTGCCCGTATTATGACGTAAAAACAATATGTAGCACTCGCAGAAAATTTAGAAGAGAGTACTTACAAGCACTATAACTATATAAGTTATATTTAAAGCGAATGGCAAAAAAAAAAAAATGAGTATTGGAATAGAGTTTCTTTTGGTCGAACTACGTTGGAACAGGAGGTAACGCAATAATAACACGTCTTAATGTAATAAATGGCGTGGACAAGTCTTAATTCGGCGGTCTGCCTGAACGCGCCATCGCACGTACGATGTCAGGTCAGTGGGCGGCAGACGGCAGTGATTGGGACGCTACCGCTCAAATCCCTTGTTGCTGGAAGCAGCAAGAATTTACTCCGCCAGCAGGGAACCAGGTCACGACTGCGCGATGATCTGACGATAGAGAACACCGCAATATTTCGCTTGGGTTCTGTTCTCGCCGCGACGCCAGCCTAACAGGATGCTCCAAGAGCATCCAAATCAACCTCCGGCATCCATTTGAACCCTTTCATTCCCACGTTAATTAATGGTCGCTAGTGTTGCAGAAAACAAAGTTTTTGATTCGTACTGTATTTAACACTTTGTAGACCATGCTCGAGTGTAGCTCAAGCAAAGCTCATTTGAAATTTTTTTGTTGTTTAGAACAAAACTCGCATGGATGTGGTCTTTATTCCGCTAGTGTTTAACATGACCTCACAAGAACACGACAGCGCAGTGACAGTGACATTACTAAAGATAGAAATTCTTTATTTTCTATAGCCACCCAAAGGGACATGATTGATTGTAAATACTTTTATACGATAAAGAACATTGTATTGGGTCAATATCAGCTCGGCTCTCCATTGGTTGATGACCGGCCAATAATGACCGCTGTGAAGTACAGGGTAGTGTCCGGTGTGGTATGGCCCGATAGGACGATGGTGAGTTCTAACACGGACACCAACAGAACCGGTGTTCTTGCAGTAGTGGATATAGGTGACTCACTTATAATTTGTCTTCAAGTGCCAGTAGATGCGCAAACCTTAATCTGTTAAGATAACAAAGAACTTGTTTTGTTATCACGACCAATAATCTGTAGGCTTTGTGTTCAGTGATCAGTGATATGTATCAGTGATAAGGTAGGACAGTGTCACGTTTTACGAATCAGTTACCTCCATGGATAATTATTGAGCACCTAGCCTTGCAGTATACTGTGCCAGTCAATTACAACATTCCTGTTGGAAAATGTAGACAATTATCTATACTGGGCATGAGAGTGTCACCACGGCACTCTTCTACTGGAATTATTAGAACATTTAACGTGGTTCCATGAAGTCTGACATAGTTTAAAATATAACACAGATTTAAAATATCAGGATTATTAATTCGTAATAAAATTGTTATATACTATTGTCTAATGACTTTTTGTATAAATTATATTAATCTCTCTCCTTTCAATCCAAACCACCCTTGAATGTATCGTAATTAAATAATTATGAATTTTTAAATTAATAAATAGATTTATAGACAATTTATAACAATACGTCTCCATCAACCTCACGTTGTCACTTAATCTACGCAGAGATAATGATTATATCCACGTCATGTAACCACCTGTTTAAGTCGCTAAAATACAGGGTTCCTGACGAATAGGGCTAAAACCAAGCAGCGCTCCCACAGTCAAGGAATTAAGACATACCGAGCACAGCATATCTCCAGCTAGTACACACCAGTTGACCGGAAAAGTAATATCCCATTATGGTACAGTCAAGCATCTTCAGTACCCTTCTACATCTACATCGTACTGCTCTCAGACCAATCCGCTGTCTTACCGGAGTTCTATTTTCACGCCTGCTAGCTGGTCATGAATAATTTAGCACTTTTGAAAACATTGTTTAGTACCTACTTCCATACTAATTTTGTATCATTCAGCTTCACGTGGAATTAACATAACTTAAACTGTAGACTGCTCGCCTCCCATCTAGGCGAACAGGGTTCGACTCACTGTAGGGTCGCTCCCTGATTTTCGCATTTGAGAATGGTGCCGGACGATGCCACTGGTGAGTGGGTTTTCTCGGGGATCACCCGTTTCCCCCGCCCTTTCAATCCGGCGCCGTTACATACCTCACCTTTCTTCACCCTCATCGGCTCTCAAGACCTCGACGTTAAGAGTCATCCAAATCTCTTGACTCTCTCACTTAAACTGTAGAACTATTCGTGCGTCCATCAAGAGTAAATGTGACATTGTTAAGTGAACACATATAATTTACTAATGCGCCATTTCTTACTATTGTCTGCACGCAATTAAAACAAACAAAATTAATTAAAGCAAATGCTGACGAATATAAAATTCACATAGTTAATTAGAGGTTCAGACGCGCAACTAATTTTTAAAATTCGTTTATAACTTTACCGCGAGTGTTTAAATCAGTACTTAAGCTAAAAAAAAATTTCAGTTGTTAATTTGATAATTTTTCTATTACCGCGAGCAGTCTGCAGGCGCTGCTAGATTCAAAAGCTAGCTCAATTCCAAATGTTTTAGTTAAGACCCACTTTCGCGATTGTATGAATTTAACCTTCAAGCGTCTTGTAGTTGCCTGCCCACGAACCACGGAAGTTGATCGTCCGAGTAACAAACGGTGACTAGTTCAGTCGGGCGAGACAGTACCTATCTTTACACAGACACACGCGGCCAGTAACCAAAGCTATAGACTGCTCAAGATTGATGATTATATTTGAAATCAACCTATGAAAAGTTTTACTGGTCCTACTTGCTTATGTATTAATCGGTTCACCTAGTAACATGCGTCCAGTAAAGTTGGTAAAGGCTGTTCACGATTAAGTGAGCACTTTTGAAATTAACCTTAGGAAAAAGTCACTGATCCTACCTGCATATATTTTAACAGGCGCATTGAGTGACATGCACCCAGTAAAGTTGGTAGCGATGGATGGAAAGTAGTTCCTTATCTTAACATCAAATAAAAAGTGTTAGGGTAACCATTTGTAATAACTTAAATTATTTCTTTTGCTTTCTGTTTTTTTAACGCTTTGAAGTGTAAATATTAACAAATTTGTAACACATTTAGTTTTCTAATAATTCCACACTTTCACTTGACCGTCGCATGAATAAGGTGATGAGGCCAATGGCAATGTTAATTTTACATACGGTGCAGGAATACACAACGTGCGTACAAGTATATCTTAAGCAAGGCTTTTAAAAGTGCTCATTTTACCATGAACAGCTAATAACGACAGAGGAAACGCAGTGACAGGCCTTAACGTTAAATTAAAATTGTTATGGAATAAAATCGTGAATAATATTCTTTTCTTTACTTTTTCCAATGCATATGATTACAAAAACGATACAATTTTAAAAAATTTCTAGTTTTATATAAATTCCACAAAAATTATTCTGATCTACACATAAAATAAATTGAGCAGGTCCCAGCAATGTTAATTTTACATATGGTGGAAGAATACACAATGTAGATACAAGTAGATCATAAGCATGGCTTTCTAAAGTGCTCATTTCACTGTGAGCAAGCTAAAGTTTCATGTGTGCAAGTAGCATATTGAAATCTTGCCTGTGGGTGCATCTTCTCGCGCCGCGGACTGTAGTCGCACATGCCAGCAAAATGGCGCTACTGGCCAGTAGCATGTCACTTGCCACTTAGCGCCTGGTAACGTACTAGCCGGAGGGCTGCCTAGCTGTAGGCTAGTTCGCGGTATCTTCACACTTTTCGAATCAAACCTTTGAAAAAAATAACACCATGCATTACGTGTTTGGTTGTGCTACGTTGGCATAGGCGGGCCTTAGCTCGACGGCCCGCCTGAACACGCCCTCACACTTGAGCGGAATTCAGGACAGCAGCTGCCACATTGAGGGCGCGCATTGCCCAAACCCTGGTACTAGGGAACCATCTCTACCAGCCAGGGAATAAGGCCAGATTGCACCATGCGACGCCGATGAGAGACAATACACAGCAGAACAAAACTAAATCCTTTTAGTACCCGGCTGTTGGCTATAACTAGGGGCGCATGTTTTCCGCGAAAAGAATTCAGGACAAGTTATGTTCCAACGCACTTTAGTTCACAACAGATTTCTTGATTGGATCATTTGAATCATTACGCGTCTTATTAGTCTGCCCGCGAATTACGGACGGTCAGTATCGGAGAAACTTAGTTCTGATTGGCTCACTCATGTAACAGACTGTCTTCACACAAAGACCAGTGGCCAATAGCCAACGGAGGACTGCAGGAGTGCACGTAGGATATTGAAGTCTAGCCAGATCGTAAATATTTTCGCGAAAAACAGGTGGCCCTAGCTATAACTGATCTCTAGTATATATTTTTTAAACAAAATAAAATTAACGGACTTCCTATTTAACGTTGCTCAATTTCTTTATCACGAGCTTAAAGTGAGATCTTTGGACAAATTTTTAATCCTCCCTCCACCACTTTGATTCCAATTAAAGTATTGAACCCTGTTATATAAAACCAATATATTAATTAACATATTTTTTTTAGGGGAGGGGGGTTTAATTTAGAAGGTAGTATATAATCTAACACTTAATAGTTCTTTAAACTATTAAATATATTATAACTCTAATAATTATAATTTAATGTATTATTTAATTAACTTTAACTTATGATGGAAAACACTGCCAAGAGAACAATTTGTATAGGAAAATTGAAAGGTTTACAATTGTATGGGATTTTTACTACTTATGTGGGCCTGGAAATATCTAAGGGGCCCTGAAGTCTGATGTTATGAGGGCAGGAAGGCGGCAGTTATTCCGGGCGCGGGTGAATTTGATATTGGACTATTTTAGAGTATACTTATTTAAAAGTCTGTACCAAATCTCTGGTGAACCTAAGAGGGCAATACAGAGTGGCGGAAGGCGTCTTTTCTCCACGAGGCGCCGGCCGAAGATTGACGACCAAGAAGCTTGCTGTGCCATCCGCCGTAACTCTCCATAGTACAACGGCCTCCGCATACATCTCGAGGTGGGACAAATCGAGTACACTAAATGGCTCTAATTAAGGTAGTTAATGTGATTAATGCTCCTCCCGACTGTAAACCCAGATCATAACCATATAGATCTTTATATTTATTTGCCCCACTGTTGCATCCGCCCCGCTATATTTTCCCCCCGATTTCCCAGGTACTTGTGTTACATGAATTTCTTAATTACTACCTGGTGTTACCGGGCCCCACCTTCGAGTCTCATTTATTATTTTACTCGAAGGCTTTCCTTTCCTATTCAGCCACGCTTCCCTGTGGGCTTGCTACACCAGACACTGTCTGACCCCAGAGGTTACTCACACGATCGTAAATACTATAAAAGTCAGTGAAACCACGCTAACGAGAAACTATATTTCTCAGCCCAATATTTGCCCTACGACTCCTGTCTTTCATACCACCTTAATTGAAAACCATAACTTGAACGCGTGTCACGGGCCTCTGGCCCCAGCTGACAGTTTTAGGTGACGTCACATAACTTTGAGATGACAAGTATAATGGGTTCGAACTCCCGAACAGGAACCACAAAAAAAAAACCGTCTAGCCGGTACACATGGCACGCCTGTACAAGGGTCACGTACCTCATCATCCCGGACTCGGTCCATGACGCCCTCCAACAAGAATATTATACGTGTTATGACTCCGTCCTAGTTCCTGAGCTTAAGCCAATAGCTGAGTGTTACGCGAGAGACAGCCTTATGTCAGCTGCGCCCCTCGCCTCACCAGAGCTTCAGGTAACTGTCCGATATACCGCTGCGTAACTCTGTATTTGCGTTCATTATCGGTTACCTCCTGCTGCTGGTAACTTCATGTTACGTGTATTCGCGTTAATCAACTTCTCAATTCGATACCTGTCGGGGTGCTCATTGCATACGTGTGTAACCTGCACTTCTCCCTCCGCTTGGGGAGTAGCCAACCTAAATACAACACCACAGTGCTCTACCATCTTGAGTTACAGCTCCCATAAAGTTAATAGCATCATGTGAAAATCCCCTGTTTTAAGGAAAATAAAACAGTTGTTTCCTCAATACGCCTTGAACCACAAAAGTAGGTCATAATTAGATAACTTAAACTATATATTAAATTTTTTTCTGTAAATTATAATTCTTAATTTTTAAATATTAATAAACTCAGCGATAAAATATGTGTGTTGGTAATGGCTAGTAAGAAATGTTTATTACGCAAAGTATTATTGGACTGGGTGCGCACGAATGCGATGCGTCCTTCCTTTGTTGTAATATTTTAGACTTGGTTAAGCTTTGTTTGCGAGAGGCAGAGGAACGACGTGAAAGTATAACTTTAGAAGGGCTTCCGGAAAGTTGGAAGGAAATGCGAATGTACTGCAATAGGACACCTTCCGAAGCAAGCCTTTTCGAGAAGTTTCGTGATACCAATCAGCGAAGAGGTACGCTGCTGTTGTGATTGCTTCGACGCGAACAGCGCCGCCACAGGTGAGCACGCGGTCAGTTGTCGCGGAAACACGTCGAGAGAACAGCAGAGACCACTACGCATAGGCGTAGGAATCTGGACGTAGCTCCGACAAGTACGACACGACAGCCCCGACATGACACTTAGCCAATAAAATACAAGATAGATCTGGCGTAAGCCCGGCAAATTCTGTCGTCCGATCGGCAATTTTGGATTAGAAGCCGCCTCCTTTGAAACCAGCGTTGTTAATCAGCGCCTTCTAAATGGCTCCGAATAATTTTACTTCCCTCGTAGCGTCAGTAAAGTAAAGCAGTCACAATGAAAAAATAAATGCTGTGTCGTGGTTGCGGGTTTTCTCGTGTCGCGCTTGGTTTGTCGGGGCTATGTGGTTCCCGCATAAGTGCGGCAAATTATTCGGTCTGACTGACGCGGTATGATAGCGACTAAGTATCAACATCTCGCGGCCGTAAGCTCGTCTAGGACCTGAATGAGGAGAAGTCAGAAAAAGGGTGACAGTCCGAGTGGGTAGAGACGAAGAAATGTAGTGAGGACCCAGGGTGAGGCAATAGAGAGCCGCCTGTTATTGGGAACACGACGATAGACTATCACCTGACCCGTGTTAAAGAGCGTGTCTATGGCCACTACACTCTCAATCTGAATCACTGAGATTTTCACTAATTAAATCAGTTAACAGCACCTCACTTATCCAGCAGTCACTTCAGTAAATTTTACTGATAAATTAGTGAGGAAATGTCAGTTTCCCTTCACTTATTAATTCAGTGATATTTTTCACTGATTCGTCAATCATTTCATTCGCTGTTTTCCGGTGATTTGGTTTTTGGCCGACGGATCACTTTAACGAGGGGTATCAAATGAAATAACAATATTTAAACCAACAAATCCCACAAAAAAAAAAATATATTTTTAAATCTGAGTGTTGCCTTTCATAATAGCCATACCATTTCACGAGAAAACTTGAAAATTCAATCTCCCATTTCATTTTAACGTCTTTCATTACGTTTTCACGTAATCATCATAGTGCTCGGTTTGAAGGTTAAAAGTGCGTTAAATGTGGTGAAGTGACTGCATTAATTTGTTTTAACATTCCTAATGTTACCAATTAAACTAGAAAAACTACAGAAAGTACATACAATATCAAGGTAGGTATTTTCGATAACGACATATAATACACATATTGCTTGGTGGTTCAATTGGAAAGGTAACGGTTTTTCAAACGGGATACTGTCCCTTCAAAACCTGGATACCACGAATTTATTTACTTTTGTTCAGTTACGTTAATTTGCACAATATAAACAGCGACTATCGGAAATACATTTATTTATCGTATTAATTTCAGAAAACCCAATAAAAACTATTTAATTTGCCATATGCAATCGGCTGTCACTTATATAATCGGTGTAAATGTTTCTCTGAAACCACCGGTGGGTTTCCACCGATTCAAGAGGAGCCAATTTCACTGATAAAAGTATTTAAATTCCTCTGCGGATCAGTGAATTTTCCACTGATTGTAAGGCGCAAGAGCGAAGCCAGCTCTTTTCTCCCATGGCTTTCACTTCCTTCACATTGTTAATTAAAGACTATTCGCGATAAAGTGAGCTCTTTAGAAATCAACCTTAGAAAACGGTCACTGGCCCTGCCTGCATATATTTTATCAGGCCCGCTGAGTGACATGCGCCCAGTAAAGTTGGTAACGATGGATGGGAATTAGTTCCATATCTCAACGTAGAATAAAAGGTTTTAGGTATGCATGTGTGATAACTTATATCATTTATTTCGCTTATTTTTTTTTAATGCTACGAATTTAAAAAATAAACAAATTTGAAAAATATTTAATTTTCCAATAATTTCACCGATTCACTTGAACGACGCGTGAATAAGGTGATGAGGCCATTGCAATGTTAATTTTACACAAGGCGGAATAATACACAACGTGCATACATTTAGATCTTAAGCAGGGCTTTCAAAAGTGCTCATTTTTCTGTGAACAGCCTATAAACGCCACCACTTAAAGAACCTAACAGCACGCCCACATCAAGGAGACCACAGCCGTAGAAGACAGGTCTGGACACTCGCCTTCTAACAATGTTAGCGAATTGACCCTCTTATTGACTGATTTTGTTCATGCAATAGTTGCATAGCGCTGCGAGCAAACTACTGTCGTAAGCGTTGCTGGTATAGGGATAACAACATAGATACATGAACGTCATTTCCCCCATTTTAAGAAAAAATTTCAATTTCCTTCTCTATGCTAGCCATGTCAAACAGCACTACTTCGGTAGTAGCGCTCTGTGGCTGGGTCCATGAACTAAATGGGTCAATAAGGACGTCAACTTTTCAAGTTATAGTGTCCAGACCTGTCTTCTACGGCCGTGAAGGAGACCGTCACGCCATTTAATATATATGTATAGGCTGTTCACGATAAAGTGAGCACTTTTGAAAGCCTTATCATTTGGATTAATAGTCTGTAAACATGTCTTATTTTGTCTTTAAACATCAATTTCCAAGTGCGGTAGAATATACACACTGCGTTTATTACTTACACTTCAATATTTTTTTTTATTAAGTGGATAAAGGATTAAATATGGCTGAAAGTAAAGAGTTACTAGGGCCTCAAAAGTGCTCACTTTATAGTGAACAGCCTATACTTGTATATTCTGCCTCTACAGGATATAGCGGTACCAGAGATAAGTAACTGATCAACTAGCCAACCCATGAAACGGAGATTATAGTCCAATCACGGTTATTTCCAAGTTTTCTGAGGCCTTGCTTATGTTATACCTACAGGATATTCCTCCGCCTCAAACAAATAAAGCTTACCTTGTCTAGAAAACTACACCAAAGGGACAGCGTACTGCATTAGTGCGCACTCAGTGTTATAATATTTTGCATAAAAACTATTTCTTACTAGGAATTAGAAACACACCTATTCTCTCCTTGTTTTCATTCATATTAATTATAAACGAAATGTTATAATTAGGGACCTGCAAAATTCTCTTTATTATTTGGCATCAAGCTTAATTTCACAGCACTGTATATACTCGACCCAGAGTCGTCTCTTCATTGGCTGCTGCCTAAATGTAATGTCATGCCTTTTATGACCGAACTACGCGTGATTGGGGCACACAATTGTGCAGGGTTACCCAGGGCGTGTCAAATAAAGTATGGTCCAACGACAAACGTATTGCAGAGGTACACGTGCTTCAAGTTAAACTTGTCTCCAAATAAAAACGCGAATTTTGCAGGCCTCTAGTTATAATTTACAAAGAAAATAAAATTGCAATTTAAATTTATACCGGAAATGAGGTATTTTTATATTAAAACGAGGATGAAATGTTACATTTGTTACATGGCACATTTACGAAACAAACCATGCACGCAATACATGGGGTGATTTTCCAAACTTTTTAATCAAAAATAGTGAAGTACCCGCTAGTAGATTACAATAGCGTAGCAATTCTATATATGGTGGAAGGGAATGCCGCAAGATAAAAAAATCTAACCTGGGATTGAAAATTTTTTTTTAACCCGGCGAACCATGTGTCCGAGTGGCGGCGACGCCTGTACTGGAGACAGGTTGGTCGGTCAGGGGTGAGTTGAGGATTTGGGCCGGGGGGGGGGGGTGGGTTGGTCGCTATATGATAAAGGCTCTACGCGCGGTCGCCATGGAAACGGGACGCCCACGTCGCCGCGCTAACAAGCGACGCCCGGCCCTGGGGCCTGGAAGACGCAGAGCGTCCACAAGTGTCCACAGTTTCCTTGCCACAGCGGACTAAACGACTGGAATGAGCGCTGGTGGAAGCCTTCTTTGTGTATCCCCTTTGCTAGTCCTGTAATCTTGCGTCGGTCACACTGCACGCTGAAATCAATACAAAAAATTGCGTTTGGCTGTGTTGGGGACACGGTCTTTTTTTTTTTTTTTTTGCTTGAATACGTCTACGTTGACGAGCTTGGACGCCTTGATGTTTATTTTACGTTCCCGACACCGCTTCACTCGATCATATGGGGTTTTATGGGTATCAGTGGATTGCTTTTGAGATGCTCTTTCAAACCGTATACGATTTCTGTATTTCGACTTGGATTTTTTAACGAGTATAGGCCGCAATTGTGTTAAATTTTCTTTATTTTTGTGCATTAAACGCATACAATTTCAACATAACCAAGCTACACAAATGTTTTTATACGCGCAAACGATTTATCTTAACGAGATATGTCTATTGAAACCTAAACGAGCGTCGTAGCTTCTCCTAGTCAAAAGTTATACTACGCGGAAGTCATGAAACGCGGCGAAACAAACTCAAAATTGCGTCCCCCCTCCGCCCCCCTCGCCATCACCAAGCCGCACGCGATACCTCGCAGTCGTCACTCAACGTAACATATTCTTTGATCCTTTGACAATTGAGTGGTGTAATTGAATTTTGAATGTAGGCGACAGATTAGGAGCTGCAATGCCAAACTGTATCCCCAGATTTTGTTATCATTGGATTTTCTGGATTGCCTCCCACTTTGGTTGCAAATTTAAAGACGTATTAGCATCAAACAATATGTTTAGTAGTACGACAATTACGGTACCGTGATTGTTAATTCAGTGAACTTCCTGAGCTGTAACGCAGTTTTAACTTCTGCGTAATGTGGAAAGTTAGCATACTTCAGGCTGGACACATAGCATACTTACGAATACAATGTGAAATATAGGTTTATACAGTGAATAGCAGCTGCACCAGTGGCGGGTGGTGAACTGTTGAAAGGTAAGTTGGCGTTAGCTCTGTGCTGTACCCTGTTGCACTCTAGTTTCCACTTTTGCCACTAAAACGTGTCCCGGCAGCTGACGCCACAATACGCGTGTAATGTGTCCCTCGTCGATCGCTCGTGAGTGGTCGGAATGCATTCAGTTTTCTTAGGCTGAACGATGGCCACTGGCTCCTGCTGCGTGCACCCAAAATGTACAGCACTGAGCAAACCACCAACTTACCTTGCAACACTTCACCACAGGCCACTGAGATGCACGCACCACTAACATGGCGTCATTGGTCTGTAAAATGCTGGAACGCCATTCGCCAATCAGCGTCTAGTAACCTACTCGCCACCCAGCAGCCCACTCAATAGGAAGCGTTTCACGGCGTGAAGTAGCCAATCCGACACAAGGCCCGTTCCCAGATTCTCGAGTAGCCAATTAGAGAATGGGTACGAACGCATCAAATGAACCGTCCGGTCATTTAGTCTCTGTGTATACTTGTTTACTTTGTGCTGTGAATATATCGACTATTCACGGTTAACTGAGCACTTTTGAAAGCCCTTATTAAGATATTCTTGTATGCACGTTGTGTATTCATCCGCCTTACGTAGATTTAACATTGCCATGGACCTCCTCACTTTATTCATGCGTCGGTCGAGCGAAATTGTGAAATTATTAGAAAAATAAATGTTTTTAAAAGATCTGCTCATTTTGATACTTCGATGCATATAAACAGAAAGCGGAAGTAACATTTGGAGTTATCACAAATAATTACCTTAACATTTTTTACTTTACGTTGAGCTATGAAACTACTTTCCCATCCGTCGTTACTATTTTCACTGGGCGAATGTCATTCCATGCGTACATCGAGGTCTACACACATTTACTGGCACTTAAGACAAACTAGAATTGGGTCACCTGTATCCACTACTGCAATAACACCGTTATTTTGGTGTCTGTGTTAGAACTCACCATTATCCTATTGATCCATACCCCATCGGACACTGCACTGCACTTTACAGCCGTTCATTATTGGCCAGTCATCAACCAATGGAGAGCCGAGCTGATACTGACCCAATCAAATATCTTTTATCGCATAAATGGATTTACAATAATTCCCGACCCTTTGAGTGGCTATAAAAATCCTATCGTTAGCAATATCATTGTTATTGCGCTGTCGTCTTCTTATGAAGTCATATTAAAGCAGCAGAGAGATCTGAGCGGCTCTTACATCGAGGTCTTTAGAGCCGATCAGGGTGATGGAGGCGAGTATGTAGCAGCGCCGGAATGAAGGGGCGGGGGAAACGGGAGATCCCCGAGAAAACCCGCCGACCAACGCCATCGTCCGGCACGATTCCCACACGTGACCCGGCCAGGGCGCGGATTGAACCCGGTCGCCTTGGTGGATCATATTAAACTTTAGCTGAAGGGACAGACAGTTGAAAACAGCTGCCTGCGCTGGAGGGGAGTACTTCCGAAGAAAGATCTGCGTATATCCGACGGCACTTGGGCTAGTGGTAAGTGACAAAGGTACTTCTCCGGTACGACTGAGAGCAGGTTCTAATCGGGCTAGCGGTTCGTGCGGATTTTGCCTTGTAGTGTAAAAGACCGGATCGGAGTAAGATGTGCAATATCTGGCAGTACCCACCAGAACGTGACGTCACCACGCTGCCACAAATAAGCGCCAGTGGAAAGGCTGCTTAAGATGTGAACCGCTGCGAGATTCGCTCAATGGAAAGAAACACAAGTAGGTAAATTCGTCTAAAATACGGCACAGTGAGGTTGCTTTTTGCGGTTTTAATATTCCATAGAGAATTACGAGTGTTAATGAAGTATAAAAATTTTTCCTGAAATTTAAACTTTTTAAAACAGATCCTTTCGAACATTCCGAATTTGACGAGAATGTGCCGGATTCGCGTATCTGCTAGACTGCATGACCAGCGTCACAGTCCGTAGAATGCACGGGATATGTAAATGAACCAATTTTGTACCTGGTATTCACAACATGAGATATGAACACGTCAAAATTTTGACAGAATTTGCATTATTCTTCATTGGTTAAATATCACGTGTAATTATCTACAGTTTTTTATTTCGAGGTATACTGTGATTAAGCGCGTTAAATAAAATAAAAAACCAATACACTGAAAACGTGAGAAGTCAAAATAAATCAACGCAATTCAATACTGTAACATTATTTTATGAATAAAAAAAAAAAAAACAACAATTCTGTTTATTTTTGCGAACTACGTCAATTGGCCGGACCTTTCTAACGAATACACAGTGCGCATTATTATACCAAATGAAGACAAATGCAACAATGTTTATATTCGAAAATATATTTACTAACTCAATATTATACATATTAAGAATTAAAATGTATTGGTAGCTGCAATTACGCATGTATTGATTATACTGGCCGCTTCCTGCATATATTCATCATAAATTAAACTTGTAGTGATTTAATTAATCTCTAAGTGCTTTCAGAAGCCATAATTTATGTACAAAATGTTTTGGTTTACAAATAATTAGCTCTACCTGCACACCAATTTGCGAATTACTGTTACGGTGAAAAGTGTGTAATATAAATCGCGTAAATTTTATGTTGGCCTTTGTAAACGTCCACAGTAAATTTCTCACACAATTCCTTTACTCGCTTTATTAAGTTCAGAGATGTGTTCTCACCATTCTTTCCAGGTCGTGGTGTTTTACTAGGCCATTTGCGGCCACAGTATCTCGGACCTTATTAAGTCTTGACTAGGTTACTTTTGTTCCTGCTTACAAAGTTTCCGGCCGTGACATGTCCACGTTATAGTATGTTCGCGGTTTATTCGCACTTTTTAAATTAATCTTTTGAAAAATCACACAATGCATGACGCATTTAGTTATTTCCCAAATATGGCATGTATCACGACAGTTTTATACCTCTGTTAAAATGAAGTTATCAAATTTTTTGTTAAATGGTAGTTTTACCTGTATTTTATATATAGATTATAATATTTCGTTTACAATATATACTAATTAAAACAGTGAGAATACATGTGTGTTGTTAGCGCCTAGTAAGAAAGTGTTCTCATTCAAAACATAAATATAGATGATTACGTACCAATTCACGAATGTGGAGCGTTGTACTTCTTGACTTCGTTAAGCTTAGTTTGCACGAGGCGGAGGAATATCCTGGAAAAAGAACTTTAGCAGGGCTTCAGAAAGGTGTGAAGTAACCATGAGTGGATTATACTGCCGATAAGTCGGTGGCTGTCATTACGCGCCAGTTTCTGAATACACCGTCCTTAACCATGATGATTTCACATAATATGTAAATACTCACACTGTAAAAAAATTTGAGGTAAAATTCCCTTACATGTAAGGGTAGCTAATTGCCTCTGAATGTAAGTTAAAATTACCTCTTAAATGTAGAGTAAATTCACATAACAAGTGAAGTATTATTCTCTAATCGTACGGAAAAAGTACCTAATAAAAGTGGAGGAAAAACGAATACAAATAAGGGAAAATCCCACACATGTAAGTATTGAATAATAAAATTATATTAAAGATATCTCGGCGTATTAGTTCTGTTAGTTTATTTATTTCCTATATCCTCTGACGAATGGTAACGGAAACCTTAACTCTATAATCCTCGACACTTGCTGGCGTTTGGGCACGAACCATGGTCCTCTATGACGATAGGCCGATGCGCTAACCGTTACATCACGACGACAGCTTGACAGCATCATTGAATATTAGCTTGTTAAGGATTATTTCTTCCGCCTATCCTCCCACAGCTGCTGAGACAATGTTGACGAGATGCACGCGTAGTAAGGTAATTTTATCATCCATGTATGGGATTTCCCACAACCATGTGCGTTAATTTTACTCCAGAGTGGGGTAATTTAACCTTACCCGTAAGGAAAACTGTGTTTCCAACACAAGTTTGCCAATATTAACTTACACTTGTTAGGTAATTTTCCCATTATTTTTTACAGTGCAGGATTGAAATCTCATGGCTGTTCCTTTTATTTTTGTAGGCGTAGCCATTCGCTGTTTGGTCTTGCGAGGCTCTGAAAGCGGTCCTTTTTTCTGATTGGCTATTACGTGCTGCGAAATATTACCACTGGTAGGACTGCCGCCTGGGAAGCAAGTTAGAAGGTGCAACGGCGAATGGTTTCGCGCCGTGGTTTTTGGCTAAGGACATAATTTTCCTAGTGTGTGCGACTAAGTTCATGGTTTACTTCACTTCTGCATTCCAAGTATTCATAAGTGATGTAAAGGATACTGGTGGCAATTCCACTTTGATAGTTGTAGCTCGCTTTGTTTAGAATTTGATGTGGATAACATTTACGATCTCTTATGTAGTGCAATTGTGCTCATAAATTAACGCACGATGTTCCAGTTGTAAATAAAAGTATTAATGTTCGAGTTGTACACTGCACTGTTACGCAATGCGCTTGAGTACTCTGGGATCTTATAATTTTACAGGGATTCGAATTATATGACTCGGTAGTCAGACATTCTTTAACTATGGCCATAGTTGGTCTAAAACCATTACAGTCTAATCTGTCTGCCACATGAACGCGACGTGATGCTTTGGCAAATCACAGCCAGTAACGGCACAGCAAATAGAGATAGATTATCTATGTAAGTATTTAGAGAGTTATGGAGGAGCATTCTCTGTTACCTAGTCTGTTATAATAATTTATGGAAGCTGTAACAAAAATAAAGGATATTGTGGGTATTACAATCATCTTTCCCCCATAGCCGGAAAAATGTGTGAAGTACCGAAATCAAACCATAAACGTTTGTGCTTTGATGTAATTTTTACGGCACAACGTAAAACCAATTTTTTTACTCTTCGTTTACTCTTAATATGTTGACAATCTTTCAATAATAAGCAAGAATATAATCCTGCAAACTCTAAAAAGGCAAAACGACCATTTTAAATATTGTTTTTATATGTACAATTTGTAACCGAAATCTTGACCATACTCTTATGTCTTGATAAATTCACATATTATAGTAATTATTATCAGTCCATATTCTAATGTTAGGGGTGGGGTAGTATACGAATACTCAAGAAATACAGTGGGATTTGAATAAAGATAAATGTTAGTAAGAGAAGTATAGTTGCGTATCAGACACCTGCTAAACTGTAAACTTAAAATAATGGAAAATAAGCCAAATCAGCGAAAATAAGTGAAATTTGCTCCAATGGTAATCATTATCAAATAACCAAATAATATTATGGTGGATTTCACTGAAATATATGTGATTCTCACTGAATGTCGAGAATTCCACTACATTAAGTTACTGGTTCTCATTTCATTGGTTTAATTCGCCAGTCGTTAGTAGCTTATCAACCGACTCTCAGTTAGTGTTATTTAATTGACTCAGATTATTGATTCGGGCTTAAAGTGTATGATCAGTAATATTTAGTTATGCGGGGGAATCTATAATTTATATATTGTTACCTAACTAATACTGAGCCTTGATAGTCCCACCTTAGTTCGAAGTCAGAGGCTAACTTGGAAGTGTGGTTAAGAGGACTATGTAGCTGAGCGTTCAAGTTCAACAAGCGAGGGAGTGATACGGGCGACACTTACACGCATCCCTAGCGCCTCATCGCTCCTACGCGCAAGGCGTGCAGTGTTTCCGTCGAAACGATGTGCTGTGCGAATTAGATCTGTAACACTGAGACTGTATTACAAAGCGATGGGCGCCCACAGATTAAACTACGTGCGAGTAACGGTACCTTTATCTTACTGCTTAAGGAATCTGCATTGGCAAGATTTAAAAAGGCGATATTTGACCATTTTCACGATTTTTTTCTACATGAATACACTTTATTTGATAAAAAGTAAAAATATAGGGACATAGATAATTGTTGTTTACCTTTTCCAGCAAAACGTCGTATTTCCATAACTTTTATTTTCCGAGATACGCGTTTTCGCGCAAACAACGATTTCACAGAAAATGTTACACAATCGGTACATCTGTCTTAGCGGGTGGTTCTTTGTCAATATTGCCTGGCCTGCCTCATGTAAAGAACCGTTTTTCTATGGCGTCTCTGGACCTCGCGTATTCAAGTCCTGGTTCCCAATTCGGGGGGGGGGGGGGAGATTATATTTATTTCAACCAGCACGCTTGGGTAATGACGCATCAGAATTTGCTGCCCGCTGACCTGATCTCACTTATATGTGAGATGGCGCGTTCAGGCAGGCCATCGAATCAACGCCCGAGCATACCATTATAACTTTACGACTGAAGAAGGACGACCACATAAACACGGGGCCTGAAACGAATTCTTTGGCTTATATGGGTGGGATATTAGTAAATCCTACAATACACAGCAATCTTGCTTCATATTTTGTACGTACTTTACATATCCCGTTGCAGTTATAAAAAAAAAAAAGAACGAGTCCCAAAATATTCCACCTGGTCGTGAAAAGCACTCACAAACTTGGAGAAATAATTTGGACATCTCTGGAGGCAAATCAGGGTATTTCTGTCATACGTTTCCATTGTATTTGTTTCACGTACCGAAATAAGAAACTCGCCTGAAAGAATCACCGAAATATTAATAAAAATTTGACTTTATTTCTCAGAATTTTTAACTTCATTACGTGTATGCAAAAATTAGATTTAATGTTTATCGAATCATATTCAGAGCAACAATTTTATTTAACGCCGATAAATAACACTGTGGTCACGTTTAACTTTAGTTCGAGACATTATGTTGCACGTATAAAAGTATAACGTAACATACTACCAACTGCTCTATTTTAACACGCTTGGATACGTTACATATTGTGTGTATTCATCAAAATATAACGACAAACTGCAGTTCTCTTTCATTATATGCAAATACTATGCTGTAGAAATACGTGCATATTTGGCACACGTAAATTGCTTTGCAAGTTTTGGATGCAGGTCTAAGCTACGTTTGGTTCTCGTGCTTTGCTTTAAAATTCTAATGTAGTGGTTTCATTTTAAGAGGTTATCGCCGTTCACTGCTACCGGCCATTTTACTACGCCGAGGAACTTGTTTCGGTTGGGCGTTACTTGAATGTCGCAGTAACACAACATATTTAATTCTTCCTGATATTTATAACGTAATAAATTATTTGGTTGCGGCAACATTACTTAAGAGGCTTTATTAGCATGAACAACTCAAAGCTATATTTGCATTATAGTAATGTAAGATTTTATAAATTATTAACATCGTTAACTTTGTCACAACATTATTTATTTTATTAGAATATAAACGTTTAAATAAATGCCACAGTGGTAATTATTTCTTGCAACATTAGATTTTTTTTTCTGTGCTGTTTTTAAATTACCGTTTATACAAACGGCACTGCTTGTCAAATTGGCACACTGTCGTGTTAACAAATATTTTGTATTTCGAATGCGTGAAATCATATTTTATTCGCCGGGCTGCTCGCTTACCGACCCTACGTTTCGTAAACGCAATATCCCGAGCAACAACGCATCAAATACTGTTGAATATTCTAGACCACCGATGAGAGTATTTTGGAAGCTTATGTATATGGAAGTGTGAAGGAATTTAACTGCGACTCACTTGGTAAAAGTTCCAAGACAATTTCAAAAACTAGTTTTCCAAGACGTAAACAGATAAATATACTATCCATAAAATTATTTTAAAAAGTTAATCTTACAAAGTTCTGTTCACTTGAGAAGGCTTAATAAAGTTAAAAACTTAGCGCTTCTCAATGAGACATCATTTTACTGGGAAAATGCAAAAAAAAAATAAAAATACAAAAACTTCGCAAAATGAAATAAATCTCGTGCAGTATCCTATCACAAGTTGTTTTTAAACTCTCATTATCAGTATAATCAACGCCGAACGTGTGTTTGTGATTACAATCTCGTTTACGAGTGTTTCATCACATGTTATTCCCACAACGGTTCGCCGGCATTAATTTCTGACAGACGAGCAAACCCACTAAGCCAATTTCCTGATGAGAAAACCGATTAAAACTCCATCAGCTGTAATAGATGGTGGTTCTGAAAGAAATTACCAGTGAGAGAGGTCCCCCCTCCCCGGATGGGAGTGGAGGATGAACCCCTGAAGCTCTGACGTCAGAGGTTCCCACGTGACACGGAGCATATGGCGCAATTCGGCCAAAGGTCTCTTTACGATACGGCGACACAACGACAAGAATAAATCTAAGCAGAAACCAACAGCCCTTTCTATAACATATCGCTGATGAAGTCAAGGTGTCTGGTAGTTGCTGAGTTCACACCAGTGCGCGTGTTGGCACAGAGCAGCACTTTAATTAATTTTAATCAATGAAATTCTGTAGAAAAAAAAATTGTTTCTATTTTTTATTAATGAGTCAGTGACCGTTTCAGCATCAACGAAGTTACGTCCGGAAATTCAGACGTACGGATTGCCTTGTCAAATTTTTAAAATTATCCCGTGCGGTCCTACACATATATTATAATGATGAGTGTTCAGAAAATTTCGCGAATTCGTTCGGTGGAAGAATGGACTTCAAAGTTTGTACATTTTAATCATTTTCACAACTAGTCCAAAGAATAATTGGTAGTCACTTTTTGATTACGCCAGTGAAATAAACGTAAAAGAATAATCGATTCTTGTATTATACCTCAGAAACTGACAACTGAGTCGATTTCACAGTAATTCGAAGCTTATTACGATCAGAAGGCCAAGGTTCGTACAGTGTGCCATAAAACTCGATGAAACGACTGGTATTATGCAGAAACCAACAGTGGTCCGAAAATTATTTCGCATGTTCAGTTTCTTCAATTTATTGTTATATTTCGCCACGGTGTTTTGAAAGAAGACTGGTGTGAATGAACGAGTGAAGACATTTGGGCGGCTCTTGATGGCGAGGTTTTGAGACGATGAGGACGAAGCGAGGTCAGTATGGAGCAGCATCGGAACAGAAGGGCTAGGCAAACGGGAGATCTCCGAGAAAACCCGCCGACCAGCGGCATCGCCAGGCACGATTCTTAAATGTCAAAATCCGGGAGTGACCCCGTCGGGAATAGAACCATGTTAGTCTAGGCGCGAGGCGAGTAGTCTAACCACTACACCACCGCAGCCTCAAAGACGACTGGGAAATTTTTTCTTCGAAAAGGTTGGCTCTGTACGCGACCGGACGAACCACAGCTGTTTCTTTTTGAGGGATAATTCATCAGGAGCGACCCAAATGTTCCTGGATGATTGCTCTGCGACCTGGAAAATTTACCCTGAGAGTTCTGCGAGGTCGTTTTTAGACCATTCATCACACTCTCTCCACCCCCTATTTTCTTTCACCTCCTCCTTCGGAGACATCCTCCGGCTTGCTGCTGGTCTGCCAGCGCCTTGATAACAACCCCCACCCTCTACATCACGGGGTCACCGAAGATCCTACTAAATCAGGGCGTCTTCCCTCCCCACCCCGCAGTTCCCAGGGTCCCAGAAGCAGCAAGTAAACAAAGCCGAGGGGAATGTTTGTGTTCGGGGAGGGGATTGGCACTGCGGGCGCGAGACAGACTGAGCCCCCGCACGGGCCGGGGAGAAAAGATCCCTTGAGAAGGCAGTAACTTCGGAACTTCGCTCGCAGGAAGGGGGGGGGGAGGGAGCTGGGGTGGAGGATTCCCCGCGACTCGCCGAGGGGGGATGAATGACTCGACTTGCGTCGAGACGTTGCGGCGGAGCGAATCACCTGCGACCCGGATGGGAGGCAGGAAACGTTCGAATTCCCGGTTACGAGTCGAGTTGTGAACCTCGGGCATTGGTCCGCAGGAATTCCCATCAACAGATATACCTGATTGTTCCAAGGCCATACGATTTCTCGTCTGAGCACGATCTCGCTACCTCACTCTGAAGACTGTAGTAGCGACTCACCAGCCACTTGTCGCCGAGGAGTTATCTGCCTAGAGACGTAACAGTGACTGACCCAAGTTACAGGTTTGGAGTCTCATCCACATTGCATATCTGATACAACACTGGCCTGTGATAGCTCTCAAAATGAGATCAATAGGATCAGTTTCTGAGTTGATCTCCGTAGCTTTCTGGTCCAAAATGAAACTCTACCTTTGGCCAGTATGGAGGTATTTTGTGTCTTCACTAGCGTCCCTGAGAGTGTGTAGAAGAACGGTCACCGGCCACATTCCCTTCCTCAATGCCCATCGTTGTTGCAATTCTTGACATTCGGCAGTGGACATTCCTTCATCTTTCTCGCTTGCCTAGTAGGGATCGCCATTTTTTTTGGTTACTTCTGAAAAACTATGATTTTTAGTGAAAATGTCACGCTGCTTGTGGATGGCGTCTCCTAAAGTTTTTTAAACGATTCTGTTTTATGGCTTTCGAAGCCAGTTTCTGCCAGGAAACACATAATTCATCTAATTTTTTTCGTTTTCTGCTGCAGTCTTTCCAGAAACATAATTCCATTCAAAGGTATATTCTACTTACCATCTGTTATTACAATATTACGTATAGGATAATATTCTTTATTCTTGTTTTCTTTTATCCTTCATATAATTTATTTCCCTTCATTTATCTTTCTACATCATTAAGAAAGAAGTTGATAATACCTATCTGCAGTCATCTGTGATGAGGCATAGTGTTTGTACGCCACAGAAGAGACCAGGATCGATGCACGGATTTTTTTTTTTTTTTTAGATTACCTTCCTTCTTTCTCTATTCAATGTTTATGATTGTTTTGAAATAGTTGCAAATAATATGGGTGAAATTGGCCACCTTTGTTTTTTTTTTTCATTTATTGGATGACATTTATCTTCTATTCAGCAGTTTCAGTCGTTTTATATTTAATAGGCACTTACGTACCCTAACTGAATAAACTTTTTTTTTTGGAGTTTAAGAGTAAGTTTTATGGTCAATGAAGTTTGAAACCTTTGTTATAAACCGCGAAAGCTGTTGTGAAGTAATAGTAAACTTTCAACTTTAAAGTGGCCGATTCCTTCGTAACCAAGTAAAAAAAAAAGAGAACATGGAACTAAGGCAGCTGTAAAGAAAAGGCTTCTGCTGAAATGTGTACATGTTGCAGATTTCAATCTGCATTTTTTAACAATTCGTAAGTTTCCAACCTTAAAATGTAGTTGTTGCTAGAAAAATTCTTAGAGGATAATTATTTCCCAGGACAAGCTGATACAAGTGGAAAACGAGTGGAATACTATATACTAGTTTATGGCACGCGAACGTCATACCGAAGTCCTGCCTACCTTAATAAAAGGGCTCGTTTCATTTAAACGATTTTATTACAATTTTATGTGTTTCCATTTCAGTTATCAATTTGTCATTAGTCTCCAACTCCGGATGCGTAAAAATAAGTGACGAGGAGGAATTCTCATGTTTTCATTACAGAGTAGTCTACTCGTGGTTTCTTCAAACATTTAAAATTAAACATTTGAAATATCACCCCATGTATGGGGCGCTTAGTTGTTTCCTAAATAGCTCATGTATCACAAACGTTTTAAACTCGTGTTAACATAAAATTGCCTTATATTTTATTGAATTGAAGTTATGTTTTATTTAAAGACTTTACTATAATATTTTCAAATAATATTAATAAATACAGGAATAAAACACGTGTATTGGTAATGCATACTATAGGCTATTCACTGTAAAATGAGCACTTTTGAAAGCCCTGCTTAAAATCTACTTGTATACACATTGTCTACTCCTTCGCCTTATGTGAAACTGTCAAATTATTAGGAAAGTAAATATTGTACAAATCTAATAATTTTTACACTGCGATGCATAATAAAACTGAAAGCGAGATAAATCATTTAAGTTATCACAAATAATTACCTAAAACTGTTTATTCGACTTTAATATATGGAACTACTTTCACCTCCATCGTTACCAACTTTACTGGGCACAAGTCACCTAATGCGCCCGTTAATATATATGAAGTGCTATTATCTAAGGTTGATTTCAAAAGTTCTCACTTTACCGTGATCAGCCGTTAAGAAATTGTTCTTATACAAATTATTATCACACTCAGTGCGCACGAATACGGTGCGCTGTCCGTATGGTGTAATTTTCTAGACTGGGCTAAGATTAGTTTGCATGAGGCGGAAGAATATCCTAGAAGTAGAACTTTAGCAGGGCTTCAGAAAAGGTGAATGTAACCGTGGATGGATTATAGTTAGCAAAAAATATTTTGGCAATTTTTATTTTGAAATCACACAATAGTTAAAAAAAATAATTTGCTATTTTAGTGTACGCACAATTCGGGAAACAGGTTCAAAGAGAAAAATTTTCGCGCGTGAAATGCATGGTCCAACCCCTTCAATGATCTGACCTGACAAGGGCTGTAAATATGTTGCAGGCGCAACGGCATTTTCTCAAAGTCGCCCGCACGAAGTACCGCTTGCTCTCCCGTATGAGCTCGGCGTCTCCCACACGCGGGCCTCTCTGACTGGTGGATATCCCAGCGAGTTTCCACTTCCTGGCGGCACGGACCGTTAGGCTGCTCCCCCCCCCCCCCCCCGAGAACGCATTAAACGTCGCCCTTACCGCCCGGCGGGGCACGCCTCGCCGCAGGAAGCGGGGACGGACATAACGTCACGGAATTGCGGTGGCAATGGCGCTGCCTCGATGGCGAGGAAGGGAAGGATGGGCGGGGAAACAGCCATCGCCATTACAACTTCCCCCTGTACTGGATCTCAGCACAAGGTAGACAGTCCGCCGAGCCGCGTTGTCAACTTCACTGCAGAAACCTTTCTAGCAAACTTCCTACTAAACTGCAATGGAAGTCTTTTACATATACAGTGTATGGTACTACTACCATGTAATGGCAGTTCACGATAAAGTGAGCACTTTCGAAATCAACCTTAGGAAATGTCACTGCTCCTACATGCATATATTTTAACGGGTGCACTGAGTGACATGTGCCCAGTAAAGTTGGTAACGATAGATGGAAAGTAGTTCCGTATCTTAACGTTGAATAGAAAGTGTAAGGTAACCATTTCTCATCATTTAAATAATTTCTTTCGCTTTCTTGTTTTTTTTTAATGCACCGAAGTGTAAAAATGTGCGGATTTGAGAAATATTTACTTTTCTAATAATTTCACGGTTTGATTTGACCGACGCATGAATAACGTGATGAGGCCAATGTCAATGTTAATCTTACATAAGTGGAAGAATACAATAAGTGTACACAAGTATATCTTAAGCAGGGCTTTCAAAAGTGCTCATTTTATCGTGAATATCTTATAGTAAACTTCGCTAACTGCAATGGAAATATTTAACCTATACATTGTATGGTAATACTACCATATATCGGGCTGCAACTATACGAACGTAGCACCGCTACACCACATGACTGGTGACTTCCCTATGCATTTGACTGTTTCCTGAGCAAATGTAAAATGGCTACCATGGATGCATGGAGAAAAAACTTTACCATTCACTCTTTCTCTGGTATGGTATACACTGGTATGGTATGTTTGCGAACAAATATTAAGAGTGTTGGTGATTCCCTCACCAGATCTGATGTTTTCAGAAGATGGCCTGGTGGCCAAATTTCATATTTGTGACATGTCGAAATGCCAGTGATTTCAGTCAAAATCCAATGGCAGTTCTGGTGATTTGAAGGCAGCCTAAATACAGTTGTTCTATTAGCAGATCATCGCACATCTGTGTCTTCAGGATTGTTCATTTCCTGGAATAAATTCTGTGTTATTGAGAGATTAGTGCGGCTCTTAACAACGACGCATTGAGAGCCGATGAGGGTGAAACGAGGTGAGAATGGAGCAGCGTTGGAATGGAAGGGCGGGGTAGACGGGAGATCCGCAAGAAAACCCGCCGACCAGCGGTATCGTCCGGCACGATTGCCACTTGGGGAAATACGGGCTGTGGCCCAGCCAGGGATTGAACCCAGTTTGCCTCTGTGAGAGAAGAGCCGGATAACTGCTTAGCCACCGCGGCCCCTGGAATATGTGATGCAAACCTGGAAAGAGCATGATCAATTTTCAATTGAAATACACATTACACGTTTTATTGCATCTGGTTATTCCTTTATAATTAGTCTTGCGCGCTACCTCTTACGGCAGTTACGAAATATTTTCGCCCCGTCGTAATTGAAGTTTTAGGAAACTAAACACTGTAAAATTCCGTTGAAGTACCCATTCATACAGCTCGAGAAAGCTGTGCGTTTGAACGTATACCTAGTGGATCCGACGTTAAATTTTTGCACGTAAATTTTTAGCTTTCAAATTTTAATAATTTTAATTTATAACAACCGTATACATATATGTATATAATATAATAGGTGGTAAGTAACTGTACATAGCCGTCATAAATAATTATAAAACTTGCGAATACAAGCATTTGATATATTATGCCTTAATTGCATTTGAAATAAGATAAGTTTACTATAAGTTGTTCACGGTAAAATGAGCACTTCTGAAAGCCCTGCTTAAGATCTACTTGTACGCACGTTATGTATTCTTCGGCCTTATATAAAATTAACATTGCCATGGGCCTCATAGCTTTATTCAAGCGTCGGTCAAGTAAAACTGTAAAATTTTTAGGAAAGTAAATATTATACAAATCTTATTTTCACACTTCGATGCATTAAAAAAACAGAAAGCGAAAGACATAATTTAATTTATAACAAATGGTCACCTAACATTTTTTATTCGACGTTAAGAAATGGTACTATTTTCCATCCATCGTTACCAACTTTACTGGGCAAAAGTCGCTCAGCGCGTCCATTAAAATATATGCGTTCGTGGGAAGTAAATTTCTTCTGATATTCGTTTCAAAACTGCTCACTTTATCGTGAACAGCCTTTAGCTAATAATTTTCTGAAGATTTTTGTATATTAACTTGGAGACTTTCTTTAAAAAAAAAAATGTTACTAACCCTGCTGCGGAGAGCGCGCGAGGAGTTGTCAATGCGGCGAGAGGGGTGGTGTTATTTTTGCTGGCACTTTTGAGCCTCCCCGGAGACATCCCTTCGAGAAGTCGCTCTCTCGTCTGGCTCGTCACAGACTCCCGTGGCACGGACTCGATGTTATATTGACGGAACAGATCGAGCGTGTGATTCGGCCAGGTACAGGGGGCGAGATTAACACTCGTAGACCCAAGTCCCGTTTCGCAAGCAGGAAAACATTTTTATTTCGGTCACTTTTCTATTAAAGGATCGTGCAGAATCACACATGTTTTTAAACATAATCTAGCATAAGATATTGTTGACGTCCGTAACATCAACTAATGGACTGTTAAGTTACTTTGGTATTATCAATTTTATTGGAGAAAAAGTTATTTTACCCTATTTTTGATCTGCACACAGTAAGTAACTAAACACATTTTTATGAGGTGGTTTGTTAGACATTTCACAGTTAGCTTATTTTTCGGCTACAAGAGCAAAATTTACCATTTCAATATATTTGCCGATCTAGTCTTAAAGGCCACATTTATTAAGCGTTTTAAAAAGTGTTTTTAATTAACAAAGGTCTGGTATACACAACCACGCGAATCATATTTCTAGAATTTTTGGTCGCAGTTGTTACATAAGAAAACTGTGAAAATTATTTAAAGGAATCCGAAAAATCTATAGTAAACTGCTGGTATAAATGGTCGATAAAATTGAGATAAAAATAATGAATTTTAAAGATAACAATTTATTCTAAATTTTTTCATAATAATATTTATTTGGTGCAGAATTTAAAATCTTTCCAGTGGTTCGTGCTGAAGTGTGGGATTATTTTATACGTAATAATTTTTTCTGGTATACATGTGTACCAGCATTTTAAAATATGCGAATTTTTGTGCAGAAAATATTCCACCAAAATAATATACAACATCTTAGGAATCACAAAGCTATACATGCCAGCAAGTAAAAAAAAAATGTAAGGAAAATTCTAATTGATATTTTTTTTCAGCAAACTTAAATGGCATTGTTAGTGTGGAGTTCAATGAGCTTACAGAAATTTACGAGTCAATGACAACTTTTCTCATTAAATTTTGCTTGCTAGTAATTCCTATTATTCATACCTCCGAGAAAATTTATTGATGTATTCTGCTTATTTTGATTTATTTTATCTTCCATGAATAATGTTTGATTAGAAAAAAATATTTTTCAAAAGGAAACAACATATTACAGAAAAATATTATTAACATTCTTATTCATATAATGTTTCTTTTGCTACAGAAATTCAAATGTTCCTATTAAATAATTTTTAATGCGTACTGGTTGTAAATGTGTTGTTATAACCGAGTTTCGTGTAAAGTCGGCCTTATCAGTACAGTCTACTTACTTTTACAAGTGGCATAGTTTTCGCTGTTGATCCAATTTGGAGCGCTGTTACAAAAGTATTAACTGCGAGCATATAAATCTTAATTTTTTAAACCTCAGGAAATGCTATAATTAATTTTAATCAGAAAGTGTATTTACTACAATTTTTCCTGTTGATAAAGTCCACTATTACCTCAATTTATTTGTTCTTACACAATAAGATAAAAACCAATAAGCAGTTAGATTTCTAAGCATTTTTTGCAAGCACGAAAGCGGCATTACCTGTATCCTGTAAGCTAATACGTCAACGATACACGCCTACGGTTTAACATAAAAATTCTTCACAGGACCAGGAATAGTGGAACGGTGACTGTAAATCACTGCAATATTGGCATTCGGACGTAACGGTACGTAACAGGAACGTGCAGAAACTTTCTCTTTAAAACATTTCCAAAGTAGCGCATAAAAACCAAAGTGTGATGAGGGCACGAACTTCCTCAAAGGAACAAAATTTCCTTTCTAAAAGAGTGCCGCCGTATATTTTTTCTCCTTTAGTTGGCGGAAATTTTGCCAATCTGAAAGTCCCGCCCAGTACATCAGGAAAGTTTTGACAGTAAATAAAAAAAGCTCCATGCATGTAACATTATTTTCGATGGCCGTATTTCCTTTTCGTCTTTTTGTCAGCGTCGAGATAGAGGGCAGTCACTCCTGTTTTAACACGGCCAGTGATTTTGCATTGCAAATAGAGCTACACGAAAAATTCAATTTTATAGTCAAGTTTCATTAATTAATTTCTTGCTTCTCATCGCTCTGGAGCGAGCCACGCCAGCTTACAATTCTACGTTATAAGAGTTTCTCGACACCTGGGCAGTGAGTGCACGTATATAAAACCCGAATTACAAGAACGCCATTCTACAAATATATTTATAAATTGGCAATACTGGGGGATGTACAGTATTAAAAAAAATCAGAGTAAACCGTTGTTAAAACGGTTCGTATTAAAAAAAAAACCTTTTTTTTTGCGCGACTGCTTTTAGTTGGTAAAATCTATCTAGCCCGTGAGTAATGGTGTCAAAAAATGTTTGACAATTTCTTCCACATGAGAAAATTTTGACCTAGCTATCATATATGTAAAAATAAAATTTAAGCACTCGCTACTGCGAAATTCACAACGGATACTACGTCAGTGGACACTGCGTAAATAGCCTTAAAATGTTTAATTATGCTATATGTGTGTATTACAGTAATGAGAATTAAAAAGTGATTAAACGATCGTGGCAGTAGAGTATTTCTGACCCATAAAACAATTCAACACCATTCAAATATTTTTATTAACTGAGGACTTCTGCCGAAATTAAGTAAACATATTTAAACATATTACACTTTCTCGACGCCAGTTGAGAGAGCAGTGCTCGTGCGCATGCGCAGTTCATCTTGCAATTGAGTTAAGTATTCCGGTTGACTAATCTCACAGAAACTATTGTAAACTGTTGTAAATATTTTCTTAAGGGAAGCAAAAGCAAGTTGTGGTTTGTTCGAGACTCTCCTTGCCGATTCCAAATATTAAAATGTGTATTATAAAGCAGATACTGCATAATGTTTATCAGTTGTTTAAGACAGCATGTTTTACATATATTACACGAGCACGGCATATTTTGTACGCGAAAAAGATTTATACATAAAACATCTGTTATATAGCATATTATTTTCATCTGCCAAGCTCGTCGGTAGTATGGTAACCATTCTTTGTGGTTTCCTAAGAAGATTACATGGCGGTGACGGTGTTTGTAATGTAACGTATGGTGCTTTTATCACGGGATCGAGATTTTGTGTTCGAGTTGTGCTTCAAAATGTAAATATCAATTTAAGTCAGGTTATTTTAGCTCCATATAACCTGCCTTTGTTGCCACAAATGAGGAATAGTTAGAAATATGAACATAAATGAATGGAATTAAGTAAAAAAAAAAAAAAAACAGTGATTCAGAAATGCGAAAGAGCTCAGATATATGGCCTAAGAAACCTCGAGAAAGACAGTTAACACCAAACATTTTGACATAGATTCAGTACTTCTTCAGTAGAGTCTTCAATTGTTAAATCCTCACGATTTTGTTTTACAAATAACACGGCTTATTTCTTCAACTTCGGTATACTTAATATATCGTTTTCAGCTATAGACTGGCAACTTGATATATTAATAGTCTATTCGCAGTTTCTTCACATTTTTTAAATCAAACCTTTGGAAAATCACCTCATGTATGAAGTGTTCGATATTTCATAAATGTGCCACGTTTCACAAGCGTTTTATTCTTCTGTTAACATAAAAGTACCTTACTTTCAGTTAAATTGAACATCTACTTATATTCTGGCTATAAATTATAGTATTTCTTTTATAATTAAAATAAATAAAAACAGAGAGATAGTAGGTGTGTTGGTAATACCTAGTAAGAAATAGTTCTTATACAGAATGTTAATACACAGAGTGTGCTCGAATGCGATTCGTTGTCCGTATGAGATGTGCTGTCCCTTTGGTGTAATTTTCTATACTTGGTTAAGCTTGGCTTGCATGAGACGGAGGGATAACCTGGAAGTAGAATTGAAGCAGGGCTTCTCAAGGGTTGGCAGTAACCGTGAATGGACTATACAATATTTACAAAATTTCATTAGATATAATTATGCCATTTTATCGCGTAACTCGTATTTTAATCAGTAAGCTCTTTAAAATGAACTTCCTATGACTGCGCTTCGAGAAAAAAGGGCGCTACCTTTTCAAGCCGCAGTTGTGTCGGCTAATTAGCTGCTACGAGCTGATGAAGACTGGCTCTTGTGTCAGGCGGGTTGCAGATCCGCGGAGGATGCAGGCGCTCCACTGAGCAAATCATATCGAGTGAGCCCCTGGAACTGCGGCAACATCCATACTGGTGAACGCGTTACTGTTGCGCAGGTTGCCTGTTAGCAGAATATCCAGGCGCTAAACTGACTGGGGAACAGACTGCAGCTCATGAGAGAGCAATAGCAGAGAGAGATGAAGTGAGCATCGTCTACTATAAGACTTTCAGTTGGTTCTTCTGACATTCAAAGGATTCCGCACGTTTCTGCCACACCCGGGACAAATTAAGAGCAGCTTTATAAATGCACATCTAAGAAAAGTGGTATTAAGTTTTGCGTTTCATGAGTTAAAATTCGTATATAAATTTTTATGATTATGACGATCAAGATAAGCTCATTAAATTTAATTTTCCTCTAGTGAAGCTGTGCTTTGTGGTGGTTGACATACAGCTTGTACTTTTTTACAAGTTTCTGGTTTCATCTCTAATGATATGGCTATCAATGAGACGTCAATGCCTACCTAGTATCCAAGCTTTCCAACAATTTACAAAAATTTACTTGCACCCATGTAGAAGAAAGTAGGCTTATTAGTTTTTAGTAACTTTTTTTTTATTATGTGGCAAAATACATATAGTCCGAACGCTTTGCTTCACCTTACTAACACCTTTATCTCTAAGGAATTATAAATAACTATAAAATATTTCACAAAATTAATTATTATTTATAATATATAACGACTTTTTTTTTATCTAATGTGAATTCGAAATGGCAGTGAATTACTAGGCATGAAAACTACTCTTAACTTCGGTCAGTGGTTTAAATAAGTGTAAATTTAAAAATATTTTGCATTTCCCTTATTAGCGAATTTTGGGATATTCTAATAAACAGTGAACTGAAGCAGCCTAATGGACTGCAAGTCTGCATATATCATTTATGCATTACAAAACAGAGTCACGCAAGTAATAACGTGATTATTAAAAGATCACATTTTGCTTCGAATTGCATTCAATTCCTATTGAATTCAGTTTCTTGAACATGTGACGTCAATTCGACGTCACTACCGTGGTCGTTCCAACGTTTAAGAAATTGAATGGTTGAATTTCCTTCGAAGATTTTCGTTTCGGAGATGTTGAACCCAATTTTTCATCCACCAATCATAATGGTTCTCGGAAAACTGTGCAAATAAAAAATTAGTTATACGAGAAGTATATAAATAAAATCAACAAATTGATTATTTCATTAAAGCATAAACACAGGATATTGAAATGGTAGATGTTACATATGGCACAGTGTAATGTGCATTTTTTTTTATATATCCTTGTAAATGGAAAACTTATTTGATATTAAAGTCTGTTCAAGTGTAGTAAGTAGTTTATTGGTGAATGTTGTGGCTGAAATGAAAAAAAAATAAATCATGCGAACTTAAACCTCTATGTTTTTAAAATTTTATATTAAATTCATGTAGTTTTAAACCAAACCGATGGGTAGCACTATAGGGTCTAATAAAACATAGTTTCCGAATTATTGAAAAACAAACTTATCTTTAAAAGCATTAAGTAAAAATTCGTAACACAAGGAATTTGGTGAAATAGAATAGGGAACCGACAGTCTAGTCTGTTAACCATTACAAGTTTCGGAATATTGGTATTAAAAATAACGAAAAAAAAAAAGGTTCTCGTAAACGGCCTGAAAGTAAGAGCGAAATTGTAAAAAAATCTGTACGTGAACACTAGAAGGTTATCTCCGCTGTAGCTTCTAAATTATTTATTTTGTTTAGCTTCCTGTCTTTATTTGGTTTTATTAACAAGCCCTTGTTTGAAGCAGCCACAGGGCATACAGCATTCAATTATCGGTTGTTCTCAAAACCTTATTTAACATGTTTTTGGTAATGAAATATTTCAACATTTATTTGAGAGTGTGAAATATCTGTCAAATCAGTGAAGTTTCCAATTCAAGTTTTGTCGTACAAATTTCTTCAATGTACGCGTGAAACGATGATGCTTTCAAAACTTGAATTCTTGGAAATATTTTATCTTGTGAAATTGTCTTAATACTAACCCGTGTACTTATTTTGAACACCAAATTATTATACAATACATTTTATTCGACGAAGCACTTTTACTGGATCAATGGAATCTGCATTAAAATCAAGACACTTGTTGAATCGACTTCACACAGTTGTTGCGCTGTACCATGCAAATAAATATTTTTTGTTCCCTTGTTAGAATTTTTGTTTATTTTACTCGAATTAATATTGTTTCAGAAGAAGAGAAAACAAGGCAGCCAGGGATACGGTGGGAGACCTTGCCGCCGGCAGTTATCAGCACTGCATGACGAGAGTATAGATGATTCATGGTTACTTCCAATTTTTCCGAATCCCTGCTTCTTGCTCACTCAGTGCAGTCATATTTTGCATAAAAACTATTTGTACTAGGCATTGCCAACATCTATATTTCGCTGGTTTTATTCACATTATATAATTATAAATGAAATATTATAATTAATCTATACATAGTATAAAACAAAGTCGCCCGGCCGTATGTATCTTTGTATTCGGTTAAGGCTTGTAAGTACTTGATGTATTTTGATGCGATTTTCACCACCATTTAGATAATTTCTTTAGAAAGGTTTAGGTACATAACACATTAATATTCAATGTAAGGGTGGTAGAGAAATGTAGACGTTTTCTAATCAAGTCGGGAAAAGCCGCTTTTCGGGTGCTTAAATGGCTTACGCTGGCTAAACCATAAGAAATACGAAATTAATGTACTACAGAATTGTAGATCTCAAAAAGGCCTTTAAAAAAATCCGCGACAGCATAATGATTATCTTTTACGAATGACCCACAGTAACCATTTTCGTATTTAAAAAAAAGGGGTTCACTTACGAAGACTTTTGAAACAACACAGTATTAATCCTTATCAAATTGCACCCGAGCGAAGCCGGGGTGGGTCGCTTGTAAAAAATATAAATCAAATTTAAATTTTACCAAACAATAAAGCACTTTTATGTTAACACAAGAAATAAGCGCTTGTGATACATGTCCCATTTAGGAAAAGTGAGCACTTTTGAAATAAATATTAGAAAAAAGTCACTGACCATACCTACAAATATTTTAACGGGAGCCCTGAGTGACATGCACCCAGTAAAATTGGCAATGATGGATGTTAAGTAGTTCCATATCTTAACGTCGAATAAAAATGTATTAGGTGTCCATTCGTGATAACTTAAATTATTTTTCCGCTTTATGTGTTTTTAATGTACCGGAGCATAAAATCTACCAGATTGGTAAAATATTAACTTACCTAACAATTTCACAGTTTCACCTGATCGACGCATGAATAAAGTGATGAGGTCCATGGCAATGTTAATTTCACATAAGATGGAAGAACGCACAACGTACATACAAATAGATCTTAAGCAGGGCTTTCAAAAGTGCTCATTTTACCGTGAATATCCTATAGCAACCAAACACGTCATACAAGGGGTGATATTCCATAAGTTTGATCATTAAAGTATGAAGAAACCGCGAGTATAGTCCATTCACAGTTACTTCAGCCTTTTCTGAAGCCCTGCTAAAGTTTTACTTCCAGGATACTCCTCCGCCTCGTGCAGACTAAGCATAACTAAGCCTGGAGAATTACACCAGGGTGACCGCGCACCACATTCGTGAGCACTAAGTGTAACAGTATTTTGTATAAGGACTATTTCTCACTAGGCGCTACCAACATACCTATTTTCTCCCTGATTTTTATTCAGATTATTTATAAATGAAGCATTATAATTTATAGATTAAAAATATCAATAACATTTCAATATAACAGAAAAAAAAGTTACTTTTATGAACACAAGTATAAAACGTTTGTGATACAGGGCGTATCTAGGAACTAACTAAACACGTCATACATGGGGAGATTTTTCAAAGGTTTGATTTAAAAAGGCCGAAGAAACCGTGAATGGACTATAGACTGTAGTAGCTTTGTCCAGCTCGTCGTAACCTGTGGTATGGGCCTTCCCTCGCACTTAACCTTCGGGAGACGTGAGCCGTACTCTCCGGGGGAAGGGTTGTGCTTGGCGTGGGCGAGTAGGAGTGCGTCACGCGATACACCCATCGTAACACCGTAGCGAGATGGGCGTGGAGTGAGGGATCCGTCCTTGGAGGACGAGAGAGCGCTGCGGACTGGGTAGCGAGTCGCGCCTGGAGAGCAGCGCTGCCAATCAGCAACTCTTTCGCAGGTTGGAGACACGCGAGCGGCGCAAAAGCGGCGCAAGTCACCTGGAACCTCCTGCCAAGTTGGAGGATCGATATCCACATCGCACGTTTAACAAATTTCACCACGAAATATCGAATCTCAGAAAATGCAGACTGCCTATAGGTAGGGGCGCCTATTTTTCGCGAAAATATTTCAAGACGTGTCGTGTTCCAAAACACTTTAATGCAGAACAACTCTGGTGACTGGATCATTTGAACTGCTACACGTCTTATATGTCTGCCCGTGAATCACGGACGTTCAGTATCGGAGAAACATAATTCTGATTGGGTCACTCATGTAGCATACTCTCATCACACAAGGACAAGCGGCCAATAGCCAATGAAAGACTGCAAGTGTGCACATAGAATATTAAAGTCTAGGCTCTGTGGAAATATTTTCGCGAATTACAGGTGGCCCTACCTATAGGTGTTAATCAGGGCATACTAAGAGAAATCAAATAATTGTCAATTATATTTCAAACTGTGCTAGAGCAACCATCTCAAAGGAAAGGCCTAATTTATTTTTCTTTTTGACAACAATTTATGAACCACTACCGATGATGGGCAACATCAAGAAGTTAGAAAGTGTCCATTGGTAAGAAACATGTTTACCGTATTTTGTATGTTCTATAAGCTACAGAATTTATAGAGCAGTAAATGACACGCAAAGTTTGTAAAGTTTTGTGACTCTGAAATCGAAATAATTGCTATAATTAATTTCTTTGAAAGCAAAATATTTTTGTTTCAAGATAATTAGGTACTTCGAGTAATCTCGCAATTACTTCCCTGAAGTCCTTGCAGGTAGTTCTCTGATATCCGCTCTAACCGCTTTACACAGTCAACCAGAAAACTATACTGCACACACTTGAAAGATTTCTGGATTTTTTTTTTTAAGTCCGTAGTTCTGCGAAATAAAATTGAGAAATTTTGGTGCAACTGCTGTCTTGGTAACACAGACTGGCTTAATTAATAAATCGTTATATAATGAGCCAACCCCGGTTTAGTCACTAGCTGATATTTTCTCGCCATTCCCGTATCTGCAAGTAAATATACGTCGCACGAGAGTTTCTCGTTAGGTACACGTGCTGGAGGTAGATATTCCACTTAGAAAAATTATGTCTGATGTTTCTGGCTATTATATGGTTACAAAAAAGAGTCTCAGTTCATTCTAGGACTCCTATTCGGTCCATAAAATTTCAACAAATTTTCCACATTCTATTACTGCCTGATATTCTCGTTATTATGCATATATCGTGGCCCCTTAATTTTACCTCTAAGACATAGTAGTGATGATGTATTCTTGCATCCAGTTATGGCATGAGCAAGTGGTCACATTTCTTAAGTCACTATCCTGTCTGTTTATCAGTTTTAATGTTTAATGTTTGGTTTTTAATGTTTTATTGTTACTGCTTTGATTAACAGAACTTCCGTGAAATATTTATCTGTCTAAGAGCAGTTGCAAGCACGAGGATATCCACATTCTAATTAAGCATCGATGGTTGATTTTCACACCGGAATTCAATTAGATCGGCTTTAGAAATAACAGTTTCCGCATATATGCTCGTTTAAACAACCGTTGGTTTTATTTTCCACCACAAAATATCGTAATGAACAGTCGTTGATAGTTTCAGTGTGCTCGAAGATATGACTGTGTGATAGAGAATGTCGTAATTCCAACAAAACGATGTGTAGAATTTCTCATTCTTTCTCGTCATTGTTCTCATGCAGTTGTTTATTGGAAAGGAGATAACTTAAATCTGTCACTACTAGCAACAAAGCAGCTTCAAAAGGACTTATTAATATTATTTCTGCATCTGTAACATAATATGTTACCAATATAACTAATAATCCTACTTTGACCTACACATTAATGAGAGTAAATGTGATAAATTGGGTCCTACTATAAGAATGAGGTAAAAAGAGAAAGTGTGTTAAAAACGTATTATTTTGTAATGCCATAATTTTTAAAATAATGCCCTGATCCACTTCTAGCACGACAGCTTACACGGACTACTCCAGAGGTACTTGCTTGCCAAAGTTTGGAGGAAATCGGTTGATCGTTTCTTGGCATAAAAGTGGAGCTATCTTCGAGAATGTGGAAAATAAGTTTATATGGTGTAGACACATTTTAAACGTAAGCCACCTTCAGCATACAAAGTTTGGATAGACTTGGTTACATGGTCAGAGCAATCACAAATCTTCATATGGCCGCCAATTTCAAAATAAGTGTTTGACGGACTTAGAAAATATATATTCTATATGGTGCGCCGTAGTATTTCTTGTTTACCAAATTTGTTAAGAATCGGTTGATTATTTCTCGAAATATGAAACAAATTAAAAAAATTTATATTGTGCTATCTTACAAAATGACGGACAAACGTGTCAGTTTATTGGCACTTTAAATGCTTGTAGTTGATACTTTTAGCAAACCAAGTTTGTTAGAAATAGGTTAAACGGCATGGTATATAACCACATTAACTTAAATTTTTTATATGAGAACTACATAGTAAAAAAAAGTTACTCATTCATTTAAATTACAAATGTAAGCATCGCTTACCATAGTAAATATTACTAACCTATCAGTAAACAAAGTTTGGTTGGAATGGGCAAAATCGTTTCGTAGATATATTATTATTCAACAATATTTACATAGCCACCATTTTGGAAATAAGTGTCTGACTTACTTTAAACATTCCAGTTGACATGGTGTACCATAGTATTTCTTGTTCGCGAAATTTGGCAGGAATAGGTCGATTATTTCCAGAGATACGATAGTAAACTTTATTATTTCATATGGGTGTATTGTAGAAAATGTTGTACGAAAGAGGTTATGTATACGCATATATTATTCTTGTAGTTCATGCTTCCAGCTAACCAAGTTAGAGTGATATAATTACACACACGCTGCGATTCGGAAAAGTGCCTTATTCATTTAAGTCGTATAATGGTCACATTGTCTAAAATAATATTAGTTTCCTACGAAATTTGGAGGTAATATATTGACTATTTTCCCAGATATGATGTAAATACTTAATTATTTCATGTACTGCTGTATTCCAAACTGGCGGATCAATAACAATATACCTTTATATAACAAATATTGATATGATGAATTGGCAAAATAAGAATTTTTGTTTGAATTGTTTAAGTGGTTCGTGAGATACCCCATGGTGCCCAAAATATTTAAATGGCCACTATTTTGCATATAAGTTCACACCGTGGTATAAAACTATAAAAGTTGGATGTCCTTAGTAATTACTGAGTGTGTACCGAGTTTGGTGAAATAAAGTTCTTGTCAAAAGTTATTAGAGTGGGATTGGTCGGGGTTCTCACGCATACCAGACATGATCGCATAAACCTATATTTCCAATGGAAGTGAGCTACTAATTAGATGTACGAAGGAGCCAGATGTGTACAGTCTGACTTGCGGTGCGCAGTGATATGTGGGAAGTGTTGTGAAACTTACATGTGATAACTCCACAGTCGTTTTATAACAAAATTACTCAAAGGATTATCCCTTTCAGACCCGCATTAATTTACGATTTCAGTTGTTGCGAAACGAAACATTTTATAATACGTACTGCGCTTTATCGACACACTAGTTAATTCGTTGTCAACAGCCAATGAGCTGTAGCCTATATGTTCAGCTGCAATTATATGAACCTATTATGATCTAGACCAGTAAGACGGTTTGCAAATAATCTTCTCACAGGCGAGATCAATGGTCATTGAGTTTCGCAGTGTGCAGTACAGACCAAAAATTACCTACACGTGTGATGTACCTACAAAAATGTGTACACTGTGTCTAAATGGGCTAAGCTTCATATGAATAGTCATTTTTTGGCACTTGAAATTGGTCTTGAAATCAGTTGTTAAATGAAATAAATCCAATGATACGATTTCAGAACTGTGCAAATGTAATTATCATTTCAGTGAGTTTTCACAACTTCTTTACTTGAAAGTTTTATTTATTTTTTGCTCTTCCGTAGTTGACTTGATGCTATAGATTTGAAAGTCATAAACAGAAATATACTCTTGAAAAAGCATTATTTTATTTAACTGAAATCTACAAGTGACCTAAAATAGGGGGTTGTACATTTTTTTTTGTTGTAGGTGGTATATTTAGCTTTAGTTAAATAAGAATATTCTTACAACATATGCATTTCATTTTTACTTCCCCGATCACTATATTGAAAACCATATTCATATTGGAAATTGGATTCCAAACCACACGTTTACCTACTCGGTGATCATACATCTCGATTTTTGGCGGGAATGGTCATAAACTTTTTAGCCATCGGACGTCTTTCTTTCTTGAGGAGTTGCAGCCTCATGATTTTCACTCAATGGTCAGTCTATAAGAGCCAACAAAGATGTAATATAATAGAGAATTTGGAGACTTTGAAAATAAACATTAGATATAATGATTTCGCTCAAAATTTCATTCACTTAAAACGTATGAACGTGAGAAAAGTATACCCGAATAAGTGGAAATTTTTCTTTGTAGTGCACGAAAGATGCCAGGTACTTATAACAACAAATACCCGCGATTTTCACAGACCTAGAGATATAATTAAATTACTTCAGGTTATTCATTAAAGCAGGATTCGGGTAGGTCGACGGCGACGAAAATTCTCTCATTTATTGCCATCGTTGTGGCTCCGTCGATGTGGATGAGCTGAAAGAAGGCGGAAACCAAGCTGGGATGACATTCATGCTCAAAATACAGACCATTTATAATAGCCAGTCTGTACAACATATGGGGGGACGTGAGGTAGGAATGGAGCAGCAGTGGTTTGAAACGAGTACATCCAGTACAAAGAGGAAACCGCATCAAAATTGTGTCTACCAACTCCCTACATGAGATTCCAGGCCGAAATATATTGCTTCGCTGCCTCCCCCCCCCCCCTCTCAAAGCTTGAAATTTGACCATCAATTTCGGTTTGTTAAAAACTAAGTTTAAATACACCCGCAACTGTTATATATGGACACCAAATATGTAAGATTCTAGGCTATAATGTTCTCATCTGATGATTGAAAATGTTGCTAATTGAGAGTGTAAAAACCAAATCTTCATACAGTTTTACAAAAGTTTAGATTTATCAGTTCCGCTATTCATAAATTGTACGGCGATAATGCTTGCAAGGTAATGTGGTATCTATGCAGCTAGGTGGATTATGGATGCCAGCCAAAAAACTAGAACGCATCCTTAGTATTCTTGAAGGGGTCAATATACTTATGGTCATGGGAGAAGCATAAGTAAGCGATTTTTGAAACGCCCCGGTTAAACAGTTTACATGCTAGGTTTCATGGTCCCTTAAATACTCCGCTTGTTAGAATCCAATTATTCTCTTAGTACCTATATTTTAATATTACGAACTCTTTGCATTGCTGAGAGTGGGTCATCTCGGCGAGCTGATGCTATCGTAGAAATCGCAAACATTGCACACGTACCCTGTAACCAATTGACTTGGAGAATTTTCCTCGACCGTAAGAAAATTAAGTCTTTGCATTCCAAATTACGGGCATTAGGTTAGGTTTTAATCAAACGATTTTGGTTATAATTAAAATTACATAATCGAATTGTTCGTTACTGTGGGAAAAGATCAATTAGAAATACTGCGATCCTTTGTATACCATTAAAAACGTTTGCAATTCAAACTTCCCAGAGATTATTAAATAAAATATATTTATGCTCCTTAGGTGCGTATATTTATTTATAAATTAACATATCGAGAAATCACTGGCGAACTTGTTCAATTTTAAAAATTAGATGGAGGACATAAACTGCAATTATATTAAAGAGAAAATTCATTTAGTTTTCAAAGAAACTTCACACCATTGGAGTAATAGGCTTTAATTCTATAGGTGTCAAGACCTGAACTATATATTTTTCCGCGCGCACTTTGCAGCCAACACAAGGTGAGGATTTGTCAGAATCTGCTGTCTTATATATATCTGTTTACTTTAGATGAAGTGCAATACACATATTTAACTAAATTTAAAATGTTTCAATACGATCGTAGAAAAATAAGTGTTCAGAAATAAACCTAAAAGGTAAAATAAAGAGGGCATTGTGAGAAAATCTGTAATTGTAAACACGAAAAGAAAAATATAATACCATGTATTATTAATCGCGGCTTAATGTTCCACCTTTTTGGTTGATCGTATTCCTCCACTTTAAATACAAATTTGTAAAATCTTAGAAAAGATGAATCACTATCAGTGTTCTGTCGTACTGAGTTTTATGGATATAAACAAAAGGTCTACGTTACAGATATAACTAATGGGCCTACATTCCTGCCATGAGCACGCGTAATTTTTAACGAATTTCCAAACAGCTTGGATTGTAGGTAGGGCTTGACATCTCATTGAAAGCAATATGATTATAGATGGAACGAGAAACATATGGAACAGTAACGTGACAGTTATAAGTGCACACGTGGCTTAACTGGGGCTCTAACCCAAAAAACCTCGGCCCTTAAGATAGAGAGCAATCAGCTGCGTTACGGAGATAGGATTCGGAGCATCAACTTCGGATGTAATCAGTGCAATGTTTTTAAAGGATACGGTTTACTAACTCGAAATATTTACGGGTTCGTCGTTTTGAAAATTTTTTCTGAGCCCCGTAAAACACGTAAGTTTACATGACCTTCTGTAGCGCAACTTGCGTGAAGAATTTTCTGGAAGTCGGTTGATTGGTTTTCGAGTTATGATATAGAAACTTCGTTTGTTATTTGGCGCTATCGTACAAAATTGCCAAAGTATTGTTTCTGTTTACAATTATTCCAATTGATACTTCAGCATACTAAGCTGGGCTGAATTTGCTAAATTATTTACATATATATGACAAACCTGACAAAATTATTTAAACTGCAGACATTTTTAAAATCATTATACTTTAAATCATAGATACGGTCAGTAATTTATGTTATAATCTATTAAAGTGTTTTGTATATACAACATACTAAGCTAAAATGATTATTATAGCCGCAGCTCTGAAAATAAATATCTCACACAATTAAAATGTATAAAATAATATGGTTTACTATAGTACAACTACTTTGCACAATTGGATAGGAATCGGTTGATTGTTTTCCAAGTTAAGACATAAAATTATAATTTCATATGCAGCTATCTTACAAAATGACGGGGCAATGAGGCTCTGTATAGACCAATTTGATGGTTATAAAAGATACTGCCTGAATACAAAGTTAAGTTGCAATTAGTTTCGTAGTTTTGTAGATATAGTATACTGAAGTGAAATGTTTATATGGCCACCATTTTAAAAACTAGTTATTGATCCACTCAAATTTATCGAGATACATGGTCTGTCACAAGCAGATGTTTCCTGAATTTGGCAGGATTCTATTTTTTTTCCAGAGATATGGATTTTTTTTCATGTCGTTGTATTTTACCAAATGGGCGACAAGAGAGAATGTGCGCGTACGCGGATTGATAGTTGTAATATACAGTGCCATAAGTGGGAAAAAAATTGAATTTTTTTTCGATGATATAACAAACTATGCTAAAATGGCTATATGATTGATATTATGAAAATGTCACACCCACTTTAAACATACCAGTTTATAGAATCTGCCATAGTGGTACTTGTTTGTCAAATTTTATAGGAGTCGCTAAAATTTTTCTTGAGATATGGTATGAAAAAATTTTAATTTTATAATGTTTTGCTATTTTGCTAAATAGCGGGCAAAAGAGGTTTCGTGTAAACACATTTGATACTTATAATATACACTGCTAGGGTACAAAGATAAATTGAATTTGATTACACGGTTTCGGCGATATAGCATACTAAGCTTAAAAAATAATATGTCCACAATTTTGAAAACAAGTGTTTTCTCGCTTAAAACATACTCGTTCACACCACCTCCCGCAGTGCTACTTGTCAGCCAAATTTGGTAGGAATCAGTAAAATTTTTCCCGCGATGTGACATAACAAGTTACTTAACTCAAGACGCACTATCTTGCAAAATGGCGGACAAAAGTGACTATTTTTGCATATATTATGCTTGTAACAGATTCTTTCAGTTTACAAAATTTGGTCGAAACTGGTCAAACGGTATGAAAGATATAGAGAATAAACATAAAATATTATACCTATGTTCAACATATCGAAAATAAATGCACAATCAATTCAAATCATACATGTTTTTAAATGGTCTACCAAATTATTACTAACGTACCAAATTCTGCGATGTTTAGTTGAGTATTTATCGAGGTATAACATAAAATATTATTAATGTTATGTATTGCTATCTTCCAAAATGGCATATCAAAAACTATATGTATCTCTAAATTCAATGTTCACGTGATTTACTGTCAATATACAAAGTTTGGTTTAAATCGGTTGAATGGTTTCCCATATATGATATAGCTTCCTAAATTTTAAAATTGCCGCCATTTTAAATGTAAGCACCCGGTGTGCTCTCAAACATTAAAAGTTGGGTGTCTTTGTTAAGTACTGAATGTGTACTGTATTTGGTGAAATTCGCTTCCCGCGTTAAAAAGTTGAAAAGGGGGAAACACCCCCCCCCCCCCCCACACAAACACACAGACGGAAAGTGATCTCATAAGTACCGCCACCTGTTTTTCGCGAAAATATTTCCACACAGGCTAGACTTTAATATTCTATGTGCACACTTGCAGTCTTCCTTTGGCTACTGGCCGCTTGTCTTTGGGTGAAGAGCATCTACTATATGAGTGATTCAATCAGAATTAAGATGACCGTCCGTGATTCGCGGGGCAGACATATAAGACGCATAACATTTCAAATGATCCAATCACCAGAGGGGTTCTGAAATACAGTGTTTTGGAACACAACTTGTCTTGAAATCTTTTCGCATAAAAACAGATGCGTCTGCGCATAGGTAGAGACCCGAGAACTTGGCTGGTTCGTTCGGGAACAAGTTAGACTCCACAATCATTTGTGTACTTGAGCCCCAGTTAGCAGTTTATTGACTGTTGCTCCAATTTTACCAGACCAGGTAGCTCGGGATCCGGTCCTTGTTTTCTCTACAAGGTTTGTGATTGGTCGAAAGTCGTCCGGGATGTGTCGTACATACTATGGTTCTGCAGAAGCGAAACTCCATGGTACACGCGGATGAAGTTTACCTTGTCCTTAAACGAACTCGCGAAATTTCCGGGTCTCTATTCATAAATAGGGACCTGCAAAATTCGCGTTATTATTTGGCATAAAGCTCAACTTCACAGCACTGCATATACTCGAGCCTGAGTAGTTTCTTTATTGGCTTCTGCATAGCTGTGAAGTCACGCCTTTTATGATTGAACTACACGTGATTGGGGCACACGATTGTGATATGCTCATTCATTGGTGCAGAGTCACTCTGGGCGTGTCAAATAAAGCATGGTCCAACGACAAAAGTATTGCAAAGGTATACGTGTTTTGAGTTTAACTTGTCCCAAATAACAACGCAAATTTGCAAGACTCCATTCATGAGCCTTTCTTTCCTTCGGAAAGTTGGCAAAAAATGTGAAAGAATGGTGAATTTATGGACGAAATGGTGCTATTCAGAAATGCCTTACTTATGTAAAAAAAAAAAAAAGTTTGGTCATAAATATACATTTAGGAGAGACGATTATCTACACAAAATATGAATAGTGGGTAAATTTGATTCCCAATGCGGCAATATATGGAAATACAAAATCATAAAGACAGTTTTGCACACGTATCGAATAAAATAAAAATAATAGCGTAATTAGCTTAAAACTTTTAACTCATCGTAATTACAGGTATGAAAGGTTCTTAGTGGGATTTTTTTTATGAACTTCCACAAATTAAATTTATGAAGAGCAATTTCAAGGCAACAGCATTTTGGTAACGGTGCACCCATTCCCTTTTTTGCTGCGGTTCTATAGCAAAACGCTGATAAAACTCCATTTTTACTGTCGTATTATTCCTCCCAAGAAACGTTTTATTAAATATATAAGTCAGTTTAAGTTTAACCTAAGATATGATATCCCTTGCTACAAATCAGACATTAGAGATTAATATTTTTAATATATTTGCATTTAAGTAAGGTATTAGGCACTTTAAACTGGTTATAAATTACATGCAATTGCGTGCCACCAACTTGTTAAATTTTTTCACATAACAACAAAGAGATTAAAGCAACATCTAGACTTGACACTGCTTTTAATATAATTTTAAATGGTTCTTATAATTTAAAAATACATAAAACTGCATAAAATTTATTAAAATAATTTAATTAGATTTACTTAGTTAATTAGGCGTAAAGATGGAATTTCGCATAAGAGGTACTTAGTGGGCATTACCTACGACCGCTGGTAATTTTCAAGTATTCTTTCCGTTAACTTTTTCGACTTCTGTGAGCGTATTCGTTAGGTCAATATTAATAAACACATAAGAAAAACACAAATAAATTTCTAATATTTAATTTATGAGAAGATATTTCTTACCATATTTGCTTCAGGTTCTACTTCTAAAACTGAATAATTTTATATCGCGCTAAATATAAATTTGTCAGAAAAAAATCAATGCGGTGCCACTGAAATCAATATAGGCTGTTCACGGTAAAATTAACACTTTTGAAAGTCCTACTTAAGATCTTTCCCGCATTATGCAAATTTATCACTGCCATGGGTCTCGTCACATTATTCATGTGTCGGTCAAGTGAAACAGTGAAATAATTAGAAAATAAAATGTTTTGTAATTCTGCTCATTTGTACACTTCGGTGCAATAAAAACACAGAAAATGAAAGTAATAATTTATGCTAACACAAATGGTTGCCTGACACGTTTTATTCGACATTAATACATGGAAAAATTTCCACCCATCGTTACCAACTTTACTGGGCGAATGTCACTGAGTGCGCCCATTGAAATATATGCAGTCAGGGGCCGTGACTTTTTTCTGAGGTTCATTTCAAAAGTGCTCACTTTATTGTGAACAGCCTTTATCACGGTTTCTTCACAAACATACAGTTGCTGATTGAATAGCTTTAATCACAAAGATGCAGTTAATATAATTTTAAATTACCTATTCTCCATTATTATGTAACAGACATGTTATGTTAAACGCAAGGAGCAAAACTCGTTAGCAATTTAGAGCACAGAAGTAAAGCCACAAATCTTCAGCCCGTTCAGCAGAATACACTGTGGCTGGGAGATGGTGGTTGTGTGCTGAGCATCGATTTCCGGGACGATAAATGTGGCTGGGTCGTCGAACAGCCCCAGACGTTTGTTACAATTAATGAACACGAGGCGAACCGATTGTCTGATAAATTAGGTTATGTTTCCCGCGGAACGTTGTTTAAACAATCAGTGCTTCAACTGGGAGACTGTTTTCCAAGAGTACTTCTATGTATGTCCATAGCTTATTTGCGAGTTATTCAACATTCCTCTCGACATTATGTGCCTGCCCCTCGATGTCATACTACTCCAATACACTTATGTATTGCGTGTCGCTTGAGAACGAACTTTCAGGCGCTCGTAATCCCAGTGGTAACTAAACAAAGAGCGTTTTATCTGGTTTATATAACTGACTAGTTATTGAGTCTTAGATATGACGTAAAGAGAACCTAAAATTTCCAGGTCAGCCAATTGTTGATTTAATATAGTTTTGTTTATATCGCCAAAACCGTTATGTTGGAATCACTTCTGTGCAAGTTACGTGCAAGTATATCGTATAATTGTATTTCCGTGTTTTGATTAGTAATTGCATTTTTTAAATCTGTGTCACTGAGCTGCGTAGCTACTAAAACATAATACAGTTTTTGCGGAAACCTTTGTGTGAGTGGCAGGGCACTCTTTTAGTCACTTGGGGATTGCGTCATAATTCAATATGATGTCGAGGTTACATTAAAAACGCCGTATAGGAAACAATCTGAATCATTTGCAACCAAAAATAAAAGACAAAATGGTTTATCATAGCAGGAAAGTGTACTGATTTTAACAAAAAAAAACCCTGTAACTTCCGTACGACTGTCTCTCTCATACATGTACTAGAGATGATACAGTAGTTTAATCTCTGTCATCAGGTGCTGAAATTATGTATTCACAATTATAATCACCACCTATAACGCAAATTATTAAGCATATAAAACTTATTACATTTCGTCATGTATTAGTTTAAAACATAGTATTTTGATTCTGGAAATTGTTATAAATTTTTTACAGTTAAATAAGAGTTTTATCGTCTTTTTATCACCCTACCTACTGTTGTATGGATATTTTTTCTATATAATCGCCATATTGCTACTTTATGGCATAGCAGCTTTAAGCTTATAATTAAATAAAATTTCAGAAAAATCTTATTTCATGCACCGCCCAGTATCAGAGTGAAGGAAACCGTTAAGATTTCGGCAAAGATGGAGGAAACAACAAAGCAGAGCTTGACGTCACAAAACACTTCCTAACTGGTCCATAGCAAATAGGATGTTTCGTTCGTACATTTATCCAACAAGACACCTTAGTTAATTAAGTTTGAATGTTAGTAGATAAATTTGTTTTGTCGTTGGTCTAAGTAAGTGTGAGATAGTTATATCTTCAAACTATAAGAATCAAATTTGTTTCACTACCAAATTCTGTAGTATTTACAGAAATATATGTAGATATGGTCGGTGTATTCTCTATGTTAAATTATACTTATTTACGAATATTTTTATTTGATACAGCGATCTCAGGCCCCAAAAACCTCGTGCTGCGTTGACAAGTTGCCAATGGTATCCTTACCTGGTCGTGGTGGTGGAGGTGCATGTCACACGCCCCCCCACCCCACCTCCTCCGAACACAATAACATTTTGTAGTTTATTTGTGCTCAGTTTGTGCTAATTTGTGCCGCAAATATTAGAGTTTGTGCTAATCTAGTTCCCAAGATATTAGCATATCAAGTTGTGGGGGGAGGGCTGGGGACATGCTGGCCCCCCCCCCCCTCATTAACGATCGCAATAAAATTGTGTAGTTTAATTGTGCTTAGTTTGTGCTAATCTGTGCCGCAAATACTGGAGTTTGTGCTAATCTAGTTACTGACATATTAGCAAATCAAAGTGGGAGAATGGGGACATGCTAGACACCCCCTCCCCTCCTCACTACTTCCGAAATCAATACAATTTTTATATTATTTCTGCATAGTTAGTGCTATCTTGTGCCGCAAATATTGGAGTTTGTGATAAACTAATAACTGAGATATTAGCATATCAAAGTGGGGGGAGGGGGGTGGGGCTGGTGACATACTAGCCCCCTCTCGTCACCACCTCCGATCTCAATAAAACTTTGTAGTTTATATTTATGCTCAGTTGGTACTAATTTGTGGTGTAAATATTGTATAGACCCGAGAATTACGCGGGTTCATTTCTGGACAAGTTGGAGTTCACACACTTTTCCTTTCATGTTACGTTTGTAATTGGTCGACTTGTTCTTTGACACCTACTGGAGATAAATGAGCCAATAACAAACATGCAATAAATTGTGCGCCCAACCATCGCCTTTTACTTCCACAACAATCAACCAATAAACAGTTTATATCTGTATAATAGTATTTAATACTGTGAAGTCTAGCCTACAGGGCATTGAACTCGCGAATTTCTCGGGTCTCTAGATATTAGCATGCATTGTAAGGCAGGGGGGAGCGGGGCGTGCTGTATACATGCAAACTCCCCCCCCCCCCACATTTTTTCTACTTCCAGGATCTCAATAAAATTTTGTAGTTTATTTGTGTTCAGTTTGAGATCATTTGTGCCGCAAATATTGGAGTTTGTGCAAATCTAGTTACTGAGACATTAGCATGCCATGGTGGTGCCTGGGGACATGCTCCCCCTCCACCCCTTAGACATCGATCAAATAAAACATTGTAGTATATTTGTACTCAGTTTGTGCCTTTGTGTGCTGCAAATATTGAAGTTTGTGCTAATTTAGTAACTGAGATATTTGCATATCAAGGAATGGGGGGATGTGCTAACCCCTCCCCCACTCCACCAACGATCACAATATAATTTTGTACATTATTTAGTTTATTTGTGCTCAGTTTGTGCTAATTTGAGCCCCAAATACTGGAGATTATGCTATTCTAGCTATAGAGGTATATTGGCATATCGTGCTGGGTATTTGGGATTATGTTACCATCCACTCCAGTTGTGATTTTAATAAACATTCTGTAATTTGCTTCTTACTAGTTTGTGCGATTTTGTCCCGAAAATATTATGTCTAGAAGTTTTGACTGTTTGTCGTGAATATGAAAGAAAATCAGATGAGGGAAGCGTGACTTAATTAAAATTCGTTGTGCGTACCTATCTAATAGCGGAAACTCGATTAAAATATGCCAAACACGGTAAATATTCATTTATTAAAGGTTTCAGGTTCTTTAAAACCTTTTTGTTCTAAAAAAACATTTACTTCTAGTATGAATAAATTAAAGCCCTTGTATTATTGTGACACGCTTGTATATGACTGCATTGCCCATCTCCATAATACCTAAAATCACACAAACACACACATTAAAATGTAACGAAAGATACTGATAGGAGCCAAACTCAGCTGTTTGATTACACAGCCCACAACTGGTAAACGCCGAATCAAGAAAACTCACAGAGTAAATTATTACTGAGACTACCATATCATAGATAGTTAGAAGAGTAGAGAGTATTTGAGTAATATTTAATTGAAAGAAGAATAATATTTTAGTGTTATATGACTGAAATTGTAAGTTATTCACTAATATGCAGTTAAGTTACGGATATCAATATTTCATAGGAATACTTTGAATTTATCGGCTAGTTGCCAGCACTAGCTTGGCTTGTTCAAAATTTTTATAAAATGAATTGATTAAGTTCACATTGTAAATGGACAGATTATTGCATCGGTAAAGCAAAGGGGAAATTATGTCTCAGGGCTTTTTTTCCAGATAAAATTACGTCAGTGAAAAATAAATGTGTAAATAAAGTATACCAGACACTGATCAACTCGTTTTCTCAGTTAACTGGCATAATTATAAAACCAGCGTATAATAGCCATGGAAACCATGAAAACTATGATAAAAAATATGTATGTTTGGAATTCGTACAAAAGAAAAGAATTTTCCATTTTGTCTCTGTAAATTACACATGACACTATTTGAGCTAAACGATCCCTCGCACCTTCTAAAGCATTATTTACAAAAAAAAAAAAAAAAAAACCTGAGGATATAGATTAAAATATTTACATAGCCCCATTGAACACAATCTGTTTGCAACTTGTTTCAATAGTTATTACTTTTTCCACATTTTGTTTTATATTTGAAACTTAATGCAAACTCTTAGTTAACTCACTGTGGACAGCAATCTGCCAATATTACTTGTTACTGCGGTTGTAAACATATCGCTAACACAGTTTTTTATATTTTGATTAACCCAACACTAACACATTTCTGTTATATACACTGAGCTCTAACACAACTAGAAAGATAGAGTACACTACCAAGTATATAAAGCATGGTAACAAAGTTTCAGAAATTCTCATAGTAAAATAATCCATTATATTTGATCTTTTCCACTATAGTGTTCCTTTTGGAAATGTTGTAATTTCGCTAAACTAACTTAAATATTATATACATATTAATAGATATTGTTAACACTTCACATTCTGTCTTATGATTGTTCACTGTTAGGTTACCCATAGATATAAAAGAGTTTCCTAATGTATTCCTCACCACAACATTCTCCTCTGGCTGTGATGTTAATGAGTATATCTTCGTAAGGATATTTTGTCACGAAAGTGGCTAAAACCCGCCTGTTGTATTTAAATCAAGCATAGGGAATACCTCGTAATTTTCCTGCATTAAGTGTAGTTTCGTCAGCTTTCATTAAAGTATAAATGCACTAATTAATGATCACAATTACTTCTTGCGTTTATTCATTTCATTTGAAAGTCGGCGATATTCATGTTATGTAATGGTTGCTGCCGCTATATAACTATGCCCCCTACTGTTGTACTCAGTTGTGAGTTTTACTGCAATTTTTCTGTTTCGTATTTGTTTTGCATCATAAAGAGGTTAAGTAAAAAAAAACAAAACTGCAGTTTCATTAGCTTTGTAAGTGCTCCTGTTACTACAGTGTACGAAATGGTGTCATCAAGTTGTCTTGTCATTTCGATAACTCAATGTATTTGGACCTGTCGTGTGACAACAGATAACGCTGAGGTTATTATAATTTCGTTTCCAGAAGGTTGGCTTTTAAAAGAAACTGTTTTTATTCAGTGTCCGGAGTTTTATTGTTTCTCATTCCAGTAATGTTTTTACTAACTAAATAAAAACGTTCATGCCATTAGACACACGTTTCGTGTTTCTTTGAATGAAAGGTTTCAGCTAACATGCACAACGTCCATTGAATATTTTCTCCTAAATTGCAATCATTCGGAAGCACGCATTTCATTAATACAGTTGATCTAATTTCGGTAATGTTAATGCAATAGTCTTATTGAGAATCCAGCTATACAAATATGAATAGTTAGGCGATGATGTGGCCTGACGGCTACTGTACTCAGCTGCAGTAGTCAACTCGCAAACAGTTGTTAGACCTAGCCTATGAACATGAAATTGTTATCTTTGGATTAAGTTTTGATAAATTCTAAATTGCAATACATGCATAAGGTAAACCTACCTGTTAGCAATTTATATATTACCGTAGTATGATTTAAAAGAAAAGGTAGGATGTAATGACACATAGTTTTGCATATCAAGGTTTCCGACGCGATCTCAGTGATTAAAAAGAGCGAGTAAAATAAAACAGTGAAATTAATGGCAAGGGGATAAGGAAGAGGAGCTGAGGTGCCGGCCACCCGCTATGATATCCCCCGGCCACCATATTAGACCTGGGTTATCATGACCAATGACCTTGACCTTGACTCCATGGCCATGGCCTTGGATGACCTTGAACCCAAACAATGCTACAAATTATAGAAAAAGTTCTGAAATCGCAAAAAAATCTAAATAAAAATTAAAGACTCATGGAACATATAGCATTGCACCACCCTCCCCGGACTCCCCACAAACCAGATCCCTCCCAAATCCACCCCTACCCAATCATAAAAAAATAGCAAAACTCGACAAAAATTCATAAACACGTCGAAGTTATAGAGTTAACGCACCCCACGTTTAGCTCACCTCAATGCCTCCCCACCTCCACCCCATCACAATAATAATTAAATAAAAAACACAAAAATTGAAAAATTATTCTAAAAATGGAGGAAAATATGACATTGGCGACTACGACCATCATGTTGGTTCTTGTCACCTTTACATTGACACCAATAACTTTGAACTCGAAAATAAGAAATACAAAATCTAATAAAAACCGGAAAAAGAAAAATAAAATCACTATAGAAAAAATTAGAAATATTTTTAAAACATGATGAAATTATATAACAAATTATTTGAAAATGTATTTAAAAAAAAACTTTATTACTACAGATACCTCCAGCACGACGCCCGGCAGATTACTGACCCAAACCACTATTTCGGGATTCATTTCTTGGTTATATGTCTTTCAAGATGGTGGCCATAGGTCAAGGTAAATGAAACATGACGTCATCCAAGACACCGATTATGGTGTTGCGGTTCTTGCTATTGCGAGCTGGTTAAATGTATTTTCTCTGGGTGTTTCCATGTTTCATATTTACAAAATATGTCTTTTTTCTGCTCCCCTTTTAATGTAATATGTTTGTTTTGAAAATACATGCAATTTTTCAGGCATCTGCGTGTTTTCCAATCATCTTTACCAGTACCCACTTGAATGGTGTAAGTGGGTTTCCACGGTACACACTCATATTTTTACATGAAACATGTATGGTAGAACATCTTCTGATTAATTGCAAAGGAATGCGAGTCTGGCAGACATTAATCTTAAAGTACAAAAAAAAATCTCGGCAGGAGTCAGTCTGCAGGAGACTGTCGGCAGGAGACAGTCTGTAGGAGAGGGTCGGTCGGAAACAATCAGCAGGATTCAGATTGTGGAGAAGTATTGCTGTGGATTGATGAGGATTTTGGAGTGATTGCAGAACATGCGGAGCTGATTGCAAATCATGTGTAGCTGGTTGTGGAGCATGTGGTGCTGTTTTCGGAGCATACGGAGATAATTGTGGATCATGTGGAGAGATTGTGGGGTATGTGAAGCGAATGTGGGGTATGTGAAGTGAATGTGGGGTATGTGAAGTGAATGTGGGGTATGTGAAGTGAATGTGGGGTATGTGAAGCGAATGTGGAGCATATGGAGCGATTGCATAACATGTTGAACGATTGTTTAGTGAATGGGGGAGCATGTAGAGTGATTGTGGAGCGAGTGTGTTGTGTGTTGTGCTGAATGTGGTGTGTGTGGTACTTATTGTGGTGTGTGTGGTGCTGATTATGGTGGAAACTTTGATGGAAAGATTGTGAGACTAATGAAAAGATTATAAGACTTATGTAAATATTACGAGATTGATGGACAGATTACGAGATGAACGGAAAAATGTGAATATTGATGAACAATTTTCAAGATTTATGGAAAAACTGCAAGATTGATGGAAAGATTGCGAGATTAATAGAAAGATCGCGAGATTGATGGGAATAATGCGAGATTGATGGAAATATTGCAAGCTTAATTAATAAAAATGTCCAGGGGGTCGGGAGGTGGTATGGTGTAACTCCAAGAAATTTACAGAGGAACCAATAAAAATCTGTGGAAGGGATGGAAGGGATCGAGCTGTGCGAGTAATTGGTATGGAGGTCCTGACTAACCAGTCAAGCTATGATCTGGTAGGGGAGGGGAATGACTATTAATAAAAAAAAAAAATGTGATTTGGGTCAGTCGTCTACTCAGCATGGTGCTGCGGATACCTCCACGAATAAAAGTTTTAAAATACATTTTTATAAATGTTGGATTTCTTATCATTATTTTTTAAAAATATTATTTATGATTATTTTTTGGATTTTTTTTTTTGCATTTTGAAAATTCTTTGTGTTTTTCTGTTTTCGAGTTCATAGTCACTGATACAAATGTAAAAGCTTACAACAACAAACACGATTTGTTTTCCCCTAAAAATTTAAAATTAATTTTTTTTCGATTTTTTATGACTTTCTTGAATTTTTATGATTGTGAAGGGAATTGTGGTAGGGAGAAGATGAGGTGAGCATGGCATGGGAAAGGTGGGTTAATGGTATTTTCGTAGCTCGCTTTTTAGAATTTATGAATTTTTATTTTTTGCTATTTCTTAGAATATCTTGAAAAAAAATTTAGGACTCTTCGGTTTGAAGGTCATCCAAGGTCATGACAGAGGGTCGAGGTCAAGTTGGGTTAAGGTAAAGGTCACCCCAATTCAATATGGCGGCTTGGTGATGTCATTCAAAGCAGGTGGTTGGCGCCCCAGCTCCTCTTCCCCATCCCCTTGTCATTGTGCTTTATTAAGATGAGAAATACTGGAGTTTTGACTCGTAATGTGACTGGTCCAGTCCTTTCGCCATACACATGACATGCCTCAGTGATTAGTGATTTCAGCCAACAGGGAACCTACAATAATTTGACTGACTTTCCAAGTTATATAGTTAATTAATGGACGGACCTGTTTGAAGCATTTGTAGTTGATGCCAATTGTTATTCAGGTAACGGCAATTACTCAGGGGTGGATTTAATGTAAAATTTAGAACTATCCACGGTTTATTCGTCGTGTTATTGACTAGTATAGATTAGAGAAACTGTTATGATTATCTACAGAATGGTGTACTGTTATATGCCAGTCAAACTGATGCTAGATCAAACAGATTACAACTGTATGCGTGGCAATGATTGTAAAAATATAGTAATACTATTAAGATATTATGCTATACAAGACGTACATAACTCGTGAAGTGGCATTACAGGAACAGGAATTATCAAGTGCTAGTAATTTCAGTTGTCATTAAAAGTATTAACCCCCAGTATTTCAGCTATGCTAAGATATACAGATAATGGAACACATATAAAAACTATTAGACATAATATTGATTCTCAAACTAGTTGACTAAATTTTCGAACATATTTAATTCAAGTAGCCAGTTTCGTGAAAAACACCCCTAAGAATCGAATAAATTAAATAGTGTAGAGCAGCAATTCACAGTTGACTGTAAGGTTTTGTTTAGCCATGCTGGAGGAATTGCATAAATCATTATAAATTTCCCATTTCAGATCTGGTCTCAGACAACATGCAACATAATGGCCCACAGCATTTATACCCAAGGTCTTCTTGTATCTCCCAGAGTCAGAAGATGAAGTTGTTGCTACTATGCGCCGGAGGAAATATGTGTCACCAGATTTCTTCAGTGTTCTTTTTCTTGGGACATCTTTGACTTCAAAGGTATATGCTATGTCAGAGGGATTAGACACGATAGAAGAATTCATAACTTCTATCAGCAAGTGTTGGTTGGAAGAAGTGCTCAAAATGGTCTTTAGGCCATCGCAATTTTCCGAACACTGCATTTTTTCTTCAGCGAGGAACATATTTATACGTGCTTCCAGGTTGTTAAGGGACTGAATTTCTATAGCCATAGAAACAACAGGTATCAATATGCTATTTCTTGTCACACATTTGGTATTTGTGCACTTAAAAGTTTCAGTTACTGAAGGAAAGTCTGCTAATAGTCTGCTTGCCATTGATTTTGCTGTTGATGTTGAGTTTACTTGAGTCAAATTAGTTGACAGAATGGAAGATTCGCATATAGGACGCAGAACCTGAGCTCTCTGTCTGTATGTTCCAGATGTGATGTTGTTCCGTGCTAAGCTCTCAACAACTTTGAAAATAACAATATTGTTATTGTTTTGTACGAAATCCTTGTAATGTACACTGTCGGTACACGATGTAGCTAAGATCTGGACAAGTGAATCAAATGATCAGGTTTTGGTGAGGGTAAACTTTTGTCCACATAGAGAAATCGCTTTCAGGCTACTGACTCTGTTACAATTCTTAAGCAAGCCTACTGTCACAGCACTTAAGGGTGTCGACATACCAGTTTCTTCAAATTCGCTGCTCGGCTCCATATAAGAGTGACGCTGTCTTTCCTTTGGTGGAAGTGAAGCGAGCCCTCTCCAGTTTTCTTTAGCACTATCTTCTTGAATATCCTTTGCAGAACTACTGTTCCCAGCAGTTCTCACTTTATCAGCACATTTTACGCATAAGCGTTTCTCACCATATCCTTCTTCCGACCTGTCATACGGGATTGAGCACTCACTGAATGCTGCATGAACTGGAGTGCCACAGACAGAGCAGGTGTGTTCACCAGCAGGAAAATCACCTCTGGAACATGAAAAGCACTTTGGGTTGTGGGCAGAAATAATTCCAGTTTTATATTTAGAATTGTTCAATTTGTTGTTTCCGATTACCCTACTTCCATCTTCTCTTGTGGTGTTTTGTGAGATATCCAGTGATACAGCATTTTTAATAACTTGAGAGGCAACTGTCTCTCTTTGCATTAAAACCTTTTTCCTTGGTGACGTCGCTGCAACCAATTTTATTTCCCTATCCAGTGATCTTTAGTGGGTTTCTAGGAACCTATCCACATTGGTTGGCAGATGAGCATTCTGGAAACTGTGGTGTTTGATGTCATTGAAAATGCTTTCTACTGGCGCACTTGAAGACGTCAGTAAACCATAACCAAACTTAAGCACCATTATCGCAAACCAGAGAGGCAGGAACTTCATAATTTTGGCTATACAAACCACAATTTCAGGTAGAAAATTAAGATTGTCATGATCTCCTTCTTCTTCTGCGAGGTTACCTTTACCTCTGATATTATTTTATGTGCCCACTTCATGAAATCGGTAGGTGTTTCATCTTCATTTTCCACTCCCTCAGGAAAACTGTCCTCCTTTGGGCAGTTATCCTCGTCTAAAATCGTGTCGATTGCTGACTGAAGAGATGGGTTCAACCCTGTTGCAAATAAATTTTTCAATGTGGTTTTTGTCTTTTCACATTGTGTGATTTCTTCTGTACTTGCGCTAGTTCCTTCAGTTTCACTCACTGCTACAAGTAAAATGCACTCCAGTATATGTTTTACTTCTACTGTATTCTGGCACTGAACAACTAATGCTAAACTTCGGATATAAAAGTTTCTAACTCTTTGTGGTTTTCCATGTAAAGGGGGTAAACTAGTTATTAGTTTTAATGTGTGTATCACACCTCACAAAACAGTTAGAAATGAGAGAACTACAATAAAATAGGGTTTCGTAACAGTTTTCTAAGTACTCTGAAAGGGAGACGAATTGAGTGAAGCTTTTTACTAATTCAGAGAGAAGGGCCACTGAACGATCACAAACTGCCCCTTTCGGGACCAGTGCACCACTCCGTAACCATGATTCCAGGAAATGGCGTATTCTCAGGTTATTATTAGATTCCGGAAGCATGTTGGCGACAGCGTACTGCACACCAGCTTCATGGTCATGAACAGCGACCGAATAAAGTTAAACGACTCCAGAAACATTTCGAAAAGGACGCTTAAGTTTTGTAGTTATTCCACCAGTCGCATCCGAGGCAACTGTTGGAAAAGGATGGCTCTTACAATATTCTTGATACACATACAACTGTGCGGGTGTCCAATAATACACGTGAAATGGATCCAATCCAATTTCTCGTATACTACTGTAGTATTCGGCTGAATACTTCAGCTTGTCTACTGCAAAAATGGGGTCATCGTCTACACGTCTTGATTTCAATTATCTGGACTTTGCAAGTCTCAAAGCGTTCAGTGTTGGAATATGACTGTGTTCATTATCTCTCAAGTGCATACTTCTTCGTACTTCTTCTCTTCTAACAGTGCAGGCAGAAACATTCTTTTCGACAAGTTCTTCTAGTGCTGATCTTCTTCTTGTTCCCTTCAGAATACGCTTGCTTCCAGTACTGTAGTCAACAAAAGGACCCCTGTACTTGAAGTTTATGAGAACATGCCTATTTTCATTAGGTTACTGATGTAGGGAGCTAGAAATAATGGAGCTGTGACTCTTGCACCTATCAAAAATGGTCATAAATGGTGTTCAACTCTTATAAACCTCTGCCCTTTTGAATGACAATGCACAGGAAAGTGATGTGTGATCCCAAAAATGCTCATTTATTGCGTCAGTCCAGTCACTGCTGGGAGGGATAATGTGGTAGGCCCTGTTCCTCCTGTTGGGTTTATCTTTATCCACACATTTGTACATGCGTTCTTCTGGCTTCACCCTTGACCATTCTTCTGCAGAAAGAGTTACAACATATTGCTGGTCATTCATATCATCTCTAGTGGAATTTTCAGACAAAACATCCTCATCTTGGTCTGATTCTGCACTTAAATATTCACCTTCCTGGTCTAAATGTGGTTCAGTCACTTTTGATGGTAAATTAAAAATATCATGAACAACGTATCTATTCACTTTAACGATAGTGTAAGCAAAATTGCTGGATATATCGTAATTCAGCTATTCTGATATATTAACCCACACATCACTATTTTTCTTAGCAATGCTAACATCTTCATTCACTATTTGCTCTTTGAATCTCCTTATCGTTTGTAATACTGTGTCAATGTCGGCAGTACATGACCTCGGACGTGGCATGACGAAACTCTAACAAGTATCCGAAATAAAGAGGACAAGCATTACATGGAATCATTCCACAAGCAATATTACAATAGGACAAACAGTGTCAAAGCTTGGAAATTAAAATTGAGGATGTAAATTCTGGGTAATTTTTCAGTTTTCTTTGACATTACTTTTGTCATTTAAATTTTATGACGTTCAGTTTTGGGTTGACTGCTCTGTTATTCAACTTAAACTACCACCACTATAAACAGTATTAAATTGTTACTATGTCATTAAACTTGAACTGTAACCAATTTAGATTTCCGTCAACCTTCAAACAGATATAGAAATCCAGACATTTTCACAGAAAATCATCGACGAGTTTGGAACATACCATGGAAAAATAATATTTAAATTTACGAACAGAAGTTATTGAATAAAAGTATGTAAATCTACTTAGTTCTCATTCCAGAGGCGAATATATTTTGTAAAAACTAACCAAAACCATGTGAATACTAGAAGTATCTATAGCCAACTAATATTTATATGTAATGTCAATAAGTTTCGCCTTATTTAGGCCCATCTCTCGAGCTTAACTGATATGACTATATTTCGATCATTCGTCTATTAACACACATAGCATTGATTCACTCCTCCCAACCTTCTCAGTTAATTCAGAGAAATTGTAAAATCACTCATGGATGTAGAAGAAACTTCTTGATTTTTGTAATCCATCGCATATGCAAAACAATTACTTATGCATATTTTAATTATTTAAATATTTAAATATTTTATATTATTTAAATTTGAAATAGGAGTGTTTAAAGGTGTACATAAAATATGAACATCATATGTTATTCGGAAAGGAATTATCTTCGAAAAATACACTTAGGCAGTGTTTAGAATGGCGATCTATCGTTTGAGAAATATTAGAGCTAAAGAGTTGGTTTTGACATGCAAGCCATTTTCTTTTTTGTATACTTGCTTCTGTGGCGTACATACACCTGCTCTCATTCACTCTTGTGCCTCTTCACTCCCGATCTTATAACTAACTCCATCGCTGCGCAGTTGCAACTCTTTATATTTGTAGCTTTGCGTAGTTGCTGTCAGAACATTTATTCGCAGGATTTTAACACACCTTACTTAGTTAATAGAACGTAGTTTGTGTTTGAAAACGGAACCGGGCATATGCTTAACACATTCACCACAAAACTTAATGAGTTGCGTGGTTTTTCAAACATGTTTGTTGCAAACTGTGGTTATCTGCATGCTCTAGAACATAAAGAAACAAACTCCATAGTAATTGCAGTATATTTCTTGGTTTTCGTGTTTATCAATATCCGAAGATGCAAAAATATTTCGGATAAGGGACCACCCAATTTTCCCTTTGAAAAAGTACTATATCTAAGAAACATTGCGATCTATCTGCATAGTGTATATTCGGCAGAGAAAATATAATGCTGCTAGGAAATAAGTAGCCATTTTCGTATCTCACACAGAAAATTAATTGCGGAATGGAATAAATACAGCTGCATCATTCCAAATTGCATACGTCTGTAATGACGCATGTTTGCCAATGGTATACAAGGATCTAAGTTCTGTATCTGTAAGAAATGTTATTATTTATGTATTATGTTTCACAACTGTTATTATTTATGTATTATGTTTCACAACTGTTATTTTATTTTGGCAAGGATACATTTTGGAATTTTTATATATCTGACTCGGGGTCAAAAGAAGTAGTCACTTAAATTAGATGCACTATTAATCACATGCTCATAAAGAATATGGCATCAGAAATTAAACAGGTAGTGGGCACTATCCCAGTAGTACTACAGAGCAATAACATCAACGGAATCCATCTTGGCCGCAATCCAACGGGAATGACCAAATATTGTCTTACTTATTAGAGATTTTCCTTCCATTGGAAACTAATAGCTGTTTCCAAGTTTTCATTATACATATGTCACTACTGTTATCAATGATGTAGACTGATTCATTTATGCCTTTAGACATAAGAATAACTTTTTATGTGCCATGGACAATGTTAAAACACAAATAAATCCACAGCATTTAGGAAAATATCTTCAATATGAAATTTTTTTAATACATGCTGCCGATATTTATGTGCCGGTTGGAATTAACAGTAATTTAATAAACACACAAAACTTGTCCTGAACAACTAATGGATATTTTGACTCATAATAGTTCCACTTATTTATTATTGTAAACAGGCGATTGTCCTATTTATCAATAAAGTTTATTATTATTGAAATGAAAACCTTCATGATGTTCCCTTTATATATTTTCTCATTTTATGGGTATATTTGTTTTTTTTTTTTTTTATCAAAAGAAAACAATTTATTATCTTCATTGGCCTGAAATATTTTTTGTTCAATTTTATTGCTTTCTTCATCTATGTGTTGGTTTTTGGTTACGGCTTTGAATCTTGTTCTATGAGATATAGTGTGGCTTCAATAGAATAAAAAATACAAATGGTATTAATTTGTAACATTAATTCAAATTTCGTTTGTCCCTTTGATATATGACGAATCTCATTACAGATTTTATTGAATCACGAATGATACAGTATTATTTAAATTTCAATAAACTAATTAAACTTTCTTCTGTCTGAAATCCTTCTGCTACATTCAGGCATGTTAATAGACTTAAGAAATTATTATAAAATTATAATTTATGTAATTGTTAAACATTGTGTTTAAAATGTATTTTTAAAGAGCAATTACTACGCTTAGAATTATTGTAATCTTTCAATGTATAATTAGTTAAATAGAAACATAAATTTCTTCTAGATTCCAACAATTGTAAGAGGTATTTTTAACATTATTTTCCATTTATCGACAAGTTTTCGATATTCCTTTGAAGGCAAGGTTATACTGTAGTATGTTAATAATAATTTGAAATTAAATTAATGAACTTAGTATTAAGTTTATGTTTAATATTATGAATCTAATTTGATATAAATTAACTCCTTGGCATATGTTTGTCCTGTTTTTCAGCAAATGTCAACTTTATTAAAGAATTTCTTTTGTTACACTTTATTATGGTTTTCATCCGTATTTGTTTCACTTTCTCCAGTTATGAAATTCATCCTTATTTAAAAACCAAAATTTTTTGGGAAAAAAAAAAAAAAAAAAAAACTAAGAAATTTGACATAAACGAATACAGTTCTTAAAAAATTAAAAAATTCATAACATAAATACAAGTTATTAAAAATACACATATAAAAGGGTTCTAACTTTATAGAAAAAAAACCTACACTTACAAAAATATTTCTACTCTAATAAAATTGGGAAAAAATCAAATTAATAAAATTTATTTATAAAATATTTGTGAAATAAAATTAGAAATAATTACATATAATATAAAAATGTATAGTGTTATAAATGCAAAAGGGGGTATAAAATACAATAATCAAAGATAATGTAAATTAACTGAACTGTGCTACCTAAAACAGTTTAATAATAAGAATACATGTGTTAATATGAGGAAATATATAATGGTTAAATTAAGTTAGGTACAAATACGCAAAAATATAAATAGCTAACGTATTTTTTTAAATTGGTAAGCTAAATACTGTACAAAAAACGAATCGATTTTAATTTAAAAATACTATTCTTGTTCATTCAATGGTGACATTTTGTTAGCATGATATATTTTTTTGATATATTCCTTTTCAGAAAGATTTATGTGAATATGAGAATATTTACTTCTCTTTTTTTGGAGGAATTAATTATATTGAAAGAATTAATTTTGTCAATAAAAACCTACATTTTTATTGTTTTGTGGGATTCAACATATTATTTATTTTAAAAAATTTTACAAATATATTTTTCACATGTACAATTTGTTTTTACTTTCCTTTTAGTAGAGTAATTCTTTTTGAATATTCTTCAAAAAAGTATTTGCATTCTTCAGATATTTTCTATGGTAAATACTTGAAGTGGAAATCATTTTAATTGTTTGTAAATATTTTTATTACCAACATATTTTACATTCCCTAATATCCATTTCTGTTCACTTATTGCAATAATGTATAGTAAAAAAAGCATTTTTACATTAATGTAATGACAATGTACCAAATTTGGCTGGAAATTATAATTTTTGTTAAAACTAATAGCGAATTATAGCTTAATAGAAAGAAAATATATAAACTTCTCTGAATAAATTTTTCCTTAGATATATAAATAATAATTTTGCAATGCGCAGGCAATTTACAGTGCATACAGAATTTTCTTCAACTCCCAATATCCCCATATTTCGACATCAGTTTTATTAAAAGATACTGAATATCCCATACCATGTCTTATTTAAAGATACAAGTTATTAAATATGGTGTTAGAAACTACTTTACGAAAATGTAACAAAATCGAATTTTGAAACCTGAAATGTGTTTTTCTTAATAATTTGTAATAATACAGAATTCCAGCAGATTTGTAAATTCTTCATACTTCATTAATAGTGCATATGCTGAAATGCAATGAATGTTTGCAATTTGAAATAACATTAGTATTTGCAATTTTGATGTCATATATGTTTAATTTTTTCAGTAGTATAATTATTTTCAAAGTATAGAATATCCCGATGATCTACCGCCGAAATATTGTATAGCAAATTTACATCACATTTTTATTACATTTTTAAGTTATATGATGATAATTTCAAATCTGCCATTCGTAAGCATATTATTTTATTTATAATTTGATTAAGTAATCGAAATCTTGTTGAATTTTAAGAAGTGATTCATTTTCACTGTTATCAATTAATCGAGGTATGTAATCTATTGGTAATAAATATTTAATAAAATGTTATTAATATACCATTACTATAATTGAAAAAAAGAATTATAAGATATTATTAACATTAATATTAGTTCATTGAAATTGTATATAACTAGTTCTAAAAATATTTCGGTTAATTTGATGAAGTACATGATAACTTAAAATTTTTAAATAAAATAGTTCCAAAATTCATTAAATGAGAACTATGAATAAGTACAAGTAATGCAGAATAAAATGAGACATAAAATACCGAAGCTTGTGTAACGAAAATTGTAAAAATTCGTGTAAAATATTGTATTTATATTATTAAGTAATACAATTTACTAATAAATAAAAATAAAGTTTAACTTATGGTAACGGAATGTTTATTGAATGCTAAAATTATATTAATTATGTAATTTACAAAAATAATACAATTTTAAGAGGGAAGTGTTGTTTAATAATAAAAAGTATAATTCTTAAGGTAACACTGACAATAACTATTTGATTACTATCGATTAAGTAGTTTTAGCAGATTAATTAAATGAAATAACACTTAAACGATAGTATTTAAGTAAACATTGTATTGACCATTGTTACTCATCTCGATCTGAATTATATATTATTATTATTATTATTATTATTATTATTAAGCAGTTACATTAATCCCTTTTTCAGGATGTAGCCTCTTTAAGCCAGATGAGCTACACTTTACAATTTAGCGTCACAAAGGTTGTTTCTAATTCCTTCCAGGCTTATCGATCTTGTGCAATGTTCTTCTAGTCCACACCTACTACTCTTCGAATGTCTCTGTCCCAGCGATCTGGAGGTCTTCCTCTCAATCTTTCCAGATCTCTTGGTATCCAATCCATTACCGCCGTTGTCCATATGTCATCACTCTTCGAGCAATGTGTCCAGCCCACTGCCACTTTAGAGTCTTCATTATTTCTAGGATGTCCCTGACTAGTTACTGATCGAATATAGTCAGTTCTCTTCCTGTCTCTTCTTGTAAATCCAAGCATTGCTCTTTCCATACCTCTTTGGGCAATTCTCAGTTTTTGATTTGCTTGACAGTTCAGGGTCCAAGTTTTACAAGCATATGCGAGGACAGGTAATAACCATTGATCAAATACCTGCTTTTTAAGGTACATTGGCATGTTTGATTTAAAAACTATGGAATTTCTTCCATATACTCTCCAGTCTAATTTTATACGTCGATAGATCTCAGGCATCGAGTCTCCATTCATGTTGATTTGTTAGCCAAGATAGATGTAGTGTTCTACAGTCTCAATGTCAATGTCATTGGTGACCACCTTGTCTTTTGCTACCCATTTATTTTACATTATTTTAGTTCTAGAGAGGTTTTTTTTAAGGCCCACTTCTCTGCATACTATCTATAGCTCACATATATATATATAAACACACACATATGTGTATATAAATGTATATATATTTATATGAAATTAATATTGAATTTTTTTGTAGTGAGTTCTTTTGAAGAAATGAAGTATGGAAAATTTTAAGAAAGGTTTTAAGAAATCTTGGTTGACTAAATAGACAATTACTTTTTTGAAGAAAGAATGATAGAGCTATACAATTTATAGTAGAATTGTACAAAAAATGATACAGCAAAAATTGTTAAATTGGTTTTAATATATCCTCAACATTGCAGTTACTAAGATAGAGTGAGTTGCTCACGGAGCCAGGAACGGGGAATGAATAGACCTTGGCCTGTTATGAGAAACCATACCAGTGTCAACGTGAAGTGATTTTGAAAATCATGAAAAATCAAACTGAGGGTGGCATGACCACGGATCAGACCATTGTCCAAAAAGAAGCGAATCCAGTGGCTTACCAATGTACGACCTCGTTCACTGGTGTGGTAATATTATTAACACTATTATTTTAAAAATTAAACATTGCACATTTTACATAATTAAATCAATTTTACTGACCACAAGAATCACATGAATCATTAATTTTTAACCATTGAACATAATGTTTATTTCATTTTTTTGTACTTTTAAAATAAATATAGCTGGATATAGGTGTTTCTAATTCAACATATTTTTAAAAATTGATTAATATTTTTAAACAATGGACTTGAACTTCGAAATTTCTTGAACTTTATGAATTTTAATTGGATGGACCACTTACTGGTATAAGCTCTTTGAAATCCCCTTTTTTCTTGGTCATTTTACTAAACTGAACGTATCTTATATTCAATATAATATATTAATATATACAATTTAATTTGTAACAGTTTTTATAAGTAACATATTTATAGCACTATGCTTAATTTTGTTACACTATTTTATTAAATCTATTCAAATGCATTCATTTATAGATTCCTACTAATACAATTTTTTTTTCAAATTGTTGTAAAAGTTACTTTAAGTTTTACAAGTGCTTTTAATTGAGAATACGTTGAATACTGAATTTAGTAATATATGTGCATTAATTTTAAAAATAATATGTATTAAAATTTTCGGTTTTTCAAATACCAAACAATTAGGTTTGGGTTTTCACATATTTTATACAGCTTTTACTTTAATTTGACTCGTTTAATTATTTGGCAAGGTAAATACATACTTCGGCAAAACCTCCCTAATTGCTTATATGTATTATTATTGTTTTTCATTCTTCAATAAATCATATAATTTCATTTCTATGTTGTATAAACCATGCATTTTCCATTCAATAGAATTATATAATAATATGTATCAGAGTACAACATACATGAGACCTATGAAAATTAATTAAATTAAAAATGAATACAAAATTCAAGTAATGATATACCAATGTATTGTAAAAAATTTAAATCTGAGAAACTACATTTAGTAAAATCAAGATAAAGTGTTTGAAAAAGCTTACCCTTAATAGGCTGACGGAATTATTTAAAATTGTAGTTACCACATAAATGTATAATATTTGTTACTAAATGTGCAACTCAAAGAAAGAGGAACGGAAAAGGAATCAGTCGTAGCCTGTGGTGAGGATTTATCTCAACATTCATCTGGAGTGATTTTTGGAGACGATGGAAAACAACAATCTGGATGGCAAAATCGGAAAACGAACACTTTTCCTCCTGAATGCGAGTTCAGTGGTTTACAATTGCGCCTCTTCACTCAATAATATAAAGTATCAAACATTATAAAACTTCTGTAAATTTAAAATAAAATATTGTAGATTGTTATATAAACATATAATTTTTATTAAATGCAGAATTAAATAAATTATCACATGCTAACACCTTGCCATACATTTTGTCTCCTCTTGCTTTAAATTATTTTTCATAAGTCTATATACGAAGAGTCGACTTTAATCATTTTAATTATTTATTTTGCCAGAGTAAGCTACAGGCTGATTAAGAAGCAGTTCCTGGATTTCAGCATAAGTTAATTATGAGGAGAGCTTTCAACTGGTTTGATTGTAGTACCCAGTCATGTAGCACCATGCTAACTGTTAAAATATTGTTACGCGCTGCTGCCCGGCGCTGTGGCGGTGGACCCACCTCACCGTCCCCTCCCCCGGGATTGTCTCCTGGCCAACCTTTCTGGGAAACCCACGAATAATTGACAGGGGTCGGGCTGTCGGCGCGCTGCTCGGCGCCTTGCATGCATCATGACCCCTCTCCCCTGATGGAGGTTTCGATGGGTTTGGCGACGACGCAAGAACGTTCTGGTGAGACTGACTGGCGCCTCGGCCCTCTGCGACGCGTCACGCGAGTTAGGGAAGATTCTAGGTGGCGGCCTAAGACACTATATATACTGCCGCAACCCAGTGGCCGACAGTCTTTGACGGAGGTCGTCTGGTCGAGTGTGCGCGATCAAGTGAATTGTGGACGACTGGAGATTGCGGGACTACGGCGAGTGAGGTGTTCGTGGCTTGAATGGACGAGAGGGCGTGAAACCGACGAGTGAAGCCTACTATGCGTGAGGGCGCTTGGAGGACACTTGAACATTGCGACTGGCGGGACATGGACTGAACTGAGGTGGGACTGAATGGAAGTGTAATACAGATTTTATTGTAAATATTCTAACTGTCAATTTGGACACATATTTTATATAATATTTGAATAGGTTGATACACTGGCTATTGTGGCTGATCTATATATATATATATATATATATATATATATTATATATATAATTTCATGGATTTATTTGCGGTAATTATATATTGTATTAAATTGGAGTAATTAGTTGTGAACAGTAACTGATATCAATTTATTGTGAGATTTTTAGTTCAGAGAATTTTGCTGTAGTTACTGTAAATAAAATAGGGAAATTATAATTAATTCTTTTATTTGATTAAGACCTCTATCCCTTAACGAACTTGGTATAGCCTCCTTAATTTCTAGAGAGAAATTGTATAAACAACTGAAATTATTTTTGGAACTAATCTTAGAGATATTTTTTAAATATTTGATTGGATAAAATTTCATACGCGGTCAAATATTTAATTTGAATTATTTTAAATAATACCTCAAAATGTAAATAAAAGGTATTATTGGGAATTGCGCATTACTAATTTCTGGTGACTAGATAGGAAATTAGGCTTTTGGTGAAAGGGTGTCTGGTGGTGAAGCATGAAGCTGTTCATATTCTGTAAATCCCATATAGTTGGCGGCCCACTTGCCCGCCATGTTGGACGTTGGTGACCTTGACCTGGTCTTTGCCCTTGACCTTGGCAACTTAAATCTTAAAAATTTTAAGTAGTTAAAAAAAATTACAAATTTACAAATGTTCCAAAAATGTATAACAAATTTGTAATAAATGTACCAAAATATATTAGTTATTGATTTGTATAAATATTAAAAAATATATAAAATATAAAATATGAATAAAAATCCATAAAAAAATGGTAAACAAATTATGAAAAACCTAAAATTCTTAAACTTTCGAATGTTTCCTCGCACCACATTCAAAATATGACTAACTACCATCTAATCAACCACATTTACTTGATCTCCCTTCACCACCTGTCCTTTATCCACGTTCAGTCGTGTACACCTCGTCCACTATACCAGCTTTTTCCTTTGTCATTTGTTTACTTTGCTGGAGGCTTCAATATTGGATTTCATATGTTTACTTTACTTCATACAGGCGATGCTAGTGTGTTAATTATCAGTTTTGCGAAAGGTGATCTGTCTAACTCCCTCGCCTATGCTCAATACATATCGGTTATTTCGTATGTAATTTTTTACATTGTTGGAGTTTGTCTCTCACTTTCGTTCGACTGCTATTTTGTTTGTCGTTCGTTATTTATTTACTTCCCTGTGGGTGCCCATTTTGGATCCAAATTTGAAAACATAGGTTGTGCTAATGTAATATTTATCGATACAGCAGCCAGGCAGCACATGTATTGGATTATATTTCCGTAGTATTGGTGGCACTAGTGTATTAATTATTGTTTACGTCGCCAGCCGAGCTGTCGATTTTGTCACCATGAGGCTCCCATATTTGTTTATAATATAAGTGGTGCTGTCGGTGACCAACATATTGGATTACATTTTTAAAACATAAGTGTTGCTTATTTATCGATTTTGCCACCAAGCTATCTGTCGGCCCCCGAGCGTTCTGTCGTTTTTGCCCCACCAGGCGAAATGTAGGCATGTCACGATTCAGTGAAAAATGAGTTAAAGTTGGCAATAAAATGCTCTGCATGGGTAGAATCTACCACAGGATGTTCATAGCAAAACCCTGATAGTTAAGGTGGAGCAACGATCGGCCATATATCGATTCACTGCATGAATGCCGTACACTTTACAAATAATGTAATACATTTGGTTTTATGCATATATTACATGCTTTCCTAATCATCTTGGCAAAATCCTACTCAGGTGAAAGTTCAGCTATGTATACATTAATGTAGACACCTTTCTGAAAAACGGGTATTTCAACTTATATTCGTTCTCATGCAAAACTCATCCATAATGTCTGCAGTGAACTCCTAAATAATTATTTTCACTTTTTTTAATTGGATAAATTTTCCTATACATTTAAGTAATTTTTACCCACCAACTTTTTTTCGTAAGGATTTGCAATTGTTTCTCCAATTTGAGTGTTTCTTTCTATTTTGCTTCTTTATGTAACATTTTATTAGCTTCGAGTTTTAACTATACATATTTTTATACAAATTCTAGCGTTTAAAAAAATTATTTAACTAGTTACTTCTTTTGTCTCAAACTTCTATATTTTCTTCTAATTTAGTAAACATTACCTCTATGAATTATTATGATTCACAGTTGTAAGCTATTCAATCATGAAAACTAAAGATGTTACTAGCAGTACGCATGTATTCAGCAGCATCCAAAGGGTTATGCAAACGATTAATTGGCCCGGAATCAGTAACAACGAATTTTCTTTTTTCAGGAAAATCCCAACCAAGGCGCGCTTATAGAGTTCTGAAACGAGACGTAGATATTATAATAATGAGCGAAACTTTTGTGTTTAAAGTATGTTGCATGCCAGTGGACAATTTTGTCTTGGCGTCATAAACTGCCTTAGAAGTTAAATTACTCAGGCCAAAATAAGATGAGGAAATACTTAAAGCTGTTTAACGACATAAGCTTAATGTCAATAAAGTCTAATTCGATTAAAATCTCAGCAGAAACATGGCGATTAATTGGAAATACTGTAGTAACTGAAAATCAAATATTTGGTGCCCAGAATTTATTTTTCAAAATTCTTAACTGTAAATATGACTAGGACCACCTGCATTTCGCAAAAAAATATTTATGCAGAAGCTCTACATCAACTTCGTATGTGCTCACTTGCAAATCTTGTTTGGCTATTGACCGTGTGTGTGCGAGAAGACATGTTCTACTTGACTGTGTCACTCATAATTAAGTCGTCCCGACACGTTGAACGTTGGCGATATGTTTGCAGACACCTAGGACGCGTAAGAGGTGAAATTATCCAACCACTTAAGGTTGAACTTACCGAGTTTTGCGGTATAATTAATCGTGAAATCTTTTTCGCAAAAGATGTGGTTCTAAATATGACACATATCACACAGAAACCCATATATATATATGGGTTTCTGTTGCAATACGGTTTTGTTTATTTTCGAATAAGAAATTATTATCATTTCAAATAAGTTATGATTCTGTTCAAGATATGGTGAGTTTATTTTCTACTTTATTTCCTTGAAGCGTATGCTTGCTTCGGTAGGCTCCTGTTTTGAAAGACTTGGCATATTAGTAGGTGAATATCGTAAAACTTAGCATATTAAGAGACATGTTTAACACAGTTCTTAGCATATTAAGAGACATGTTTAACACATAAACAATATTTGACAACAGAGTTAAAATAAATTTTCTAACTTTGCATAAAACACGAGACATAAAAATATGCAAATCACAATTAATTAACATTGGTCTGCATAACTGACGTGGTAGTCGATATCTAAGCTCTCTATCCTTCTCTAAATTAATGCACTGAAATGTACACCAGTTTTTGAGCTCTTTAATTCAATAATTTTTGACTAGCTGTTGGAACTTGAGATTTTCCATTAAAAATTGCGTCGAAATCTACAGAAATAAAAATTTCAAGCAATCGTTTTAAAAGTGCAGTTAAGGGTCTGCGATTCACATGTCATATTAGAAAAACTTTTCATTACTGTTGCCGTAGAAAGCAGTAACAGCCTTAATATGTGGAAAATAATAGCCCATATAATTTCCAATCTCATTAACAGGCCGTCAACAGTTCTCCGAATCCAGATGTTGTCATAGCCCTCCAAGCCATTGTAATTAAAAAATTTCCCTATATTCTGTAACAAAAAGTGTATCAACCACTGTCTCTAAAAAGGCGATGTAAAGGAGTTATATGTGCTTCGGAGAGTTAAAGATTTAAATAATGCTACAATGGAATAAAAAATATAATAGACATTACAAACTGTGACCAGAAAATCGCATCACTTCTCTGTTTGCATGGTTTATCACGCTATTCAGCCAGCTTGGCCAAATTCCTGCTGGCCACACTTAGTTTGAATAAATGCTGCAAACCCTTAGATTTATTCAAGGGACTGTCAAGTTGTCTGCATTGACTGTCTGGAAGGGAAGTCCGCAGATATACCTAAACGGCTAGCGGAACGGCAAGTGACCCCACAGCCAGACTAGGGCTGGTTTTATGGATTTATGATTCCCCTCTAAAAGCCTGCGCTCAAGACAAAACAGACCGCCGCAGTTTCGTTCAGGGTGGCTCAGTATATCGAAGCCTGTTAGTGATCACAGACGTACAGATGTGCAAAAAATGTTATTGTGAAGGTATACTAAAATCAGTAGTAGACTGTAAGACCATTCGACATATACAAATCTCAATTCACTTTATTTTAATTTATACCTTACTGGGCTGAATAGATGATGGTGGGGGGGGGGGGGAAGAAGCAGGATAAATTTAACTGCCTTCATTCCGCTCTTTGCAGGCCAGCACATAATGGCACAATTCCCATTAGCGAAAATCCGAGAGTAACTGGGGGGGATTGAACACGGTTCGTCATGGCGAGAGGCAAGCAGTCTAACCACTCAGCTACCGCGACCTCTTGAATGATGTTATTGGGGGTTTATGGCGAGATTACTAACTTTGATTCGGTTTAAGTATGGTTCTAATTTGCAGAGCTGCAAAAAAATATAGTTGGTAGTATTAAGACTTTTCTTTATATATCTCCATCTAAAGTTTACGGGAGTAGAAAGAAAAACTCTTAACCAATTTTACTTCTTGAAAATTTGTACGTACCTTAAATTACTATGAAGGTAAACTTTTAAGCTTGAAATCCTGTGTAGACATCTAAAAATTATATTTTTAAAGACATATCTTGGTGTATAAACAAGGGGGTAAAACAAAACTAAATTATAACGTATAGTTTCTATGCGTCTAACCAGCCACTGTAAAATAGAAAAAAAAAAGATAAGTTATTTACCCATAGTCCTTACCTAACGTTAATTTAATAAAGATAACTCTGTTGTTGAAATTACGAAAGAGCAGTATTACATTTCCTATTTCACCTCACATTCACTGAGCGAGCTGCCGAAGTTCATGCTAAATTTCATGTAACCGCTTGGAGGAATATTTTATGTCGAAAATCTGATTAAAAAGCTAACACAATTATGAACACAATTCCTAGAGATATCGTTTGTATGCACGGGTTTCCTTACACTTGGAAACATGCTGTGTCCAGAACTACAAACAATTGTGAGGTTTACCGTATTTGTATGTTGACAGAGGGTAAGACAAGCACAAAGAGAGGTTGATGTGGGATTAATGAAAGGTTACGGAGGAGAGTAGCTGGGAAATGGGGATTCACCGATAACTGGCTTCTGGCTGCGTTGCCGCGGAGTCACGGTGGCCATCTTGGATTTCCCTTTTCCCCTTTTTTCCCTTAAATGTCACCCTTTCTTTAAAAAAAACGCTCAAAATCGCCAACATTTCCCTTAAAAAAATACCTAATTTTCCTTAAAACCAGCAAAATTTTCCACCAAAAACTGTCTCTTGCACAATGCGGCTGACATTTGCACAACCCGGTGGAATCCGGCGGAAATCGAGCATATTCCAGCTGGACTGTGCAATCATTTACAAGCACTTCACGCTGTCATTCCATGCCATTATCGGATATCCCCGAAACTTAGCCCGTCACAACCCAGATGCACTGAACCGAGAAGGCAGTTATGGGGATACCATCATGCTTAAATTCAACTCGAGAAAGGATTTGCGCTGTCGCGAATTTTAGTTAGAGCGTGAGTGTGTAGTTTAGTAGTAGTGTTCTTTTCAATTTTCGGACAGCATGGCGGTTTCAAAATTGCAAAGTTCCCGGTGGTTACCTGAGATCAAAAGAGCCGATTTAGCTTTTTGTTTGTGGCGGCCACCTGGAGGGGAGGTTTGGAGAGGCCAGCGCCGGTTCCACCGGGAACTTTGTCATTCCATGCAACTTTACGCATTTCTTCCAGTCTCTCACACCGACGCACGTTCTCTCTCGCCTACTCTATCCCTCGATCCCCTTTTCCCCTTCATGCTTTCTAACATCGCTTCTTCTCTCCCCACCCCTTAACACTCTCTCTTGCTTTTTAATTCAACCATTTTAAATTCCCACAGCTGCCGCCAGTTGGCTGCTGTGAATTGCCATCTTTAATTCTGGCCCCGCCCCCCACCGGAGAGTGCTAATTTCTACCGTTAGCAGATAGGAGCGCTGGTATCGATGCGGCCATTTTGCGTGTTGGTAATCATGTCGCTTGCAGGGGCGCGCTAGCGTCGGAGAGGTTAGTTTAAACGATGGCAGCCAGGAGCGCTGGAATTTTGTTGTTGTTGGTTGTTGTTCGGGAACTAAAAAGATTCCGGAGGCGTGCGGGCTCGCTCTGGCACCGTTTGGGTCGGTATTCAAGCGTTCTGACAAGACCACTGCTGCATATAAAAAAAGTCGGATGTTTAATGTCGAATACTTGCATTGTTATTGCCCTCCCGGCATTCGGAAAACAATGTGGACAGGCCCCGACTTTATATAAAAAAAATTACCATTGTACGGAGAGTGTTAGGAAAATAAATTAAATAAATACTAGCATCGGTTTACGCACTCCCCATATAATAAACATGTCATCGCGAAAAAAAGAGGATGTTTAATAACGAATTCACATAGGAAAAAACTGCAGACACCACGCGCATGCACACATAATTTACACATATGAGTAAAAGTTGTATATATAAAACTAACAGCTCTTGTACTATGCCAAATCCTGTCTGCGTGAGTGCTGGCAGCTACTTAAAACCACATTCGCTTGTAACGTGCATTCATGCATACACATACTTTTATATATGTGAAAGCTATATATATATAATATTAATAGCACTTGTACTATGTCTATTCTGGTCCGCGTGAGCGTTGGCAACTAATTAAAACTAAATTCGCATGAAACAAGTATTTGGTACCAGCAGGAAATAGAATTTCCAAACATGGGTACCCACTTTCCGACTTCATCTCCATCTGTAAAACGTGTTCGAAGATTGCTGAATATTTTCTAGTGTGTAACAGTCATGTGCGACATTTGCGGATACAAGCTCTCAAGAATTTTTTTTTCTAAGTGATTGTAGATAGTATCCAATAACCCACATTTCTCGTCTCCTCCACACAACCACTGTGTCATAATGAGATAATTTATAGTGGTCATATATGTTTGCTAGATTTTACACTTCGCAATAACGAGGTTGTAAGTTTTTTTTTCATTCACACTCTATACTGTTGTTGGCGCAAGTAGGGTTGGAAGTAGGTTTAATTGATAAACGCACATGTTCGAAAACACGAGTTATGAAGCGATGCACTGCCTGCATTCTGACACGAGATATTACTTTCTGGCAGTTTTACGAGCAGGCTAATTAACGCTACGTTGTTAGGTTTCCTAGTCTATGACTGAAAAGTACCCAAGCATATAACTTCTTTTTGTGTGTTGTTCGATATCCAGCACATGCGCAAGTTTTATTGTTGGTTAATATTATATGTGCTCCAATACTAGGAAACCATTAGCTTTGTGTTAACTTAACAAGACGAGTTTCTCCGTTGATTTACACGTCCCGAGTAATTTTCATTATTCGTGTTAAGTTACGATTTCGCAAGTAGATCAACAACCAAAATCTCGGCTATAATTGCGCGCCCTAAGTACATGAAGAGGAAGTGGTTGCCCGAAGCTCTTTGTTAACGGAACGAAGGAAACTGCAAGGAAGGGGCACAGCTGCCTGTAAGAGCAGACTCGACTAGCGCATGTACGAACATTGTATGGGGAAAGGAGGGTTGGGACCTTAGGCTCTCGGATGGACAATTCCATAACCTCTGAAAACTGCTGGGAGGCAATTTCGTCTTCAGGGCGAAGTATCGCTCCGCCGCATGAGAACGACCCTACCCTCCCACTTTGCTCCTTTACCCGCTGAGTAACCTCTGGGAACGCCGACCGCGAAAGAAGTAGACTGTGAAGGAGAAAGGGAGCAGAATGACAGGAATGAAACAAGGAGTAGTAATAAAAAGAGACGATTTAAATCATTCCTCTTCCAGACTATTGGCAATTGCTGATTGGAAATAAGCAACATAATAAAAACGTAGAATAAATTTGTTGTAATGAAATTGCTTATGATAACTTAAGTGCACGCGTTGGACTCACATGTGGATAGAAACACAAGAAATGTCAAGGAAATTGTCACGCGATTAGGTTGCGTGCTCTTGACCTGTGATAAGGGACAAGTGGGAGAAGTAAAATACTATTTCTTGGTAGTTATGGAAAATGAGCCCAGCAGCAGCAAGATTACTAAAGTGACTGGTAAGGTAGAAATGGTACTTGAATTCATCACGTATGATGATTGGTGATTTTTTACATTATCTTCAATAACAGCTTTCTGGTTGTTTAGGAAACCTGTCTGGTAACCTCGAAATATCACAGATATAGGTCTAACCAGTGATTGAATTCTATGGCTCGTGGTGTTCATTAATGTAGAAAATCTCAAGACTTTTTTTGAGCTCAATTAGAGACAGAAACGCCCAACAACCCGCTTAATCAACAGCAATCACAATGCGTGAACTTAAGATGCTCGGCATCTGGAGCTGGGTTCCTAGCTGATTAAGCACTTTTAAAAACACTGAATATGTATTTTTGTCCACTGAGTACGCTTTCCTTGGAAAATACTAATAAATATACGTACAGTCCATTCACTGTTACATCCAACTTTCCTGAAGCCCTGCTAAAGTCAAGGATATTCCTCTGCCACATACAAACAAAGCTTAGAGAAGTATACCAGATGGCCAACGCACCGCATTCGTGAGCACTCTTTTGCATTGGAACTATTTCTTAAAGAATTTTCACGATAAAGTGAGCACTTTTGAAACCAACTTAGAAAAAAAGTCACTGCTTCTGCCTGCATAGTTTTTTAACTGGCGCACCAAGTGACATGTGCCCAGTTAAGTTCTTAACGATGGAGGGGAAAGTAGTTGCATATCTTAACATCGAATAAAAAGTGTTAGGTAACCAATTGTGATTACATGAAAATTATTTCTATCGCTTCCTGTTATGTTTTAAAGGGTTGAAGTGGAAATATCAACAGATTTTTAAAATGTATGGTTTTATAATAATATCACAATTTCGCTTGACCAGCGCATGATGAAAGCGATGAGGCCCATGGCAATGACAATTGTACATAAGGCGGAAGAACACGGAACGTTCATACAAGCAGATTTTAAGCAGGGATTTCTAAAGTGCTCATTTTACCGTGAACAGCCTTTACTAGGCGTTATCAAAACACCTATTTTCTCCCTGCTTTTATTCAAATTAATTATAAATGAAATATGGTAATTTATAGATAAAATGTAAGTAAAAATTCAATTTAACCCAAGTTAACGTTCATTTGTGTTCAAACAAGTAAATATTGCTTGTGATACATGGCATATTTAGGAAACAACCAAAAACGTCGTACATAGGGTTATTTTTGAAAGGTTCGATTCAAAAAGCGTGCAGCAACAGCGAATAGGCTGTAGAAATATATGCAGCCAAGGGCAAGGCTGATTCCAAAAATGTTTTATGTATCGTTTACGAACTGTAATTTTAAAATTCACAATCTAAAGCTAAGCCGCTTAAATTTTTTAAAATGGTTGTCTGTTGCTGGTTAATAACGACACGCCGTAGGCCGGCTGAAGTGAAGAGCAGCGAAGTGTTATAAACGGGCGAGACCTCACACCTCTCAGGATAGCTGTATAGGTGAAAGACGTCGTCGACTGATTTCATGTTCTGGGCACGTCTTCAATATTGGCTCGCGCGATGCCAGCAGAATTGTCAAGATCAGGACGTGTGACAGTGACGCTGAAGCCCTGTTCGTGTTTTCTCTTTATATTTAATACACACGGGGCTACAACAAATATATTTGTGTTTCTGCATAGGATAACTCAAATGTATTCACTTGCGTTAAAGTTTGACGAACGGTAATGTATAATTAAAGGCTGTGTGGTAATCGATTAGTCAAAATTGTGTGGTCTCCACACTTCTATAAGGAATATATATATATATACATATATACACACACAAAGCGCAGAGCAGGAATTAGTTCACTAACTAATATGGGCGCAGAACAGAGATACAGGTGTACATTGTAACCCCTCCACAAATTTTGTTGGTGTTGTACAACATAGCATTTGTACCGCCAACCACCAATTATTTTAAAGGTAATGCTGTTTAGTACAGTGATAAAATGTGTAAAAATAATAATACCCCAGAAAAATTTATTTTTATTTTATTTCATATTTCCTTAAAATGGGAAATTCCTACTCGCTGAGGCACAAAGCTATTCTCGTTTCTCCACACTTCATCTACTAGCCCAATTTTCCTTATATACAACGCAACTATATTTCCTGTGGTAACTGGAGCTTAGAAAAATTGTGCTGTTATCAACATGAACATAAATAAAAAAAATTCTTCCGCGAAAGATATAAACGCCCAAAAGAATACAAATTGGTTGAAGATAAGCTCATAATAGTTAGGGATGAATTTTTGTCTTCATTCTGCCAAGCAAAGCACTTAAAATTCGTACGTTTGCAACATATTTCGTGCGACAGCAATCACCAACTTTTACTTATTTCCACATTTTGTATATAGCGCTAGGCTATCTTGAATGGAGAGTGGCTGCGACCTAAATTAAATATTCCCTAATAATTTTTCCCATCGTCCGCCGATTTCCAGCAGCTTTTAGAATTTGTGGTCTGTAGTTTATTTGATTCGTGTCTTACCTGTGCCACGCCGATTTGCATCTGTTCCAGCATTACTGCCAGGTAAAGAATAAAATGCTCAAGAGAGCAACGCAGTAGCCATTGTTCGTTTTCCAACATTCGACTGTTTTCTATCAAAAGCGTTATCAGAAACTATGCGGATATGATTTGAGAAAAGATCATCGTTTATAATCCATTCGCGATTAATTCCAAGTTTTCTGAGGCCCCGCAAAGATTATCATTCCAGAATATTCCTCCGGCTCATGCAAACGTAGCTTAAACGGGTCTAGAAAACTATACCAAAGGGACAACACACTGCATTCGTGTGCACTCAGTGTAATACTATTTCGCATAAAAACTATTTCATATGAGCCATTACTGACACATCAATTTTATCTCTATTTGTATCCGTATTAATTATATACAAAATATTTTAAATTAAGTAATAAAAGAATGAGTTACAAATAAAAAACCAAAGTATTAAACGCTTGTGATATACGACATATTCAGGAAACAACCAAACATGCCATATATGGGATGATTTTTCAAACGTTTGATCAGAAAAGTGTGAAGAAACTGTGAATACAATATATATATATATATATATATATATATATATATATATATATATATATATGCATGTGTCTTGATATATTCGTACACTTCTTCTAACCTAGTGTTAATACAATGGGAATGTATTTAAGACAGTCGAGAGTATTTTATTCGTGTAAAAGGAAGGTGCATTGAAAATTCTCACGTTAATAAACACGTTCAACACTCTTGACCATCTGACTTTGACTTTTTTTTATTTCGTGGCCAGCCATAGGCTGGTCACACATTTTCTTTATCACCCCCGTACCTATAACCTTTCTGGGTAATACAGGGTTATAGGTTGTTCCTTTTCCATTCGTTATTTTTTCTAGTACAGGGGTATAGGATTTCCCTTTTTTAATTGTTTTTTCTAATACAGAGCTATAGGATGTTCCGTTTTTATTTTTCTTTAAACAAATTGGTATAGGACGTCTCTTTTTAATCTATTTTTCTGATACAGGAGTTTAGGATGTTCCTTTTTTATTTGTTGTTTTTTTGATACAGTGGAATAGGATTTTCCTTTTTTATTTGTTTTTTCTAATACAGTTATATACGATGTTCCTGTTTTTATTTGTATTTTTAAATACAGAAATATAGGATGTTTCTTTTTATTGTTTTTTTTTCTAATGCAGGTATATATGATGTGCCTTTTTCATTTTTTTCTAATACAAGGATATAGGACGTTTCTTTTTTATTTGTTTTTTTAATTCAGGGTTATAGGATGTTCCTTTTTTGTTTTTCTAATACAGGAGTATAGGATGTCCTTTTTCAGTGTTTTTTTCCTAATGCAGGTATATAGGGTTTGCTTTTTAATTTTTTTTCTAATACAAGGATATATGATGTTTCTTTTTATTTGTTTTCTTTTAATGCAGGGTTGTAGGATGTTGCTTCTCTGTTTTTCTAATACAGGAGTATAGGATGTTCTTTTTATATCTTTTTCTAATACAGGGGAATATTATGTTCTTTTTTTATTTATTTATTCTAATACTGATCTATAGGATGTTCCCTTTTTATTTTTTCTAATACATGGGTATAAGATGTTCCTTTTTTATTTGTTTTTCTAATACAGGGGTATAGGATTTTACTTTTTATTTGTTGTTTTTCTAATAAGAGGTTTCGGATGTTCCTTTTTCAATTGTTGTTCTAATACATGTATATAGGATTTTCCCTTCATTTTGTTTGTTTCTAATAGAGATATATAGGACATTCCTTTTTATGAGTTTTTCTAATAGAGGGGTATAGGATGTTCCGTTTTTATTGGTTTTTTCTAACACATGGATATAGGATGTTACTTTTATATCTGTTCTTTTTCTAATACAGGGGTATAGGACGTTCCTTTTTAATTTTTTTTCTAATACAGGGGAATAGGATGTTCCTTATTTATTTGATTCTTTCTAATATAGGGTATAGGCTGTTCCTTTGTTATTATGTGGCTTTAACAGTCGTACCTGCAATTAACGAGTCAATGTTTGGGTCACATGCGCAGAAGATGAACATCGGTTCACCCCATCTTTAGTGAGCGTGCCTGTTCAGCGAGGCAAAGCGCTACTGCAGCGCTTTACGCTTCGTGCCATTCAGCCGTCCTGTTGCAAGGCAACGCTTCTTCAGTATATGCACTATTTCTTTACACTTATTGAATCAAATATTTGGATGTATGACATGTTTGGTTGTTTCCTAAAACATATCATACAACAAAAGCACTTTATACTACTGTTAACATAAACGTGTGCAACTTTTCGTGAAATTTGAATTTTTCCAACATTTAATATATCAGTATTTAACTTATAAACAATATTAATGAATACAGGGAGAAAAAAATGTGTGTAGGTAATGCCTGGTTAGAAATAGTTCTCGTGCAAAATATTATTAAAATGAGTGCGCACGAATGCGGTGCGCTGTCTCTTGCGTGCGATTTTCTAGACTACGCTATGCTCTGTAATAGCCTGAAATTAGAACGTAAGCAGAGCTTCAGAAAATGTGGGAGTTGCCGTGAATACGCAGTGGCTGCCGCGAAAAAAAAAAACTAGCTGGCTTTGCTAATGATTCTCCGCTGCAAGCATTGAGTGAGTTGAGTGAAGAGATTTGGGCGGCTCTTAACAGCGAGGTCTTCAGGGCCGATGTGGGTAATTGACGTGAGTAAGGAGCGGCGGCGGAAATTGAGGATCCCCGAGAAGGCCCGCTGACCAGCGGCATCGTCCGGCATGATTCCCACATGCGGGGGTCCAGGAGTGGAACGGCCGGGTATTGAACACGGTTCGCTTTGGTCGAAGACGAGGAGGCTAACCGTTCAGCCCCTGCAAGCAACATCAGGCATTAGATAAAGTGCGAAGATGATTGAAGAAATGTGCAAATATTACGTTGCGGACGGAATTAACGTACTTTGCTACTGGAAACGAGATGCAGGCCTACACAAAATACGACGAGGAAGGTGCGCGAAATAGGGCTAAACTTCTACGTCGTTTGCAGCTCCCCCGGTTATTATTTTTGTTGAAATTTAGATGTGAAATTCACTTCTGGACAAACAAAAAATATACATATTTACTTTAGATATTAGAACTGTAAAATAGTATGTTGACGCGCAAGGGATTTGGGAATCGGATTCGGATTCGGGGAAGCCGCCATCTTGTTACGTCACCCTACCCGACATTTTCGATGTCATTGACCTTTCACAACGACCCATGTGACCTTTGACCTTGACTATGACCTTGACTCCGAAGACCTTTGAGCCCAAAAACCTGTGGGAAAAAACCTAAAAAAATTCCAAAAAATTCCAAAAACTTATAAAAAAAATTCTAAAAAAATTTGTTGTTAAAATTATTAAAAATTATTCTAAAAATTACTAAAGGGATCCTCAGAAATGACCCATTTTTTCCCGTAATGCTGACAGGGATCAGCGACCCAAGGTCAGACCCAGGTAACCAGGAGACAGGAGTCAGTACCTATGACCTTTGACATTGATATTTGACCTTTGGCCTTGAAAAAGCAAAAATTCTAAAAAATTATAAAACAATTTATGACAGATTTAATTAAAAATTCATTAAAAAATTTATTAAGAAATTATTATTTAAAAAATATCTAAAAAATATTTTTAAAATTTTTAATTTGAGAATTGTTCAAAAATTAAAATAATCTTTAAAAAATATTTTTATAAAATTTGATTTAAAAAATTCTTAATTAAGAAGACTGTAACCCCGGCAGCCATTTTCCCTTTTTTCCATCGAAATTTCCCTTTTTCACTTAAAATTTTCCCTTTTCTCTTAAAAAATTGATAAAAAATTTAATTAAAAACTTGCATTTCCTGAGGTCTCCCCCCACACCACCAATTACTCACCTCTTTTCGAATTCAGCAGACGACTGTCTCCCTCGCACACTCTTCCCTCACCTATACTCATTCCACAATCTTGATTTTTTCGTTCGCCATTTGTTCGCATGCTACTGGAGGCCGCCATATTAGTTTTTCGTTCGTCATTTGTTTATACATTATAGGAGGCCGCAATCTTGGTAAGCGACCACCATCTTGATAGGCACATCCCATCCGCCATATTGGAAGCCAATGACCATTACCTTGGCCCTATGACCTTAAATGACGCGGAAAACAAAAACTCGAGAGAAAATACACTAAAGTCAGCAAGCATAATACATTTAAGACTACCACCGCCATTTTAAATGCAGTCTAACTCGACCTTGACCCCATTACCTTGACTGACCTTGAAAACAAAAAACTCCATAAATAATACATAAAAGTCAACAAGCATAATACATTACAGGTTACCACCGCCATATTAGAGACAGGCTACCTAGACCATGACCCCATGACCTTTAATGAGCTTGAAAATAAAAAATCGCGCAATAATACATAAACGTCAGCAAGCATAATACATTACAGACTACCACCAAAATATTAGATGCTGACTACCTCAACCTTGACCCCATGACCTTGAAAATAAATAACTTAGAAAAATACATAGAAGTTAACAAGCATAATACATTACATACTACAACCACCATATTAGTTGCAGACTACCTTGACCTTAACACCATGACCTTGAATGACCTAAAAACAAAAACTCGAGAAAAAATATATGTGAAGAGGCAGAAGCTAGTCGAGACGATCCATCTTTGACTCAGCTGCTGTCAAACTAAACCTCTCGGCTTACTTCCCTACTTCTTATAATATACAAGTGTGCAAGCCTTATGGCGTCATACTGACTCTGAACCAATCGTACTGCACCATTAATACATTGTACAGACACCGACCAGCCAATCACCAAGTTACCACATGATTGCAGCTAACCAATCAAATGCGAGCATTGAGACATCACACACAGGCAGGAATGCAGGATTTAGATGCTAGTTCCTTGATCGCATTAGCATTCAGTTATATCTTCAACAGTTTCTTCCAGACAAGTCCTTCGCTCACCTATAAATCATGGTCACACTTAAAGTAGGCTAATGACTCCTGTTGTCGGACAGACCCCTCGCAAGATTATCCCCATTGGCCCTATTGACTACATTGACCCCATCGACCCCAGACCGGTTGACTCATTGCCCACAATGGCCCCTGATTTCGGTGCTAATTGCGGTGCTGCGGTGGTAATTGTGTTGCTGTGGTGCTAATTACGGTACTTATTGCGGTGCTGCAGTGCTTATTGCGGTGCTAATTGCGGTGTATGTAGGTCTCAAGTAAACAAATCCAAGTATTTTAAAATAAAATTAATTAACCCTACCTCCAAAAGCTGAAATGCGAACATTTTATTTAATAATCTCACTTAAAAAAAAGTATATATCCAGCTCGCTCGGTATATTTAATCGCTTCCTGAGTAAACTGTATTTAAATTTTGCATTAAAAGTGCCCAGAACTACAGCAGGCTCCCACCATGCTTTGCCATTGGTCGATACGCATCAAAGACTTTGTACTGAATAATGCTGCACCACGGCAGGCCACCACCATGTTTCCCAATTGGCCGTAGTCGCGTGAAAAGGACTCTTCGTATGGACCGCCCTCTCATGACGACTTGCATTTTTTTTCAAACAGGTGAAAATCGGATCTCAAAATTGTCACTGGTTACAACAAGTTAGCGATGATGCAGGTTCATGGCTCCATGTTCGTCAAGGTCAAAGGCAGCCCTTCTAATTGCGCAATTCAGCTTCTCGGTACGGCAGCACTCCGAGGAAACCCACATATTCGTTCGCCCCGGGAAGGAAACACGCAGGTACTATCATAACAATATGTTATTTACATATGCTTGTAGATATATGCACATAAATGTATAAATAAATAAATATATACATACATTTACATAAATTTTATATTCCCATAGTTATATTAACATACTTATATTTAGACATTTAAATTCATTTTATTATTTCATATTTATATATAGGAATTAAAATTAATATTATATTCTAACATTTATATGTATATACTTATATAAACACATTAAAATTAATTCTATATTTCCCATATTTATATGTAGCACTTATATATAGATATTTAAATAAATTTTATATTTCCATATTTATATGCACATACTTATATAGGGGAGAGTTTCCTATATCGTATCACTTTTTACTTTTTACATTTGCAGTTTTATCTGTCTCAAATGAAAAAATTCAAGGTTTTACGAATTCGTATTAAAAAGTATGACTGTTTATGGGTACATGTATGTGGGTTACATTTCAAAATGTGGCATTGGGGAATAAATAAAGAACTTTTTGTAACAGGCTGCAACTGGTACGATATAAGAAACTGGTTTCCTAAATCGTACCACCTAATGTCCTAAATCGTACCACAACATTACAAATTAAAACAAATGAGAGAACAAACAAGACAGTATGTAATAACACACAGGATTATTGTACTATTTAAATACTAATATAAAGATTGTATATTTTTCTACGGTGAATACAAGAAATATTCAATTATTTACAGGCTATACAAACAATTGTTTCAGTTGTGACTTATCACCCGCACAACTCCTATGAACCCAGGATGCGCACACTTAACACGAAACCATATCTTCCACAAATGTTTCTTCACATACAGAACAATGCAATGTGGAATGTGTTGTGCTCTGCTATCTGATATGCCAGCTTGCGTACATCGTTAATCGTGATTCCAAAAAGTAGTTCTTCCAATTTTAAAATATGTCTACAAGTTTATTTTCTATTTCAAATGGCAAGGAAGCAGTCAGTCGAAGCGCCTTCGTACCGTCGTTAGCAATTACGTTTTTACAGTCCAATTGGCGCTTTAGCGTTGGTTTTGGATTCCCATACTGACGGCAGCACTCGGTGAACCCCATGTCCCCATTTCTGTACGCTGCCAGAGCTCTTTTCATGTCTGATTCACTCCAAGCTCCATATTTCCTTTTCGCCATTCTGTAACTGACGATTGACACGTATGTTACTTGTGTTTATTAAAAATGTATTTAATCTATTCAAATAAATTGCAAATATAGAACTTCAATTAATATGATATCCCAATTCGTTCCGGTACGATTTAGGCAACTGCGCACAACTTCACTCTTTACGTCATTTCTAACCTAAAACAGGTGCCTCGCTACTAAGTGTCCAGACGTTACTTTCAATATTACTTACACCACAAAGATAACTGCATGAAATCCAGTAACACTTACCTTGAAGTGCTGTTTTATCTTACATATGGAGTAGAAAAACTACTTCAGCAAACACACAAACAGTATAACTGTAATAAAAACGAAACACGTGCTTACACTGATATATATATATTTAATAAGATTTTATATTTACATATTTATATGTACATAACTATGTATATAAATTAAAGATAATAATTTTATATTTATGTACTTATATACCTATACCTACATATAAATGAAATCGAAAATATTATATATTTACATAGTTATATACCTAAACCTACATATAAATTAAATTCAAAATAATGTTATATTTACTTAGTTATTTACCTATACATACATATTTAATTAAATTGAAAATAATTTTATATTTACACAGTTATATACCTATTCTTATCCATATAAATTAAATTGAAAATAATTTTATATTTACATAGTTGTATGTTCATAACTATAATTAAACTATTAATTTCCTATTTATATAAATACATTATTATATATAGTCATATTATAAATGAATCGCTTATTTGAGAAACATTATGTCACTGTTTTGGCTGTTTTATGTTACACATGAATTCAGTACCTGTATATGTAGATGTACAGTTTTAAAAAAGAACCACATAAGTTAGTTCATTTTACAGAACCTTTGTTGACCATAAGAAATTTAAATTATTGCAAAAACAATATAAGTCCATGAGTTATGTTGTTTCTGCACGAAACAGTCGTCAACAAGTAATGTTGGTTCTGCACTAAACTCTCAATCCATGGAGAACATACAAAATAGTATGCTGTACATCCACCTTGGCAACTGCTGAGGTTGGCAACCCATGCGCAACAGCTGAATGTTTTGAAGTTTCAAGATATTGTTATTGTACCTGGTGTGTGAGGTTGCTGTTTGTTTCGATAAGTTTTCAATTCGTTTAATGACTGAATATGGTTTCTTGCGACGAACTTAGGCATCCTCCCGATAGTGTAAGGAAAAGGAAGCGAGGAACAAGAAATGAACGTGATTGTGCACGAAATGTTATTAAAACGGCTAGAGTATAGGGTGCTGCCTATACAGACTGGAAGGGACGCAACATATAAGAAGTTAAACAAGGAGATGGTTGTAAGTATGTAATGTTTCTGTAATATATTAATATAAAGTATGATCAAACCTAAAGTAAACTAAAATTAGCCTGTCTTATAATACAGCTGCAAATGTTTTAATATAACCTTACAATATAAAAGCTATTTACAATATAAATACTATTCTGCTGCGCTTGATTCATTTTGCTAATGAGAGTTATGTTACTAATACTGCAGATGCAGACGGCAGTGCTATGAAAGGAGCTGTGAAGTAGAACGTGCTGATACATATGTTAAGTTCAGAAGTATGAACACAAGGAACGAGTAGAACAGCTACTTACAAGGAATGATTGCAACAATACCTGTGAAGCAAAGACGAAGAAGAATATATGTAAGTGACTCAAGTAAACGAGACAGAGGATATATATATATGTATGAAATATCAACAAAAACAGGGAAATTTCAGGTGTGTAAAAAGGCATTTATTAATATCATTGGCATACCAAATGAACGAGTGCACAGACTGGCAAATCGTCTATCGCGGGGTAAGTCCCCAACATATAAACGTGGGAAATGTCAATCAGGAGATGCTAAGCCACGTACCATGATAGCTAGTGTAAGAGAACACATAGCATCATTCCCACCTAAACAGGGACACTATACTAATAACGAATGAATGGACTTAAGTGAACGACTAAACCTTCGTGTTATGTACCAGATGTTCAAAGAAAAACATTCAACACTTGAAGTTAAGCACAGTTCTTACAGGAAGATTTTTCTGGAACACTTTGATCTCAAATTCGGTTATCCATAGGTAGACTCTTGTTGTACCTGTGAGGAGTTGGACATGAAAATTAAGAGCACAATTTTAAATGATACTGCCAAAAGGTTATATGTTACAGAAAAAACATGGTACATCTTAGACGCGCTAAGGAATTTTATAAAAAAATCCAAGAGATTTCAGCTTTGGCAAAATGTGATAATTCTGTAGGTACTGTGTGTATTGATTTTATGTAAAAGTTAAACTTCCCATGTATACCAGTACAAGAAACATTTTATTTGCGACAGCTCACAGTAAATGTTTTTTTTGTCCATAACCTTATGGATGACTCTGCAACATTTTTTGTTTACCACGAAGGTATGGGGTGCAAAGGGCCCAAAACCTGAGAACGAAAATCTCCGGAAATGTTGAAACCCTCCACATCTTTTCAGAAGGATGTGGAGGTCAACATAATAATCATACTGTGCTGAGAGTTTTATCAGCACTTGTTTCAACAGGGAAATATAAGCGACTCAAACAATGCTTTCCAGTTCGGGGGCATTCATTCCTTCCATGTGACCGCAATTTCGCTGCTGTGAAAAGAAAAGTAAAACGGTGTGATCGAGTTTACACGTTAAAAGAGTGTGTCGAATTAATCATTACCTCCAGCCTGAAGAACTAATTTCAAGTAGTAAGTCCTGATTGTTCCGACATAATAGACTATAAGATATGGTGGCCACGATATTATAAGAAATGTGCGAGAGCTGTTGAAACATCTGGAAGGGGTTCCACGATTACAAAAAGTACAGTTTAAAATAACCCAGTTTATGCACTTCAGTCACAGTGACGGTGGAGTTGTTGCATGCAAATTCATTCATGGTATTCTTTCTGATACTTTCGGTATACAAAGTGCTGAACAAATACATCTTCCAAGCACATCAGCATACCCTGAAGGCTGCCTCCCAATAAAGAAATAGACACTGGAAGACGTCTGCAAGTTGAAGGAGTACATGCCCCAAGAGGTAGAAGTTGCAAAATTCTATGAACAGGTGTACAACTGAACAACACAAGAGCGATTTAGAATATAGGCTCTGTAATATAAGTACTTAAGTTGAAGAGAAAGACGTTTCAAATGTTTAATGGTGAGGGTTGAAGAACTGCTTAGTATTCGAGTGACAAACTAAATTGAAGACACTCTGTACATACTGTCAAAAATCCATAGGCTCAAAATGTCTAATTCGTAACTTGAAAAGACTACAGTTTCAATGTTTAATGAAGAGTGTTGTAAAACTGGCCAACATACGAGTAACAAACATTGGATAAACTCTGTAATGATGTATAAACATTGTTACTATAATATGTAATTTAGGTATTTAAGTTATTTTGTATTCTTATTCTTGTATTCATGCAATACCCAAAGCATTAATGTTATTGATTTGAATGTGTTGTGCGTTTTAGTTCATTTTAAATAAAATAAATTGACATTTTTACTAGCTAAAATAGGTTAATTTCAGAAAACAACACAAGTCAATCTATTTTATTGTTTGCACGAGGCGGAGGAATATCCTGAAAATAGAACATTAGCAGGGCTTAATAAAAGTTTGAACTAACCGTAAATAAGCTTCCTTTTGCGCACTCATCACAACCCCACCAAACCCACACAAGTCTATCTTCGCTAACTAACAACTTACCCTACATTCTCCATCCCTGATCCACTTAAAAGAATATAAATTTCACCTCCGCGACTGTCACACAGATTTTCGCATTGCTCTTTCCGCTCAGCGCTGGTTTGCTGTGCCCTTCCATCTAGACCCTGCTTCTTTCGGGCTGTGAGCATGACTACAATTGCGGCCGTGGCACCATACAACCCTGCTTATGCCCGGTTGCATCATTGAGGATCAGCGATGATCTAGGTTCAAATACCGGTTTGATCCTGATTTAGCGCATTTGGCTGTTGCGCCATTGCGTTCTGCGCGCCGAACTAAGATCAATTTGAACCTCGCCTTGAACCGTGCCTTTTGGCGGTTCAGGAGAATGATCTCGCATCAAGTACATACGAGTGCTTTATTTTAAAATGCCAAAGTTATATTGAAAAGCAATTTTGTTTTAAAATGACATAAACATTCAGATATTCCATATTTAAGCTCTGTTTGGAACCTAAATTTTATTAATGGTTTATAAAGTGAACAGAGAAGAATAAAAGTTTGTGTTGAATGTGGTTTAAGTGAAAGTAAAGGTACTGTAAAATATTTTTATTTACTAGAAATAAATTTGATAATATTTAAATTGTTTAAAAATGGATTCGGTTGTTTTTACTGCTGTAGAATGTAAATTGAGAACTTTTACAGAATCTTAAGGTCTAATACATTTATTGAATTAAAGATGTGACGTGTGCCAAGTACCCCAGCCCTAAGATTGTTGGTCCGGCCGTAGCCTGCACCGCCCGCAGCAAGGTTGTGCACTCTACTGGTGTGTAGTGTGCGCCTGGTCACCGGAGCGACATGGCGCAGAGCAGACGCAAGGGCACGTCGGCGCAAGTGCAGCTGGTGATTGCCATGGCAATGCAGGACGCCGCGGAGGAACAATTAGGGTAGTTACATTGAATTGGGACATTTGAAGGACTATTTAAAGACGTTGTAGTGTTTTGATAATTAAAATATTTATGATTGTTTTGTGTTTATTGTTATATCATCTCCCTGCAAGGTAATTTGTAGTTATTTATTTCATTTTTCCATCAAGGGCTTTGGCCATATCATTTTACCAGGGTTTTATGTTGCAAGTGTGTTGATGTAATCTTTATGAGGTCCATTTATTGTTAATGAGTCATTAGTTCACTTTTGCAAGTTATGCCATAAAGTAGTCCCGTTTCGGCGCGAGGGTGAGTTGAGGCGAGCCTGCGTCGCCGAGGGGGAAGTCAGTCAGCACGAAGCATCCACTGGAGGTGGCGGGCGTGTGTTAGGCTCCGGTAAGCCACCTCCACTCCCCGGTGGATTAAAATCGCCCCGGGGAGCTTAAAGTTTCACGTAAGGTCTTAGTTGTCGAGAGACGTTTTCTGTTTCACCGCACGGCCGGTCACGATAGCCGAGAGTTTTGTATCAAGTTCCCTCAGAGAAGAGTTTGTAATCGTAAACGTAATACATAACGTGTTTTCAAGTCAGTTTGTTTATTATGACCGCATCATGCATTTAAGGGGACGGGTCCTGAAAATACCTGCTCAACCAATACGTAAGTTCTATTTTTCAATGTAATCAGCCTGGTTTCACATTGTATGGGCATGTGGGAGGCCCTGACAGCCCACATACGCGAGTGTCAAGAGTCAGGCATTTCCCCGTCGACAATGGTGTATAGTCGCCCTACCGGCTATCGCTTAACGAGCACCAATCATCTGGAGTAATTCGCAATGAGGCAGAGAACAACAGCCATCAGTCATGATCATCGGCAAGAGATTTGGTCCGGGTGGACGGCCCGCAACCCCGAGATCGAAGAAGACTATCATCACTTTGACGTCACCTCGCCGACGTCTGGCGCCACCGGGTAACCACCATCCAGACCTCACTTTCACTACCACTGAAAACATATTTCCATCATATCCACCGTCCCACAGCTGTCACATGGTATTCATGTTTTGTAAAGAGAAAAAGAAATTCCCGCTCTTCCCTCCAATCAAACAAAACGGAAAACTGGAAAAGCCATTCTGAATATCAGAAACTGTCCTAATTTTCCGAACGAGCTAAATTTCGCGTCGAATTTATTGCTCATTAAAGAGTGAGCGTAGCCGTCAGATGTAGTTTGAAAATACGCCAACAGATAGCGCTAAGAACAATTTTATTTTTGGGAATTAAACACATTATACACACTTGAATATTATTCAGTGAAGTTCATACAACAATTATGTTCATACAACAAATGAAACATAGTACCAGTTAGTTGTATGTACACTACCTTCTTCAATAATATTGGTATTAAAAATAACATGTGTGTAAAGTGTTTCCAATCAAACAAAACTGTTGCACTTTTGAGTTCAGAGCTGGACTGGAGATCCAGATGAAGTTCATTTCGAACCGCCGAAATCGGGGGTTAGAAATCTCGATCCGAGATCAGCAGCCATCATCGACAAATGTAGTTTGAAAATATGCCAACAGATAGCACTACGGGGCTGCTCGCTCGCTGGGAACTGCCCGCGACTTGAGGACCAGCGAAAGCGAGGCGCATCTGCGAGTGCGATAGGGCCATGGCAGCTCGGGCGCGGCGACTATCCTCAACTCGCCGCGTCCCCAGATGGCGGATAGGGGATCCCCAGGCTCTGGGGTGGCTGGAGATAAGCAAATACCAGCCCGCGAACCAACTGGCCGGTGTGAGAGCGCCGTCGTCGTGGACGTCGGAACCTGGGCAGCTCAGTGCGAGATGGAGAAGCGCATCTGCTGGAGGTGGCTCAACGATCAAGGCGGGGAGGAGGATCTGGAGGTGCTGAAAAATGCGAAGTGTAGCGATCCTCACTGTTGGATTCTGCGGGCTGCCGACTGCGGATGCGTGATGAATGGATTGGAATGCATCGGGCCTTGGAAGCACCCCGATGTCAGCGTTCACTCCCGGGCCAGCGGCTTTGCCACCACTGCTGGTAGGTCCCGGATGTCTCGCGTTTCCCAGACCGACAGACTATTTTGGAAGATGGGGAGCGGGTGACTCCCCGATTGCTGGTCTCTGCCTTCGCCCATGGAGTGGAGATCCTGATGTCGGCGCGGAAGAGGGAAGATGGAGTAGGTGCCATAGCTGAGTTGTCCGATTTTCCGACGCACTCGACAAGAAGCAGGGGCTGCATCCTCAGTTGCTGTCGGTACTGCAGTGCTGGTTTGCCTACACGGCAGTATTGACACTAGCTGAACATCAAGGGCGCCAGCACCCACACGATGATTGGCATCGACGCGGACGATGTTCTGTCGCCGCAATAAACACCAGCTGCGCTCTCATTTCATTTCACACCACATCAAACCAACAGAAGTATTTCTTCCCGAACTAACAAATACCCTACTTTATCCAGCCCTAATCCAATTAAAAGTAATTGCATTTCTACACTTCGCGACTGTTGCATAGATTTCCCTCTCCGCTTTGCCTGGTTCACTATGATCTCCCATCTAGACCCATTCTTCTTTCGGGGTGTGCACATGGCTACAATTGCGGCCATAGCACTACAACCCTGCTTAGCAGCGATGCATGCACCCATTATAATAATTAAACCCGACCTAAGGCGTGTAGGGCTTGCTCTGAGACGCATCCCATTCTCCAACTGACTTAGCTACTAACAAGCATGCCGGAGGGCACACAGAACTGTGAAGGTGCTCAAGCTGGCATAGCGGGATGTGGGGGCTCGCCAGAAAAAGAATTCAGTTCATTCAACTAAATTATATAGTATAACATATAAGTCTTAAGAGATAATGTCCACAAAAAGGTATTAATTGTCTCCGAACCTCAAATTAAACAGTTGCATTATAACGTCACGAAATGAGAGCCAATCACATACAGTGTTTCAGCTCAATCCTGGTTTTGAACCGAGATCAGGTGATCTACGATCAGAACTCGGCCGTTCGCGCTGGTGCAACACTCTTACATTGAACTCGGATCAAACTGATGATCATCTTTGAACCAAGATCTTATGATCTTGGTTCAAGGCTATTAACGGTGCAACCGGCCATTAGCCGCGATACATGCGTCTCTTTCAAACATAATAAACCCGACGTAAGGCGTATGATGCTTCCCCTGAGACGCATCCCATTCTCCAACCGTCTTATGCCCGGCGCGCAGATAACAATGGTGCAACAGCCAAATGCTCTGAACTAGGATCAAACCAGAATTTGAACCTAGATCATTGCTGAACCTCAGTAGTGCAACCGGGCATTAGCTACTAACAAGCATGCCGGAGGGCACACAGAACTGTGAAGGAGCTCACACTGGCGTAGCGGGATTTGGGGGCTCGCCAAAAAAAAAAAAACCTGAATGGACTATAAGGGCCTGCCTACATTCGGCCGTTCTTTTGGACGTGTCCGAAACTCGGCGTCAAGTGACGTCACATTGACCATTGTTGACAATTGACGCAAACCGAATATGGTCTACAAATGTGTTGTCCGAAGTGAGCTTTCAGAATCTGACACTAGATCGCACTAAATTCTGCATATTACTCGTTGTTAGAGAGTGATTTTTAAATTTGCTGTATTATTGATTATTTAATATTTACGAAATGGGTGATTTGAATATATATTTACAATTAACGCATTAACGGTTTTATTTTAAATAAGCTGGCCAACTGAAATATAATGAAGGCTTCACTAATTATTTATTACCGTTTCATACTATTTGTTTTTAGAAAACCCACCTTGCACATCCATTGTTTACGTTAATAGCGTAAACATTTCAAGAAAGCGCGCGAAAGTATTTTAAGCCTTTTTCTTTTTTTATCGGCTTAGGACACAAATTCAGACAAAAGTTCGGTTTTCCGAATGCTTCAAATTGGGACATAGGTTGACTTGAGACACGGCAGCTTGGGACAGCGCCATGACGTCAGATGGTCACGTGCACCAATCATCGTGTCCTTGTCCTAACACACAGGTTGGGATAGCGCAATTGTAGACAGGCCCTGACAGTGGCGAAGTTCAAGGAGCACCAACGCCAACCGACGTGTAATGCCCGGTTGCACCATCGTGGTTTGAAACTCGATCCGAGATTGGATCTAAGATCAACATAGAAAACTGTTGCACCATTCGAGTTCAGAGCTGAACTGGAGATCTAGATAAAGTTCATTTCGAACCACCGAAATTGGCAGCCTTCGTCAACAGATGCAGTGTGAAAATACGCCAGCAGATAGAACTACGTTCGATGGTTTCCTTGGGAAATTAAAACAACATTATGCGCACTTGAATATTATCCAGTAAAATTCGTACAACAATAATTCCCTTAAAACAGATAAAATATCGCACATCTAGTTTTATCTATAGAGAAAAATATGCCTACTTCCATGACGTCATATATTGTACGTTTTATATTATGAACCAATAGCAAAATTTGTCCCATACTTAATATCGATCTGTTACTTTGGAACCAAGATCGACGAATCGGAGATCCAGAATCATGAAATTTCGTTGGTGCAACACTTTTAGATTGGAACCAAGATCAAACCGGGTCCTGGTTCGGAACTAGGATCATTCGATCTCGGATTGGGGAAGATGTTGGTGCAACCGGGCAGAAGTGACGCTTTCGCCAGAGACAGCAGTTCTTCAAAGGGCAGTCAACAGGTTGGAAGCTGATGCGTTGCGCGGGCGGTTGGTCGGTTCTCTACCCAAGGTCTCTCCCAGGGTGTCTGCAAGACAAGGACGCAGGAGTCTCCCATCTTATCCTCATCCCCCCTCCTTCTCTATCAACCACACGAGAGTAGAGCGCGGCCCAAGTGGAGAGTACATCTCAGTCGCCATTCTCTCCGAAACACGACTCGACGCTCCACGTCGAATCCATTGCGAGTTTTATCTCTACCCCTCGCGCGCTCTTCTGTCAGCAGGCAGCTGGAAGGTGTTCGTTGTAGCTTCGATGATTGTTTCGGTAAATATTTCGAGCACCATGCTTGATGCGTGCTAGCGATTTAACTCTCTCGTAAAGCAATATTTTGAATTGGGGGCATCGAATGACGCAGGTATTAGGCCAAGGAAGTAAAACCAGGATCTTAAGTTTTTACCCAAGAAAAAGTTGAGCTCGTACGACTCATAATATCGTAGTCTTGAGAACCGATGAGTATGGAGCAACGCCGGGATTTGAAAGGGCTGGAGATCCCCGAGAAAACCCGCCGACAAGCGGCATCGTATGGCACGATTCCCACGTGTGAGAATCCGGAAACGACTCCTCCTAGAATCGAACCCGGTTCACCTTGGTGGGAGGCGAGCACTTTAGACACTGAGCCAGCGCTGTCCCATTAAAAAAATGATATTTACAGTGATAAATTGTTATTCTCCTAAACACGTTCACTAACTAACAAAACAGTAACATAAAAATAACGCAAGGCTTTGCTTATTTACTGTGCTCTGGTATCAGTTACTGAAAGCTATATTGCTATTATAGGAACGTACCTCATAATGTCCGGATGTTCACGTGAACAACATCAATGGCAAACGGGCTATCAATGACAACTGGGCTGCAGTGTAGATAAAGTGCACACACTGAGAAAATGTTGCGTTGAAACAAAGTTTTTTTTTTTTTTGGCGCACCAAATGCATTGTTTGTATAGGGACAGTGAAATAATTTTTTGTCGAAAGAAAACTATTTTGTTGTTCTTATTTGGTTATTACCAAACTAAGATTTGGTTGGTGCAAGTAAAGATTTGTTTGGTTCTACGTAGATTTAACAGTTTCAAATTTAAAATAATTGGAGTCCGTTCCAGATTTGGACCGAGTTACCTTGCACCCGAGTGCTGCTCCCTATCTACCTTAGTTAACGTATCTGCTGAGGAACCACACATGTTTTCAAATACTTGGATTTGAAATACCGGACAACGTGCGTAAAAAACTGTTTCCAGTTGTACAGCTTTACTATTTAGTCTCCTGCCGAACTTATTTTATTACGATGTTTATACCATTATTAAGCATCAATATATGCAAAGTCAAACACTTATACTATCCTAATTGCGAGAACAGTTACAAACAAGCTATCGAGATGTGTTTTATGGAACGAAATCAAATTAGTGGCCAAACAAATGTATATAGTTGATTCAACTACGTATTTTGTTGACAGTCAAATGTTTTTGGCCCGACACAGGGGTTTTGTTTATTCAAACGTGTAGTTTGTTAGATGAATTATAATGATTTTGTTGATTTCAAGTTTTGTTTAATCAACAAGTTATTTTATCCGGGTAACTGAATTTGTTTTTGGACCTATACCAACAATTAGCACTTTTGAAAGCTCTGCTTAAGATCTACTTACATGCACGTTGAGTATTCTTCCACCATATGTAAAATTAACATTACCAGGAGCCTCATTAATTTATTCATGCTTTGGTTAAGTGATACTGAGGAATTACTTTTTTAGAAAAGTAAATATTTTACTAATCTGCTAATTTTTACACTTTGATATATTGCAAAAAAAAAAAAAAAGTTATGGCAAACTGTCACCTAACGCCATTTATTTGACGTTAAGATATGGAACTACTTTCCCTCCATCGTTACCAACTTTACTGGGTGCATGTCACTCAGTGCGCCCGTAAAAATGTATGCAGGTAGGAGCAGTGACATTTTTCAAATGTTGATTTCAAAATGGCTCACTTTACCGTGAACAGCCTTTCTTTTGTTGGCATTAACAAAAACTTTTTCTCGGTGTAGAGGCGAAATAGCTGGCACATTCCTTTGAAGTGGGCGTAACCATTCCCTGATTGCCTGCTCGAAGTTCCGGAACGGCACTTCTCTCTGATTGGCTACTGCATGCAGCGAAATATTTCCTGTTGGCCGGCTGTCCGCTGGCGAGTAGATTACCGGACGCTGATTGGCGTACGGCGTAGAGGAAAAATGACATAGCAGGTGCGTCCAGAATGCACAGTTCTGTTAGTACGACTATCATAAACGACGTGGATACGATCTGAGGTTGGTGAACTGTATGTAAACAAGGGCTTTAAGGCTCTATTTCTCGTTTTTTGACGCGAATACGTCTTTAAAATCGCGACCATAGCGGAGGCAATCCAGAAAATCCGATGATAACCAAATCGGGGGATAGCGTTTGGCACTGCAGCTCCGAATCTATCGTCTACAGTCTGTTGAGCGTACCGGGACCCAAACCTGCGCCAATCCGGTAGGTGTGACTTACATCGGCCATGCTGTTGAGGTCATGGCACTGACGGCGGAAGGCAGGGCGATTTGCAGAGTGGCAACGATGTCATCAGGGCGACTATAAATTGGCGTACAGTTTCGGGTCAGCCCCCCACTCTGTACTATACTCAGACGTGACGGACTCCAGGGCAGCGCTTCTGCAAGCCGGTGAGCAGGAGACACCGGACGGCGAATGACGTCAACCTGTCAGCTGCGAGGGCACCTGGATCATCCCACGACGGAGGAGCTTCGTGCGTGGTCGAGATATCATTCAGTGGTAGGTGAATCCCGTTTCCCAGTGAAGGTCGTCAGTTAGGGAAAGCTATGCGCAGCGAATTACGAGTATATATATATATATGTATGAAAGCGAGTTAGTATCTCCGCTTTAATAATTGTCCTTTTGCTTGAAGACACTGTTCTGAAGCTTCAATCAAGAAAGCTGCTAGAAGTCATATTTGTTGTTATTTTGTCCGTGTAGTATTCAATATTTAATTGTAAACCAAGCTGAGAATAAATGTGTAGTTTTGTAATTAATTGAATTATCATTTGACGTCTACCAGCTCGCACCCTAGGTAATTATATAGTTAACTGAGAGTTATCTTAGTAGAGTTTGTGAGTACTTTAGAGTCTGGTCGAGGGATCAGAACAATTCGAAATTCAGTTACACTACTCGATTCCCATAGGTTCGAAGAATATGTTACGTTGAGGACTACGAAGCATCGCAAGCCCTGGAGGGGGAGGGGGGGGCGCAATTTTGAGTTCGTTTCGCTGCGCCCTGGAGGGGGGGGGGGCTGCGAATACTTCCGCGTAGTAGGGTCATAACTTCCGCGTAGTAGGGTCTATAACTTTTGACTATGAATAGCTACGACGCACGTTTAAATTTCAATCGACAGCTCTCGTCAAGATCAATCGATTGTGTGTATAATGACATTTGTGTGGCGTGATTATGGTGAAATTGTATGAGTTTGATGTAACAGTTTAAGAAAACTTAACACTTTGTAAACTATGCTCGAGTGTAGCTCAAGCAGAGCTAATTTGAACATTTCTTTTTGTTGTTCAGAACAAAACTCACATGGATGTGCAGTCTTTGTTCAGCTAGTGTTTAACACGATCTCACAAGACCACGACAGCGCAGTAACAATGATATTTCGAACGATAGAATTAATTTTTATAGCCACTCAAAGGGACATGATTGGCTGTAAATACTGTTATACGAAAAAGGGCATTTGACCGGGTCATTATCAGCTCGGCTCTCCATTGGTTGATGACCGGCCAATAATAAACGCTGTAAAGTACAGGGTAGTGTCCGGTGTGGTATGGAACAATAGGGCGATGGTGAGTTCTAACACAGGCACTAACAGAACAGGTGTTCTTGGAGAATTAGATATAGGTGACTCCCTTCTAATTTGTCTCAAGTGGCAGTCAATGTGTGGAGACCTCAATATTTTAACACATTGTTGGCCTAACCTCGTCAGAAAGCCAAGTCAAAATACAGAACTCGTACACGGTTGGAAAGAGAATCTCAAAAGCAATGCAGTGATGCCCATAAAACCCCATATGATAGAGTGAAGCGGTGCCAGGAACGTAGAAAAAAAACCTCAAGGTGTCCGAGCGCGTCAACGTAGACACATTCACGCAAAACAAACGGCCGTGTCCCCAACACAGCCAAACCCAATTTTCGTGTTCAGTACTGTTATCCCATGACAGATATCTGAATCGCAGTGGTGAATGTGCAAAGTTCTCCAATTAGTAATTCACCCCCATTGCACAATTCATTCTAAGATCATAATTTATTACTGTTTAAAAATTATGCTTAAACAATAATGACTAGGGAGGACGGAAAATTGCGAAAATTTTTTGAGTCAACATATCCTCGAAAACACTATAACTGGTTTATCCTTATATAACTGGATGGCCAATAGTTTGCTTGGCTAAGCTCTTTGCAGCCCAATTAAAAACGTTCTGCTTAAGAGTATCAGAATTATCATTGGCCCAGTTAAATGGGATAGTAGCTTCATACATGCATGACAGCCAATAAGAAGAGAAAACTGTCATAAATGTGTACAGTACGTTGGATCCTAGCAAACAGTCAACTTTTCCCGCGATTAACCATTATCTCTGATAATGACCTTTGCGCATAAAATAGACGACTGAAAGTAATGAAAGTATGCGTTTTTAGCGTACTTTGCAACGAAAATATAGGCTTACGACGTCAAATCTCTGTCTATGTAGGTAGGTAAGGTTTAAGGTATCGTAGACAGCGAGGTCATTAGAGACGGAGCAAGTATCTCAGGCATGCAGGAACGAGTAGGAATCGGCCATGGCCTGTGTTATAGGAATCGGCCATCTTAGCATTCGTCAGAAGGGATTTCGGAAAACCATGGAAAACCGAAACCAGGATGGACGGACCCGGATTCAATCCGAGGTCCCACTGAATGCGAGTCCAAAGTTGAATCCCTGCACTCTAAGAAGTTGTTCTTAAAATCACTACACCAATGTATACGAATAGTGGGAACGTGCGAATGGTAAACTATTGTCCCATACAGCCATGTTACTGGTCCTACATTCGCTCAAGAAACAGTAGAATGCGTAGGCACGTCCCCGACGTTGTACAGTAAACGACGCTCAAAATTCCTATATATTTGCAATCTGACATGTGGTAATATTTCCATACGGTGTATAAATTGAAAACTTCCGCTATAGTTTAGGAAGTTTACCAAAAAAAATTTCACAGTGTGCGTTACCACACTAGATCTCTGTACATGTGTTTAAGTGTGCACTCTTCCAAAAAAACTTTAAAGCCATTCACTGATCTTCGCCATACTTTGAACTTCCATAGTACTTAGTAAGAATATACGACTTATATACTTTATTACCATACTGGATGTTTATTTTCAAGCAGCTGTCATTTAAAATTGTTGTTTGCTACGTCATTTATTCGAAACTATTCAACCGTTTTAAATTAAATCTAGAAAATCCAACAGAACACACCATTAGCATTAAATTCAGAAATTCGTGTTCCATTTGTCTGCAATTTTGGAAGTTCAAAATAGTGCTCTTACGTCATATCTTGGGAACTGCTCAGACTATTACCGCAAAATACAGCACAACGTAGTTATTGTAGTAACTGAGATTTAAAAGGCGTGCTTTTAGTATATCAGTCAATTATTTTTTAATTAACGGCAATATAAAAATTTTAAATTACAAGTACTTATCGAACCATTTGACTCGTTTCATTGAAACTTTGTTCACTGGCTGCACATACTGCGAAGAATAAACGCTAATATAGGGCCCGTTATATCGCTAAAATGAAAGATAGAATCAATTGAAAATAAAATCTTACATCATATTTAGAATACCACTCAATATATTCCCGCCAAATTTAACATACATTAAAACGTACCGTAACTCGCTCTAAACATAAATATTTCTTAACATATTATTCGTTAATACTCAAAACTGACGCCACAACTATTTTAGGTCAGTGTAGCACCATATTCATCGAATCCTGTGGTCAGTTGTAACCCAACTTGGTATCCTGACAGTACCTATTACTAGCATGCAGTAGGTACACACTTAACCTGTTTATTCTGCGTTATGCAAAACAGCCTTACCTTCAAAGTATTACTTTTAGACTTCATCTCCTGATTTGCTTAATCCATACACACCATATTTGGCAATTTTTACGCTGTCGTAAAACTTATGATGTAGGTATATTAGAAACATGTTTTCAAACTGTTGATCATATAAATATTTTATATTTGTCATACCGAGTCAACTTTGTAGTATGTTGACAGGTTATACACGTGATTATTTTATTAATTTATTCTTATATTTTGGTTTGTATATATCTGAGATAGATACAATATCACAGTTTAGATACTACCAAGAACCTTAGAAAATTGACGAACTGGTAGTTTTGTTAGAGACAATATGTTATAAGAAATTTCAAAAGAATTACTCATACATTTTTTAAATTTTCTACATCTTTTTCTTTTATGCAATATGTTCTTGTGTCTATGAAACAATTAAAGCAATTTACAGCCTACTTGGCACGCTGGAAGATCTTCTTGTTTGCATTAAGTATACACACTGATAAAATCTTTCGTGCAACTTGTTATTGTATGTTGCCAGAAAATTAAACTAAATTTTCTACCTCAGCAACTTCTCAAAGAATACCTGTCACGTTCTGCAAAGAATCTGTAATACTTGACACTACCTCAACATTTTTGTATTGTAGACTTCTCTTCAGCACGCTAATATTGAGTTAAATTAATCTAGTGGTATGGCATGTGTCATATAACACTATAACACACTATAACATATATGGCATATAACAAGATCACCACTTCGAACTACCGACAACTTAAAAAAATAAAATTTAAAAAAAGGACCGAAAAAAATTTGAAATGTGTTCTTTTTAACTCTTTTTCCTGGTATCAGCAAAAACTGTTGAATGGATATGGCTGAAATGTTCTCTGTAAGGTAGGTCATAAACCAAATTAATTACTACGGCAATATATAGCCACGCTACATTGACAGAGAGCTGGGAAATACAAATGTCACCGCTACATATAAATTATGAGCTGAGTTGACGTCCTACAACAACGATCGTTACATAAAAGGTCAGGAAATAAAAGCATTTGTAAATTTTACACATCGTTTGTGATGAGATACGTACAGAAATCGGTCATCGGTAAGCGGTCATTTGAGAGGCCATGCCTTTCGAGAGTCGAGCTATCGTTTGACAGACGTAGAATAACAAAACTCGCGAAACTGTAGTCGATGTTTTATTTAACGACCGGTGCTGTTCAAGATAACAAGGGACCGCGGTGGCTAAGTGGTTAGCCTGTTCGCCTACCGCCAAGGTTCAATCCCCGGCTGGGTGACTCCCGGATTTTCGCACGTGGGAATCGTGCCGGGCTATGCCGCTGATCAGCGGGTTTTCTCGGCTATCTGCCGTTTTTTCCGCCCCCTGCATTCTGGCGCTGCTCCATTCTCGCCTCATTTCACCCTTATCGGCTCCCAAGACCTCGTTATTAAGAGCTGCCCAAATCTGTGAACTCAGCTCAAAATTACGGTATCCTAACTATGTATAAGCACGAAACACACACGCATTGACGCAGAATAATGGGTATAATTGTGGGCCAAGTTTCATTGATTTCTATTTAGCGTCAAAAATATTACACGGCCAATGGCGAATGGCTACACGTGACGAATGGCAACTCAGTTGGTTTCCCTATATGCAGGACAGCTTACCATCACTCTAAAGGACGCGGTACTTTACACAACTTTAAACCCTATTACACAAGAGCGTTTAAGTTTTTAGCATTCATTTCTGTGGACAAGAAAATTTACTAAATTCTTAAGTCATTCAATTTGCTAATAACTTTGCCCTTTTCAAATAATTTGGTTTTGTATAATGCTTCCTAATTTTATTAGGATATTTTTCCGTCGGTTACAATTTCATTTCTGTTAAATTTGCACTGTCCCATGTAATAATCTCCTAACACAACCTGGAAGAATTTATCGCCATAAAAGGTTGTTTCTTGTTTCACATACAACCACGGCTTAGAGTGTGATGAAATTATTATACGATATGAAAACACTTCGTTATATTGCTTACATATTAGTAAAAAATTGTATTTCCTAAGGGCCTAGAATGTTGAGTTAACCTTTTTATACAACAAAACATTTCGGCACTGATAAAAATAACAACTTATTATGCCAGTTAATGGGTTTTTTTTATGTTGCGGCTGCTGGTATATCATAGAGGTTGAGCTTCTCCACCTTGAAAATATATTTTGTGTTGTCGGTAGGGAGGGGGGGAGGGGGGGTGCAGCAATCCTCTTGGGCCTCCTGGAGTCGGCGCCTACGCCCACATATAAGGATTCGAACCCGGAACGACGAGGCTGCCTTGGCCTTGTATACAGATATTCCTCCCCTTCTTACTCACACGTGATCGTCTGCAGTAAAGCATCTTGGTTGTCGACGAACAGCTAGTAAACGATTCTACGCCGGTAAACACGCAACGTGTTTGTGACGACTCACCAACCACCACTGGATTTCACAATACCAGGAGTGGTTACATATTCTAATAAGTTTCGCAAGTAGAATGCGAAGATAAGAGTGAGTACATAAGAAAACGCATTAGGCCTACTGTCGTTAATTGACATCGCCTCATTGTGAAACGTACTATGGAAAATTGACCAGGCAATGTTAGTTTGTCAATACGCAGAGAAAACGGAGGTTTGGTTCAAAAGAACACTCTCAGAATGGAATAAATCTGCTTCCAATGGTTTAATGGGTAACTCAAAGGGTGTTGGTGATGAGAGGAGTGGCAGCATATTTATAGAAGTTTCTATGTGCTAACATATAGTTCGGAATATCAATAATTTTGAGTCTATAATAACAAATTATATTTTAACAATCTCTAAGTCCGCATAGTTTCTTAATACCAATAACTAAGCACTCAGAGGTTAGCGGTAGTTGCCCATTATTGACAATTCTCCTCCCCAGTTTCTTGAGTATATAATATATATATTACAATAAAGATATTTTAGAAATTAGTTATTTATTCTGAGGCCATACCCTCGTCCTACACTGTAGGGCAACGCAAGGTATCTTTTCCCATGTAACCGCGACCAAATTTCCGTACACCAAAACCCCTCCATATTGAAGGAGAGATTGGTTACAAAACTACAAAAAAAAAAACACACACACAAGCTCTTTGGAAAGGTGGAATATATTTTATGATCAAAGCTACAATCATTATGCTCTAAGCAAAATACCAAAGGAATAACAAAGAAATAGCAACAATACTTACATATATACATTAAAAGGCTGATATTTTTAAAATACAATTCTGAGCAGAAACCACCTTAAAGTTCGGGCATTTTCAAACTATCATGCCACTACCCATTTTAGGAATTAAATTCGGAATAAAATTTTTAAAGGGAATTTGCCTTGACATCTTCAAACAAAAAAACACAGGCTGCAAAACCAGGGAACACGACAGCCTTAATTTTTACATTTCTCTTTTAAATGTTTTTTTATTACACAATATTCTACATAATTTATGACTGCTCTTGTCATTACTGTAATCATTTTTGTCATGGGAAGCTAAGTGATTTTAATTGAAAGGATTCTACATTTTTAACAGTATTGTTTTTTTTTCTTCCTGGTTTAGCTTCAACATCCTAGCAAACAAAATTTACTTCTGCAAGTAATTTTGACAGCAACTGCCCAATTCTCCATTACTGGCTTTATGAGACCTACATTTTGAATATACGATTACTTATCTTAGGATTGGTTTCATCCCCAGCAGTCATCAGTCTCTCCCGACACAAGATGCTGCGGGTACTTAGATACTAAATCAAAACTAGGGGTGAACCACGAGAGGGGGTTACAATATTACCCTAGCCAATAGGAACGAGTTGCAGGTCGAGTAATTCTCAGAATTTGCGCATGGAACGCCGTCTATTATATTTAGAATTACGGCACGCGCTCCCTGTAGGCTCAACGACGCTAGCGCTCCAGGCGCGAGCATGACGAACTATGGATGGCTGCCATGTTTCCCAGTCTGTTCCCAGCAGTTATGCTAGTCAGATGTCCGTGTCGGGATCTGCAAGCGAACTTCACGTATACGTTACTGTTAGTAGATTACGCACTGCTAGATCGTGTACACAATAAGTAACAGTTTATTTATAAGTATAAAAAAAGTATTTCATAATAATTTTGTCGTGAAACGATTTTGCGTCGTGCAATTTAGCAAGCCGGCGGGCAAAGGCAGTCAACTAGGAACGTGTAGACGGGCTGGAATTTTTTTTCCCCGTGCATAATGAGACGTACCGGTCTCAATCCTCAGTAAATTATTTCGTATTTAGTTTCCTTGACAGCAGCCCACAAATAAATGAAAACCGAAATAGGAAAACGAGAAGAACACATATAGGACGAAGAAGAAACACAAACAAGAAGATAAACGAGGAAAAGATTACCCAAAAGGTGAACGATATAGACGCGACTGAGGATTATTATAATGCAATCTAAAGGTAACGCCACTTTAATGACATAAAAAAAAAACATTTTTATGCGTTGTATCGTTGATAAGTTTATGTAAATGTATTTGTTTTAGTTCGAAGTTTTTTATTTTATCCATGCATACATAAATGCAATTTCCGAAGGTAATGTAGTAATATTATTTTTCGTGTCCACGAAAACGGGCTCTATCCGCCGGTGTCTTGCCAAGTTAGTTACCTCCATTAATCTCCCCTCCACCTCTCGCCTTTTTTTTTTTTTTGTTTTATTATCTCGCTTCTCGAATCACAGCCTCTGACGAGATGTTTTCGTGCAAGCGCCGTAACTTGGCGGGAAATTGCCGCTGCCGTAGAGAGATAGGGAATTGAATTTCCGGCCAGCCTGGCGTAGCAGTCGTCTACTATTAAAGGCGAATGTTAGATATGTGCCGAGTTATAGTTCTGCGAATTTATGTTTATAATATTACAGGCAAGGTCAAAGTATTCCTTGTAAAACAGTTTAAAAAATTAAAAACAACAACATTTTTTAGTATTGAAGAAAATTGAATGTTTTAAACTTTTTTATTTAAAAAGCCGTATAAACAACTCTAATGTTTATTATTTAACTAAAAAAGTCATAGTTTCAGATGAGATATAAACTCTGCCTAGACACAAATTTTTTGCTTGTAGGAAGTTGTAACAGTAAAAAATTAATCATTTTAATATACACTGTATGTGGCAGCTTTCAATCTGCCAAAGAATATATTATTCAAATTAGTTTTTTGTTATGTTAATTTTCGTATAGTTAGAAATTGTCCGTATAGTGGCATTCTGCAATTTTTCTAGAAAACATAACAGCTGACGAATTATTTATTTGTGTGTCCGGTAACGAACACTTAGCTGTGCAATTAAGGGGTAATGTTAGATATTTTCCGAGTTCTAGTTCTCCGAATTAATTTTATAATGCTACATGTAAAGTCAAAGTTTTTCATGTAAAAATAATTTAAAAAATAAGTTACCATGAAATATTTGATTATTGAAGAAAATTATATGTTTTTTAGTTTCTTTATAGAGAGCTGTATAACTAACACTGATGTTCATTTTAGAAGGGAAAAAATGTCTTAGGTTCAAATGGGATATGAACTCTGCCAAGACATAAAAGTTTCACTTGTAGAAAGTGTAAGCGTCACATAAATAATTATAACAATCACTTTTTGCGGCAGCTTTCAATCTGCTAAAGACTGCATTATTGAAATGATTTTCGCGAATGTTACTTTTCGTATTGTTAGAGATTGACCTCGTTGTGGCATTCTGCCGTGTTTACAGAAAATATAACAGCTGAACAAATTTTTATTTGTGTGGCCGGTAGCGAACACTAAGCTGTGTTTGTAAACACTACGGCAACAACGATATAGTCCCGGGTTTCATGTCGTTTGCCGTAAAGATACCTCTGTTTGCTGCAGCGCTCTGCACGACGACACGACGGAACTACAAGGACTGTACTCGTGATGTCTTCGAACAGCATTGCCAGTTCGCTTTCGAGTGTCCACTGACACGGGCGTCGTGCTATAGAGAAAATAAAGTACTAGCCTCGGATCTCGGGCGATAAGTTGCTGGCATCAGCAGAGGCAGCCTTTGATATATTTACATTTTCTTTCAGTACGATACACGCCTTTGAATTTTACTCAGCCAGTTATGCTTATATAAAGTATTCTCACAGGCTCCGAGGTGAAATATTTAATTTTAATTTGCAATAGGCATCTCAGCCGACACACCTAACGTAATTTACGTATTCACGTGTGGCTATGGAAATTAAAAAAAAAATAAAATGAGCAGCGCTCGGTCACTAAACAAAGCACATCTCAAAACCAACTTAGTTTGAAAAGCTGTAAGCTAATATTGGTTTGAGATTACGTTCGTGCTCTAGCGAAATGGCACCTTATATGCGGTTTCTGTATCTTGTTTACGGGAGAAAATGACAAAGTATTGGCAAGAACGTAAGCAGAAGCACTGATAAGTAGAGTAAATTATATTTATTTGCTACTTAGTATTATTTGTATTTGTTACCAAGTATTAAAATTCCCCGTTATTTGAAGAAACTAATGCTGTAATCTCTGAAACATCGTGTGTTGAGAAGCGATGTTCCCGCTCGTTTGAAACAGTAAACAGGCTTTTCTAAAGTTGATTTGAAGGGACCATGTTCTGGCAGAGTTTGCACACAGAATGTTTCTACTTATATTTTATGTCTAACGGAATTCAGTACTTGTGCGATATACCACAAACAGGCCTTTCATATTGATAAAATCATAATTGCTTTAAATTAGGATACGTGTTATTATATCGAGAAGGAAAACCGGGAAAAGTCAGGAAATTTCGTGTGATGGGGAAAAATCAGGAAAATGTCAGGGAATTTTCACCTGGGTCAGAAAATATGTAAATAATTGCTACTCTACCAAAGCGGTAGTTGCGTGATCCTTGAATTAATATTGCAATGGGGGTGAATTACAAGATGGAGATTTTTGGGCATTCGCCATTGCGATGCAGATATCTGTCATAGAAAAAACAGGACTGAGCACGAAAAAAAAAACTTAAAAAAGACACGCAACCTATGGACGAGAAAATACATATACGCAAACAACACTAGGAAATTCCAAGAGAGAATAGAGTCAAAAAACAGAACATCAACTAATAACGAAAAATACACAGAGACCAACACAGGCAAGAAACTTAGTGACAAAGATAAGACAAAACTGACAAAATAAGTAAGAACAAAATAGGACAACCCAATAAAGAAAGACACTATACGAAAAAAAAACTACATACTACCACCACACAACACAACATAGACGACATGGGCTAGTTATCTACTTTCACAAATAAAACAAACACAACGAGGAAACTCGCACAAGAACAAATAGTAGTTTTCCCACGACTGACAGACTGTGACGTTTCGAGAACTGCAATCTGTTCCCGTCTTCAGGCAGCGACACACAGGGTCCGAGAACAGTCGCTCTGAAGCTCTGCTGAACTTCTACTTTCAATATATTCCTCCGCATCGTGCAAAGAAAGCTTGATCAAGTCTATAAAATTACGCCAAACAGAGAACGCATCATATTTTTGGGTGGTCAGTCTAATAATATTTTGCATACTAATTATTTAGGTGTTACTAACACAGCTATTTTCGCTCTTTTTCTATAAATGGTGATCATATATGGTGCATAATAATTGATGTATAAAATAAAAGTAAAAGTTCAATTTAAACTAAATTAAGAGAATTTTATGTTAACAGAATTATAAAATGCTTGTGATACATTACAGGTTTATGAAAACAAGTAAACACGTCACACAAGGGGTGATTTTTGAAAGGTTTCATTCAAAAAGTCTGAAGTTACCGCGAACAGACTGTACCAAAATATTTTCTGTGATATATCTTTGTTTGTGCGAATGCGCGTATCTCAGTAAATAAATGTTCTGGTAATATGACTTTTAATGAGAAAAAAACTAATTATCTAAGGTCACATAGTTTTGCCTTATCATATTATCATAGTAAATAATCATTAACTTATTAAAAAAAATTGCAATTATAGAGCTTGCCTGTGCAGTTTCCTGAAGGTGGACATCTGTCTAGAACGCCAAAGGGTGTAAATCCTTAGTAGGAAACGTTTTATTTGAATAGTTTTCAGCGTGTCTGAGAGGTATCTGCTTACAAATATTATGTAAGAAACGTTACACATGTGAATACAATTTCGAGCTGCTTCATTTGTTAAAGGATATTTATTTTATAGTGAAAATGTCTTAAACAGGCGTCTTAGCAACCATTCTTAGGCATAGATATTACGGTACAGAATCTATAAAGCTATATATGGACGTATGTTACACCATTATTTTTATTACTACAACGATAAATTATATGGTCGTTTCTGCAAATATCGCAGAGGCGTGTTGCCGATGGAGAGACTGCATGCGGGTTCAGTCACTTGCGCGTAGAGGCGATGACACACATGGTTCGCAAGCCTGGGACGCCCTTAACGCACCCGCGCTTCTCGAACCCATACAGGCGGCCACGTTAAGAGGTAGGGAAAAGGTACAACTGTACGTTTGTAGTTAAATATGTGGGCTTTCACTGTGTGATGAAGTCCCGCTGTTAAGTCCATTGGTGCAGGAAAATATTATATTGATATACTTTACGTCATAAATTATTTCACAGCGGATTTTTAAAACATTTTGTCTCTTCAAGACATAAATCACAACTTATAGGACCTTCTTACGTTGTTAGATATTCACTGTCGTCATTATTCTCGGAGCACTGATGGAAGCAAAGAAATAATTTTTGTTTTGTTGTCTGCAGTTAGTGCTCTGGGAATATTGACGGCAGTGGATATCTAACAACGTAAGAAGGTGCTAATAGTTGTTTATGGCTTGACGAGCCAGAAATTTTGAAAAATCCGCTGTGTAACAAGCTATCATAGAAATTATATAAATATACTGCTTCCATGCACCAATTGCCTTAAAGGGCCTAATTTTCGCAGCACAGCGCAACAACTGAAACGTTGAAAAAGCCAGTTCATCGCATTTTGCATGAGCATGAGCGCTGTGGCGTTAGGGGGGGCGTATTAGCGTTGCCTGTAACGCTCCCTCACTTCTGGACCATGGACGCGTAAAACAGTTTCAGGTAAGGGCTGTTCACGGTACACTCTAAATTTATAAATTTTTTTGTAAATTAACAAGAAAAATCCTTGGGAACCCAGTTGCCAAGAAAAACCTTTGTAAATCTAGAAAGTGTTTTCTTGAAAAATCTGCAAGATATTTATTTGTAATGTTACAAATGTGAACCTTGTACTATAACTGACATTATTGAGAAGTGTAAATAATTTTTTTTTCCTTGTAGAAAATAAATATGATGAATCAATAACACAAAATATCTAAAAATTATTTCAAAATACAATTTACAAAAAAAAAATTACACCTTGCCATCACGGGGACTAAAACCTATGCCTCTTCTACCATTAGCCAGCATCCTTAACCAAAATACCAGTTTGAGTTACGATCTTTAAACTTATTTTTATAGTAACCATACCTATTTTATTAATAATAATAGGTACAATTATTTCACTTTAAATATTCTGTTGTTGAGTTAAGAGATTCGGACGGCTCTTAGTAGCGAAATATTGAGAGCCGATTTAAGTGTTCTGTGTAGCTAGGAAACATTAAGAGTTAATGAATTATACGGTGACGTTTTATTAAAATTGTCGTTCTATTATGATTATTTGAGTTGTTTTAAGTGTTCTACGTTATTCAAATTTGCAATACATTTCTGCTTGCACGTAGATACGCTTTAAATTACCCATAGTTTTTTGCAGAAACAGCTAAATACGTTTTTGCGTTGAGTGTCGTAGCATTTTGCCAAAGCTCGTGGAAACGCGGCAGTATAGTATGGACCTTTCTTGAGATATATTACAAACATGGCCTTTGTAGTTTTACAAACGATTACTTTTACAAGAGAAATCTTTGTACCATTAAAAACATTTGTGAAATTACAAAGAATTTCTCAGCAAAAATTACAAAAAAATTTTTACAGTGTAAAGTGAGCACTTTCGATGCCCTGGTTACTTTTTCCTTTTAGCCATTTTTATACTGTAATCCCCTTTAAAATAAATATTGCAATGTAAGTAACAAACACAATGTGTATATTCCACCGCACTTGGAAGTTAACGTCTAACGCTAAAATATGATATATTTATTGACTATTATTCCAAATGATAGGGTTTTCAAAAGTTCCCACTTTACCATGAATAGCCTATACATAGCAGTGAGGTTTATTCTACTCAGGTTAGGAACACAAGGAGATTTCTTATGGAGAGTTTGGCATAGGTAACGTTTCCACCGCTAGGTGCGCCGTGTTCTTTAATCTAACTTTCAATTCCAATTTTAAGCAACGTGAATAATAAAAGAGAAAAATTTTACTTCGTTACGAAGTAATTTTATATTTGATTAATGGTTATTACAATTATCCTGTTTTTTAACGTAGAAAATGGGGGGAAAAATCTGATGCATTGCCGACACTAACGCTAACCTAGTTGTACAGCAGAGAAGACTCTCTGTGACGTCATGAGTGGGCGAGAGAGTACGCTCTCGGTGAATTGGGATACGGCCTTATGAGTGGCTGAGAGGTTAGCGCAATCTCCCTCTACCAAGGCAATTCGGGTTCTATCCCCGGCCGGGTCACTCCGGATTTTCGCATGTGGGAATTGTGTCGGACGATGCCATTGGTTGGCGGGTCTTCTCGGGGATCTCCCGTCCCCCCTCCCCACCATTCCGGCGCCCCTCCATACTCACCTCAATCACCCTCATCGGCTCTCAAGACCTCGATGTTAAAAGCCACCCAAACATCTTCTCTTCATTTCATACAATTTCAATTTTTTTTATACACGCAGTCTATTGCTCTTTCTTGACGAGAGTTGTCAATTGAAACTCAAACGAACGTCGTAGCTTCTCTTAGTTAAAAGTTATATTACGTGGAAATTATGAGACGCGGCGAAACGAACTCAAAATTGCCCCCCCCCCCCCCCCAACACGATGCTTCACAGTCCTCACTCAACGTAACATATTCTTCGATCCTTTGACAGTCGTAAGGGAAAATAGATTTCTGAATGTAGACGATATATTCGGAGCTGCAATGTATCCAAACTGTATCCCCCATTTTGTTATCATCGGATTTTCTGGATTGTCTCCTACAATGGTTGCAAATTTAAAGACGTATTCAAGTCAAAAAAGATCTTGGGGTAGTGTATTCTTAAGGACGCCACCTACTTTGGAACTTTTTAATGCGTTTGAAGTTCAGAAGCTTGCAAGCGATAATGGCGACACTGAGACGCGTAACTAGTGCCCCATCACTCCTACGTGCAAGGCACTCAACTGGCGAGCAGTGTTACCGTCGTACTGCGTGCTCCTGTGGGACTTTAAGCGGTGACGTTATCATTTCATTGCTGGAAAATCTGAAGGAAAGATCAATGAAGTTCCTTACAATAGTTTTACGTCTTTTTGACCAATATATTATGAGATATGGCACTGTGAAAAAGCTGTTTTCTGTATAGCTGGAAATCTCAGGAAAAACATTTATAATGTGAATTATATATTGAGATCATTATTCGTAAACGTTGTTCACGATAAAGTGAGCAATTTTTAAATGAACCTTAGAAAAAATCAGTGCCCCCGAACGCATATATTTTTATGAGTTCATGAAGTGATATTCGCCCAGTAAAGTTGGTAACGATGTATGGAAAATAGTTCCATATCTTAATGTCGAATAAAGAGTGTTTGCCAACAATTTGTGATAACTTAAATTGTTTCTTTCATTTTCGGTTTTTTGATGTAGCGAAGTGTGAAAATGAGCAGATTTCTATAATATCTACTGTCCTAAAAATTTCAGTTTTACTTGACTGACGCATGAATAAGGTGATGAGGCCCATGGAAATGTTAATTTTACATAAGGCGGAAAAATACATAATGTACATACAAGTATATCTTAAACAGGGCTTTCGAAAATGCTCATTTTATTGTGAACAGCCTATACCTCGCCCTAAGGAGTTTCTTAGAAGAATTGCGGGTTTTGAAACACGTCACAACGCAAGTCGAGTCCGAGGAAGGCGCGGTGCAGTTAGTCCAGGACATGACGCGGGTCCAGGCGAGAACTACACGTGTCGGCGCGGCCGGAGTCATCACGAGACGTCATGGCCTCATCCTCCGGCAGTTACCTCCTCTCTCGCTACGTCTGTGCTTTGCGACGCGCATTTAGCGAGGCGGCTCGTCGTAAACACAGACGCGAGAGATAACGGTTCTCTCCCCCACAGCTCGTTCTCCGTAGCGCGACAGGTGCGAACGCCTTCTTTATGGGGGCGTCTGTTAAACCCCCGCCTGTGGCACGCTTTCCTTCCTCCCACACCTCGGCTGGAGGGGGGAGGGTGGAGGTGACAGTAAAATTTCAAGAAACATCTTTATTGCCACCTGCTGCTACGCAGCCGATTTCATTATGCGCGCCGGAAGTCGCTGTGGGGATGGAAAGTTGAAAGGTCGAGGGAGGTGAAGGAGGGAGACGGCTGACAAACGGAGGGGAGGAAAACCTTCTCGACGCTTCCGTCCCACACGCAGTTTTATCGCCGTCTGCGCTGCCTCCCACCTCGTTAAGAAAAAGTTCCGCAGCGGGGGAAAATATTGTGACTGGATGCTGTTCAGATTTCTGCAGGAAAATATTTTTGCGATCTTTGGAGTTGTGCTATATGTCTATTGAATATCGTTTTGTTAGGTCTATCAACTAGTGTAGAAATTCCATATATTGAAATTAGTCAGCTTCCCCGCCATCGTACCTTTCAGATAAAAGGAGGGGCCAGCTTATGTGTTAAAATAAACCAAAGTTATGTTCTGTACAATCGCACATAGGAACATGTCATTAAAAACAATTGTACCTGCTATAGAGTAACTGAATATTAATATCCGTGGGATGTTTCTCACTGCTAAAATGGATCAGGTGCAAAATTACACGTGTATACTGCACTTACGAGTAGTTTCAGAAATACGTTATTTATAAGTGTTGAAAGTGTGACATCATTTCGTAAGAAATGGGAAGCAGAATTTCGCTGGTAAAATTCAAATACTACCTGCAATTCACCCCTATTGCGGGCACTGAAAATCGGTGGCCGTCAAAAGAGGATAATGAAACTTCCTATACCACAAATAATCGTCAGCATTTTCGAGACATGCGCAGAAGTAAGCTTTTAAACAATTATCAGATATTTAATTTTCCTATGAAGATGAAGTGATTAAGGCACAAATAATGCACGGACGCATGTTAGGGGAGGTGTGAATTATTATACCCCTATCGAGTTTAACATTGCATAGTCACTTGTAGATTATGCAACCAAGCGTTCAGCACATCAGCTGCTTACCAATTCCATTAGCATATTTTGCATACAGAAAATTGTATTGATAGATGCCATTGGTTATTCGTTTCTTTCAATCGTTTCAATACGTCAACTGCTCATTGCAGGCGACACCTCGTTGCGTGTTATTGAGGCTTTATGTCACGTGATGGCCATATTACGGAATCTCTCATTTAAAGTTCAGGAGTTCGGACCACTCCACGAAAAGTTCGTAGAGACATTCCTCGTTAAACGACAATGTATTGAAACTTTTGCAGTACCGTTAGTGGTGGAGTATCGTAAGTATCGTGATAATCTGAACATTAAAGCAGACAAGAGAATGACTGCACATACCTAAGTCACCATCAGCAGTCACTCGCTTCTAGATCTCAGACGTAAAATACCTTCAATTAGATAGCGCCTACAAACAATGCCACATTTTTCACTCGACTGATGCATGCATAAAGTGACGAGTCTCTAGGCAATGTGAAAAGTTAACACATTAAGGAATTGTTAAAATGAGGAGAAAAGTAGAGATGAAGCAGGGATTTCAAATGTTCTTAATTAACCGCTAATATATATATATATATATATATATATATATATATATATATATATATATATATATATATACACCTAAATGTCAAAGTTTTAATGTATGTTTGTTCGTCATACAATTCTACACTGTTCAACAGATCTGGACAAAATTTGTCAGGGATGCCCATCAGAGAAGCCAACTTAAACTTTGTAGATGAAAATTGACCCCGACACCTCATTCAGTCCGAAAACCGAAAAATCTCCTTTCTGTATCGCTCAACGGATATGGACTAAATTTGACTGGGATGCACTTCAGTAACCAACTTAAATACAATGTAGGTCACAATGAGCTGTGACTCCCTTTCCCCCAATTGGGTCCAAAACCCATCAAAAAGCCCTAAATTGAGGTCGTGCATTTCAGTTCCATGCCTTTTAATGAATCGGGGCCACGTTTGGTAAAGATACACTTCAGTTCCCAACGTAAATTGCCAAAATGGACCTCCATCCTACATTTGGCACGAAATCTGTAAAACGAGGTCCTGTTTCTTTTAATGTTCTGTTATACACGGGTAACGCAAGGTAGTTCTGCCAGTAAGCTATAATTATATTTGCGTTAACTTTGTAGTACTGTTAATATGATACAGCAGAGAAAGCAATACATCGTTTTTAGCAGAGAGCCAGGTGCACCCTAACTACCTCCTCCGGAGGTGTAGCTTCGGCCATAGATCTTGTTGCATCCCGCACGAAAGACCTCGTTTAGCAGAGCCGTGGGAGCTGTGGCGAAAAATTAAACTAAATAAAAGAAGCGAGATGGGTTGGAGAGGGGGAGACGACTCCGCCAAGTCACCGCGAGGGAAAAACACTGGAAGCTGCCTGCCTGCTATCTCATCTCGCCATAACCTCGCTCCCCCCCCCCTCTCTCTCTCTCTCTCGCTCTTTCTTCGCACAGCCTTGCTTGCATCCAGCCGCAGCACTCTACCGATGGCAGACGTCGTAACTTTCCGCCTTTATGCATCTGCGACAGCGCGTTAAACCTAGAAGGCAGCAGCACTCTCGGGCACCCCATTAGCAATAATTTAGCTCAAACCTCGGCCCCCCTAACCTCCACGGCGCACATCCAGGTGCTTGATAAATATTGAAACACTTGGAAGTCTGTGTGTGCGCGAGGAACAACGAAGTAGAAAAATGGAAATTTTCCCGCAGCTTGCGTCCGCTCTACTCTCCTCTGCTTCTGGTGACAACGAAGGCCTCGGTCTTCTTATGTACAGGCGGAGGGACTTCTCATGCCCGCGCCTTACAGGGCAAAGAATTGAATTTGTTTTTGAATTGTACACTGTAAAAATTATGGAAAATTACCTTACACGTGCAAGGTAATATTCGCAAACTTGTGGGGGAAACATTGTTTTCCTTACGGGTAAGGTCAAATTACCGCACTCTGGAAGTACGTACATGGTAGTGGAAAAACCCATACATGGATGGGAAAATTATCTTATGACGTGTGGAGCTCCTAGACCATTTGTAACTATTTGATAATTGCTTTTTACATGTTTTTACCTTAAAATTAATTTTAATGCTTAATCATACAAGCGTTCCAGCATGGCTCTTTACATGTAAGTTATTATTACCACACTCAGGAGTAAAATTCACGTGCATTGCAGTGGAAAATCTCATAAATGGATGGGAAAATTACCTTTCGACACGTGCATCTCTTCAGCATTGTCTCAACAGCTAAGTGTTAGGGGAGGGGGGGGGGGGATGGGCGGAAGAAACAATACTTTAAAACACCAATTTCCAGTGACTCTGTGACGATGTCGTGGAGTAATGAATAGTGCATCGGCCTAACGTAAGAGAGGACAATGCTTAGCGCACGCTAATCCCCAAGTGCCGAGAAATTTTGTGTTGAGGGTTTGGTTACTTTTTGTCAGAGGATATAGGTAATAAAAAAATCAGTTACTATTACTCCGGGGTACTTTTAATATAATTATATTATACGATGTTGTTAATTTTCCCTTACCTGTATGAGATTCTCCCTCTACTTTTGTCAGGTACTTTTTCGTACGATTAGGGAATAATACTTTACTTGTTATGTAAATTTACTCTACATTTAAGAGGTAATTTTACCTTGTGTGCAGAGATAATTAGCTTCCCTTGCATGTAAGGGAATTTTTTTCTCAATTTTTTACAGTGTATTTTTGCATACATACAGTGTATTTTTGATCATTAGTAGGACCAACCAGATAAAACGACGACTGTACTAAAAATGGCAAGAATACTTTAAGTATAGCAGACACAGTATTTTCGAAATATTTGGTCGTATTTAAGCAATTCTTTCGTAAAGCAATTTCATATTTGTACTTGTTTGATATTATTTTCCAAGAGTGAAAACTGGTGGCACCTTCGTGACTACCGTGTCTGTGCTAATTAATTTTCCAACGTTGAACAAGATATATTTTTAATAATTTTACTTCGGTCCCATACAAATTGTCAACTACCGCCGTTATAGCATTTATAGAATTCAGCATCTTCCGTTCATTAAAAGTTCTAGTTTCACGTTGGCATTACGCTGGCCCCGTCTATTTTTAGCCTACTTTCCGAAGAAAAGGAAAGCTCATGAAATTACTTTCCTGCCTGTGTGTCTGTGTGTGTTTAAGTGTATGTGTGTATAGGTGTGTGTCTGTGTGTGTTTAAGTGTATGTGTGTATAGGTGTGTGTCTGTGTGTGTTTAAGTGTATGTGTGTATAGGTGTGTGTCTGTGTGTGTTTAGGTGTATGTGTGTATAGGTGTGTGTCTGTGTGTGTTTAAGTGTATGTGTGTATAGGTGTGTGTCTGTGTGTGTTTAAGTGTATGTGTGTATAGGTGTGTGTCTGTGTGTGTTTAAGTGTATGTGTGTATAGGTGTGTCTGTGTGTGTTTAAGTGTATGTGTGTATAGGTGTGTGTCTGTGTGTGTTTAAGTGTATGTGTGTATAGGTGTGTGTCTGTGTGTGTTTAAGCGTATGTGTGTATAGGTGTGTGTCTGTGTGTGTTTAAGTGTATGTGTGTATAGGTGTGTGCCTATGACTGTGCATGTGTATGTCTTCCCTGTCAATTTTTGAGCGCGTTGACCAAATTTCACCAAATTTGGTACACATATAGCATTTAGTAAGTACGCCTGTTATTTATAGTTTCGAATACGTCGGACAATTACTTCCAAAATGGCAGCCAATTTTAAAATTTGGAGTGACTTCATACCTAGGGAACAATTGAACCGATTTAAACCAAATTTTGTAGGTTGGCAGAACATTGTGTAAACATTAAATTTTATGATGGATATTGTTGTTGGTGCACCATTTTGGATAATATCACCAAATTAAGAAATAAAAAATTCTAATTATATCTGGAAAACTATTAATTGAATTTTCAGACAATTTGGCAGGTAAGAAGTACTATGATAAGACAAGTAAACGTAGATGATCGAAGTTTATAAGGTACTTCCTTTCGAAATGGCGGTCATACAAATCATTATGATTTATCTATTTTAACTTCCATACCATTTAAACAATTTCAACCAATTTTTGTGAACTGATAGTATATGTTACAAGCGTAATTCCTATCAAGTTTGGGAAATACGTAATACTGATGTATCTTACGCAAGTAAGATACTTATTTTCAATATGGCGGCTATATAGCCATTTTAGTTTAGAATTCTATATCGTCGAGACCATGTAATCAATTACAACTTAACTTTGTATGCTGGGTAGGTAGGAAGTATATACTGCATCTGCATGGAGCATGTTTTGTCATTCGTTTTGTAACATAGCGAAATGAGAATAAATAAAGTTTTAACGTCATATCTCGCTAAACTGTTGACGGATTCCTACCAAATTTAGCAGACAAATAGTATTGCTGCAGGTGGTGTAAACTGGTACGTTTTTAAATACGCTAAACACTTATTATCAAAATGATGGCTATATACATATTTCAGGTCAGTATATTTTATCAACGAAACAGATTCCAGCTTGAGTTTATATGCTAGCAGTGCCTATTACAACCGTCAAATATGTCTATACAGAGCCAAATTTCTATGACAATTTGTATGGTAGCCCCACCAATAAAAAGAGCGTTTTTATCTCATGGCTCGGGAAACAATCCACACGTGCCACATATATTAAACAATTTAACCAATTCCAACCAAAGTTATATGTATGCCTTATATGTTAGAAGCATTATATTTACAGCCTTTTTTTTTCTTAGAAATTTTGTACGATAGCAACAAATAAAAAAATCAAGTTTTTTTATGGCATATCTCAGTGACCAAACAATCGATTTTCACCTAATTCTTCACACAAGTATTACTATGGCAAAACATGTAATCTTACATGTTTTCAGTGGCACAGTCAACTTTTTTTAAATAAATGATAGCGCTTTAAATATTTTAGGTTAGTAAACGCTATCATTCGAAACATTATACTGATCAAATCCGAGGTTGATGCTTCGAATCCAACCGCCATAAAACAGTGCATTGCACGCTAGCTTATTATACGAGGATTTTCTGTGTCCAAGTCCCTGGTAAGGCACGTGTGGATTTGTAATTGTCTTACTAATGTTGCATACGTCTCTGGTTTCATTTCTAATGTAATTGCTTTCAAAGATAAGTCAAGTCCTACCTACCAACTCAGCTTTCAAGAACGAATTTAAAAATTAATTACACCCATGTTGAAGAAAGTAGACTTATTAGTTATATCAGTAACTTTGTTTAGTGATTTGATTACGCTAAATAGCTGTGCCTCCCATGCGTGCAGTCACAAACTGAGGTGTGTGTATGCAATCCGCGAAACATTGGCGTTCCGCACATTGTCCTACTCACCCCTTAAGACCCAATACAGTTTTACGGCCGTGAACATGCGTTAGTTATGACAATGGTTGTTCAGGATAAAGTGAGCACATTGGAAACCAACTTTAGAAAAAAAAAAGTCACTGCTCCTGCCTGCGTATATTTTAACGACAGCACTGAGTGACATGCACCCAGTAAAGATGGTAACAATGGAGAGAAAGAAGTTCCTTATCTTTACTTAGAATAACACGTGTTCGGTAACCATTTGTGGTAACTGAAATCATTTATTTCGCTTTCTGTTTTTTTTAATGCATCGAAGTGTAAAAATGAGGATATTTGTAAAATATTTACTTCTATAAATATTTCATGATTTTACTTGACCGACGCATGAATATATTGATGAGACCTATGGCAATGTTTATTTTACATAAGGCGGAAGAATACACAAAGCGCATGCAAATACATCTTAGGCAAGGCTTTCAAAAGTGCACAGTTTATCGTGAACCGCCTATAAATAACATACATTACTGGCGTCGTACGGAGGTCGCGATCAGTATAATCAAAGAACATACAGCTGTGCTGCTTTAGGCTTAATTTTCCATCCGCGACGTTTTAACATAGTATTGTCTTAAATATTTAATTTAACAGAAGCTTGACCAAACATTTCCAAAAAGACACACGCGAAGAACACATTATACACTTACTAATTAATTCACAGAATATTTGAAACGGTCGAAACAAACGCGATCTAAATTGTTTAATATTAAGTCGGGTATCGCAGGTGTATTTTCCACATTTTCATTGGTGCTCGTTTGCTGATTCCGCTGGTTCTGTGGTTTCCAATTTCGGTAAATGTTTTTACTATCACAAAGATTTATATTAATACAAACTTCCTATGACAACGAACGTCTATCGAAAATGTTTTTTTTTTTTTTTTTTTTTCCCCACGAATTCCGTTACAGGACCATACCGCGGGCTATGGTTGAAATCTCAGGAATTTGGGGAAAAGTAATTGGAGCCTGATTTAAAAACAAAAATTCGGCGTTAAGTAAACATTGTTATTAGAGGTGTTGAAAAATGCTTTAGATGACTTTGCTTCGAGTTCCATTTTAGAATATGTGTGAAATTAATTCAAAAACTTAGTTTACGCGTTACCAGCAGGTATCATAACAATGACGCACTGAATGTAGTTACGAACATAAACTTATTATTTTACTGGTTTAACGCTGGTATTAAATACGACGAACCAGATCCGCATTCGTCTAGTACATACATCAGGTTGAAACCAAAATATCGTCATCCTACAGGACAAGTAGCTGTTTTGATTTTTTTGTTCCCTGTAACGCTCGCTTTAAGTAGAGCGGCAACGCAAGCGATCAGTGATGTATGTAGAGTCTCACTGTTTACATACAAGTCAGAAACTGTCAGAGTTTCCGCGTTAATTACCTCTGATCAGTGCTGTGTGTAGAGTCACACTGTTTGCATGCAAGTCAGAAACTGTCAGAGTTTCCGCGTTAATTACCTCTGAACGCATCTGGCATAAGAAAGCGAAAACAATTCTGTTGTCGGCAATTTTAAATCTAATTTTCGTTTAGACAGAAAAATCTGTTACATTCAAAATATAAACACTGGGTTGGTAGTAATATTTTCAGATCTTTCTGCGTTACGGATATCTGCAAGTAAGCATTCCCAATTTTTGTTTTTTTTTTATAGTTTCAAACATAATTAAAATATTTTGAAACTTTGCAGTGTTTCTCCTAATGCAAGAAGCTCTAGGTTCAGGCAACGAACTTAAGGTAAATTTTGTAAGCATGTTCCTGGAGTTATGTCCAATAAATTATGTAATTGTCATACGTTAAACTAGTGACTAATCCTAAGCACATGCGTTCGTTAGTTTTCACAATTGTAGTACTTTAAATGTATAATATTGTTTTTAGAGGCAGGGAACACATACTGTTGTGCGATAGTATTCAAATTCTTATTAAACTGCACTCATCTCTCGTGATTACAGATGTCTGGCAAAAAATCATACATAACTCACTGATTGAGAATTGAATTCACTGTATTTTATTTCTTTAGTTGGTCGTTTTTAAACTTTTATTAAATATTTGAAAATACAATTGTATGCGTACACAATGTTCCATAAGTGTAAATAGCCTTTCCAGGTTAGAATTTAAGGATATAATAAATTGTTTCTGAGGCAGGATATTTTGGTTATCCACAGATATTTGTGTTTGTCATATTTAGGTATTGTTGAAATTGTAATTCCCCCCCCCCCCTTCCCAAAAGCTACAGGTGTCAAGTGGACAAGTAAATAATATTTACTTTTATCACTATATTGTTTGTCTAACTAGTCCTACATCAGTGTTATGATTGATTTTTATCTTGGTTACAGCTATTATGTTCTCCTCCACTGATATTGGAATTTGTTCTGCTCCAAACACCAGACCAACTGGACTTTATTATTCAGTATTATCAACTTTATTTTATATATTTTTTGCCAGTGATTTTATATACTATTTGTTTTCAACAATGGTTTTATGTATAACCATACACTGTAATACGTATTGAAAAGGTTCAGTTTTTAAAATTTGCATTGGTCTCTGTAGGATAACTAAAATGAAAAAAAATATATATATTTTTACGTATGCAAAACTTATTTTTATGCACAGATTTTATTTGATTCTTTTTATCCCAAGGGTGGGTTAAACATGATCATTCTTGTAAATGTATCTCTGATACTTTTTGTGCGGCCTGTGGGGCAAAAAATATTAGCATTTTGTTTCACTATACATTCTATAAATTAGTAGAATTGTTAAAAATAAATTCCTCAGGCATATGTGTCACGTCAATTTTTTGTTTCTGTATTATACGTAGTAACATATCTTATTTCAGTATACAATTTTTTATTTTGTAAGATTAATATTTTACTAGCTGACCCGTGCGACTTCGTTCGCATGATATTTTTGTAAAGTTACTAAAATAAAGACCACCATAGTTTTATGTTTAAAATAATATTTCTTATTTCAGGTTTAATAGAATTATTAAATTACACCCTGTCATCGCTTCGCATACGTTGTATGTTAGCATGATATTTAGGTCTTTGAATTGATCTAGCCACTTCATTTATTGGGCTCTCTAGCCCCTGACCAGCTGCAACTATACTATACAGCTGTACTATTTGGTGCTCTAGCCCCTGACCAACTGCGACCCCACTATTGGGTTCTTTAGCCACTGAGCTACTGTGGCCCCACTATTGGGTTCTCTACCCACTGAGCTACTGCGGCCCCCTTATTGAGTGCTCTAGCCACTGGGCTACTGTGGCCCCACTATTTGGTACTCTAGCCCCTGACCAGCTGCGGCCCAACTATTGGGTTCTCTAGCCCCTGAGCTTCTGCGGCAACCTTATTGGGTTCTCTAGCCAATGAGCTACTTCGGCCCCACTTTATATATCTATCAACTGGATCACTGCGGTCCCACTTCAAATAATGCTAGTCACTGGGCCACTAAGGCTTTTGGGAAGGAAAGGTTTACAGCCCATAGACAAAAAATAAAGGATAAATTACGACTAAACGAAGACTAAGTTGGTACTGGTGTTATTATCTATAAACTGTGTAAATTCGATGTCAATACGTTCAGTGGTTTCTAAGTTAAATCCGTTTGGACAGACATTCAGACAGAGAGACACGAAAAAAAATTAACATTAGATATGGCTTAGTTATCAGTTATACTATATGAAAAAATAATTAAAAGTGAAAACTTCGAAAATCACAAACGGACACTTCTATTTTATTTATTAGTATAGATGAGGGAAAACAACAGTAAAACCTCTTGCATAATTAAATAATAGTAACTATACTGAAAATAATTTAAATATTTGGTAGGTGAAATATAATAACATACTTTATACTTTGTGTAACATTATCCTACTCAACAATATCCAAAAGCTTATTTGTAGATCATTGAAAGTCATATGGTTATGGCACAATTTTAGCAACTGTATTGCATATGAACATGAATTTGAATTGCCCTCTGTGGATATCCTCTGCTTATAAAGATTACCCACCTGACATTCTGGCCATGAGATCCTGTATACTATACACTATTCCATGTGAATTTGGGATGTAACCGCGGTGAATTTCATGTTTTAGTGATTCTATTCACCACATTATTTCAAAAATGCATACAAATCTAAAATTTGTTTAGAAAATATTTATTAAATTTAATAAATAGGTACACCAAAAATTAACTCTCAATACATATTTAGATAACGTTTACTAAAACGGAAATTCAAAATTGTAACCCGCAATATACAATACGGAAGAAGTTCGGAGACATTAATTTATGTTGACCTCTTTCTTCAAACAGCCCGCCATTATTGTTGATGGCACAGTTATTTTTCTCCTACCAATTAAATTTGGATCCAGTTAATCCCGTTTTAGGGCATGTGTTTTAGATGTGTGCAAATGCTGTTCGCGATAAAGTGAGCACTTTTGAAATCAACCTTTGAAAAATGTCACTGTCCGTATAGGCTGTTCACGGTAAAATGAGCACTTTTGAAAGTCATGCTTACGATCTACTCGTATGCACGTTGCGTATTCTTCCTTCTTATGTAAAATTAACATTCCCATGGGCTTCATCACTTTATTCACACGTAGGTAAAGTAAAACTGTGATATTATTAGGAAAGTAATTTTACCAATCTGCTAATTTTTACACTTGGATTCATAAAAAAAAAAAAAAAAAAAAAAAACAGAAAGGGAAATAAATAATTTCAGTTATCATAACGGTTACCTAACACTTTTTATCTGACTTTAATATTTGGAACTACTTTCCCTCCATCGTTACCAACTTTACTGGGCGAATGTCACTCTGTGTATCCGTTAAAATATATGCGGGCAATGGCAGTGACTTTTTTCAAAATTTAATTTCAAAAGTGCTCACTTTATCGTGAACAGCCTTTACCTTCGAATATTTGAACGGGCACAATGACTTGGGGGGGGGGGAGGGGGCAATAAAGTTTGTAACGCTGGAGAAAACATAGTTCCATCTCTTAAAGTTGAATTAAAAATATTACTTAAACATTTGTAGAAACATAAATGATAACTTTTATTTTTTTTGTTATTAATATTATAAAATTGAGATTTAGCATAATTTTAAAATATTTACTTCTGTAATAGTACCACAGCTTCACGCATGAAGAAAGAGATAAGGCCCATGGTAATGTTAATTTTACACGCGGAGAGAGGATACACAAAATGCATACAAATAGAGCTTAAGCATGGTTTCCATAAATTCTCAGTTTACCGTGAACAAGTTATAAGAAGATAATCTCGTAATTTTATCCATTTTTAAATTTCGGTTAATTTTTGTTGTTTGTTAGAAGACTTTCTCATTTTGTTATGCAATTTTTCGAGGTTTCCTCTATATTTGTAGTCTACATAGGTAGTCAACGATGTCCAAATAAAACCCTATATATTATTTTTTTCTGATTTTGCTCCTTTAGTTTCGTCTGACTTTCTGAAAAATGTTAAAAAATACATCTATTCCGACAAGCATTAACTCCGAATCGCCAGACTTCAGGTTTGATTCCGGGTACGTAATCCTATTTCTTACCGCATTTAATTCGCCTTTTTACACCGCATTATTTTTCCTGATTGACCAGAAACGACAGATGCGTGTGCCTGGAACAGAACTCCAATTAAGTGTGGGGCAAAATCAATGTTATTGGTCCCGCTCAGATGGAGCATCATACTTTTAAAATACTCTGGCGTATGTTTATGGTTGCAGGAATAATATTCATTCGTATGAATTCCAATAATTACTACACGCTTGGCTAGCAGGCAAAAAGTTACTTGGAATCTGAAAGTTAAAAGTATGTACTTAGGTGTAATAAAGACATTTTTTTGTTTTGACATAAATTTCCATATACTAAGTGTTATGAAATTTTCAAACATATAATTGTTTCTATATTCAGCAGCTACAGTGAAACTAAGAATATTTTTGTAAATATAAGCTGTGACTGTAGGTAAATAAAAGTAAAAAAAAAAGTAACTGCAAAACTGGAAGGCCTCAGCACTAACCACAACGATGAGTCGCAGCAAGCGAAGGCTAAATGATACTTCACGAAGGGTAAATCTGAGAGTAACTGCCACATAGTCATACTGCAGCTGTTGCTGGAAATCACTTCGCTACATAGCTGGGAGAAAATACTTATGCTATTCACACACACACACACATACACACACACATAAATCGTCTGGTTTAATGAACATGGAAATATTTACATAAGATTAAAACAAATTAATACATTGAAGTAATTACCATTTTTAAAACATCCGTGTACCACAGATATAAATGAATAAATAAATAAATACATATACTGAGTAATTAGTTCGTAATGATGAAAACATCTAGAAAATTACAATTTCCAAACTTATCAACATTTAATTAATGTACTTATAGAAATTGGCACAGTATTGGTTCTCAATTTTTCCCCATCTGTATTTTATTGTTTGGTGGGAATGATAATTTTATTTATCTTTCCCTTCATTAATATTTCGTCCGCTAGCTGCAAATCCAGAAATTTACATTTTACGAAATACACGAGTATGATAGACAGCCATTTTATAGCACAATTGTAGACTGAGATGCATATAGTTTGCTACGTGGTAGTTCTGGTATAGTTATTCTGTACAAATATTGAATAGGCTATTTAATTTATTTATTGCTACAAAAACACTAACAATATTCAGCTATTCAGTTTCTGTGGTTGTATAAAATTGAAGACTTGTGCGAAATATTGTAAACCCGATACATATAAAATTTATTTAATGTATGCACTTAATTTGGCAGTGAAAAATATAATAACCAGCTGTTTTCAAACTGCACTCCCTTGAATGAAACTTACTTCCTGATATATTTCGTGTCAGATGGCTGCACAAAATGTAGAAGATCGTCATTCCAGTTCTGAGAACTGGTAGCTGCCTCCCCAAAATTTAAACAGCTGCTGCTATTTCCCAAACAAGGCTTTACCATTAGGCCCTCGGCTTCCCCTCCCACTCCCTCCCTCCCAGCACACATGGCTAGCTTCCTTCCCCTCTTTCACCACATGGCTACATCTTTCACAGTGAAGACATCACTAAGTTGTTAGACGGTTCAGGATGAAATTAAGGCGTCACTTGTCACGAACGTTTCGCCAATAAGTAGTTTTTCGTATTCACATTGACTTCAAATATTATTTGTAACATGCTAATTTAACCTTTTACACGCCACCCCCCAATCACACAAAAATGTCAGTTTTTTCTGTATATTATCGTCACCTAATATATAATTAGGAAAAGGAAGTAGATAAATTGCAAGAAAAAAAATTTATATCATATTTTTATGTCTCATAAGTGAAACATTCGCAAGACCGGAGTATTCGAGAAAAAAATTCTACGTAAATTTGCTTTTAATTGCTATATATATTGAAAAAAGAAACACCCTTAACCCACAATGTACTCTTAAAAAAAATGTATTGGGTGACACAAAAAAGTAAGGAACGAATGTACGAAGAGGTATACATATAAGCATTTGTACGCTTTCAGTCCACGGAAATATAGGACATACTCAATATGGATCCTCTTCTTGCATTTTATTGCATTAGTACTTCGTATTTGAACCACAGTGAGCACATCTTCTCTGTGATGCCGAAATCAAATAATGCCCATCTGATTTCCGTTGAGAAGGAGGGCTTGGTCTGATTCTGGGCCCCTCCTTTCGAGGAGAAATTCGCAGTAGTGCCATAGTGATATACTAGATAAATATCGTTGAGTAAGAAGATTGTAAAATTTATAACAAAATAGAAAATAAAAACTGAAACAAGAACCTACCTGTCACCGAAAAGAAAGATGGCCTAGATGTAAACACTATGGTTTCGAGTGAAGCTCTCTGTGAACAATCCAGGCAGCTACCACAACCATGTGGAGAGCGTTGAAACAAGTTTCACTGTCATTTTTTTGAACTCAGTTTAGGCCAGTAAGATCCCAAGGTCCTATCCATAACATCAACTCATCCCATACCGTAGTTATATTTTCCCAGGAGACGAGGTTGATCGATGGAAAATTTTTCTTTTTGTCTTTGGAAATTTTGGAATATCTACAAAAAATTATGAGGTAAAAAAAAAAGGTCATCTTCTAAGCAACATAAACAAAAATAAAATAAATTGATACATAAACTCACATTTTAGCATTTTGCGAAAGAATACGTGTTTAATTATTTAATGCTATAGTCACTACTGAATTGTCGTTCCATTGGCATAATTATATGTTCCCATCACTCAAGTAATCATATGTGCTTCTCATTGTTTTTGACATTTCGTTTGCTGGAAGTAGAGGATAATTTACAATCCTGTTTTCTCTGACTACCCCTTTGGCTTTTATGTTTTTGTTGCTAAGTTCTGACAATAAGTCATAAGAAGTAAAGAAGTTGTCAAATATACTGCTACTTCCAAGGTATTGGAAACAGCAGTCATTAAATGATTCACTACCTATTTTCCGAGGGGGGTACTTGAATCACTCTTTCCTGAATATACCTCAATTTTTTAGGGATAGCCTTTTGAGAAACACAAAATTCAAATTGCATAGCCAAATCTAATTGGCTTTCCCCTAATAAACATTTTGCATAAATGGTGGCCATAATAAGATACCATAGATTCATCAATGCTAAATGTGTCGTGGAAGATGCCATATTCGATGAACTATTTATTTAGTCCGTCACACATTGGTTTAGTTTTGGCTAACCTGTCATTCAAGTTTATCTTCGAACTATCCATTACAAGAAAATTATTCTTTATTTCGCAAAATCTTTTTCTTGACATAACAGTAGGAACAATGCGAACCTCAACATCCTCAGCAGCGTTCCAGTGGAAGTCTTCCGTGGGCACAGAATGGAAACCACTTAGGAACAATAATCCGAAAAACTGAGCTATGTCTTTCAATTGAAATTGTAAGCAACTACTGGGTTGGGCCGCATAGACAATACTAATTTTGCCAGAAGAGTAAGGTATGCATTTATTATGAACTCAAAAAACAGGTCAATGGGCTCTAGGGTTATCAAATAAGGAAATTTATCACTATGTTTTGCTTAGTTTTCAGAAGAAATGGCATAATTGAAGCCAGTATTTATCTGACCAATTTGGTTTTTCTGGGATATGTTTATTTTTCACTATGGATTTTCGACTAGTCCATTTAAAAGGTTTTTTAGGAGCAGAAGACTTTGTAGTCGTTGACGGAATAGATTTTGTAAATTCTTCATTGGATACAGATGCACCTAATTTTACTCGAGATTTTTGACCACCTGTCCTTTTATAAGAATTTGTAGAAGCAAGAGACTTTGTACTCGTTGAAGAAATAGATTCTGTAAATTCTTTATTGGACACAGATGCGCCTAATTTTACCCTGGATTTTGGATTAGCTGTCCTTTTACAAGATTTTTAGGAGCATAAGACTTTGTACTAGATGAATGAATAGATTCTGCAAGTTCTTCATTCGACACAGGTGCACCAGATTTTACAAATAAACTTACTTGTCCACAAACGTCGGTCGGCTCCAATTCTGTTGTCATTAATGTCCTCGTTATCCGTCACCCATTCATTCTCTTCTTGAGGTAATTGACACAAATCATATTACTCATAAAAACTGTCAAGGAGGTCAGATTCCTTCAAAGAGAACAAATACTCGAGTGCCTCATTCACCCTACGAAATACTGTTTCACTCGCCATAAAAGCCCGCAGAGTAACAAAGTAACAGTAATAAAATATTGAGCAACCCGACCCTTAGACTGCTGAAAGAAAGTTAAGGGGGAGCGGGCTGCAGCCCGAAGCAGGTAGCAGCTTGCACAGTAAGGTGCGCAGTGATGTGTCCAGGTTGAGTACTCGCACACTAACCAGAACCTGCCTATGTTCCACTTCTGGAACGTCAAATTGTTAGTGACGCCAGTGACCTAGGTAAACATCAGAATTGAATGTTTGTAAAAGGATAAAATCTCTGTACGCTTCCTAAGCCCCCCACAGCATACTCAATGAATAAAAGAAATCACTATCATAAAATAAGGAAAAACACAATTAGGGGTGTGCAACACCTCAAAAAATCGCCATGTAAAAAATTACTTAGGTTAATAAAATACATAAGATGGTTACAAAATAATTCAGGATTTTAAAAAAGACTTTCATTAATCAGAAAAAAAAGTAAAGTAAACATACTTATTTTTGTAATAGAAAATAAATGATTAAAATCAAATTCCAGTAGTGGAACAATGGCAGGTAAAAGGTTTTAATACATAAAAATCTTAATAATTTCTCCATGGAATTACTATTTTAGTTTCATTGTGCCCCATTTAGTTGGTTTGTAGTAATTAATTTCAGATTTGTACAAAAGTTACTTTTAAGGGGTCACAATAAAATCGAATATTTACAGTGTAGATGTGAAATACAAAAAGTGATACACATATAGTAAAGAATAAATTCAGTATATTTATGTACCAAGTAATAATAATAATTTAGTATGACCTAAGTGCACGGAGATGCTGAAAAATTTACACCATTTTAAAAACTTTAAAATCCTTAATTAAGTCATATAAAGGTAACTGTAATAATGTGCTCAGCTATAAACGTAATGTGAATGCAACAAAGATCTTTTGAAAAACATTATCTTCGTTTAATTATTTTAGGAAACTACCCACTTAAGAGCGATCAACAAGTGAAATATTTTAAAACACTTTTGTGGTAACAGTGTATATTTTATGTTTATAAAACTTTCTCGCTATTCTTATTTTTAAGCATTAATAGGGAATATCACATAATACTTTGGGTATTATTTTCTGTGAATGTTTAGTACAAAGAGCCGAAATGAGGTCGGTGGTATAGCGCAGGATTAATCACTTTAACAACAGATTTACTAACTGGGCTACAGTAAGAGGCGGAGTTGGCAATGAAGAAAAACCTACACATTTACAAATTTCACGTGCTACTGACAAGACTTGGCCGAACATCGTATTCCCGAATCACGTTACACGTACACTCTAAATATGAATAAGTGAGAATTTCACTGTTTAAATCAGTCAAACGTATCTGATTGATACAACAGTCACTTCAATGAATTTAATGATGAACCAGTCAAAAAATTGCCATATTTCCTTCACTGATTGATTAAGCGACATTTCCCACTGATTGGTCAGTCATTTTTTTCGCTGTTTTCTCAGTGGTTTATTTTTTGACTGATGGACCAGTGAAACATCTGAGCTACTTGCTCCGTCTCTAATTAGTTTTGACTGATGTATCAGGGAAACTGCGTGTAGAAATGGCCACCAAACATAGTTTAAAATGGGCGCTAAACAACGTGAATCAAGTGAAGTAACAACTAATAAACGAATAAAACTAAAACAAAATACTTACTAAAATGTGTTTTGTATTTCAAAACGCCATTTTACGAGGTAATGTGAACACACTGCCTTTCATTCCGTTTGTACGTATTTCATTTATATTTCATGTAATCGTCGAAAAGTATAAGTATACAACTTTAAACATATATATTTTTCTCTCGGTGTTTAAACTTGGCGTGGTAGTTCAGATGGTAAAGCAATGGCCTAGAGTTGAAAAGTGTGCGAATTAAATTCCGGTTACCTACGCATTTTTTTTACTATTTTAATTACGATAAATTGCGCAATATAAATAGTTAACTATCTTAAATAAGTTTATTTCACGTAATTATTTGCCTGTATTCAATAAAAGCAATATCTAATTCGCCACTGTAGTCGGCCGTCACTTACTCAATCACTGAAATTGTTTTGCTTCACTAATTCACTCAGTTAAATTATTTCACTGAAGAAATCAGTGGTTTTACACGGATTCTAAGTGGAGTCATTTTCACTGATTAAAGAGGTTGAATTTCACTGCGAAACAGTGGTTTCCCACTGATTCGAATTTGCAGTATACCAAATCTGTGAATGTGCTCTTAGCAGGAACTGGATAAAATATTGTAGTACTAGTGTCAAAAATGTGCGGAAAAAAGCGGGATAGGCAATAAATTTGATTATGGGGTTCTTTTCATAGTTCGTCTTGCGTCAATAATCCTAAAAAATAATGCTTACTATCTTTGAAACAGACATTTTTACTAAAATATATTATTCGTCTACAGTTAGCAGATACTTCAAATATTCATAGCCTAACAGTTGCGCATAGCTGAAGATTTTATACAATCGCCATATAGCGTTGCTTATGAACGGAGACTTTAAATAGACCAGGCAAACGAAAAATTTCGTGGGTAATTTTGAAACTCCTGACAAAAAAGGGATACTGAATTGAACTACATCAGGGAATAAATATTTCGGAAATGCATACGCAAGCATGTATTGTATGCCTGATACTCCAGGCCGGATCAAAATATTTAAGTATTTGGGAAATTGATGAAGGTAAACGTTGTTGTGTGTGATTTATTTTTATATAAACAAACTTGTAAATTATCGAAGTTTTCCATATCACAAATGAAAATATATAAGCTTAATAAACTTTAACGATTTTATGTAATGGTTTCATATTTAATTTGAAAATAATGCGTTTCGATTTTATTTTGTGAATGCTATGTTTTTAAATTTTCATTGCAACGGGTTTTTAGTTTTGTAATGATTATGCTACCTTTACACGGTTGTAATATCAGTGGCATTTATCAAACCCACTGAGAAGGTTCCGGTCATCAGTATCGGTGTAAAATGAAACGCTACAGAATCATCAAGTGTATCAACCCACATACGATTATGCGACGCAGCACAGAATTATGCCATTGCTTGGTATAGGCTATTTACGGTAAAGTGAGCACTTTTGAAAGCCCTCCCATTTGGAAAAATAGTCAATAAACATATTTCATTTTAGAATTGGACGTTTAACTTTCGAGTGCGGTGGAATATGGCCGCTGTCTTTATTACTTACATGGCAATATTTATTTAAAACGGTGGTTAAATGATAAAAAATACTGAAAGAAAAAAGTAACTAGGCCCTTAAGAGTGCTCATTTTACCGTCAAAAGCGCATACCTCGTGTTATTTTGCAGTGCTCTAATGCGGTTTTATATTTAAAACAAATGTGTGTATATGCTGCGGTGAAAATGCCGCTACGAAACCTGCCATTAAAATATATTTTCGAATACATTTGTCGTTATTCTTCACCACCGTAAGAATTTCTTAAACGATTATCACTTAGGTTAAATTCTTATTCGCGAGGAGTTTGTATCAGAGAACCCATTCCCTGGAACTGCACAAGTCATGAACATCGAGTTCGGGTTGGCGTTCACGTGTTCATGAGATCGTCATAAGCTGGAAGTGCACAGAAATAAACTATGGGTTAGTGGCTACTCAATCTACTTGGCTTATGTCTCATGGCGAAATTTTGTTGCTGTTGAAAATACAATACGTGTATCGACATGTACTGAAGGTATTTAGTGCTCATGTACACATTTGTTTTTCGAAGAAATATTTATTGGCAGACACCAAATATTTGTTGGCAGCAATGAAATTAGTATAATCCAGAGCACGGCTGTAAATGACAGGTCTGGACTCTAGCTTGAACAGTTGACGCCCTTACTGACACATTTAGTTCACGAACCCAGCCGCTGAGAACTGCTACCAAAGTAGTGCCGTTTGACATGGCTAGCATAGGGAGGGCAATTGATGTTCATATGGCTATAGTGTAATCTATACACCAACAATGCTAACAACACTAGTTTGCTTGCAGCGATCTGCTGCTTCTGCACGAACTAAATCAATCAATAGGGGTGTCAATTTGCTAACATCGTTAAAGACTGTTCACGATAAAGTGATTACTTTTGAAATCAACCTTAGAAAAAAGTCGCTATCGCTACCTGCATATATTTTACCGGGCGAACTGAGTGACATGCGCCCAGTAAAGTTGGCAACAATGAATGGAAAGTAGTTCTATATCCTAACGTCGAAGAAAAAGTGTCAAGTAACCATATGTGATAACTTTAATTATTTCTTTCGTTTTCTGTTTATTTTTTTAAAATCAATCGAAGTATAAAAATGAGCAAATTTGCAAACTATTTTCTTTTGTAATTCTTTCACAGTTGCACTTGACTGACGCAAGAAAGAAGTGACGAGGCCCATGGCAATCTTAATTTTGCATAAGGTGAAAGACTACACAACATCCATGTAAGTAGATCTTAAGCAGGGATTTCAAAAAGTGCTCATTTTACCGTGAACAGCCTATAGATAGGCGAGTGTCCAGGCCTGCATTCTACGGCAGTGATCCAGAAAAAAACAATTTTCTGCGGCTGCAAAACTACATTCTGCGCATGCGTGCTCTGGCGTATAGGAAGTGGCCGTTTTCTGGTCTGGCCACGACGCCATATTTGTCAGTGCTCGTCTCCTTGCATCAGGTTGCAACGAATTAATTGGGGATGTTCTTAATAAACTGGGGACGAATAACATGATCCCACTATCCCAAGTACGTAAATGTTGCACATGAATTATTTCTGTATTCTATTCACAGTAAAGTGAGCACTTTTTAAGGCCCTCACAACAAGCATTATTAACTAATAAATATAAATTATTGCAGTCTCGGGCATTAAATTTTGAGGGTGGTGAAATGTATACATTGTGTTTATTGGTCACGTTGCAATGTTTATATTAAAAAGCAGCAAGAAAGATGGACATTTGATGAAAGGAAAAATTTAGAAGGGCCTTTCAAAGTGCTCACTTTAACGTGAAAGGCCTATAGGAATAAACTTTCCAGGAGTTTTGAGTATTCAGTCCTTGGTGTGTGTAATACTCGTTATGGCCCATTCACGGTAAAGTGGACACTTTTAAAATCTCTCTCATTTGGAATAGCATTCAATAAATATATTAAATTTTAGCCTTACGGGCTAACTTCCGAGTGTGGTAGAATTTACACTTTGTGTTTATTACTTACATAGCAATATTGATTTGAAAATATGGTTAAAGGAATAATAATGGCTGAAGGTAAAAAATAACTAGGGCTTCAAAAGTGCTCACCTTACCGTGAACAGCCTATAGCCTAATTTAGCAGGGAAAAAATCTCTTATGAGATCACTTCCTGACTGTGTGTTATTGTGTGTGTGGGTTGGTGTGTGACTGTACATATATTTGCGTGTGTAGGCCCCTCTTTTCAATTTTTGAATGCGTGAACCGAATTTCACCAAAATCGGTACACTCATAGTAATAAGTAAGTACACCTGAATTTCATACTTTTTGACCACGCCGGGCACTTAGTTTCGAAATGGAGGCCATTTTAAAATTTAGAGCGATATGTCTTTTCTCGGAAACCTATCAACCGATTAAAATTTTTTTTATCGCTAATAGCGAATGTTGTAAGCATTCAATTTAGATGAGAATATTGTTATTGGTCTGCCATTTTGGAAGATAGTACTACTTTAAACAATAAAGCTTTCACATGTCTCGAAAACTACTGAACCTATTTTCGCCAAATTGGGCACGTAGGCGATACTATGATTGCCCAGGTAAATGTCATTAACGTACCTTAATTAGACTTTTATTTTCAAAATAGTGGCCATACAAATATTCTAGGTTTATTTGGTATTACCATCATACCATATCATCAATTTCAACAAAATTTTGTACGCTGACAGTATTTACAAGCATCATATATGCCAAACAACAGCCATTTTTGTAAACCATTTTGGAAGATAGCGCCACATGAAATAATGAGACTTTTACGTGTAATCTTAAAAACCACTCAACCAAAGTCCTTCAAATTGGGCAAGTAAGAAATATTATAATAACACAAGTAAATCATAGTAAAATTGATTTAAATAGGCACTTGTTTCCAAAATTGTGACTATACAAATATTTTAGATGTATGTGGTATAACTACCATACCATTTGGTCGATTTCAAACAAATTTGTACGCTGACGGTATGTATTACACGCATCATTCAAGCTAAAAACAACCACTTTTGTTAGCCATTTTGAAATATAGTGGTGCATGTAAAAATACATCCTTTACATTATATCTCGAAAACTACTGAACCAATTTTTGCCCATTTTGGCACGTAATAAATACTAAGATAGGTCCTGTTAATATGAGTAATTAAACTTTATTTGGCACTTTTTTTCAAAATTGTGATTATATCAATATTCCAGGTTTGTTTGATATAACTACCAAACAATTTTACCAATTACATGAATTCTCAAATTTTGTGTAATATCTCGGGAAAAAACTACATATTTCTACCAAATTTGGCAATCAAGTCGTACTGCTGCACTATTTATGTACGAATGCGTTTCACTTATGTCAGACACTTATATTCAAAATGGCGACAAAATATAGATTTTATCATACTATGATATATCTTCGAAAACATTTAATCAATTCCAAATTAACTTTGTATGCTAGAAGTTTACATAACAAACATCAAGTGTGTCTACACGGAGCCTCTTTTGTCCATTTTTTAAGATAGTGGCACATGAAAAAAGTTTTTATGGGATATCTCAGGAAACAATTTTCCGATTCCTACCAAGTATGGCAAACAAGTAGTTCTGTGGTAAGCAATGTAAACTGGCATGTTTTACGTATGTTAGAAACTTATTTTCATAAAAGGTGGCCATAACTATTTTAATTTTGTATGTTACATCGTTGAAACCATGTAAACAATTCCGAGGAAACTTTGTTTGATGGCTGTGTACACACACACACACTATCTCTTTTGTGCGCCATTTTTTAAAATAGTATCACTTGACAAGTTGAAATTATACGATCCCCGAAAAAGCAACCGGTTTATAGATTTATAACAAATTTGGCAAATAATTACACTACGGCAGGCAATGTAAAATGATAGATTTTGAGTTGGTCAGACATATATTTTTAAAAATTGCGGCCATATAAATATTTCAGCTCCTGTATTTTATCTACGAAACTGCAAACCAATTTTCAAAATCAATTTGCATGCTGACAGAATGAGTTGCATCCGTAAAAATTGTTTATCCAAATACTCATTTCTCAGCCATTTTGTAAGATAGCTCCACATGAAAGAATATAGTTTTTATGCCTTATTTCAGGAAACAATCAACTGATATCTTTAAAATTGGGCAAAGGAGTATTAAATGTGTTAGGCTATGTTAATTTATATGTTTTAAGTGCGCAAGTCTCTAATTTTTATGGCTCTTTTATGATCATTTTAGTTAAGTGTGATACATCTACGAATCTATGTAACATATTTAAATTTAACTTTGTATACTTTGTTTATGATAACAATCGAATGTGCTAATATATACAATTATTCCGTCTATCTATGAAGATCGCCACACGATAAATGAAGGTTTTATGTCATATCTCGAGGACTAATCAACCGGTATGCATACAGAGATCCTCCTTTGCCGATTTTTTTTGCAAGGTACTGTCAGGTGAGTAAATGGAATTTTTAAAATTATATTTGCGGAAAAATTCGACTAATTTCCACAAAATTTTTCACACCTACAGAAGACCTAGTATAGTTACAAGATTTAAATGGGGCCAGGCAATGATATTAAAAATAGCGGTAATTTAGAGATTTTCATATATATGGCATATCTATTTAACAATTTAACAATTTCAATTAAACTTTTATGCTGACATAATCTATTACTAACATCGTGCACAGGTCCTCTTTTTAAGCAATTTTCTAATATAGCCCCATTTAAGATGATGCCAATTAACCGAATGAAATCAAATTTCTCACACAAGTTGGGTTATGGTAGGACATGTAAACTTATGTTTTTTTTTAGTGGCCCAGACACTTATTTTCAAATGATGGCTGAGTAATATTTCAGGTAATGAATCCTATCATTTAAAACATTAGACTAATTAGATCGGAAGTTTGTGCTTAGAATCCTAGCTCCGTGATACAGTTAACTGCAAGCTAGCTTAATTTTACGAGTTTTTCTGAATTCGAATCCCTGGTAAGTCATTTGTGTATTTTAATTTTCTTTGTACTGTTTCACATTTTTCTGGTTTCATCTAAAATTATATTGCTGTCAATGAGACGTCAATGCCTACCTACAATTTACGCTTTCAAGAACTTTACTGAAATTTATTTCCACACATATAGAGGAAAGTAGGTTCATTAGTTAACTGTAACTTCTTGTTGGTTGTGAATGATTGTCCGAAATCACTCTAGGCGAGTCGAAATAAAGTCCTTGGCTGATTCCATCCATAATCCTAATTTTCTTGCCACGGAATATTTAAATGATGAAAAGAAAAAAAGCTGGTTGGTGTCACAACATTTTTGTGATGTTCATATTCACAAAATAATTCTGTGGAAAACAAAACGTTCTTTGCCCACTACAAATCTGTTTCTTTTTCAGCAGAGCACAACCTAAGTTCTGTATTTGCATGTTGAGTTGAAAGGCTTTGGCGGATCTTAACAACGAGGCCTCGAGAGCCGATGAGGGTGAAATGATGTGAGAATGGAGCAGCGCCGGAATGCAATGGCGGTAAACGTGAGTTCTCCGGAAAACCCGCTGAACGGCGGCATCTCCCGGCACCATACCCACATGCAGAAATCCGGGAGTGACCCGGCCGGAGATTGAACCCGGTTCGCCTTGGTGGGAGGCGAGCAGGCCAACCGCTCAGCCACTGCAGCCGCCTTTGAATGTTCTTGCGAAGTGACGACCAAACATTTTCTCACCACTCTCTCTTGGCACCTCCAGCGTTGTAGTGCTTTTTGCTTTTGTAAGTTTCCCACAGATAACAGCAGCGTTACAATATGGAACTACATAGTTTTACTGCAGTTCCGCTGGGACGAAACGGGACGTCCTTAAAGTTTGCGGATGTCTGGAAACAATGCTGAACGTCCTATTCGCGCGAAAGTTACTGATCTTCTTGTGTTCGTTCTTATTCGTTCGGTCTTATCCCCGCCCCCCCCCCCCCCACCCGGGGACCCTCGCTGTGAAGTGCCTCCTTATCGCGCATTTACTGGGCGTCTTCGTTCGTGCGCTTAACATGCCGTCCTTCCATTCGTGATGTCCCATTTTCAGACTGCTGACAAGCTGCTCGGCGGGTTGAATTTGCCCACGTTCTTACCACATTTACCCCGTCACAAGAGAATGTTTGTGCATTGTATTGTCTATTGATCTTCCATTTATTTAAGAAAAAATCGTTATTGTTAATCGTGCTTGAGATTTGTACACAGGCTTAGTCGAACCCAAGGTATGAGTGAGGGCCAGTTCTAACGTTCCCTTTTGCGGGTCCTTATAACAAAAAGGGCAAAAACATACACTCTCTACCAAAAAGTAATTGAGCACCCGTGAAGATAGGTAACTCAGTACGTCAGTTGACATGTGTTTCACGGCCTTCGGCCTAGGACCACTGGTATTTGTCCGCGGTAGCATGAACACAGAGGCCTATTGTAACATTCTGGATAATGAAATTCTCCCAACATTGTGGCGTTTTTACGGAATGGACCCGAGTTACTTCCAGGATGACAATGCCAGGTGCCATGTTTCAAGGGTTACTATGCAATAGTACGCCGACAACAATGTTCGCCGATTGGACTAGCCCGCCCAGAGCCCCAACCTCAACCCTATAGTACATCTATGGGGCGAATTGGATTGCTGGGTGAGGGCTGGCTCGTCAGGCGCAGCCAAAATCCACTGCTCAACTCATGAAATGGTTGCAAGAGGAATGGTGACGAATCCCCGTGGATGTCCTGCAAACACTCGTAGAGAGCATGCCAGACAGGGTGGCTGCTGATATAGCCGCAAGAGGTGACCCTACGAGATTATAACGGGATGACAACCACCGAGCAAACATTGTGGACAGGTGCCCAATTACTTTTTGGTAGATAGTCAATTGTATACGTTACCATTATTACATAAGCGCTGCAATTGTTGAATTTCTTTAGTGCATGAAAATTGTACAATTTTTACAGTGCACTTATTTAAGTAACACTGGGTATAGTAGATTCTTGGTAATGTTGCAGAGTTTGTGAGATAATGTTGTCATATGAACTCTGTTGACCACGATCCGATCAGTCAGAATGTTCGTGGGAGGGTCGTCTTCAGTGTAAGGGTATCAATGTCGTTAGCGTTGGCCGAACCTCAAGAAATGGTACTCATAAGTTATTTGTGTAATTTCTCTGTGCATGAAATTTTTATTCTGTTGGGTGATGATCACTTAGCCGCGGTGACAGCAGCTAAACCGCGACTACTTCCAGTTAGGTAGTTTAGAGAATGTTGCGAATCATGGTTTTACCTTAATTAGCCCACTCGAGTGGAGAGCTTGCGTACGACTTGTAAACTGGCCGGATCTGTGCTGCAAAGTATTAACTTTAACTTTAACTTTCCTCTGGCCATTTTCTGAGTGAAGAAACCGAGACGAGAGTCCCGTTATACGCGATTGCGGGTGACGTAAAAAATTAAGTACACTAGTTTGTAGATACTGGCTTGTGGGCTATCTCCCAGGATATTAATACGTACGATCGTGATTGCTAAGTGGACGTCAAGTACTTTCCTATGTGCAGCAACAGGACGAGCTGCTCAAAGCGTGTGTACGATTCCGGTTTCTGGATTGGGTGCCTCACTGATGTTTAAAACTTACAGAGTTCATTTTTTAAAGCTGCTAGTGATTTATTATATTCAGGGCGTTAACCACTGCGAGACAATGTTACTCATTTATATTAATTTCCTCAACTAAAATGAACTAATCTTTCAAGAAGGTATTGCTATAATAAGATAACACAATTTTTATGTTGATAATAATTATTTCGCTCTTCTTCGTTTCGCCCCTCAGAGTGTCATCTGGTGGTATTGTAGACACGTTTATCTTTAGCGTCCCCTACCCTTCACCATCGACACCCTTTGGGTCGACGTTGAAGCTGTCATGCTGATCAGTCAATCTATACGAACTGGGATCGAATTAGACGAATTTAGTTAAATTTGTTTCTGGAATTTGAGTGATTATGTGAGTATCCCCTTTCTTCGAGCTTATCGAGTCTGGTCGCTCATATATGCTGGATGTCAACTTATTTCATTAAATGTTCATCTCATTCTCCAATTTACATCTTTATAACTGACTAGCGACCTGCCCCGGCTTCGCACGGGTGCAATTAAGACAAAAACTGCTTAACCCGGCGTTAATTAGGTTGGGTAAACTCTCCTAAAGTATTTAAAAAAGCACATTATAATTTAATAATTAATTAAATAAATTATAATTCAAAGTTTTTTTGCTATTATTATTTGATATTTTTTTACTTTTTTATAATTTTTCACATTAATATACATTATATTACAATGCAATTTATTTGAGATAGAAGTATTTAATATGTTATTGGCTAAGACATTCTCTGTAGACAATGTTTGACGTCCTGTTATTGTTTGGTAGCAAAATGTACTGTTTCTCGGGACTTCCAACTCGTGATAAACCAACATATAATTGGCCATGGGAAAAACACTCTTTTCGTAGGTAGATTCCAACAAAAGATAAAGTTTGAACCTAGGACTTATTAATAGTAATCGCGAACGATGTTTTTACGGGAAATTGCAACCGTTTGAAAGATATTGGCAAATCCGTGGGAATCATGGGAATCCTCGGGATGTTTGCCAGCTGGCCGGCTGCTGGACCGGTGAGGATGGTCGCGACAATCAAATTTTCTTTCAAGTCTTTAATGAGCAATCTTGTGCCATTACACATGTTAGGAGGGCTTATATTCCTTAAAAGCATGATAGGAGTACCGACTTTTAATGATAGTTAATGAGGTGGCAAGCCAGAAGTATTAAGCAAATTTAGAAAATCTTGAGGAAAGTGGACGACATCGTCAATATTGGTGACTGTGTCAATCGACTTATAGGTTTTGACTTGGCCGGGAACTCTTTGTATAATGAGATTGTTGATTTCATTGACAGTCTCGTTCCTAGGCGATACTATTGCCCTGGAACACAACCAGTGAAAGTCTCTTTCTGGTAAATTTTCGAGGCCCGGATATACTGCTTAAATAAGATGCTGTAGACTGTGGACTATCTGACCTTATGTCTCATTTAAAATGAATTCAGCAGAATAAGTGCCCAAATTTAGAAAAGGAAAATCTCCTTCTCCAAGTCTGAGTAATTGTTGTGGGAAATATTTATGCGTATCTCCACCAAGATAGGCTCTCATATTCGTTCGCAAATTTAGGTATTGAATAGAACTCCATAAGGGAGATGATTTAAGACATGCTTTGGTGATATTTGTACGCGTCCCTTTTGTAACTACAGGGACTGTCTGTCGAAAATCCCCAGCAAACACAAAAGTTACTCCCCCCATAATGGCAGTAGAGCTTCTAAGGTCCTTTAACGTTCGATACACAGCTTCAACATGGGCTCTGTGACTCATCGTACATTCATCCCACATTATCAGTGCCGCGTCCTGTAATAATTTGCCAAGAGGGCCGTTTTTGCGTATAGAGCATACGGATTGTTGGTCCAGAGATACTGATGATGGGAGTTTGAACGTGGAATGTGCAGTTTTCCTATTACTTAATAGAGTAGCAGCGATTCCTGAAGAAGCGACTGCCAGAGCTATTTTTCCAGACTGTCTAACCTTTGCCAGTAATAAATTGGACAGGAATGTCTTTCCTGTGCCTCCTGGGGCATCCAAAAAAAATATTTTGCCTTTGTTATTAATCTCACTATCAATTATTGTATCAAACGCTTGCAATTGATCTGAGACTAATTTTGGCAAATTTTCGTTGACAAAATCATTCAAATCACTGACATTGTACTGACGTACCAGCATTGTATCTATTGAATCATTTCGTGAGCGAATAGGAGACGGTAATCCGAAATCACTTAAACTTTTTTCATTTAATTCCAAAAGCTTATTTTCTATATCTATCAAGCCTTCATTGTACATGTTGTCATTGAATTGCAAAGTTAAATCCTGATTTTGCTGTCGTATTCTGTATCTGATTTTTTCACAAAAATCATCTTTGAAGCTATCCCACAATTTTAAAGGTTCAGAAGGCTGACAAAATAGTAGAATGACTACAAACAACTCCCTCATCTTTAATGGGCATTGCGAAACCGCAGCTTCTTTCAAAGTATTCTCCCAATGATCATCAGTTTCAAGCAAACCTCTATCTCGGCAAGCTGCTTGATAAGTTTCTTTGACAATTCCATTTACAGTTTTTAGGTCATTGAATGAGGTTGGACCGCGTACATCATGCAATAACATTCTGAGATAAAAACACTCAGATTGAGAAGGATGTACACCATATACTCTTCCCAAAGCAACGTCTTTCTTTATTCCTGGATGCCCATCTACGTTTTGACTGCGCTTTCTTCTTTAAAATGTGTTATTAGCCCAAGTATAATAGTGTGGAACTTCGTGGTATAGTAGAGTTTTTGCAAATTCGTCCCTGTTACAGAGCTCAAAGAAAGCTAAAAGTGTAGTTTTACGGGGGTTTTGGGCAACTTGTTGAGCCGTTCCTGTCGTGAAATACACCCTTTGGCAGTTTTCTAAGTGTACAGCCAAATGTACGGCAGTAGGATACCGGTCGTGGATTGGAAACTCTAATATTCTGTAAATTTTGTTCTATCATCAATAGTTTTCGCAGCGCACGTAATGTAAGGAATTTTATAGGTCATTTATTTACACTTTGGGTTACATTATTGGAGTTTTAGTAGGGATCCCTATTGATTTTTAAAATAAAATATAGCCTATGACACTCAGTGATAACGTAGCATTCTACTGGCGAAAGAATTTTTAAAATCGGATGAGTAGTTTCGAAGATTACCTCCTACACCCAAACATACAAACACACAAAGTTACAAACACTTCCTCTTTATAATATTAGTATAGATTAGAAATATAGAGGAGAGCTTTTTAGTCAGCATACCTACTAAAAGAGAAATGATTAGAAACAGCGCAAGCAAACCTAGTTTAAACACGGAGCAAACACTAAACCTCTCGGTTCAAAAGCAAACGCTTAGCGACTCGCCTTTGGTGACAATGTAAGAATCCCAACCCCATTTCCTTCTATGTCTGATCTAAACTGCTCAGCATTAACTGCTGTAATAGTTCATTATTTTATATCTGATGAGCAACGTTGTTTACATAAAACTTCAGAAAACTTGTCGTGTGACTTTGACTGATCAGTAATGTCGAGACCTGGTGTAAATAACAGATGGAATAATGGAGGGATTATATATTAATTGAACAGATTAATTTTCTTATTCTCTTGTGAGAAATATAGATGTAGCGTAGTTTAATTTACATAAATTCAAATACATATAGAATTTATAAAGATATGTTACCGTAGAATCATTTTTCCAATGTTGTTCCCACGAAATGAATCCCCACAAAAACTATTTTCTATTAACTACTAAACGAGATATTCCTTGGCTGCAGTAAAATACGGAAATAATTTTTTTTGGCATAAATTCCCAAATAGTATAATTAAGTTGCCCTACTTGGGCAAATGAGCTTGTACACGAGCAGCGCAGAAACTGTTTCAATAATCAGTCAATCTCCGTAATGCACCCGCAGATGCTTGAGGCCAACCTGGGGCATCCTGACTGTGTTCAGTTGGCCACATCTGAGCCACTGTTCAGACAATTCTCACGTACCAAAATACAACACGCCCATAAGCAGCCCGATTATAAGTAGCCAGCTGTACTCCAAGCATGCCGGCACCGTCGGTGGGCCATGAATCGCAGCAGTGGCCCACTGGCTTGCTGCTTCTGGCCTGCCAGAAGTTAAACAACTGCACTGTGAAATGGGGTTGTTTGGCGCAACTAAATCCAGTGTTTGTATTGGGGCAGTAAAATGATTTGTTGTTGGTATCAAATTATGTTGTTGTTTTTATTTGGTTGCCCCAAACAAAGATTTCGTTTGTGCAACTAAAGATTTATTTAACTCTACGTGCATTGTAAGGATTCTTACTGTCACAAAAAAGCAAACCAATTCTTGAGCTGTATTTTAAGCGAAGGCAATCACGCGAGTAGCCAAACAGATAAATACACTCGATTAAACAAAATTTTTTTGACAGTATAATTTATTTTGGCCCAAAACAGAGGTTTTGTTTATTCATGCGTGTATTTTGTTAGATAAACAAAATCAATTTTGTTGCTTGTCAAGTTTTGTTTACCGAATAAAATGTTTTCTTGGAACAACTACATATTATATTTTTGGCCCTATAAATACCAATATTTTGTAGGCTGTTCTCTAATTGTGTCGTCAGCAAACTGTTGGAAAGCCATTTGTAGCCCAGCTATTAACCACTTCTAACCCAGCTGTTCGCCACTTACAGTCGAGCTATTGGCCACTTGTGGCCCGCATAAAGCAGCTTGCCATGCATAAAAAAAAGTCTTCACCAAACGAGAATTATTTATTTCCCACATCCATGCAAACTTATCTATTATTCCACCAACTACTCTACCATGTATTTATGTAAAATTTTGGTAAATAAATGTGAATACTTTTCATCCGTAAAAGTTGCATTATTAACTTGGCTACATACACAATATATGTTAGTATCACAAGTCTATACTGTAATTTACGTGTTTGTGTAAATACTAGTATTTTGGTTTTGAACTATATTCAGGTATTCTTTAAAATCTAAAATAATTTTTGCAAGTTTTTGAGCCTACAAACTTTTTCCTTTTACTAGCAATTTCACATGATAATTTTACTTCACACACACACACTCTCACACACACAGATATATATATATATATGAAATATAAAAAAATGTAAATTGACATGCGCTATTTCACAACATACAGTTCGCATGCCATAAATGGCCCATGAAACTATCGCTAATATGTCCACAGAAGTAACAGTTGGCATGCTATAAATGGCCCCTAAGCTTGCTACTGTTATGTGCCCAACAGTTAGCAGCAGTTGGTATGGCGTAAGTAGCCCATTAATATACTAATAATACGTCCGCGTAGGTAACAGTTGGCATGCCATACCTAAGTAGCCTACATAGCCTACAAGCTTAATGCTAATATGTCCCCAGTAATAAGCAAGAGTTTTCGTGTTATAAATAGTCCAATAACTTCCTGCATTTTTTGTCCACAGCACTAGGTAGCAGTTGGAATGCCATAAATGGCCCATAAACATGCTACTAATATTTTCCCAGTAGTAAGTAACATGTAACATTTTGTGTATAATTTTCTCGTAGGACTTCTGTTGAATTATTTTGAGAGCATTGGCCCGCAGCACGATTATAAAAAAAAAATAGGCGAAGTCAATTTGATTAATATGACCTGATTTACAACCTTATAAGAAATGCTAGCAGTCATAAATACGAAACTTTGGCACTGTAAACAGTTGGTCAGATGTTAATTGTTAGCTAAGGTGGTTAAAAATTTATACACAACAATAAAAAATAATTTTGATCACTACAGTATGTGCATTTATTACAACAGGAGTAACGTTTATTTAGTGTATTTTTTTCCCACACCAACATTTACAAAATATCTCAAGCCACCTCCTGGAACGTTTATATGCTGTTACACAGCTGTTTGTCCTCCATGTAATTACACAAATGTTGCCTGTTTTAATCACTGCACCTATATATGGGGCAGAACTCAAGAGATTATAGCGTCGTGAACTTGGTTGATTCGATGGTTTCTATGCGTCAACTAAGTCTCAATAACTTCAATATTTTGTACTTCACATCAGCACAAAATGCAGCGTTACATTCCCTGACCGACAGTTTAGGAAATATTTCTGTGAAACAGAAATATACCACCATGGTTTTTCCTGTTTCCTGGAGTAACGAAGACTTTAGCCTCTTTCAAAAATGTGTTACTTGAAAGTAATATGTTGTACACCTAATATATATTGTGAGACTTTTATGTTTGACTGTTTTTCTGCATTATATCGGTAATCGGCGCAGTGTATACGAGAAGGAATTTATTCTACTTTCACTTCACGAAATTATTTTTAATTACATTATGTGTGTTGGAGTACAAAATTGCACTGAAAATAACAATACTGTATTTAGTGCATTAGAACTGAAAAATGCATCGTTGTCGCCATGAGCCCCTTTCTTTCCTGCAAGAAGCAGTAACTACAGAAAACAATAATAATAATAATAATGTGTTGCGAAGCCTTTTCCGTAGTTTGTGTTAGGTGCTAGCATGTACAAAAAACGGGAAGGGGAGAGACGTAATGAATTTTACACCCCTTTGCCCCTAGAGTGGTCATCAATTAGTACTGAAGGTACTAATGAGCATCAAATTGGGGTAAAAACGTGTAACTGTCATAAAATATGATGCATTTTAACGTATAACGAAGTAATTTTTCTTCCAGTATTTTCAATTAACACGTACGTCAGCACTATTAACGCCGGTGTAACAGCCTTGTACTCACTTCTCTTTAATTAAGGGTTTCGCCTGCCTAGCGCGGGAACTGCATTGCAGAGTGTTTGAAATCATGTTTATTTTTGTCGAAAATATTAAACGTACCCCTAAAATACTTCATACACGATACGAGGAAGGAATGGTACTTTAACGCTGCCACACTTGCTGTAAATAATATTTTGGACCTTCCAATATAGTTTTAAAAACCGCTTTTTCAGACTGCCGTATTTTAAAGCATATTAATCGGATACGAGCCCAAATACGATATAGGCAGTTGGCGCTAAAATGAGCACCATTGAGGTCCTAGTTACTTTTTTCCTTTTGGCCATTATATATTCTTTAGCTGCAATTTAAAATAAATATTTCCATGTAAGTAATATACACAATGTTTATATTCCATAACACTCTGAATTTAACGCCAAAAGATAAAATAAAATATATTTATTGAAACTTATTCCACATGAGAGGGCTTTCAAAAGTGTTCACTTTATCGTGAACAACCTATAAGAGCCTGTATTAAATATTGCAATTGAATATTTTATCAATAAAACGATAAGACCCCCGCTGAAAGTACCATAGCTACACATAACAATGTGAGAACACTGCACGTCAGTTCAGAACCATGCGCGTAGCGGTCTAGTAGCGCGTGCCAGTGTAACCCTTATAGCTCCCGTGCTTCCCGGACAAGAAAAAAGGAGAAGAACAATGCAGGCAAGCGAGACCCTTAATACCCCTCCCCCCTTGAGTAATTTCTGACTCCGCCACTGGATACCGGCGGCAATATCTGCACCCGATTATATGTGCACTCGTGTAGACTGTTTTTGCGTGTTGCTGGACGGCAACAGCAGGAATGTCTCCCCGAGCGAGGACCAGAGCTCTGTCGGTAGATAATAATGAGGGGGGCGAGGGACTTACTGAATAAAGAGATAGCCAGTTAATGAAATGAAACTGTGGTCCTTGTTTCGTCGAGTCACCTGTGGACTCTACATGGAGTGTAGCCTCAAGGGGGTGGGTAGGAAGGGGCGGGGGGGGGGGGGGAGTTGCTCCAGGGAGCTTTAGCGGTGATCCCGCCGACAATCGATCCGACACGCTAGGGGAGGCAGCCGCAGACACGTACAATCCGTGCGAAAGACTGTTCTGGGGGGGGGGGGGGGGTTGGGAGGACTGGAGGCTGGAGAAAGCACTGCCGAAGAGCGGCAGGGGTAGATCAATACCGTCCCCGTCAACCCTGGCCTGTCCGGCGGCCACTCTCGTATTAAGGAGTATACGAAATAAAAAATTTAACCAGCAATCAGTCGGCTCCCGAAAGTCAACTGACACGATAGCAAAATTTCCGCTTTAAGATCGACCAATTGAGACTCACCTGTGTACGTGCTTTATTCTACAAAAATGAAGTGAATTGAAGAGATTTGCGTGAGTCTTAACAACGAGGTCTTGAGAGCAGATGAGCGTGATTCGGGTGAGTGTGGAGCAGCGCCAGAATGATGGGGTGTTGGAAACGGGAGATCCCCGAGAAAACCAGCCGACTAGCGGCATCGTCCGGCACGATTCCCACATGTGGAAACCCGGTGACCCGGCCGGGGATTGAACCTGATCTACCTTGATGGGAGGCGAGCAGGCTAACCGCTCAACCACCCAGGCCCGTCCTATCAAAATGTAAACAGTTGTTTATTTATTGGTGTTTTGGATCTAGTGGTTGTTTTTTTTCGAAGCAGGCCATTACAAATTATTATTGCAGTGCATCATTAAGGCCCCTGCCTACCTGGATATTTTATCCACGTTTGAGGCTGAAAGGCGCAGGTGCAATAACGGCGACATTGCCTCGCTCAACAAGTACGCCATCACCGCTAAACGCAAGACTCTGAACTGACGTGCTGTGATTTTCGTCGCACTGCGTGTACCTGTAGGACTTTCAGCGGTGACTCTACTCTCATATTGGTGGAAAGTCTTTAGGAAAGTGCAGTACAGTGACCTTTGATTAGTCTAGTATGTATCTGATTCGTATATTTTGAGATACAACGCCTTTTAGACGCACGTATAATAGTTTCGCATAAAAAAGTGGGAATTACTATCCGTCTGTATCGCAGTCATAGCGCCACTTAGGCGGGAGACTTGAAAAAAAAAATTATGTGTTTATTGAGAAGTGCGCATTTCTGTGATAGGCTAAACTTAAAGACTTCCCGTGTATTTACACTGCAGGAAGCAGTAGAAACTCCTTGGCATCAGGGGCCGCGGTGGTGTTGTGATTAGACTACTCGGCTCCCGTATACGCGAACCGGATTCGATTGCCGCTGGGGTCGCTCCCGGATTTTCACACGTGGAAATCATTCCGCTGGTAGGTGAGTTTTCCAAGGGGTGTCCCATTCCCCCCTCCCGCTCTTGCATTCCAGCGTTGCTCCATACACGTCTCGTTTGATCCTCATCGGCTCTCAAGACCAAATATCTCCCCTCCTCTCTCACCACTGCATTACATCAGGCTAGGTTGAGTCAGTGCGTTGGAAAAATTTCTTCTGCTTGTTTGTTACTGCTTATGCCGGAGTCACATAGCCCCGACCAGCATGACCCCGCAGGCACGACACGATACTTAGTAAAACTAAAAAACCAAGAAATACATATAGATCTGACACACATCCGACAATTCTGTCGCCCAACCAGCAAATCTCGATAAGAGCGAAAAACACAAGTCCACGACCTTGAAATTCTAACATCCGAAATATAATTATTTACTTTTAATACAATTTATTACGGATGAAAATACAATTCCACATGACTAAGAATATGCATATCGCCAGTAGTACCAACTAATTTACGATACATCCAAATCGGATCACCAAGTTCATCTTCATCTTCTTACGCGAAAACATCGACGTATTACCAAATACACTAATCACAGCAGTGTTATCAACCTTCCCCTCACGAACTGGAAAAGTCTTCCAACATATTGCATCACGAACATATATAATATGTTGTTATATCATTGGAATTATTTAAATCGGTCAAGTAGTTTAGTAGTTAATAATCTTTGTAGTTGTCAGGTGGTACATAACCTCAAAGTGGGCGCCATGTTGCGTCGCCCGGACTAGACTTACCAACGGGCGACGCGGAGCTCCAGCAGCTAACACGCCAGGTTGTAGCTAGCCGAGTCTATTTTTGGAACAGTGGATCTACTGGATGTACAACCCTACAAAATGAAATTGTATGACAATCTTTCCGTACAATGGGATGAAAATTATTGTATTATAACTCTTATAAATAATAATTTTACCTTTGTGTGGATTAGTTATAAACCTTTGTCAGCATAATGTATTCCAAATTTCCCGTCTGCCCACCGCCTTTGAATCTAGCGTAGTTAATCAGCGCCTTCTAAATGGATCTGAAAAATCCTACTCGTTGTGTCATGTCAATAAACTGTCGGGCTGTAAATTCGAGCAGTTACATTGAAAATGGTCGTGTTTGCGATTTTTGTCTTGTCGTGCCGGTCTCGTCGGGGTTATGTGATTCCGACATTACCGACGAAATTTTTTTTTACTGCGTAAACCCCTTTGTTCTCGAGCCTACCACCTTGTTGTGGGCGAATCCTCTTCTTTTGGGAGAGAGAAAAAAAAAGGGGGGGGGGGAGTCGCACGTCTGTAAACCTGCCCCACCTCTCAATCCCCAACTTCATCGACCCACCCCCAGGCGACACACACACACACACACACACACAAAACCACGCCCACTCCAGCCTGTTGCTGGCACCACACATCCCTCGGGACATTGCAGGACACTTGTCCGCGGAATCGTCGCAGCGCACACAGGTCAATTATAGTCTGTTCACTGTTAATTTACCAACTTGGCGATCAACTTTGGAAAATGTTACTGACCCTACCTACATGCATTTTTACGGGCATATTGAGTAACATGCGCCTAATTAAGCTGGCAACGGATTTAAAGTGTTAGGTTATTAGAAGCGAGCACTAATGTAAGAATAATAAATGTGTAGTTTATTCACTCTTTCGATAATGTTATGGTTTCGCTTGGCAGGCGCATGAGTAACTGCACTGGTCTATGGCAATGTTAATTTTACCTATAGTGGAATTATACACGATGTGTATTCAAGTAAATCTTAAGCAGGGCATTGCAAATTTCTCAGTTTACTCCGAACAGTCTATACCTCTAGCGTTCCGCTCTCCAGCTGCAGGGGCATGAATTTTAGTCGTTACAGGCTGTTCACGGTAAAGTGAGCACTTTTGGGGCCCTAGTTACTCTTTTATTTCAGCCATTTTTTTTATCCTTCGACCACTTTGTAAAATAAATATTGCAGTGTAAGTAATAAACACGGTGTGTATATTGCAAAGTACTCGGAAGTTAACGTCTAAGACAAAAATAAAATAAATTTATTTTATTTTATTCAAACGTAAAGGACTTTCAAAAGTGCTCACTTTACAATGAATAGCCTATAGCAGGGTTGTCAGATGGCAAAATTGGGGAGATGGTATCAACCGCTGGATAAAAATATTAGTCCGAAGTATTAAGTCGTACATACACGAGCTTCGAATATAAAAACTTAATTGTACAATTTTTATCTCTGTGTGTTTCAAATTCCTTGATAATCTAAAAAAATACCTGTTGAACATGACTTACTTAATAACACACACAAAACTTACTATTAAATCATAACACTTTATACAATAACGGTAACCGTTTACATTTCGAAGTAATCTTTCGCACTAATAATGGACGTCGCAAATAGAACGTATCTAACAGAATTCAATTCATTATAATGTTACATTTTTATTTGAACTTTTTTTGCTGCAAATGAATTTGCAATAAAATTTGCTGTCCAAAATTATATATATATATATATATATATATATATATATATATAACTGGCGAAATTGGAAAATAGTCATACGTTGCGTCGTACACTTAATGATAGCCGTATGCGTACGACCAAATTCGTAGGTATGGAAAATCTGCGCGCCAATCGGTGCCCACCAAGAGACGAGCCAATACGGAATAGTCCCCCGACAACGTGCAGTCAATGAAGCCCAAGTCCCGTTGCCATAGCAACACGCCACCAATCGGCAACTGTCTACGCTCGCTTATCATAGTGACCGTTATCTAATATCGCTTCACGGTGCTTCGTCTAATTGTGTGACTCGGGCCTGATCGTAGCTTCGCAAATTCCATGCTTGATACGCTAGGAAGGCTATCTGCCCCTTACGAAGTGACTGTTCGGAGCAGAAATATCGTTGAGTACGGGACAGATTATTGTTTTTGGTTGTTCCGCTATCAAACACTTATGTTAGGATTTTTCACCCGCGCTTTCTCTTATCACTTCAGGTATTGTTATTTAGTCTCCATGTTCAAATTTTGAATTAACATTGTGGATATATATTTGCCTTTGTACGGACGCATTTTCCCTAAGAAATAAACTGTTGGCATAAAAACCGTGATCTCATTAAGTTAGAAAATACTAAGATAATTTTCTCCTTCGCGTATGCGGAAACTATGGGGAATTTTTGCTCATGTATAAAGCGATATAGTATGCTCTCTATCCCCAAAATATGTACTGCCTTACACACTATGCAGAGATAGCAATTAAAGTTACTAGATTATCTCGTTATCTAGAGAAATCCATTTTATTAGCCTAGAAACATTTATGAACCTTCCAAGTAATGGGTACATGATTGTCCTATCTCAGAGGTTTTGTAGAATGTAGGTATTTATAGTATAAAACAAAGGTATTCCATTTCTGTAGTGATATCATGTAAGCTAGTAGTAAAAATTAAACGATTTACTTCTCTGTGAGATTGAGTTATTTTTAATTTTACATAACTAATTTTCATCAACTTAACATCCCCGAGGTGCAAGAGAAAATTTCTTAATGAATCGTTATTTTATTATTTGAAATGATTATTAAATTGATTCCAAATAAATTTAAATATTACGTTATTGACCAGATACACATATATTTATATAACTGAACAAAACATGATGAAAACATACATTGGATTCTCCCAAATATATGAACTGAATACATCTGTTCAGAAAACAAATTTCAAATTATCTATAGAAGAAAAATTATTATTTTTAGGTTTGTTTCTACTTGAAGAAACATTTTTTTTTTTTTACTCCAATCAATACAGCTACTGTTTGCCCCTCATTTATCTAGAGTAGGCTTCAAAATCTCAATACACATATTTAATTTATGAAAGTGTTGCGTAGGTATTAGGCACACTGAGACAAAGGTTTTGTTGAATCGAACAAGGTTAGTTTGGTGCAACCAAATTATTTGATTGTGTAGGGCAATGAAATATTTCGTTGTTGAAACCAAATTATTTTATTATTCTCAGTTGGTTGGCCCGAACTGCAAGACTTGGTTAGTGCGACTAAAGATTTGTTTGGCTACACGTGCCTTAAACAGTTTGGGCCGATGTAAAAAAGTTACAATTTTTCCCGAGTTTCGAAACTAGATCACCTGTATCTGAACTATATGCCTTAGTAATCTCATATGGCAACGGATGACGCCGGAAAGCTTTTAAATAGATATACTGCAAATATTGGGCAAGTGTGCAAACAAATATTTCAAGTTTTACAGCTTTCCTTGGCAGTTTCTTGTTGCATTGTTTTATTAATGTGTTTATACGATTGTTAAGCCTCAATAGATGCACTAACAAACACGGTTACTATCCTAATTGTCACAAAAAAAAACATCTCTTGAGCTGTATTTTCGACCGAAGGTAGTCAAATGAGTGGCCAAACACAGTAGATTCAACAAAGTATTTAGTTGACAGTCGAATTTTTTTTTGACCCAACACAGAGATTTTGTTTATTCGAACATATATTTTGTTAGAAGAACAAAAGTAATTTTGTTGCTTTTCAAATTTTGTTTGCTCAACAATGTATTGTGTTAGGGCAACTAAATATATATTTCGCCTTACACAAACAAATACTTTGTTCGATTTTCTCTCAGTGCAAATCTGCGAGATCGTTCGCCCGTAGGCTAGATTTCTCAACTGTCTGCACACTTCAGCCAAACGCAGTAGCCAGGTTCGTATTCGGCCAGATAGAACGTTTACAATCTTTGGTTTCTTGTTATGCGTGTCAATAGCTGAGGTCCCTCTATTTCGTGTCGAACTAAACGTGATCCAACCTGAAGAAGAGCTTAAAAAAATAAAAAAAAAGTATTTATATATATGAAAATTTGAAAATAGAATTCTTTGACTTTAAAGGAATGCCTCAAACTTGTCAATATTGCTTGAGTACATTATCTCTTAACTATACGAAGGCATTAATAATATGGGAACGTTTTTCCGATGAAGAAAATTAACATCTGGACCGAGTTCATTTATTACGTCGGATGTTACCATTTGGTACTACTGCACGCTGGGAAAATTATATTTCGTTCTAAAATCACATACCGCGTTTCAGGAAATTCGCGAGTGCATCCACCGGTGTACACCGGACGTTCGGAAACTAATGAGTCTGTCGAGTTCGGTTGAACCGATGTATCCGCCGGTTCAACCGGCCTGAAACGTCGGTGGATCTGGTCGATGTGCACCGGAACTTCAACCGATGCGTTTTGGAACACAGCCTCGCAAACGCATAAGTAAATAAATAAAGCATTTGTGAACGGTAAAGTTCTAGAATGGCAAAAGGGCTAAGTTTAATTGCAACGGAAAGAATTTATGTCTTTAAATGTTGACTAACATCGCAGAAAGATGTGAGATTTAACTTATGTTTTATAAACAAAGAGAATATCTAATATAAAATACGTTAGCACTGTTTTTGGTATGGGTTTACTGTATTATAAAGTTATTTTACATGTACGTTTTTATTCATTAGCATTCGTAACAAAAATATATAAACATCCTGATGTTCAGAAATTCTCTTAACCGGTGTACACCGATGCACACCAGAACATTCACCACTGGTGGATCTATTGGCGAATTTCCGAAAAAAAAAAAAAAAAACGGATACTTTCGCAGACTATGTTTATTTGCATTTTCAAAGTAAGTGGTGACAACTAATGTTGGTTTCGTGACAGTGTTATATTGTGCATCGTGTACCCTTTCCCCTCGTACAGAAGTACACATTGCTCTACACCTGTTTACTGGTATTCATGACTTTGGGTGAGTAAGTGAAGATATTTGGGCGGCTCTTAACGTCGAGGTCTTGAAATCCGAACTTCAAGACTTGAATTAGGCCACTCCGAGGAACCGCTTGAATCACAAATATATCGGGGCACCTGTTTTTTTTTACACGAAAATATCCCATGACTAGTTGCACTACAAAATACTTTAGCCCCGATTCACGTTCGTAACTGGGTTATCTCAATCGTCAAGCGTCTTAATTTTCTGCCTGCGGATCAAGGACGTTTAATATCGGAGTAATTTAATTCTGATTGATCCCTCATTCAACTCAGGGCGTCGGTGGTGTAGTGGTCAGAATGATCGCCTCCCACCAAGGGGTCGTTCCCAGATTTTCGCACGTGAGAATCGTGCCGGAATATGCCAATGGTCGGCGTGTTTTCTCGGGGATCTCCCAGTTTTCCCCACCCTTGCATTCCGGCGCAGTTCTATTCTCACCTTGCTTCACGCTCATCTGCTCTCAAGGCGCCTGTCCACTCCCTCTCATTTATACCATTTCGGACCTAGTTTAATTTTTGTTTCCATGTTTTACAAATAAGTTTATTAATATGCGGTGTACTTAAATTGACATAACACATTTTCCGCTCTTCCAATGAATGAGTTATAGTAGTAGCATGGTTACGAATCATTTACCCACCGTGTAATCCATTAAAACTTAAGCCCGTAGTGTACAGTGGCAGTCAAAAATTAGGCCTGTATTTCTGTGCGTTATATACACAAATTTGTACGCTGGGTATGAATTGGATAATAAAAAGTTTTTTCACAAAAATTATTTAAGTAAAGCTGCAGGAAAGCCAGTAGATTATTAAAGTGTAGGCCTGTGATTTTTTTTTTCGCAAAAAAATTGGTCCTACAATATTATCACCCTAACACGCCAGTTTTTTTTCATTTCATTACTTTTTCATACAACTGTTCATATTTACAATGGTAAAGGACTCGTCATAAATAATACCTATATGAGGTTTATAATTAAAACAGCCAGAGTAAAAAATGTCGTTCATTTTTATTAAATTATTTAATAGTTACGACAAACTTATTGAAATATTTATGTGGACGCCATCTAGAAAATCACGGTCTGACTCCAATTAAATCATGTAAGTTTACATGGGCTTCTGTAGCTAGAAGCAATGACGTGCAAAAAATTGGTGGATATTACTTTAATTGTCCCGGAAATATGGCACAATGTGCACTTTTCTATTACTATTACTATTAGTGTACGCAATTTGGTTGGAATTTGTTTTATTGTTTAATAGAGCTAATATGTAACCTAGATTATTCATATAAACACCACTAGTTTACAAATTTAGAACCACTCAACATTTTATAATATTTAAAGTACAATAGTCATACAGTCATAAAATACAAGTCTTGTAATATACTGCAAAGTAAACAATATGTTGGATCAACAATAGGAAAATATAAACGAAACATAAGTTCACATGCATATACAAATATAAACATAACAAAAGTTAAAAGTAGAGCCGAGAATTCATTACAATACTGAGTAGTTACAAATTTAGATAGAAAATAATTTTCGTTGTACTGTTGGAACTGTAACAAGTTTTAAGTTCTCGATTTCATGTACGGTTATTTCACAAATAAATTAATGTGTTATTGGGGATATGATTCATTCCGGAACTATTCTGAAGATTAAAATCATTTATTATGTAGATATGCAAAAAATTATCATCGTTTTGAGGAAAAAAATCTAAATCTGTGAGATGTTTGGTAATTTATTAAAGAGATTTGCTCCTCTTAGGTACATAGTATTATAGGCGGTACCGTAATTCACCTATTTTACATGTACATTATCACTGAAGCTCGTGTTATGATCATGGGTTTGTATTCTAGTTTTGCGTAATGTCCTTATGTTATTTCTTTCATACAGCACTATGTTAAATATGAAAGTAATGGGTACAATACTGAAGTTTTTAATCAGTGGTTTGTAATGTTCCCGAAATTTTTGGATGGTGTACGGATTAATCTTTTTTTAATAAGAAAATTATGTTGGATTCGTTAGTGCAGTGTCCCCAAAAGATTATGACATACATAGTAGGTTCATTATTGGGTAAAATATGTATTATAAGCGGCTTTAAGGCTCTTTGCACTACATTTTGTACCTATTTGCTTGAGTAGAATACATGACGTGCTAACTTGTTTACCAACCTATTCTTTCCACTTGATGTGTTATTCTATACTAAAACATTCAAAATTAGTGTTGGTTACTATTATAATGGTTGACCACCTATATGGATATTCAATTAGTTAACAGCTTTTCTGTACGATAACTGTACGAAACTGATTTTATACACGCTGACTGTCGGTTTGTCCAGTGCGAGATAACTATGCATGATATTTAGTAGTTAATTTGTGTTTTTCTCTAAATCCAACAAATTAGTATTTTACTACAAAACACTAATTTGTACTACACTTTTTATATTATCACACATATCATTGACAAAATTGAGGAACAAGATGAAGTTCAAAATAATTGATTGCGGGACACATTTGCTGATAATCTTAGGAGTATTTAACTCAGAGTTATGTGTTTCTATGGGAATTTTCAACTTACTGAATTCCGTCGTTTAAGGATGATCGAAACCAGTTATATACTACCGCTCTATTTGTTTTTCAAGTTGAATATTTGTGGTCCACTATCAAATTCCTTTAGACAGGTACAATAAAATGCAATAGTGTTTTATCTGTTTTTATCCAAGACACAAGAATTACTTGAGAAGTACTCGGCTGTGTCCGTGTATGTGTTTCTGTCTGCCACGAAACCACGCTGGGGAGGAAGTAAAAGGTTACATTTCACAAGGTAATTTAAGAGGCTCTCTTCATAACTGACTTAAACATTTTTGAAAATTATTAAATGGGCTTACAATTCAGGCCTACAGATCTTCTAGACTTTCTACAAATCACAAAAAGAATCACTTGTTATTACATGATAATTTAGGGCGGCTGTTACTCGTGAAATTGTTTGCTTACAGCCGTATAACTTTTTTCGTGGTTGAAACGTCACTTCTTCAATGACTGGCGCCACGTTCACGTGCGGTGCGATACAGCGCCTCTTTCGCTTTGACGATTACAAGCACCGCATAACATAGGTTGTTGCTGGTCGATCGAGCATGTGCCTTGAGTGTATAACTGTGAGCGAACACCAGCAGGTTTTGCAACCCTCAACCAGACGTCCATTATATTAACATTACAATTTTATGACATTAAGGGCGTTACATTGCGTGTGGCCACTTTTTCCTTGGATAAAATATATCAGATCGCATGGATTTTGCTAAGTTATTTTACAAAAAAACTTGGGGCTGGCCACAAATTAAAAAGGTTCAAGATTTTCCTTGTTTTCAGCAATTTTTTTAAATTGAAAAACAAAACGTTTCCTTGTACAATTTTCTATGCGTCTTGAAGTAGCTCTTTGGCATTTTCTTTCGGCGTGAATTATCTCTTTTCTGTATGTAAGTTCGTTTTATTTATTTATATATTTCTTAAACAGTAAACCTTTGATTTTGACTTGTATTTACACGGAAACTATGCCCTCCAAAATTTTTTGTTTTCGAAAAAAGAGTAATCGCTAGTAATCTACAAATATAAAATAACATTTTTTTCTCATGTCCGATGCCCTTAATATGGAACACTACTTCCCGTAGTTGGCTCAAAATATCACTGCAGGTACAGTAGTCAGTAGAGGTGAGTGTATTTTGAAAATTGTCTCGGTGACAAGTTGAGCGTCAAACATGTGTGTAGGCCGTTCACGGCAAAATAAGCATTTTGCAAGCCTCGCGTAGGTTATAATTTCCCTCTCATTTCTTATCATTCTGTTGTATGCAAGATTTAATTTGCCATGTATCGAGTCACTTTAATCATACATCATCCAAATGAATGGAAACCAAGGATTTTTTTTTTTAAAGAAAACAAGTGTGTTAATAATATGCAAATTTGATGCTCTTATTTGTTTTCCACTTGGGCGAACCGGGTTCGATTCCCGGCGCTCTTGCTCCCGGATTTCCTCATGTGGAAATCGCCAAAGCGATGCCGATGGTCTGCGAGTTTTCTCGGCGGTCTCCCATTTTCTCTGTCCTTCATTCCTGCGATTCTCCATTTTCACCTCACTTCGCCCTTACAGGCTCTCAAGATCTGGATGTTAAGAGCCTCCCAAATCTATCCACTCTCTCCACACCTTAAGACTTCAATGTTCATAAATGTACGTCTTACACCCTCAGTACAATGCCAGGTGTTAGAACTGCTTTTATAAACACCCTCTATAGGCTAGTCGCGGTAAACTGAGCACTTTTGAAAGCCCTATCGGTTGCAATAATAGTCAATAAATACATTCTATTTTAGCCTTGACTGTTAACTTCGTAGTGCCGTGGAATATACTGACCGCGTTTATTACTTACGTGGTATTATAGACTTAAAAAGGTGGTTAAGGGATAACATATGGATGAAAAGAAAAAAGCAACTAGCCTAAGGGTCTCAAAAGTGCTCACTTTACCGTGAACAGCATGTAGCAACATTTCTGGGGGCTTGCGCACCAGGGTGTACTGTAGTATACAGACTGTTCACGGTAAAGTGAGCGCTTTTTTAAGGCCCTAGTAACTTTCTACTTTCTGCCGTTTTCTTTATAATTTAACCCCTGTTGTAAAAATAAATATTAGCACGTAAGTAATAAACACAATGTTTATATTCCACCGCACTCCGAAGTTAACGTCTAAGACTGAAATAATATATACTTATTGACTATTGTTCCAAATGAGAGGGCTTTCAGAAGTGATCACTTTACCGCGAATGGCCTACGCAGTGATTTCTTTCAACGATTGAATTCAAGAGTGACTAGCCTTTCCTCAAGTGTTCCTTTTATGATTGGGCCACAGTGCTTCTGACACTCCATGTTCAACTCTATAGCCGGTAATAAACAGAAAAAAAAATTACCGTTGGCGTATCACGTCCAACCAAGTTGGATAAAAATGTCTCACGCCATGGTCGAAGCTAACGAATCAGGACAACCTGTAGTCGCAAAAAAAGAGCCCGTCTAGTTGAGTATCGAAAAACTTTAGCTCAGGCCCACTCTCGCTATTGGATGATTCCAACTGCTGCGAGTCTTTTGTGCCTGCCCGCGCATCAGAGACGTTCAGAGCTGGAGTAAACTAATTTTCATTACCCATTAGTAGAAAAACGTTTGAGAGAGCTAGTGCTCTCAAACCTCACTTTTGACATACATTTCAAGGATTCATATACATTAAAAAAAATATTATAAAAATAACAAAAATCTGAAAAATAAAATTAAATTAAAATTACTGTTTTAGCATTTTCATAAAAACACTACATACACCCATTTACAGTCGTTTTTATTGTTTACACCAAAAACTGCCACCGTAACACCAAAAAAGCGAATATATTTTTTTGGAATGAATAAATAAAGTAATTGTTCTAGCTTTGTTTTTTTTTCTTCCTGTTACAACTGAGGTTGAATCCATTAAATGTATGTCAAAAGTGAGGTTCGAAAATATGGGGATGTTTGCACTATCGCTTTCAAATATTATCGACTCCGAGTTGAACACCACGAAGTCTTTTCGCGAGGACACGCGGCCAATGACCTAAGGAGAAATTCCCACGTGCAGGTAGACTACTGCGATCTAGTCTACACGCATCTCTTTCTTTTTGTTTTTTTTTTTACAAGCTTTTATTTAACTTCACTCGTCTGTATGTATGGTAGGTGTCTGTGAGGCGTCTGTCCGGCGCCCTCCAAATCACTAGCAATCACGATGTGTTTGTTGGACAAGTTGTTGATTGCTGGTGGCATGTAGAGTTTCAGTGCCGGTGAAGTCCTCATTTACCCCTGGCTGTGTGGGTTAAAGACCATCCAAACATTGAAACAGAAGAAGGAATTCAATAGATCGACCGCGTGTGTGTATGTGAAATACCATTTGAAAATTCTGGTCTGCGTGAGCTCGTATTGAAATGTCAAATGCATCTACATGCACACACACACACGTGTAAGATGAATAATGAATATTAAGCATGCCGGTTCAAATTCCCGCCAAAAGAGTGCACTGAAACTCGCCTGATCGCAAGCGGAACCGATGACGGACGAGTCTGAGGATGTATAAATAGTCTACCTATGTAATAAAAAAAAATAGACGAGACTAAAAAAGCGAAAAATAAATTATCTGTAAAAGTCTTTTAAAACCAATCTTCAACTTATAAACTAACTGAAAAGATAAAAAATAATTATAGTAGTAGTTACAGAATTTGTAGAGCTCGTAAGACGTCGAACAGCCGCAATAAACTTGACTACAAATAATATTTTTTTTGTATCAATTTATATTCAGTACATAAAAGCTTGGTGCGAATAGTTAAGGCCCTTACGCAATAAACTTGCTTACTACGCTTACGCAAATGAGGTATACGTTCTATATTGCGCCAAGCTATTATATACTAAATATAAATTTATACAAATATATAAATTTGTAGTAAAGTTTATTACTGCTGTTCGACTACGTCTTACATGTTCTACAAATTCTGTAGCCACTCCTTTAGTTATTTTCATCTTTTTAGTACATTTATAAATAAAATCTTGGTTTTAAAAGTTTTTTTTACAGTTATTCTCGCGAAAATCAGGTATTCCTGCAAATGAATAATCGGTCGTGGCCCGAGTAAATAATGGACCGGGAGGTCTATGCTGGCGCCAGATAGATTCGCAAAATTCACGCTACCCTCTCTGATAAACATTCCTTGCATAACGCTACTTTAGTTGACGCTTTATGACACTTAACGAAATTCTGAAGTGGAGTGTTTCCAACAGGCTAGATGTGGAACAAGTGTACGACGCGCCTGTAGAAAACAACTAACGTTTCATTGGCTGTTGCGGTTTGATTTCTGTTGTGACATTACTTCGCCAGTCTACACGGAACTCAGAAGTTGTGTCGACAAATGTCTGTTAGTTGTCCACTGTGGTTGATGGTGAGGTCATGTTCCATTGCACCAACAACCGCAGCGCGGTCTTGAGAGCCGATGGGGGTAATTGAGGTGAGTATTGAGCGGTGCCGGAATGAAAGGGCGGGGGAAACGGGAGATCCCCGAGAAAACCCGCCGACCAACGGCATCGTCCGGTACGATTCCCACATGCGAAAATCCGGTGACCCCCGAACGGAGATTGAACCCGGATCGCCTTCGTGGGAGTCGAGCACGCTAACAGCTCAGCCACCGTTGCCCTTGCCCAGTCAAGAATTTTTAATTTGAGCGGTTTCTTTCGACCACGCTATATATTTGGGACTCTTGTTTTCATAGTAGGTACGTTTAGTTCTTACTGGTCCATGACATAAAGTTAATGAGATCGACGTTACACTGTAAACAAACTGTAATTTTTCACTAACTGTATGTGGCAGCAGTCTCCATTGACATCGGTGTAATTTTACACCTACAAATGTCAATGTTATTTTGCTCTATGTCCAAGTAAATTTATCCCACAAGTTAGTCAGATAAAATATAGTATGTACAACTAACTTTACATGGAATGGTATAAATTACTATCACTATGTAGCAGAAAGATAACTACAATATTCGTATATTTTCTCTTCACCGCAAATAAATTTACACAGACATCGCAATTGTAATTTCACCAGTGGGTAAGTGTATTTTCTCGCTAACAAAAAAATAAAATCACCGATTCACTGTAATTGTAATTAAACAACTTCTGTACATTTTTCACTGTTTTACTAAGCAATTTTACCTTCAGCATATGTTCTTTTACAACTACGTCATGTTAATTCACATATTTTGTATGCGTAATTTAATTTTTTTTTGGGTTATTTTACTCCGTTTTGTAACTGGGAAGTTTCACAAAGTTATAAAAGTTATCTTCAAAATTGGGTAACAATTGACTTAAGGTATAGAATAGGTAGTTATATACGAAAGCCATCATATTCCATCAGCGGAAGTTAAGATTTCCTTTTGAACACGCAAAAGGAGTTCGAAGTATTTCTACTCCCTACCGTTAAATCGCATGTTTTAAGCAAATTCTTATATTTATATTTGGGTCCATAGGCACATTAATGAAAAAATTACAAATACTGTACTCGTATCAGTAAATTACACATAAAAATGTATAAATACCAAAAATCTGTACGTGTAAATATACGCTCACAGATACTCCATAATGTAATACACGTTTATACACAAAGTCATTGTAAAACTACACAATTTACGATGTACAACTATAAACCCTACTGTCATTGGGTGTTAGTACAACGACTCTCTAGCAGTTAAAATACACAACTTTAGGTTTTAATGCAAGGAGAGGATGTATTTTTACACATACTTCAAAATGTGTAAATTAACACAAAAATTGTGTTTATTAAGCCACACATTCATGTATTTTCACCAAAGACATGTAGTATTTTCTTTTATTAAAAATATTCGTGTAAAGTTACACGTACTGTAGTGGTTTTCACAAATTACAAATATAAAATGTAAAATTACCAAAAATCTATTTGTGTAAATTGACACTTACTTTTTACAGTGTAGAGATTTAAGTCATCATTTCCCGATAGTTTCTTATTTTATTATGTGAAAGAGATTTATGTAAGGACCACACAAATGTAAATATGAGTAGTAAAATTATTAGAGTTTTCAAAATATAGCACCGAAAATTCTAAAATTTCTGAATTTGGGTGCCCAAGTTTCTATACTGGTTATTAACTTTGCCAATAATTCAAACGTCATGTGATCCATATGATAAACACTACAGGTTAAGAATCAAGGACTTTTAACAATTGAAACCTACTTGGATACTAGTATACGTACTGAATCTGTTAAATATATATATATATATATATATATATATATATATATATATATATATATATATATATATGTTTTGTCAACACATTTTTATTCGTCAAAATTAACTAATAATTTTTGGTTTTTTTTTTTCGGACGAAAAAAATTGTGTATGTGGAAAATCATCAGTATCTACTTTAAAATATATTCAGGACACCAATACCCGAATACCGATTATTAAATATCCTTGAAATGTTATTTATCTGTTGCGTATGTGATATAGATCACATGCAGTGTGAAATAGTTGGCAAAGTTAATTAGAAGCAGAGGATCGTGGGCTCTCATATTCCGTAATTTTCTAATCTTCGGTGTTAAATTTTGGCATCTTTAATCATTCGGCTACAGATATTTACATTTGTGTGGTCCTTATATAAATCGCCTTCAATAATGAAATTGAAAAATGTCTTGAAATATAGCCTTTATAAGAGAACAAATATCAACAGATCGTCCGTTTCCCGTATGGCATAGGTGCACCGTGTACAGTGTGTTAACGATTGACATTATTTTTGAGCTGATTTCAAAAGTGGCCAGCTAAAAGCGAAGAGCCCGAACCGACGAGGCTTTCATAAATGCTTATAAACGGGACGAGTGGGTAGGGGTTGGCTGTGAAAGGTGATGTAGGGGGTGGGAAGGACAGTTCCAACTGACCACCAGGTCGCAGCGTTGTGATTGGATCGCTACCCAGCGGGGCCCAGAAATCCAGTAACTGCCGACCGGAAGCAGGCGATGTAATCTGCGTGCTTCCACGCGCGCGGTTTCCCCGCGCTCTCGGCAAGCCATTACCGATTAATAAATACTCTTCATTAGCCCCCGCGTGTGGCGCTACGAGCGGATGGATACCGCACCTGCAGCTCGCTCGAAGCAACGATGCGAGCCAGCGCTGATCCGCTCGACCCCGGATTCATTTACAGGCTCGTGTGCTGAAATCACGCGACATTCTGGTGTTCGCTGCGCCCGTTTCGAGTGTGCACTGACAAGAAAGGTTTCGTTGAATCAAACAATGTTCGTTTGGCGAAACTAAATGATTAGTTTGTGTAGGGGCAAAGAAATATTTTGTTGTTGAAACCAGATTACTTTGTTTTTATTATTTGGTTTCCCCAGACAAGGTGAGTGATGAGATTTGGGCGGCTCTTAACAGCGAGGTCTTGAGAGTCAATGAGGGTGATTGGAGTGAATATGGAGCGGTGCCGGAATGAAGGAGCGGGGGAAATGGAAGATTCCCGAGAGAACCCGCCGACCAACGGCATCGTTCGGCATGATTTTCACTTGTGAAAATCCGGTGACCCGGCCGGGGATTGAGCCCGGTTCGCCTTGGTGGGAGGCGAGCGTGCAAATCGCTCAGCCACCGTGCCTCCCCCCCCCCCAAAACAAAGGTTCAGTTGGTGCAACTAAAGATTTGTTTTGCTCTGCGTATATTGTTTTGGTTAGTATAAAAAACTTCGAAGCTCAGCCGATATTTGAACTCAGATTAGCTGCGCCCGAGAGCTGGGCCTTAGAAAGCTCAGCCAATGTCACTACTAGTGTAATTGAAATGTTTTTAATAAATGCAGTTATAACAATGGACAGCAAGCGCATTTAAATATTTCAAGTTTTACAGCTTTACTTTTTAGTTTTCTTTTGAACTTGTTTTATTAGCACGTTTATACCATTATTAAACATCAATAAATGCATTAACAAACACTGTCACTATACTAATCGTAATAAAAAATAAAAACAAATTCTTGAGCTCTATTTTTTAGGACGAAGGCAATCAAATGAGTAGCATATATATAATATATATACACAGCTGAATCGACGAAATATTTTGTTGACAGTCTAATTTCTTTTGACGCGACACATATGTTTTGTTAATTCAGACGTGTGTTTTGTTAGATTGACAAAATTAATTTTGTTGCTACACAATTTTGTTTACTCAACAAAATATTTTGTTGGATGCAAGTAAATATATTTTTGGCCTTTTACAGACAAGTATTTAGTTGGCTGTTCTCTCAGTGATGCTTCCCGTAACTAGTGCCTCTCGCTCGATGTTATAAGCATCAACAATTCACAAACGAGAGGTGTGGAAACGTTCGCTTATCAGCTCACGTACGGGGAAGACTTTCGAAAAACCAGGGAACCGATTCCACACTGCGCACAGTACCAGCAATAAATATCCTTCGAGTGCAACATATCCTCTCTGCTGGACAAGGAAACTAAGCGTGCTAAATTGACTCTGCCACCACGCTCAACAAGTGCCCTATCGACAGAGACCCGGACATTTCGCGACTTCGTTTGACGGTTGGGCTAAACTTGACTTTTCTGCCATAACTGTATGTATTCCGAACCAAGCACTGACTCGACAACTTAAAGTTATGCTGAGAGAAAAGTAGAGAAAGTTGTTGCACGCATTAGTATTTTATTGACAGCGACATTTTTTAATTGTTGATCTGTGAAATTGCTTACTTTTGGTCTTATGCCCATCTGTAAAATAATTGGTGCGGTAGTAAAATATATGGGGTTATAGATATAGTTTCCTCATAAATAAGCTTAAGTGTAGATGTCACACATTTCCTGGTAATATTAAGTGTTGAATGTGGAGATGTAATACATAGTCGGCCGAGAAGAATATACAACGGTGAGAATAATGGCATCACGTGATTCAGTTTTAAGCTTGTGTGTGATTGACATGGATTGGCGTCGCAGCTATTAAACTTCATTGTAAATAAAAATGCTCTCTTCGCTCGAACGCATGATTTGTTGCCCCAAAGAAAAAGTTGTTTAATATGAACCACCGCAGAGTAGGCTTGCTTCAAACAATTTTTGTTTTATCTATGTAGTAATTACTATGATAACATTGCATTGTCGTTAGAGTAGTTCGGCAGACGTCTTTATGTTAATGACAGTTACATTGCAGAAAAAAAAGTTGTGGTCTGAAAAATAACCATAATTATTATATAACAGGGAAGTAACGAAATTTTTGAAATTATATTCATTATAAAAATATATACTATGAGGGTCCGAGACCCTAACCTGCACCCCGCGTGCAATTAGCCTAACGTAACGTACTTCAACATACTGTTATGATGCCGTAAAGGACATACAAAGTGAGTTAGGATACGAAGACAGACAGAAGACACTATTTGTACTACTACGTCATCATATATTTAGGATCTTTATACGTACAACGTTTACATTAAATCAAACACAACACTGAACAATAAGATAAGTTACGTTAATATGGGGGAGTTAGATATATTATTTACTATTAAGTTACTGTATCACTTTATGCCACGCTATATTTATCTAAAGTGTTTATATTCTACTTGAACCACCGGAACGTGTTCACCTTATTGTCGCCGAGGGCTGCTAGTCTTATAGTCTCGCCTACGGTGGTTCTCGATACATCCTTCGTCGCACCATCTTGTGTCTCCGACGGCTGGATGTGGCGCTTCGTGCCTCCGCCGGCGCTAAATACTCGCCACGGATTTACTAACACTTCCGCGTTTCCAAAAATGTCTCGCTGCGTGTGGCCTGGCCCTGAATACAGCGTCCCGTCGCTTCGCTGCGTGGGCTGGCGCGTTTAGGCAAGCGCCAGAGTCAAGCTTGCCCGCGCCCACAACAACAAGAGCACTATGCCTTTCTTGTGTTTGGATTTCTTTTGGAAGGTGTGGTCATGCCAGGTAAAGGCTGTTCACGATAAAGTGAGCACTTTTGAAATCATCCTTAGAGTAATGACACTGCCCCTGCCTGGCATATATTTTAACGGACGCACTGAGTGACATGCGGCCCGGTTAAGTTGGTAACGAAGGATGAAAAATAGTTCCATATGATAAGGTCGGATAAAAAGTGTTAGGTAACTATTTGTGATGATTTGAGTTATTTCTTACGCTTTATTTTTTTTTAACACCTCAGTGTGTAAAAATTAGCAGATTTATAAAATGTTTACGTTTATAATAATGTCACTGTTTCACTTGACCGACGAATGAATAAAGCGATGAGGCCCATGGCAATGTTAATTTTACGTAAGGTGGAAGAATACACAACGTGCATAAAGTAGATCTTAGGCAGGGCTTTCAAACGTGCTCATTTTACTACGAACAGCGTATAGTAACACGGGCCGGAATGAAATGTCACCTCGTGGGAAGGATTGAGATTAGTAATTTGAAGAATCACTGCATTCCATTACATTGTTCATGATTGGCTGGTCATCAGCTACTGGCGTGAGGGGTTGATTCTTCCCCCAGTCATATATATTTATTGCGCAAAAAGATTTTACAACCTATCATGTCCTCTTATGTAATTAAAACAAAATAAATGTTAATGGAAAAAAAAGCATTTTTTCTGACCTGTAATATTGTTATTATATTCTGTCAAACACCAGAGAAATAATGAATCCACCTATCCGCGAGAGTTATGTTTTCAAGGTCGAATAAATATTTCTTAATATCATACCACTTTTTAATCAAAATTTTGAAAAATCTCCCCATCTATCATGTTTTGGTTGTTTCATAAACGTGCTACGTTTCACAAGTATTTTACTTCTTTTACATTAAAAATATCTTCTTTCCATTGAATTACAATGTAATTTACATTTGTCTATAAATTATGTTTCTTTATAATCAATACAAATAAAACAGAGCGAAAATAGGGCAGTTGGTAATGCCTAGTAAGAAATAGAGCTCATGAAGGCGAAGGAAACTCCTGAAAGTATAACTTCAGCAGGGCTTAAGAAAAGTTAACCACGAATTTACTATAGCGGTGTTCGAGATAAACTCGAGCTATATCCTCAAAATGTTAATTTTTACTCTCTAATGTAATTTACGATGCATGATTTCGTGAAGTTTGTTATTTTCTTATGCCATACTCTTTTCATGCAATGCCATAAAACGTCTTGTTGAACAGCACTGTTACACTGAGAAAGAACTTTTGTTGAATCAAATGAGATAAGTTTGGTGCAACCAAAATTATTTGTTTGTATAGGGGAAATAAAATAATTTGTTGCTGAAACCAAATTATTTTGTTGTTCTCATTTGGTTGCACCGAACTGTAAGATTTTGTTGCACCAAACTGCAAGATTTGGTTGGTGCAGTTAAAGATTTGTTTGGCTATACGTACATTAAACATTTTGGGCCGATATAAAAAAAAATTTCAAGTACGCCCGAGTTTCGAACCTAGATAGCCTGCGTCCCATCGCTACGCCATAGTAATTTCAGCTAATGTGATAACCAATAATGCCGGAAAGCTTTTAAAAACACATACTGCAAATTTTGGGCAACGTGTGCAAACGAATATTTCAAGTTTTACAGCTCTACTTGTCAGTTTATTTTTGCATTTTTTTATTAATATGTTTATACGATTTTTAAGCATCAATATATGCACTAACAAACACGGTTACTATCCTAATTGTCACACAAAAATACAAACATAACTCTCAAGCTGTATTTTCGAACGAAGGTGTCAAATGAGTGGCCAAATAAATATATATAGTTGATTCAACAAAATATTTATTTGACAGTCTAAAATTTTTTGTAGCCCAACACAGAGATTTTGTTTATTCAAACATATGTTTTGTTAGACAAACAAAAGTAATTTTGTTGTTTTCCAAATCTTGTTTGCTCAACAGTATATTTTGTTGGGGCAGCTAAATATATATTTGGCCCTATATACACCAATATTTTGTTCGATTTTCTCTCAGTGTCGACAAGTATTTTTTTGTCACTTCTGTTCAACTTGTCCTGTCAGACGACATTTTCCCACACGCGCACAGATGTGAGTGTCGCGTTGATAAATGGATCTTATCAAGAAAATCTTGTACGAGATTCAGGGGAGAAAAAACCCCTCGCCGAGGGTCCCTTGTGGGCCATCATTTCCCGGCCTGAATGATTGCCATCGTCCACGCTGCCGGCTGGGGGTACGCCTGGACCCACTCTCCTAGCACACGTGTGGCGGAAGTGGAGGAGAATTTTTTTTTTATTCCGGCACGAAACACATGGACGACGTATCTCCAGGGCTTTGGATCTGTCAAGGGACAGTGGAACCTCTTTCGCTTCCAGCCGGTATCCGAAATTCACTCGCGGAGATGAGTTACTTCTTATCGACTGACGCCCTTCGCTCCTGGCTGACCTCGCGAAGTGGTTCACACCTGCGGGTTCGCTGCACAGCTAACTTTTTTTTTTCAGGTGATGTACAAAAATGTAATTTCTAGGCCTTACGACGAACAAATCTTTGTTTGGAACTGTGCCCGCGTTTCTGTAACTAGGTTAAGGTTGCTCCTTCTCAGGTTGGATACAACGAGATTCCTCATGGAAGAGTTTCGCATGTAGGACATTTTTCACTGCAAGGTAGGGACGCTGATCTTCCAAAGAAGTCGATTTTAAGCTGGTGGTAAATTGAGTGCAGGTCGTCCACGGTAAAATGAGCACTTTTGAAAGCCCTGCTTTAGAGATTGTATGCACATTGTGTGTTCTTCCGCCTTATGTAAAATTAACATTGCCACGGTCCTCATCAATTTACTCTTGCTTTGATCAAGTGAAACGGAAAATTTATTAGAAAAGTAAATATTTTCAAAATATGCTCATTTTCACACTAGTAGGTATGCATTTAAAAACAGAAAGGGAAAGAAATAATTCTTATTATCACAAATAGCTACCTAACATTCTTTATTTGACGTTCAGATATGGAGTTACTTTCCATCCTTCGTTACCAAATTTTCCGGACGCATGTCACTCAGTGTGCCCGTTAAAACATATGCAGGTAGAAGTAGTGACCTTTTTATAAGGTTGATTTCAAAAGTGCTCACTTTATCGTGAACAGCCTTTAATTCTGTTCATTTGTGTGTAAAAATGTGTTTGGCCTGAATTGTCCTATGCATCTGCCCCAGTCAAAATATTAAATGATTGAAGTGAGTTACTAGATTTGGCCGGCTCTTAACATCGAGGTCTTGAGAGCCGATGAAGGCGGCGCGAGGTAAGTATGGAGAAGCGCCGGAATGGAAGGGCGGGGGAAATGGGAAATCCCGAGAAAACCCGCCAACCAGCGGCATCGTCCTGCCCGATTCCCAAATGCGACAATCTTAGAGCGAAAACGAGGGAAATCGAACCCGGTTCGACTTGGTGGAAGGCGAGTAGTCTAACCACTGCATTAACGACGGACCCCCAAAATATTAAATATTAACTTTATTTCGCAACGTTGATCACACCCTCACACATTATTTACAAGAGTACACATTAAATACACAAATGTGTTTGGCATTAAGCGTTCACAATCAAGCTTATTTCAGCGGAAAATACTAATCATTTAAGAGAGAAATAAATATAGCTGTCGTGTAAAAGAATTTTTCGTTTCATTTTTCATATATAAATATAGTTATTTTGTAAGCCGTAGGTTTGCCGAATTCAGAATTACTATTACATATTGAAAATATGTGCACGCATTTCGAAAAATTCGCACTATAGTGCGAAGAACAAAGTTTATCCTTTATGAAGGTCCAAAAAATTACAAATCGCGAGATTCCGTCAACTATACCAATTTTATGCAAATTGGAACTATCCTGTTTGCTTGCATACGAGACAGAAAAACCATCCGGTATACGTGCAACACAAGCGCTACCTGGTGCCGAAATTTTTTAGTAACCAAACTTTAGGCTGTTCACGGTAAAGTAAGTACTTTTGTGCCCCTAGTTACAAAATTATCGGCGTTTAACTTCCCAGCCTGAATGGAAGCTATACGCATTATAAAACGAAGTCGCCCGGCCGTGTGTGTCTGTGTATTCGGCTAAGGCTTCTAAAATACTTGATGGATTTTGATGTGGTTTTCACCATATTTTAGAGAATATTTTGAGGAAGGTTTATGTATATAATACATTAATATTCTCTTTAAGGATAGTAGAGAAATGTCGACGTTTTCAAATTATGTAGGAAAAAGCCGCTTTTCGGGCGCTTACATGGCTTACGCTGACTAAACTATACGAGATACGCCAAGTTAATGTACTACATAATTGTAGATCTCAAAAAGATCTACAAAAAATTCCCCGACAGAAGATGTTTTTATTTTACGGATGTCTTACAGTAATAATTTTTGTCTTTTAAAATGTGATAAAAAATTAGTTCACTTACGAAGACTTTGTAATCATCACAGTATTAATGATCTGTTATTTACCTTAAGCATTTAGTTTACATACTTGCTGTAAACCTAAACAACGCCATATTTGTAAATCGCACCCTGGCAAGGCCGGGGCAGATCGCTGGTATTGAATAAAACTTAACTAGGCCCTTCTGTATTTCTTCCCAAAAAGCTTTTCACGCACACTAAACTGTAATAACTTATGTCCACACCCGCAGATTTGCTTCGGTTACTAGCCGTGTGTATTTGCGAGAAGACTTTTTTCTTACACGACTGGACCAATCAGGATTACGTTTCTCCAATACTGAACTTCCGTGATTCGCAGGCAGACTGCTAAAAGACGCGTAACAATTGAACTCATCCCATCACGAGGGTGAATCTGGGCTAAAGTGTTCTGGAGTACGTGGAAATTTTGCCGCGGGAAACAGGCACTGCTGTTAATGACGCTCTGCCATGTAGGTACCAAAAAATAAAGTGTTTGGTGTTTGATGTCATTATTAGCAGCTGTTTATACGACTGTAGGCCATTCACGGTAAAATGAGCACTTTTGAAAGCCCTGCTTAAGATCTACTCGTATGCACGTTGTGTATTCTTCCGCCTTGTAAGATTAACATTGTCATGAGCCTCATCACTTTATTCATGCGTCGGTCAAGCGAAACTGTGAAATTATTAGAAAAGTGAATATTTTACAAATGCTCTCATTTTTACACTTCGATGCATTAAAAAAAAACAGAAAGCATTAAAACTATCAGAAATGGTTACCCAACATTTTCGATTCGACGATAAGATACGGAACTACTTCCCATCCATCGTTACCAACTTTACTGGGCGCATGTCGTTCAGGGCGCCCGTTGAGATATGTGCATGTATGGGCAGTGACTTTTTCTAAGGTTGATTTTAAAAGTGCTAAATTTATTGTGGACAGCCTTTAAAGTATATATTTTGTAGTCTATTGGCAGTTTCTTCACACTTTTGGAATCAAGCCTTTGAAATTAAAAACCTCACGTATGGCGAGTTTGGTTTTTTCCTAAATATGCCATGTATCACAAGTGCTTTACACTTTAATTAACATAAAACTATCTCATTTTTGGTTAAACGGATTTAAAACTTACATTTTATCTTTGAATTATATTTATTTAAAATTTAAATGGATAAATTCGGAAGGAAATAGATGTTTTAGTTATACCTATTGAAAAATTATCGCGCTAACAATTATGAAACTGTGTGCAAACAAATATGGTGCTTTGTCACTTTTGTGTAATTCTCTAAATGCTGTTCACGATGAAGTTAGCACTTTAGAAATGAACCTTAGATGAAGGTCACTGCTCCTGCATACATATATTTTAATGGGCCCACTGAGTGACATTCGTACAGCAAAGTTGATAACGATGGATGGAAAGTAGTTTCATATCTTAACGTCGAATAAAAAGCGTTAGGTAATCATTTGTGATAACTTAGAAATTATTTCTTTCGCTTTCTGTGTTTTTAATTCATAGAAGTGTAAAAATGAGCAGATTTGTAAAGTATACGTGCTTAATAATTTCACAGTTTCATTTGACCAACGCATGAATAAAGTGATGAGGCCCATGGCAATGTTAATTTGACATAAGGTGGAATCATACACAACGTGTAAACAAGTATATGTTAAACAGGGATCTTAAAAGTGCTCATTTTATCGTGAACAGCCTATAGACACGTTTAAACTTTATTTGCGGCAGGCAAAGGAGCTTGCAAGGAGAATTTTAGGAGGGTTTCAGAGAAGTTGGAAGTAACCATGAATAGACTACAGACGACGAATGATGTCTCGTAGCAAGTTACGAACTTCCCTCATAAAATTCCATATTCTGCTGTGTATACAGTGTAAATAATTAAATACGCTAGCAGAATAATTTTGATGGTTCGGGCATAATGTATGTCAAACGGGACACACAGGATTCACGATTAAGCGCCAGGCGCCGACTGGCTTCCGCCTTCTGACGTCACCCAACCGCCATATTGGATGTCGGTGACCTCGAACAATGATCTTGACATTTACCCCGTTCACATAACCTTGGTAAACTATAAACCAAAAGTCTAAAAATTCTAAAAAATTCTAAAATCCTAAAAAAAACCTCATATAAAAAAACTATATCAATATTTAAAAAAATATTTGGAAATATTTGCATAATGAGGTCTAGGGTTCGATAACAAGTGGATCAACTAAGCTCCCAACACGACCGGCCCACACCAGGTCGGCCAGTGTCCATTTCGTCAGACATGTAAGATCTAGATAACCTTGGCCTTCGAGGTAGACATAACATGGCTGACGAGATGTTGATGACCTTGACCTTTGACATTGACATAATATGGCTGACGAGATGGACACTGGCCGACCTGTCGAGGGCCGGTCGTGCTGGGAGCTTAGTCGATCCACCTCTCACCGAACCCCGGACATCCTACATGAACATCTTAAAATAATTTTTTTCTTTTTTTCTTCATCTTTTAAAACTTTATATATACAAAATATATTTTTGGGGATTTTCTGAATTTTTCTGTGTTCAGGGTCAAGGTCATTGGTCAAGATCAAGGTCACCGACATACAATATGGTGGTTGGGTGACGCCATAACATGGCGGCGGGCCGGTGCCTTGCACGTATTCCTGAATCCTCTGTGCCCTGTTTAAAATACATTATGCCCGAACCATCCAAATTATTCTAGTTACGCTTCTTGTGCAACGTTGAATATGTACTCAACCATGTATAAAGCAGTCGTGTCATTCAATGTTCGGAAATTATTTAATTTATATTAACACAAGATAGTGATATTCAGAAATTCAAAGGGTAGAAGTTTAGACCATAAGAGTGGAATGGGGCTGCGCGTCCAAAGTCAAGAAGCGAGGGAGCGATACGGGCGACACTAACGCGCACGCCTACTGCATCATCGCTCCTACGTTCAAGGCGTACAGTGTTTCCGTCGTGACGCTGTACTGTGTACATTACATCTGCAACAGTGGGGTTTTATTACACGCCATGAAAGCCCACAGATTAAACTACGCCCGCATGTTTGTACTTTTCTCTAACCGCTTAAGGAAACTGCATAAGCAAGCTTTAAAAATGCGATATTTGACCATTTTCAAGATTATTTTTCTCCAACCAAGAATACATATGACAAAATTAAAAAAAAAAAAATAGGGGCACAGACAATAGTTTTTTATATTTTCTGACAAAAATCGTATTTGTGGCAAATTTTACAGACAATGTTTCAATCCATCATCCTTTTAAGCACTCATACGTTAGTGTTATATTTATAATTTGACCACATTTGTTTTCACATGAACTGCAAGACTCTGAGCCCATAATAAACGGATTGAAATATTTTGACCGCGTAATGTGCAGTATAATGAAAAATTAAAAAAAATTGTCACCTGCCCGTGACAGCTTCCAGTTACTACACGAATTTGACTAGTTTATCTAAATGTTGAGAAGTTTAAGCTGATGCCAAATTAATTCGTTAAATTCGTGAACAAAATACTAATAATTTTGTTTTGTTCGTGTAAAATAATTGTTTGAAAAAAAGCATAAACTTCCGAGGAAAATAAAGTTTCAAAAATGAATGAAAAGAGCTACAGCATATATATATATATATATATATATAATTTTTTTTTTTATGAACAAGTCTTAAAAAGTTAACATTTAATAGGTTTGAATACATCTCAAAATAGTAGTTTATGTCATTAGATTTATTTAGAATAAATTTTTTCGAGAACCAATTTTGTAATTCTCCCGTACTTCAATTTTAACTTTTGCATAACATTTTTAATGTTGAAGTAAGCAGATCGGAAGAAGTTAAACACTTGCCAAATGGAAACTAAGAGTTTGATTGTAAAGAAATTGGCACATGACAATACTGTGACATCAAGAAATATTTTATCTGAGGTCAAACTTTGTGTACATTTTATATTTGTATGGATCTAGATTTTAAGCTCCAATTCTCATATTGACGCAGAGAAATATAATCAATGCTATTTGCAAGTAATTTAGTTTCTTTATCGAATTATTATAATTAAAATACTAATTATTAATAGGAATGGGAAAATTTTACATTTTCAACTACCTGAATACTATGATTTAGACCCTACAGTTATTCGCGAAAAGATTCCTCGACTACTTTGTGCTCCAAAACACGTTAGCACAAAAGCAATACTGCTGTTGGATGATTTTAACTCGCGTACGTCATAAGTGTCTGCACGTCCAATGTCATAGCAACTTCATTTTTATTGGTTCAGTCAAATACAAAATATCTTATAACACATACACGCGGCCAATAACGGAAGGAAATGTGCAAGCTTGCACGTAAGACGTTGAACTCTAGCTCAAGCTAAATATTTTCGGGCATTCCTGCTAATATTCCATTGTCCTATGCAGTTTCGAGCTTCACCTTTCTGTTCATCAACTGCTGCCGCAATGTGTAGCCAGTTTTACCTCAGACCAGGTGACACGAGATTTGGTGCTGGTTTCCTTACAGCTCTGATTGGCTCTGAGTTCACTTGGGGGTGTCTAAACAACTGCGATAAGATAGCAAATGTAACAACAATGCGCATGCATGTATAGAAGGTCTTGTCCTAAAACGAATTCGCAAAATGTTCCAGACCCTAATCATTGATATAATGTCACGAATTCGCAACGTTCCTAAAAATCTTGATGGAAATTCGGGTGGTGAACGGCTTTCAAACATTTTTGTGAGTAGAGCTGGAAACCACTTTGATAATAATACGAGTATTTAAAATATCTGTAAAATTATAATCATTGTAATATAAAATGTTAATGTTTACAAAAATTACGTTAGTTGAGCTGAAGAAAAATACTTTCATTTATATCGTAACTAAGTAAACATCGGTTAGCATATAAGTATTTATAGCAATATTTTAACTAATGGTAGATAAGTCTAATTACTGATAATTACCTTCTTAGTGTCTATTGTGACCTGCGTCTACAAGGCAAATTACGTTTTAACATAGTATTAGAAATTTAGTTTCCCGAGTTTCGTTTTCAGAGGGATGTATTTGATAACCGCTAGGCAAAATGATTATATGATACACAAATATGCGATAGTTTATGACAACACGTATAAACGTATTTTGGTAATTAGTGTATTAAGCGAATACAATAAAACAAACTCTCTGCTGCTATAAAGAAGATGATAATTATTCCTGGGTTTAACGGAACAAGCAGTGTAAAGAATGTTGCACCCGAAATATGAATCTGTTTTCGCGCTTGGCGTTTATCGCTGTTTGATGACGTCGCAGAAGTTAGTGAGTGCATTTCAGTACGAACACTAGTTACGTGCGGTAGAAACCGTATCTGACATGTTCTTTCATTCACGAGGAAAATGGGTGAAAATGAAATACTTTTCGAGAGGAAAACGTATTTCGAAATCGGTGCTGTTCGATTTCAGTTAAATAGACGAGACACCGGAGTGGAAATTGCTACGTTAATATTTACTTGTAGTCTGTTAACTGCTCTCGCTTTGAATTTGACTGTCTGCGATACGCAAAAATTTAAGGGATGGATCGTGAACAGCCCGTTTGACCTGTAGAAATTTCGTCTTGTTTTGTCACTTTCACAATATAGGTTTCTTAATGAAAATTCAAAGCTGTGTTAATGAATTGGTCAACACAACTTATTTATCAGGGGGGATGTTCTCGTATATTTATTTAACTGCATTACTAAAAAAATTAGATAGGAAAGTAGCTTGCTATGGCAGAGATAGCACCTACCTAAGTCTCAAGACTTTCGTGTGTGATTCGTAAGTTACAGATAAAGTCGATATTTTGCTGACCATTGTTTAATTAGCTTATTGGAACATAAACGCGGTAATTGAAAAGTACCAAAGGCACCAAAATTCGCTGGACGTAGCCCCCTGTTTTAAGCTATAGCGAAAATGCTGTATCTTTTCTGGTGATATTGATATGTTAAAACCCTATAGTCATTTTTATAAGGGGGAAAACACACACGCAAAGCTTGTTTATACTATCTATCACTGTCGAAACGCTTACTTACGGCGGAACGTGACTTTCAGGCGATTTATTTAGTTTACTAGAGACTCCCTTAAGGTATTTTGCGGTTTTTTTTAACAATTTTAAAATACCTCACGACTATTTATACGGTTGTGTCACTGCTAGAGTTCTATTTTAGATATTTTGATACCTAATTTCAGTATTCTAATTCAGTAAAAACGATTGCGAGAAATATTGAATTTTCTTATTACCTTTGGTATTTAATTAGTGTGATTATTAATGATTTTATTATCTGTTTGATATTCTACAATTTATTTAATAATATCTATTTGTCCTGTGTTATACTATAATTCCATGGTAAATATTATATTTACTTATAGAAGCAATTGTAAGGTGTTATTTAGGTATTTCAATTTATTTAATAATTGTTTAACAATATTTTATCATTTACATATTTTGCTCGTAACTTTGATTTCAATTCATTTTTGATAAGTACTTTGAAAGCTGCGTTTCTAATCCCGTCTCGCCTGCAGACTCGTGTTTCATAAGAGATTGTTTCTCTAGAAACGGAATATGCAATACTGCGATACAAATTGTTTCAGTCGTTACCCCTTCCGTCTCTCTTTCCTACAGCTGCAGTTCTTGCAGCTTTTCTCTGCGTATACCTGCCGCTTGGCCCGTGATTTAAAAAAAAAAATGGGTTTCAATTCACGTGATATTTGCCTCGCTTCTGCGCGCTTGAGCGTAATTCGCCTATTCTAGAGCCTGCGACATCTGTAGGCTACATTTTTTAATTTTTTTGTTGCTCTTTTGTTTGGCGTTACTATGTGCTCCACAGTTTTGTTTCTAACACTTCTGATTCGTCAGGGGAGCGAAATGACACGTGGCTGCTGTGTCCATCGGGATTTACTTCCCAAGTGAACTGGTAGTCTTACCATAATGTAGTCCTTTTAGTGCTATTAATTCCTTAGCTTGTGCATTTGGATTTATTTTGGAATTTTGTTTATGCAGACTGCATGACTTTTTCCGCTTGTCTTTTTCACTCGTTGAGAGGGTCCAAGTAATTCAAGTAATTAAAGTAATCTTGGCTATTGGAAAAACGACCAAGGTTTGTGTTTGCTGCGAAGCCCTGCCTTAACCCCACAACTAGTCGTCACGGCTGTATGATGTGCTTTTTACATGTGCTCTCAGATCTAGCACTTGTCTTTGAAGACAGTTCTGTTTTCGTCCAAGTGTTAGCTGGACTCAAGTTAAGAGGATAGAATGGTTTTTATTCATATAAACTATCTTCACGCACGTGTGACTGAACGATTTTAAACAGTTTTCGTAATGTTTATTAAATTTCCTGTTAGTAATTATTTAAAACTAGCTGACCCGACAGACGTCGTTCTGTCAAAAGCTATTGGACTGTGGCAGTCCTATAAACTTATATTTTCTGGTCAAGTTCTGGTGTCACAAGAACAGATAAGTTTGTGATACTATACAGTCACAAATGTATAATGTAAATAAAAAAATAAATATAAATCTATTTCAGAGTGATCACTTTATTTATTGACTATCAAATAATTACCGTGATATCAACAACACATTTGCATAATGTTAATATACTATTCTATGCATTTTTAATGTCATAATCATAAACTACAACTATTTACAAAATTCAGTAATTTCAATACTTTAGTAATATTGTGTTAAATGATATTTTCATTGTAATGCTTTATGGTACACAATATTTTTTGTTTGATTACCTGGCGCGTAAACAAACAAAGCTGATGGTTTTCCAACACGGGAACAGGCGACATATAATTGGTCATGCGAGAAACATGGATTTTCAACATTAATGCCGCAAACACTCAATGACTGCCCCTGGGATTTATTTATGGTCATAGCGAAAGCAAGCGGCACTGGAAACTGCAGTCGTTTAAATTCAAATTGTATGTCAGTTGGAATCATTGGGATGCGAGGTATCAAAACGTCTTCTCCTTTATACTTTCCCTTTAGAATGGTTGCTTCGATCACGTTATTCAGTAATTTTTCACCGCTAGCCGTGTGCCGTTACAAAGACGCGGTTGTTTGATATTTCGCAACATTATGATCACCGATCCGACCTTTAATTGAGGATTGTGAGGCGGCAATCCTGGCAAATCCAGCGAGTTCAAAAATTCGGGTGGATAGTTGACGACATCATCTTGGTTAGTAGTGGAATCAACTGATTTGTATGTCCTCAATTCACCGGCAATTTCATTTTGAATTTTGAAATTTAATTCATTTACATCCATGTTTTTGGCAGCCAATATAGCTCGTTCGCTCAACCAAATATGATCTCTGTAATTTTGAGCAACGTTTGTAAACACCTTTTGAATGAGTTCGGTTTTTGATTCAGTAAACTGACAAAAATTTTCAGGAAAGGCAATGCAGCCAGTCAAAACGTCTTAAGGGAATTTGCCATTACCTATGTCAATGAGTTGTTTAGAAAATATTTCTCCAGATCGATCATTTTGCAACTCGACACGTATATTCTTGCTTAAATTTAATATCTTGACATGTTTCCACAAAACGGAGGCCTTTAAACATGCATTAAGTTCATCAGCTGGCGTTGACCGTGGAATCACTGGCAATGTTTGACGAAAATCTCCTGCTAACAAAACCATCGCACGACCAAATCGGTTTTGATTGTTCCGCAGATCTTGCATGGTTCGGTCTAATGCCTCCAAAGACTTTTTATGTGCCATCGTGCATTCTTCCCACACTATCAATTTACATTGCTGCAAAACCTTTGCCGTTGCAGAGTTCTTCGAAATGTTGCAGATCGGAGTTTCATTGCTTTGCATATTCAACGGCAATTTTAGCGCTGAATGGGCTGTTCGACCGCCTTCCAACAATGTAGCTGCAATGCCTGATGAAGCAAGTGCGAGTGCAATTTCATTGTGTGAGCGAATTGTTGCTAAAATTAATGAAATCAAAAAAGTTTTTTATGTACCACCAGGAGCGTCCAAGAAGTAAATCCCTCCAGTTCCATCATTTACAACTTTCATAAGAGTATCAAATACATACTTTTGTTGTTGGTTCAACAGCGGAAGATTTATTCGAACTGATTCTCTTAAAGCATCGAGATCGTACATATTTTCGCGTTGCAACTCTTGATTAAATGCCTAATTGAGATAATACTTTGTTTGACGTCATCAAGCACATGTCCTCAATTGATATTAACGCCTCGTAAATTTCTTCACTGACTTGTAAATTTGGATTTATCCTGTTCTAATGCGCATTTGATGCAAGATATCGCCACACATATCATCTTTGTATTTTATCCATAAATCAATTGGTTTTGATGGGAAGCATGTTGATATAATTATAGAAAACAATGTTCGTATTTGATAAGCTTGTGAAGAAATTACAGCATCATTGAGAGTTTGATCCCAATGAGCGTCATTTTCTAACAGTTGCAAACGTTGACAGGCTTCTCTGTAAGAGCCACACAATTCGCCATTAACAGTTCGTAAATGTTGGAATGATGTTGGGCCTCGAACATTGACTAATAGCAATTGCAAATAAAAACACTCATCGTTGCTTGAATGGACTGAATAAATTCGACCTATTACATCGGTGGAATATACATTTGGGTAACCTAGAACAGGTTTTCTTTGTTTCCGTCGTTGAAATTTCTTTGAGGATTGATTCCAAGTATAATATTTTGGCATTTCGGAGTATAACAGTGTTCGGGCGAAATCACCATTCTGACACATTAAAAAAAAAACTGGTCAAGGTTGTAGATGGTGGTTGAACAGCTCGAAATGCATTCTGTGCCGTGAAATATACTCTTTGGCCATTTTCTAAGTGTATGGCTAAGTGAACAACAGTGGGGTGTCTTTCATGAATGGGAAAAGAAAAAATGCACCAAATTGCTTCATTACAAATGTATTTGATAAATTTCACGGATTGGCAAGATTCAACATTGATGTGCGCCTTGAAAGTCTTTGATAGGATCGGTGAATATGGAACAATCCAACGATTATCAATTTCAATGTCTTGTTGATTCAATTTGACAATTGTTGATCTTCCGTTGTCTGCAGTCGATCGGTGACGATACAATGGATAACCATCATTTCCGATAATTGTTTCTGCTACTAATGCCCATGGATAAGGCTTCGAACATTTACCATCCACCATATATGGTGAATTTTGATTAAGTGTTCCACAGGGACCACGAATTATGTTTTTAATAACTACCTCATGCAAACCTGGATCTACTTGTATATCAGGGATTTCAGCTGATATCACTTCATCAACTTCATTTGGTCTTATCTTCTCAACCAACCAAATCAGAATATGTGTATGAGGCAATCCACGTTTCTGCCACTCCACAGAATACATCCAGCAGCGCGTCTCGCCAAACACGCTATGTTTCACTATGAAATCCATTAAAGATTTCAACTTTTGTTTGAAGACTCTTGCCGTAATGTCATGGCGATCAATGGGTGATAGGCCAGGGAATAACTCAAGTTAGATTTCTGTCCACTGCGGATTGCACGTGAATGTGATAAATAAATCTGCTGTACCATAATGACGAACATACGACATGGCATCTTGAGCATATTCATGCATATGTTGAGGACTTCCGATATATGTTGCTGGAATAATTGTCATCCGGCCGACATTCTCTGCATTTCCATCAGTATTAATAGCATCTCGAAGGTGAATATACTCTTCAGAACGGAGTTTGGTCTGGTTCAACCTGATGAATGTCAATCGCTCTGTTTCAATTTTGACATTCATATCAACAGCATATTGGTGAAATAATCGTCGACATTTCAAGATGTGATTGTCTTCATTTTCGCGAACCATCAGGTGGTATAAATAATAGTTCATTGAACTGATTTTTTTGTTGGTTTCGTCGCCTGTAAATAAATCATTGTTTTAATAATAGTGATTGAATTTGCATATAATACATATAGTAGCTGATACAAGATCTCCATTGCTAAACCTAATTTTTAATTACCTGTAAGGGGACATCTTGATTGAGAAGTGATAACCATCTTCACCTTGCCAAAATATGATGGGATATTGTAGCGCACCATATGAGCGGTGTGTTTCATACACACGCTGTAACTGATCATTCCGGCGATGTAAAACAATATCACGGGCTTCCAAATTTTCTCCTACTATAACAATGGCAACTTCATCAATTGTAGATGCATTGAAACGTCTTGCATGTTGGCCCACAGGAGTTTTATCAGCTCTGATTACAATTTTGTGATTATCAGATCGCATGAGATCCTGTAAAGTTTTGAACAATGTAATCAACTGATTGTGTTAATGAAAGAAAGTTTGTCATTCTTCTTCAATAGACCTCTTCACTGAACTATTATGTGCACAACGCAGATCAATTGCTTGTGTTGAATTGCCCATGAAATAAATTTGCAGGAATTTGTAGTCGCCATCTGACACCGGCAACAGTGAACCTGCTCGGTGATATATTTGGCCTTGTATCTGTAAATTAAAACGACAGGTTTATTACTTTTGTTACAAAAACTATAAAATAAAATAAACAAAGGTATACGGGGGGTGGGGGGTAAGTCTGTTATATGTTACCTTGAAAGTTGGCATGAAATTGTCCCGAACTACATTTGTTGCCCCAAATGAAGTCATTTGGAAGCAGTTGTTATATTTTTGGATATTTGTAAGGAAATGTATGGAATCCGTTCCTGTTTCTGAAACCAATGAGTACAATAGCTCTGGTGGCGGAACCAATGGCACTAATTTCACTTTGCCATTTGCGTAACACAATCCAGCGGCTTCATTTTTGTATTTCAATGCCTTACAATGTGGGCAAACTGAGTTCATAGATCCAATAGCAACGCATTGGTAGGCACTGTAGTCAATTGAAACATCGTAACTGAAAGCAGCTCGTTTCAAACTTGCAAGATTACTATCTGAATGACGCGCTGCACGGGTTTGTAATATCCGAATCCTTTCAATTTCATTTCGCTCTTCAGGTTGCTGTGCAGTCCGATTAGACTGAAAATTAACTTGGTTTCTAGCATTTCGAGTTCTTCGACTCAAATTGCTCCGCCCGCGTCGTATAGGCGGCATGAGTCTTGAACTGAGTATAAATGGAACCACACACAAAATAAACCAATCAACCAAAGATAAATCGAGGAACTTGTTTGTCGATTGAGAAGCGAAGATTTAAAAACAACCAAGAAAATAATTGAGACTCTACTGAAAAAACTATCAAAGACAAACTGTTTAAAGTAGAAAGAGAAAGTGTCTATTCTACGGATGCATTCAAGTAGTTTATAGTAATTTTAAGTTTCCGTTCATAATTATAAAGTTACTAATTAAATCTTAAATGTTTTTTCTTTATATTATGGTTTGGTACTCTTTTGTTTTATTTAAATAAAACAAAACAGTAAGACAATGAATCGTAAGTCGATTTTAGGGTGTCTGAGATCGATTCACTTGATCGATCCATTGCTCAAATCGATCTTTACGACCCCCAAAAAAACGATTCTTCAATTAATCGATCTCAGATCGCCCATCCCTAGAATTGACAGCTAGGAACAGTTTGAATGGGAAAAAGAAAAATGTGGTGTTTAAGTTTTTCAGTGCAATTTTTCCAATTTTTCTCCTCATAAGAACCTTCCTCGGACTTCAACGAGTATTTGAACAAAAAATTAGCCGAATTGGTCCAGCCGTTCTCGAGTTTTGCGCTTAGCAACACATTTAGCCATTCATTTTTATTGGCTTAGCAACACATTTAGCCATTCATTTTTATTTACATAGATTTAATATTGATCAGCAGCTTGGTTTAATTTGATAATAATATGGAATTAATTTTTCTGCACTTTATTTGTTGTACATCTAGTTTTTTAGTCATCTAAAAGAATATGTTTCCAATATAACGTAGTATGATTTGCGTTTGAAGTGCAGATAATAATGTTACATTTCTGGGAAGTTTCACTACATTTTTTGTTTAAATGAAATAGCTTATGTTATTGATGCATTCCAGTTATACTGGCTTTGTCTATTTGTCGATAGATTTTCTTCTCATCCATAATTGTGTTAAAGAGCTATCATTTTTTGTATATCTTTATAACTTGATCAAAAGAAAAATAAATAAACATAAACAAACTTTTTAGTAACGCACAATCAGATGTCTGGCGATGTTTTGGTTACACTAGAATTTGTGCATTTACCTTTCGTCTCTATTTTTTTGTGCGCATGTACGACACCCAGCATTGTTATTTATTAGCGCTTCCTGTGTATGTTTTTATATTGTAGCTGGTTGTAGGGTCTTTCGCTTTTATTATGTTGTTCATTCTTTTGAACCACTGGTTCGTTTGTGTTATTTGCTGCTTTTGTGTGATTTCTGTGTACCAAGAACTCGTGCATTTTGTTGATGTGATAATTAATTTTCTATTATTGTCTTTTCATTGTACATGGGCACATCTCTTAACAAAGGGCATGCTTCACAAACAAGTGCAGCAAAATCCGTTCGTTGTGCTAGTTTCGCATATAATTACACTATCTTGCAGAATTTGATTGTACCTGGCCGAATACGACATGAAGAATTTTACATCGCGCTTGCGTTACTACAGCGGCAATATTTTCCACTGGATTTATAAGATGAATAAATGCATTTTATGGAGCTCCGCTACAATATTTCAGAGGGAAAAGCGAGGGCCCAGACGAGTCCGGAGCAGGAAAAATAACGCGATCTCGTTCGTCTCGAACACCGCGCAGCGTTACCAAAGGGCAAAACGTGCGCGGAGAGTAAACTTGAGTTTAACTGCGGGTTTTATCACTCACCGAAAGTAGTTCGCGCGGACCGGGAAAGAATGAGAAAAAGGGGATCCGGAGTCGTAAGTGTCTGAATGCGGAAAGTAGGCGGAGTGGTTACATTCATCAACATTCCACGTTGGAGATTTTCCACTCGAGTGATTAAAGCACTAGACATTTGAGCAGTTTAAAATTATTAGAGAGGGCAACAAATACACTCAAACGCACATAAAGTATGACATATTTCTGGAAAAAAAAAAAAAAAAAAAAAAAAACCCTTATAATTCAAAAATATATTCCGGAAACATTTTTAGTATGCTATCGAACCTAATGATGTAAAGTGGATAAGATTCTGAGGTAATTAACCACACAGTTACTAATACAGATGTCGCCAAACACTGGCATCGTGTGAAGCAATTTCAGATACTCTCTGGGCTACACATTCAACGATCCATCTATCACTGCAGATTTACATTTTTTTTTTTTTTCAAATCTTTTAATATTCTCTTTTATATAATATAGTACAAATGCATAAGTAATGCAGACGAATTTGTTACCAAAGAGATACCAGAAATATTTTTGTTTTTAACCATAACAGAGATTTAGGAAATGAAAACAAGTCAGAAATCGTCCATGAAAGTCAATATCCGAACTCGGAATCTCTCGATCCGAAGGGTGGCGTTGCGTTTACCCTAATTTCGTTTGCCCTTAAGTTAGGCTAAACAAAATTAGCGGTAAAGGAACTTACGCCAAACGAAATTATGATAAACGCAGTTAGGCTATTCGCAATTTGGTTAAACGAAGTTAGTCCAAACGAAATTAGGCAAACGCAGTTAGGCTAAACGCATTTAGGATAAACGCAGTAGGACATTTGAGAATAATGTTTGTCGCTACATTTAGCCTACTTGTATATAGTCCATTCATAGTTTCTTCCAACTTTACTGAAGCCCTAACACAATCCTAATTCAAAGCTATTCCTCCGCCTCGTGCAAATAAAGCCGAACTATAACTAGAAAATAGACCAAAGGGACACCGCACCTCATTTGTGTGCACTCAGTTTAATAACATCTTGAGTGAGAACTATACCTTACTATAGGCTGTTCACGATAAACTGAGCACTTCCGAAACCCCTTCTTAAGATCTACTTGTATGCACGTTGTGTATTCTTCCGCGCGTTACATAAAAATAACACTGCCACGAGTCTCATCACTTTATTCATGGGGATGTCAATTCAAAATGTAAAATTATTATAAAAGTAAATATTTTACAAATCTATGCATCAAAAAACCCCCAAAAACGAAAGGTTATCACAAACGGTTACCTAACACTTTTAATTCGTTGTTAAGATATCGAACTACTTTTCCTCCAACGTTTCCAACTTTACTGGGCGCCTGTCACTCAGCGCACTCGTTAAAACATACGCAGGTAGGAGCAGTGAATTTTTCCTAAGGTTCATTTCAAAAATGCGCATTTTATCGTGAACAGCCTTTACTCTGTGATAACATGATTTATATGTGGCACAATACTGACGTATTTATAATTACAGAACTCTTCAGAATATGGACCCTGATATTTTTCACTTTTAACAACTATATATTTCCACTTAAAATGTTCTTTTGCTCATTGGAATAAAAACTTTTAATGAACTATTGTGTCGTCCAGACAATCAGAAAGGGAAATTTTCATAAAAGCTCAGACGAAAAGGTAAATGTTTGAGAAATAAATAAGACATGTTAATTTACTGTATTATATTAAATCATTAAATAAAAAGTTCGGTTTAAAATAACGTTGTCTGATAAACAGAACACATGTGTTTAGACTTTATACCACTGATAAAAATAAATTTTGTCTTAAATTTTGGTGCTTGAATAAATAAAACAAAATTAATTATCCAAAAAGCTGCCTTACTCCATACACTGAAAAAAATATTCTCAACAAAGTGCTGTGGTTACAAATCAGACAAACCTGCTAAAACTTCCTTCGGAAGTTGAACATTCAATGTTAAATTGATGACAGATTCATATATTCCAAAAGTTATAAAACTCCTTAACTTCTAGACCAGTTGAAAACCACTTAAATTGCTAGGTAGGAATCTTATCCCGTACTCCGAAACTTTTCTGTATATTTCACATTCGATGCCAATACTATCGCCATTCTCTTACGATATTCATCTGGTGATACAAATGCATGTGCTCGTTTAAAAAAATGTACCGCCCCCAAACACTAATATAAGTAAAAGTATCGTATATGTTCGGGACCAAACCTCCTTGTTACGCGTGTGTGACGCCCTGGTAACCTTGTCCATGTAGGTTATCAGTCCTGTTGAAACTTTCAGAGAGCAAATACCTGCGCATTTCGCCGGGAGATTACGATGGCAACGAATTTTATGATCAGAGTCACCAGGTAGCTCGCTCACAGATTACCGAAGCATTAATTCCAATTGGGTTCTAATTTTGCTAATGAAATTGCTGATTCACTCGTGGTTTTATGTTAATTTTTCTGGATAAGCCTATGTATTCTCGTGGAAGATAGGGAGCCACATTTTAACCTTTTTGACGAAAATCATTATAGCTATCCATGCATTGAGTGCTTCAGTAATGAGATTACAGTCCCCGCGCGAGAGATGCTTTGGAAAACAAAATGAAGTTTATGTGTTCCTGGTGATAACTAATTTTGTACCGAGATGAGTTATAAATTTGTTCAAGCTAGTGTGTTGTTGATATGGTAGGGGGTACGTGTATACGTCCACGTAATCACTTTTATAAAATGACTGGATTGCTTGTGAGTACACTCTTTGTCAAAAACTTAGGTTTCAAATTATACAGTTCCCATGAACTAACACCGAAGCAGGGAGAATCATCAGTTGAACATTCATAAGTTCGATTCGTTGTAGCTGGTTGAAAGTTGCAAGTTTCGCTGGTTAATATTCGTACCTGTACATTATGACTACATGCAGAGAAGAGCCAATAACCACTGTGGAGACAGGTATTGTGAATATTCATTAGTAAGTGGCGAGGCACCAATTATATAGGCTACTCACTGTAAAGTGAGCATTTTTGAAAGCTCTCTCACTTGGAATAATAGTCAAAAATACATTTTATTTTAGCCGTAGACGTTAACTTCCGAGCGGTGGAATAAACACACCGTGGTTAATCCTTACATTGTGACATTTATTTAAAAATGGGATTAAAGGATGAAAAATGGCCGTAAGTGAATATAACTAGGCCCTTGAAAGTGCTCACTTTACTGTGGACAGGATATATCTGCAGTGTCACAGACATTTTAAGAATACGATGGCGTGTATTGCGAACTCAGTCCACACACGCCAAAAAAATGCCCTCACTGGGCAGTAGTGCGGCGGAACGTCGTTAGCCAATCAGCGACAGGAGAAGAACTCGGCAGACGGCAGCCCGATCCACGGGGAATCTTCAGCAGCATGTGATGGCCAATCAAACAGAACACCCATTTCCAGAGCCTTGCACGAAGAATCAGCGAACAGTCATGTACGTAATAAGGAACCACAACACAAATTCACACGTTTCATGCATACATTATTTTTTCCTATATGTATCGGTTTGCAGTAAAATTTAATCTGATGGGACGGAACACCATTATTTGGAAACGTTATTTCAAAAGATATCATGTTAGTTCTCGAGCAAATTTCAGGAAACATTCGCAGAAGACGATAATAGATCCACCCCATCTTTTATCTTTTACATAAAGATAGGGTACGCGTATAAATTCCAACATACCTTACTTCTTGTAGCAGTTCCCGAGCTTGTGAAGCGAACGGGCAGATCTCTGGTTTAATAATCGTCAGTATATATATATAGATAGCTATGTGGAGATGAGATACAAAACTTCATTCCCCCAATTTTTATATTTTTCGAGCTATACAGTATTAGTAATGGTATAGCTCTGGCACCCTTTCATCGGATTATGATCATAGTATATCCCAAAATCCTTCACTTTCCAGGAAATTAAGTAGTTTCAATTGATGTGGCATTCTAAAGCTTTATTCTTCCATAATTAGTACTGTCCCAGAACTTGTGACGGGCTGGACCACGTAACCAATCGCTATCAAATAATCACCTATTATCACTAATTAGAAAAATTTTAATCAGCGGGCTGGACCACGATCGCCGTAATCACCCATTCGAATAACTACTGTGTTTTGGTTACCTGACATTTTTATGACACAGTGCCCGGCAAGCACGAACGTTTAACACGCTGGTTTATTTTTTGTTAAAAACACTACTAATGGCTTAATATCTATCGAATAACTAACCTGCAATATTCTAGGCATGTTCACGTTACCTTAAAAAGGCACTGGAAGACTTGGGGCAACGGTAACGTGTGTCAACATACGAGATATCTTATCACGTGCAGCAATGCTCAGCCATGGGAGACAACTGTGAAGCGGTAAGGCGCTTCGGCGGTTTGTCACCTGAGGGCACCACCATCGGCGGCAGGCGCTGCAGACTGCTTGCTACTTGGGCGCGCGCAGCGCAAAACTGCGACGTTTGGTTACGCAGGTTCCTGCAACCTGGTCAACAAGCCGGAAGTGTGATTGAGTATTTGGAGGTTATTGGTGGCTTATTTTTTAATAATGTGGAAACACCCCCCCCCCCCCTAGAGGAAAAGGTTGACTGTTGCGTCGGTTCACTTATTTGGTTACGACAGCCACCATTGGTCGTGAATCCCACGACCACTATAAGAAGTATTAAAAACACCACTTAATTCTTGGAATCACGACATTCTCGGAGGAAAATGACGTATCACTGCTGTGATTGGATACGCCATGTGGCGGAAATGTGTATTTAATCCCTGTACATGCTTTATTCGGGGTCAGTCAGCGGCCTCGAGGGGGCATTCATCTACAAGATAAGTAGTATTCTGGATTTAATGTATAAATGTACGCTCTTCAAGATAGTAGCACATTCGCGTGAATTGGACCTTAGGCTAGGACCATGATGGTCGAATTTTTAAAATCTTATTAAATTATCGTGGAATGTTGGTATCTTATCTGAGAATTTATAATGGGTAGAAAAAATAATTTTACTTTCTGTAACGATTATTGCAGAACATTATTAAAGTTTGCGACCAAGTTATTAATGAAGGAGTTTGTGATCATAAATATTTGTACACCGGACAATAACTATGAACGTTTTGGTGTTAAATTTTTGCAACCTTTCCACGCCTTATGGAGGTGGTGTTGTTCACCTCTGGTAGTAAAGTTATGCCTGGTACGACCATTGTGGTCAATACTCGGTATTTTGTGGTATTTAACATTTGTAAACTAATGAAAAACTTTACAGAGTTTCTGAAACTCTTTAAGAAATAGTATATGCTCGTGGGATTTACGGCTGGGAATAATTCGGCAGTTGCTCTGTCCACTTAGGATCGCAAACAGATGATGTATATGGAAAATATACTGTGTAAAACTTTGAGGTTAAAATATTCACGTAATATTGATTCATAAAAGTTTTAAAGTAATAATTGTTACCATTTTCGTTTTTGTGTAGGAACAAATATAATTTTCTCATGTCACTGTAAAGGTCGATGCGACAGTATTTACTCTGCCATTTTCTGACGATTGTATTTTGGGGTAACTTGCCCAGTATATCTTGTGATGGCCTTCTGTATTTTCTAAATGGCCAGTTATTTGCGTAACGATTACCCAAATTTTAGTGTAAACAAAAAAATCAAAGCATTAGCTGGACAACAGCAAATTTTTGTGTCTCAATAATATTTGCATTTTACTCTTTTATTGTAGAAAAGAGAAGGTAACCTGGTGTTTTGCGTATATTTTAGTTAACCTGTAATTTAGAGTAAGGGAAGGCCATGTTAGATTATCCTCATGTAATATTGGTAACAAATGAAAAGAATAATAATAACAATAAAATAAAATTACCACATTTCTTTGTTTCTGTTGTAAGTCGTTTTCACTAGTTAATTCAACTTTACATTTTACAAGTAAATGGTTCTTTTGCAAGGCGTTTGCCATTTGGTTCTCTTTTGGTTTTTCTATGTCTTAATGCAAATCCGGCCTTGCCACGCCCTTGGCTTAGGACGTAGCAAGGTCAGAAACTTAATTATTCTACAAGATGTTCTCGGACCAAAACTTCACATATCCTCAGCAAACAATTTTTCCACCAAAGCAATCTGTTCCATACCTGTATTTTTCCACAGTTTGTATGCTTTGAGGAATGGGCTGTAAATAATGCTAGGTAATTCGGTTTGAAGCATGTAGGCTTATGTTTATTATTTCAGATTATTAGCTGTCTAGAATAAACACTTATTATGTTACCTGAATACATAATTATTAGGCTCTATTTTCTACTGAATCATGGGTAGTGAAAGAAACAATGCACAAATACATGGAAGATCACGGAAGAGACAACGGGACAAACCAAACTGGAAGAAAGAGAAGGTGAAACCGATTAGGTAAATACTTTACATCTTTATGTAGTATTTTATGTCTTCGCCAAATTGGGGAAAGACAAGGAGATATTAAGATGTGTAATGCACCCTTGTTAGAGTGCTTTATCAGTGTCATGCCCCTAACTGTGTTTGTGCATTTTATGTTTACAGACACACATCTAAAATGTTGCCGAGATTGCCTCGGTGATATCATGGTTCAGGAAAAACAAAATGTATGGCTGTAGCTGCCTGACTATGCAGGATGTTCGCCGGTTTCATTAACGATTTTACAATACTTGTACACTCTAAATCGGAATCAGTTAGTTTTTACTGATTGTCAGTTGAAACTGCTCCATCCGGAATCTGTAGAAAAAATATCACTAATTCATCACTTAAAAGAAATCTACTAATTCAAGCAGTAGAAAACTAGTTATTTATAGTTGGTTAATGCAAGTACATGTCTTTGCATAGTTCAAAAGTCAATCTACTATCTTTAGTTTAGTTCGGATTTTGTGCTTTAAAAGATAAACATAGTGGTTTCAATGTACGAGGTTATCGATGTTAACTAATATCCGCCCTTTTACAATGCAACGAGACACTACAGATTTAAACAGTTATTTTTAGTGGCAAATAGATCAGTGATAATTTGACTGACTCGATGGTGAGGTGATTCAATAAGAAAGGCGAATTTACACCAAACAAAAATTTTGTGGTCTGCAAGTTAACAGATCAAATAACGAGGAAACAACAAACACAGTTATTACTAGTCAATCTGTCTCTTCAAAATAACAGTTTCATTCTGTAAAATCTCGTTTCATTGTAAAATGGCAGCTACATAGAAAACACTGACAACATTGCTAAAATCACTATATTTCTCTTTTAAAGCACACAATCTGAACTAAACTTAACTTAGAATGACTTTCGAGCCTTACAAAGACATGTAACTACGTACGCATAATATGTGTATATTTCTACAATTTAAGTACTTTCACATTATACTTACAGCCGTTTGCCATTGTAAGTTTATATTACTACGCAAATGCGAGACCGTTTATCTCAGTGGCAAAGTAGCAGAGTTGGTAGAACGTCAGCCACAAGAAACAACAGAATATGTTCCGTTTTGGGGTGGCAATTCGATACCAACCACTTCCAAAATTTCTTTGAATGTGTAATAATTTTGTTTTGCGACAAAATAATTGTATTCAATTTATTTCAAACCATAATGCGCCGTTTTTAAGCTTGTGCTTTTTATTAATCGACTGTAAATAACTGATTTTCTACTGTTTGTATTAGTGAATTTCATTTAACTGAAGAGACTAGTAGTTTTTTTTCTACTCATTCCGAATGGAGCAGTTTCAACTGACAATCAGTAAAAAATTAGTGATCCCTATTTAGAGTGTAATAATCTTATACAAGATAATTTCATTTTGAAGCACACCGTCTAAAAAAATGCCCAAACGGTACAAAGTTAAAAACTGTAAGAAGTATTTTGTGTCAATAAAATCTAGAGGAATAGTATAGTTTGTTCACAGACATTTCTCTCTATATTGGGTATAGATGCCTTCAGAGTGTGGAACTTTGGGGAATTATTTTTAATGGAAAGCCACTCTCCAAAAGAAAGGAAAGGATACCGAGAGAAAAAAAAACACCTATAAGAGACAAAAAATTCAGCAATAATTTCTTTCAGATCTGGAAGCTGTAGAATTTCACTACACGAGAGAGTAAATTGTGAAAAAAATCACATATTCGCGTGATGCAGTTCATATCCGCGAATCATCTGACACCCTGAAGTACGCATTTTTATTTTAATAAACACATAAGACCTTAGATTATACATAAAGTATAGGTGATTGTCAGATGCAAAAAAGATGGTTTTTCATAAGGGAATTTATTAATTCTTATAAACATCATGAGAGACGCGTGTGTTTTATTTCATATGTTGTTCCAGGTAAAATAAACTTTAATGAAGCAATAAAAACGAAATAAAAGTAATTGAGTGATACAGCAGTTGCTCTTTTCATCACCATCATCACTTTTGAATGTTGCAACTGCAGTAAAAATTTTTGGTCTTTTTTTTTTTTTTTTAAGTTCATCTAAATGCGCTGAGGTAGTGTTTGCTAGACCAGGATTTACAAGGTGTACCACCATTAGTCCCAACCCAGTTTTATATGCCGTGTGCGAATGTGCACGCGGAGACGCAAAAAAAATGACTTAGAGGTAAGGGGTAAATAAAACGCAGCAATAAGTCCATATTGCGAACAGTGCATATTTCATAGCGTCTCTATGGCGTGAGCTGGAGCTCATTACACAGTGACACCACGTCAAACAAATTGCTGAAAAGGGAGCTGGGGGTGGTGAATGCGAGGATATGGGGAAAGGGCAGTTAAAAGCCACCTGCATTAAACTTTTAGCCTGGACTCGGCTACGCACGGGGTGGAACGTGTACGTCATACCTTGAATTCAGAGCTACACGATCGTCATTTTGACGGCCGCAAGAATTGTATGTTTTAAGTCTTATAAAGTGAGATTTCTTTTCCAATTTCGAGCTGGAATCAGGTCAGAGCTATACAACCCGAGAACTTGTTTATACGACTCAGTAATTGAAAGAGTTGCTGTAGGCAGAGCGTTTTGTAATTTGGCGAGGTGGGAGGCCCCTTCAATAATGAAAAAATGGGGGGCCGTCTCACCTTTCAACAATTGAAGTAATGCTGTCTTCTATTAGTTGTAGGAAATAAAAAGCTTAAACACATTATTTTTTATGTTTTAAGAATGAAATTCCTAAAAGTGCACTACGATATAATACTTTAAGCAAGATGGAAAACTTCGTATATATATTCACAGCTTGGTGTTCTCATCAGTTGACGGCAAACAAAGGAAGATTAAGAGAAAACTAGAGAAACTAATTGCTAATACGGGGCTATTTTGACGCGTTTTGACTGGAATTTGCCGTGGAGAAGGGAAAAATAGCGCAAATAATTGGCTTAAATACCCTTTTATTATGGTACTTAATGAAAAAAATTCATCTCGTTTTTGCAGCAAATACTTTGTTACGCCAAATCTTCCCAAATTAAAAGCAAAGCGCTTAGTGAGGGGATGATATTTACGCCCCCTACCCTCAAATTCAATAATATACATATATCGACGGCCATCGCTGTAGGTATGTTCACGTAAGTTAAGCGATACGAGATGTTCTATAAACTGGCACGTTTGGCTGAGTAGAACTTTAGTGCTGTTTAGACTAGCTGCTCAGGTGGGAGTTACAGGATGTCCTCGTCCAACTGGCCCATTGCTGATTTCATATGTTGCCGCACTGTAGACATACCTATAGTGATGATCACCAGTTTCTTTTTTTTTTTTTTTCGCGAAAATATTTACACGGAGGAGGGCAGACTTCAGTATACTGTGTGCACACTTGCAGTCTTCATTTGACTATTGGTCGATTGTCTTTGTGCGAAGACAGTTTGTTACACGAGTGACCCAATCAGAATTTAGTTTCTCCGATACTGATAGTTCATGGTACACGGGAAGACAAATAATACGCGTAACAATTGAAACTGCCAATCACTGAAGTTGTTTTGAACTAAATAATGTTGGAACACTACTTGTCGTGAAATATTTTCGCGAAAAACAGCTGCCCCTACCTATGGTGACAAATGACTCCCTACTAAGCCATATTAATAACTGAATAGATTAATCACACGACTATGACTTAAGAAGATGGAAACAGTAGTGTGGTTTGGACGATGGAAGTGGTTGTTGACATGGCGTGGCATTATTGGGGATTGATAGAGAACCCCATAATTGATAGAAACGTTCTGAGTTGGCTTGGAATGATAAGACAAAACTGACTTCCCAAAGAAGAATAGTGATTTTTTCCTTGAGTTATGAGAGGGATTGATTCCGTACGTCAATGTTTTCCCGGGGAAGCCGTTGGCCTTCTGCAGGATCACAACTGAATAGTCGCAGAATCAACGTCGTGCTCCCAGTTTACCCTATTGGGGATTGGTTCTGGGAGGTGGCGTTTGCGAGGCCAAGCACAGCTTCGGCCCGGAAACATTGCTTAGACTAACTTAGAAACAGTTATTTATGCACTGATGGGTGAATTATATCTCAGATGAAGGACTATATATCTGAGGCATGCATTGGCAGTTCTTGAAACTCGCCTCATTTAATCTGTAAATGATTTTTTTACTAATTTTTGATCATTCTTAAATGATTTTTAAAATTAATTTTTATATTTAAAATATATATATTTATAAATTTGTTTACAACTTTTTATATATATTTTTTGGGTTTTTAATGTAAAATATTACAGGGGTCAAGGTCAAGGTTACCAAAATCCAACATGGTGGCTGGGACGTGATCCAATATGGCGGAATCCAAGTTTGTGGACGTCGCCGCAGCCCCCAGCACTTGTCCTGGAAGGAACAACATCCTACTACTATTCTTCCATATAAAGAGCACAATAAGGGTGCTCTTTAGGTAAGCAGGCAGAGACCAAATGGCGTGGCGGTTTTTCTCGATGTGAGCGTACCCATTAGCTCATTGGCTGCACGAGGACATGGGAACGGGACTTGGATCTGATTGGGTACTGCGTGTGTGCTGCGAAAGATTCCTTATTAGCTGGGCTGCCGTCTGGCGTATGTTATCAGACGCATGTTGTCGACCATCGACGCCATTTTGCTGGCATGAGCTGCTGAAGTTCGCGGTATAAGTGGCCGTTGCACTTCTGTATAATTAACTAATCTGTGGTCAAGGTATTATAAGTCTGTGAAGTCTATTCGCGGATTCCCTCACACTTTTCGAATCAAACCTTTGGAAAATTACCCTATGTATGACGTATTTGGTTGCTTTCCAAATATGCCAAGTTTTACAAGCGTTTTATACTTCTGTTAACATCAAATAATCTTATTCTTTATTAAATTAATCTTTTACTTATATTTCATATATAAATTTAATTAAATTCATAATTGGTATTATTAAAAGCGGACAGAAAATAGGCGTGTTGGTAATGCCTAGTAAAAAATTGTTCTTATGCAAATATCACTAAACTGAGTGCGCACCAACGCGGTACGTTGTCCCTTTGGTCTAATATTCTATGCTTGGTTTAGTTTTGTATGCATGAGGCGGAGGAATAACCTGAAAGTAGAACTTTAGCAAGGTTTCTGACAAGTTGGAAGTATCAGTGAATGGACTATACTTGCCGTATTTGTAACGAAAGTTATATATATATATATATATATATATATATATATATATATATATATATATACACACTCACGTAATTCTTTGGAGTAGGTACAGAATGTTTGTCGAACTTCAACACAAAATTTCCGAGGGTTTGCTAATCGGACTCGACGGTGGAGAAAGCACCGCGTGGTCGGGTTTTCTGTACCACAGCATCCTCAGGGTTGCTATCTAGCTGTTTCTTTGTTCTTGCTCGCCTACAAGCGAAGTGCTCACGCCGTGCTCTGTGCGGTCTGCTGCAGAGTTCGGTCCGAGGGGGGTGGCTTGCGGAACAAGAGGACTTAGGAGGCCAGAGGTGGTCGACTAGGGCGCTGGATAGGGAGGGTGGAGAGAGCTTGTGGAGCGAAGGTCCTGCTAATGATAACCGCAACTCTCGTACAACTACCCTCCGTGCCCTGCCCCGACCACCTCTTCGCAGCATCCCGCTATACTCGACCCCCCTTTTAGCAGGCAAACTACGACGTCCTGGGATCGATAACATTCGCCCTCCATTCCCACTGCTACTCCGCGAGACGCGACACGTGCTACCTCGGCTGGGAACAACTTTCTTCAGCATATGGGCTGCAACGCGGCGACTTCTTTTCGGCCGGCAGGAAACGGATACCCGGATGAAAAACCTTCAGCTTTTTTTTTTTTGGTACCAGGATGGATTCGAACACTCGTATTTCTGTCTGCAAGTCCGTGATGCTTTATTAACAACGCCACTACGAGGTCGTCCCGACAGTCAGGCACGACGTTACAACTCGACCATTTCAGCCACCAAAATTGGTTCAACGTTTACAATACCCCGACAGTTTCCTTCCGACAAGTGTTGCGTGGCTTTCGGCGAATCCTAGAATGGGCAGTAACTTGCTATGGAATGCGAAGAAATCACAAATCATTGCACACTGTTTTGTTCTGATAACTTCGTAAGCGAAGTATTTTTGAACTTTGGAGCAGTTATTTTTCCAGGAATATTAAATTTCGTCAATTCACTAGCTATCTGTTACAAGATAACCAGGATATACACTAAAATAACATATGTTTAAAGTTAAATTTACCACAGTATAGAATTCCGCACGATATTTTGTTTTGTAAGGTTAGGTTTTATGTTCTTTTTCTACTGCCTAGCGAGGCCAACAGGTCCGACGCCCGAGCGAAAGTAGGAATAGAATCTACTTTTGTTGGGCTCTCAGGGCGGCGATTTTGTCGCGGTGACCTTTCTCCTGATTGGCTGAAGAAAAGTTTTCGTAGATGTCGGGGCTGTTGTCGGACTGTCGGGGTATTGTAAAACTAGCTTGACAAGGCCACAACGCACAACATTTAAGAATATAGAGATGGAACAGGCGCTTGTAGCACGAACTTCAACACCGTAGACGCCAGTGAAATTACAGCACTGGCCAGAAACATATTAGAACGCTGCGTTTGCCAATCAGCGACTGGTAACATACTCGCCAGCCGGCAAGCCGTCATGCGATAGCCAATCAGACGCAAGGTATTCCAGAGCACAGATCAGAGAGTCGGCGAATTAGTACGCTCATATCAGAGGAACCGAGCACCAATTTTGTTCCTGGTTTTTGCGTATTCTGTGGCCAGAGTATTTTCCTCGTGGCAATGAAAACTCCATGCCGTAATGGCAGTTTGTAATGGCAAGTGTTTGGACGTGAAATGGCAGACGATGGTGGGTAGGGTTTAAGGTCTCGTATACAGCGAGCCCATTAGAGACGGAGCAAATTGTTCAGCGAAGAGACGAAGGGGGAAGAGGTATGTGGGTAGGTAAGTGGCCTTAACATCTACCAGCAGCGAGGTAAATAAAAATGGAGCAAGCTGCTTACCGAAGCAGGGATGGGGGAGAAGGTAGGTAGGTAGGTAAGTGGGCTTAACGTCTCGTCGATAGCGAGGTAATTATAACTGGAGAAAGCAACTCAGCGATGAAGGGGCGGGAGAGGAGGTAGGTAAGTGGGCTTAACGTCTTGTCGTCAGCGAGGTCATTAGAGACGGAGCAAGTTGCTCAGCGAAGAAGGGATGGAGATGGATGTATATAGGTAAGTGGGCTTAACGTCTCGTCTGCAACGAGGCCATTATAGACTGTGGAAGTTGCTCAGCGAAGAAGGGACATGAGAGGAGGTAGGTAAGTGGGCTTAACGTGTCGTTGGCAGCGAATTCATTATAGACTGTGGAAGATGCTCAGCGAAGAATGGACATGAGATGAGGTAGGTAAGTGGGCTAAACTTTATGTCGACAGTGACGTCATTAGAGGTGGTGCAAGGTACTCAGCGAAGAAGGGCCACGAGAGGAGGTGGGTAAGTGGGATTAACGTCTTGTCGACAGCGAGGTCATTAGAGGCGGTGGAAGTTGCTCAGCGAAGAAGGGACATGAGAGGAGGTAGGTAAGTGGGGTTAACTTCTTGTTGACAGCGAGGTCATTAGAGGTGGTGCAAGTGTTTTTTTTTTCATTCTATTAGTTATTTTTATATTATTCTTGGGTAAAAATCAATGTACCATATTGCCGTGAAAAAGAACTTGATTGAAAATTTTCTTTCTAAATAAACCATCAAAAATGTCAGCGAACAATCTAGAAATTGAGTTGAGCAGAAGGAGAGTGCAGGAGCTAAGATTTTTAGCAAAATAATATAAACTAAAATATTGGTGTCGTCTAAGGAAAGCGGATTTAATTGGAACGCTTATACCATTTATTTTAAATGAAGGAAAAAAGAACAACTTTAAAAATTTGTCATATTCATTTGTCAATAGCAAAGAACAATATTCAAAACATAGAAATAAATTAAAAGAAATATTTCCATTCTCTAATAATGTATTTGTAAAGCATATAAATAATAGTAGGCAGATAACGGAATTGCAAACAAAGAATAATTTTACAAATTAAACTTTGGATGATGCTAATATCAATTAATAATATCCCAAAGATAAAAAAGTATTAGTAAAGCTTAGGACTAAAAGTACGCAGATAACAGAATGGCTAACAAAGAATAATTTTACAAATTTATCTTTAGCTGTCGCAAATATTAATTAATTATATTCCAAAGCTAAAAAAAAAAAATCAAAAGAAATATTTCCATTCTTTAATTATTTATTTGTTAACAGAAGAAATAGAAGAACGAATAAAAATTTCAGACAATACAAATTTGATAGTAGAATATTGACTTATAACATTGAGAATTGCTTTAATTTAGTACAGCGTAATCACTTTTAACTTCAGTAAAATATAAGGTTATTGAGGCAATTAAGTGATCATCTTAGAACATTTAGAGGGCGAAAAATAACATTAAATTGTATGTCAATTATCGCAAGAGAGAGACTAACCACGTAGAATTATTTACATTCCAATCACAAAACAATACAGTATTGAACGAAGAGAAAATTAAGAGGACTTACAAAATTATAAAACAAGAATTACTTACACAATTATCTGAATTTGAAAAAAAAAATTCTTAGATTGGAAATGAGATAGAATATTTGTAATACAATTAGCTATAAATAAGTATAATCCTTTAAATGGGGCTACATATATTGAACTACGAGAAGAGAGTAAGAATAAAAAAAACATGTATTAATGTGAAAAATAAAGATCAAAAATGTTTTCTTTGGGCAATCAAGTCTGCATTGTTTCCAGTAGACAAAAATGCTAATAGAGTAACTAAATATAAAAATGTGGGGCTTAATACTGATGAAGTAATACATAAATATTAATATTCAATTAAAATTTATGATATACCAAAAAAAGAGTATCAAATTGATACATCTATAAATGAATCATCTGTATTGAAGGTAAGAAGTCCATTAAAACTTACAAAATACAAAAGATAAACATATAAATTTACTTTATTTCAAAAAAGATAGAAACTCACATTACTGTTGGATAAAAGATTTGTCGAAGTTGCTTTCTGCATAACAAATTAACCATAATGGTAAAACTTATATATGTGATATGTGTTTTCAATTTTTTACACCCCAAGAAAAATAAATAAACATACAGACGACTGCTCTAAGAATGAATCAGTAAGAATCAGTATACCTTTGCAAGGAGAGCAAATATTTTTCAAAAACTACAAACATGCAATGAAAGTTCCTTTAGCTATATGTGCAGCTTTTGAATCAATTCTAAAGAAAATATCAACAACTAAATCAAATCCAAAAGAAATATATAAATTTAAACTAATCAAAAAATACCCAGTCTTAACAGAGGATGACATTGATAAAGGCCTTTATAAGTAGGTACTCAAAGAAAGATATATACTTACTGATGAAAAAATAAATGTCATTGATTTAAAGTTGAATGATGGAGCATATACAATGAAATATCAGTTACATGAAGCTTCTGGTTTTTGCAATTGCATTGTATCTTGTTATCGTGATTATAAACCACCAGTTATATGTCGATGCCTGAATGCACATAAAATGTTTATACAATTAATGAAAAGAGAAGTAGAAGATATTGGGGAAATATATTCGCGAAATGAAACAATGCATCCACTTACAAAAGAAGAAGTGATATATAATAGACCTAAAAAATATATATCAATGTGCATGTGAATATACGAAGGTAAATAAAAAAGTACATCAACATGATCAAATAACTGGACAATTCATTAACCCAGTATGTAATAATTGTAATCTACAATTAAAATTACCCAATTTTGTTCCAATTTATTTTCATAACTTAACTGGGTATGATTCACATTTATTTATTAAAGAGCTAAGATATGTTAAAAGATAAATATATTTTATTGCATATAATGAAGAAAAGTTGATTACTTTTGGGAAAGAAACAGAAAATTTTAAAATGAGATTTATTGACACATTTAAATTTATGGCAAGTTGTTTAGATAAATGATCATCTAATTTAAGTAAAGATCAAATGAAACACGCCCAAGAGCATTTTACAACAGATCAAGTAGATTTAGTAATTATAAAAGGGATTTATCCATATGATTATATGTACAGTTGGATAAAATTTGAAGAAATAGAACTTGCACCAATAAGTGAATATTACAATAAATTTAATGAATCTGCTATAACTAATAATGATTATGATCATGCAAATCGTGTACAGGATCAATTTAATATGAAGAACCTTGGCAAATATAATGATTTATACTTAAAAGTGATATAATACTATTAGTGGATGTATTTGAAAATTTTAGAGAAACATGTATAAATGCATATGATTTAGATCCAGCATGCATTTTACAGCACCAGGAATATCATGTGATGCAATCTTAAAAATAACTAAACAACCATTACATTTATTACACAATGATGATATGATTTTAATGGTAGAAAAATAAATTAGAGGCAGGATTTCACAATGTTGTAAGAGATATGTAAAAGCAAAAATGAATATTTAGAAAATTTTAATCATAATCAGGAGTCTATTTAGCTTATCTGGATGTGAATAATTTATGTGGTTATGCAATGTCTCAATATTTACCATATGGTGGTTTCGAATGGGTTGACTATCCTTAATTTAAAATAGATTTTTGGCAAAATTATACATTAAATCTTAAGGATGATTCAGATCTTTATATATTTTAGAAGTAGATTTAAAGTATCCCAAAGATTTTGTAAATTACATAACGATCTTCCATTTTGTCCAGAAAATATGGTATTTCCAGGAACAAATCAGTCTAAATTACAAACAACTTTACTTAATAAACAAAAGTATGTAATACACTATCACAATTTGAAACAGTGTCTAAATAATGGGTTAACACTTACAAAAATATATAGAATATTGAAGTTTAATCAGTCTGATTGGTTAAGAAAGAACATCAATTTAGAACATTGAAGTTCGATCAGTCTGATTGGTTAAGAAAGAACATAGATTTAAATAAACTAATGAGAACGAATGCAAAAAACAATTTTGAAAAAGATTTTTATAAGATGTTAAGTAATCCTATTTTTGGTAAAACAATGGAAAATATAAGAAACAGAGTATATATAAGAATAATATCAGATCCAGAAAAATGTGAAAAATTAGTGGCAAAAGCAAATTTCAAAAGGGCAAATTTTTATGAGAATCTTACAGCCTTACATATGAACAAGACAAATGTAAAATTTAATAAGCCTATTTATGTTGCCATGTCAATTTAGATATATCAAAAGAATTAATGTATGATTTCTATTATAAAGTAATAAAATCAAAATATAGTGATAACATTGAATTATGTTATCAGAATACCAATTCTACATTTATAACAAAAATCAGAAAATTTTTACGAAGATATGAAGTCGATGATAGAAAAATTTGAACAAGTGATTAGAAAAAATATAATATATAAGATAGCTTAAATAAATAAGAACATTTTAGGTAAGATGAAAGATGAATGTAACATGAAAATAATGAAAGAATTGGTTGGTTTAAGAGCAAAAATGTATACATATAGAGTTGATGATAAAGAAAAGAAAACATAGAAAGGTGTAACGATATGTGTAGTCAATAAGTGAATAACATTTTATGACTATAAGAATTGTTTGTTTAGTGCAAAATACAAATAGAACAATGAATTTAACAAAGAGCAAGAAACATGAAATATATACAAGTGAATATAATAAAATATCATTAAGTGATTGTGCTGACAAACACATCATACAAGAATATAATATAGATACATTACCATATGGATATCAAAATTTATAGTTTTGGTTATGAGAGTTGGATAATTCAGTGGTCAGGACCCCAACCACTGAAATTACACAAACTATATTTTAAACATCCTTAATTTCCATAACAACATCGATATCAGCACCATCAAAATCAATTAGTTTTCCATTTTCACCTCAAATTTCTAAGACAATATGATTATACCGTTCATTATTAATTTCATAAAAAATTGGATGTGCAGGCTTGTGAATAATAGAATCTCTAAAACCAAACATCATTTTTGGTGGCAAACAAGCAATTATATATGTTTCTAAGTGATTAGATTGATTATATTTTATGAACATTCCATATGCCAAATTACAGTCTACATTTATTGCTTTAAATGGATTAAAATTAGGTAATTTACTGCCTATAACAACTTTGTCTTTTTCCATTTTCATTTTTCTTTCAAATCCAAGCATATCAAATAATCTGTCGTCAAATTTAATATCAAACTCAGATTTAACCGATATTCTGTTTTTCATATTATCTGCTGTTTAATCAATGTTGTTTGTTGAAAATGGTTCAAACGAGTTTATAGATTCTTTTAATGATTCAACATCATATTGTCCTTTAGGAATAGTGATAACTTAGTTTTTATCAACACTGCTCAATTTTACAATTCTTGTTATAGTATTATCATATATATTGGGTGCCAAAAATTTTATGCAAAAACTAATCAATTACATATATTTATCTTCATGAATTATATCACTGTAATGTTTCTTTAGTATAGTAGTATTGTTTGTCAACTTAAACACTTTATTATCCATTTAGTAAAAAATATATTGTTATAATAGAAAAAATCAGTTTGGGGTTAGGTGTTTTAACTACCAAAAGAGATACCAAGAAAAAAAAAAGATTGGCGAACTTTCACCTGACAATATGAGTGCAGTTATTGTTGGACCCAGTGGATGCGGAACTATCAATTTGATGATTAATTTTATATATAAGAATGGTTGGTTAAATTTCAATAAATTGTATGTTTTCCCAAAAAGATTAAACAAAAAAAATATACAGTAACAAAATGATTTTGATGTCATATCCAACACATTTTGTGAAAATGTAAGCTTATTAAAAAAAGTTATGGTGAAGTGATTGCACTAAACCATAGTGAGAATAATGCTCTAGTCATTTTCAATGATCTCATCTTAGAATTCAAGATGTTGTCCACAAGTACTTTACTATGGGAAGGCACAAAAATGTTGATGTTTTTAATTTGGCACCGAGTTATTCAAAAGTACCCAAGCAATTAGTGAGAGACAATGCAAAATTTTTGTGTATATTTAGACAAGATGAAACAAATTTAAAACACATATAATGATTTTGTTGGGGTGATATGACATATGACAAATTTAAAGAGATTTGTTCAAAATGAAGACTATGGTTTTATCACTTTAGATATGAGAAAAAAATTAAGGAAGGGCAATACTATCATAATAAAATGAAAAAACTTTTATAAAATAACTTAATCTCAATAACAAGTGTAACTGAAAAGTTTCACTTACTGTGCGAATATTCTTTTATCTGCTTCAGCAAACATGCTGTCATCTAGTTGTGACAGAATATATATTTCATACTGTGGTGCAATCTAGTTAAGACAAATGAAAGCCTTCCTTACTGTCCTTGCCTCTACAGGCAAAAAGATAGAAGTTTATCGAATAGTGCTGCCATGTCCATGCCTTAGAGTGAACACTTGGCACAACTTGTCGACCTTGGCTGCTCTTTGGACTGCACAGTTGCAACACACTTGCCAAGACACTCTCGAGCTGGTCTCTAGATGTGAAAGACTTCATTTGTCAACCTTGGGCGAGATCGGCCCAGTAGTTGTGACACACTTGGTGAGTGACTCGCGATAAAGAAGCTTTCAACTGGCTGTGGCACACCACTTATAGCTTACAACTCAGTGCTACAATTGTCTTGTCAACTAACTCATTGAAAAGGCATTTGATTTCAAACGTGAAGGTCATGGGTTCGATCCCTCATCAGAGAAGATAATTTATTAATGTGAATATGAGGCACCCACATTTACACTATTAGATTATCACCAAATAATTCGAAATTTGAGCCAAAAAAAAACCCTTGCTCATGCTCATATAAAAGACGAGCAGTAGATGCCATTAATTTATCCCATCCCAAGCTTTATCGAAAAATACTCTCTATAATATAAATGTAATATAACAGATGTATAGCTCAAGTGTTCCCATATGATCTAAGGTGCCAACATCACTCGGGAAGAGTGGTACTAGAAAAAAAACCTTACCACTTCATCACTTAACAAAAAAATTAAAAAAGAGGGCTGGCCTGTAATGAAGTGGGAATTATTTTTATTGGAGTTTTTCTGGTGTCAATATCAAGGACTAAAAAATATATAATAGGTCGCTGGCGAGGTGTAACAACCCCTAAACCTGGAAGGACCCTGGCATGGCATAACAGCCCATAAACCTTTTGTAATTTTGAAAAATAGAGCTCACCATAGATGAAATGTGCATTGAACGAATGAATGATGAACAAACATTGAACACATATAATGTATGTTGAGAAAATGATGAGCAGACAATGAATGAACATTCAACGAACAATGAACGAACAGTGAATGTGTTTTTGTACATTAACCAATGTTACAATTCAAATGATTAGACTTCTTACAACATGATAAATATGTTTTATATATAATATAAAAAGACCTATTTACTACATACTTATTGTTTGCAAGATGGCTGAATATCTAACCAAACAATTAGAGAACTTAAAACTAGAAGATTGCAAGATTTACAATACTAAATAAGAACCAACCTATGTTTAAATATTTTTGAATTTATCAAGAATAATAATTATAATATAAGCATTGGAAATTGGTATAAGATATTTGGTATCCTTTGTTTGAAGAAAAAAATGTATTGATCACTAATTATGTTTTAGCTCTTAATATTCCAGCCGAGAAAAATTTCCCACCTGCAAATTTTACACAAAATAAAAAAGATTATCTTAAATTTATTAACACCAATGAAATTACATACACGTAAATAAAATATTACAATCTTCTTGCTTTAGAATATGAGTACATTCAAAATTAAATTTAAACTTTAAGGCCCAATAACCTTGATTAAAAGAAATGGTTTTTATTAACAGTAGATAATTTTAGAGGATCTGTAATGACATTAAATACAGACCAATGCAAGCAAGTAAGAAAATATTATTTATCTAGAAAAAATTTTAATCCATTATCTAAAATATACAGCAACTATAGAAAAACTAAATATATCCAAGCCCAACAAGAAAAAGAACAACTTGCATTAGAATTTCAAGAACAGTTACATACAGAACAAAAAAGGAATTGAAACTACAAGAAGAAAATAAAAAACTAGAACATTTTAACATGAATATGAAAATTTTTATAGGTAAAGTCAAGCAAAAAACCAAAAAATGTTTATATATACATTGCAACATCAGATCGATATGCTTCGATTAACAATTTTAAAGTTAGTTAAACCGTTAATTTGATGGCTAGGAATACAAATTTCAATGATTTCCATAATGAACATGATAATTTTTATATTTGTTTTCATAAGAAGGTTTAAGATGTAAACAAAAGAGAAAAGTTAATTTCTGAGCTATTAGCTGAATTTCATGATAAAAAGAACAAGGAAATATTTGTTTTATATTATACTTATTTACTTGAAATTATATAAATGATATTTAAAAACATAAATGAACCTATTGACTATATCAATAATTTAACTAAAAATCATCTAGCAGAATTATATTCTTTAGAACCAGTTAATCCAGAATCAGTATCTTTAAGTAATGATGACAAATCACTATCAAATCTGCAAACAAAACAATTTATATTATTAGATGACATCATTGATGAAAACAAATTAAAATCATTGCATAAAGATTTATTAGGCAGATTAGAACTAGGCAACATAAGAAATACAAAATCTTGGAATGAAACAAAACAATTATTGAATTTTAAGGATTGTAAAAACCCAGCTATTCATAACAATACAAAAATTCTAATTAAATATATTTTAGGGCGTGACCAACAGTTACACCCTTATGTAAAAATATTCAAATTCACAAAACATCTGTTTTATTAATCCAAGTGTTATGTGAGTTATCAAAACCTAACCATTTTACATACATTTTATCACCTTTCATTTTGAAAACTTTTTCAACTAAATATTCATTAGGATAGTCAGTTTTTATAATTCTGTATTCATAAAAATTTACTTTTATTTTTCTTCTTTAGTATCTAAGAGTTTAAAAGTTGGCACATCATAATTTAAAAATGCAAAAAAAAAAAAAAGGTAAATAATTCTGTTGTCCAATTAGCTGTATAACCCTTTTCAAATATTCATTTACTTTTGCTAATGTGGACAATATCACCAATGTTATTTTTCGGTTTAGTAAACATATTAACAAAATCTCACTGTCTTAAATTTTTTTCAATTGGTTGCACACCAATAGTTCGATGTTTTATATTGTTATGCTCTTTCACTAAATAATATAATATATTTGCCCATTTGTAATTGCTATTTAAAGCAAATTTCTTCCACATTTTATTCCTTATTGCACAAACATATTTTTCAGGAACACTGGCTTTAAGATCTCTATATATAGGATATTGACTGATATTATATTTTTGCATAAGTTCTTTACATATTTAAATAAAATTATAAGTCATTGTCACTTTGAATATTACATGGTTTTCTTTTCAACAATATACTTTCTAAATCATTTGCTCCTTTCTTGGCATTTTTATCTTTAATTGGTGTTATAAATGAATATTTTGTACAAAATGTCGATAATTGTCATGATATATTTGTATACATAATTTATATGTGATATTACTTTTAAATTTCCAGTGTCTATCTTAACAAGATCATTTTGCCATAAATCATCAATACCGTACAAAATTAATTTTTTTGTTGGATTATTTTTTGTGCAGGTTTATATAGTTCATTGATTATTCCTTCTCTTACATTGGGCTAATTTTTTAAATGATGATTTATTAGAATTACATATAGAACATTTACTTTTCTGATCTAATCGTCCATTTTTGTCTTTTAATTCTTTATATTATTATTTTAAGTTACTTCCTTACACTTCAAGCACAAGTATTCCCCATTGAAAAAAAATAAATCTTTTATTTTATGATTATTCCTATTCTAGTTAACATTCACTCATCATGAATAGATATCATATCTTTCCTGATTTTAAAAGATAAAATATTGCCTCTCTAAACATCAAAACACTTACTGAAATCTATTTTTTGTAATTCCCTTAATAAAAGTCACATCATCATAAGGTAAAATAAAATTATAAGTAGTCATTTTTTAAACAGTACAATCCATCAGAAAAGGAAAAGAAAACTTGATTATTAGCTAAGTGAAAATATTACTGATTTTGTTCCCCTTCACAGGTAAATAAAAAATATATGATTTTTCTCCCTAACATTTTCAACTTTAGAGTTAACAAGTGTATCACAATAATTCAAAACATATTTATTTAAATTTTCTGATTTACCAGCTGTTTATTTATCAAAATTAATTTATTCACTGCACCATAATCATCTACAGGATCAACCATATTATTAAATCTACAATTTTGAAGAGAAACATAATCTGTTGTATAAACAAAAACTTTACTTAGTTGATCATGTAAAGCAGAAACAATAATATTGTATTTCGATTCTACTATGTTTTTAATTCATGAGCATAAGTGTCAGAGTTTTTATTTAAAAATTTGATTCATGGATTCCCAAATATATCTGTCATTTAATAACAAAGAAATTATATCATGAAACTTAAAACCTCTCGATAAAAGATGTAACACAATTAAACAAATGTACACAGATAACTGAGTTAAAATTCTAAATTCCATTATCATTGCAATAAACAGTTATATATTTGAAGTAATTATTTAAATTATTAGGAATATTACCTCTAAATGAATTTAAATAGTAACCATCATTATTTTATTTAAACTAACAAACCCAATGAGTACCAGGATTTGATGAAATGACAAAGTTTACCACAGCACATTCATTTTTGTGCATCGTTTTTGGTAGTTTGTCAATCATATAAACATTTCTGAAAATTTTCACTTTTAATATTTTTATGTATTTTTCAGTATCGAAATTATATAGAGGTTATATATTCGAATATTTCTTGTCTACACCTTTTTGAAGCTAAGCCACTTCATGATTTATTTTCTACTGCTAATATGTGTCTCTGTTCTTCTAATTCTTTTTTATTTTTTCTAGTTTGTTCAACAGAATTGTAAATTGAGCTAGTTCTGCCAGTTAATGCACCGAGTGTAGTTAAAACTGGAATTAAAAACTGTAAAAAACCTCCATTATGTAAAATGCCTTCAGATTATTCTTTTAATATTTTTCTTTATTGTTGAAAATGATAAAGTCTATTTGAAACCAACACCTTCTTTAATTTTTTCTCTCAAGTTGTTCCTTTGTTAAAAAAAAAATATCTTTACCCAAATCTCTTAATTGATCAATGGGTATATCGAATGTTATATTTGTTAAGTTCATTTATAACTAAAAGAATATATGTGATTAATAAATTCTAATAACCAACATAATTTTTTTTTGTAAACATAGTTCAAGCAACACCTGCAGAAGCAATTTTTTCACCGATTGGAGTATCTTTATTTGAACATAATTTCTTGTGATACTTTTTGTAAAATTATATTAGCTTCATGCCAAATATATAAATTTTATGATCTCTGTAAGCAATATCGTGATATTTAGATGCTTCATCTAATTTATTTATTTTTCTGTTACGTCTCCTTAGGGCATATCGGGGCTAAAGGAAGGCAAGGAGAAGGACACACACCATTAAAAGAAATCAAGGAAGCATGGACACAAGAATTTCCAAATCAATACAATTGTATTGAAGCTCATCTATACATTATCACCAAGAACAACAAATTAGCAACTAGTTTGAAAAATATAAATTGCATTTGTAAATTTATGTTGCTTGCTGCCAATTAGTGAACTAGGGGAAGCAGAGAACACACACAAACTGGAACAAACAGAAAAACAACAATATAAATATATCCTGACAAATCACCCAACCTGAATAAGAACTTTTGAAATCCCATTAAAAAAAGGTAAGATGACTCCCTGAGTAAAGCTAGCCCCATTACAGCTTTAAAAGTAAAGTACACCTGATGATTCACTAAAAAGTACAACATGGAATACTAATTTCAAGAATATCATTGGGAAGGAGTAAAAACCCTCATTACACTTAACCATGAGTATAAAGGCACGCCATAAAATATCCATCAAACCTCTTGGCATTAAAATTATTTTGGCACATCGTAGTCCAGGAGACCATTCCTACAACACACCAAAAAAAGGAAGAATCAACCTCTTATAAACATTCCCATAAAAATACCATATTGAAAATTCTCATAAGCAAAACAGTGAAGAAACATTTCACTACAAAAATCTATATACATAAAAATCGCAAAAAAAACCCTACTACTTAAACGGAAACTCTACACCCGGCTTAACAACAACAATGTTCATTGCAATACTTAACTTAAGTAGTACTCATATTATGCAAAAACGCATCTAGCATGCTGAAGTTTCGAAGTACGAAGTGGTGTAGGCATGATATATCCTCAGCTAGCCCGCGCAACTCGAAGAGGAACACTTCACACTTGCTCAGGCTGGGGACGAACATTTATACATGAAAATATCGCTCGGGATGATTAAGGAGGTGGCAGGAATAGCAGAGAGGCAAATGGAAGGTGGCAGAGTGTGCGAGGCTGAACTAGTTGCAAGTAGTAGCCACCAGACTGCGCTCGGCCATGCTATGAGTGCCGCGCACCTCTCTTCAGTATAGCTTACCTCTTGGAAGCATTCAGACATGCACCACCCCGTGTATTGCAAGGGGGGTGGAAACAAACTACCTTTTTCTGCAGCAAAAATATTGCCTCTTCAAATAGTAACCCTTCTTCAAACAAAATAACAGTTTTATTAATCTTGGCTACCAAATACAGATATGGCAAATAACCAAGCAGACTTGCTAAACAAGTTGATTAATATCATGTAGTTCTATAAACACACCAACCCTATAATAGCAGTATACAATCGTACTCCCAAAAATTGTAAGCATCACATATTGCTTCAGTTGGTGGGACGAAAACTAATTCGTTCAGTCTGCACAGTCATTGGCAGGACAGGAGTATTCACATAAAATTGCTTGATTTTGCTGATTGACACGCATGTCAGACTCTAAGCAGAGTTTCAATCCTCCCACACACTGGAAGAGAGTTGCAGGGGTCTCTCCTCCAAACCCAGAGAAGCTGACAGATGAGGACCACAGTAGAAAACAGTCGTTGTCGAAGGGGTGGCCGGGTCCTTCCCCTGTATCTTCTGCTCTTGAACTCCAGTTACTCTGGCAGGGTGGAAAGGAATGCAGAAAACAGAAAAAGGACTAGGGAGGAGATGTTTACCTAAACTAACCTAATGAAACTTCTAACAATGCCCTGTTATGTTTCTTCATTGTAAAAAAATATATGTGGTGGATATCCTTTATTACTAATCTATAAAAACAACTACAGCTTGTAGCTTTACAACTTTTGAGGCTAATTAAAAATAATACATATAATTAGCGAACATTTTACAAAAAGGAAATTTTAACAAGAATATTTGTAGTACCTTACTTCCACAATACATTACCATACAGTGTGAACCCTCCCCTAGTGGTGATTGTGCTCTTCTTCATGGTGCAGGGGCTGGCCGATCTTCCAATTGCTGATAAAAACTCTTAATATTAGAGACATGGCTTAAAAAAAACTTTTACGTTGCTGGGTCCTGCAACAACACTGACATTGGGGTAAGAAAACTAAGAATACAATGTTGGCCATCGTACTTAAAACATAATTTTGCTGAGAAGGAATCAATCTTACTAGATAAATTATGAGTCTTTACAAGAACTAAATCACCAACCTTGTAATAAACAGGCTCATATTGCTCATTCTGCGCCCTACGCATATGGCGATAGTATTCCTTGAGATGCTTGGTAACATCCTCCCAGAATTCATTTCGCTCCCCTACATCTACATCAAAATGTAAGCCCCAGGCATTAATAAGAGGATAAAATAATCTACTACCAAAGAACACTTCTTGCGGCGTCAACCCTGTAGCAGCATTTACACAAGGATTCAAGGCCAACAATAAGCTGCCGGAACTTGCTTCAGAACATTTACCTGCTCCTGAATTTCTCCATCATACACAAACTCGTCAGGGTCAAACATTCTAGACAAACTGTCTGCTGCACAATTGTCCATACCCTTTACACAAACTATATCAAATGAAAAATTACTAAGGCATTAGATCCATAGGCCTAATTTACCCAAAGGTTTCTTGGAATTCCAAAGTCACACTAAGGTTTGGTTGTATGTACACAGCTGTCTGTACACTCCAGATAATCGGAAAATTTCTCAACCCCAATTACACAAGCAAGAGCTTCCTTTTCATAGGCTGAGTACTTTCTTTCGGCAGATGTTAATAGCCGACTACCATAATGAATGGGAAAAACGCCATCCTCGTATTATTGTGACAAAACCCTGCCCAACGCCAGGGAGATGGCATCTGCATGCAGTACAAATTTATGGTCAAAAGCAGCCAATGTTAACACTGGTGGACAGGTCAAACAGTTTTTATTTTCGTCACAGCCGCCTCTTGCTCGTCTCCCCACAGAAACTCCTGGCTCCTATGATTCTAAATTTTAAAGGGTTCGGCCAATTCGGCAAGAGATGGAATAAATCGGTGTAGTAGCCTATCATGCCAAAATAAAACGCCTTACACCATGTAAGTTCTTCAGATGGGGAAAGGAAAACACACAGCTAATACGATCAGAATCTAACAGCACTTGTCCTTCACTCATAATAAGTCACAACAGCCTCACATGCCGGCTACACCAGCTGATTTTCTTTGGATTCACGGTCAATCCCACTTCCAAAAGAATCTGTAGGACTAACATGGTATGTTCCCGGTGCAACTCTTTAGTCTCATTGTAGTTGACAATAACATCCAAATAGTTGAAAACAAATTCAGCTTTATATGGCAACAAGATAGTCTCTAAAGCACGAGAAAGTGCCTGGGCCCCAAACGAAACACCAAAAGGGATTCTAGTCAATTCTAAAACTCCCCAAGGAGTAGCAAATGCAAGAAATTTTCGTGCAACTTGATGCAACAAAATTTGGTGAAAGGCCTGATTCAGATCTAACACTGTAAAATACCTAGCCTTCCATAATAACTGAAAAAAATATGGCCTACTTTAGGAAAAGGGTAAGGATCTAGTTCAATTTTATATTGATATGTCGGTAGTCTACCAATAACCAAAATTTACGAGGCTCTTTTTTGTTTACTAAAAATGCCAGGCTCGCATAACTTCTAGTTGAACACCTAATAACATCCTCATCAAACAAGTGGTCTAACATTTCTTTAAAGGCTTGTCTCTAAAATGGACATAAACTATAGGGCTGGCACCTAACTGGGGTGTTGTCCGTCAGTACCAAATCATGCACATATTCATTACATACTCCCAGTATGTCTGTTATTACAAATGGGAATTTCTCTCGCATTTCTTGCACAAAATCATTATCAATGGCACTTACCTGTTTACATTCCTCCTGCCCCATTAACTTTACCACTTCTTTACAAAAAAGGGAAACTCATTGTGCCTTCATGCAAATTTTAATAGGCATGAGTGCATTGCAGGAAATCTACACCCAAAATTTATATTGTGGCTTAGGTGTGACAAAATGGAAAACTCCTCTCTTCCAAGATAAATGACCTATGTGCATACTTATGGTCAAAAGAGCACATGATTGAATCAAACCTCCATTTGCTAGACTAAAAATGGTTTTCTCACTGTGTTCAACAGTTATAACATCTATTCGGTGTTCTCTAAACAAGTTATTACAAAAAGCCTGATCGATAAGAACACTGAACAACGACTATCAATTAGGACGAGTTCTTTAGCTGAAACTCAATTCATAAAGACAACTGGTAAGTTAATCTTTTCTTGGTTTTGAATTTTCTTAATGTTCTTCTTTTGCTTAATACAGTTACATTCTTATGGAAATTATTCCCTACTGTAGTCACTTTGTTACCACACACAGTTTGGACATGCGACATATTAGGTTGATCTTGATTAGGACATTGGGCTTTAAAAAAGACGGATTTACCACAGCCAAAACACGTCACAGGAGATCTACATTTTTCCACTGAATTAATCAGAGAATTAACTACCGGATCCATACGCACTTTACATTGGCACACTTTATGATTAGGTTTACCACATTTAAAACAAACAATATTTTTTGTGGCCTTAAGAAACTTTTATCCTGAACATGAGTCCTACTAACCGCACCTCCTTCACAATCTATCACCTGCATGCACACGTCTACACGGTAGAACAACTGTCTCAGCGAGCTCATGGTTTTAGGACTATCAGCTGATAATACATAAGGTAGATACTGCGGCAGTACATTATCGATAATGCTCTCTATAAACTCAGTTTCCCTATATGGCAAGCCGAAGATCTCTACCAGACATTCTTTTTTGCCTAAATATGTCAAGAAAGTATCTCATGGCTGTTGATTTTGTTGGAGAAATAAGCACTGTAAATCGTCATTAATATGCTCACTATCAAAAAATTTAAATACTTCTTTAGCTACAGTGCCCCAATGCGAGCCCAATTCTCTAGCTCTAATGATAATAGGCTGTAGCTCACTAGGAACATGAAACACTAAAACACCCAGAATATCTTGCAAAGAGAAGGCCTGCGATTTTACTATTAAAGTAACTTGTTGTAGAAACTTTACCACTTCGACCGCAGCACAACTACTAAGAGTAGGAATATCACCCAAAATTTGTCCTGCATGTATGCTTGCTGCCGAGGATACCAACACTGGGCTAAAATGCAGATGACTCACCCCTAACTTAATTCCCACCACAAGTAGGATCCCGCACCAAACCATGGGCTAAAGTCCTCAACTCGTCCAAAGTCGATTCCTGCGGCTAGTCTGAAATATAAAGTTGTTGGAGCAGCTGCTTTAGAGTCTCTTTGGACAGTTGCTGCAACCAGTCGGTACCTTTAAACATTTTAAAATCAACAGTTAATTTCCACTCAATAACAAACGAAGCGAACAAAGGCCAACAGAATATGTTCAACTTTGCCTCGAGCAGAGTGGCACAGTTTCCTGTTATCCCCCTTTAAGGCATAGCAGGGCTAAAGGAAGGCAAGGAGAAGGACACACGTCATAAAATTAAGGAAGCATGGACACAAAAATCCCAATATATATACAAATATATTGAAGCCCATTTATACATTATCACCAAGAACAACAACTTTACAACTTGATTTGAAAAATGTTAATTGCATCTGTAAATTTATGTTACTTGCTACCAATCGGTGAACTAGGGAAAGGAAAGAATACGCATGTACTGGAACAAACAGAAAACAAAAATATTAATATATCCTGACAAATCACCCAACCTGAATAAAAACTTGTGAAATCTCATCAAAAAAAGGTAAGATGACTCCCTGAGTAATGCTAGCACTATTACAATTCGAAAAGTAACGTACACCTGATGATTCACTAAAAAGTACAACATGGAATACTAATTTCAAGAATACCACTGGGAAGGAGCAAAAATGCTCATTACACTTAACCATGAGCATAAAGGCACGCCATAAAATATCCATCAAACTCCTTGGCATTAAAATTCTTTTGGCAAATCGTAATCCAGGAGACCATTCCTACAGCACACCAAAAAAAAAGGAAGAATCCACTTCTTAAAACCATTCCCATAAAAATACCATATTGAAAATTCTCATAAGCAAAACAGTGCAGAAACACTTCCCTACAAAAATCCATATACACAAAAATTGCTTTAAAAAATTCACTAAAAGGTGAAACTATAGCCCCGGCATAACAACTACGTTCATTGCAATACTTAACTTGAATAGTACTCATATTACGCGAAAACGCGTCCTAGCATGCTGAAGCTCCGAAGTATGAAGTGGTGTAGACATGATCTATTGTTGGTCAGCCCGCGCAACTCGAAGAGGAATACTGCACACTTGCTGGGACTGGGGACGAACATTTATACGCGAAAACGCAGCTCGGGAAGGTTAAGGAGGTGGCGGGAATAGCGGAGAGGCGTATGGAAGGTGCCAGAGTGTGCGAGGCTGAACTCGTTGCCAGTAGAAGCCACCAGACAGCGCTCGGCGGCGGCACGAGCGCCGCTCACCTCTCTTCAGTATAACTTAGTGCTTGGAAGCGTTCTGACATGCGCTACCATAGGTTGGTGGGAAAAGGGGGGGGGGGGGGGCGAAGAAAAACAAAGTACTTTTTTTTCTGCAGCAAAAATATTGCCTCCTCAGATAGTAACCTCTCTTCAAACAAAATAACAGTTTATTACACTGGACTACCAAATACAAACATGGCAAATAACCAAGCAAACTTGCTAACCAAGTTCATTAACATCACGTAGTTCTGTAAACACACCAACCCTATAATAGCAGCATTTAATCGTATTCCAGAAAATTGTAAGCATCACACATTTCACCAGTTGGTAGGACGAAAAATAATTTCTCCAGGCAGGACAGTTTTTGGCAGGACAATAGTATTCACATAAAATTGCTTGATTTTGCTGATTGACAAGCGTGTCACCATGGAAGCAGGTTTTCACCTGCTTCGCCTCTTTCCAATCTTTCATTCTGTTTTCTAAATGGTCCACAATAATTATACCCTGGCGAATGCATTCCAGGAAAATGTAAATTATTTAATGCATAAATTTTCATACCTTTTCCATGATGTTCAGAATTCAAAAATGAATGAGGAATTACATTTAAAACTCTTATAATGTATGGAATTCCTTTTGAATTATTAATAACAAAATCAGAAAATGTATTGTTCAACATTTTCACTATGCTCACTTTTTCATTGTAATAATTGTTATTACCAGCATTTTTTTCACCATGAATAACTAATACTCTATCAACCAATCTTCTAACATCATCCATCCAAACATATTCTTTTAGCAAATTGTTATATTTCTTTATACCTACTCCAGATCTAGAAGAACTTGGAGAAATCATTCTTTCTGGTGTGTTTGATATTGATCTTGAACTTGAATCTTTTAAATATTTTTCATGAATTGGTCTAATTATATTATTATACTTCCAACCAACACTTGAACTTGGAATATAACTTTTCTTATAAGAAATATATTTTTTAAATACAGCATTGTTTAGTAAAACAATTTCTGTGTAATTTTTAAAATTATTAACATTGGAATTACCTTCAAGTTCTTTTGCGCAATTTTTTGTTAACAATTCAGAAAGTACTTCTGTTAATTCATATTAGATATCTTTGTCAAATAGAATATCACCATTTATATTTACTTTGTATCACCGATATAAAAATTATGCCCTTCTCCTCGTAAACCGTATTTTTCTTTAATGTTATTAATATCTCCAGAAATATATATTCCATGACTAATATTTGAGTCTTTCAGAGGTATTATACCCAAGTTTGGAGAACTATCTTTAGCATAATTCTCTTTCAAATTACGTTTCTTCAGGAGTAGGTTGTTAATATAAATTTTTTGCTGCAACTGGAACGAGTGTTGTTATTAAATATTAATTTTCTTCGCCTGTTCTACTTTTTTTTTACCAATATTTCGTAATTCGTGAATTAAAGGTAGATATTCTTCATATTTCTTTTATAATTTGCGTCTTGATTCTTCTTATAATTTATGAATTTTCAATGAGTAATATAACCAGAGAAATTTCCTTTGATGAATCTTTCACACACACACACACACACATATATATATATATACATTTTTTTAAACATATAAATTAGTTATATAAGTATCGAGAGTTTTGAAAGACAAACTTTTTCCCCAACTGATCAAACTAGGGGGGATTTAAATGTTTACAATAATAATATTGAATTTGACATTCCTATAGGAGATGGATTTTTTTCCCCAAATTATGCTTATGTTTTTGAGCAATTTAGGTTACTAAACAGAGATATAGAATGAGATGGGGCAAAATACGCAATATTAGATAGTATTGATGTTTATGCTACCTTTTTTTCCTTTCCAGTTTTCTAGAGTAGAAATCTCAAAACATGGACATATTATTGAGGCTGTTGATAACCCAGGTTTAACTTCAACGATGATGAATAATTTGTTAAGATCCCCAAGTGAGCAAAATTATTTAGAATTTACTGATGTTGGTAATAAATATCATGTAGATTTCTTCACAGTTATAAAACAAATGAAATAATCTCTCCACTGAGATATCTTTTTGGTTTTAATCGAGATAACAATGAAATTTATTGGAAAGGCGGTTATAAAATTAATTTTATTTGAAATTCATCTGATACCAATTGTTTATATGTTTATGAAACTAATAACGCAGATGGCGCAGATCAGAAAAGTTATGCTGATCCAGGTAAAATTGTTATTCAAAAATTAGAAATTATGTGGCCAATTGTTGAATACGAGTCTAACACAGCCATTGCAATTAAAGAAAAAATATACAAACATCCAAAATTACCTATTAGTTTTAATTATTGGCAATGTTTAAAAAAAGAATTTTGTGCTGGAACAACTGTTTTTAATTGTGATATAAGAGATCAGTTTAGTAATTTACAATTTGATATGCCTGATCTTGAAATTGTAAGCTTTCAAGCTAATATAAAAAAAATCGTGTTGAACAGTATGTACGTGCTTCTATGTTTGATCACTGTAATGTAAGAAATATTTATATTAAGAATGGTGGAAATGAGATCTTTCCTAAAGAAAATTGGAATCTTGATATTGAAAAATGCCTTTGTGATAAAATGTTTCTTGCTTATAATGATTTTAGAAATTCAAAATCAAAACTAGATACTCTGTATAGAAATTATGAACTTTATTATAAACCAACCGTAAACACTCAAGGTGATATGAACTATTATTCATTTTTGGGGCGAATACCATTATTTGTTATTGATTGTTGATATAGAAAAACAACTGCTATTAAAGATAAAACAAACAAAAAAATTAGTGTGGATTTTAACAAAGCTGTTGAAGCAGGAACAATTTGCAATGTTGTTCTAATTAGTCAAAAGAAACTAAGTTATGATTATTTGAAAGAAAATATTACTGAGGATATGTAAATTTTTAAAATTAATAAATGGATAATGTAAACGATTTTACGGAAACCACAGAATGTTTGGATAGTTTAATACAAATTTTTAATATATAGATATATTGTTAATGGAATAAAAAAATAATATTGTTAAACCAGAATGAGATTTTTTCCTAGTGTAAAGTTTGATTCATAACATTTTTCTTTGTGCAGGATTTGTGTCATTTTTATTTAGTGCAATCTACTTTTCCTCTTAGTAAATTTTTTATTTATAAATAAAAATGAAAATGCCTGTGTTACCATGCAGTATGACAAACGTTTTCAAAGGTAGTGATATTTAAAATACACATTCCTATAAATTAGATAATGCCTCTGACGAACTTAGAGGATTAGTTTTCAAAATACATCTATATCTACAAAACTTACAATTATTGTTCTTAGAAAATATTGACGACTTTGAGAAGATAGAAGGCAATTTTAAATGTTAGTAGAACTTAGAATACAATCTGTAAAGAATAATAAGACCATGTTTCATTTGATTTTAATTTCTTTTGCGTGGTTTTAGCTTAAATTTGATTGATTTAGATTGCTTGCTTGATCAATTAGCATTTATAGAAAACAGGAAGAAGTTGTTTGAAATCGAGAAATTTCTTAATTTTAACTTTCGAGTTTTTAATTATTTTCTTGTACTTTCCATAAAAAATAGCAGGAAATATTTATGTTAGTTTTCTCCTGTACTTTTATGGAAATTGCCCATTTAAGTGAGGTGAGCCAGATATTTCATTCCTCATCTACTGGCCTGGTAACCCTTGGCTGGTAATACTCACAGGAGGAGCATTTTGCTCAGCATAGAATGGATGGGGTGGAGGTAGGTAGGTAAGTGGGCTTAACGTCTCGTCAACAGCGAGGTCATGCCAGACGAAGCAAGTTCCTCAGCGAAGAAAAGACTGGGGATAAGGTAGGTAGGTTAGTGGGCTTAGCGTATCGTCAACAGCAAGGTCATTATAGGCCTAGCAAGTTGTCAGTGAGGAAGGGAGGTAGAGTAAGTAGGTAAGTGGGCTTAATGCCTCGACGACAGCGAGGTCATTACAGACGGAGCAAGTTGTCATTGTTGAAGGGGGGTGGAGAGAGGAAGTAGGTAAGTGGGCTTAATGTCTCGACAACAGCGAGTCTATTATATACGGAGCAAGCTGTTCAGCGAAGATAGAATGGGGGAGGAGGTAGGTAAGTGGGCTTAACGTCTCGCCGATGGCGATGTCATTATAGACGGCGCAAGTTGCTCAGCGAAGAAAGGATGGGGGTTGAGGTAGGTAGCTAAGTGGGCTTAACGTCTCGTCGACAGCAAGATCATTAGAGACGGAGTAAGTTACTCAGCGAAGAAGGGGCATGATAGGAGGTGGGTAAGTGAGCTTAACGTCTTGTCGACAGCGAGGCCATTAGAGACAGAGCAAGTTGCTCATCGAAGAAAGGAAGGGATGAGGGGTGGTGGTAGGTAGTTAGGTAAATAGGCTTAACGTCTCATCGACAGCGAGGTCATTAGAAACGTAGCAAGTTGCTCAGTGATGAAGGGACAGGAGGGGAAGGAGGTAAGTGGTCTTGACGTCTCGTCGACAGCAAGGTCATTAGAGACGGTGTCAGTTGCTCAGCGAAGCAAGGATGGGGAGAAGATTGGTAAGTTGGCTTAACGTCTCGTTGACAGTGCGGTCATTTGAGACGGAGCAAATTGCTCAGCGAAGAAGGGACGGGAGAGGAGGTAGGTAAGTGGTCTTAACGTCTCGTCGACTGCTGCGAGGTCATTAGAGATGGTGTCAGTTGCTCAGCGAAGCAGGGATGGGGAGAAGATTGGTAGGTAAGTCGGCTTTACGTCTCGTTGACAGTGATGTCACTAGAGATGGAGCAAGTTGGGTAGCGAAGAATGGATGGGGTGGAGGTAGGTAGGTAAGTGGGCTTAATGTCTCATCGACAGGGAGGACATTATAGACGGAGCAAGATGCTCAGCGATGGTGGGGCGGGAGAGGAGGTAGGTAAGTGGGCTGTAATGTATCATCGAGAGAGAGGTCATTAGAGACGGAGCAAGTTGCTCAGCGATGAAGGGAAAGGAGAGGAAGTAGTTAAGTGGGCTTAACATCTCGTCGACAGCGAGTTCATTAGAGACGGTGTCAGTTGCTCAGTGAAGCAGAGACGGGGAGAAGATAGGTAGGTAAGTGAGCTTAACGTCTCGTCGACAGTGCGGTCATTTGAGACGGAGCAAATTGCTCAGCGAAGAAGGGACGGGAGAGGAGGTAGGTAAGTGGTCTTAACGTCTCGTCGACTGCGAGGTCATTAGAGATGGTGCAAGTTAACAGGAGGAGTGGTCGGGGAAGGATTGGAAAGCAATCGACCACGGGATTTGTTTCGGACCCGTCACACGATTCGCATGGAGTGATTTTGAGGAACCATGGAAAACCGGAATCAGCATGGTTGGACTGTGAATCGAACCTGGTTCCATGACGGGAGAGGACGCATCGGAGAAACCCAGCGTTCGCCTGGAGTGATTTTAGAAAAAGATCAAAAGCCGACATCGAGAATCGGAATGGCCGGACGAGGAATTGATTCCGCATCCACCTAAATGCGAGTTCAACAGCCTGGCCTCGCTCGGGAGCGGCAGGAAAGCCTGACGTACAGAGATGATAGTGTGTACAGGACTCCTGTGGCAGGAATTCATTACACAGTCAGCATCAGTAGGAGAAATTGCCTGACGGACGCCGGTATATACAAAGAGAGAATCTTTCAGAACACGACATTGCGAATCAGACGGAAGACCGTTTTCTATATCGCCATTAGTAGGTGTAATGTAACGTAGTGTTGTAACGTCGGTAGTGACGTCTAAATTGAGAGAAGAATGTTCAGATAGCCCTATCGTAAAGGTGTCAATATGTGATGATACCCATCGCCTTTGCAGTATACATACATGCGCGAGCCGCCACAGCTTCCGTACGTCACACATTCATAAATGATTTCAACAATGAAACGACAATTACTAGAATGAGAAATGTGGATAATTTTCATGGGGCTAGTAGTTGGGCACACTTCTGTATGTAATCAAATGATCTTGCGACAGCTGAAACCCTAGTAACGTGTTTTCAGTGTAGAGTGTACATCCTCGCTGATATATTCTGATAGCCCAAATCGTGTCTGACAGAGCGCGCTTACTACAAAACCAATCTTTCCACATTTTTATCCATGAGCACATAAATTAAGCGGTAAATAATGCAGTTGAAATTTCAATTATGATAACCAAGCGACTGATGGGATGATCTGTCCCAGCCCCGTCGTGGCTGGAACATAGGTGATACACACTATATTACCTAGTTTAACATAGCGTGTACTATTTGTACCCGATGCTGGACAATACTCTGGTAGACATAGATACTTGGAGACAGGATGGCAATAGAATTACACAGGAGGACCAGGATAAACTATATGTTCTACCAAAATGACAACAATTGGCTGGGTAGATTTGAAAAAAAAAAAATAATTTAGCTTTAAAGTGAGTGATTTCACCTGGACAATTGGTAATTCTAATCTAGATGCTTGAGTTAGTCGCCGTTAGAACACTTCAGCCCTTGCAATTGGTTGATTTAAGATTTGAAAGTGTTCAAAATAAACATAATAATCTGGAAATGTCTGTTTCAATTAATTATTCAAATTTAAAACTTTCCCAAATTAGCTCTCGGAAGATCAAAACTTTTATAAGTTTACCGTGGTAAACGACCGGAGAAATCTGTAAGTTATGTGAGCAACATGGCGGCTATCATAACATTCTGGAAGTTCAGAGTATAGGAAAATAGCGAGAGTTTATTATACTCAATTTCTTTTCTGTGTTCTTAATTAACGTTGAATATGGCAGATCTGGACGCCCTTGAAGATCGTGACGCTGCGATGGGGCATCTCCTGGGTGTAAATGCAAATTAAGGTGAGGTCTTATTATGTAAGCGTCTCATTTTACGAGATAATGGCCTGTTAACGAGTTCAAAACCTACCTGCCTGAAACTAACGGAGATGGGTCTTTAACAGGCCTCTTATTGTACCTTACACCTCGCGTGCTCGTCTCTTAATGAAGGCTTATGTGTTTCAGGAACGAACTCAGACTTCCCCGCAATACTGATTTATGATTATTATCGCTACCACCCACACGGGTATGCGGCCTGCCATCTCGGCAGGCCTTACAGCCAATTACAGGCCTTCGGCGCCTTACAGCCAATCACAAGATTCACATTTAAAATTTCATTCAAAATTCCACATAAACCTCCGTAACGTCTAAGTAGCATAGATCCATAGGTCGTAATACATACACGTAGTAATACTGGAAAAATTAACGACCTATAAAAATGCGCCCTAGAATAAAATATGGCAAACACCTATAAAAATATACCTACTCTGACTCTGCTCTCACATAAAATAAGTGAATAATTATTGCATCTCACAAAAAGAAGAAGAAAATAAATAATATGCAAAAATATTAAGGAAAGCTATTCAAATATTCAGTGTATAATACAAATGCAAATTACGTGTTTAAAAGTCTGAAAATTGATGTGTTAAATGGGCAAACCTGTGAGTAGTTTCTGTGGTGAATCATTCGTAAGTTAACCACGCTTTACTATTAAGAGTTGTGGACTTTGTAGTCATATATATACATAATATTTATTCGATTTTAAATATTCCTTTTGCTGTGAGAGGCAAGTCCTAGACTGAGCGGCGTAATACTCAAGCATGGTAAATTAAATCGAGGAACCTTTGTAAGACAACACCAGCCTATGAACAAGCAATAATGGCAGGGTCGTATACATCCAGTGGTCTGAGGAGTTTAACCTACTGCAGAATACATTACTAAAGTCTCCAGGTTTCTGGGCAGGAACGGTTGTCTCTGCTGCGGTGAATGCTAGAGTCGCGTTGGTAAAACCTGCCAGATCTTCAGAGTACATTAATATGTGAGTAAAGGAAACTAGCGGGCTTTGTGACGAACCAGTAATGCATCTAAAGGACACCGAGTGGATTACCTCGGCGCTGTCGTGAGTTACGGGTTATAACCGAGTAAGTTGCTGCTTGGTTTGGGAGATACACGCTTCAACAACGAGTTCTGTCGCTAACCAAATAACACCTCTCGCGCGAACTGTTTGGAACAATTTAATTTTCCATAGTTACTCGATTATTTCTGGTAGGCGTCTTTCTTCCGCGAGCCAAGAACACGGAGAGCAAACCATTCCGGCGTTATTAATCCCTCTCCTTCAGTCACCAACACCTTCCACACCTTCTTGCCGTGATTACTCCAGCTTAAATTACATAACCACATAATCAGCTGTTTTGAGAAACGGGAAGAAATTATTGTTTCGTTGGCTGGTAGATTGTAAATCACGGTGTAGTATACGTATTATAGCCGCTGTTATTTATTCATTCGTTGCCTCTGGTGAAATAATTTCAATTAATTCTTATCTAATCTTCACATTGTAATATTTATTATTTCCGGGACTGGCAGGGACACAGAAACCACTCCGATAGCGGTCCTGGTAATTATGCGCGACTTATGGGTGACGGAGCAACATCCCGGGGGTTGAGGGGTACACAGGCGAACAAAGGAGGGAAAAGCTGCGTTACTTACATGGTACGTTCGTATACCAACAGCCCCCACTGCAATCACTCGCTCAATGTAAGGACACATACATAACTGGATAACAATTCACTTACCAGCTAATTAAAAACAATACTGCAGTAGTTCATCCACAAGGGAAAACATTGCCGTATTTCTCCAGCTCCAACACATATTACAACTTGTAGAACTCATGGACACAACAGCAAGAAGGAGAAAACTAGCTACGAAAATATTTATTTAATGGGAGCCTCCAATAGTGAAGTGGAAAATTTTATACTGAAAAATTTTTAACCAAATTTCAACTAGACTTTCGCCTTAACGAACTGAAGTAAAAATATGTGAAAACCCAGCACGCAGCAGCTTTAAAAAATTTAAAATGTTCACCTCCTTATGTCTGTTGAAAATACCAGTTATTATGTGCAAGGTAACTTAAGCAAAAATCTTTACTATGCCTTTATGTGAGAAAATATATATAAAATGTTCTGCATTGTGAAATGATAAGTTATCTAGTGTTCCATTACAAAAATGTACTCACACGCAAGAAGTTAAAATATCAGTTCGTAAGCTTGCACATATAAATAATCTACAGGTTAGCAATTAATTAAATGCGGTAGAGCATATTTAAGAGTTCTCAAGCGTCTCGTGACAATCCTGAATGTTCTAAGTAATAGAGTAACTGCTTACATGTAGCTAGAACGCTTCACCGCGAACCAACGGTCATTTAAAGAAAGGCGGTGGAAATACCTTGCACATATCTGACAACATTGCAGATATCATGCTTATTAGCTCTCTTCAGATGGCTTTCACATATACCGTCGTCTTTTGTAACTGTTTCTAGCATGATTATCAGGATTAATTCAACAATTAAAAATGCAAATTACGCCGACAAACGGCGGAGCATCAGCCTCCCTGGCTGGCCACCTGTAGGACCCTTCGAGTACAAGATGGATATGTGGTGATTCTATCATCGTCCATAATCGGGGAAGTTACAGAAATCAATTTTACGTGTGGAGTATAAGGTTTACTTGTGATGTGTATTCCTTATAACTATAATGCCAGTGACGTCCCAAGACGTTGCCAATTTATGAGAATTAACACGTTGAACAAAAATTTTACAATATAAAATAAATAAAATCGAGTAAAATATTTGGTTCACAAAACTATAGCTACTGCGTTTACAATAACACATGTAAAATAAAATAAAATGACTGAATAATTAACTTATATGGGTAACACTTCACATTTTCATTCCGTCAAAACATAAACAAGTGTGTAAAAGTAATTATCATACAACTCGACGTGTTAATGTAATCAAATAACATGCACACCGAACCAGACGTTACAACGTTTTTAATATTTTATTGCCACGGAATTACATAATTGCCTGTATTCACACCATCGTATCTTAAACATGTAAAGTAACATAACTGAAAAAAAACGTTTAAGTCTTATAGCCGGTTACCAAATGAACACTTTAATTGATTTATTTTATACCTATGTATTAAGCTTTTAAGGACAATTTTTTTTGTACCACCAGCTTATTGATCTTTTGTTTTCGGTTGTGTTATATTTGTTGAGCTCTCTCCGATGGCCAATCAGGTGAACCAAAATCCGCGATTAGTAGGCTTACTGCTAAAAGGTTCTTTCAAAAATCATAAAATAAAACAACACAGAATATTCAACCGTAGAGAAGAAAAATCTGCCACGGGTGTAGTGAATTCCATCCAGCGGCACACACCAACTCAGTCGTGTGATCTGATAGCAACGTAGTGGGGCATCACTGGCTGGTCAATACCTGAGGACGGACTTATCCCACAGTCACCCAGCCAAAATTGAATAATTTACATCATGGTATAGCGATCAGATAAAAGTTCTTTCATTAAGAAATCGAGTGTACTTACATAAAACGATTGACTCGCCGTTTTGAATCTTGGTACTTAAGAGCACTGTCAAAACTAATGCCACTTATACAAGTAAATAAAGAAACATATATTTTTACCACGAATTGGTATCACTACACTAATAAATAAAAATTCCATATGCTATGTCACGGAAGGTAAACTATCCGGTGGTTTATAGACAACTAGGCAAAAATGTTCTCTTTTCAAGTTTGCCACTGCAGGATGGCTTCTAGACCAGTATTTTTTTAAAACAAAAATTTTCGGAAACTGTTTGCCAAGATTTATTTTGTTATACTAAACGACCATAAGATCAAATTTTACAATACGTTTATGATGTGTGTGTAAACCTAATGTGGAATTTTTAACAAGCAAGGACTCTAAACTGTGAAGCAATTATAAATCAGGAGCGGTATGAACTATTTTGTATATTTCATAAAACAGTACATTATTAAGATGTAATATTATACTTGTAATGATACGAGAAACGTTTAGCAGCTGAGTTGCAAAAAATTGTTTATAAATAGTACAAAAATGTGTGTGTTGTATGGTTTTATTTTGCCGACAGTTTACATTAGACAGTGTCAATTTTTATGTAAAAGTATTCAAAATATTACGTACATAAATTTTAGAGACAAAAATTTCAAAAATTATTTTCGTTTTAGCCTACTTTCTGAAGGAAAGAAAGGCTTATGAGATAAATTTCCTGTCAGTGTGTCTGTGGGAGTGTGCATGGATGTATGTGTGTCTGCGTGTGTGTGTGGCCCCCCTTACAGTTTTTGAACGCTTCAACTGAATTTTACCCAAACCTGGTACACATATAAAACTTAGTAAATACACATGACCTTTATATCATTCGACCAAATGAGGCTCTAACTTTAAAAATGGTGGTAATATCTAGAATTTTGGGTGATATGTCATATCTCGGGAACCATTCGACCGATCTAAACCAAATTTCTTATGCTGTGTAACGGCTAGAATTTTGCCACTTAATTTACGCGCAGAAAGACTTGATAGGTGAAACATAACATTTTTCACGTTCTGCGCCTATTTTCATAATTAATGTTTGTTTCGCACATTTGACACTTTTATGCATAGTACTTGTAATTTACCTATGCTTCACGTATGTTTTATTTTGATAATTTTAATTTGTTTACTTTTATGTTTCTTATGGCTAGGATATTTAAACTTAGATGTAGGAATGGCAATAATTCATGTTTGATTGGAATGGATACCTAGATTTTCTTTTGTTTATAATATAATTAATAACTAATATTTTACATTTTTGGTCTCGCCTTTATTTTGAATGTTTCAGGGAATTTTTATTGTATTTTTTATATCTTCTACGAGACCCATAACTCTATGGTACAGGGATTTAGGCCGTTTGGAGTGTGTCATTTCAGGTTGTTAGTTAGTGAGCCTTGCGATTGGCTAACAGGTTCAAACCCTGTGTTCCTATTGGCTGGAGAGCTTAACATAGGGTTAGGCTGGGCTAGTCATTTGAAACCTCGCTCTATCTGCCCCTACGTTTAGACACTATCTATCAGGACACTCGTCCTACAGTTGGACGTAGCGGAGGTTTTATAATTAGCAGTTACGGTGTATTTAGCTCTTACAGCTTGCTTCAGTTATAATTTTTGTATTTGCTTCGAGTTGCGTGATAGTAAGCTCTTCGCATCATTTTTATAAGCAGCTGTTAGGAGATTAGGTAGCTAGCAAAGACTACGTATAGGCTGTTCACGGGAAAATGAGCACTTCTGAAAGCCCTGATTAAGATCTACTTGTATACACGTTGAGTGTTCTTCCACCTTATGTAAAATTACCATTGCTATGTGCCTCAACACTTTATTCATACGTCGGTCAAGTGAAACTGTGAAAATATTAGAAAAGTAAATATTTTACACATCTGCTCATTTTTACACTTCGATGCATTACAAAATAAAGAAAGTGTAAGAAATATCTTAAGGTTAACACAACTGGTTGCCTAACACTTCTTATTCGACGTTAATATATGGAACTACTTTCTTCTCCATCGTTACCAACTTTACTGGACACGTGTCGCTCAGTACGCTCGTTAAAATATATGCAGGTTGGGGCAGTAATACTTTTCTAAAGTTGATTTTAATAGTGCTCACTTTATCGTGAACAGCATTTAACATCCGTGAGCCGGCGAGCCACGTTAAGCAGCACCGCACCCAGATATGAAATCCCTACCTCCATTCCATCTGAGAGAAACACCTTCCTGCTCCCGCCAATAAACTGGTATTTTTCCGCAAGAAAAATCTTTCATCAAGTATTAAAAATTGTTTCAACTGAAACTTTGCTACGTAACGCCATTGGCGTAGAACATTCCATACGACGCCATGTTTGTAAGGCGACTTTATTAGCTCCAGCACATTTTAACCACAATTAAACTGAGAGAGAAGTCAAGTCTTTCTACTTAATTGAGACAGTCCAGTTACATACAATTTCTGAATTAAATTGAAGTTATTTTATTTTGAGAGGACTACATATCTTTTAAATGTTTAAGTCAGACTGTTACTACATTACACGCAAGGGTATGATAATGACCGTTAAACATGACCACTTCCTAACGGCAGCTTAGTTTGAACACTCATCTTTTCTTTGCCTATTGCCATCCAGGGTTATTTATTATATTTATTTCCAGCACTAAACAAACCAGAAACTTTTGCAATTGAACATTTTAAATATGTTTCAGTAAATAATTATTGCTGGAATTTGACGCGTCTGACATCATTTCAAATATGTACAGTTATCCTACCGCCCCTCAATATTTTCGTGTCAAAATAATAAAACAAGTGTCTTGCTATGTGTTTAGCTATGTCAAATAAGTTTCACAGCTGGCGTGGCAAATAATTGTTTGCCTGGAACGAAAGTGGGGCTGCCAAAGGTGAGTTTCCTATGCTTACTACGTATTGGTTCCTAAGCTGAGAATCACCGAGCAAACCTTACTTGGGGGCTGAATACATTTATTTATTTTTACTCGCTAAATGTGTCCATAAATATTGCCAACATCATACACTGTTCTCTTATAAGCTATGCAGATATCATGTGGAGGTTTTGAGGCAGTCTACAACAACTAATACATGATGCTGCAGTCTGAGTCGCAGTTTATTATTTAACCATGCATTACATATGTTAATATTCTAATTCAGATGCAGGTTATATGATAATTTATTTACAATCATTTATGGTCTAGTTTGATGTGATTTTACTAATTTGCATAAGTTGAGAATATTTATCCAACTATTCATGTGTCAGAGATATTATTTTGTGTTTTATGATTATCATTGTTTCCTGTATATTTTATATGTATATTGTGTTGCATAGCCGTGATATTGGTGGCTATAGGCCTGTTGCTAAGGGCAACGGAGTTTATTTACAATTTAACGATGTAGTCGCCCAGTGATTAGCCGAATTCTAGCGTCGCCTTAAGCCATAAGCCATAACTAAGCCTTGGAAGGCCAATATTGTCTTGTCCTACCACTAGGCAGGTCTTGACGAGTGTTACGAGCCCGGTAGGTTCTTTGATTGCAGTATTAGGAAAAGTGATGTGAGTGCCGCTATCGTATAACATACCATTGAGAGGCACGCCCGGGGCGATTTAGAAGAGAAGAAGAGGGTCTGTTTGGTCCGAAACCTGAGAATATATTTATATAGTTTACCTACCACGAATCAACGTGTGGTGGTACATAAAAGACTGCATGTTCCTTGTACCAAGGCCCGTGTGCCTAAAACTAGGGAAGACTACGAAGAAGATGCCTCGTGCGTCACTCACTGTTGCAATTCCACCATCTACTGCATCACGTTTTGACGTGTGAGTTCGAAAGATTTTCGCTTCAACATGTAAAGGTTTATTTGAGATGGCAGCTGATTAAATTTTCGTATCGTACACCTAAGTACGCCCTTTTAGCCGACGCTAAGTGAATTTGCTTAACAATTTAACCTGCAATCATTAAGTGTTTTGAGCCCCACTCCCATTTAGATTGGCGTTAGCCTTAAATAATTTTAGAAAGTGTTTATTTTTAAGTGCTATATAATATTTTATGAGGCGTAAATCACAGGGTGATACTTCTGTTAGATCACACCATTCATATTTAATATAAGTTTTCATAAACACGTGTGTAATTGCAAATAATATCAAAGGTACTATAATCTTTCAGAATCATTATTCAATACAATATAGTTATTTGTAATAAATTATTAATATATGAAACTTATTTGGAGAGTGTCATTCCTAGTAGCAAATCCTAGTAGTCTTAGTCTTTGGAAAGAGCACATGATTTTGTGTTATGTTCTTTAGTCGTCTTCGAATTGACTGACAGTGTCTCATGTGGTAAGTGGAGTATTTAGAGAGAGAGAGAGAGAGAGAGAAAGAGAGCATTTGTATGTCCTCAGTTCGTGATGTTCGTGGACCCAGGCAGTGGTCCAGGATGTAAGTGTAGGTGTAACAAAATTAATGGAACAGTGTCTACCATACATGATGAGGGTGGGGAATCAGATTATTTATAATTGGTTTATGGTTGATATCACATCTTACACACCTAGCCAGTTCACTTGGAACACCATCTAGCTGACACAAATCGCACTCTCACCACAGCTGGCAGACCATTGTGTGGTCATTAAATTTTGAGTTGGATGTTGATGTTGGTAAGTCAATTTGGTAATAGCACTAATTAAAAAATACATATTTTACATTATATAACGAAAACTATTCACTCAGTTCTCATTCAATTGGGCGTATAAGTAAAACTATGGTAGAACATGTAAATATAAGTGTTATGAACTCCATTAGAAAATTATTTTCAATATGGCATCCATACCAATCTTTTAAATTTATTTAACATATCTGCCATACCATTTAAACAATTCCGACCAAATTTTGTATACTGAAAATATGTATTGCAAGCATCATATATACATGTACCAACAAATATATGCTTTTGTCAGCCATTTTGGAATATAGCGGCATACGAATATATGAATTTAATATGTCATAAATCCGTAAATAATTAACCGATTACTACCAAATTCGGCAAACAAGTAGCACTGGTGCAGATGAAGTTAAGTGATGTATTTTAAGCATGGCAGACAAATATTTTCTAAATGGCAGTCATATAGCCATTTTAGTTTAGAATCCTATATCGTGGAAACTATGTTATAAATTCCAACACTACTTTGTATGCTGGCAGTAGACAGTATCTACATGGAGCATCTTTTGACTTCATTTTGTAAGTTACGCCATGCGAATAAAATAAAGTTTTTATGTCATATCTCAGGAAATAATTGATCAATTAATATCAAATTTTCAAACAAGTACTGTGGTCGATGATGTTAGGTGGAATGATTTGTGTCAGACATTTTTTAAATGGTGACCATATAGCTCTTTTTTGCTTAGAATACTATATTGTCGAAAACCATGTAATAAATTTCAACCTCTACTTTATATGCTGGCAGTAGATATCACATCTATAAACTGTATACACGTAGCTAATCTTTGGCCGCCATTTTTTAAGATAGTGACATGCGAGTAAATAAAGTTTTCTGTCATATCTTGGGAATCATGTGACATATTCCTTTCAAATTTGGCAAATAAATAATACTGCAGCAGGTGATGTAAACCGGTATGCTTTATGTAGGTCACGCACTTATTTTAAAAATGGTGGCTGTATAAATAATTTAGCAAGGTATATTTTACTAGAGAAACGAATTTCAACTTAACTTTGTATGCTGTCAGTTCCTATCACAGCCATCGTATTTGTCTATGCAGAGCCTCATTTTTCTAATACTTTTTAAGATAGCCCTACCAATAAAAAATAATGATTTTATCTCGTGTCTCAGGAAACAATCAACCTATTCTCAAAACATTTGACGAATATTTTCTACTGTGGTAGGCCATATTAATATACGTATTTTTTTAAGTTACACTGCTTATTTTCTGATTGGCGGCTATAAAATCATTTTATATTTTTGGGCTATATCTACGAAACTATGCAATCTATTGTAACTTAACTTTGTATACTTACAATATACAATCATCGGAATTGCTACTATATTAAATTTTTGTCTTCTATTTATGAAGATCGCCACATGAAAATTGTGGAGATTTTGTGCCATATTTCCAGGTCCAATCAACCATTCCCACCAAATGTTACACTGGAACATTTAAACTAATTTGTACCAAACTGTACACACCTTAAATGCTACAGAAGGCCATGTAAACTTTTATGATTTAAGTGGGTTGGACAGCGATGTTCAAAACAGCAGCTTCTTAAATCATTTAGGTAGTATAGACATATACTTATGTTAAATAATTTGACCAAATTATACCAAAATTTGCATGTAGACAGTATACATTAGAAGCATTGTATATAGAAACTCTTTTTTTCTGGGACTTTTGAACGATCGAATCAAATAAGAAAATAAAGTTTTCTGTATCATATCTTAGGGACCAAACAACCGATTTCCATTCTATTCTTCACTCAAGTAGCGCTACGGTACGCCATATAACTTACATGTTTTATGTGGCTCAGTCACTGATTTTCTAAATAAAGGCCCTTTAAATATTATAGATTAGTAAACCCTATCATTCGAAACATTAGACTGATTAAATCCGAAGTTCATGCTCTGAATCCGACCTCCGTAATGCAGTGATTGCACGCTAGCTTATAGTGCAAGGTTTTCTGGGTTCAAGTCCCGGGTAAGACACGTGTGAATTTGTAATTGTCTCATTACTTTTGCATGCATTTCTGGTTTCATTTTTAAAGTTATTGCTTTCAACGAGAAGTCAAATGCTTCGTACCAATTCAGTTATTAAGAAATTATTTAAAAATTTATTTCACCCATGCTGAGGTAAGTAGTCTCATTATTTATGTCAGTAACTTCTTGTTATAGTACTTATTTCAATGAAATTACTTCAACACGTATTAAAACGTTATGTTGAGATTATGGCAATAAAAATTAATTGTATAAACTACGTTGTTTTATCGATTATTGCTTTTTACTACAAATCGTTTTCTGCGGTAATTATAATTTAGTTTATTGTATATATATATATATATATATATAATATATATATATATATATATATATATATATATATAGAGAGAGAGAGAGAGAGAGAGAGAGAGAGAGAGTGAACCACAGCGAGTCTCTAGTGCCACACGCATTCACCTGTTTCATGTGAACTAGGGAAATCGGTGCAATTCACAATTTCATAATTGCGGCCCTCCGGGAAATGTAATGGCGCATATTTTCGTACAACAAGTTTTCCGGAAGTAGGCCTAATTATATTTGTACTTTGCAGGGACACGGTATGGGAATCACTATTTCCATCGGTAGTATACTTGTGAATGTGATTTCCAAAAATACCAATTATTTTACTTCCTTTTGTAATTTTTTGTAATTTTTTGATTGCTTAGTGTTATTTATTAATTATTTGAAGTTTTTAATGGTATACTTTTATCCTTCGATCTTAAATAGCGTACTATAAACAAGATTTTATTATTTAATTATTTATAGCTGTTTAATGGCGTACTTTTTTCTTTTGGTACTTAATTTACTAATATTAAAAAGCGTAGCGTACACAAAATTGTACTATTCAGTTATTTGGAACATTTTAATTGCGTATTTTTCCGTCTGGAAATTAAGATGGCAATATTATAAAATAATACCTTACCCAGAATTGTCGGGAGTGTAGGTGTGCTCGCTATGACTGCCACAGTGTCTTCCTGCTCGCGAACGTGCCTTGATAGGAGGGGGGGGGGGAGCGGGGGCTCAGCTCCACCTACCCCTCCTTATGTCGGCCTAATGTGTAATGAGGACGGCTTGAGATCTTCATAGCTCCGGGGGAAATTAATTGGGCACTTGGTTCCGGACCCGCCGCTTCCCTCCAGGCCCTGTTTGGCGCCAGGACCTGTCGAGGGTGGAATTTAATAAACCTTCCGGCGGGGGAGGGGGTTGCAGAGGGTTAGAGAGGGCCAACGATATTGTTTCAGGAAGGGGTAGTGTCGAGCCGGGGGAGAGGGGGGGGGGGGGCTGGCGTAGTCATTTCTTCCGAAGACAGGTGATGATGTCAGCTTCCGAGTAGGCACCCTCGCCTGCTGGGGACTGAACTGCGAACATTTCATAGAGAAGGGGTATTGTCTAAGACAGACAATGCAGGTTGTTGGGAAAAGTACTGAAGATGCTGAAACATTTTCGATTGACTAGTAGACTACCCTCAAAAACCCATATATGTATTCCCTGAGCTACGAGTCTTTATTTCCTTTATATTTGCCGACGAGAAACCCAGTTTTTATCTTGAAAAGGGTGCGAATTACTTGATTGACCTTAACTCACATATAAATTGTTGGCTCATCGACAACCAAGTGTAACTACACTGAAAAAGAAAAAAAGGTATGGCGATTCCTTTCATTTTAAGGTGTCTAATCTCAGATGGTGCGGATGAAATTTGGCGTGAGCTAAAAGGGGAAATTCCAATTCTTTATATTTTGATACACCTTTTCCATCTGTGGTTCAACGGTGAAATCCACGCAAACCTACGAGCCACTAGCCTGCCACTGAATAACTTGACGAACATATTTCGTCTCTAGAAGGTTGGAAAACCAACAGCGTTGTTGGCTGAACTCTTGCAAGTTATCCCTTACAGATCACTATGTACAGTATCCCCCGGGAATACGTGCAAGAACCACGTCACGTGATTCCTGAGCGAAATTGGAAATTAAAATGTTAGTGGTAAAATGTACTATGACATTTTTCGTGCACAGTGTGGCAACACAGCACAGAGTTAGTCCGCTCTTGCACTCCACTGAAATTTGCACATTAAATGCGGGAGTGTAATTGTATCTGTTTTAGTTTATACGAAAGTTCACACGACCGCATTTGTGGAGGGAACGTGGCATGGGTACGTTACGAAACCGATCTCTCAAACATTACCAATGTAACAACAGTTTTAACTGATCTTAAAAGCACACCTACTGATTTCATCCTACCGCGACAAGTGTACCACCCTTCCGATGCGATGTTTCCAGACACTGAACTTCCGCCGCCGATTAGTGCGCAACACAACACTGACACGACATTAGCCGTGATACATGGGCTTCGAATATTTGTTGATTTTACGCCCTTGTATTCTTATATATTTTACGTAAACTACACGTTGCAAAACGTTTGGACTGGTCGGGATTTGAACCCGCGCCCATAGTATGATGGCAGAACAGTAGCAGTACGATATCAGTGGACCGCAAGAGGGGACTAACTCCGTGCTGCGTTGCCAGATTGCATGCGGAAAATGTCATCGTACCAGTAGCGTGTGGTTGAAGTGTTGCAAGGTAAACTGATGCTTGCTCAGTGCTGTACATTCTACGTGGACGTAGTAGGAGCCAGTAAACGCCGTGCAGCCTAGGGAAACTGAATGTATTCCGACCACTCACAAGCGAGCAGCAATGGACCCATTCCACCCATCCTGTGGCTTCAACAGCCGATCTACGTTTTAATGGCGGAAGTGTAAACTAGCAAGCAACATGGTACAGCACAGAGCTAACTAAAGCTTATCTTGCAACAGTTCACCACACGCCATTGCATCGTACTACATTTGCCACTAACATTTTCGTCTCTAATTACGCTCAGGATTCACGTGGAGCGATCCCCATGCGCGCGTTCTGGGACGACCTGTATATTGCTAACCACTCGGTAAGAAGGCTAGGGAATTTTTTCATAATTTCTCCGCATTCGACTTGGCATTATACGTACATCGGCTTTTAGTGCACGGTCTAACGCGTCTATAGAAAATAGTATCAAGTAATCTCTGAGAAAATAAAGACCGCCGCTGCAATTCACACCACACTAGAAATTGACATATCTGAAGCAGAGACTGCTTAATGCACCTCAGCGTAGGTAAATATCCCATTGTTGCAACTGCAGTGGTGCGCACTTCCCCATTTACTGCAACATGAGAAAAAATGCATACGTTAAATTTACCAGTTTTCTTTAAGATTGAGGAAATACATAGTAAAGTATGAAGAGAAATAGTATGTAAATACCATTATGAGAATCATAAATCTAATAATCTGTCTTTGAAACAATTTGATATGGCAAAATTTTCACTGAGCAGCTGGTAAAATATTTTTTGACAAAATGTATGCACATTCAAGTGTAATGCATACAGAATGTAACAAAACCAATAACGAATAATGTACATATTATGTTACATCTAGTATTTTAATAATGTGTATTTGGACAATTTTGTTGCAATTAATGAAATTAAATCATTTATTAATTCATGCCGTTAAATTATTTACTATAAATTTTCAGGATTTTTTAATTCATTTTCTAACATTCGTCATGACGAAGAAGCATAACTGATTTTTTTAAAAATAATTGTGGAACACCATGTCAAAATCAACAAAATATATTTTAAGCAATTGTAGGTAATTTTTGGTCTGTATGAGCACTGCAAAGTTGAATGACCAATTATCTTATCTGTAAGTAAATAACTCTCGCAAAGCGTCTCCATAATTGGTTCATTTAACTGTAGCCAAACATATAGGTTACAGCTCATTGGCTCTGACAACGAAACAAGTATTGTGTCGACTTAAGTCCAGTACTGTTCTTCAAATTTATTGTTTGCAACACCAGAAAAAGTAAATTAAAGTGGGTCTGAGAGGGTTAAGGTGATATTTCACATTTTTTAAATTTGGTTATCTGAAAGATCTTTGGAAAAGTGCCCCCTTAATGCGGTTATTAGTTGTCAAACTATTTTAGTTTTTAAAATATAACACTCAGAAGTCTTAATTTCCCGGATTGTGCAACGTACTAGTTCTGCTCCTAGAATTTTTCTTTCCAGTAAAATTGTATTAAATTCAATCTGTATGGTGTGCAGAACATACTGATTCAGTATGAGTGCGATTTATAGACTAGTAAGCGTGTATTGGCACTATGAATATTATTGAAAATAGGGGTCCGATTTGTTGTAAATATATTTTTGTTTATTCAAGCGAAACTGTTAACATTAATTTAATAAATAGTTTAAACCATAAACTGTAGAGGTAAAGTTGGTTTTCTTCCTTTCGTAGCTTGTACCACACATGAGGTGTGCTGCGTTTAGTCTCTAATTCAACACTTTGAACCTGCCTATAACACTCTTGTGTCGGAATTCGAGTGTTATATTTTGAAAACTATAATGATTTGGCAACTAACAACTGCATTAAGGGGGCGTTTTTCGAAAACTCTCTCAGATAAAAAAAAAAATCACCTTAAAAGAAGAAGATTTCGATAAATGCTCACGTATATTTTTCACTCGAGAAAATAAATGCTTACAAGTGGCTACCACGCATTCAAATTACCGTGAACAAGTGCTTTAAAATAGATGCTTATAAAATTAACACCTGAAAGGTACCTCACGAGTTTTATGTGTTTCACACGTACCAGTTTTCTACTTCTTTACTGAATTAATCGTAGAAATCCTTTAAAAGTGGCGGGGTTAAAAGAAACAATATGAAGTTATTTTTGTCTTAATAAAAAACAATACTTAAAAAAAACAAAATCTTTTGGAATGAATTTCGCCTCACTGCCACTAAAATTTAAAACCAAACAACACTCGTAAACCCTCTTAACATGCAAACATTCGATGACACATCCATATTTGGTGTCAGTTGCAGATTTTTGTCTAACTACATATTAACTTACCCAAGTATTCAGCGCTCCATTTTAAATGTGTTTTGAAAGCTCTGCCTTTTACAAAGATGTCCAGCTTCTAATTGAAGGGTATTTATCGCAGATAAGTATTATTTATCCGTGATAAACTTGCAGTTATTGTATGTCGATGTAACCTAGCTGGGAACTGTTAAGTTTGGAAAGAACTAAACATTATTGGCCATTCATATTTTCATTAATATTGGAAATACATAGTTAATATCTCGTACCCCACTGAGGATACTGCGATTAAGTCGTTTCTGGAAGAAATTTCATTTTAACGAATGCTTCAAATGAAATAATTATCTTACAAGAAGAATATTTCGTTGTATTTTGTTGCATATAGGACGATTATTCCCAGGGATATTCCAACTGACGGGGTATTCTGTTTAATGTTGGCAATGAAATGATAAAAGGGGGGGGGGGCTCTAATTTTATTACAGCTAATGTGGGTGTAGGACCATATTGTAACGTATTGGATTAAATTGAATACCTAGATGCTAATTAATTACATTAAGTTTTACTACCGCACGCCACTACTAACTGTTACACTCTAATTGGAAAGTCCCCACCTTGTTCATGTTGCCGGAGGCTGTTTTTAAGAAGCGGTTAAGGACGGCCGGACACGCCCATCTCCACTTCTTCTTGGCCCGCTGCCCCGATGGCAAAAGATGCCGCTCCCAGTCTTACGTCGGCCTGTATCGGGCGCGGTGTTTAATACTTTTGGCCCCTTTTACTGGCCGGCCCGTGTGGGGCTTCCGCAACTGTCTTTCGCAAAGGTGCTATTGCAATCACGCTCGTGCCCTGGTTCAATGTAAGATGGTGTGATCAGGCAGGCCGTTCAGCTAAGATCTGATAATTTCATAACAACAAGCGTAATGGTGTGGCGGTCGCTTTGATGAGCGCGTACACGCCATTTGATTCGCAGCATGACGCAGCTCTGGAAACTTGCATGATTGGATGCGCGATGTTGCTGAAGGTTCCTGAAAATATGGGACTTATAATTATGCTCGAAATCGTGAAGATCTCACTTGTGTGCCCTTGCTTCTCGTTTTTGGTTTCATTGGTACCGTTAGGATTGTTTAAGCGAATAGTATATATGAGTGCACTCTCTTTTCCACATTATAATCAGTTTAAACCTTCAAACAGCGCTGAGATACACGTTGTTTAACGACCACTTTTGCATGCTGTTTAACTGACCTACCAGTCAAAAATAAACCATTGAGTACACAGTATAAAAAATGACTGATGAAAATGTCACTGTATCAAAAAGTGAAGGAAATCTGGCATTTTTTTTCACTGATTCATCAGTTAGATTCACTAAAGAGACTGTTGAATCAATCAAATACTTTTGACTGATTGAAACTATGAAATTCTCACTGATTCAGATTTTAGAGTGTAGAAAAAGAATTGTAAGTCCGACCGATATTCGCACCTGCATGGTTTGCACCCCTGCTATACGCCCAAGCAATCTCAGCTAAATTGAATAGTAATTAGACTGGAATGTTTTGAAATATATACATTTCTAATCTGGGCGACGTGAGCGGATAAATGGTCCACATTCTACAACTTTAATAGTTGCTTTTAAGTTTAACTTGTTTTATTAGAATGCTTGCGCCATTGCTAAGTATACATACATACACTAACAAACACTGTTAATATCCTGTCACAAATAATACGAACAAACTCTGGTTCTGTATTTTCGAACGAAAGCAATCAAATCAGCAGCCAAACATATAAATACAGTTGATTCAACTAAATATTTCGATGACAGTCTAATTTCAGTTGTCCCAACACGGAGGTTTGGTTTATTTAAGCGCGTAATACGTTGGATGAACAAAATTAATTTTGTTGTTTTTCGTGTTTTGTTTACTCACTCGAATGTATTGGGTGGGACAACTTAATGTATTTTGGCCCTATACGAACGAATATTTTGTTGGGTGGAACAAACCTTTCTCTCGGTGTGCTGGTGGAGAATGTCTTTGGGAGCGGCTGGTTTGCTTCTGTGCACTTGATTATTCTGCTCTTCGGTTGCCTTTTGTTGCCCTCCGAAGAACTCCCTCTCGGGAACAAAAAAAAAATATATATATATTCGGTGCTAGGAGTCTTTTTTATTACGGAATGTTCACGATTGTCTCAGAAACTTTGAAATGAACCGTTGAGAAACGTTACTGACTCTACCTGCGTATATAAACGTCCACAATGACTAGTATGCATCTAGTAAAGTTGGTATGGACGTAGGGAAAGACGTTCGATGGCTTAAACTTGAATGAAATGTTTTAGACAAACGTCTGTGGATACCGAAACGGTTCCTTTTGCATTCTGTCGTTTAAATGCATAAAAGTTTACACATGATCAGATTTCTAAAATATTGAACTTTTCTAGTAATTCCACTATTTATCTCGACCGACGCATAAATAAAATGACTAGGTCCATGGTAATGTTAATCACATAGTGGAAGAATAAAAAATGTACGTATTGGCTATTCACGGTAAAGTGAACACTTTTTAAGGCCCTGATAATTTCAGCCAATTTCTATCTTTCCGCCAAATTTTAATATAGACATTAATATATTTGGCTGATAAGCACAGTGCATAGGTTTCGTTACTATCAAAAATTATAATTTAGGTTGCAACAAAATAAATTTATTTTTGGTTAATGTCTGCTGGGAGGGCCTTAAAACGTGCTCACTTTACCGTGAATAGCCTATAGAAGTAGATCTCAAGCAGGACTTTCTAAAGTGCCCAGTTCACAGTGTACAGTCTATATAACGTTATCCTGGCATCGTTCCACGGACGTTTTATTACTGCACGCCTCAGTTCTGGAAGCAACAGCTTTGTTTACATTGGTGATATACTGTATGTCGCAAGTGAATATGACACGTGTTGCCGTCTCCGAGTGAGAGACACGTATTCAGCGCTCGGCCAGTGGAATTTCGTGGGTTCGAGTTCAAAAATGAAATAACTTCCATAAAATCGGGTAAACAAGTGGCTGAGGCTCGGGTGCGCAAAGAGGGCTGTAAAGTATTACTGGTGCCAGATAATGCCACGAAAATGCCAGACCGGTAATCACAAAAAAAATTGTTAGTAAGCTTTAAACACAGCATTTGCTAGGTGTGCAGAATTTAATGTGTATTAAAGGATATACTTGAATTAGAGAGCTAATATAATTTGGCTCGTTTTTATAACTACCTTATCGCCGAATTTTGTAGTCAAGGTCACCGAGATGTGTTTTCCTAGTTCTGGAATTGACTTGCGGTATAAATGCATATTTGATAATTTATTATTACAGGTAACCTGAGCGCTTTTGAAAGCCCTGCTTAAGATTTACTTGAATGCATATCATGTAATCTTCCACAATGTGTAAAACTAATTTTCTAGGGGCCTGATCACTTTACTCACCCGTCGGTCAAGTGAACCTGTGAAATTATTAGAAAAGTATACATTTTTGAAATTTGCTGAGTCTAACATTTGCATGCGTTAGAAAAAAAAACAGAGAGCAAAATTAATAATTTTGGTATTCACGAATGTTTGCCTCACATTCTTAATTCAAGTTTAAGTCATGGAACTACTTTCTCTGAGTCGGTACCAATTTTACCGAACGTACGCCAGTCAGTTCGCCAGTTAAAATATATGCAAATAGGTTCAGTGACAAATTTCAAAGGTTGATTTCAAAAGTGCTCAGTTACCAGTGCAGATAATTTAAATATTAGCTTTTCCTTTATATCACAAGAGCCGCCTTGCGGTTGGGTGAAACACTTGTAAGAGAAGAGATGGTAAGTATTAATAAGTGCACTACACCCACGGATGGTTTTCTGCACGGCAAAGAAAACCATTTATTGGAGGCTGTTTGGATGAGATACAAAGTCACAGAAACATAGGTTTGCTGTTAATAAATTTTTTATACTTTTTTAATGCTAATGTTAGCGTTCTGTATAGCAAATTAATAAACATACTTCGAATTGTTTTTTTTTTCTCCACATTAATGAAACATTATTTCCTACAAAAAATAAGGTTTTAAATATTTTCTGCCGCACATTGCAGTTTTCAGTACGTTACTGTTGTCCCGTTCCAAACATTCATAAACCAACTCCTTCTACCGTTACGAAACTGCAGCTGAGCAAATATACAGTCCTCCTGCAGACGTTTAGTATCATTCTGAAGTGCAGTGCAGTAATTCCCCAAGTCACTACACCCAAGAGGCGGCATTGTATTATGTCCCATGTTACGACCCGCAATAACCTAAATACCAAAATTAAACTTAGTGCAAAAATACGAAGTCGTCGTGTGGCCTTTCCTCATAGCCCGGTGCTTCTGACGTGGCAGATTTTCAGTTCGCTCGTGTCGCACTGAGAATTTGTCAGCAAGTCAGTCTCGCTAGAGCTGGGTCAACATCAAATGTTACTACACCGTCAAACGAAGAGGGGAAAAATGTGGTGCAGGGCGCTGGGCTGTAATACAGGGCATACGGGTACGTGTCCCGGAGCCATTGTAGTTTATTTATTTAGAAATGTAATTTTAAAAGATTTCTTACTTTTCTCTTATTTAAATATTAACGGTAGTTTTACAGAGAATATTTTTTTTTTTACAGTGCAACTGACGTTATCACAAAAACATTTTCTGAATTACTGTAACGACAACGCAAGTTAATCGAAGTAATTACCGTATAAATCTAACTAAAATTATGTTTGTGGCAAGTCTACTTTGCAGTGGTTCATAAGTAAACAATTTAATCTTTGCGGCAACAAATCACGCGCTGCAGCAATGGAAGCGTCTTTTTTTTTTAAAAGCGTATAATACATTCTCGGTTACTTCCACACTTTTCTGAAGTCCTGCTAAAGTTCTACTTCCAGGATATTCCTCCGCCTCGGGCATACTAAGCTTAAACAAGTCTAGAAAATTACACCGGAGGACAACACAACGCCCCGCTTTCCTGCGCACTCAGTTGTAATATTATTTTGCATGAGAATTATTTATTACTAGGCGCTACCAACACAGATTTTTCCCTCGCTGATTTATTCGTTTTTATTATAAAATATATATTATAATGCATAAATAAAATATTGGTAAAACCTCAATTTAACTTATATATATAAATAAATAACTGTGTTTGCAGTGGTATAAAACGCTTGTTACGTGGCATATTTAGAAAATAGCTAAATACGTAATACATGGGGTGATTTTTCAAAGGTTTGTTTCAAAACGTCCGATGAAATCATGAACGGATTATAACTAAATTCCATTAGTGAGAGTACATTGTCCGTGCCAACACTAACTCTATCACGTGTTTTCCGTTCCATCACTTTGGAGTTACGCTGCGCGTGCCCTGATTCTGTCAGTTCGATGCGGAAGGATTCCGGAATGGAATTTGTCTGCGCTCCGCGGGTGCGTAACGTGACGCTCAATAATTATATTACACGCACGGGCGAGCTCGGACGTGGGGGATCGAAGTTCGTGTAGAGTGCTTAGTGCAGCGGAGGTCGATGTTTGAGCTTGTTATACACGGCCCCGCTGTGCACCACCTGCCAAAACAATACTTGTGAAGGAGTCTGCAGACGAGTTTCGTAAACTAAGAAACCTTAACAGCTAGCCGGAGTGGGGAGTCTAAACTGTCATAGTAATGTGCAAAAAAACACCAGAAAATATGGATCCAGCAAACTTGAGGACACTCCTGGATAATTATAAAAAAAAAACTACAAATAGACTCCGCGTCTATTGCACAATGAGAGCCAGTCACAATGTATGACGTCAATCCACACACGTGGAGGGGCGCGAATAGTGGACTGGGCTGCGAGGAAGGACATAGGGGCAGTCGGCGATTGTCAAGGGACGAGGTCAGCTGCTAGACCAGGTGCGGCGACGTCCTACCTCGGGGCGGCGAGGCCAAAGTGTGAGACTGGATGAGTTCCTTCTCTATCATGCTCTCTCCCTCTAACCTAATTAATATTCCTTACCTTCCTTTCTTCCATTGGCTTCATGTCTTAAATTATATGTAACAATTTTATAACTGATGGATATGGAAATTAAATACTTTATTTGCTCTTTATATGCGTCATCTTTTCTTGGATTACCCTTCTACAAAATAATATAATTCATTTTCATGTTCTTATTATGAGTGGAGTAAGAACATAACCAACTGCAAAAAAATGGTGGTCGTATCGATTACTCGCAGAAGGGCTGAATATGGCGGAATCGCTTGGTTTCATCCATCTTCGAACCACTTCGTCTGCGTAATAGATATTAAATTCTGGGTCATGTCATGAGCGATAAGGGGTAGGACTTTAGCAGTCCCTCATAAAAGTTGGAAGGGACCGTGAATGATCTACACAGTAATGCTAAACTTGTCAAATGAATTGCATAGATCTTTGTAAACCAGTATCGTAAAACCAAGAAGCAATAGTTACTGCCAAATAACATGGGCAAATATTTTACCTGATTGATGAATTAGTTAAGCATTTTATATTACTTCGCAAGAGCACGTATAAATGTACAGCGCCACATATAGCTCGACAGGAAAGCATCACTATGGAAATATACGTCTCACAAAAAAGTTTAGCATATTCCCTGCTGCTCACGAAAAGTTTAGTATATTCCCCGTTCGCCAATGAATACGATATATCTATGTTCCTAGTACACTGTTAGAAAAAATTTCCTTAAAGTTACCGAAATTACTGGCCACAAGTTACCAAGACATCTTTCTGAAATTACGGACACTTCGTTATTTTTTCAATAATGTTCTATCCGTAAATTTCACGTAAATACCCTTGAATTCACGGAACATGTCTATAAGCTAGCAAGTTTGTTTTTTTTTTTTAATCTCCTCTTTATAAAAAGGCGCAACAAAAAAAATTTACTTTCGTTATGTGGGTGTTTCACGGTGAATAAAAATAACTATAAGAGTTTAAAACATTTTGTCCGGTGAGCGGGATTTGAACTCGGAAAAGAGTAGTTAACACTCCAACGCATTAAACATTGACGTACCACGCTTCTAAAAGAAGTTATGTTATTAATATGGAATTCGTTCGGGATAAATATTTGCCCCTCTTAGTTTCTAGTCATGATAGAGTGTTTGCGAGTTTGTTTTTGAATTTCAGATTTACAAACAAGGGCAAGAAAAAGGGGCTAGCTTTCGTAATGTATTTCACTATGTATAACAGAGAAATTAAATAAAGTCAAAAAATTTTGTTCTGTAGTGGGATTTCAGCACAGATCGGAAAAATTAACACTCAAATACTCGAACCACTCATCTACCACGGAATTTGAAAAATAATAAAAGAACTGGCATTCCGTGAGTTGTTTGCCACTAACCTACTACTATTTTACAGGAAGTAGTATTGTGACGACCGGATTTCATACGCTTCAGGTGTCATCGGAATTGTTTGTGTCTTAAAATCGAAGCCATAAGGATACGAAAAGCTTCCGTATTTTATATTTACGGATCTCATTTCCGTTATCCGTCATTGCGGAGTGCCTTTCCGTAAATTAACTCTACATCCCCGTAAAATTTTCCGTAAATCTACAGAAATTTCTAAAAGAGTAGGAGTGGATCGTGGCTACGTCGTGTGAGTTTTGCAAACATTGACATCCTTCCCTCTAACGACATGCGTAAAGCACGTACAAAAACACCGTAGATTCAACAGCAGGCCCTAAAAACAGCTGCAAGTAAATAATGGGACAATTTGCCTCAGTAAATGCTTAATGAGGTTGTTTTTGGCATACCTCATCCGATACAGACGTACCTCAGGAATCGTGGCTGTCCTACACGTTATTGGAGTTTGTAAATTCATCTGAGCAGACTATTTGCTTGTTATTGAAACTGATGAGATTCCTTTGTTAAGTTGTTTTCCAGTTTATAGCTTTTGTTTATTTCATACTGGGATGATGTAAACATGTATTGTGTTTTCTTCCCCCACTTTATGTGCTATTAGGAGTACAACATGAAATTGAAACTACTTTTGTTTATTTCATACTGGGATGGTGTAAACATGTATTGTGTTTTCTTCCCCCACTGTATGTGCTATTAGGAGTACAACATGAAATTGAAACTACTTTTGTTTATTTCATACTGGGATGGTGTAAACATGTATTGTGTTTTCTTCCCCCACTTTATGTGCTATTAGGAGTACAACATGAAATTGAAACTACTTTTGTTTATTTCATACTGGGATGGTGTAAACATGTATTGTGTTTTCTTCCCCCACTTTATGTGCTATTAGGAGTACAACATGAAATTGAAACTACTTTTGTTTATTTCATACTGGGATGATGTAAACATGTATTGTGTTTTCTTCCCCACTTTGTGTGCTATTAGGAGTACAACATGAAATTGAAACTACTTTTGTTTATTTCATACTGGGATGATGTAAACATGTATTGTGTTTTCTTCCCCCACTTTATGTGCTATTAGGAGTACAGCATGAAATTGAAACTACTTTTATTCAATATAACATCGTGGAGTCTTATATATGCTAAACTTATTGTGTGCAGTACATATTTGTTGACAGAGGTGACAAGAATTGCTGTCCGTGATTGCCCTTTCTTAGATTTTGTGATTAGAAACCTGCATATTTCAACCATCGTGTTTAGCGTGAATTTGTTCCTCCACCCTCTGTTAATACCACACACGTCAGATTCACTTACATTTTTTTATCACGAAAACATACGTAAATTTAACTCCATCTGTTGTGTTTCTCTTGCTTTTTCTTTGTTTCTTTATCATATGGTAACAATAAAGGACCTACAAAGATGAGTAAACTGCAGAATGTCCAAATATTATTTTGTATCCACAACGACTGTTTACTAATGTGATGTTTACATAAAAAAACTACAGGAAAAAATCAAACCGGTATTAATTAATGTTGGCCAACTTATATATGCAAAAAATTCTAAAACAAATAGCCATGAAAAATTATTAGTTGGAAGTTAAATAACATTGGTCGACAAATTTAAACAATTTTAATGTATGAATTGTAGCAGATGACTTTTATAACTTAAATTGTTATGGGTATGTATATGGTTATTACAATGGTTATTTAGATTGTAGCACGGTTTTTACCTATCACAGTCTCCAAGGATCCATATTAGGGAAAATGAGATGGGCGTACATTGTACATTCAGGACGATTGTAAGAACTAGCATAAAAGTAGGACGTCGACGAAATTGCAATAGAACGTGTTCTACGAACGACATGACATCACCTCTGTCACTTGGGAAGACAGTGCCGTTGTGAGACTTTTCAGTTCTGGAGAATGTGCAAACGAATTAATCAGGAGATGGGAGGGAGGAAGTGAAATCAGATGAAAGTTCTGGGTAAGCCGAGAACCCAGGGATGACAAAGACAGATGGATATGGCTTTCGTGAAATAAGACTATCCGCTCCAAGCAGATATCACGGCAGAAGAAATACTACGTATCATAAGATACTCCCAAGTACTGTCGACTAAAATGCGTGAATTTATGTCTCGCCCATAAAATACAGACGAATCTCTTGATTACGCATGCTCTGCTTTTAGAAAGAATGAAAAGAAATTTACGAGACAATATCTAGAATTTATTTCATCGTATTATTTTTGCAAACGGGAATTTTTTTCTATATTATTTTTCAATTTTAGTACGTAGTGTATTGATAATAAAGTTAAATAAAATTGAAAGATGCTGGAAGTTTGCAAAGTAGCCATGTAGGGAACTCGCATATTTTCATCGACTATCAGTCATTTTTAGCTGTAAGTAATAATTATGATTTCTGTGTTATACCACTAATTACATTAAATTGTAAAACACCAAATCTGGGCCATACGTTGTGCTGAGCATCTAAACACAAAATGTTTCAAGCCTGGCAGCCAAAAATAGCAAAGTTTTAACTCAATCAGTCACCGCGTCCACAATCGTGGAGATGTTTCACGATAGGGATATTTATCGCCAGCGAGGAAATTAGTACCGGGTACGTTGAGAGTCCTCCGAAGGGTAATCTAATTTTAAGAAGTTACCACGCCCCTAGTTCACGATTGGCTGATAGCACGTAGCACCTTGTTCACTGGCTGCTAAAGTATACTGGGTGAAGGTGCAGTGATTACGTAAATATTGCACGACTGCAATTAAAAGCGGAACTGAACATGTTAAATTTAGATACGTATTATTTATGTAGTTAATTATTATATCGTAACGCCACATATCTAATTGCAACAAGGAAACTTCTTTATTTAAAATTACGCTCCAATTTTTTTTTAAAGTTCATTAAGTGATGAAAACTAAATCGTTATCTTTAGTATTATTTCACCATGATCCAACTCGCTGCGTAAGTTTCGGAAACCTCTGCTTTAGAAGGTAAAACTTGACAGAGAGATATTTTGAAATAGCGAAAATCTGTAAAAGACTGCGTCATTTCTTGAAGACGGGACAGAGATGCCAAACATACAAAAATTATACCACCTCATTTACTACAATCTCCGATTTTGCGAGCCGGCAAAATAGCCAAGAATACTACCAAATGCGTAGAAGATCTTTCGCCAGTTAGCTGCTAGAAACTAGAGGACCACGCACCACCCAACCCGGGTTTCTCTCAGGATGACGTAGCCAGCCAAACGGCAAGGGCTCATTCCAGGCCCACAGCGACTGTACACTCCTATATCGAAGTGTGCTTAAATGTTCTGTCACGCTCAGCTGTCAAGAAATTCATTCTGCTGCTTCTGCGCGTACGCAACTTGAAGGTATATATTTTTTTTTTTTTGCTTTCACTTGTTTTAGTCGCGTTGAATAAGTTTCACTCTGCCCCTGTACAATACGAATATTTAATTCAGACAACGCTATATTTCACAGACACGTGTTCATCCTCCCCCCACCCTCCCCCCTCCCATCTGTACTTGTACACCGGAATGAGCTTATTTACTTTTCAGATGCCCTGTATAGCTCTGGGTCACCGATAAACTTTCGAAGCTAAAAATATGGAGAAACGAGTAGGTGAAAGTAACCTAGTATTTTCCGCAACAGACACGAAAGTATCTTCCTGGCAGTTTTGACATAGAGCGCTGTCAGTGCTGTTCTGCTGACGAGTCATTCCGCCCTAGTCGTCCTGACTCAAGAAGTTGTGTTTGTTAATTTTACTACGCTAGTTGTTGACGTTTACCAGTGCTCTCAGCCAGTAAATGCGCGGTTTTTTTATTTGCTAAGGATTTTACAGGTGTATGATTTTCTGCAAGACGAAAAACTGTGACAGTGCGCATTAAAAAAATATACTTAATTTCACAAATTTAATGTAAAACTAAAGAGAAGATTGAATTTAAATACTGCTAGGTAATTATTTAGACAGAAAATTTTCCCTTTTACTGCTTTGAACAACTATGATAAGTCACGTACAAAGAGCACACAAATTATACTGTATAGATGTGCCTTAGCGAAAACACTTTTAAAATATTTAATTTTATAATTGTGGATTTAGAGTTAGGGGTGGTTAGGGGGTAGTGAGGCTGGGGGTGGACTTGAGGATTTGCATTGTTTCTTCATGGTCATTCAGCAGTATTTAAATCTTATTTTTATGAACATAAAAGGTTTCCCAAAAATAATTACGATTTGCAAGGTGAACATCTAAATCAGTTTTAAAATATGTATAATTAGCCTTTTGTGAAGATAGCAATAACATTTTTGTTAATATTTCGTTGTTAACGTTTTAAATTCTCCTATATATTTTAAAACTAAATACAGTAAAATTATTTTATAAGGATACGTATTTAAATGAAAATATCTCCAGGTTTGCCATTCATGTTATTTTTAATTTTTAATTCATTACTATATGAAGTTTGATGGAAGATGGTTGAAATTTTATTTTAGCATGTATTTAAATTAATGTTGATAAATTAATTTTGACTCTCACGTAATTTAAATATTTATATTTTGAAATAATGTTTGTGTGTTATGTTTTGACGGTTAAATCCTTTTCTTTTGAAGACGTTCATATATTATTTATATATCCAATTGTTTTAAATATTTATAATTGTTTTCATAATAAATTCCATTAGCGCTTGTTAATTAAGTGCTGTTTGGGCAAAATAAATTTTTCGCTAATAAAATACCAAGTTCATTATTTATTTATTACATTCGTTATATTATATCCAATTAGTTTTGTGGTAAAATAAGTGCAACTTACTGGGCAGTTCAATCGTATCTGCAACTTATTCACTGAGTCACTTTTAGTGCAAGCTTCCCACCTGTTTAACCGGCCCGGGGGTTCGATGGTAGCGCGGTTAAACCGTGAGCGGAAAGCGGAGTTGCAGTAACTCGGGTTGCGTAACGCGTGCACAATCGTGCACATAAGAGAGAAAAAAAAAACAGTTTTTTTTGTCGGTTTTGTGCATTATGAAATGTACGGGGGGGGGGGGGGGCACAGCCAATCAAGAGTGCAGTTGCAGAGTTTAATTGGAGGATCAATATTTAAGAAATGCATTCGCAATGAAACAACTTCAAAGATGACCGTTTCAAGCAAAATGTACGCTACGTGTTCTGGCACGTTACGAAATATTGCCAATTTCTATTTTAAATATATATATATTTTTTTAATTCTAGAGTAGAATTTACATTTTACACAAAAAAATGAATGCATGTTTATTTTTTGACATGACATTGTCCTCTGAGAAAGATGCAATTATTTTTGTTTGGAAAAGATAACTTTAAAATTGAAGCATCTGAAAGAAATGATTTCTTTCACATCCCTGATTAATCTCCGTAGCTGCAGGCTTGGAAGTCAGAAACCTTAAAGCCGGGTGATCTTCCCCAAGGGTAGCGGGTTACGTACACCGAGGTGTTTTTTGGTTAAGAATTGTTCATATTACTACAGTCGAGCTCAGGACCTACAGCGCACTGGTTGTGTCAACAGTCAACAGAAGTGCACCGGATTAAGGTGGCCGCCTGGCTGAAGGAATTTTGCACGTCTGAGTACTGAACGCGCGGGAGCGCCTGGGGGCGATCGAGACATGCGCATCAACTCTCTCATCTCCTCTGCGCACAAAGTACTGAACTGGCGTGCAGCCTTGCCGTCGATAACGCGCCTCTATGAGACTTTCAGCGTAGGCCCCATCATTTTGTGGGGTAGTAATAAAAACAAAGGTTTGATGCGCGTCTCTATTCATATTTTTTTAATGATTTGTACCGGAATGTTCATACCTAAAAACGACCGTCAATACACCCGTTTGAGCCACTTTCACTATCACAAAATAATGCTTTAGAGAGAAATAAGCGACCCGCCCTGGCATCGCTCGGTTGCGATTTACGTAGAGCCGGCCGCGGTGATCAGTGTAACTTCATAGCTTTTTCTCATCAGCTCGCTTGACAGCTGTAATTATTTTGTTGCGCGTAATTAATAAATCTGTGCTAGCTCCTAAAATGACACGATGCAATTAACATACTAAATTTTATAAGGACAAATACTGCGTTGTTCAAAAAGTTATATTTTTAATCAAATTTCAAAAGGTTAAAATGGTTATTGTGGGTCGTTCTTAAAAGATAAACATATGTTTCGGGGACTTTTTTGTAGACCTTTTTCAGATCTACAACTATGCAAGTACATTTATTTGGCGTGTCTCTTATCGTTTAGCCAGCGTAAGCCATCCAAGCGCCCGAAAAGCGGCTTTTTCCGACTTGATTAGAAAACGTCGACATTTCTCTACTATCCTTAAATTAAGTGTTAATATTTTATATACGTAAACCTTCCTCAAGAAATTCTCTAAATGATGGTGGAAACCGCATTAATATATGTTAAGTAGTTTAGAAGCCTTAGCCGAATACAAAGACACACGTGGCCGGGCGACTTTGTTTTTAAGACTATTATATAGATGGAGCAACTGAAAAGCGTATACACGCGTAAAGTTCCTTAACTGCTATTTGTAATGAGACCTCACTTTGACATGTCGGACGATTTTTTAATGTAGCATTTTCTGCTGGAGCTTTACACACCGTTCGGCGGCCTACCCAGGCAGCAACCTTAAGTATAAAATGCATCGAAACATATTTCTTACTTGCAGGGGTCGTGGTCGTTAGACTACTCGCCTCCCATCTAGGTGAACCAGATTCGATTCCGGGCTGGTTCGATTCTCGGTGGAATCGCTCCCGGATTATCGAGTGTGGGAATCGTGCCAGGCGATACCGCTTGTCGGCGGGGTTTTTTTTCGGGTATCTCCCGTTTCAACCACCCCTTCGTTCCGGCGCTGCTCCATACTCACTTCGCTTCACCCTCATCGGCTCTCAAAGACCTCGATGTTAAGAGCCGCCCAAGTCTCTTCACTCACTATTCACTCAGTCGTATTTGCGACAGCTCAAACTATATATCAAATTGCGCCTGTAAGAGTCAAGTTCGCATGCGGTGTAAACCACGTTAAAGTGGGATTCCGTTGCACTTTGTAACCCAAGTTTGTAACTAAAGTTTCAAGACGAGTGTTGGGTTTAAGTGCGTCGTGTAAAACGTTAAACCGTGGTTTCAGTTAAGAATGTAGCCAGTAAAGAAACACTGTAATGAGTTACAGCACAAACATCAAGGCGAGTCTGATTCAAAATAACCTCTTCATGTTAATATTAATTTTTCTCTCCAGCGCCAGCGGTTGCGATTGAAGTAATTTTTCGCCTGAAAAGTAATCGAGTCTACATAAAGAGTTTCTGTTGCTCTGTTGCACAAGTAGCATAACAAAATTTTCCCAAAAATGAGTTTTACATTCAGATGTAATCAGTTTAACCTCTCTTACAGAAGTCAGGTTTCATAAAATGGGTTTTAAGCTGACGCTGTAAACGTGCTCTATGACGTCATGCGCAGAGACTGGCGAAAACTCGTCGTTTGCCAACGCCTACTTCCTTTACTTCTAGTGCGGTCACAGGCACAAAATAAAGTGTACGTTTTACAAAACATTATTTGGAAAGCAGTTGGCAAGAAACTTGCTTGTAATAGTAGATACCGCGGTGATGTAGTGGTTAGACAACTACCCTCCAACATAGACGAACCGTATTCGATTCCCGTCGGGGTCGCTCCAAGATATTCGCATGTCGCTCACAGGATTTTCAATGTTAAGAGGAGCGTGAAGTGAAACATTTTTTGTGAAATCGTTGTTTGTGGGTGTTCGCGTATCTCGGTAAATACATGTTCTGTAAACACGACCTTTTGCTAGAAAAGGTAAAAAAAAGAACTATTATCCATGACTATATGTTTTTACTTTTAACATATTAAGTACATTCTTATTGAGAATTCGGTCAAATATCGCATTTTGAAGCTTGTCTATGCAGTTTCTTTAAGCGGCAAGACAAAAGTACAAAGATATGGACGTAGTTTGATCTGTGGGCTTTCATAGCATGTAATAAAATCCCACTGTTACACATCTGATTTGCACAGTGCAGGACCACGGCGGAAACACTGCACGCCTTGCGCGTAGGAGCGACAAGGCACTAGGCGTGCGTGTTAGTGTGGCCCGTATCGCTCCCTCGCTGCTTGGACGCGTAGGTTCACACTCCTCTTAAGAGGACTATGTAGCTGCGTGTCCGCGGTCAAGAAACGAGGGAACGATACGGGTGACACTAACACGCACTTCTAGCGCCTCATCGCTCCAACGCGCATGGCGTGCAGTGTTTCCGTCCTAACGCGTTACTGTGTAAACTAGATCTGTAACTGTGGGGTTTCATTACACGCGATGAAAGTACACAGATCAAACTACCTGCGTTTAATCGTACTTTTCTCTTACCACTAAAAAAAAACCTTAATCGGCAAGTTTTAATAATGCGATATTTGACCACTTTCGCGATTTTTTTCTCCATTAATACATCAAATATGATAAAAGTAAAAATATAGCGATATAGAAAATAGTGTTGTTTTATCCTTTCTGGCAGAACAATTATTTACCGAGACACGCGTTTAGGTGAAAACAACGATTTCACAGAAAACTTTTCAGTACGTAGGGCCCTTAAGAGCCGCCCAAAACTCTTCACTCACTCACATTAGCCCTCCGTCATAAGGACAAGGCGTAAAAAATATACAAATATAAGTTGCCCTCTTCATTAATTTTTAAGATACACGAGGAAGTTTTGAAATTTTTACACCACTCGCTTCTCAACACACATTCACGGAAAACCTTTCCAGATTTTTAAGCACGAATTTTATTCTCGCTTCTCGTCAAGAGGCATCGCAGCGTGCTGCCTAGAAGCAATTTTCCACGTCGCGGAGAGCATGCAGTTCGGGTTGCATATCCTCACTGGCGGAAGGCGCACTTTTTTTAAAGGGGGGTGGAGGGGCATTTTTTTTTAACAAGCGAGCGGAAGTGTGCTTCGAGGGGAGGCATAGCAGTGGAATAAAGTAAGGGCGCGAGAGCGGCAGAGAAAGTGGCCGTGAAACGGAGCACGCAAGGAGAAGCAACACGCGGAGGGGGGAGAGGAAGAGGAGTGACGAAATGATGGATAATGACAAGGCGTGGGCCGGGGCCCTCTACTCGTAAGGTTCAGGTTGTTGAGGCGAAATGGCGCAAGGCGTCGGGGAAATAAAAGACGGGGGGCCACGTTATCAGCGGAAGACTGTTTCGCTCAGACACGAAGAAGCAAGTGGTTGACGGGGGGGTTACGAGAATACCTTTGCAAAATAGCGGCGCTGTTGAAACTGGTTTCGGGAAATGGGCGTCGGTAATTTCGCAACGCTTGTTTTGTTTAGTGTGCTCCGTGGACGCATTCTCCACCATTAACACCGACTATAGAACGCTTACGAATATGCACGAGGAAAATCCTGAGTATCGCCTAGCAGTTCTCTGTTTTTGAGGGCTATTCACGATAAAGTGAGCACTTATTAAATTAACATTAGGAAAATGTCACTGCTCCTGCCTGCATACATTATAACGGGCGCACTGAGTGACATACGCCCAGCAAAGTTGCTAACGATTGATGGAAAATAATTCAATATCTTAACGTCAAAATAAAACTATTAGGTAACCATTTGTACTTTTTTAATGCATCGAAATGTAGAAAAAAGCAGATTTGCGAAATATTTACTTTTCTAATAATTTTAAAGTTTCACTTGGTAGATGCACTAATAAAGTGATAAGGTCCATGACAGTGTTAATTTTACACAAGGTGAAAAAATACGCAACGTGCATACAAGTAGATCTTAAGCAGGGCTTTCAAAAGTGTTCATTTTACCGTGAACAGCCTTTAATAGTTATTTTTGTTTTGAGTGAGTGTTTTATTTTAATGAATGCTTTCTCCAGGCTACCGAGTATATTAAATTATCACGTTTTTGACAAGAAAAATATAACTTTTAAAATAATTTTGATGCGGAATCACAAAGGATTTATTGTAAAATAGGACTTGTATTCCCTCCGAAATTTTAAGCAAATTCTATATTTTCGTATATAATTTATTATATCATTCAACGAGACGATAATTAACACATAAAGAACATTTTTCAAACATTATATAACAAAATCAAGAATAACGAATTCATTTACGTATTTTTGTTGTGCTGCTGGCATTTTTAATATCAGCTAAATAGTTCTTCTCTTCAAAGTGCTGTAGACGGAAGTAATTAAATATGTTTTAAATTTTGTTAATAATTTGTTGATAATATGTTATTCAAAACTTCTCTCCGTCAAAGCTTCAAACTCATATTAACTTGTTGTCCTTAACGTGAGGTTATCTCATCATTCTTGAGTTATTTTTACTAACCTGCAGCACATTACGCAAGCTATGTTCTTAATACGCTTGCGCAAATGAGTTATAAGTTCTATATTGCGAATAGTTAACAGCCTTACGCACGATATGTGCTTACTGGGATTACGCAAATGAGGTATGCATTTTATATTGTGAAAAGTTAGGATTTTTACTCAAGATATTTGCTTACTACGCTTACGCAAATGAGGCATACGTTCTATGTTGCGATAAGCTTTCATACATTAAATATAAATTGATACAAGCATAATAATTTGTATTAAATTTTATTAAGGTTTTTCGACCACGTCTTACAAGTTGTACAGATTCTGTAACTACTATAATTACCTTTCTGTTTTTAGGGCATTTATAAATAAAAAGTTTTTTTAAAAGGTATTTTAATAATTAATTAATTAGTTCTGTTTCAATTACTTCAGTGACTGAATTCTTTGTGGGATTATTTTTTTGTGATTTAAATATCGGTTGAAATCATATAGTCTTGGCTAGTTCACGTGTAAATTTTGAATGTTATTCTCTGCCATTTCCTAGGTGACGTAGCTTTCGAATGGAGTATGTACGAAGTAAATTTTCATTTATAGGCTATTCACGGTAAAGTGAGCACTTCTGAAAGCCCTCTCATTAGTCAACAAAAATATTTTATTTTGCCTTAGACGTTAACTTGCGATTGCAGTGGAACATACAAATTGCTTTAATTACTTACTTGGGAATATTTATTTTAAAATGTGAGCAAAGGATAAAATATGACTGAAATAAAAAAGTTATTATGGCCTCAAAAGTACTCGCCGTGAACAGGCTATAACAAAAGTTTTGCCAGTAGTTAAAAAATCTAGAACTCTCACGGGAAAAACAATTTAGTTGTAAATAAAACATAAGTTGCTTCGGAAATAAAACGTTTGGCGCTGTCTTCAAAAAATTATTTTGTAGTGGCAAAATTACGTTTTCTTTGGGTGAGTCGGGCCGGCCGGTAGGCGAGATACGGACTTTATACGGCGATTTTCCATGTGAGAGCACCTCGAAACAACCCATGGGAGCCATCTGTACACCTTGTCCAATATTCCGCCGCCTGTCGGCTTGTAATCTGTTCCCGGGGCCCCAATCTGCCGCCAACCCCCTCCGCACCCCTAACTGCGACCGCACAGGCCCTAGGGGAGGCGGAGGTGGATTGTACGACAATCACTCGAGGGGCAGTAAATTAGGTCTCCGTCTCTGCAACATGGTGACAGTCGAGTCTCCCTCCCCCCTCCCCACCTCTCTGGGGTACACCCCTAACCACCAAGGCTGTTTGGCGCTCCGCTACGAACCGTTCCCGTCGTGCGGCCCGCGGACCGAAGGGCGTCCGTCCATGAGGGTAGAAAGCGAAGCCGAGTAAGTCAATTACGCCTGGGAGTGCCTTGGAGTGTATCTATGGTTACGTCTCCCTACTGCCGCCCACTGGAACTGCGAAGGTGATGGGACGTCTTAATTAACACAATCGATCGTGAATTAATTCACGGTCCAAACAATTCTGGTGTGATGTAGATTTACTGGCAGTAACGACAAGCTAAAAGTGCACCCCCCCCCCCCCACATTCACGATTGCATGGCCATCATTTCTGTTATAGGTTGTTCACGGTAAACCGAGCACTTACAAGACTTTACTGAATTTGAATGTATATAATAGCCTTCCATTTTTTTTTTTTTCATTATTTATCCCGCGTTATATATTTTTATTTGCATTTGTGACTGAATTTGCATTTGAAACAGTCGGCCAGATTTCAAGCTTAAAATTGTCGCAGTTTAATAAGTTAATATTAAATAATTTTTACATTTAATTGATTTTTCGTCAAAGTCTAATTTGTAACGCCACATCGGTTTGGTTGTAGCTACATATATTATTCAAAAACTTAAAATAAATCGATTTGAAAAAAAAATGTGCTATATCGATGAATTCTTTGGATCACACCATGGGTAATTACTGTACGTACATCACGGGCATTTAGTGTTGTAGTAACAAAAACTTCGTTCGAAAGAGAAAAACATCGTCACACACAAAAATTATAAGCTGTTAAGGAACAAAATACTTCAGGAGTATACACATTTTCTTTGAATCCGTATTCTAGACTCACTTTACGCCAAAAAAAAAATAACTGGCGGGTACTGACAAAATAACTATAATTCTAGTAACACGGCGTACGGTTTTTATAGACTATTACGCCAAAGTGAGTGTTTTTGAAAGAAAAAAAAACTGCTTAAGATCTGCTTTACTCCTGTGTTAGAATCATTCTGCGATATGTAAAATTTACATTTCCAAGGGACTATTCACTTTGTTCATGGGCCAGTTAAGCGAGAACGTAAAATTATCAGGCACGTAAATTTGTTACTAATAATCATGTTCGTATTCTAAAGTATATTTTCCATAAATATAAATATTACACGCGCAATATGACGTGAAGACTTGGAACTACTTTCTTTCTTTGTTGCCAACTTAAATGGGAGTCTGCACACTAGTGTGTACGGCAGCATATACATAGTTGCTGGCAATTACATTTTACAAAGGTTGATCTTAAAAGTGCTCACTTTATGTGAACAATCAATTTAAAGTAATTTCCTACAATCATGCCCTACGATAAAAAGTCAACGGAACATGGCATAGAATCCGCACGATAAAGTACGTGAACGATAAAGTGAGCATTATTGAAGTCGACCTTAGGAAATAGTCACTGATCCTACATGCATACATTTTAACGAGCACACTGAGTGAAATGCGCCTAGTATAGTTCGTAACGGTGATTGGAAAGTACGTAGTTCCATACCATAAAGTCAGATAAAATGTGTTAGGAAACCAGTTGTGATGACTTAAATTATTTCCTTCGATGATTGTTTTTTTTTTAATACATCGAAGAGTAAAAATGAGCAAATTTGTTAATTACATACTTTTCTAATAATTTCAGAGTTTTACTTGACCAACGCATGAATAAAGTGATGAGACTCATGGCAATGTTGGTTTTACATAAGGTGGATGAATATACAACGCGCATACAATTAGATTTTAAGAAAGTCTTTAAAAAATGTCCATTTACCGTGAATAGCCTATAGCTGCACAGAAACGCCGCTCCGTGTCCAGCATGAACTGCATTTGTGCTATTACCACTATCGTAACAACGTGGTTTGAATTCGATGATAGAACACTGTATAACCAAGTGTTTTAAATCTCTTTGAAAAAAAAACACTGTCAAGAGTTCTGGTGGGACGACAAATTATTTTTCATAACAAATGATTAAATTATGGTGATATGCGTAGAAGACGAACCAAGATTGAATCTTGCAAAGTACGTCACAATTTAATACTCACAGCGCGTACAGGCTATAATCGACCCAGCACGTTAATAAATTTGATTTCTGTAATATAACATGTTCCATTTCTTCGTATAAGTTGGAGAACCGGTTCACATAGGGTATAGTACTCTCTAAAATGCCATAAAGTACACAACTCTCAAACAGCAGTAATAAGAAAGTATTACTAACAACCTTAAATATTTGCCTAACTCTAAAATTAATTACTTTGGTTAACACAGCAGCAATAATAACTGAGTAAAAAAAAAATGTTTAACTATGAATTTCTTATCTCAGAAATACATTCACTGTGCATGTACAACACTACTGAGCAGGATCATAAATATACATGTTTTGTCCAGGACTGCAGACTGCACAATTTTACAACAACATAAATCTAACAATAATTATTAATTAGTATTCGGTGTAGGGTAAAAAAAGAAATAAATGGTACCGTTTCTTGAAAGGCTATAGGTATTTTTAACATAGCATATTTCTTGAATTATTCTCTACTCTATAACTTTACGTACACTGCACTACCTACCCGACTGTAACAAATTTCATATTTTCATAAATAATTTAACCTATCGCAAGATTCATTCCGGTAGCAGGCGAAAACGGCTGACAGCATTCTTGAATGTTCTTAGTTAACTTAAGTTATTCTACTTGAAGCAAAATGAGAAGAAAGGTGCGTTGGAGCCTCAGATCTATATACGTGATACACCGTCTGGGGCGTAGGAATAAAATACTAGCTGCGTTGCGCACATATACTAAGTGGCTGAATGTTTTATTTTATTTAAAGTTGAGCCAATTCAGTATAGTTACCCACACTACACAGCCTTTTAAACAAAGCACTTATTTCTGGTCGCATTTTGTATTCAAACCCGTGAGGCGATAAAAAGCTTTCAGATCTATATTCGTGGCTATTTAATTAATAGAGCTGCCATACTATTTTTTTCTCAAGTCATAAGTTTCTGGAAAATTATTTATACCTATGTGTGGACTGATTTCGTACGGCCATGATTTAAGTTCTTGTACACCTTGTACTTCAATCGGTGACACCAATTAGGGAAACATTGGGTTTGAATGCCAGTTAACCAGCTATCGTAACTGGGTCAAAGTTAACTGAGCGCATTTTTAAGCCAACCTTCGTAAAAAAAATTCTCTGCCCATAACTGTATTCATTTTACCAGGTAATATTACTAACACGCTCCTGTTTAAGTTGGTAACGAGTTAGAAAAAGGACATACATGTCTTAGCGTATAAAACGGGCGAGGTTTAAATTTGTAAACAATGAATATATATATATATATATATATATATATATATATATATATATATATATATATATATATATATATATACACGCTAAGGCATATATGAATATGCCTTAGCGTATATCCATGCCATGGCCCATTTTATACGCTAATATATATATATATATATATTCATTGTCTACAAATTTAAACCTCGCCCATTTTATACGCTAAGGCATATATATATATAGTTTATATTATATTTGTTGCATACGCACAAGAGCGAACGTTGAAGAACTGTAACCGTTCGAATTTTGTTATAACGAGTAAGAAAGCATCGCAACATATAAATTTCAACTCTGTATGTACTCTGCTTTTCAGTAAAAGGTGTAATGCACGTCGACATGAAAGTAGCCATCGCATTTTCAGCCCAGCATACGAGGCATTTCATCGCGATAACTTCTAAAAAATAGTTATATTTACCTACCAACCAAATTATTGGACAAGCGGCGAGCACTGTACATCACATCATTCGTTGGAAGACAAGACCATGCGTCTGAAAGCTGACGTGGTAGCCTTGGTTAGTACAGCAGAATAGCAACGATATTCCCACGTCCACCCCCACCGCCCTACCGGCCGAGCTACGCTACAATACAGAAGCACACGAATTCTATAACTAACTACTACACACACAATTATGGCAGGTGCTAGAATTAAAGATGGCCGTCTACAGCAGGCAAGGGAACTTACAAGGTGGAGGACATAGTACGCAACAGATAGAAAAGGGGTGAAAGAGAGACATGAATGAGCATGAGGAAGCCATGTTGGAATGATAGAGCGTGAAAAAATAATGTAATGTGCAATGAGAGAGCTGGAGGTTGGGAATAGGGAGGAAAGGAAATTCAAAGGGGAAAACAAAATGGCGGCTGTTAACGAGGAATAACAGAGCATGAAGTTTCGGCGTAATGTCATCCAAGCTGGCCGCCGTGGCACCTGGCACCCGCGCCCCACGCCCTTGTCGATGAAGGAATATTTGCTTACTTCTGCCGGGGGAAAGGAGTTCATCGGCTACTCCAAGCACGCTGCGTCCTGCAGTGTGTAGTGCCTTAATGTGATCATATTTTTTATCAAACGCTTCTACACTGTATAACGGGTTTCTGGCACGGGACTTGAAAAAGGACGAGAGGGAGTGTTCTAAAGAGGGGCGCCTGTAACGTACCATAGGGCACCGAGGGGAGTTCGCTGTCTCTAAACAGTGAAAAGACCAGGATCAACCCACTGCACTTGCTTATCTCTGTCCTTCGCCACTGTGCGTGGGTTCCTCCAGATAGGAGCACCCGCGAGGGCCGTAGCGCAGATGGCATCCAGAAGTTCACTGGACTGGCAACTCCCCAAGGCAACGGCTGCTGTTATTGCAGGACCAAGTGCAAGAGCCTAACACCCGTGTGCAGCTGTAGCAACAGATGTTTTCCGAAGATAGACTAAAGAGGAGGTAGACCGATCTCTCTTGCTGCGTGCAACCAGCCCACCACGACCCAATCTCCATGTCACAACACTGAAATGCTTTTCTGGCGTCGTGTCTAGCAAAAACGGTATGGATTGGATTTTAGGTTAGGTTGAAATGATTTTTTACCACCACGTTAACAAAAACCACATGGATTGGATTTGAAGTTAAACACAGCTTAGCAAACAAGTGTTTTGAAATGTACGTCTACTTCTTCTAACAAATTTGCAATGCATATTGATTAAATTCAAATTGATGAAAGTATTTCTTTCACATAAACGTGCTTGAATTTTGAAAACTGAGTTATAAAGAAAAACACGTTAATCAGTGTTGGCCAAGTGACTTTGACAGTCGTGTTTGTTTTTGTGGTAGGTCAATTTTATGTACGTACATGAGCAGAATACGAATATCGGTATAACTCATCTTTAGTCTATGTTGCCGACGCAGCAGAAAAACGGCCCAGCACCAGCCTAAAGAAGAATGACTTTCAGAGTGAAAGACGATGCATGACTGTAAAACATGCAGATGTCATTAAAAATTAGTGCACAGAAAAGTACGAAATATGTTACATATGAAAGAAGGAAGACTATATTTTGTAATAATGTAAAATTTTTGTCTTAGATTCACTTACTTAAATGATAAAAAAAATTATGAGGGTTAATTTTTAATCTAGATTTAAGTGAATTTCCATTCTGGATGCATGAGAAATCACATTTTGCGGGAAAACCTCCATCAAGCAAGCCCATCATAATAATAACCATGGTTATCTCTTATGAAACTTATTTATAATATTTCCAAATATTTTAATAATTAATTTTGTGTGCATTCATCTCAGTTATAAAAATGAGAACTTTCGTGGTTGAAATGTTTGTGCATAAAATCATTATTTAAAAATATTTGAAACATTTGGAGAAAAAAAAACATTATTTTACATATAAGTAATCACAGTGTCTTGATAATATTGTTTAATGAAATTTGTGCCAAAATTGTTTTTTCTAAAACATCCACGAGGGAAATATGCTTAAATTCAATTAAAAATAGACACAAGTAATTGGATTTTATAAAATATTTAAATAACAAATTCTAGCAAAACATTTCAGAGTGCTACAAAAAATACGCATTATTCTTTGATATTCAATACAAATGGTATTTTTCTTACAGATTGGTATTTTACGTACTATTTTTTAACGAGTTCTACATTTTGCATAGTCGCGTGCAGTAGTTCATTGGAAGCCAGCACCCTTATATCTTGAGATGATTTATCAATTGCAGAAAATTTCTACTTGCGCTCGGCTTGGCGGAATACGGAATGACTTGGCAGTATCAAGAAAAGCAGTACTAAAGTAGATATTGGTTTCTCTCTCTCTCCCCCCTCCCCCAAACCCCTTGTACTGCTATCACTCGCATCGTGTTACCACGACATTCTTTACTTTCCAGTCGTTTTAAAGCGAAAAATTTTGTTAAGATCGTGAAAGCACTTTAAAATGAATCAAGTTAAAAAAAAATACATCGAGCCGGAATTTCCGAATATACCCGATACAGTTATTTCGATTAGAAATGTTTTTAATATTGTAAAAGAACTCTCAATGAACCAAATTAATAAAATTATAGAGCCGGAATCAGTAGAAAAAAATTGCCGAAAATACTCGATACAATTACTTCGATCAGAAACTAAAATAATGAAACATAAATATCGCACTATTATCTTAATAATCGACGGATGAGACATTTTACATTGACGGCCTGTTAAATTTTTCTCGGAGGGTGCGTTATACATGCCTTTCGAACAAGTTATAGGTTTCTTGGGTGTAAAACTTGTGCAGCTGTGACTGTTCCGTATACGGTCTTCATGTGATCAGTGACTGGGAACGAACATGCCAGGCGATATACGACAGGGCCTGTTAGAAGTACGTATGCACAACGTATTGCTGTGTAACTTAGTTACTCAGTAATTTTCCCACTCAAGTCCACTTACGAATAGCCGGTCCAATATCGGTATACTATCATATAGTGAATTCTCTAAGGCACTGTCATACTCAACGAGACCCAGACACCATTTTAAAGATCATAACGTCACGAATGTGACTTGCTTGCCTGTAAAATCTTCCCGCTCTCATTAAACATATGCACATTATGATCTTACTTCGCCATCCCTGTGTGAAACGTCGCTGTTACAATACTTTAAAACATCATAACAGTAACGTCACCTGAACTCATTTGGTTGGCGTGTTGTTTATGTCGTCCGCATGATAAGCTTAGAACACCCGAAAATTCCTTTTTTAAAATTGACTTTAACTAATGTTTAATAAGATATATAATCTCTTATAAATGAATTAGTACACTGATACATGTATGAGCTCAAGTATTTTGTCCTGAGGTAAGACTATATCAATGTCATTCACAAGGGATTGCTTGCTCTCTCTTCCACGCTGCAAGAGCTGATTTCTCTTTATAAAACTGTATCTTCTGTGACTTCCAGCTTTTTAGTTGCATGATATTCTTTTCCGAAGACAAGAAATATTTTTTCGTGGAAACTACTGTCGGTAAAAAACCGGAAGATTTGTAGGGTTTACTAATTCCATAAAGAGGAATATTCTGCCTCATTAATGCAATTGAGTCGTGCATGTCCTTGAAAGTGATTTTTATAAAGTGTAGAACACGATGAGTTAATTTTTCAGAGCAACGTAACAGCATATAAGTCTATCAATTGACTTTTGCTTCAGTAAAGTATGATCAGTAAATTTCTTGTTGCAATTACGTTAGTACTGAGAGTACAGTAGGTGAAAAAAATTTCCCGATTATTGAAAGATGTGAAATTTGTAGTATATATTTCACACTAATTGCGATTAGCTAATTCAAAATTCAAAACGTGATCAATTTTAATTTAGGTTTCATTATAACGAAGTCTGTTTACACTGTGCTGACTACGTTGGTCTGGAATATCTGTTTTATTACTGCAATAAATTTGTTTAAGTATCTTACACAATAGCTGCACAATTGATTATTTTATACATCATGACAATACAATAAATTGGAAACCGTCCAGGAAAGATAAAAAAAAATCCCATATATGGAAAATTGTATTACTCTTATCTTAAAGCTCCACGAAGTTTCACCTAGCTGGGATAATTAATGGCCATTTTTTTTGGTTCTGTTTATAAATTCCTGAAAAGTCAGTTTTTAGATTATATGTAAAGGCCACAAAGGATTGGGGAAATAGTATAAATTCTTTATAATGTGTGAGGTTGCGATGGCAAAATTAGTACACAAATAGCAGCGAACCGAGAGACATTTATGGTATAATACGAATACGATAACTACTCTGGAAGCTACAGATATAACCATTGTTTTTCAAGGATCCCTTCTAATAGCCATCTTTGGTGAAGTGGTTAGTTCATTAACTGCGCACGCAACATGAGTTTTACTTTAGTTAACTTACCTCCATCATGTGTGTTCTGTGTCTTGTGTCTCCATTAGTTTTACACGCAAGCTAACATTTTCCCCAACACTATATACCTACTGGCATAAAAGTGGATGCATCAAGGGTGATCAAAATGCTAAAATTATTTTCTACCATATCATTAGATTAAAAATTATATCATTGTGACATGAAATAACAGCCTGAAAAAAAAATGAGAACGGAGGAAAATGACTTTTTAAAGATGAGTGATACAAAACAGAACACTTTTCAAGTTATATCGGAGTGTATGTGTGGATATAAACATATAAACAGACACACACTCACACACACACATATATATAAGGCAAAAGTTCTTTTTTTTTCATATTAATATAGCTTTGAGAATATTTCTTGGGAATTTATTAGCCTATGCGGTCCGCTCGTATTTCAATTTTAAATTTTGAGATAATTTAGATTCAGACTAGCAATAGGTTTAGACCTTATTGCAGGCGAACCGAGTGTCGAATATCAAAGAAATTGCAACACGCATCTCGCGTGATTCCAGGAAACACCTTAGCCGACACCGAACTAGTATGAAATTACTTTCAGAATTCTTATAAATAATTTTTTTTTAATTATTATTAAATACCAATGCTTTGGTATTTTCATTACGATATCGTTGATATTGTGTCACGAAACAACGCAATTTCTTCAAAAATCTAGAAAAACAATTAGGTTCTTAAACAGTCTTAATAAGATCGCTCAAATGAAAATACCGAGTAATATCCGTGGGAATGTGAAGATAAAGAAATACGAGTTCCGAAGTCGGTCCGTTTACGTCGAGCGCCGAGAGAGGGGTCGGCAGAGACAACAGGTCGGACGCTGGATTGATGCTCGAACTCCTACGACCGGTTGCCAAGCCAACGCATCCGTCCAACTATTTTTATCCCTCCAGATAGAAAAAAAAACACACCCCCCCCCCCCCAATTCGTCAGACGTCGTTCAGTGGAGGCTGCCGGGGGGGGGGGGGGCTGACCTCTCATCGCGGATCGCTTATTTTGTCCAAACAACGGCGAGCGGGTCGATCGGCGCGTAAACATGTCCCAGATACTCTCAGAGATGTGCGAGCCCTCTGCTCAAGGGGCACGTTTGAGGCGGAGCGTTCGTGGAAGACTGTAGTCGACGCTTGGGTCGGCTTTCCCTTGGGCAGCTAATGCTATCCCTGCATTGTAAAACGCCACGTGCAATACAGATGAAAAGGAAACGTTTATATCATGTGCAGTTGAGTAAGCATTTCTGTAATCAACGTCGAAAAAGCGAGAGGCCTTCGCTGCAAACTAAAACAATTTATAGTCCATTCCCGATTCGAAGCGACTTAAGAAAATCAACCTTTGAAAATACACTCTAAGCATAACATGCCAAACTGTTTTTTTCAATAACGTGTATTCCACATATATATAACACTGTGGTTAACTTTCGAGTACTGTATTATTGAATAAGTGAAACTTTACCTTAATATCTTATATAACTTGTAATATTTATTTCTTTTTGAAATATGAATCAACAACAGCGAGTGAAGCGACGTGTTAGCAACGACCGGTAAGAAATAGCTCACAGTTAAAATATTATTTTAACCTCGTTTTTTAGTATACTAACTGTAAATTAAACGGTGCCTATTGAAATATTGAAATATTTAGGTATCCCGATGGCAACATATCTCATTTCTACAGTTTAAATAACAGCGGAAAATATCGTGAGTAGGCCGTAATGGTACTGTGTTCTTTATCGAGCGAGAGCAGCTTTGAAGCAACTGTTTGCTGAGCGAAGCTTGGCGCGCTCTCTCTCTGTCTATCTCTCTTTTACACTCGGCAAGTTTGTACGTGGCCGAATTGTACAGGTTTTCAATTTTAGAATATTTCATACTTATTACAGGGAAACAATGATTTTTGAATTTGTTATTTAGAACTGAAAAGAGATTTTAATGTTTGAATACTTATTTTAATATATTTAGATACGATGGCGGGGCAGAAACAAAGTGAAGCTGGCAGACTTGGCGAGCCATGTCGTCATGGCGTGTTGCTGTTTTACCAACCGAAGCGTAAATTATACCTACTCCGAAAAATACTTCAAATTACCACATCACGTTTGTAGACGTTGTGGTTTTTAAACCTACCCAAGCAAATTACGAGGTTGTGATGAATCTGTTTTTCCGCGGCAGTAATAAATATACTGTTACTGTGTGTTTCGTTAACCGCTGCGTGTGAAATAGCGTGGCGTGGCTGCATAGTGATCGTTACGTTGGATCTGTGTGTGCGTGATTTGAAATATTTGATATGAACTATCTATACGCTGTAACTGCGAACTCTTTTTATGGCGAAGTTCTTTATTTACATCCACTTCGGTTTACCACAACGTTGTACCTTTGCCCTGGTGGGTGTTTTAAACACAGTCTTGTAACGTGATTTACCACCAATTACAACAAGATAACCAAGCCCAGCCCCAATAAATTTCAATAAACCTAATACACAGTAAGTAGCAATACATATAAATATGAGCGGAATAAAAGTTACGGTAGGCTTATTTAAGTGCATGTTCACTGCTATATTTTAAGTTTCTATAACAAAAAATGAGCGAAACGAGTTGCGTGCTGATTTTAATGTCGCTTTTTCGTTGGGCTGGCTATCCCTTCGTTGTTCGAACTAAGGCCGTCCTTTTAAAGAAATAACCCAACACATATCAATAACAAAAAGTTACATACTACAGTTCATTATCCCCGCAGTTGTATAAGTGTTTAACACAGTCGCGGCAAAATATTAACGTGCGCTACGTGTAATGTGCTATGTCGTGAAAAACAAATACGTTAATGTAACGTAACCGTAAGAACTATCGTTAATTGAGGCATTTTTAGAACGTCATAAAGCTGACCTAAATAATGTTATAGGCCTAAACTGTGAATATTCGTACGGAATGGTTTTTGAAATAGATTAAATAGACCGAATTCTTTGAAAAGCTGTAAACAGTTAACAATACTTTTGACAGGTATAAAAGTAGAAGTCACATTTCAATGTTTATTTTTAGGTGTAGCGGAAGTATACGAACACATGTACACACAATTACATGTAAATATTGACTTTGACAGATGCTACATGGCAGTCACAAGGCAATGTTTGATTACATTTGGCGGAAGGATACGAAACGGGCCTGCAAGAAGATATTTAGCAGGGCTCCGAATAAGTTGCTTCTAATGGGGAATGGACTATACATGCTGTTCGGAAATTAAACGCCCAAACTGCGGGTATATAGGACACCGTATACCTATAAGCTGTTCACGGTAAAATGAGCACTTATGAAAGCCCTTTTAATGATCTACTTGTATGCATGTTGTGTCTTCTTCAGCCTTATGTAAAATTAACCACTTATTCATGCATCGGTCAAAGGAAACTGTGAAATTATTACAGAAGTAAATATTTTTGTAAATCTGTTCATTTTTACACTTCGATGCATTAAAAAACAGTAAGTGAAATAAATAATTTAATTTATCACATATCGTTCCCAAACACTTTTTATTCGACACTAGGGACCCGCCCCGGCTTCGCACGGGTGCAATTAAGATAAACTGCTTAACCCGGCGTTAATTAGGTTGGGTAAACTCTCCTAAAGCATTAAAAAAATCACATTATAATTTAACTATAAATTAAATAATTTATAGTTCAAAGTTTTTTTGCTATTTTTTATTTGATATTTTTTTACTTTTTTATAATTTTTCATATTAATATACATTATATTACAATGCAATTTATCTAAGATAGAAGTATTTAATATGTTATTGGCTAAGACATTCTCTGTAGACAATGTTTGACGTCCTGTTATTGTTTGGAAGCAAAATGTACTGTTTCTCGGGACTTCCAACTCATGATAAACCAACATACAGTTGGCCATGGGAAAAACACTCTTTTCGTAGGTCGATTCCAACTAAAGAGAAAGTTTGACCCTGGGACTTATTAATAGTAATCGCGAACGATGTTTTTACGGGAAATTGCAACCGTTTGAAAGATATTGGCAAATCCGTGGGAATCATGGGAATCCTCGGGATGTTTGCCAGCTGGCCGGCTGCTGGACCGGTGAGGATGGTCGCGGTAATCAAATTTTCTTTCAAGTCTTTAATGAGCAATCTTGTGCCATTACACATGTTAGGAGTGCTTATATTCCTTAATTCCTTAAAAGCATGATAGGAGTACCGACTTTTAATGATAGTTCGTGAGGTGGCAAGCCAGAAGGATTAAGAGAATTTAGAAATTCTTGAGGAAAGTGGACGACATCGTCAACATTGGTGACTGTGTCAAGCAACTTATAGGTTTTGACTTGACCGGGAACTCTTTGTATAATGAGATTGTTGATTTCATTGACAGTGTCGTTCCTAGGTGATACTATTGCCCTTGAACACAACCAGTGAAAGTCTCTTTCTAGAAAATTTTCGAGGCCCCGATATACTGCTTCTATAAGATGCTGCAGACTGTGGACTATCTGACCTAATGTCTCATTTAAAATGAATTCAGCAGAATTAGTACCCAAATTTAGAGAAGGAAAAACTCCTTCTCCAAGTCTGAGCAATTGTTGTGGGATATCTTTATGCGTGTCTCCACCAAGATAGGCTCTCATATTCGTTTGCAAATTTAGGTGTTGAATAGAACTCCATAAGGGAGATGATTTAAGACATGCTTTGGTGATATCTGCACGCGTCCCTTTTGTAACTAAAGGGAGTGTCTGCCGAAAATCCCCAGCAAACACAAAAGTAACTCCCCCCATAATGGCAGTAGAGCTTCTAAGGTTGGCGCCGTACGCAGCACACAGCACGTTTTATTTTCCGAATCTGTCCGTCCTGCAAAGCCGTAGTACATTATTTTCTTCTAGCATCAATAGTTTTCGCAGCGCACGCAATTTAAGGAATTTTATAGGTCATTTATTTACACTTTGGGTTACATTATTGGAGTTTTAGTAGGGATCTCTATTGATTTTTAAAATAAAGTATAGCCTATGATAACGTAGCATTCTACTGGTGAAAGAATTTTTAAAATCGGATGAGTAGTTTCGAAGATTACCTCCTACATGCAAACACACAAAGTTACAAACACTACCTCTTTATATATTAGTATAGATTAAGGTATGGAACTACTTTAAATCCTTCGTTCCCAACTTTACTGGGCGCCTATCACTCAGTGTGCCCGTTAAAATATATGCAAGGAGGAGAAGTGAATATTTTCCATGGCTGATTTTGAAAAGTGCTCACTTTATCGCGAACAGCCTTTAAACGGAATTTTAAAGGAGATATGATCCTGTGAATACTGAGTTTCGAAAAGGTATTTTCGCTGAATGCCTTGTACAACGACCACAATAAGGCACAACGCAGCAATGAGGGGACTTGTGTTTTCCACGTTGCATGGACACACGCGCAATGCTGGCCGTCCTCGGTACGTGCGCACTGTTCGGCTTGAGGAAGCGGTGCATCATTACATCTACAACGTACGTGCCTTTCACCAGTACACGCTCCATGGCGACAAATCAGCGCGTTCCGTTCGACTGTGCGGGGCGGTCCGCGGATAAATCTCCACCATCCCTACCTCTGGTAGAAGGTAGAAAGCATTCGGCAAAAATACGGTTTCAAAAACCAGTTTTCACAGGCTCGTGCCGCGTTTAATATTCCGTTCAGCTGTGCGGTGTCCGTGTATTTCCGAATTTATATTTCGTAAGGGATTAACCTCGCGTAGTTTGGGCGTTTGATTTCCGAACATCCTGTATTTTAAAGTGACGGTTTAAATTTGTGTCACAATTTTATTGTGTTAACTTATATACATCCCATTTCTTTCATTGATATGGTTATTTGGTACTCATTAAAGTAAGCTTAGTCATTTTGAAGTAATGATGAACATATTCGCATTGCTAAAATATTCGCGGAATGGATAAAGTAGTCTGTGGAGTGAAGAGATTTGGGCGGCTCTTACATCAGGGCGTTGAGAGCTGGTGAGGGTGAAGCGAGGTGAGTATGGAGCACACCCAGAAAAAGGTTTTGTTGAATCAAACTAAGTTTGTTAGGCGAAACTAATTAGGTGCCTGTATAGGAGCAGTGAAATATTTTGTCGTTGAAACCAGATTATTTTGTACTTACTTGGTTGTCCTAAACAAAGATTTGGTTGGCGCAATTAAAGAATCGTTTGTCTACACGTGCTTTAAGTAGCGAGTTTCTGTTAATATGGAAAGATGGAAGCCTTAACGAGATTCGAACATTGGTCACCTGCGCGTTAGCTCTAAGCCTTCGCAACCTCAGTTGAAGCGATCACTGGTGAATTTGAAATGTCTTCAAATACGTACAATTCAAACACTGGGTAACGTCCTCAAATAAATAATTCAAGTCTTACAGCTTTAATATTTAGTTTCCTGTTGAACTTGTTTTATAAGAATGTTTAGTGCTATTATTATTTGACATAAATAGTTTCATTAACCAAGACTGTTACTGTCCCGTTAAAAAATATGCAAAAATATTCCCGAGCCGTATTTTCGACCGAAATAACCAAATGAGTGGCCAAAAAATATACACAGCTGATTCAACAAAACAGTTTGTTGAGAGTCTAATTTCTTTTCGCACAACACAGTTGTTTCGTTTGTTCATACGTGGATTCTGTTAGGTGCATAAAATTAATTTTGTTGCCTTTCAAGTTTTGTTTACTCAACAAAATATTTTAGTTGGATAACCATATAAATTTATGGCCTTGTACAAAGAAATATTTTTTTGACTGTTCTCTCAGTGCAGCTTTGTTATTAAAGGGCGGGGAAACGGGATAACCCCGAGAAAACTCTCCGGCCAGCGGCATCGTCCGCCATGAGTCCCACATGCGAAAATCTGGAAGAGACTCCTGCGGGAATCGAATCCGGTTCACCTTGGTGGGAGCAAAGTAGTTACGCATTAACCCTTTCGGGCAAGGTCGTCTTTATGTTCGGCGTTGCACAGGAATACACTTTAATGATGTTACATCGTACACAGCAGATAGTCACTTGATAAGGGAAGTATTTTACTTTTATGGGAGTCGCCATTCGCTGTTTAGATACATTCTGTTGTCAATAATAACATCTTAGACGAAGACATTACTGGTAACTTCGATGCATGACAGAGCGCTATAATGACACTACTACAGACAGATCCACACAGAAAATTTGTTTCCTTAAACGTCATTTTATTTGCTTGAAATGGTTAAGAAGATAAATTTTACACATTGACAAGGCTACAGAATATGAGAAAAGCGTATCCTAAACTGGACATTCTAATCTACTCAGCTTTCCGGAAACAGCCTTTTCCCCGTCTATTTGTAGCATAGTACTGACGTAAAAAAAAAAAAGTTATTTAATAATTGTGCCCAATACTCATTAACATGCGATATCATTTTCATATAGTCTAAATTAATTCGGTTGCAGAGTTTCTGAATAATCATATTTAAGGTTCACGATATATTTTTTTACATTTGACGCAAGCGGATAATAAAAGCCAAATCACTCGCAGAAACTAATATAACGTTTGAAAAAAAAGTTATGAGCTACCTGAAAATTCAGTGTAATAACGCAAAATGTTCACATGTTTATTGTTGAATACACACAAAATATTCACATAAACTTTAGCCCGAGATCGTCCCTGAATTTTTATAAAGTAAATTTGGTTTTGCACTACTTACCACAAATAAATATTTTATATTTAAGTTTTCCTTATTTAATTATTTTTGCAAATTGACTTTTTTTTTCGTTCCAAAATTAGTAAGTTTGTGTTTTTGATATGTTCTCAAACCCAAAAATCAACGGAAATTGAAATTTTTATATCTGCCATAAATTAAGTCAAATGAATTCCAAGTTAAGAAGTGTTTGCAGAAACTCTTCTCGATCAGTGTTTGTCAGAGCCGATAATCTTTCACAAAACAATTTAAACAGATGTATTTCAGAATGATATGCACTTAAAGACATATTGCCACTTGCCATTGTCTGTAGCCTGTACGAGACGTAATTTCTTTTTTTGACTAGATCACCCAACATTCGGTTACCTCGCTACTGAACGAGCACACTTCGTGTACAATCTGCAAAAACCCTGGAAGAAAAGAAGGTCTCAACAACAAGTCAACGACTACTGGTGTGTTTTGAAACATAGATGAGGTGGAAATTTCCTGGTTTTAAATCGCTGATAACACAAATTAATGAAGATGAACAAATGTGCCGTGTTTTATTGCTCGTTTTGAATTCTTCCTATAGTTCATACACCTCAAAATTACGTTCAAAACTTGTAGCAAAATTAAGTTTAATATTATTTTCGATATAGCTGATTTTCTGTTGAGTCAGTTCGAAATCAACATTTGGAAAAACAAGATCCTCACCATAACTCTAATTGCACTCACTGCCATAGAAATTGCAGCATCCATAATTAATGGCCCACAAAAGGTGAAAGTTCGTATTAAACATCATCAAGGGTAATGACACGATGGATTTAACTTTCGCTACAACTGGCCGTATAGATCTGCTACCAGGAGCTAACGCCGTCACAGCCCTTGTAAAGTAAACGCGAGTAGGGCGAAGCTAGTGCATCACTTACTAAATGTAAGGTAGACCGATTCTCCGTCTTCTGCGCATGTATGTGACATTCACCTGCCCCAAGCAAGCACAACTGTCAAGGTCACGTGGTCGAGAGTGACAGACGTGTTTGTTTATACCTTAATTTAAATGAAAAGCGCTTTGAAGTATACAAACTTCTCAAAGCACTTGTTCACTAAAAAGTATTCTAACCTCGAGTGCTAACCGTGTCGTTTACGATAGTCGTATTGACAGCAAAGCAGTTCAGTCTTGGGACACGGAGACTTGCTCTGCACAGCTAGCGAGATCACTGTAACCCATATTCAATCTACAATGTGCACTATAATCGGTGTCCATGTGATCTGATTATCAGTGAGTTACTAGTATGCCTCGGATACACATTCTACATTGTTGGGAGAACCTTACGGCGTTTGAGAAAGTGCGAAACGTTGGACATCGGATGGTAAGGTGGTCATTACTTCGAGTTTCCCGCCACCTTGACACTTGCAACCTATTTGTATGATGGTGTCGGGAGCATAAGATCAGGAAGGAACACATAAGTTCTCGGACAACGCAGAATTACCACTAGAGAAGAGGAACGATTCGTTACCTCACAGCTGTGAACTTAATCGACAGCGTCTCTCTAAACAATTCAGATTCGTACGTTTTACAGTGGACCTCTCGGTCATGTATTTTGTATTTTTTGCGCAGTGCTCTTAGCCTTGCGGCCTTGCCGCGCTTCGGCCTTCCAATAGGTGGGGAAGAGGAATCACGTCCTCTCACCGCAAAGAGGCCAAGGTAAATGCGACAGTTGGCCAGACCAAAGCCCAAGCCTGGCACGTCGGCACATCCCTGCTCCTTCCACCACAGAGGTCCTGAGACTCTCGCACTCAGAAACCAAGCGTGTGGTTTGGCCGAGGTTCTACCCATACCCCTAGTGCCTCTCCAGGGCACAACCGAAGCAGGTTGCCGCTTCAGATTCATGCAGCAGCATCACTAGTAACTCCCGTTCCCACACGCATCATTGTAGGGCGTCTTTAAGAAGTGTGTCCTTGCGAGTGTGTCCTTGCTGAATGCTGCTCGCAACAGTGCTTGTGGATATAAGCATCACCATCGCACATGATGCAGTGATAGCTTCTCTGGCCAGAGTACGATCATATATCCTGTCCCGTAGTTAATGCAAGTTGAAGGTCTCACTACTGTAGAGTTTTATAACGAACTTTCTCTAGCACACTGAGGGAAAAAAGTTTTGTTGACCAGAACACAGTTTGTTTGGCACCATCAAATTCATTGATTGTATAGGGGCAATGAAATATTTTTGTCGAAACGAAATTAATTTGGGGATTTTATGCATTTTCCCTTTGTGACAGAGGGTCCGTCACGGTAAATGAAACAAGGAATAGACTTTATAGTGTCGTGTCTTTTGCAGTTTTAGAAGCCTGTTTGTGCGTCTAACTGCCATGCGGGAGTGTACGGCGGGTTGCACTCGCGAACTAGAACAGCAAATGGTGCGCTATTGCAAATGCACCAAACCAATCGAAATTATCAGGTTATGACACCTTATGAGCCGACATATAACCCGACACAATGAAATCAACACACTGATGTGAGTGATATATTAATAAATAAACAGTTTAATACTAACTTTGACCTCAGGCTCGAGCAGGTTTTTTTTCTTCGGATCATTTACCAGTACATTCCGATTTTCATTCACTAAAATTGAAAACACTGTCCGTATCGAAATCAAAGACGATTCATATGCGAATTGGCCGGAATTTAAAAATAATATTGACGAAAATTTACCCCAATAAGATGCAGGATCTCTTACAAAATCTGTACTGATTGACGAAGCAGTCTCAGTCCTTACTGAAAATATACGAAAAAGTATGGTGGAGCACATTCCAGAGAAAATAATCACAATAAAACTAGAAACTTTTCCACAATATGTACGGGATATTATCGCGCAGAAAAATCACTTAAAGCGCCAGTACACACGCCGCAGAGATCGCAGAATTAAGGCCCGCATAAATGAGCTGCAGGCAGTGATCTCGGATAAAGTTGCTCTTCGCAGGGCTAATGTTTGGAATGTGAAAACTGCAAAATTAAACACAAACACGAATAATCTGTTGGGGCTAACCAAGCGCCTATTAAACAAAACTGATAAAGTTCCGCCATTAACCACGAACACTGGGATAGCATTCACTCCTGAAGCCAAAGCACAGGCTTTCGCCAATATGCTGGAAAACACTTTCCAGCCAAAGCAGGTACCCAGTGATAGAAATTTCACTGTCCAAACTCTTCAGGAATTAAATATTAAACATTGGCAGCCCACAGAGTACGAACCCGAATTTACACAATCGCGAGAAATAAAGCTTGCCATTCACCATATTAAGCCAAAAAAAGGCAGCAGGCAAGTATGGTATACAAGCGATTGTATTAAAAAAAACTCCCTGACTTAGCCCTAGAGCATTTAGCACTCGGTGTAAATGCGATGCTCAAGTTCGAATATTTTCCGACCATATGGAAAACAGCGAATGTAATTGCTTTCCCTAGACCAGGTAAAGACAAGAAACTGTCCCAAAACTATAGGCCAATCAGCCTAATCAACATACTTTGAAAGTTTATTGAATCTATTATATACAGTCGGATTAATCCTCACCTGGAAGGTAATAATTTCCTACAAGACGAACAATTTGGCTTCCGATCGAAACAATCGACAACACACCAGCTTATACAAGTTACGGAATACAATACGAATGCTTTCAACTTTAAAGACAATGCTGTTGCAGTATTCCTTGATATTGAAAAAAACCTTTGATCATGTATATCACGCAGGCCTAATTTATAAATTACACTGACTGCTATGTCAAATTGATAAGCAGCTACCTACAGCATAGAACCTTCACTGTTGCATGTGAGGATGCAAAATCGGGCGCTCAAACAACATGTGCAGGGGTTCTCCAAGGCAGTATCTTGGGTCCAGTGTTATTTAATATATACATTAATTACCTACCGAAGCTAGAACACCGACTGGTGCATTTTGGATGATATGTGGTCGATACAGTTATTTTTATTCGCTCCCACGAATTAGTAACCCAAAGGCTACAAAATTTCCTTAACTCTTTCCAAAATTACTATACAAAAAGGCTGTTCAGAATTAATGCCAGCAAAAGTAAGGCTATTGTCTTCACTCGCAGACAATTATCCCAGGTGAATAATCATCCCGAATTAACTCTGTATGGCGAGAAGATCTCCCATAAAGATGTGGTGAAGTACTGAGGCATCCATATGAACCAAAAGCTAACTTGGAAGGAGAATATAGATGCTAAATGTGCCAGCACCCAAGCCCGGCTATCCACACTCTATCCCATATTAAATCCACGAAGCACCCTAACCCGAAACAAGGCTGTATTACGCTATACGATGCTAATACACCCAGTCATAACATGTGTTGCGCCCACCTGGGCACATGCACCTAAAATGCACACAAAGCGCCTTCAAATAATTCAAAATATATGTCTGCGAATAGCAGCAGATGCGCTCCGATATTGCTCTATCGTGGATCTACATCGCGAATTAAAAATTAAAAAACTGAATGAGCACTTCGTAAAACTGGCACGAACATTTTACACTGGTTGTACAAACATTGCAAATGCGAAAATACCCAGCCTCGGGGACTATGACTCTGAGGAAACCCAAAATTATAAGCGGGCAGAGAGCATATTGGCTTACTGGCCACAATAATCTCCCTAAACTATCCCAATACGCCTCATGATAATTCCCCCAAACACATACAAAATGACGCGAAGCAATATGTGATCACAGAACAAGGTAAAGCAGGCTCTGTACAACTTCTGGTACGGAGATGGCCCTGTGTTTTACATTGCAACTTGTTTCTATGCTACACTACGTGCGCTCCCGATTGTCCGCATCGCCGGTTCCAGCCTGGTGTTCCGGTCTAATGTAGGCCTGTGCGCTCGCTATATACACCTACAAAATACCCAATGTGGCGTCCTCTATGCTGTCGATATTTTAATTAATTCACTCACAAACGAATTCTAATGTTTATAACTTCTTCGACACAGCGCAGGTCACGCACAACTCTGACCACACTACACATAACACTACACTAGCTGCAAGTGAACTACCACTCTAGGTAAAGTAATTTAATTACATCGCACCACCACCCCCTTTCTCTTCCTAATTACTCCAATTTTTATGCCTGGAAAATAACCTTTTTTTATGCTTTCCAGCGAGATGACTGGCAACTGCGGGCGGGTGGCGCAGTTCTGTCCCCCGCTCCCAGGGCTCTGCTACTGCGGTGCGACCATGGATACATTCCAGCAGAAGCTCGACACACATTAACTTCACAAAGTCTACCTTCGCGAACTAACAAACACCCTACTTTCTCCAGCCCTAATCCAATAAAATGAATTACACTTATCCTTTGTGACTGTCGCACATATTTTGCCAGGCCCTCTCCGCTTTGCCTGGTTTGCTATGCTCTACCATCTAGACACTTCTTCTTTCGGGGTGTGCCCATGGCTACAATTGCTGCCATGGCACCAGAAAACCCTGCTTAGCCACGGTGCTTGAGCCCAATGTATTAATTAAACCCGACGTAAGGCGTGTAGGGATTGCCCTGAGGTGCATTCCATTCTCTAACCGACTTAGCTACTAACATGCATGCCGGAGGGCACACAGAAATGTGAAGGTGCTTACGCTGCCGTAGCAGGATTTGGGGGCTCGCCGAAAAGGTAAAAAAAGAAAAGAAGAAATTAAACGTCACCAGCCGGCGAGCTGATTCCACTCGAGGGTGAGAGGTGCCCCCCCCCCCCAAGAGAGAGATTGTGGAGATTGGGTGACTGCTGCTTAGAGAATGAGGATAAGTATATATATGCTACAAGTCATCGGGGATAGTCAGGACTTAGAAAAATTTCAAGCAGTTAACAGTGACAGGAATGGACTTGAAAAAATTCTTCGAGGAGTGCGAACTTAGCCTGAGAACGCTACCCCAGTGGGTAAGGAAAGAGTGGGACTCTGTTTATTTTTCCCCTGTGGTAGAAGTAGAAAAGGGACTTAGAATAATTTTCATTGACTTCGTCGAGGAGTGCGGACGGACAGTCTGAAAATGCTACGCGAGTGGTACTTAGCAAATTTTTGGTCAAGGAAACAGTAGGACTCTGATTTTTTTTTTTTTGTGATTGAAGCTGTGAAGTACTTACAATTAATTTCATCGCAAGTATTTTGGGCAACTTTGTTTTTTTCTTCACGTCAGATTGGTACTTGGAAGAATTGAGTTGAGAGAAGCTGTGGGATGTGGGACTTAGTTTTAACCGTAGTCCATGCCCTGTAAAAGTGAGGACTTGTGTCGCGCAGGGATAGAATTGACTGCGAGGATTTTGGTGCTTGGCGTTTTATGACAAAGCAACTGCGCCCTCGGGATGCGAATGTTTTGACTGATGCAGACGTATGCCTGATGAGAGATCGATACCGGGAAAATATAGGTAGTAGTAAATGCTAAAGGATCCTTGGCTGTGGTCGAGTGGACAGTAGGAATAATATATATATATATTTTTTAGTTTGAAGAGAGAGTATCAAGCCGGCTGGTATTGTATGTGAAGGACACCGACAACACTAAGGGAACCTCTTTATTGATCTGAGTGGGCTTACTGTTTGGGACTTTGCAGTGGAAAGGAAGTTCAAAGGGATGGTATGGTATGGCACGTGGTGTATTAATGAATGTGTGATAATCGGGTACTGGGGTACTGGGTGGAGGAGAGGAATACTGCCATTCTTGTAGTGTGAATAGGTGGGGACATTATCCCTGTCCTTCTCCTTCACCACATGTTTTGTCTGTTGCCGAATGATGTTGAGGGTGCACTTACGGCACAGTGTGTTCAGGCGGGAGCATATACCTGGACACCATCTGCCGTTTGGTATGAGTGATGGTCCCAAGCAATACCGCCGCTATTGGACTAGAAGTAGTCGGGGAGAATATCCTCAGGCTTTTAGGTCTGGCTGATGGTCTGTTAATTGAAGTTTTGAAAGATTGACAGTGAGAAAATATTTTTTCCCTTTCTTTTGGGGATGACCGGAAGAAGTTTTGTAAAATATGGGTCCCTGGAGACCATTCTTACGATTGGGCGCCTTGAGTGTTTTAATAAGGTAAAAGTGCTTTAAAACCCTGGTTTTATTAATTAAATCGCATGTTTGTAGTCGATTGGATTACTCTTGCTAAAACTACGAAAATCCTTTTAAAAAGAGTGTTTGAAGGTAACTGGCGGGCACTCGGTGAGGCATGATGCTTGTGCAGGAATCAATGGGGCTTAAAAATATGTCATGTGTTTTAAAACATTTAAAAAATGTTATTCTAAAGGGCACTGAAGGCCTGGAAAGTGTCAGATGTAAATCATATTGTGATATTCTGAAAGAGCCAAAGTAAGATACCAGGGGTTTTACCGCCAGTTGTCAGGGCGGTTTATTTTGTGGGAAGAGGTGCCTGGTAAGGAAATACCCGAAAGAGGAAAAGGGTAGAAATATTGAGTGCGAAATATTGTAAATTTCCTTATGGTGCGTGTGTGGAGAGGTCGCTAAAAGAAATCTTATAAAGGTTGCTGGGTGTTTTAAAAATGTGTTGAGAGGTATTTAATGGAAGAACTATTATAGACTCAAGGTGGATATTAATTACCAGAATAGTGTGTGATTTAAAATTAGTTTAGTAAAACATCTATAATACTATAAGGTTTGTTTTGTGTTTTATATTGTTAATCATAAAAGCAGTACTATAGTTTTGAGGTGGGTGTTTTACTGTAAGTGCATTATAATGATATTGGAGCTTTTTAAGGTGTGTTTAAAAGGGGATATTCACTATGGTGAGTCAGAAAAATGCGTCGAGAGTGTTAATGTCATGTAAAATGATAATTTGAGAAGTTGTGATTATAAATATGTGTCTGCTGAGTTATTTAAAGGTGTTATTATCAAACAAGGAAAGTTGGTTAAGGTACTGTAATTTTGAGCGTGTGCAAACATGTGAATATCTTAAGAGTTGGGTAAAGAAATATAAACTGAGTACTCGATGTTCTGTAGTTGGTGTGAACCTTTTTCCAAATTACTGGACAGAGTTCGATGCATGCAGTCTAACAAAAGAATCCGTACTTGCTTGTTCTTTTATGTGAAGTGAGTTTGGGATAACATATATATTTCCTGATCTTTTTTGAAAAGTTTTAGTTAGGAGGAGGGTTGGGTAGAGGTTGTGTCCTAGCAACCTGAGCCAAAGTGATGTTACAGCTGATGAAATGTTAATGTTTATAAATTTGTACATTTTCTATACTGGACAACGCGTGTGAACAAAATCGTCAAGTTTTACAGCTTTACTCTTTGGTTTGCGGTTGAACTTGTTTTGTTAAAGTGTTGATACCATTATTACGTATCAGTTAATACACCAAGAAACACTGTCACTATTCTAATTGTCACAAAAAGTTCAAACGAATTTTCGAGCTGCTTTTTCGAACCAAGGCAATCAAATGAATGGCCAAATAAATAAATTCAGTTGAACCAGCTAAATATTTTGTTGATGATATAATATATTTTGGCTTAATACAGAGGTTTTGTTTACTCAAGATTGTATTTTATTAGAAGAACAAAATTAATGTCGTTGCTTTTATAGTTTGGTTTACTCACCAAAATAATTTTCTGGGGAAACTAAATATATTTTTGGCCCTGTACAAACTAGCATTGTTGGCTGGGGAACAAACCTTTCTCTCAGTGCACCGAGTCTACGTAATTTTGGTACTGACGACCTGAAAACTGCAAACATCTCTTGAATTTAAAGCTTTATCAGAAACTTGATGTCTTTATTTTTGTCCATACCGATGACGGATGTTGTAGTATCATTGCTTGGGCCCAACTGTTTTTGGATGTCGTTTAACTAAAAGTTTGGGTCCAAAACCACAGATTTGCAGGTGAGTCACGGCTTTTCTGCTCTTCAGCTATGTTGGACGAGACACAACCGTATCCACTGGACGCTTCTATCACAACTTTTTCTCTTGAAGAGTACTGTATCACGACATAGGCCTACTGTTGTAAATATTTAAGTACGATAAACAAATGTTGTTCGTCTAGGTCAAACCAATGTTCTGGACATAGCCACAGGCTATAAAAACTGTACCAGAAGACAGAATGATTGAAGACACCTGAAAGTGAAGATTTTCTCGTTATTGTCGAAAATATATCACCAAAGAATGCACGTGGTTTTGATGCCAACTCGTCCTTCAAGTATTGAACGAGGTCACTTGATTTGTTGTCGAAGACTCGTGTGGATCGTATGGAAAGCTACAAAGAGCCATTCAACAGTTGACTGCCTTCGCTGCATGGTTTCTTGTTTTTAATGCTATATGTTAGCTAACTGATTTTCATCTACGGACCTTCGCGAAACCTTGAGTTGCACGTTGCTCTGCTAATGTCCTGCTTATTCCACTCAGGCTTTTATCGGCGCCATGTATTTTCAAGCATTCTGGAAAAGACAGCACAAAACGCACTAGTCGTGAAGAGACGCAAGAGGCGTGCATGGGACAGTCGCCTTTATGTAATGCCCTAACAGTGTTGCCAACTTTCTAGTTTTCTTCTTCGCACTAAATATGGTGGTTGGAGACTATATTTGGCGGTTATGCTCTTGATGCACCGAAACACCCACGAAGCCGGCATATAAAAACTTAGGAAATTTAGTAGCTAAAGCTAAATAGAATGTTTATAACAATTTACAGATTTAAAATGGTTTATTTCTGAGTTTTTTTAAATTCACTTTAAATTATTTGGTTACTAGGCCTGCTTCACAATTAAGCTAGTAATCAGAGTGGTCAGAATATTTTATTGTACATATACAAGAAGCTTTCCTGCGTTACCATTAAACACTGCATATAATAAACGATAGACTGGACTTTTAGTCATATATAAAGTACTACAGAGATGTACATTTAAATATGTTCTGATATCTCCTAGCATCAAAATAACGTCAAATTTATTTGTGCGCATAAATCTAACGTCTAACTTTCTTTGCAAATAAGTAATTTTTCTGTAAAACCCATAAACTAGTTCAAGAAAATCATTACTTAGTTTGGAAAACTGACTACTCAAGTTAAAATTATTCCTCAAAGGTAACTTTTAACTTGTTTAACAAGTTAGTATCCATGTCTGTTTTTGACAGTATTGAATCAAGATACATTTAATGAAAAAAAAATTATCGCTAAAAATATCTGTGTTTTACTTACTAAAAACTGAATATTTCTTTCATTAACAAAAATTTGTTTTAGATGCTGCAAAATAATAGTAACTTATTGCATCAAGTTTGAGAGGCGTGTATTGACAAAAATGGTTACTACACATGTTCAAATTATGATTATCTTAGGCAGAATCAACAAGGAAAGCTTAAAAAATCATGTACTCTATTTCTTTAATCGTGCAAATACAGTCTGTCTCGTGAACTATTGCAGTTTTATTATATTTCTGAAGGCATACTCTTTGGCAGCTGTTTCCAATACAGCGGTGTCTCCCCTCCCCGTTTCCATGCCTACGATTATGTTTACATAAACAATTCCTGCTGACTGCCAACCTGCCTGGTACTTTAAGAGTGTGATGGACACCCCTCCCCCCTAATCATATTGTTTAAGGTCAAGAAGCGGGGGAGCGATATGGGCGACACTAACACGCACGTCTAGTGCCTCATCGCTCTTATGCGCAAGGCGTGCAGTGTTTACCTCGTAACACTGTACTGTGCAAATTAGACATGTAACAGTGGGGTTTTATTACACGCGATGAAGGACCACAGATTAAACTACGCCCGTGTCTTTGTACTTTTCTCTTGTCGCTTAAGGAAACTGCATAGGAAAATTTAAAAAATACGATATTTGACCATTTTCACGGTTTTTTTTCCTCCGCGAATACACTTAATATGAAAAAGGTATAAAATCATGGTGGCATAAATCTTTTTTTTTTTTTAACTTTTGTTGCCGAAAGTCGTATTTGCAGAACATTTATTTACTGAGATACGCGTATTCGCGCAAACAACTATTTCACAAAAAAAAAAAAAAACGCGGGGGTCCATCCCACTCTTATCAGAAATTATTTCGGCGTGTAAATAACCGTACACAAGATTAACTTTAAAAATTGTCTGAAAAGTGCACTCGTTCGTGACACAGACTACAACTTGAGGTTTAACGAACACGAGTACGCTGAAACTGACGAATAGCTTGGGGGGAAAAAATAACAAAAAATAAAAAATAAAAATAAAAAAAGTTACTTTTTCACATGCAGACGCGGAGCCAATTTCCGATAGGCGCAGAAGCCCAAAGAATCGCTTTGTGCTTGTCGATAGCACTCGCTCCTGCCGACTGCCAGTTCTAAACAGATTACTGCCGCACCGAAGCGATACTCCGAGACGGGACATGCGCGATTTGAGTTTCGGTCTTTCCCGCTCTCTGCGGGCTCCGTCGTCGCTAGCAGTTTATAGTAATACCTCTCTCTCTCTCTCTCTCGATCTCTCTCTCTCTCTTTTATTTTATTTTATCTTTTTTTTTTTTGGAAATGTGGTGTTCTTAGAGAGGTTTCGATAAGTGCCCCCTTAATGCAGTTGTTTGTTGCCAAATCATTATAGTTTTCAAAATATAACACTCGAATTCCGACACAAGAGTGTTATAGGCAGGTTCAAAGTGTTGGATTAGAGTCTACGCGCGGCATACTTCATTTGTGTTACAAGCTACAGAAGGAACAAAAACCCACTTTACCTCTACAGTTTATGGTTTAAACTATTTATTAAATAAATGTTAACAGTTTCCTTTGAATGAACAAAAATATATTTACTGCACACCATACAGATTGCATTAAATGCAATTTAAGTGGGAAAAAAACATATAGGAGCAAAGCCTAGTAAACTGCATAATTCGGGAAATGAAGACTTTTGAGTGTTTGAAAACTACAATGATTGGTCAACTAATAACTGCATTAAGGGTGCACTTTTCGAAAGATATTTCAGCTAACCAAATAAAAAAATGTGAAATATTACCTTAAGTAGGACCTGTCCTTGATATTTTTCAAGTTTAAAAGTGGGATGGCCGCCTGCGTTTTTTTTTTTTTTTGTGAAATAGTTGTTTGCGCGAATACGAGTATCTCGGCAAATAAACGTTCTGCAAATAACACTTTTGTCAGAAAAGATAAAAAACTAATATCTACCCCCCCTTTTTTTTTTACTTTTGCGCGGCCATGGTTTCGATAAAATCCACCTGTCCTTCCAAAAGTAACGAACCAGAGCGTGGTCAGGCTGGTTGTTACCTTTTAGCGGCCAGTCAGATCAGTTGATGTGGTTGTAGAAGGCGTGAAGGAAATTATTCTTCCAACTTCCAAGACAAAGCCAAATGGCAAGCGTGCATATAACTCGACCAATTTACTGGAGGATAATTACGTGGCGGATAATTTAAAACCAAATAAGTGCTTTGAGTTAATCAGTATTACCAGAATGAGGCGAGGAATTCACCAAGAGTACAGTTATATTGGCGTCGCTTTGTCTCCTCAAATGCAAGGATCCCTGGAGGCACATTAAATCTATTGGACTTACCTGCCTTTAATGGTGAAGTGCTGAATACCTGCTAGTGTAAGTGCTTTAAATACCAAACGTTGGCATAATGACTGCTAGTTAAGTGTATTTGTATCTGTATTAGACGCACGTAGTGGGTTTCCTAAGAGACTGAACTGTCGTATACTTCCTGTATGTATAAGGCAAGAAAATTCAGATTTCATGACCATAACACAGCACCCGAACAAAATTCAATAAAAATTTTTGAGCCAGATATGGAATGCCGATGGGGCCTAACCCAATATGTTAATTTTATGGAACAATTAAAGGTGTATTAATCGGCCGATATAAAAAAAGACGCTAGGATATTTTTTGATCTACTTTACATGTAATTAGTGTTCTTTTTTTCTTATAGTTCTTTGTTAAGACCACCGCTTTTTTTTTGCCAAATTTTTTAAAAGTTTCGAGTCATACAACTTAAACAAGTAGACTGATACAACCCAGTGTACCTCGCTCGAAGGAAAAAAAAAATCTTACTACAAATAGACAAGAGACAGCTGCTAGAGTGCATAGAAAATCTTTGAAATTCAGCCGAATATTCCCGTCTCCGTTTAACGACGTATAGTGTCGTTAGAATGCATCTTATCAACCGAATTACGCTCGAAAAGGAGAAGTTACAGCAAAATTACGTTTAAATATTTGACATAAATTGCCAAAAATATTTGATACTTTACAATGCTACAAGGCTATGTTGTTAGTGATACGGAAACAGGAAAAAGTAAAATGTATTAATTGTATATGGACAAAGCCCTTTCCGCTGCTGGGACAGTGTTAAGTTTTATAATAGTCTGCTGCTTGTGCTGTCGAATATTATAATCTATCCCTACTGTTTCTACACTAAAATATATTTGTGCAGAACATTAAAGAAATAAACATGTAATAGTTTAACCTATTTTTACAGATGCAACCATTTCATAGAAGTAACTGGGGCTCAAATGTACGAACATATCACACAGTACTCTGCAGCTCCAACACAGGTCGTTTGTGCATCAGCATATTCTGCAGAACCAAATCCGCTGTTCAAACTGCATGCAGGATTAAGTGTTCAATTTCTAAAAGTTTACAACTCGTCCAGATACTTGCTGGTCTTGCCATTTGAGCACATTATTATTATATGTGGAAGTGTTTCCCCCCCCCCCCCCGGCATTAAATAAGAGTGGAAAATCGTAGGTCCGAAAAGACTGACCGGTTTTCACTGGCGTCGGAGGGACAGCAAAATGCTGTAACAGGGAAGAGTCAGCTTGCGACAGTTTCAAGAGTCCCGTGATGGCGCCTTCATCACTCATTTCAATGTATAACGAGACTTTGTGGCGGGTAAACAGACGCCGAGCCAGACAGGCGCTGGATCACACCCCCTCCTCCCCCTCGTCCACACCCCGAATCCCTAATCTGATAAGAACTTTCCCGCTCCTTGCCGTCGCAGACTATAAACAAAGCCCTGGGGAAACTTCCCCCCTTCCCCCCCTTTGGGGGTGACTTTTCATTTCGGGCAACTTTCTTATTACACTTTCCTTTAAATAAACATCAAGGAATGAGAAAATTTGTTGCTGCTGACTGCGTCCCTCCATTTTATTATTATTACACCTTCCAGGAGACCGAGAGTGGAAGAGGAAAAGAAAGAGGACATTATGAGATGACAAGGGGAGAGATGGGAAAGATTTCCCGAGTCCGCAGATAGGGGAAACTTGTGCGACGGGCCATCTAGAGTTAAGTTGTGAGAGCTGGAAGAGTTGAGAGGACGGCAAGGGGCGACTTGAAGGAATATTAATGGGGGATGGGGAAATGTGGGGCGTGGAAAAGAACCCCGCTCTCCTCCCTGAAATTTCCATTCCACCACCCTTCTGAAAACAAACGCGTCCCCTCGTATCTGCTCCATGACCCGTCCCAACCGACTTTTGTTTTCGCGCCCTTACCCCGTAGTAGTTCAACCCTTTTCCTCCCCTCGCCTGCCGGAGTCGTGTGCTCGTTTCATTTAGTGCGGGTCGTTTGTTTTGGGCACGTCTGACGCGTGCCGCGCCTTCGTTGCTCCGCCAACCCTTGGCGCTGGCGCCATCTCGCGTCGCCCGCCATTTCGCGCGCGCGTGCCCCTCGACCATAGACTAGAGATGACGTAAACCACTTATTCGTCTTCTCCGAATGTATCCCTGTCACAACTGTCAAAGTCACATGGTCAACAGTGATGAACGTGTTTGTTTATATCTTAATTTTTAAATGACAAGCACTGTTATAATCATAAAAGGCTTTGACCAGTTTGAATTTAACCAAAAATCATTACAAGTTATTTGGTGGAAATATAAAAACATCTAAAAAGTCTTGTATACTAAACAGTGTTCTAACATCAAACCAAATCCACGCCATTTTTGCTTGACGTGTAGGCAGAAAAGTAGTTCAATGTTGGGACACGGAGATAGGTTGTGCGCAGCCAGCGACATCGGTATACCATATCATCTTTAGTCTATGCCCTCGACGCGGGAGTCTCGGCGACTGTGGCGCCGCCTACGGCATCGAAAGCGGTCTGCCGCGAGGGCGCTAGCGTCTGCTGAAGGCTCTTCAAGATAAAGTAAGCGCTTTTGAAATCAACCTTAGAGAAAAGTCACTGGCCCTACCTTCATATATTTTAACAGGCGCACTGAGTGACACGCGGCCAGTAAAGTTGGTAACGATGGATGGAAAGTAGTTCCATATCTTAACGTCCAATGAAAATTGTTAGGTAATCATTTGTGAGAACTTCAATTATTTATTTCCCTTTCTGATTTTTTAATTCATAGAAGTGTACAATTGAGCAAGTTTATATAATATTTACTTCCCTAATAATTTTACAGTTTCACTTGACCGACACATGTATAAAGTGCTGAGGCCCGTGGCAATGTTAATTTTACATAAGACGAAAGAGTACACAACAACAATACAAGTAGATCTTAAGCAGGGCTTTCAAAAGTGCTCATTTTACCGTGAAAAGCATATACCTGCCGCACTGCAGTGTGCGATGCAGACACACAAAAATAGATATACATAGATTATTTGCATGACCAGCCATAGGTTGAAACACGCATGTGTGACTTTCCACCCCTACAACTCTAACCTTTCTGGGAAATGCGGGGGTGTAAGTCATCATTTGCTTTTAGTGATTTTCCTTATATTTTTATTTTTTCCTATGGCTTCCTGTTGTCGGACCACATTATATATATATATTTTTCAATTATTACATTCATTACATGTCAGTGGATTGCCATTTTTTTCTATTTTTACCCTTTAGTGGTTGCCCTTGGTGTCCGGAGTATGGAAGTAGAGCCGTTGATCCTTCCATCCAGCACCGTTCTCCACACATCAAGTGGATTATAATTCTATATGCTATGCCTTCTATAGTAGCACGAACTTCTAATGCTAACGTATTTATGCACGATTCCTGTTAGAGCGTCTATTTCATGGTTTTGCAAGACTTTCAACTGTTTGAGCGATACAATGTGCTTTAGTGTCGATACGGCGAAACTTCATAACCTGATCAGTGAACGGGCGGGGGCTAACAATACAGACTGTAAACAAACTAATAAGAATTCTTGTACAGCATACAGCATACGACTCGGTTATTAAAGCGACCGCTACACCTTTTGTCTCTGTATCATGACATATTCTGTGGCATCTCTCGACTGCTTATCGGCTGCGCGGTGCCTCTAGAAATGGGCATCGTGTCTGGCTATGCAGTGGTGTAAAGTTATCCTGTCATTTCGGCCATCTTCTGGCAGGTTCATGCCTATGCGCTGATTGATATGAGACATTTCACTGCCATTCTGTGTTGTCCTGCCATTCTGCTAGGACTTCCAGGAGGAGAGAAAATTACTCTCTTGTATATTTCGAAATTGCGGGTTTTTATGCTGGTAATAATATAATTTTGAAACAATTTTGTACTGTATATTAAGTTAAAACCACCGATAGTAGCTTCATAATCCCCAGGAATAGACTTTTTCGATCAAATAAAGCTATCTAGTAACACATTTTACATATTTTAATACACGCTTAGAATTAACACAATGAAATTTACTTCAAGCCCTGTTTTTCATTTCGCTCTATATGGATTTTGATTAATTCTTGGTAATTATGCTGCTACCAGCAGCGATTCCTAATGGATTATACTGATTCTGAAAGTAAGTTTCATCTAATTAACTAATCTTCAGCGATCACTGTTTTACCGATTAAGGTTATTGATTTATATTTATGGAGTTTGCGTAACACAATAAGTGAATTACTGCAGTAAAAAGGTGATAAATTTTTACCTCTTTATTAATAGGCGAAAGCGTAGACTATAAATACGTGTGCTTTTGCTATGATACTCTAACAAGGAAACGATATATTTGATACTCCCTACATGAATCTAAGCCATTGAATAAAACGTACCAAACATGCAATTGATATTCCGCACAAAATTATTTCTCACTATCTAAGTAACCAGTAAATATATAACAACGACCCTAGTTACCACTCTCTTTTGTTGTCGACGGTGCAACAGCATTATATCCCATATTTCCCAAGCCTGCAATTTTACACTCATTGACATAAAAATTGTTGCACGCAATATGGATTATCCATACGTGTCAATAGACAGATACGGACCCTTTAATCGTAATTTAATATTGGCCGCTACCATGGTTACTAGAGTGAGTGAGTGATGATATGTGAGCAGCTATTAACATCGATGTCGTGAGAGCCGAATGGCTATTAGATCTTCCACCAGGGAGCACTAACACCGCTATAAACCCTTGGATACTTGAACGCTCTTACGACGAATCTGTGTAAACTGTAAACAGTTTTCGTGTGGATTGAATGTCGGCGAGTAAATGTCATGCTTCGGCGACAGATTTGACACATGGATGAAAAACTTACAGGGCTTCAGAAACGTCAGGGTAGCCATTCAGTACGATTTCCCGCCACTTATACCAATGCGACCGAATTGTGCGAAGGTGAGAGCGACAGTAGGAACATATTCGCTAGGAAGGCTCTAAGTGGCCCAGGATGACCACCAGAAGAGTTGGGGGGGGGGGGGGAGTTTTGGCGTATGTTAACGTCAGGCTCTTGTGAGCTGATGAAGGTAAAGCCAGAGGGGCATGGTGCATCTCCGGAATGCAACGGCGGGGGAAAACGGGAGTTCCCCTAGAAAACCCACTGACCAGTAGCATCGTCCGCCACGATTCAAATTTGCGAGGATCCGGTAGCGACCCCGCCGGGATTCGAACCCGATTCGCCTTGTTGGGAGGCGAGCGCTGTGCTCAGTGCTCCATCGTTGCCCCTACCACCAAATAGAGAGGAACGTTTCAGTATACACTATCTCAAATAAGTAATAGTTTTTACAAATCTCCCTACAAATATAACATTAAGTTTCGGAAATGCATATGTTTTATTAAAAGGGAGCAGCATTGTGAGTTTCAAAACAAATTAATCAATTAGTCCAATTAATCAGAATACAAATGTTCGATCCGATTGGTATTGGCGAGACTAATTCAAGAATTGTTTTTATAGCTATAATAGTATTATATATAAAACACCAATTAAATTTAGGAATGTTAATTCTATTCTACACATTTTCTGGTTCTGTGTGCAACTATGCGTATATTTTTTACTCCGAATTTAATTTTACTTGCGCAGGATAATGCAGATGTATTAGAATAGAGTATGTTATAAAATTAACTCGGGAAATTTATCGGTCTCTAATTTCACCAAATCTAATGAATTAACTCACTAACACAAATATATAATTTTAGTTACTCGCTACTCGGATCGAGACTTGAACCAGGGCTTAGGCCTCGGATTAAGCTGCTGCGGCGACGTGGTGCTTCTAGTTCCGCCGCCAGCCGACAGATGGCATCGCCGGCGGGGAGGCCTCCCCACGGCTCGGCAGACCGGACGAAATTTGCCAATCAGAGCGCGGCGTTATTAAACCAGGACCGCATAATTGATTACTACATTGTTCGGACGCTGCCCTCGGTGTTTGGAGGAAAGGGGACGTTGCCACTACCCTCAATCCTCCTCCCCTCCCCCCCAACCCAACACGCTCACCACCCAAAACCCCCAACCCCCACCAATGTAGCGCTAAATGTCAACCCCTGTCCCGGCGCTGAGTTGACGGTTGAATGGCCGCGAGGGCACACACCTCATCAGCAGGGACCGTGGAAAATTCGTACTAGTTAATTTGAGCACAGGTTGTGCTTCAAACAAGGGCACGTTCCAGTTACTTCTTACGCAGCTGGATCACGGTTTGTTAGAGTGGAGTGGAGAGAATTGAGCGGCTCTTACATCGAGGTTTTGAGAGTGGATGAGGGCGAAGTGAGGTGAGTACAGTAAGGCCAAAAAGCAAGGGCAGGGGAAAACGGGAGATCCCCGGGAAAACCCGCCGACCAGCGGCATCGTCCGGGCACGACTCTCGAACCCGGCTCGCCTAGGGTTGGAGGCGAGTGTTCCAACTACCACACCACCGCGGCCCCCGGAGGGACTTCGAATCGAGAGAAAAACCCGGCAATGCAAACGAGAATCGAGAATGTGCGCCAGAGTAAATAACTATACAGAACACACCGACGAAATGGCGTTGCCGTTCCTTTGTTGTCGACGTACACTCTCTCTGATTTGCTACGCGAGGCTCTGGAAACGGACCTTGTGTCTTATTTGCTACTACATATAGTGTGAAAGTTTCTCTACTAGAGTGGCTGCCATATGGCATGTAGGTTATCGGGCGCTGTTTGACGAACGGAGCTCCAAAAAGCTGCCGACAATGAAGTCTTTATGCTGGCGTGTATGGCTGGGGTTCGTAATTCCAAGTTGTTCTTTCACCTCTGTAGTCTTACACACTCTGTGATCGTGTTATCTGCTCGAGGTTAGAATTAACTTTCATTACGATATCAAACTAATGGACTATTTTTTTGCTACAAGTAACAAGTAGAGTCATGCAAAATTCGCGTTGTTCTCTCGTAATATATTAAGGTCCGAGACCTGATATGCTCATGTGCGTAATTATATTGGTTGACAGTTTGTTAGGCAGACTCTGTGAAAGTTTCCGTTTTGTAGTGACCAATCACATGTCACGCATTCTCTTCACATAGAGGCCAACTACCAATGAACTCGTACTCTCAGCAATGCACAGAACAGTGAAGCTTATACTGAATTTGCTGTCTCTTCAAACTTTTTGAATCAAACCTTTGAAAAATCACTTCATGTATCACGTGTTTGAATGTTGCCCAATAAAAATCCCCCATCACAGGAGATTTGTATTTCTTTTAACATAAGATGACTTATTTCTGGTTAAACTAAACTTTCCTTTATATTTTATCTATACGTTACAATATGATATTTATGATTATTACGATTTAAAACGGAGAGAAAATATCTATAATAAATAAAGTGTAAGAAATAGTTCTCATGCGACATATTATTTAACTAAGTGTGCATGAATGCGATGAGTTGTCCTATTGGTGTAATTTTCGAAACTTGGTTAAGCTTAGTTTGTATGAAGTAGAGAAATAGCCATTAAGTAGGCTACAACTTGTAATGATGCAGTTTATAATAATTAAATCGGGATATCTGGTAAATTTTATTGTGTTTTACAAGGAATCGTAATAACTTGTCAGTATGTGAAGTTTTGGCCGTGTTAGAATGTTCATCTTACGTGAGTTTGCTTTTTCTAAAATAGCAGTTTAGGTTGAGTCAGCAATCGGAGATAGAAGTTTTTACCAATCTCGTAGACATTCTTTTCCCTTTGAGAATGTTCAAGAATCTCGATTAATTTTATCACGACACATTTCGGCATGACACGGGGAAGTGTTTGTGATAGGGGTCGCACAGATTTTCGCAGGGATTCTGTACCACGCCAAGCCCTTATGTTCTGTTTGTAACGTCTCGTCGTTAAATATGTTGGTATAAATTTCATTTCACCGAAATATACTCAATCCTATACTTCGTTATTTTAAAACAGTTATATAGAATTACGCATTTCCGACCATAGATATTTCACGTAATACAGTATACTGTCTGACACTGGCCAAGGCGGACCTCTTCTGCTGCCATCTCCCTTCTCCCCCACCTCAAATCCCATGACGACTTCCCAAGTGATCCAAAACCCCAATGCCCCGCTCCCGACAACACCATCCTCCCACTCACCTACCTCAATACCATGTTCAACCCCTAAAAAATTTACAACTATACCACTACTACACAATACATATATACAACTGCATATACACCTACCCACCCCATCGCCCGCCAGACGTCCATTGATGCTGCCGCTCTCCAAAAATAAATAAATACCCATGATCCTCATGACACTCTTGCACATACATACCAAATATTACAACCACACAAATTTAAAAATGTAATATTTTTTATCAATCAATCAAATTAATTTCATCTGATTAATTTAATCGAATTAAAATTATTATATCCTTAATCAGACAATTTGATCGGATTAATCAAACGGATAATCCAATCAATCAAATCGATAATCTAATGAATAAAAACTGAGTTAGAACGCCCCCGGTCTAGAGTGCGTGACGATTTGAGCCCTGAGAGTCTTCCGGCAGCTAACAGTCGACAACCAGCCCTCGAAGAAGACACATCGAGCTTGGCAAGTATCGTTCACACCTGCCAAGTACCCGCGACCTCTACGTGTTTATTTATTTTTTCTTTAACTTTAATATATTTCCGGCTAACAACCTTTATCCTGATGAATTATTTACGCCTTTGTAGGAGGTCGCTAGGGTGCCTGGAGGGAACTGAAGTCCCTTCTGCCTTCTTAATTTTCTCTCGCGATGCGTGTTTTGAGTGACGTGAATAATACACGAACTACTGTGGCGCTGTTCTTTGCTTGCCTGTCTCGTTAGGAAGACTGTTCGTGACTCTGCCTTAATAGAAGTTTATTAACTGTTTATTTTGAACCTGAAATAAAAATACGAGAAGGAAATAATACTAGAATTAGATTCTTTATTTTATTTCTAATATGGCGCTTTTATTTAAGGTGATTATATATAAAAATAAATAAATAATATATAAGCAGTTTTCCACAGCGTGTGTGTTATTTTATGTAACATATTCAGTATATATTATATATGGCAATAACGCCAGTAGGCAAACGCCACATGCCTTCGCTGTCGACGAGAAGTTAAGCCCTACCTACCTCCGTACCTACTTAGCAATTAGCGTCTGTGAACCTACCTGCTATGTGGAACTGAGATTACTTTGCAGGTTTTTTGTTAGTTTGACCGACGTTTGACAAATTCATCTTCAACGTTGGTTGATAAATGACATCGAGTCACTTTGATCTATCTCGCGCTAAATGCATTTTAACACAAGCGCTTCAGATGCACTTCTCGAAAGTAAACTGATTTGTGGCAGTACCTAAAAAGAGTTGATATAAATTATACATTAATTTCTCAAATATTCAAGACTGGCCTGGTTTCCAGTGAAGAATTGGCCGGCCATTGAAACCACGAACTGTTTCCCTTCTGAAGCATCTAGAGCAGAAGATTCACTGAGAGAAGAGACAACATTATATTTGTTTGTATAGGGACAAAAATATGTTAAGTAGCCCCAACTAAATATTTTGTAGAGTACACAAAACTTAAAAAGCAACAAAATTAATTTTGCTTATCAAACAATTTACACGTTTGAGTAAATATAATCTGTGTATTGGGTCAAATAAAAATTAGACAGTCAACAAAATATTTAGTTGAATCAATTGTGTGTATTTGTTTGGTCTCTCATTTGATTGCCTTCTTTCTAAAATACATCTCGTATGTTTGTTGGTATTTTTGGCGACGGTTAGGATAGTAAATGTGTAATCTTAGTGTGTAATAATAGTGTAATAGTGTAATAGTAATAATAGTGCATCTAATGATGCTATATAATTATATAAACATTATAATAACATAAGGTTAACAGGCAACTAAAAAGGAAAGCTGTAAAACTTTATATTTATATGCACACGTTGTTCAGAATTTGCAATTTATATATTGAAAGTCATTAGAATGAGTCTACCAGTTACTTAAACTGAGATCAGTACGGCGTAGCCACTCGGGTGCAGATGATCTAGGTTCAAATCTCGGTCGATCTTCCGATTCTCTTTTAATAGTAACCGAAGCTGTTTAATGCACGTGGAGCCTAACAAATCTTTAGTTACGCCAACAAAATCTTTATTTGTGGCAACAAGAAAACAATTTTGTTTTAAAAACAAAATATTTTACTATCTCTGTAGAATCAATAAATTTGGTTGCCCCAAACAAACACTTTGTTCGATTCAGCAAAACCATTTTCTCAGTGCTGTTGTACTGACCTCGCGCCATGTAATAATAATGGAGAAGCTGTGGTAAAATGTGAGGTTGTGGATGGACAATGACACATTATACAGGGCCAGTCCTTTAAAAGAGGCCCCCGTGGTACTTGTGTGTAACGGAGCGGGAGAAATGAGGAAATACAATCCAGCGCGACAACAAAATACATAGAGTAGGTGCTGGAACTGGCCGCCAGTGACCTCGACGCAGGTGTGCAGACGACAGCAAAAGTTGTGAAAGGCACAGGCGAGGACATGTTGAGGGATGGCATCGACAGCTGTGATACTCCGTATATGCTAATGCGCCAGTCCTATGGTTATTATTCCGAACTGGCGAGCTGAGCTCGGCGTACAGCTGGTCGTGCGCGGGATTCATTTGTCAAGGGCTCCGGGAAAGTCGAGGAAGGCCCCCTCACCCCCCAACCCGCAGCCCTTAAAGAACGCTAATAGGAGGGAACTAGCCTGGATCGCTGCCCAGCGCACTGAGTTATCCCTCGCTGGCGGGAGAAGGGCCAGTTATGATGTTGCGCGCCTTCAAATGGACGCTAAATGCCCATTATTCACAGCCACCCCGCCAATTCACCCCGCCAGTTCACCCCGCCAACTCTTCCGGAGAGCTTTCTGAAACTTTTCGCTCTATTCGAAGGGTTTCCTCTTCGTACCTACTCATTCGCAGAAATTTACCGCGGACCTTGCCATCTCAATTATAATTGTAGTCCATTCGGGATATTTTCACATTTTTCAAATCGAACCTTTGAAAAATCACCCCACGTTTAACGTGTAGGGTTGTTTCATAAATATTTCGTGCATCGTGAGTGATTTATACATCTCTTTACATAAAATTGTATTATTTTCGGTTAAATGAATCATTTACTTATATTGATAGTATAAACTGTAGTACTTAAATTATAAATAACTAGCGACCCGCTTCGGCCTCTCTCAGGTTAAATTTACAAATATGGCATTGTTTAGGTTTACAGCATGTATATATGTACACTAAGTGCTCGAGGCAACTAACATAAGATTAATTCTGGGTTGTTCAAAAAGTCTTCGTAAGTGAACCCCTATTTTTAAAAAGACAAAAATTGTTGCTATGGGTCATCCTTAAAACATACACATATACTGTCGTGGACTTCATTGTAGACCTTTTTGAGGTCTACAATTTTGGAGTTGGTACATTAATTAAGTGCATGTCTTATGGTATAGTCAGCGTAAGCCATGTAAGGCTCCCGAAAAGCGGCTCTTTACGAATTGATTGGAAAACGTCGACATTTCAGTAGTATCCTTACACTAAATATCGATGTATTATATACGTAAACCTTCCTCAAGAAATTCTCTGCATTACGAAGAAGGCCGCATTAAATCCATCAAGTAGTTTAGAAACCTTATCCCACTACACAGACACACGCGGGCGGGCGACTTAGTTTTATACTATGTATAGAAATGGTTAAAACGGGGGAGATATATATGTGTGTGGGTAATGTCTAATACGAAATAGTTCACATGCAAAACAACATTAAACTGAGTACGCATGGATGCAGTACGTTGTCCCTCTTGTGCAATTTTATAGACTGGGTTAAGCTTTGTTTGGATAAGGTGGAGGAATATCCTGAAAATAGAACTTAAGCAGGGTTTCAGAAAAGTTGGAAGTAACCAAGAATTCACTATAAGTATCTGTTTACTATAAATAATAATCCTTATAATACCAGATAATTTTGCCATTTTAAACAATACAGTAAAATAAGTTTCAACTGCCTAATGTACTAAAACAAAAGAAACTTTACTTTTAACGGAAATATCTTCAATAGCGCTATATTTCTAACCACTCGCAGTTTATACTTCACAATCAATAAAGATACATAAGTACAAGGGGTTCGGACTAACACGAACACTGCTTGTCGTACAGGCATGGCACCAGCATAGGGAAGTTCATTACATATGTATACCATACAGCAATTTTCCTTGTACTCAGCTAGTTTCGTGACAAAAATTGAAGAACCAAAAATATCGCGTTCTATTTTGAGGAAACGTTTGTATTTATAAAACAGTCATGGACGTCATTTACGTTTGAAGCTAGAAGCAATTTCATTGACAAGTTGAGGAAAACTTCATCAACAACAAACTAGTTACGGAATGATAGAGTCTTGGGCTACCTGTTCGAAGGTAAGATTACTGTGACAGTAGCCTATGGATAACTAATATCTGAAATTAAATTATGCAGATGAATGTGGAATCTAGCATACAGCAGTTTTTTGGACGTCCTTTATTTTTAGTCACTAAGATCACTATCTGTATCGACTATTGACAGCGTGTGTTGGGCTCTGCCCTACTGGTGGCAATGTCTATTGACCTAATTAATTGAATAAATATTAAATGGCGTCTACCATTTGGGATTGACTTCAGTGAAAGCTGTTCTTACAATGTACAATTTATTTAAAATACAATATTCCGGAGCATCATGGTCTATATATTGAACGGTGGCTAAAGTGATTAAATCTAAGAACAGATGACAGGCCTACCAGGATATAAGACTGATTAGGAACGCAGCAGGAATAAATAAATAAATAATTTTGAAGTGTCTATATCTCTGATTACTAGGTCAGAACTAAATACCAACGTGAAATCGTAAGAATTATAAAATTATAAATCATTCTAAATATAATAAACCTACTGTTACTACTAATAAACAACATTTTTGCGCTCTAACTCTTTAAATAGCAGTAATTTTCGACATGAAGTACCGGCATTTTATCGTATGTTACTGTAGGTTGTAAGACGCTTCGAATATTTTAGCAAAATAGCACTACACTCTACGTTTGTTTTGGAACGATTCTTCATTTAATTAAAGTTATTTGGAAAATTATATTTACTCCTCCCATAAAAAACGTTAATAATGTGACGACTGAAATAGCAATATATTAATTTAACACGCTTTTATTACGTCGTCTGTTAACAAGCTGTAAATTATGTCGTGGAAGATTGATTTTTGTCGTTCTCCCACATTGGCATGTGTGCATCACACATTCATAATAATTTTCTGTGTTGTGTACGCAGTTAAAATTGGTTGCCTTTGAAGTACGTTTCACTTTTTACACGGCCCTCGTGGAATTCGTTCACTGCGCGTTTTATTTACTCAGAGTTTGGACAACAATCTGTGTTCTAGCCTAAAGACAGAAAATTAATAATAGTGTTATGAGGGTAAACCTTTCGACACAATATTTCGCAAACACGTCAAATCTGCGTTAATTTTGACCGATCGTCAATTAAAGTAATACTTTGTGCCCAAACATGTGCTATGGCTGCACTGTAGCGAAAGCATGTTAAAATCAAACACTACGAATTATAGGCTGTTCACAGAAAAGTGAACACTTTTCAGGCCCTAGTTACTTTTTTCATTGAACCCATGTTTTATCCCCTAGACACCTTTTAAAATTAATATTGCCGTGAAATTAATAAACACGGTGTATTAATTCTACTGCATTCGGAAGTTTATGTCTAAAGCAAAATAAATTATATTTACTGACTATTATTCCAAATGAGAGAGCTATCAAAGTACTCACTTTACCATGAATAGCATATAGCGAAGATACCTCAACTTAGCTGCATGCATTTTTATGTTAAGTATAGATTTACACTGTCACTTTGATATTACAAAGCCATATTCAATCAAGAAGCTCAAATTAATTTGAAAAGTTCAAATACGCTTCCAAACACATTGAATACATTTGCCTTCTTAGCCCTGTCACCTTACAAATTGAAAATTTATATTTAACAAGTTTTCAGTGACTTATTTAACACCAATCGTACCTTAACCCTTTCTGTCACAGTGTACGGTATATATATATACATATGGGACGATGTACATAAAGAGGATCTGACGGTCTACACTGTACACGTATAAGAAAAGGATGTTCATTGAGAAAAGTTCCTCACATGTGAAATGTACCATTCGAAGTTGAGAACATATTCCGTAATTTAATGGAACACAAATGCAGTATTATTGGTCCGAACATGTGACTGCTGTTCTAAAGATAGTATTAGGGTACTATTCCAAACAAAAAAAAATGTTTTCGTTGGAACGCCTAAAATGACATATTCATCTGTATTCAAAACAATGTAATGGAAATGTTTGGACAGTTCTTAACCACCGGGTATAGAGAGCCGATGAGGATGAAGCGAGGCGAGGGCGGAGTAACATCGGAATGCAAGGGCGCGGAGAAACGAGAGATCCCCGAAAGCCCGCATGCGAGAAATCGGGCCAGTCCCGGCCGGGATCCGAACCCAGTTCTCTTGGTGGGAGACAGGTGGTCCGGCCGATACACCACCGCCGCGGGCCCCCATTCGAAAGAAGGGATACGCTCTGGACACAAGAACAACTCCACATTCTTAATAAAAAAAAAAGCAAGGCAACACAAGACCTTAAACATCGGCCCATTAAAGAAACGTGATAGAACACTACAGAATCCTGAAACATGTTGAGCAAGAGAAACGAACCAGTAAACCTGGCGAGTTTTATGTGGCGAGGTCAAATTAATACGGACCTGTAAAATTCGCGTTATAAATTGGCATCTGGCTAAACTCCACAGTGATGTATATAATCCAACCAGCGTTGGTTCTCCATTTACTGTTGCATTTTTTTTTTTTAGTGGACTGCACGTGATTGGACTACACAATTTTGAAGTGTTCATTTACTGGCGCAGAGTAACCCAGGGCGTGTCAAATATACAATAGTAAACGTACGTATGTTTGAATTTCCACGTGTTGCCCTACATAATTACGCGAATTTCGCAGGTCTCTACAAATTAAGTAAAGGAGACTGTGGATTCTAAAACTGTACGAATCAATTATCTTTTCATAACCGCGACAGTTGCATCTCTCAACTAATTCGCATGTAACCAAGTTTTCTCCCTTTTTGTAACCCGGCGTGGAAAGAGTTAGATTTGGAGTATATTTTAAGGATAAGGATAGTCCAATAATTCCATGGTATGACATTCAAACTATTAAATTTTGATAGCAAAATTCATTTTCAGGTACATGATTAGTTCAGTTTAAATAAAACACTCTTCTTCCCCACTGCGACGTTTAAAACACCACCCAAGTACCAAGTACAAAAAAATCGTATCTGTAAAATAGTTACACTGGTCGGAAATGTTCGAGAACTATTCAAGAATACGCTAACTGCTTTAAAAAACGCTTCCACAGTCCAAAAAACGAAAAGTAAACCTATAGTAAGATATCAAAAATGCATATGTTACTATAGGTTGCTCACGTTTAAATGAGCAGTTTTGTAAGCCCTGCTTAAGATCTACTTGTAAGCACATTGTGTATCCTTACGCCACGTGTAAAATCAACATTTCTGAGGACCTGTTCACATTATTTGAGAGGTTCAGAGCAGAAGTGGCATAAACCCAAAATTTACATTTTCTGGATTATTGCATTTCTGTATACAACACGCAGTTTCTTTTTTCAGAGGTATAGTTAGTAAGTCCATGGAGTTTCTCATTTTCTCACAGTTTGCAGCACTGCCCTACAGCTTTTAAAAATACCCTCCTTTTATCAGTGCAGTAGTAACGCAAGTCCATGCATGTTTCGTACTGTTTTTAATTATGGATTCTAACAGTGAAAACAGTGTTATTGAGATTTCTGAAAATTCAGAACGTAAATCATGCAAACAAGATATCTCATCAGAACATGAAAAACGTGTAGTTAAAATGAAAATACATATAAATAACTATACTTGTTGACATTACATATGGCGAAATATGTTAAATTAGGAAATATATATGAAACTAGCATAGTTTTGATTTTCTAATACATTGTATGTTAAAATAGTTATGTATAAAAACAGGTCTGGGATTTATCATTTCACTGCATAAAAACGCGCAAATAGAAGAATACGGTTGCATCCATGTTTCAGATGAATCCGCTAGTAATGAACAACGCGGTCTAAAAGAAGTAGGAATGAATATGTAGGGAATAGAAATATTAGCAAGACATGACGAAACTCTGGCAAGCCTTACACAAGTGAATAAAGGAAGTGAAGTGCCTGATAAAATATTCAATAATATAGACTGCCAATGCAGAATAAAGATCTCGTCTAAAATTTGTTTTGTGCAGAGAGAAAGAAGCACATGAAAAGGGCCATGAAAGCGTTATTTTGTACTCATATTTCTGTGGAATATAAAATCGCAATATAAAAATGTCTCTAATTCTCCTGAAGTACTTTGAAAACTCAACGAGACTAAAGCCAATGATCATTAATTTCCTGAATCCGGTCATTCGTACATTCCTAATGATCCTGATTTCGGGTTTGTTAAAAATAAAGCACACATGCAAGAAAATCTCTTCGTTTGACGATTAGGTGGATATAGTGATACTGCGAGACATAAAAGCCATTCCATGTGAATCTGATGCAACATGAATATGCTTTGTTTACTCTGTAACGGTTTTCATACCATCACAACTCCGCTAGCAACCTCCGCTTGCATGCCTTTTGCACTGTTCTGGAAGAGGATGGAAAAAAAAAAAAAAAAAAAGTGATTTGATAGTTACTATCATTGCTGGATAGAATGTGTGGGTGTAAACACAAATGTCATAACAACCACTTTGTGTTTTGCCCTTTTGAATTTTTGGCCACACCTCTTTTTTTTCATTCAGACTTTCCAATTTACATTAAATAATTAATTTTTCAATTAAGTTTCAAGACGAGTATTCACAATATTTTTAATTTAATATTCCATAAAATATAACTATTTGAAACGTTCAGTCATTCTCCGAAAAATATTTCTACCAAACACACCCATAAAAAACCACAAACAATAAACAGATATTTTAATGAATGTCACCTAGGCCTTTTGTCTCCAAAACAAGGGACTCCCGATCACAATCAAAAATCAATTCTCATTTTTCTTACGCAGTCACCATTTCACACCAAAACATCAGACCCAAAGGGAATTGTCCTCACCAGCACACCCATAGGGTGTAAGTAGTGCTCATTTACAAACACAGGTATGTATGTGAACCGAGGGTATTGCACTCAACAATACACCAAGGTGCAAGTAATACACATGCACATGTACACACATACACAACCACACAACCTCGAAGAGCCGAAGGGGCTGCGGTGGCTCAGCGATTAGCACGCTCGCCTCCCACCAAGGCGAACCGGGTTCAATCCTAGGATTTTCGCAAGTGGGAATCGTTCTGGACGATGCCGCTGGCCCGCGGGCCTTCTCGGGGATGTACCATTTCCCCCACCCCTTCATTATGATACCGCTCCATATTCACTTCAATCACCCTCGCCGACTCTAAAGACTTCGTTGTTAACAGCCGCCCAAATCTCTTCACTCGCCCAGTGCAGTCATATATACTCACAAGGAGTGTAGGTAATGCTCTATCTCTCTCGCTCACACAAACACCTATATGCATGAGACGAGAGTATTGCCCTCACAAATCCACCCATAGGGTGCAGTTAGTGTTCATGCATATTGACACCAATTCGCAGTCATGCAAACAAACTCATTCATACTCATAAATTATTCCAGTGTTCCAGGGCCCCACATACCTAAGTCCCGAATCCGTTCTTCTAAACAAAAAGTCCAGCATTCACAGTTCAGAGGCTATGTTCCACTCTGAGCGTCCAATGACTTAGTCCTGCATATTCAAACCTCCCAGGCACTCGGCGACGATCTCCTCGATCCAATTTTTCTTCTAACCTACCTTTAAACCCAGAAGAGAGTCAGTGGTACAGGGTGGGGGTAGGACGTCAATGCGACTGAATACAAGGGCACATGCTCGCGGCTTTACTGGGATTGGGCAAATTTGACCGCGATTGGGGCCAAGTTTACCTCCCATGCTAACTTAAATTAAACTACTAGGGAGGGAGAAAAACTTGCCTAAGCACCGCAAAATCCCCTCGACAGAAAAGAATTGCACGATTGCATGCAATTTATGAAGTAGAAAGAGATTTCTACTATAATATAGGATAGAAAAGGATAATCTTTATTGAAAGGGGGTTTGAAATACTAGAAGAGAAATAATGTTGAGTGGGGTATATTTGGTCTGCTGTTCACGCTGGGTTTAGTTAGTAATCAGAGAGGTGTGTGGTACCAGCTACCTTGGTGGAGGGGAAGATGCACTATTGGACATTCCCCTCCCATACTACCAGTCGACACCAGAAACAAAAAGTGGAAGAGAAAAGGAGGAAGTGGTGGAGACTCCCTAGGTGGACAGCCTGTCTCAGGCGTAGGTGCTTAGCGGTGCACCAGAGAGCGCAGTAGCATCGCCAATAAGCGCGACTGCCATGTATAGCGCGAGAACTTGAGGCTTGTTCACCTTGAAGTGTCTTATTCAGCTTCTAGGTGGTGTATCTCTTAAAGGCTTGAGGGGAAGTCCCAGTGTCTTGAGGTGTTATGCAATGTGACATCACAGCAGTCTAACACCGAGCCATATGGCCATTCCGGCGTACATTTTGGCTTCTCCCCGATCACCCAGAGTGCGCCCCTAACATACTGGACCAATCAATAGTAATTTAAACTTTTACATAATTCGCGCTGCAACCAAACGAACAGTGATACGCTCTGCAGGCAAAAGTGTGAGTGAGTGAAGAGATTTGGATGCCTCTTAAGATCGAGATTTTGAGCTCCGATGAGGGTGATTGCGGTGAGTATGGGGGAAACGGGAGATCCCCGTGAAGACCCGCCTACAACGGCATCGTCCGGTACGATTCCCACATGCAAAAGTCCGGTGACCCGGGTGGGGATTGAGCATGGATCGCCTTGGTGGAAGGCGAGCAAGCTAACCGCTCACCCACCATGGCCCCGCGGACAAAAGCGAGGACATGAGTCGAGCTCTCGCACCCGAAGGAGAGGACACTAAGGCAAAGCTGGAAAGGCCACACAGATATTGCCATCACATTTACATAACAACACATGTGGTGAAGCGACACTCCGTCCCAGCTCAGTCACTTGAACGTTATATGACGCAACGGAAGAGCAGTATTGATGGCTGTGAAATGGATGAAAATTACGTGTTTTCGTCTTAAGCGGCGTGAAAAAAAAGGGGGGCACAATATACCATTAAATTCAAAGAAATACGCAACTCTGACATAGATTGTTGTTCGGTAAATCTTACGAAAGGTCAGGGTCGCACATCGTGGTCTCCTGGAGTCGTTTGGCAAGAGAAACTGTATGCAACAAGAAGGTCAATGACGCAACAGAAAATAAGGAATATTTATCAGAGTCAATATGCTTACTTCAAACGCTTGCCTGTGATTGTAAACACCAGATCAGGGCAAAGCCAACAGCAAAGTAACAATACTGTTGACAACGAAATAATTAACTACTCTACAACATTTAATTGGTTAATCACGCTTAAATTTATTGCAACGTTTTAGTTTGTGTTTGGTTTCAAGATTAGAAGACGTCTCATTTTTCAGTGCAGAACTACTGTCTCCATTTAATTGCAATGTTTCCTATGTAACGAATATTAATGCAACATTTAATTATATATTTTCTACATTAAAAAGTATTTGTTATTGGGTAAGTGACTATCTCATAAATAACACTCAGCAGTTTGTACTCATTTTTTTATACTTCATTTTCATACATCCCTTTGTTCATAGCGATCATATTTCTGGACTTTCACCACTTCTACTCTGCACCCCTCATTTATGTGCCAGTAAAGGGAAACTGTAGAATTGTTATAGAAGTAAATATAAAAAAAATTCTGTTCTGTAAACTTATGAACATTTTAAAAACCACCAAGAAGAACAAATCATTCCAGCATTGACAAATGTTTACCAAATACACTTTTAATTCAACGCTGGGACAGGGAGCTGCTTTTCCTCCACCGTTACCGACTTCACTGGGCACATGCCACTACGCGTGACCGTTAAAAATACACGCAGGTAGGTACACTGATACTTTTCAAAGGTTGATTTCAAAAGTGCTCACTTTACTGTGAGCACCCGGAAACTATTTTAATTTGTACATTTTCCCCTGCTTTCGTGTTCATTGTGACATTTTCTTAGTTGTAACCTTCGCTCACCCAACGCTATGAAGAATGCAGTATAGGCCTAAGGGTAGGTTTTTCCCTTAGTCATGGACGTTACTTTTAAATGTATCACCTCCGGGAGGAAAAAGAATTGGAAGGTCATTTAAAGTTCTTGTGAATACGAAGACATGGCTAAGTAAAATGCTTAATTATCGAATTAAAATACGACGACATACAGCTTGAATGTTGACACTGGGTTGAATTAGAGGTCTCGTTTCGTTGGAGACATCCGTGTGCAGCTCACAAGTTGTTCAGAATGATGAGAGTCAGAGACGCACGGCAATAGAAAAAAAATTCTTTAGTAATATGACAAGATATAGACGGAAAACTGTTGTTAGAGGAATTTTTATTTTGGATACACGTTTATCTGATTACAGCCAGAGCACTGGATAGAGAAGTAGACATAAGCGAAATAGCATGGCGGTCCTTTTGATGTAATCTCACTTGGACCTTCGTTGGCTGTGTGAGATTCTGGAAAAAAAAAAAAAAAAAAAAAAAAAGCCTTGCGTCGGATATGGCTAGGGAAATTTATAAGTTATTTTATTTCTATTGGTTACGTTTCCACCTGGTTAAATTATTCCCCGGCAATTGGCGAATGACGTTAGTAGTAGGGCATCGGTGTGAAAACGACTTATAAGCACGTACAAACTCCAGTTACCAGACACCAAGGGGTGCAGAAATACTATGTTCTGACAATGCTATCTAACACCATTCAGGTGCGAAAACGTCCAGGAAGCATGCACAGACTCCAGTTACCGTGCAGATACAGACTTGTTCTTGACATTTACACAGTCAGCTGGCCCTCGGATAAAATGAAGGGGGTAATGGCATGGTGAGTTTAAATCAGTACCATTCGATATGGTTGTTAAGTAAGACTGAAAGGAGAGGAGGTGAAGAGTGGTCTGGCGTTGACTAGAGTATGATGGTTAGGTTAAGTGAATGTCGAGAGAATAAAAAAATATTTTCAGAGTTCTTATAAGATGAGTGGCTTAGGTTAGGCGAGGTTATGGTAGGTGACGATACGTTAGGTAAGGTTAAATTATTTTAGAGTAGGTGAAGTGGATACTGAACTGTTTATGGGATGGTGCGTTGGAAAAAAAAATACAAGCATTACATAGGAGTAGGAAATGTTTTTTTTTTTTTTAAGTTTAACATAGAAGTCCCTACATATAAATACTTTAATATGCGATATTAAAAATAATATTATATGTAAATAATAATCGAAAAGTGCGAATAATCAACATTCTTAATATAAGATATTTGACATATATTTATTAAATCAGTTTTTATATATGCTATTAAAAAATCCAATATGGCACTTGTCATAGTCACGTAATCATATATTCTGATTACATATTCTTATATGCCTGAAAAAATACGCATCTGTAGACTCACTCGATACACTTTAAAGTTTAATAAAAAATACTTAAAATAAAAAATACTTAAAAAGAATGTAAGTTAAATCTTAAATAATATGCATGTAAGTTAAACCAAAGTAATAAATATTATAATAAGAAATAAATACTTAAATAAAAATAAGATAATTGAAAACGATATAAGAAATAAATATTATGTAATAAAAATAAAACCTTAAATAATTATTGATATGTAAACAAAAAAACATTAAATATTATATAGGGATTAAAAATGCAATGCCTTAAATGAGAGGCAAGATATTATTTACTCGTCTCACATTATTTACTAGTTATACAACTTATAAAATCTTATTCCAGCATGTCGCGATAGCTGAGTGGTCTAAGGCGTAAGTCTGGCGACCCAAGGTCCAGCAGTTCGATCCTGCACTATTGCAGGTGGTATTTGGAGTTCTAAAAACAGCCAATTCCAAAACCAATATGGCAGTCGAGACCAGTGCACCTAGTGTTCAATTCCAGTACCAATATGGTGGCCGATCGACTAATCAGCGAGAGCGGCACCAGTGCTCCTAGTGGCTAAAGCCAGAACCAATATGGTGGTCGATGAAAGGTGAGTAGTAGTCAGTGTCGCGAATGCGACAAAAGCACTCTTAGTGGCCAAAGCTTGAAATAATGTGGAAAACAAATGACAAACACTAAAAACCGAGATGGCGGGTCGAACGGAGGTGAGAGACAAATGTAAACAAAGATGGGGGCCTCCAGTAACAGCTTATACGAAGGGGAGAGAAAGGAAAGAATGAGAGAGAAGGAAAAGAAGTCAAGGAAAGGAACGAAGAAAGAAAACGATGAAAGAATGCAAAAGAGAAAAAGTGGTAGCACTCGGAGAAAAACATTGGAATACAAGATCACGAAAAAATTACATACTGTCGAACAGAAGTGAGTAGTAACAAAATAGTGGCATACGAACGAATGTAAGCAACAAGATGGCGTGGCTCCGGACCCTGCATCAGGAGGAACTGACGTTCTGCCACAGAATGTGTTTTTTTTTAGAATAAGTTATTGCCTCTGCCTGCATATATTTTAACGGGCGCACTGAGTGGCATGCGCCACTGAGTGGTAGTTCCATATCTTAACGTCAAATAAAAAGTGTTAGGTAACCATTTGTGAAACCTTAAATTATTTCTTTCTCTTTAAATTTTTTTTATTTCAATACATCGAAGTATAAAAATGACCAGATTCGTAGAACATTTACTATTCTAATAATTTCACGGTTTCACCTGACCGACGCATGAGTAAAGTGATGAGGCCTATGGCAATGTTAATTGTACATATGGCGGAAGAATACACAAGGTGGATACAAGTAGATCTTAAGCAGGGCTTTTAAATGTGATCATTTTATGGTGAACATCCTGTAAGTACAATATAGAGTTTAAGAACACAGTGAAAATTCATTGAATTACACGTAGAACCTAAACTTTTGCCACAACAGTCAATTCAATTTTTTATCTACCTCTAAGGCATATACATACATTTCCTCGAATTTCATTGGGTTAAGTATGCAGTTTAGATGTAATGATTTTTGCAATATTGTAATGTAACATCAGATTATATATATATATATGTCACACTGGAACAATAATGAAAATTCCTCAAAAATCCTTTAGTGTTTATTTGCACGTTTTACCTGTTCATAAAATCCGTGAGAAAAAAAAAAGACTATTTTTCATAGTTATTCGAAAATATTTTACTAGACTTTTTCAGTGAGCTATTGAAGCCGGCTCTACCTCTATCTAAAAGATGGAAAAGAATTGAAACAACTGTTGCGGCAAAATTTAAGGTTCAACATACATGTATACGCAAGTAAAATGGCGTGGAGGGATATAGGCATACCTATTATCTGAAAGGTCATGCGGAACTCCGGAAGTGGGCCTTTTAGCTGACTGGCTACTGTGCGTTGCGAAAGCTTTCCAATCGACTGAGCTGCCGCCTGGCAATAAAGTTACCAAAGCTCCAGTTCTACGACATTTTTCTGCTTTTATGTAAAGACATTTACCACGTAACTATCTTCACGAGGCGAGATGGTATTCTGTAACTGAAAATGTCATCCTGGCGGTCTTTCGAATGCCTCGTAACTGTATATTTAAAAAAGACAAGCCAAGAAGGTACCTTCATCAACGAAAGTGGAAATAAAATGGCCGACATATTGACGTTAACTCAAGGAAACACGTTCGAGAGATAAAATACGCTTTAAAGTGCTCCGAAGAGGAGCGATATTATATTTTGTCGCAAATGTAGAGTGCATGGTCCTTATTTAATAAATATATTTTAGTGTTTGCTATTGATACCTTTTAAGGTAAACATTACGTTGATGAGGGAGTCGGCAAAGGTTTAGGACTGCTATCTAGTGTGCTTAAAATGAACTAGGACCATCTGAATACTTGTACTATAGAGAGAAGTATATTATTAAAAAATATTTTTTTTTGTAATTATTCATAACACATTAAAATTATAATTGAAAGTTGAGTATATTAAAGTAATGTGTGACACAAGACAATTAAAAAATTATCTATTAGCAGAAAAAATGTATACAGGAAGCAGAATTTTGATTTCAGAACAGAGCTCTCAGCGTTGTCAAACCCATGCGGCACCACAAAGAGGGCCGTAAAAAATGACAAACAAATGTCATTTAAAATGTCGTTTATCAAAAGATGCTCGCAGTATCTTTAAAAAAGCATAAATTACAAAATTAGGCCCCGGAGGCTGACTGGCGAATGGAGTTGCAACATGGTGGCAAAGTGACGCCCTTCTTCTGGCGTGTGGGGCATCAATTCGCGTTGAAGCGGCAGCTTCTCGCAGTGGCGCGAGATGAAGTATTGCAAGGTAAGCTGGTGCTTGCTCACTAATGTACATTCTCCGTGGACGCAGCAGGAACCAGTATCCGCCGTGCAGCCAAGGGAAACTGAATGCATTCCGACCACTCACAAGCGAGCATCAAGGGATCCATTACTTGCGTTCTATGGCGTCAGCTGCCGAGCTACGTTTTACTGGCGGAAGTGTTAACTAGCAAGCAACAGGGTACAGCGCAGAGCTAACGCCAGCTTATATTGCAACAGTTCACCACATGCCACTGGTTCTGAGGTTCCACCATGCTACCAATATTGTTAGACCATTTCCTTCGGCCTTACGGCTACTGTCTGCGATACGTTCTGCAATGCCAATTCCGTATACTTGTCTGTCAGTACTGTATCTCTACGCGGAACACTTCCGACAACGCCACGGCAGCGCGGGGTTGACGGCGCGATAGTTGGTCGCAGAGGACCGCAGCGTCAGGACGCATTGTTAGCCGGTCTAACGGGACAATGAAGACACACTATGTGTGCGGCCCGCGGTTGGTGAATGTTACAACAATAGCGACCGGGCGCCTAACCTGTGGCCAGGCGATTCTCGGAAGGATACTGTAAACACACACGGGAGACATGTGAATACTCTGTCGGCAATTGAACATACACGTAATAAAGAACTCTTTGTTATAACCATAAAAGCGTTGTAGGTAGAATATAGAAAACAAATAAACAAATTCATTTGAAGACAGGCGTAGATACAGAATGGGCCTGAATTCGACCGATAATCTTCGTGAAGTCATTCTTTATGTAAAATCAAATGGCAAATATATAGGACGCTTTGTACCTAAACTAAATATTTAAAAGGCGAAATAAGTGCTCTAAAATTGAGATTTCGGAATATATTTTTGCGAAATATCGGAAGCCAGATGAGATGGAAGTACAATTCGCGGAACGTTGCTTTATACGTTTGATGCTGTTTTATTGAGCAGTATGCCCTAGGAAACAAAAATGGCCCCCTTGTTGCAACTGCTTAGGACACGCCGTTTTCGTTTGAAACGCACAGTGGCCATACATGCGTGTATGGCCACTGCACAGCCGATGGTGGCGGACAATGCTAACACCTACTGTAAACAACTCTTAAAAATTTTCTTGTACTTTCACAAGAAAAATCCTTGGAAATCCAGTTGCCATGAAAATTCTTTGTAAAACCAGAAATAGTTGTCTTTTAAATTCTGCAAAATATTTATTTGCAATATTACAAATCATAACCTTGTATTACAATTTATATTTTTGAAAAGTCTACATAAAAAAATTGTTTACCCTTCTAGAAAACAAATGTGATAAGTAAATACAAGAGAATAACTAAAATTAATATCTCAGAATATAATTTATGAAAAAAAAAAAAAAAAAAAAAAACACTAGTACTTTGCCAGCACAGGGCCTTATTAGCAGGTACCTTAAACCACAAGACCAACTTGGTATACGAACGTTAAGCACAATGTTTTTTTATATTAGTGAAGTTACTTAGTTAAGAAGAATATGTACATTTATTTCATTTAAAGAGTTCTGTTCTTAAATCAAGATATTTGTACGGCTATTAACAACGAGGTTGAGAGCCGATTTAGGAGTTCTGTGTAGCTAGGAAATATTAACAGTTAATTAATCATGCGCTCACGTTTCATTATGATTATTTGAGTTGTTTTGAGTGATTAAAGTCATTCAAACTTGCAATACATTTTTTTTGCACGCAGCTACATTTTACATCACCCACAGTTTTTTCACAAAAAGCTATAAATGGCTTTACGTTGTTAAGTGTCTACCATTTTGCTGAAGCTGATGGAAACGGGTCACTATAGTACCCAAATTTCTCAAGGTCTGTCACAATCACGGCCCTTGTAGTTTTACAAACGGGTGGTTTTACTAGAGAAATATTTGTGTTTTTTACAAGTATTTTTAAAATTACAAACAATTTCTCAGCAAAATTGCTATTTTTATTTACATTGTACCATACATGCATAAGCATACACAACTGTTTGTTTGTTGGCGACGTTCGGCGTGTGATTCCATGCAAAACGTAAAGATGTTTGTATTGCCCACGTACATGGAACCGTGTCGCTGCTACTGTGTACTGTGACGTCTTTCAAACGCTGAAACATTCGGTGCAGCCATAACTAAATATCAGGTAGACCGCTTATTCGTCTCCTGCGCACGAACCCAACACTGACCTACCCCCAATCCTACAAAACTCCTACACAACTGTCAAAGTCACGTGGTCAACAGTGATGAACTTGTTTGTTATATCTTACTATTACATTAATAAAATATTTTGACCAGTTTTAATATAATCACACTGGATTGCAAATTGGTTAGAGGAAGTATACATTCATCCCAAAGCATTTGTTTACAAATCAGTTTTCTAACCTAAAATCCAAACCACGTCATTTTCGCTAGACGTGTAGGTAGAAAAGCAGTTCAATGTTGGGACACGGAGGTTGGTTGTGCGCAGCCAGTGAGATCGGTCTACTTCATCTTTAGTCTATGGTCTCAGCAGCTTGGAGCAATGCTGTTAAAATGCAACACATTTAAGTGGTATCAGATAAAATATTGCATTTGACAACGAAAGCCGTGGCATTCCATAGGTTTTATTGTAGAGACATGTATCACATATACTTTTGTAGGAACGGCTCAATCGCGCGGCACCCATGTTCGACGCACAGTACACAACGCCTCACGAACGCTTGCCGGTCACATTTGAAAACACATTCATTGTTCCGAATAATTCCTGCAGCTGCAAAGATGCGGGCGACGAGGTCCTCTTCGGATTCCACTACGGTTTCATACACCGGGCTTCGCATGTAACCCAAGAAGAAATATTACAATGGATTCATATCTGGGGATCGTGGAGGCCAGGAAACAGGACTCCCATGGCCTATCCATCTTCCAGAAAATACGAGATGCAAGTGATCGCGCGCAAGTAGCGAACTGTGGGCTGGGGCGCCGTCGTGCTGGAACCACATGCCGCTCGTTTTTGTAAACGGGACCTTTTCGAGTAATGTTGGCAGAGCTTCCCGCAGAAATGTTGCGTACAAGTTACCGGTGAGACGATGTGGTAACAGGTAGGGGCCAACCAACATGTTGTGTGTTACGCCCGCCCAGACGTTGACACTGAATCGCTGAATCGCTGTCGATCCCCGCTGACGAATGGGGTGTGAGGCTTGACATCCGCCCACTCGTAAAAATTTCGACATATCTGTATACCATCACGTTGAACGGAAGAGTCGCCAGTGAAGTCAATGTATCTGTCAAAGTGAAGGTGTGTTCTGCGTTGTTCCAGAAACCATGCTACAAATTTCCACGAGTCGAGGATAATCCGCAGGACCCACGGCATGCACACGTTGTACCTGCAACGGATGGAGTAATTGCTCATGAAGCACTCGACCAATTGGTGCGGCGGCTTTTGTTGAGTACTCTTGCAATAGTACATATACTCACACATTGGTTATTCTCAACATGCCTCAACACATCCTCTTCAAACCTGGCTGTCCTCGCTGTCCGTCTGTGCCCTGCATTCGGTCGTGTCACCTACAAACTTCCACTTTCTCTCGAACGTCGAACCACAGATGCAAATGTGGTGGGGTGTGGCTGCTGTCTGTGTGGAAATCGATCCCTGTACGTTCTTTGTCTTTTCGTCCATTTCCCTCTGCCGCGCCGTAGACGAGTAGCATATCTGTCAGTTCCGCCCACGTAAAGCATTCCAACGGAAATGTAAGTAATACATAATGAAGTGATCAGATATATTATAAATTCGTCTTGGGGTTTAATGGGTCGCATTCTCTATAGCGTATTTAGTGCCGTGATACTGTTTTGCCAGGCGTGGAAAGAAACACGACAAACCGTACAAAGCTGTCTAGTGTGATATTAGTGCCAGACATGTAGATCGCTTGCACAGCCTGTATACTACATGCTGTCTCTGACACCTAGTTAGATGTTTGCTCGCAAACGAATGTCCTGACAGTGTTGCATTATGGTGTGACAGCTATCCCTGCACATCGAACGAAAGCTAAAACCGACTGAGCCATAGTGAAGTTGAGAAAATATTGGCAGTTTGGGACGGCTTACCTTCGCTGCAACGAGGGTGTGTGTGACGAACTCCACGCCTCACGTCCACTGGGCGGGCCTGCTGGTCTGCAAGTATGGGCGCCGCGGGGCTGCTGCCGCCAATGAAAACTTGGGCTGCTTTCCCCTCCCTTGTACGACAACTTGACCACGTGACGCCAGCCAGCCAGTCACGTACAACCAGGGTGCCCTTCCATGACTTCCAGATATCGACGCAGTGAGTATAATTTTGTATTGTTCTCGATTGTTTTAAATAAAATTTAAACACAGGTGTCTCGCCCAGGTTTAGGGAGACAGCACAGGGGATTCACTTGGGCAGGAACGTCTGTTCCGTCAACAATTTAAAAGGGGGGGGGGGCGCTTGCTGCCATTTTAAGTTAAGTAGATAATTTTAAAGCGATATTTTATACATCGTGTGAATTTTGGCAAAGGCATATTTTATATATTATGTAAATCTTTGGGGAAATAACTATTTTTATACTAAATGTAATCAGTGGGAACATTATATTTTTATATAAAGTTTATTTATTGTGATATTGAGGGGAAACTATGTAAATGATTTGAATTTATCATATAAAAGCAAGGCAACGAATATTAAAAACCTTTCACGGGAACCAACCCGAATCCCTTTTTTGAAATCATTGGTGGGCTCTCAGCTGTTTTCCAACTTAAAACACATGCATTCAGGAAGCAGTTGAGACAAAGACCTCGTTCTGTGTGTGTTTTCAAACACCATCACAATGGGAACGTTACTTTTAACTGTCGACATGTCGTTTGTCAAAAGTAACACCTATTTATTCGCTAATAATACAGAAAGGCTGCCTGTACATGTTTATTTTGAGCATTTAATGACTTGTCGCAAGCGAGGTCATTAGACACATGAACATACAACTAGGCGATGGGAACTGAGGAAGGATTCGCCATGGCCTTTATTAAGGAACCATCGCAGTGTTTGCCTGGAGTGAGTTCGGGAAACCATGGTAAACGGAATCTTGGATGGCCTGACCAGGATTCGATCCCGCGTCCTCCCAAATGGGAGTCCAACATGTTACCCTTGTTCCTCTTCACTCGGTCCCTGATTTATAAATGACGGGAGATGTTCATATGAATCGTCAGACTCATAAATGTTTACTGATTGTTTATTTAACAATGTATGACCTAGGTAACACACAAGGTCTCTAGTCGCAACTGCCTAGGACCAGAGCTTTCGTACATAACGCACATACATAAAGGTTCGACTGCATGTCCAGGCCCATAAACAATAGTCTTTACAGTACACTGCAGTGACAACAATACGGTTCCAGGCACGTAAGCAATATTAATACTTCGTGTAGGGAATCTCACACCGACTGTTGCCAGGAACACATTGTCGGATGTAGTATCGTAAGTTTTTTAATGCATCGTGTTTGTTGTTTACAGTAAGCAATTCAAGTCCTTCATCCTTGTACGTGCAGTGGGAACTTCAGCTTACCATACACGCATGTAGTCTTATTACCTACGTACGAGGCACTGTACCGCGGCAGCGGAATATTTGTGTGCGTTTTAAACGAAAACGGCAGTTGCAACAAAGGACCATTTTTGTTTCGTAGATCATACTGCTCAATAAAACAGTATCAAACGTTCATAACTCCTAATGGTAATGAAGTTTCCGGTAATAAGAGGGTGGCCACCCCTGCTATTTTCGTAACGGGGAGCGCTATTAATGTGAGTTTGCTTTTAGGTTGAAGATCCCGATAATATTAAACATTGTTCCGCGAATTGTACTTTCATCTCTCCTGGTTTCCGATATTTCGCAAAATATCTTCCAAAATTTCAATTTTCGGGGGTTTGTTTCTCCCTTAATATTTAGTTTAGGTTCAAAGTGTCCTACATATTTGTCACTTGATTTCGCATAAAGATTCACCTCACGAAGATTGTCTGTTGAATTCAGCCACATTCCGTATAGCAGATCAGGGTACCAGAGTTCAAGAATACTCCTGTTCATACTCCGTTCATACTTACACTTCGACTTCGGCCATCTTGGTTATAGGTTACGGAATGAACTAGTATTACGAAGTCTCTGAAAATTAAAAAAAAAATTAAAAATATCCTATAGACTCTTCGTTACAAGCTAGCTAGCAAGTTAGTTATACTATATCTGTTACATGGAAGTAAAAAACATAATTAATCATCAACTGCGTGTTTCGTCTTCCTGTTTATTGCTTTAAATTATAAACCTTATACATTTTAAAAACTATTATTTGGATACTATTTACAGAATACTTTTACAAAAGAAGAAAAATATTTTTATTTACGATATATTGTTATAGGAAACCTACAAACTTAAAGGGGCGGTATCCTTGCCATCTCGGATTTACGTGTTATTCATCCACAACGTAATTTTCGAATTCAATCTTTAGAAACCAATCTAGTCATTTCGAAGTTCAAGTTATTTTTCTTAGATAAATAGTTTTACATCCATAACCGTAATCAAATATTACTTAATTATTTAATAATGCCAATCCTACATGGGAAATCGAGGTATAGGATTGAAAGTGTAAAAAATTAAAAAATAATCATTTTGTAGTACTCTATATACGTCTAGCTTTGATTTTCTTATGTCTGTTCATAAATTTTCATTACGAATATTTTAAGAAAAATCTAAAATGGAATATATCCTACCCCCTTATTTGAATATCTCTACAACAAACCTCACTTCGTCAGTGCTTGCTTGTAAAAATGAAATAATATATTTGTATATTTCTAGATGTTACACAGCAGTGAGGTGTGAAATTTGCTGCAATTTATTATCAGTACTATAATAATTACCTTACAAACTAATTTACAAGGAAATGTTTGTAAAATTACAAAATCGTTTAGCGTTTTTGTGACTCTAGTTTCGACTCTTGCCTGTGATGGTGTTTAGGTTAAGGTATCTGCTGTGCGTCTAGCGTGGAGATCTCAGGGAACAATATATACATGATAGTCTTGTTCCGCGCAGAATTCATCTTAAAAATGCAAGCGTACAATGTATTATATGTGATAAAATTGTTCAATATCTGTCCAAATGACAAGGTATATTTAGCTCTAAGCCTCTCTATCTTTATCACACCATGGATTTACCGATATAACATAGTGTGATATCAGTGAAAACGCTCTTTCGTATAGCTGCATACTTTTCGAAAGTAGGATAAAAATGACATTAAAACATATTTTGCGACCAAGTTTTTTCAGTTTTTTTTGTACCCAGCACCAAAATGTGTCATAACTTTGTTAACTATTCTCATTATTAGAAAAAAAATGTATTTTCTGCACCAAATATATACTCACGTGTTTGACGGTAGCAATGCTAGTTACCAATTGCGAAATTGAAATGTAGTAGAATTACAGATCGACATCAGTAATAATGAGGTAGTAATGATAACACAATACGTTCGTAAATTATTTTAAAGTATAATTTCGTGTATCACTTAAAAAAACATACTGTACACAAAATAGACAGCCACGTGAACAACAAACAGTCAAGCAGAGTTGCTATGTTGCAGCAGTTGTAATAAGATCGTACTGGGGAAAACTGGCACAATTCATCGCTGTCTGTATTACATCACCGTGAATGAATGATATAACATTATTTCCCAGCCTGAGGGTCAGTGGTGTCTGGTGGATTTCCGTTAGGGGACTCTGTTGGATGGATGTAAATTCATTCTCGAAGAACGCAATTTTATTCAAAATACCGTTATATTGGCTGTATTTGAACAGTGGCATTTCTGCGAAGCTACTTGATTTACGGTTAGTTTATATCGCCAATTTTCTGATGACGGTTAACAGGATGGTAGCGTTCCAATACCCCACAGACAGTATTACTTCATACAATGCATCACAGAGCTTAAGCAGAGATAAAGCTGCCTCGTGTGCTCCCAACATTCTTTGAACATATACGCTGTTTACTGTAAAGTGAGCACTTTTAAGGCCTTAGTTGCATTTATTTCAGCCATTTTTATACTTGAATTACTGTTATAATAAATATTGCCATGTAAGTAACAAACACATTGTGTAGATTCCACCGCACCCGGAATTTAAGGTCTAAGGCTAAAATAAAATATATTTATTGACTATTATTCCAAATGAGAAGGCTTTCAAAAGTGATCACTTTACTGTGAATAGCCTATACCAAGACGCCATTTGTTAACCAGCGTCAAAAAACATGAGATGGTCGTACGCCGGCAGAAACCAAAGAAAAAAAACCTTTCAACGTGGCGTGAAATCCAGTAAATATATTCTTTTTTTCTGTAAAACGATCCTTGACTGTGTTCATTTAAAAACGCTCTACCTTCATTTTGGTTTTACCGTTGGGTGAAGATTTCGTTAATTGTCTGGGCGAAACACAGACGCTCTGCTTCTAGGTGACGAAATAACCAGAAGCCTTTTCTTATATGTAAGTTTCTATCATGGACGATTTACTAGTTATTAAAAATAACACTACTGAAATTCATGTAAAGTATTACCATTCCTCTTGCATGCACATATCTTCGTGATATCTTCTTCTTCTATTCAGCCTTTAAGTTGGTGGGGTAACAAGCATGTCTTCCAAGCGTTTCCTTTGTTTAGCTAACAGTTTCAAATATAAATAAGTGTGCTTGCCTTTAATGTTGTGTATAAATTTACTCTTGATCTTCCTTTGCTACTTCTACCTTCCAGCTTCCCCTCAAATAAGGTGGTGAACCAATTATAACGACGAAGCAAGTGGCAAACGAGACTATTTCATATCTTGTTTGGGGTTTCAACCAAGATGCGTGTATCATATGCTCTTTTGAGAACGTTCTAGTTCGTGACTATCAGTCCAAGGTATTCTTATAAGTCGACGCGAGCACCACATATCAAATTCCCGGAGTTTCAGTACTTCCGCTTTTCTCAGGGTCCACGTTTCTGACCCATGCGTTACAACACTCCATACAAAGCTTTTCACGAAATACTTTCTTACCTCCATGTTGATGGTCTTAGATCTTAACAGGAACTTCTTTTTTGAGAAAGCTACCTTCGCCTGTGCAATTAGGGTATTTACTTATCCTCGTGATATATCCAACCATTAACTAATAATGTCATTTTTTCAGAACAGCATACAGGCAGACGATGATTGGAAAATGCCAATGTCAAAATCGAACGTCTCTTGCATTCAACTCGTGTGCTCCTAGCAACTCCGTGGGCTGCCTATAGGCGTGCCGTGGGAGATGTTGGAATGCTTCCCGAGCCCTGTGTCAACGGGACGGTCTGAGGCGACGGCACGTGGGGGAAAAGTTTTCAATATCTACCTACGCACTACCTTCTGAACTGCGGATATTGGCTGTGTCTGTGAAGCGCACTCCAAAGGGATGAGAGTTCGCAGTCACTTTTATCGGGCCTATTCCGCTTCGGCATCAACCACCCACCTTCCCCTTGCCCCGTCTTAACTCCACCCTCGCTTGGTTTCCGCAGCAATATGTGAGGCTTCCTGGGGGAAGCTTCCCGACTGACTTCTGAACCGCTCCCACGAGCTTGCGAGATGCCCTCTTAATTAAAACATTCTGATCTTCAGTTTTCTTTCGAAATATTCTTCGACTATTTCCCGCTCACTCTGCTCTATAAAAGGTTCCTCCAGGGCTAAATTTTCTTGCTATTTGTGGAAGCATTTTTCACTCTTCTCTTAAAAATTGCTATGAGCTGACTCCATTCATAATAAGAACTTGAAAATAAATGATAGTATTTCGTAGAACGGTAAAAAAAGGTGACATATAAAGAGCAAATAAAGTATTTAGAAAATTGTTACATAGAATTTAAAACATGAGGCCAACGGAAGAAAGGAAGGTAAGGAATGCTAATTAGTTTAGAGGGAGAGAGTATGACAGAGAAGGAACTCAACCGGTGTCACACTCTGGCCTCGCCGCCCCGAGGCAAGACGTCGCCACACCTCGTCTAGCAGCTGACCTCGCCCCTTGACAATCGCCAACAGCCCCTATGTCCTTCCTCGCAGCCTAGTCCACTATTCGCGCACCTCCATATGTGGATTGATGTAATGCGTGGTGATTGGCTCCCGTTGTGCATTAGAGGCGGAGTCTGCTTGTATTTTGTTATCATTATCCAGGGATATCCAGATGTTGGCTGGACCCACATTTTCTGGTGTTTTTGTACATTGCTATGACAGTTTAGACATTCCACTCCGGCTCGCTGTTATGATTTCTTAGTTTACCAACTTCGCCTGTGGCCTCCTTCACAGGTATTGTTTTGACAGGTGGTTCACAACGGGGCCGTGTATATCAAAATTTACACAACAAAATGACAGGAACGCCAGTTATTTAGGTACTTCGTACACCTTTGTGTCGTATCTCAAAGAGGAAAACATTCCTCGAGTTACTTAACACAGTGGCATTACTTCGTGTTATGACCTAATTTCTGTGCAGGCTACGTCAAATTATGAAGAATTTCCTTACATCACTACTTATGTTTCAATACAGTCAGAAGCTGGCATGTGAACGTTGACGTACTCAGGGAATAATGGGAAATGTATAATTATTGTAAAGGTTTGCTGAACATATTGTTTTGGACGTGAGAGAATCTGGATTCGGTTTATTTTATGTTTTATTATCTTTCAAATTATAATTATCTTAGTGAAACACATTTAGCTCCCTAGCATCTTTCTACGACACTGTTACATTACTAAAATACAGATACAAGTAATTAGGTTTTCGCGTAATGGCCAGAAATAGTAAATGAAGGCTTTAAAAAATGCTTAGTAATTCACGAAACATTTTATAAGCTGTTCACGGTTGACTGGACAATTTTCAAATCAACGTTTGAAGAAAGTCATTGCCGCTAACTACATATACACATACATTTAACGAGAGCACTGACTGAATTAGTCGTGGCAAAGTTGGCAGTGAGGAATGAAACGAAATTCCGTATTTAAGGTTGTATGAACAGTTTTTGAATTTGTGGACGATCAACATATCTCATTGAATTTATATTCTTTACTCACATCGCTACGATATGAAGATACCTTAATTCGACGCCGTGTCTGAACACGCCAGCACACACGAGCTGTATTCAGGACAGCCAGTTGCCTCAAACGGGACGCGTATTGCCAAACCCAGGTAAGCAGGAATCCTCTATACCAGCCAGGGAATCAGGCCATGTTGCGTTATACGATGCCGATTTGAGGGCAATGCTGAGTGGCGGAAGGCGCCTTTCTCCATGTGACGTCGGCCGAGATGGACGTCCCAAGAAGCCTGCTGTGCCGACCGCCATACTCGGCAATACTTCATAAGAATCTGGTTATTTTACAAGGTGGGGCAGTACAACAGACAAACGTTGCTCTCAATACGGTAATTGATGAAGTTAACTTAAAAATGCTTCCCCGGCCATATAGTATTTTGTATGATGCCCGGATGTTGAATTGTATTACCATATTTTAACCTATAACTAGATCCCCGAGTATTTCGCGTATTGATGTGGCAACAGGCTAGGCTCTATTGCCCTCTGTACACTTGAGATACTATCGCCTGCTTATTGGTTGCTGCGATCAAATGAGGCCTTCGTAGAGGAATGTTCAAAGCTCTCTCGCACTACTCCTCCCTTCTTATTACTGGCTCGCTATTAAACAGGGCTTGTACAACAACTGCTGTCCAATCAAAGTAACAGGAGAAAATAACAACTGTGGGAAGTCTACCTCGTCAGATAAGGAATTCGCGAAATACTCGGGGCTCTACCTATAGCTATCTTATATCCATTTACCTCACATTGCTCCACCATCACGAGATCCCCCCTAAGTTATGAATCTTCATGTCAGGAGTTACAATCTATTAATCGAAACAACACACAAGCATGAGAATTTTAGTAATACACAAGTGTTTATTAAAATAACCGAAACACCCAAAAGAACATGATTTGTGCTGCTCAAATCGGACTATGATTGCAGGAACAGGTTTCTCGAGATGTTTATTGAGTAGTGACGTCACTGGTGTGTCGCATTAGCTCTACTGTCCTTTGTGGCAAATATTCTTCAATGTTTGGCGATCCCGATCGCTGACGATTGGTTTTCGTCCACTATTATTATTCGGTGATGATGCGTTGCCACGATCTGTGTAGGCCATGATCAACATTAGGACTGTTTCTCTCGATACACATAACACGCTGGCAGTCTCCGATACGCTTGCTTCAACGAACTGCACTTTAACTATCTGCCTTCGTTGAAAGTCAGAACGGTATCTCATTTTGCATCACCAACGTCTGGACAATTGTAAGTGAGAATATATTGTACACCGCCTAGCGTACTGCTAACTATACGCTGTTCACAGTAAATTTATCATTTTTTAAGGCCCTCCCAAAACCCATTAAACCCTAATAAATATATTTTATTGCAGTCTCAGACGTTAACTTTTGAGAGTGATTAACTCTATAGACTGTGTTTATTAGTCATATAGCAATCTTTGCATTAAAAATGGGCAGAAAAGTGGAAATAAATTGACAGGAAAAATTTAGCAGGGCCTTAAAAAGTGCTTACATTACCGTGACTAGCCTAAAAGTCTTTCACCGCTATATCAAACGACAGTAGCAGCACACGAATGATAAGTGTTACTACGTCAACAGAACATAGGTTGAGTTGAGAGTCGATTTGAGAGATTTGGGTGGCTCTTAACCCTGGAGGTCTTGAGAGTCGATGTGGTTAAATGAGATGCGAATAGAGCAGCGCCGTAATACAATAGCGGGGGAAACGGGAGATCCCGGAGAAAACCTGCCGACCAGCGGCATCGTCCGGCACGATCCCTACTTGCGATAATCCGGGAGTGACCCGGCCGGATATTCAAACCGGTTACCCTTGGTTGGAGGCGAGCAGTCTAAGAAGAAAGGAAAGAATAAGAACATAAATTAAAACCTTTTAATGACAAATGGCCATTATAAAAACATAACATATATGTCAAGCAAATTGTATAAATAATAAATGGAAGTTTTAGTAAGATATATGATTTGCTAAAAACTATGAATGATGATTTAACTGAGTAGTCTAGGGAGCGGATGAGAATGTGCTGGATCTAAGGGAATTATTGAGCGAGTGTTTGTGTTTGTCTATTGTTTTATCGTTTAAATTAAATAAATATTATAAATAACTCTCTCTTTTAGATAAGAAACAGTATTTACAGTAAATATTAAAAAGTGAAAAGCTCCAAACACGAAAAAGTTATAAAGAAGAACACAAGATCCGAAATGAATGCAAGAATAATTGAAGGAAATATTAAGAAAAATAGAAGAAAAAGGCGGAAGAGAATAAAAAGAAGAGGCAGAAAAAGAGGAAAGATAATGGGGAGGAGAACAGAGAAGAAAAGTAGAAGAACAACAGAAGAGAGAAAAAGAGGAGGATAAACAGCAAGATAGATAAGAATAAAGACAAGATGTGAAACGGATGAAAGAAGAGCGGAAGGAACTGCGGAGAAGAAAATCTAAATGAGGGAAAGATGCGATTTGTGATAATATGTTGGTTGATGTCTGTGCATGGCTCTGTGTGAAAAATTAAGAAGGGGGGGGGGGGGGCGCCCGTAGGAGCGGAGCTCCATTCCCTCGTCCGCCGGGAAACGAAGGCCTGGGTGTCCAGAATGGGTACTTCGATGTCCTGGACGATGCTTAGGTTGGAGCAGAACGGAGGGCGAGGGGAAAAAATAAAAAGAACAAAATATAATAGTACAGATAGGGAGGGGGCTGGGGGGCCTTCGGGTTCGTGGGCCGGGCCATTCGACCGTTGGGTGACCTGGCGGACCAGCCGATAGGCTGTGTGCGGGCCCGACGGCGTCTGTTCGCGCGGGCGGATTCGTGGGAATCCCGGTCCCTGGTCTGTTCCGGCGGGGGCCGCGAAACGGGGGGCGGTCGAAAGGATACCCGTCGTGGAGCTGTCTCTGTTGGGGCAGAATAGCTCACAACCTTCCTGGGAAGTGTGGATGGTGCTTTTTAATAGAAATAGAATTTTGAGCTTAAATTACGGGCACCCAGACGAACAGCCGCCCTCCCACAAAAAAAAACTGTGGATTTATATAACTTATATTGTGTTTGTTAAATTGCAACAGAAATTATAGAATTGAACACCCTGGATAGCTGCACTGCTAAGTAGGGTTAATGAAATAAATTATTTAAATTAAGTCTATCCGCTTTCCCACCGCGGCCCCTCTGAACACGGTGTTTCCGTTATTTTGAATACCATAAGTATACACTCGTATGTGTGTGTATGTATGAATAAAATTTTGTATTAAATGTATACTAGGCCTATCTGAAAACCGCTAAACACGGTCCAATCTACATGAAAGACGAGAGAGGCGGAAGAAAAAAAAGAACATGGCTTGCAGGAAACTGTTATTACTTCGCCGGAAACAATGCAAATGCTAATTAGTCAACTTGCACTATATAAGCTGTAGAAAATGAACTTCTCGTGTGTTAGTTTACTACACGCGGATGAAATAAAATACTTGCACACGTTTCTCCGTCTTCCATCCCCTGCGAAGTATTCATATTTCACTATCTTAATTTTCAAACTAACCTACTTACCCAAACAAAAATGGGAAAAAAATATAATTTTTAAAATGTGTCTACATCCCGCTCTTATTCAAATGTCCGCTAAACAAACGTAGTGAAAAATTGTTGCAACACCAAAAAAGAAAATGGCTCAAACGGGTGTTTTCACGGTAAATTTTAGGTATGAACATTCCGGTACAAATCATTAAAAAAGGAATAGGGACGTGCATCAAAACTTTATTTTTGTTATTACGCCATAAAATGGTAGCGTCTCCGCTGAAAGTCTCAAAAAAACGTGTTATCGACGGTAAGACTGCACGCCAGTTCAGTGCTTTGCGCGTAGAGGCGATGACAGAGTTGATGCTCATGTCTTCGTCGCCCCTAGGGGGCCCACGCTTTTAAGCCTCAGACGTGCAAAATTCCTTCAACCAGGCAGGAGCCTTAACTGCCCTACCTACCAGGCCGGCAGCCACGAACTTTAAAGGGAGAATCAATGTTAAAGGATATTCCTTCTCATTGCTATTTCAAACAAAAGGTATTTTGACATGACATTCTCAGAGAATATTGCAGCATAAAATTATTTTTGGATAAATATTATTTATTGATATTTTTTTGTTGTATGTAAATCTCCGTATTACATTTTCTAAAACATATATCAAACAAAACAATTGGCAAGGTGTCTAAATGTAGCAACATTTCTTTTGAAAATGTCACGTAGAATACGTTTTGTCTGAAATAGGTATCTTTAAAATTGACGCACTGAGAATGAATTTCGTTTAACACTGATTCCCTATTTGAAGTTCGCGGCATTCGGCTTGGTAGGCAGGACCATTAATTTATGAATCTTTACATCAGGACGACAGTAACGTACTAAAAAACTACAATCTACGACAGAAAAACTGAATATCGTTAAACAAATATCTTTGATGAGATTTGATGTTTCTTCACTGTGAACAAAAATCGCTCAAGGAATGTTTATAGGGGAAGGTTGCCTAAGGCGTACCAATTTTAAAATTGCTGCATTAATTTGGGCCAAACTTCAATGTACTGCTCCAATATTGGTTTAGTACGAAGTAGCATACATATATGCATACATGTCTACATTAACATGTCTAGTTAGCTGAAATAGCGACCCAGAAAAAATTTCTTAGTGTAAGACTGCAAATGGTACGATATAGGAAACCAGTATCAAAAATACTACCACCAGTATCGTAAATCGTACCGTTACAAACAGAAGTAGTCTAATACTAAATGTTATGCATGCAAACAGCTATAATGCTGTTTTAAGTGTATACAAGTACAAATATTTCACCCTAAATAAAACAAATAAATCATTTACATGCAACACAAATAAAACGTTCCAGGCCTGATTTAACCCCTGCGCAAGTTTCATGTACCCAGGTTTGACACTGTAAATATTGCACCATATTTTCTACGACCTTTTCCTCACATACTGAACAAAACCAATCGACTTGCACAATTTCTATGGTTACATTGGATGCGAACGAAGTAGAAGGTGCATTGTTGTCTGGAGTTGTTCATAAACGCTTGTTTGCACATGCAGAACGTCCCTTCCCTTTTGTAGATTTATTATGTACTTTGCTGGTCGTCTTCCTTCTTCTATCTTTTGCAGCCATCAAATCACGTTTGTACGGACTGCTTATCAGTAAAACAACACGTTGAGCTCCCCACCTTGCTGGTGTGGACACATGTTTGGGGCATGTTGGAATCAGATAAATAGCTTCAATAGAAACATTCAACTTCGAGATCATCTCTTGATGAGTAGGTCTATCATTAGGGCTAATTATTTCACTACGTGTTGGATCGCTGATGTTTTCTGTAGGCCTACAAGAAGGCGTATCCGTCTCATTCTCATCGGAGTGGCATTCGTTTTCTTCCAGATTTGCAGCTGCTAAAAAGTCGGAATCGTTAAAAATATTATGATCTACCGGCCAGATTCCACAACCACGATATCCGTTAATGGCGTTCTGAATAGTTGCTGCCCTTGAATAGGCCTCTGCTACGAGTTGGGTAACCTGATACTAGGTAACACACAAACCGGGATTGGTTCGAAGCCATTTTTCAACTGACTGGGTGTAATAAGTTTCTAATGGCTTGAAGAAGGACCTGTCCAGAGGTTGTAACCGATGAGTTGTGTGGGCAGGCAACTGCAACGTTAGGATTCTATTGGCTCTTGCAAGCTCCAAAGCTTCTACATTCTTCGAATGTGTTGAATAACCACCTAAAATTAAGAGAACCTTGTCCATGTTTGGTTTGATGACAGCAATAAAATGTTGTAACCATTTAAAAAAAAGATCACTGTTAATGTACCCTATTTCTGATATATCAACAATACCTCCAGAAGAGGCTTACAACTGAGGTTCAGAAACTACATCCAGTAGTGCAAATAATCATAAACTCCAGTAACATCGCTAAACGTGGTTCCATACTTACGTTGTTCTTTGGACTGGCCGGGCGCAGTGGTATTCACATTTCCTGAAATACGGAGGTGGTATGATTTAGGAGGCGGTACGCATTCGGCTACTTTACCCTATCTTTAATTTGAAGACGAAAAATATTCAGCATAACTTAATAAAAATTATTTTGATATTTTAGCAAACGAATATCGGTTTCAGTAGATCTACCAGAAAATTTGCAGAGTTTTAAACACTGGAACTGAACGTACGACTTGAAAAGGGGAGAAGCCCGATGGTTATAAATTCTCTAAAAAAAAAAAAAAGTCGTTATTGGAAAACTTCTGGACAAACAGAATACAACGCCCGTTAAGTAATTGAGCAAAGAATAAAAGTATAAATTTATTTGCGGCCGGAAACCATGAACTATATCTTGCTAGGTAAAACCAACAGACCTATTTTCCCCTGTCATACTCATATTAATTATAAATGGAATATTACTTATAATTTATGTATAAGTATACTTAAAGTTCGATATAACCAAGTATAAGATATTTGTATGTTAACAGAGGAATAAAAAAGATTGTGATACATGACCTATTTCGGAAACAACCTGCGCTGAACTACAGCGCGATGACAGCGCGCATGTTTATGCTGGTCGCCGTTACTCCGCAATCCCGTCCTCGGTGTCTATATCCTAGCTACTATTCTGTGACCTCGTGTGGTTCCCTGCCTCCAGAGCATGCGCACTGGCCAATCTTTCCTTACCTCCAGTTTAGTTGCTTGTGATTCTGAATTTGTATATTTCTACTCTCCTCCGACTGCTATAAGTGTAACATCTAGCCAGGTCTTTATCGTCTTGAGCAATGCCTTCAGCATTGCAGGTCGAGTGGTGTCGTTCAGTCCCAGGTGGGCTCGGCAGCTCACATTTATTACAATTTATTAGGTTTTCAGATCTAAGGACTTGCTGAGCTAAACTCAGTTTGAATATCAGTCAGCTTTTTGCATGATTTGGAGTTTGGCAAGTCAGTGAAGGTGATTTATTAACCATGTTGTCCCTGGCTTACTTTGCCGGAGTGAACATTAAGGCAATGAAGTGTTATTGATTGAGATTATGAAGTGATATAATAGTTCCCGGTTTTGCATCGCCAATTTGAGCCTTAGTATGTTGGAATAGAATCAATAAGGTTTGCATTGCCAGTGTGTAATTATTGATGATCTATTTGACACCGCTTGCCTTGCGCTTGTTCGTTGACTTGCCCAACCCACGCTGCTTATAATCATATTGGAAATTATTAAATTGTAATTTATAACAGAGTGTTTTAATAATATTGTCACGTTTAAATTCACACGAAAGGCCCTGGTTTATTTGAGAACGAGTTCTGTTTTGTAATTGCAAATGAAGTATGTTGGCGGTGTGGCTCTTCTTCTTCGAGTACCTGGTCTAGCATTTGTTTAAGTGTTGTGTATTACTATAATATTTTAGCTGTGTTCCTCAAACGCCTTTGGTAAGCCTAATGTGTAGGCAAGCGTTTGGTTATACGTATTTTAATTTGTGTGAATGCGTCAAGTCCATTTTCACGGTCTTTGGTGGCTCCTGTCTGAGTGCGCCGCGCATTGAATTGTTTAAAACTGTCTTTTAATAGCGTGCCCAAATTGCCATACGTATTTACTGGATATTAAGAAACACGGTCTCTAGAATATCTTTGGAACAAAGTATATCTGGATTTGGCTCAATGAATTAGCTTGAGATTGAAGGTTTAAATATTCATATTCATGATAATCGAAGTGCTGAATTGTACGAGTGTTTCTAACATTGATTGTAGTTTATTTTTTTTTATAAACTTGTTAATTGGGTTTTCAAATTATGTTTTAATTTATATGTCAAATTCTTTGAGGATACCCTTCAAACCAAGCACGTCATTCATGGAGTGATTTTTAAAATTAATTTTAAAAAGTCATAATAAACCATAAATAGACTATACATGAAGTATTATAATGTATAATAACCCGGTGTTGTAGTATTACTCACAATTCAGGTGAGTAAAGGTTGTTCACGGTAAAGTGAGTACTTTTGAAACCAACCATTGAAACATATCACTGTCACTACCTGCATATATTTTGACGGGCAAACGGAATGTAATGCGTCTTGTACAATTGCTTATGAAGGAGGAAAAGTAGTCCCATGTCTTAAAGTTCAATTAAAGTAGTTAGGTAAACATTTCTGAATATTGAAATGATTTCCTGTGCATGTTTTTTTGATGCATACACTTGTAATAATGAGCAAATTTGCTATATATATATATATATATATATATATATATATATATATATATATATATATATATATATATATATATATATATAAACTTTTCTAATAATTTCGCAGTTTTCCTGCACTGGCGCATGAATAAAGTGCTGAGGCCTGTGGCAGTATTAATTTTACATATGGAAGAAGAATACACAATGTGTATAAGTAGTAGAGTATTGTAGTTTTCAGAGCAACGGCAGGGGGCTGCGGCACCGCGGCTACGCCGCCATCTTGGATCCGCTATCTTGTTTCTGTTGGCCATATTGTTTCAGGCCTCCATATTGTTTCCGTCGGATATCATGTTTCTACTTGCCATCTTGTTTCTGTCCGCCATTTTGTTTTCCGCTTTATGCTCCATCATTCCATCTAGCTTTTTTATGCTCTATCATTCCATCTTGTCTCTCTGCGATTCCACCTTGTCTTTCTCTCATTATATCTTGTCTGTTTCCTTTCTCCCCCTTTTAAATTAAAGTTTTCTAAAAATAAAGATAACTTAAAGCATGTAATTTTTGGAGATGATACTTAGAAAATATACCAAAGTAATTTAATGCTGTGAGATCTTCGAAGTCATTATAGATATTATTGATATCAATTTAGTTAGCTTTTTAGCTAAATATTTTATCTAAATTTTTAAATGTCGCTTTTTGCAAAATATTATGAAATGTTGGGTTAAACATTTGGTATAAAAGTAGTTACATAAAAATATTCCAGAAGAATATTTCTCAAATCTTGTACTTATAATAGTTTTTTTTTAATATCCCAAAAAAGGTTTGCAGCCACAACCATGCAAATAATAAAGTTTTTAAATTTTTGAGCAAAGATGTCAGAGTACTTTTGTGAGACGACATGATGCAGACCAACATAAAATTATTTTTATGCTGTACACTGATGGGGTATTCTTCGGGGGTGTTTCCCAAGTCTCCAGGCCACAGAGGGTAGAGGGCGTGTCAAAGTTGTGTGGTCTGCTATGCATGTTGCATAAGCTGACACTATAAGGGCCAATTAGTGTAAAGTTTAGATTTTTAGGTTAAAGGGATTTTGTGAACTTGAGTACAGAGTGTCTCTTCCCGATCGTGTGTGATAGCTGAAAGGTGTATTATTTGCAAACAATGTTGACAGGTTGGGTGCAGCATCTATCCTAAGCAAGCCTCTTGCAAGTTTGAAAGATGCAGGAGAGGAGGTTAAAGATATGAGTCACTTGAGGAGCTGCATGTAAATGTCCATGGGATGGTGAAGAAAGGAGCCCAGGCGAACCTTGAAACAAAGGGTGAGACCAACAATTTTACTGTACCAAGTTCATAAATTAGCTCCTGAATTAGTGACTCAGGTGCCAGAATTAAAAGGGACAAATCCAAATGCTGTTTTGGATTTTTTAAAATTAAATCGTGTCTTAGCCTTTGAGCGTTGTTGTAGACAAACCATTTATGCTGTGGTTAATTTTAAGGTGCCAAATTTATTTCAATCAATTTTAAGTGCATCTGTTATGTAAATTGGGACATAAAACGGTTAACTAGTGCCTGTTTGAATCTTGTCTCGTGAGACCATATTGTGTTGCACACGAGGATGCAATTAATGGAAATAAATCAGTAAATTGGTCGGACCATGCAGGAATTCGTGAGTGAAGTATTAGGATTGGTTGAATTATTAGGTATCCCATGTTGGGAAGAGTATTTTATGGAAATATTGTTTCATAATCTGTTGCCTAGTAACAGTAGTTTTTTTATATTTGCAGAACAACCTAAGACCTTAACGCAGTTACTTGGGCTTGTGATTCGTCTGGAAAAGAATCTTTGAGACTGTTCTGAAAGTACAAATGAGAATAAGGGGGTGGGTAGTAATGTACGAAGAAGTTTTCAATCAGATTATGTTAAACCCATTGGAAAACCGAAAGCCACAGTAATGCAGATGGGTGCTGTAGTTTTGCAAAATTCTAGTACTCGACCCGCTTCGGAAAATTTGGAAAAGGGAAAATGCACTCAGACTATGACTTTAGCCAGAGAGCCGAATAAGTATGTAGAAAGAGTTTACAGGAATTACTTTCAATCGGAACATTCAGTGCCGTACAATGTAAAGAAGGGATAGTCAACTTAATGGCGTTACAGGGCATTAAAGGTTTCTTTCGTTACAACATGGGACATGTTCGTTCACAATGTCAAGTACGTTTAAACCTGCTGGGGTAAATGTTGTAGGAAATGTTTCGTTTGAAAAACGCTATGGGTTGTTGTATGTGCCAATAATAAAAGGAAACCAATTTCAAGTGACTGCATTAATAGATTCTGGTGCCTCTTGATCATTAATATGTTAAGAATTTTGTAATATAGTATTGCAGCCATCGCCAAAAGGATTGGTGAATTTGGAAAGGGATTAAAAGGTGCGTTTTTCTTTAGCTGATGGTAGTATGGTATACTGTGTTTGTTCTGTAAGGTTTAAAATTAAAATATACGCATTTTCTTGGATGTTTAGTTTTCATGTTCTTCCAGGTTTGAGTCATGAGTTAATACTTGGGCTGATTTCCTGAGGAAAACTTGTACCTCATTGCTGGTTACTCAGAATCTTTTGTGTTTTGAATTTTGTAAGGTCAGCCTGTGTCTTTGGTTCCAACCAGTATGATGTATCGGTTAATGAAAACAGAAACGATAACAAATGGACAGGAACTTGATATTAAAAACTTGATACATGAATTTCAGTAAAGTGTTACTTCAAATTTGGATAATTATATTAAAAATTCGATTATTTGAAACTTAGTAACAATGATCCTGTAGTGTTTGTTCCATGTAAAGTGACTGCCCCAAAAATCAAAGCTTTTAGATCATTGATTCCTGAATTAAAGAATCAGGATATTATTGAAGAGTCTTATAGTGTATATTCAAGTTTTGGTTAGCAAAAATTACTCCAGATCAATTTATATTGATCTGTGATTATCGAGCGGCTAGTAAAAAAATATAATGTTGATCAGTATCCATGTCCTACCATTGAGAGTGTAGTTCAACATGTAGGTAAAGCAAAGTATTTCACCATCGTAGACTTGAAATCCGCATTCCTTCAATGTGGACTATATCCCGATTCCTGGGAAATTTTAGCTTTTGTAACACCATGGGGTCATTATCAGAGGAAACGACTGCTAATGGGCATGAACTGTTGGCCTCAGGCAATGTCACATTTTATTTAAGGTTCTAGGAGAAATTCAATATGAATTTCTTCACACATATATTTATGGTATATGTGTGTACAGTGAGAGTTTTAAACATATTCAGCATTTACATGATGTGCTTACTGCTTTACTTGAGGAAGGCTTGGCTGTGAATCGGGATAAGGTAACATGGGCAAAAAGTAATGTCAAATATTTGGGATTTATGATTTATGATGGTAAATTGTTTATGGACCCCGAGAAAATTACGTCTGACGACAATTTCCCCACCCCAACAAATTTAAGAGTAAGGAGTTCCTGGGGGTTGTTGGTTTTTATTCAAAGTTGATTGCAGATTTTAACACCATCGTTGAACCCCTCAATGGTTTGAAACGAAAAGGAGTAGACTTTAGTTGCTGAGAACAACAAGAAAAGGCTTTTCATAATTTAAAATAACTGATTACTTCACCTCAAGTATTGCGTTTGCCAGATTTTGAGATTTTTTTTATAGGTTAGTGTAAGTTCTATAGCTGTGGGGGTTGTTTTAAGTCAGCACATTGAAAATTCGTTAGCAACAGTTACATATACTATGTAGTTGACTGTTCACACCTGCCGAGCAAAAATTTATTGTTTATAAGAAAGAGATCTTGGCAGCTCTTTTTGGTATTGATGCCTAAGTTTGCAGATTATTTAGAAAGTAAAGAATTGATTTTGCATACTAATAACAAGGCTTTTAAGTTTGATTTTTGCCTCTAAAAACCGCGCGGGAAGGATAGTAAGGTGATTAGTTAGGTAAACTAGATATAAATATACTGTAAATCATATAAAATGGGTTGACAATAGTGTTGCAGATTGTCTATCGAAGACATTTGACGAGTTTCAAGTTGATAATAAATGAGAAAGGTCAAGTAAATTTATTCCAGGGACATGAACTGCAGGAATTGGGGGTTTTAAAAAATTTCCCTCAGACTTATATTAAGTTGCAGGAACATCAAAAGGATGACTCTGAGTGTACGGAAATCACCCAAAAAAATTTTTTTGTCAACACTTAAAAAAGTTATGAGCTAAGGAACGTGTTGGTCGGGTATGTTGATCAGAAAGGAAAATTTAATAGTTTTGTTCCAAAAGCATAATGCAATATGATATTCAAATATTATTATGGTTCTTATGTTGGGTGGCATTTCGGGAAGGACAAGACTTTGTCTCGTATTAAAGAAATGTTTTATTGGCCCAAAATTTGGGACGATGTAGATTTGAGGGGTTTCGAATTATGATACATGTCACAAGGTAAAACCAAGAGTTACTCGGGCCATGTGTCAAAATTCAGCTACAGTTATTCAGTTCCCCTGTGAGCGAATTTATATGGATGTTTATGGGTCTTTACCTAGAACCAAAAAGGGAATCTTATCCATTTTAATAGTGATAGATAGCTTGAGTAAATTTGTGTTCTTTACCATATATTAATGTATTTCTGAAACATCCTGACAATCCCAACAATAGGAATAAAGGCCATTTACCACAGATAAATAGTTATAAAACTGGAGTCTGAGATTCAAAGTAACAAAGCGTCATGCTCATTTCTTTTCATTAAATTCCATTTAATTATTAAGAGGGTTTAATATTTATGCAATTAGAGAATATTTTTGATAATGTAATTTTAATAGGAGTGTCAGTAAATTTTAAAATATTCTGGCAAGGGTGGGAGAATCTGGAGTAGGTGTTAGGGAGGTCTGAGAACCAAAGTTACCACATGGGTATGGTAAAATGAGAATATATTTCTTGATCTGAGAAGATGATCAATAAGTAAGGATTTATCTTGGTTACTGATGCTGGTCTGGTGTATCGGTTGCTTCGGTGGAGCCTGGCCGAGAGGACCTGTGGGAGAGAAGACGAGAGGAGGCTTCTTGTCTGTCACTGAGAGGATCTTCGGATGTTGGAGATTCCAGACACAGACTCTGCGAGGACATCTTGCGGCATGGCATGGGTCCTGCGATGGTCACAATGCCTGATGAGACTGCGGGGACATTCTTGTAGCCTTGCACCAGGGGCGCTGTGATGGTTACTACTCCTGATGAAGTTGCTGTCTTGGGATGTTGTAAAAATCTGAATATATATCACAATAATGATAAATAAGACGATGGGATTGCTGCTGTGGGTGTTATCCTTTTGGAATCTGTGGAAGAAGATCGTTTTAAGAGCTCTCAGTGTTTCAGTCTTAACTCTAGATTTCCCTTCAAGACTGGCCACTTTGAAAACTCAGCCACCACCCTGGAGGGTGGTGGCTGAGTTTTCTGATGGCACTCAGCTTCAAGGGAGGGAGGATGATACAATATGTTTTTGTGTCGTGTTGAAGAGTTTCAATTCCCTATAAAAAGTGCGTCTCGTTATGTATGTTCGTCCGCCCATTATTAACTTCAGCTGCGGACATTTTCCATACCTATCCGGTGCCTGACGTCAAGTGGGCCTTCGAAGCAGCAGCGAGTCGAGCAGCATAGTGGCCGCCTCAGCGTCAGCAACACAACTACTGGAAGCACCCGTGCTTCCAGCCTGGCCAGACGAAAGAATGGCGTGCCAGCGGTGTTGCCAAGAGTCGCAGGTTGAAGAGAGAAAATGCTCACGACATAAAATAAAAGACAGTCGCAGTGTGGTTCTCAGAGCCCTTAATTACAAAATTCAATTTTCCTATTGGATAAAATTTAATGTAATGAATTAAATACTGAATACCCCATTGAAAAATTTCTTAAATATGAGGGGTGAGGAAAGAATTTTTAAATAAATAGGCATGCATTCTTTTAACTGGTGTGCTTAGTTCTCAGACTCTGGAGGTGTTCATAATAGAAATAAGTAATTTAATCTTTGGGGACATTAAAAACAATTGTAAATTTAGAAGAGAGGTAGAACATTTTCAAGAGTTAGGCTTTGGCTAGAATTCTTTCAAATGCTTTGGAATTGAAGTTTTGTAAAAAAAAAAAAAAAAAAAGATACCTTAGAGCATGTAATTTTTGTAAATTATGCTTTGAAAATATAACAAGTAATAAAATGTTGTGAGATCATATTAATCATTATAAAGACTTTTAGTAACAATTTTGCTAGCTTTTTAGCAAAATATTTCATCTAAATATTTAAATGTAGCTTTTCGCAAAAAAATATGAAAGTTTGTATTACATATTTGGTATAAACGTAGTTGCATAAATTATCCAAGAAAAATATTTAAAGTTTTGTAATTATGACTATTTTTATTTCACATAAAATGTTTCCAATCATAACCACGCAAATATTGAGCTGAGAGGCTTGATAAAACATGCCAGGGCACCATTAAGAGACGATATGATGCAGACCAACATAAAATTATCACATTTCTGTCTTACGCTGTTTGGGTTACTTCGTGGGTGTTTCCCAAGTCTCCAGCCCACAGGGGATACAGGGCATGTCAACGTGGTGAAGCTATGGCTGCCAAATTTATATAATATACAATTCCTCCGATGCCAATTAGGGTAGTAGGGTGAGTTATGCCTTAAGCATTGTTATAAGCATAATCAGCCATTATTTACAATCTATCGAAGCTATAGTCATCAAATTCATGTCATAGGCATCACCCCGCATGTCAATCAAGGTGCTAGGGCCAATTATACATTTAACATTCTTATAAGCATAGTTAGCAATTATTAACGATCCATTGAAGCTCTGATCTGAAATTCCATTCCCCGATGACCATCAGGTTGGTAGGGCAGTTATGCCAATAGCCCTCTTATAGTCATAGTGGGTTTTCATTACCATACTTCATACCATACAGCCACCAAATTCATAACATAGGCATCACCCCTGATGACGAAAAGGATCGCAGGATCGCAGGGCAAGTACGCCTTAAGCTCTCTTATAAGCGTAGTTAGTCATAATTTCCGAACTGTTAAAACTATAGTCTCCAAATTCATAGCATATACATCGTCTCCGATGCCAATCAGGGTGGTAGGGCAGTTATGACTTAAGCACTCTTATAACCACAATAAGATATTATTTACAATCTTTTCAAGTTAAGCACTCTTATAAGTATAATAAGCCATTATTTACAATCCATTGAAGCTATAGTTATCAAATTCATACCATATATATCCCCTTCCATCTCAATCAGGGTTGTATGATCAATCATGCCTTAAGTCATCTTATAAACATAGTCAGCCATTATTAACGATAAGTTATAGTTTTAAAATCATATATCATCCCCTATGTCAATCAGGGCGATAGAACAATTATGTCTTAAGTCCTCTTATAAGCATTGTTCGCTGTCATTTCCATACATTTTAAGATATAGCCACTAAATTCAAAACAAAGGTAACACCCCGATGACGGAAAGGATTAATATAAATAAAAACAGTGACAAGATATTTGTGTGTGTAATGCCCAATAAGAAATAGTTCTTAAGCAAAATACTATTACTCTGAGCACGCAAGAATGCGGAGCGCAGTCCCTTTGGTGTAACATCCTAGACTTTCTTAAGCATAGTTTGCATAGGACGGAGGAATATCATGGAAGTAAAGTTTTAACATGGATTCAGAAAATTGGGAAGCAACCGTCAATGGACTATGGTAAAATTATGAGTAGCAACGAAAAATACTTACTGAAAAACGCTGAAATATTGTGAAATGGCAGAATGCATCGTGACAAGAGATGCCATCGAAATACTTTCAGGCGTTTACAAGTATTTCAGTAGATCGACGAGATTAATAAAAATTGGCTTGGTTAGGTTTGTTCCGTTCGTGTTTGTTTCTGATTAAAATTGATGAAGTGAAATGAAATTTGTGGGCGTATCCCTTTTTAGCAATTCGGCTTGGGAATATTTAACAAAAGTGCATTCTCTATACTTACGTTGAAATCAGAATTACTGATGTTATAGTTTATTTGGATATAATATTCATAGTAAGAAAATACAGAGAAAATGTTTTTGCATTTTCATCCTGACAATTTTAGTTGCAAGAACGAAATTGCTTCACAATGACGACTGGAGTACTACTTGTAGTGACTACAAAATAAATTATAATTTTTATAACTGCAAACAAAACACATTTTTTCTGTTCTCCAAAGCGTGTAATTGAACTTTGAACATCAGAAATAGGTTACTTAATGGCCACTTAATCACCCATACATTCCAAAATTAAGTTAAACGATAAACGTAAATTTGTATGAAGCCAATTCTCCGGTAAATCAACAATGGAATTTTTATTCCTTTCATGGCAATTATACTAGTCATTGAATAGAATTTTTGTTTCTCAAAGAATTTTAGACGAGTTCAAAGAGAAAGTTTTTTCTCCTCATAGGTACGAGTTTTCATTTCCCCGAGATTATTGAAGTCATGTTTTGTTTTCCTGTTGAAGTTAAAAATAATTGGTCTCAAATATAGCTTTCCTGATTCCGTGGAAAATACTGCCAGTTTTGTGTTTCGTATATTTTCATTCCGACCTCGTTTGCCAGTTGGTGCTGAAAGCGAGCACGCCGAAACGAACTCAAAAAAGTGATTAAAATCTGCAACATGAAATTATTTGTTCCCGGTTGAGAAAGCCGTGCGTTAGAGGACGAGAACGGCTGGTCGGTGCTGCGAGTGTCATCTGCACGGGATTGGCCGTTACTGCGGAGTGGTCGACGCCTGCATCCGGACTCGCTGGCCTTCGAGGGTCGGAATTCCGTTTCCGGTCCGGACGTCCTGGCGACCATGCGCCCGTGGGATGGGAGAAGAAGAAGCGGACGTGAATACAAATTGCTTGTCAGAACCCGGCTGTGTGCGGAAGGAGAGCGGCCATCTGTCTGGAACATGAACTCACGTCGGCCGACCGCGGCATCGAGAGATATCGATACATCGAGAGACGCTATTAAAACGGAAGATGGCCAGCTGAACAACCAGGCGAGTTCCACGACTTGTTTTCCTTAAGCTCATATTATCGCCTCTTTTCTCAAGTGGGTGTCCTCTAAACCCAGATTATCACTTATTCTTTAGCTCTTTGTTTTGCTGTTTTGCTGCTCTATATTGTGGTAGATAATCTTACTTTTCCATACCGTGGGCACTGTAAGATTTTCGATCTTGTAGTGAAAATTAATAATTTCATAAATTTATTTCGAATGAGTTTCTTACTGAAAATAATATCGTTTAGCAAGAGGATTTTCCCGTCAATCACTTAGTCGTGGTCTTGAAATTTTCTTGTACGACTATTGGTGCTATAATATTAGCTGACACGGAAACATGATAGAGGTGCGGGATCCATGTATAAATTTGTTTAAACTTACAGTTACGTACTAAAAGCGTACAACTTCGATGTTTCCCGATATTAGAGGCGCAGCTAAGGTGAATTTCAGTGACGCCTCACTAACTCCATTATTGTAAAACAGAATATCGAGAGAAAACTGTCAAACAACCATGTCTAAGGTAAATAAATAAAAGGAAAAATTTTCAGGAAAGCAATATTATGAAGCTCTGTCACCACTTACGAGCGGTGACCGGTAATGGCATTGATCACCGGAGGCTATTTATGGTAAAGTGAACACTTTTCAAGGCCCTCCCAGCTGACATTACAACCAACAAATTATACTTTATTGTGGCCTCAGACGTTAACTCTCTAGCGCTGTAAAATGAATACGATGTGTTTATTAGTATTTTGGCAATTATTTTTATAACAACAGTTGGCAATAGGATATAAATAAAAGCTGAAAGGAACAATTAAGCACTGCCTTAAAAAGTGTTCACTTTACCATGAACAGCGTGTGTGTGTGTGTGTGTGTGTATATATATATATATATATATATATATATATATATATATATATATAAACACACACACTCACTTTACAAGAAACAAAAATATTCGCCTTTAAATATGAAATTCTGTATCAGGTGCTCATGACAAAGAGGTAACAACAGGAAGTGGATTCTTCCGTTGAGAAGAACAATCACGCATCAGAAGCGGTGAACTGCACTGGGCGCTCATGAAAATAATATCATAGGTATAAGCGCCTGGTGCCTGTCTTTCACGAGAACAACCTGCTCTCCTGTCAACTTCAGCAGAAGACGACCACAGGGGAAAAAAAATCGTAATGTCGCTATCCCAACACGAAATCGCAATTTGTATTACGTATTGTTATTCAACCTAAAATTCTCACCATCCGAAATTACAAATGGTCTCAAACTTGCAGCGGAGATCGAGGAGAAACTTTAGAATTGGCGTCGTCTGATAGAATAGGCCTGCTTGAAATTGCAGATAGGCCTGTTTCATTTAAAAGAACGGCGAGTCAAAGGATCATAGGGGCATTATGTACTCAGTTTCATACTACTGCTTATACCTTGTATTTTAAAAGGCAGGAGAGTTTCAGATGTGTGAATATGTTCTTGTAGTGAGAAAAGTCTTTGCTAGTGTTCAGTTAGCCTATAATACTTATAACTGCCAAACAAAGTTTAATGTCAAAGTATGTAAGTATAAACTCACTGTAAAAATAAAGCAGTTTAAAATAATTAAAATGCGTGTAAATTAATTAATTTATCATTCAACAACTTTCTACGTGTGTTTGGTAATGGTATGGTTGAAGTTTAACACTGCCGGTACAGTACATTTGACAGTACTTTTTTAAAAGCTTTGTGGAAGCTAAGTACGTATGTAAATTTTGAATAACTATGTTTTTGAAAGCGCATATTTCTTTGCCACCAATAACATAAAACCGGAAATTAGCCAGATTATACTCTTAATAAAAATAATTATTTTATATAGTTTTTAATTCTGCAAGAGGGATTGTTGGTTAGTTAGTGAAGCTGACAGTTGTACTGGGACTCTAAATACTAGACCCCTTTTATACTCGTAACATGAAATGTGTCCATCAAGAACACATGCGTTTTACTGTATAATTTAGAAACAGTGACAATTTGACATGCGTCACATTTTATGTCATGAAATATCGAAAAATAGTTTTACTACCGTCTGAGGCGAATGACACTTGTGCGGTTGTAACAAAAATTATCGTGTTCAAACTTAATCAGCAAACATAATTACTTTGCAACAGAGGCGAACTGCTAGTTTACCAGGGGTCAACTCGTGTGTATTTACAGTAATCAAAACATTCTTGAGACCATTCTTATAAACTAATGTCTTAACACTTTCAACACTCGTCATATTTGTGAAGCGAAATTATCATGCATAGCGCAAATTGTACGAGTTCGTCAGGGTGCCCGGTTGTACGAGTATATTCATAGACACGTTCAAATGTTAAAGTTTCTCTTCATCATAGGACGCTCAATTCAGTGATTCGTGATAATTATTGTGGGAACATTTGCATTATATGCTGGAAAATTTCTCTTGCAGGAACTCAACATAATTTACGTTACATTAAGTGAGTGAAATGGGCCCCGAGAAAATTAACCGAATTTGTGTGTGAGATTTGTATGCTTCACTCAATTTTATTTGGAGTTGCATTTACCTGATTTATTTTCTGAAGCTGAACATAAATTTCCACCTATCTCAAAACGACATTTACTTTTTAGTCTTTACGATGTCCATGTCTTTCATCTGCAATCATTTCTTAAATTTATTTTGTCAAAGGAATTAACATTATCGAGTTATTTCTGCAGCCTGTGATAAAAATGGGTGAATTTTACTCAGTTTTTTTTATAGCCCGTTCAAGCTACATTATTTTTACGCAACGGTCTATCATCCGATTCTTCGCATATAAACATAATATATATAATGTGTTGTTTAATGATACCTTAACAATCAGACTCTAATGTAAATATGTCAGTCATGCTTTGCTGTACATACGTCAGTGGACAAAATCGGGCGTATGATAGTAATCGATACTTAAATATCCCAACCATTACGCCATAATTAATCTGATAGGAGTTTGAATTTAGTTGCCTGGCATGAAAAAATCAGTAACACTTACACGTGCCAATTTAAATACGCGACACGTGCACAAGTGACATTCAGTTCTTCAGAAACCGTTATAAAATTGTTCGTATTTTACATAAGCATTGACACGAGTGAGTTTAGTCAGTTTCTCGTTACATGTTAAACATTTTGCAGCGATAAAAGTCAGCTTGCTGAATGCATCACATTTTCTCTAAGATACTTCTTGCTGGTGTAACGAAAGAAGTTTTGCCGAAAAATGTGCAAGTTGAGTTGAGTTGAAAGAGTTGGGCGTCTCTCAACAACGAGGTCATGAGAACCGATGAGAATGTGAAATGGAGTGAGAATGGGGCAGCGCCAGAATGTAAGGGGGGGGGGGGGAAACGGGAGATCCCTGAGAAGCTCCACCGAACAGCGGCATCGTCTGGCGAGATTACCACTTGCGAAATTTCGGGGGTGACCCGACCGGGGATTGAACCCGGTTTGCCTTGGTGGGAGGCGAGCAGTACAAACCGCTTAGCCACCGCGGCTTGAAGATGTGCAAGGTACTGGAGTTACCACCCATCTGTTTTCTGTAGAGAAATGATAAATATATGTACTTATATACTTACTCCTTTCTGTATATATATATTGTGGTTGGGCAACCTTATTTCGAGCTTTTTTGAAAGCGCTTTTGGTTTAATAAGAGATATTACAAAAGGTTGTACCACTGGTTAGTTTAGCAAAATTACATTTATATCATGAAAATGTCGTAAACTGGAAATAATAGGAATTTCTTGCGCTCAGATTCTGGGTCCGCCGTGGTCATGGTTTCACACATCTTATTAACCTTCCTCCTCCCAACATGCACCAGTTTAATTGCTCACTAGTATTCTTCCAAATTACTCAGTTTACTGACGGGTTAACTTATTGACCGACCTGGTTAGTAGAAGCGCAAGATGATAGGAAAATGTTTTAGTACGTGCACCGAAATGCGGTATAATTTTCCGAGCGTAACACGAAACAGGCAAGTATATAGAAGTGAAAGAGTCACGGTTCTTTTGGCATTGTGACGGCTATCCCTGCACATCAAACCAAAGCTAAAACCAACGGAGCCATATTGAAGTTGAGCAAATATTGGCAGGTTGGGACGGCTTACCTTCGCTGCGACGGGGGTGTGTTTGACGAACTCCACGCCTCACGTCCGCTGGGCGGGCCTGCTGGTCTGCAAGTATAGGCGCCGCGGGGCTGCTGGTCTGCAAGTATGGGCGCCGCGGGGCTGCTGCCGCTAATGAAAACTTGGCCTGATTTCCCCTCCCTTGTACGTCAACTTGACCACTTGATGCCAGCCAGCCAGTCATGTACCGCCAGGGTGACCTTACAGGACTTCTGGATATCGACGGAGTGAAGATAATTTTGTATTGTTCTCGATGGTTTTAAATAAATTTTAAATACAGGTGTCTCGCCCAGGTTCGGGGAGACAGCACAGGGATTTTACTTGGGCAGGAACTGCTGTTCCATCAACATTTTAAAAGGGGCGTGGGGCTTGCTGCAATTTTATATAAGTTAAGTATCATGTAAATAATTGGTAAAGCCATATTTTTATATATCATGTAAATTTTGGCAAATACATATATTATACATCATGTAAATACTTGCTGCAGTAAATATTTGTATACTAAATTTAATCAGTGGAAAATTGTTAATGCGTATTTCTATATAAAATTATTCATTGTGAGATTGGGGGAAAGCTTTGTAAATGATTTGAATTTACAATATAAAAGCAAGGCAATGTATATTTCAAAACTTTTTCACTGGAACCAACCCAAATCCTTTTTTTTTTTTTTTTTTTTTTGGCATCATTGGGGAGCTCTGAGCTGTTTTCCAACTTAAAACACCTACATTCAGGAAGCAGTTGAGACAAAGACTTCGTCCTGTGTGTGTTGGCAACACCGGCACAACATGGGCTTGCTCGTTCTCTGATAAGCAGCACGGAATCTGTAAGTGGGCCCTGTGTCTGATTGGCTACTGCGACCTGCTAAAGATTTCTAATTGGCTGGAATACAAGTTGGCAAGTAAGTTACCAGTTGCTAATTGGCGAGCGGCGTTCCGACGTGTCAGTGACACTATCTTGCTGGCGTTTGCGACTAAATTTCTGGGAATAAGCGACTGTTTCACCTATGTATATTCAAGTATGCTGTGGCGTGACTCTAACATAGTGGTTCTTGGTTTAAGGCTGGGAAACTTCATTGTCCCAAGGGATAAGCGCTTATGTCTTACAACTATTAAGAGGGTTTATCAAAATTTTGGTTACTACAAGGCGTAAATAAATAATTCAAACACTTTCTTACACTGTTTCACATTAAATGCCTATGTTATTTTCGGGGCATTGATGGAAGATATTAAATAACGTATTCTTTCTTGTCTTACATCAGTGCTCTTAGAGTAATGAAGACAGTAAATATATAACACTGTAACAATGTGTTAAAATTATTAATTATAGTTACGTTAAACACTTTGATAAACTCTTTGGAAAACAAACTATGACGAAATTCAGGTAAACACTCAGTTTTCCTGCACCGTTCACATTACAGACTATGGAATAGTCTCCCTGTGAGCGAATTTCCGATATGTAAAATGGATAATAGTTTTAAAGTTACTTAATATAATTAAACAAATTTTGTTTCATGGCCTGTATATTTACATTTTTGAAGCCTTCACATACCACAACAGATGGTACGCTGTAAGAATAATAAATTGCCGACATTTTCGAGTAATGAAATACAGAAACCACACAATCAGTAAATATGCTATAAGAATTGCTTAAAATATACGAAATTGTGTTATGAAGAAAGTTACAAAAACAAATTCTTAAATTTCACCTAGTTAAATTTTCTTAAAGCTCGTGTTACAAAATTTTGTAAAAAAAAATTTTCTTTGGGATGTATATGTACAATTTGTTAATTTTAAGACCGTTATTTTGGCATATTTACTGATTTTGTGGTTTAAATCCCTTAATTTCTCCCAATAACTGGCATTTATAAGTAAAAATAACTACAGGCTGGATCAAATAATGATGTACGTGACAGTTACATGCAATCTACTACCGTACCAATAAATCTTAACAGATCAAAAATATATCAAATTGATTAAATTATTTCGTTGATTTCATGCTTCGGGAATTCGCGCATTGACCATTGAGTGGCCTGTCCGCAGCCCTTACTGTAATTTATTTGTGACATCGTGTTATCTATAGACTTGGAAGTAACCTACACGACAAAATATTCAAGTGCAGTATTTGATTTTGGTAGGATTTTTCGTTCTCCTGTGAAGCTATGACAAATTGTTTAATTACATGTATACATAATATATGCCTAAACTGAAATGTTTTTAATGGCATAAAATTATATGAATACAACATATTGTCACAACAATTTGATCTGAGTCATTTAGAGACTAAATATTATTTTCGTGTTTATATATTTTCTTTATTTATTTTCTTTTTTATGCTCCTGAAGTTCAAAAGCATACTTTTTTTTTTTTTTAATGGTGGCAGATTTTCATTCATTACTTACTGGCACATGATTTCGGTAAAAACATTTGTAAGCTCACTTTTCCTACTCTGTCACGATCATTTCCAATCCCGCATTCAGACACACATCCGCAGGAAATGCCGATCTCGCAATAACACAATTTCACATGAATAATTATGCTAGCGATTTGTATAGTTAATTGGAGTTCTGCCTGTGACATATGTTAAATTCGGATTCTCCTGTGTAGCTGTAAACGTCGTTACGAAAAGCTGCAATAAATACCAACGTAAAAAAAAAGGCCCACATTCTACCTCGTGTGCGTGGCAACGAAGCGTTGATTTACATTTCGATGTTTGATAAGGGTAAAAAAAAAATACACATTGCCAGGAAATTTCAAGCCGTGTATTTTGGAGTTTTGACTACCAGAATGTATTTATCATACCGAAATTTAACGGAAGATGCTCGTTTGTGTATACCGGTGTCACCTGATATGCTTACAAGCTTCAAGCAGAAGAGTTGTAAATAATTAACCTTACATTCGACAACTTTTAGTTCGGAGGAGAAGGTATAAAATCAGCGGTTGTGTCACCGTGTTCTTTTCTCAATCGTCCCGCATTCCTTTTAAATATTACAAATTACAAAGTAATTCAAAGCACGCTTTGTTCACGGCTACCCCTAATTACTTGCAGGAGTAGTATGGTTCGAAAATTCTTCTAGAAATATTTTAATTACTTCGCGTTATTCAACTCTACTTATGTATATACTTTAAATTAAAAATTCAGAGACTTTTAAAGTAGCAGGACAAAAATTTTAAACTGTAGTAATAGTTTTTTTTTTTTTTTTTTTTTTTTTCCGACATAGTTACGAAATTAAATTGAAACTTAGCAAAGTGAATGGCCTTATTTAGGTGACACATTATTTGTAACCTCAGACAAATAAAGAGAGTATTTTATTCTTATGAAAATGTATAAACTACTTAACATTACAGCACACTTCATCATTGGCTATTTTTTTTTCCACGCCTGCTTGTGATAAACGCGTACTTTGAACCGGTAAACATTAACTTAAATCGTTTTAGCAGTTTTCTTTTCCAAATTCTGTGCAAAGTTTTTCGCTAGGTTCTCTTGTCAAATTGTTAAATTGCTAAGATTTCTCTTGTATGCTCTGTTTTAGCCTATTTGGAAAAGATAATTTTTTTCTGATGAAACACTGCTTACTCTTATCTATTATAGTTATAATTACCAGGATACCACAACTTTACTGTGTATGCATGGTCTCTGCTATTATGGTCTAATGGCATAACTTCCATTTAAATGATATTCTTGTATGTATTTAAATAATCATGAGGATACGAAAAATTCTTAAAATAGTTTCCAGGATAATACGTGCTTTCAAGAACATGTTAATAAAAACCGTTCTTAAACTGCAATGCTGGCTGATAAAGGCTGTTCACAAAAAAGTAAGCATTTTTGAAATCAACCTTTGAAAATAGTCACCACCAATACCTACATAGGCGCTTTGAGTAGCATGTGGCCAGTTAAGTTGGTAACGATGGGGGGAAAGTAGTTCAATGTCTTAATGTCGAATTGAAAGTTTTAGGTGGTAGTTAGATAACTTTTTTTTTTTTTTTTTTTAATGTATTCCCTGAAATTATATGTACAGAGATCATGCACGTATACCCGCAAACACTGATTTTTACTACATGCAAAAAAATTTCACTAGAGAGTCGCATTAAGGAGCCCGTATACCTGGAACTATCTTTCGCGTCTGAGGCCGAGAAGTGTGTGAGTTATAAGCGCTACACTGTAACGCTCATCAAGTGCGTCAACGCCACTACACCGAGGGCTCTGAACTAGCGCTCAGTTTTCACGTCGTGCGGCGTGGGACTATGAGACTCTAGATGGCCACCCTATCATTTTATTGGTGGTGTTACGACGGCGTGGGCAAGCCTTAATTCTCAAGCCTTCCTGGACGCGCAGTCCCACGTGTAAATATAAAAAGGCCACCGGACAGCGGATTTGAGCGGGAAGCACGTGGGGTTGCGTGAAACCGGCGTTAGCAGAAACCTCTGCCGGACGAAGAAGGAGGGCGCGGCAGGGCGATGGTACACGAATACATGTCAGCGTGACGTCTAGAAGGACGCCTGTTCTCGCCTCGACGCCGACAAGGGAAGATGTCCAGAGAGCCAGAAGGTCGTCGACGTGTCGCCCGCCGCAGTACGCCTATATGATCAGTCTTCGACATCATACAAGGTGGGAAAGGTTGATATAAATATCAACATTGAAGGCTGTTCCCGATAAAGTGAGCACTTTTGTAATCAGCCTTAGGAAAAAAATCACTATCCCTACCTGCATGTATTTTAACAGGTGAACTAAGGAACATACGCCACAGTAAAGTTGGTAACGATGAATGGAAAGTAGTTCCATATCTTAACGTCGAATAAAAAGTGCCAGGTAACCATTTGTGATAACTTAAATTATTTCTTTAATCTTCTGTTTTTTTTAATGCATCGAAGTGTAAAAAGAAGCATATTTGCAAAATATTTTCTTTTGTAATAATATCACAGTTGCACGTGACCGGCGCATGAATAAAGTGACGAGGCCCATGGCTATGTTAATTTTGAATATGTCGGAAGAATACACAGCGTGCATACAAGTAGATCTTAATCAGGGCTTTCAGAAGTGATCATTCTACCGTGAACAGCCTTTATACTCAATTCACGGTTACTTCCAATTCTTCTGGAGCCCTATATAAGTTCTACTACAAGGATATTCCTCCTCCTCATATATACAAAGCTTAGAAAATTACACCAAAGGGTAAATTCAGCTCATTCGTGCGCAATCAGTGTCATAATATTTTGCATTGGAACTACATCTTACTAGGCATTAATAACAATCTTATATTTGTTTTTAGTTATATTATTAATAAATGACTAAATTATAATTATTAATTAAAATCTATATAAGTTAAAATTAGCCAAAAATAAGCTAATTTTGGGTCGACAGAAGTATAAAATGCTAATGATATATGACATATTTAGGAAACAACAAAACACATCATACATGGGTAGGGACCTTCGAAATTCACATTATTATTCGGCATAAAGCTAAACTTCGCATCACTGTATATACTCGAGCCAGAGTCGTTTCTTCATTGGCTGCTGCCTAGATGTGAAGTAACGCCTTTTATGACTGAGCTACACGTGATTGGGGCACACAATTGTAATGTGTTCATTTATTGGGCAGAGTTACCCAGGGCGTGTCAGATAAAGTATGGTCCAACGACAAACGTAATGCAAAGATACACGTGTTTCAAGTTAAACTTGTCTCTAAATAATAATGCGAATTTCGCATGTGTCTATACATGGGGTGCTTTTTAAAAGATTTGGTTCACAAAGTGTGCAGTAACCACGAATAGAATGTATTTTAAACACTCTGCAACACAGCCCAAAAAACAAGGTAGGCGAGTCCCTTAAGGCTCGGCCTCACACGCCATGTTGAATAATTGGTTCTAGCTTATTTCAGTTGCATACCGACACTTATTAAGAAACTGCTACTATACAATCATGGCAATATAAGTTACGCTGAAGTACAAACATGTATTCTCTAAATTCGTTAAGTAATCATGCCGTATTTTTTCGAGAATTATGAACAGATTAATGCAATTTTACAATCACCATATCACATGTGGATAAAGTCTGACGACTAATTTTGAAGGGGATTGTCAATTGTGATAATGCTATAGTAACGAATATGTGGTTATTTCACTGAAAAGGCAGTTATGAGATATAAATGGAAAATTCAACTTGGCGGATGAGACCAAGCCTTAAATTATTTATTTATTTTTCCCCGTGATTTGATATGTCCTCGCGTGTGGAAGCAATGTCGCGTGGAACTTTGTCAAACAGCAACGAGGTCGAAGCTTGTCGTCCCAGAGGGCAACGTCATTTGCCTGATTTCCGGGGCATCGCACACGACCTTAGCCGCGCAAACAGCCACTTTCGCTAGAACGCTGCCGGCGCCGGACGTTGGCAAATGCGACGCCGGGAGGTTATTCTCTTCTCTCCGAGCTCGTGTTTACAGTTCCTGCTCGCAGTGCGAAGAGAACTCCCAGGCTACACGGCACGGGGATGGTTTAATTCCCTCCCTTTCTCCCCCTCTCCCTCTCTCGAACACGCCCTCTCCCGACCCTCTGCCGGATCTTCCCTAAAGAGACGCGGCGAGAGGACAGACGTCCTGGTAACTGGATAAAGGTGGTCCCTTGAGGGCACGGATGGGCGAGGGGAGTCGGCGACAAGTGTGCGCACGCACACAGCGTTTCGACGACGAGACACTTGTAAACTTGGCGCAGTAAGTTGGGTCGGCGTTCGCCAGAGAGGAGAGGAGTCCCCCACTAAGAGCCGGCGCTGTAATGCTTCTCCCTGGTCCGCCCCGCAGTAGTAGTTTGCATAGTTTCTCGGTTATCTCGCGTTCCGGTGGGTTCGAGTCCCAAAGTGCTATGCACTCGATGTGGATCCCGTACACCGCGCGCAACTCGTAGCTATTCCAAACACGCTGTCTCTTCCTCCCGCCGCTACACTCCCCTCGAGAGATGCGGGCGAACAGGACAGATGCTCGGCTAGCTGGACGAAAGTTGTCCCTCGAGGCGATATTACACGATACCAGATTCCGTAAAAGCTTGTGCAAGGTCTGCAATAGCGGCCGGTATACGGGCTAGTACAGCACCCGTCATGGCATTTCCCGCCTTGTACGGCCAGATCTCGTACCAGGTTTGGTGATTTGACACATCCTATTTTTCGCGGCAAGTTACACACCGGCTTTCGTACATAGCCAATCACGTCGCACTTTCAGAGCGTAGGGCGCTCCCCGTGGCTACTACTTGAAACGAGTTGATGAAAAAACCGAAAAGGACGCGTCCATCTTGATTATGAATTCGTGAGGTTGAAACTTTTAAAAATAAATTAAAATACGACGACGAATAATAGTGGCTATGACAACTTTTAATTACTGTTAAAAACAGTTCTAAATACTTGAACATTATCTACTGTATGAAAATTTTAATTTGACTTATTTAACATATATATTACATATAAACTCGAGATCTTGTGCGTAAACTGGTAGTACAGTGGTAAATTTGAGACGCCCCTTAGTATAATCTAGCTCTTGGGCGAGAGTTCTACACTTCGTCGAATCAAACTTTTTATCATTAAATTTTACATGATGATAATAACCCGGTACGGAAAGAAAAAATATATTTAGCAAACCGGTCAGTAATTTTTCGTCAAAATTAAAAATAACACACTCGTACTCTAGTGATTTCACATAATTTTCAAGAAAATGAATGAAACCATACTAGTAAGCAACCAATTTGTGTAAAAGGCGAACAGTAATACAGCAATATTAAGATGTGCTAGCTAGTATTTTTAAAGGCCTAACAAGTTACTAACTGATAGCAGTTCTACGAATGGGGTTCATATCACACTGCGTACCCACCGAGGGTGCCAAATGTTGGTACGGAACTGATGTCGTGTAATATGAATCTTCCATAGCGGCTGGTATACCGGCTCGTGCACCAAGGCTTGTAGAAGCTTGTACAAGAACCAAGTACGGCTGTAGGTATCGTGTAGTATCGGCTTTAGACCCGAGGGACGAGGCTGAGTGAGTGAGTGAAGAGATCTGATTGGTGAGTACAGAGCAGCGCCGGAATGAATGAAATGGCGGAGGAAAGAGATCTTTGGAGAAATCCCGGCGTCCAGCGGCATCGTCCGGCGCGATTCCCACGTGCGGTAATACGGGAGCGAGCCTGCCGAAAATCGAACCCTGTTCGCCGAGGTGTGAGGTGAGTAGTCTAACCAACAGCCTAAAGGATGCCCGTCGGGGAGCTGTCTCGGTCGGGGCAGAATAGCCCACAACCTTCCTAGGAAGTGTGAATGATGCTTCTGAATAGAAATTGAATTTGTAGCTTAAATTACGGGCGCCCTTGCGAACAGCCGCCCTCCCGAAAAAAATTGTGAATTGATATAACTTATATACTGTTTGTCTAATTGTAGTAGTATTAAAGAATTGAACACCCTGGATGGCTGTACTGCTAAGTAGAGTTAATGAAATAAATAAAAAAAAAAAAGTCTAACCAACACACCACCGCGGCCCCTGCGATGAAGAGGCGCTTGGAAACTTGGTGGTAAGTTGGGTCGGCGCTCGCAGACCGGTTACACCAAGCAAAGAACCGCCATTGCAGGATTCTATGGTCTGCGCCGGTGAGGAAGTCTGCAGTGGTACCTACTCTATGGTTGTGAGGTTAACGGCGTCATCGCTCGCGAGACGTCGCGGGTTTGAGCCCCAGACTACTAGACATAGTGCGGTTTGTGTACACCAGGCTAAATTTGTAGCTTTCCGAAATACACCACGTGTGTATACTTCGACATCCACTGAGCGTTCCGCCTGCCTGCGGCTTTTTTTTTTTTTTCCGTTTTCGAGACCTGAAAAAACGTCCCAAGTAGCACATGTTCAGCTGACCCACATGTGCAAATCTGCTTGAACACGAGCAACCCACATACGTTTGCTTAGTCGGTTAGCAATATTCGACCACTTTAATGCACCTTCAGATTGTGGCCCACATTACTTCTCTTAACTGTTGTGTGCAGTTGGTCCACATCTCCACATCTGGGCCACTTTTCAGACCGTGTCCTTGTAACAAAATACAATCTGTTCACAAGCGGTCCGCTTCTGCGTGGCCAACTGTATCCCAAACATGTCAGCACCACCAATGGGCCATGTTTGGCATCAGTGGCCCACTGGCTTACTGTTTCTGGCCTGCCGTATGTTAACCATATGTCGTCAGCCAACTGTTGGCAAGCCACTTGTGGCCCAGCTAGTGACCACTTGCAGCCCAGCTATTTGCCACTTACAGCCCGGATTTGGCCACTTGTGGCGCACTTAGAAGCAGCTTGCTTTGTATTTTCAAAGCCCAGAAATAATTATGTTTCACCCAATTTAAACTTATATATTTAATTTATTCATATTTTATGTTAGGCATTATTTCACAATTAGTAAATATCTTTGGAATAACGTGGGATCGAACACACAACCCCTTTGTTCGCATTCAATAATGCTAGCATCTACTCTTCCGTGTACCCATGTAAGACCTTTTAAGGGAAATCTGAATGCTTTCTACACATGCAAGTTTTCGTATCATGCGTCAATACTGGGATTTCTGTGTTTTATTTAAAATACTAGTGTTTAGTTTCAAGCTACTTTCAGGTGGAAATTAAAATGCAAAATAGCGATTTTTTGTGTGTGTTATGTTTGGTGGTTTCCAGTCTAAAAAAAAAACTGTTATTTTTCCTATTACTAGCATTGTCATATGAAAATTTTACTGCTTAAAATAAAAATATAAAGTGAATTCACGTATGGTATTTTCTACTGCACAACATATAGTGTCATACCATAAATGGCCCATGAAATTATCAGTAATATGCCCCCAGCAGTAACAGCTGGTATGCAATAAGTGGCACACAAGCCTGCTGTAATGTTTCTTCAGTAATTAGCAACAGTTGACATACCATAAAATGCCCGTAAGTATGGCGCTGTTATGTCCCCAGCAGGAAAAAACAGTTGGCATGCCCTAAATGACCTATACTGATAATATTTTCCCAGCAGTAACTAACAATTAGTATTTCGTTTATCATCTATTTCTCTGTTAACATCCATTGTGAGAGCATTTGCCCATATTCTGATTATTTAAATAATAGGGAATACCATTTTTTTTAAATGACTTGATTATCAGTCCATTTAAGAACTGTTGACAGACATAAATACAAAAGTATGCCACCACTGCCAACAGTTGACCAACTGTTTGCCGCTTGTTGTTTGCTACTTGGGTTGAGCTCTAAGGTCGACTCTAGCTCACTCAAAAATTGCCTCATCGCCGTACGTGCAAGATGCTCAACAGGCAACTCGCCTCGACGTGACATCAAATGGGGACCTAGTATTCTTATGGCACTGCATTAAAGAAAAAAAAAAAAAAAAAAAATCTGAAGTATATACATTTGAAACTGATTCCGAAAATACCCATTTGAACAATTTTCACCCCCATAAAATAATCCTTCGGTTGTAATGAGAACCTGATACTTGTTTTAGGCGTAAAATATTTCTTAAACGCTTATCGTGTTCAGATAACACTAAATAATATCCAACCGTTCACGAATCACGTGTTTTGCAACGCACTTCACGCAACAGCCAGCATGACCCCTCGGGTTGTTAGAATTGAATTGAGAGTTTCTGGTGGGCATTTAACAACGGAGTCTTGGGTGCCGAAGAGGGTGAAATGAGGCGAAGATGGAGTGTCGCGGGAGTACCCCGAGAAACCCCGCAGGCGAACCAACAATATCCGCCATATTTACCACAAACCGAAATTCTGGTGACTCCGCCGGGAGTGGAACCCGGTTTCCATTGACGGGAGACGAGCAGTCTGAGTAATACGCCAACAGCGGCCCTTCCCATTCGTTGAGGCCAGTGACACTATTCATAACTTTTCTACTTAATACGTACTTATTATTTAATCTGTAATGGAATTCTTTAGTAAAACTACGGTTAGTTCTACTTACTATAGGCTATCCACGGTAAAGTGAGCACTTTCGGAAGCCCTCTCATTTGGAATAATAGTCAATAAATGTATTTGATTTTAGACTTAGACGTTAACTTCCATTGCGGTGGAATATACACACTGTGTTTATGACCTACATTACAATATTTACTAAAAAAAATGTGGTTAAATGATAAAAAAATGGCTGAAAGTAATAAGTAACTAGGATCTCAAAAGTGCTCACTTTACCGTAAACAGCCCATATCACTGCTTACCTACAATTTCTGAGTAGGAAGCAGGAACTTGGGAATATTTTGTAACAGTTGGAATACCAAAAATGTCGGGATGAAAAATTTTTGCTATGTGTTACTGTAGTTTTTATTTTTATTTTTACTGAGGATTGGTCAGTTTTGCTGTTTAACGCTACAGGGTGACAATTATATATATATATATATATATTTTTTTTCAGATACGGTTGTGGCAACATTTACAGCTCACTGCGCAGGCACACATGGAAATACTGTGAAAAAAAATGAAGGACTATTGCTGTCTGTTAAGGGACCATTGTGGCTGAGCGATTAGCACGCTCGACTCCAACCAAGGCGAACCGGGTTCAACCCCGGCCGGGTCACCGGATTTTCGCAAGTGGGAATCGTGCCGAACGATGCCGTTGGTCGGCGGGTTTTCTCGGGATCTCCCGTTTCCCGCCCCCTTCCATTCCAGCGCTGCTCCACATTCACTTCAATCACACTCATCGGCTCTCAAGACCTCGATGTTAAGAGCCACCAAAATCTCTTCACTCACTCACCCTCTCTGTGAAATTAAGTATGAAATGATCGCGCCTATTGTGACAGTTTTCTTGCGCACATCCATTGCGATAGATGGACAAGTGTAAGTGAATATTAAAGAATTAATCATGCATTTTAGAGTATTTACCAGACCTTACATTAATTCCTCAATTAACCATCGAAACGAATTGGCCACTGGCGAAACGAATGTTGCTGCAGTAAATGAGCGAAAATTGGGAACGCTTCATTTTCTAATAATTTTTAAGCTACTAGAATATGTCACGTGCTGGAGAAGAAGAAACATTAGTTAATTTTCTATTATTTTTCGTGATGTAATTTCACAGGCATGACTCGAAACGATCAAACTGAATCTGTGTGATATGTGAAGGACATGCAAACAAGCCGTTAAATTATAGGCGTCTATACATCATAGACAACATTTTCATTTCTCGAGTTTGCAAAACAGAAGATGTACTTCCACACGGCCGTCTGCGTATAGACCGCTATAAGAGGTTTGCAGATTGGATAAAGAGATGCGTTTTAGATCATTGTCTTTCTCAAATCACATGTGGAGAATTTACTTGAAAAACAGTTATTGGCGAGTCAAGCATGTTTATTACAAGCTCGTTAACGCTAAAAAATATATATTACACATACCCTCATGTTTTGTTTCTTTGTCAATGCTATTTTCATGGTTTACTATTTTGAGGATACATATGTTTACGTATCTGTGATTTTTTATTTTCCGAATGAGCTATGCAATTAAATTTTCTTATGCTGTAAAGTGGTGTCTCTTAAAAATTTGAGTAAACTTACGTGCTATTAAAACTTTTATCATGAATCTTAAACTACTTAAGGTACATTTCCGTCCTTTGATTTCTTAGAAGTATGCAAAATATTAGTAAAATAAACTGATGAGTAATTGCTAACATCAACCCAAAATTTCTGCACGTTTCGGGCTTGTTTATTTGAAAGTCAGCTTCCATCATTAGTGCTTCGGAAGTGAGATGATTGGTAGTTGTTAATTAATGCCTCCTCTTTAATAATTCAGACTGCCATCACCGACACGGATTACGGACTAAAATTTTAAACCCGGAGATCCTTCCCCACTTAATGTTTCAGAGTGCTAACATCACGAACAGCTGCTGTTGCAATTTAATTAACAAAGGCCCGGTTTATCAGAGAGATGTTAATTGTGTGGAGTTGATGTAACTGTAAAATTAAATTCCTATGAACATGTCAGATTATGAACAACGTATTTGCCATATAATAAGGTATAAAGTAGATATAAGATTTCCAGATTCAATGTTTTAAAAGGACACTTATCAGACACTCAAGTAGATTTACTACGTTTGAAGTAGAAAAACAGTTATTTATGGCATCTCTAAAAGGGGTACCCGATTAATGTTACCCAGACAGGAAAAAAATTGGCTTCTCTGAAAGACAGAAAGCCAACGAACAAATGACAGAATACCAATTCACTGAACACGCAACTGTGAGGTCCAGCATACACGGGTGTCGGACCGATCGTGTTATGTCGAACGATAACATAACTGCCTCACATCTAGTAGGTCCTGTGTTCCATACACAACGCCTGAAATTACATTCTAGCAAATACTGGCGCAGCTCCTTATATCAACCTGTCCAACTCCCCACCCACACTAGAATAATTAAAATCATAATTAATCCCTTCGGAATTATGCTAAACGGAGAGTGTTGGTTTCCTTTTCTCTATTTGCCAGTATTATACGTTTACAGGACGCCGATTTAATATAATAGAATAAAAACTGTATTACAGGTTAATGATCAAATTGTTAAAATGGGAAATAATTTCGGTGTAGTCCATTAAGGTTACCTCCAACTTTTCTGAAGCCCTGCTAATGTTCTATTTTCACCATATAATTCTCCGCTTGATGCGAAAAAATCTTAGTGGCGAATCGTTCCAGAATCTTGGAAAACCTGAACCTGCGAAATTCCGAAAATCTCCGTGAAACCTTTTTCAAAATTTTCCGAGAGAAATTACAGCTAGAGTCTTTCCGTCCATATCGTGACAATACCCACAACGAGAGGACAATGTGGGCAGCCGGAATAACCAGCAATAGCGTCATTACGCTTTCCAGACGCCTCCAGGATGCCAGAAAAAGGCACCACATGGTCGACTGAAAAGGCGCGCCAAAACAGCAGGCTCCCGCCATTGCTGTGGCGAACACGGCTTTGGGAGAAAAGTCAGCCATCTTGGGACAGCGGCGTGACGTCACCGGCGCGCCGTCCAGTCGCCGCGCAGCAGATCAAAGGAGCACAATGACCGAAGATCGGCTAAATGGGCTGGCTTTGCTGCATATCCACCAGGACATCGCGTCCGCAATGACGCCTGAAGAAGTTCTTGACATCTTTGCAAGGAAGCACAAAAGAGAATTTTCGATAAACTTCCTTTGAAGCACAAAATATAACAATAAATTGTAATTTTTGATATTCAGCATGTGATTGTGTTGTTCGTGACAAGTGCTAGCGGCGAGGTGTGTACACTTGATTATGTCAGTTACAAGTCTTTATGTACTTTCTGAGATGGGAATAGGAAGAATATTTATGCATTGGCAGGGGAATGTTTCCTTTGATGAAAACAATATTAATTATTCAGTTGCATTACAAAAGTGTTAATTTTTTACTTTGCATTTAGTCATCATATACCCCACCTATCCAGATGGCAATGGCCGGCATTGTAAACTCTTAGTTGTTAAGTAAATTAGACGCTGTGTGGTAATACTTCTTTGTAAAATTGTTCACTGAAGCAGATTATCTTTAAAATATTATAATTTATGCAATCTATATATTAAAGTTTAGGTTCAAAAACTGCTTAAATAGCACCATTTTGCACCTTAAAATAAAAATTTTCCCGGGGGAGGGCCCAACTTCTAACTTGGGGCACCAGCAAAAAAATTTACTATGGGCCCCCTCCAAAACTAAAAACTGGATCTGCCCCTGGTTGCAGTATACCAACACCTCCACCCATGTTGCACTATGCTTCGCACCAATTCGCCGGCGCTCATCATCCGCGTTGCGCAGACCCGCTCCCCACTGTGCTACGTCGCGCGTCAGCTGAACGATCGAGTGGTGCTACTTCATGCGTCGACCCCTACAACAGGCGCAGAGGGACAGCAGCGGCACGAGACGGGAGGGCGCTACCTCTCCTACACAGCGAGTGTCGGTAAACAACCATGGCTGGCCAGACACAATCAAGTACTCCGGCACTTTTGTGCCTGCAATGCCTGCATCATACACCGAGAGATGTGGTAGACCAGTATGAACTAGGCACCACATTGTGCAACTGTAACGCAAGCCCATCTCAAGCAGCAACCGTGCCGTGAACAACCGCGAAACGGTGCCAGAAACAGAAAGTGACGGGAACGTCAATACAAACATTTCGACCAAGGAACATGAAACTACTTTTCCAAATTACGAACTACCACATTGGTGCAGTTATCTGTTATGAACAGGCAGAGGGACACCAATTCTCATGTGTGCCCAATTCCAAATACAAAAGCATCAAGAGTGCCTATCCGAACCCGAAACCATAACAGTGAAAAATATTAATTTTGTGTGCAAAGAGTGCAATACGAACTTGAAAACACAGAGCAATACTATGTATAACTGGGATGTGATATTCGATGAGTTAAAACATTACGTCACAGGATGTCACTCAGTGGAAGCACAAGGAGGAAAGAACTACGTTCACAACGTAAACCGTCAGGCGAAAATAAGTACGGTGATGGCGAGCGAGGAAAAGCACAGCATAAGTGAGGAGTCATCAGCGAGGGAAGAGTAGGTCGATTGTTGTGACCGAGTAGCACCTGCGAATGTAAACAAACAATTGTCAACTACGTACAAATGACTGCTGTCAACCTGTCTGTGCAGAGTGCCCAGTCAACACCACCTGTGTCAGTTCCCCCTCCCATACCAATACCATTTTTTCTGACTGCACCTTACATGCCAAATTTTCCGGGATATTACTTCACTCCAAATTTTCCGCCAATGATACCAACCATAATACCAGCTCCTTTTTCCACTGCTACGTCCATGACTCTGTTCCAGACCAGCCATTGTGGGCCGAACAGAACTCACAGTTGGCCACAAAGCGAGCTGAAGGAGGAGAAATCAGTGGCTGCCGAACATAACCTCGAAAGTAACAGGAAGAAGACAGCAACACACTTCCAGACGTTGCCTAATTTTGGGACACCCCTAATGAGGATCCAGCGGCCTTCATCAGGGACTGTACTCTAGGCTGGCAATGTCGCGGTGTTTGCGAGGAGGAATGGGCAGGATGCGTTGGATATCAATTCCAAGGCTATGCCAAGAAATGGTGGCAGTCAATAAACCATTACGGCCTTAAATGGGGAGAATTTCGTCACTCGTTTCAATGCAACCGGACGACAGGGAGAAAACCGCTTTCACCACACCAGATGGATGACGCTCTCAGTTTTGTGCAAATGCTTTTCGGCTTGAAATGTGCGCCCGTCAAATTACAAGCCGTGATGGTGAGCGTACTAGATGGCCTTGTCGGCGGCTTCACGCTCACGGACGATGTTGTAATCTGGTCAGAGACCTGGGAGGACCACATTCACCACTTGAGCTTGGTGCTGGGAAGACGTGCCATAAATGGACTTTGTGCGCAGTGAATAAATGTCACATAGGCAAAACGCAATTGGATTTCGTGGGACACGTTATCGTCGAAAGGGAAATAAGCCAAATCAAGATCAGTTAAATTTAATCAACAACTAACAGCCACAACCTACGCGAAAGCAACTACGCAAATTCTTTGGCTTAATTAACTGGCTTCGGAATTTATTCAGGATTTTGCCGTAGTAACCACACCACTCGCAGACCTACTGTCACCACAGAATAGATACGTGTGGGATGACGCAGCGGAAACTGTTTTCCTGGAAATAAAGTTACATTTCAGGTTGTGCCCTACACTTGCGTAGTATGGCACCAGCCGACAACTATATTTACAAACCGACGCCAGCCAGGAGGGGCTGGTGTGGTATTGTACCGTTATCCAGATGACGACACACACCACGTAATAGATTTCGCGAGCACGAAATTGGGCCAGACTGAAAGAAGATATGATGGAAACGAGCATGAGTGTTTGGCTGTAGTGAGGGCGATTAAATAGTACCGTGCGTACTTAGAGTATCAGCAGTTCACACTACAACCGACAACAGGTGTCTCGTCTGGCTACACAGTATGAAAGAGGTGCATAGATAACTAACCCAGTGGGCGTTACTTTTTCAAGTGTACCACTTTACAGTGGAACACAACCCAGGAAAGGAAAACCATTTAGCAGATGTGCTATTACGTGGGCCCAATGCTGACGTCACAGTGTGTGACGATGCAGAATGGGACAATATCGTTCATCCGGTATCCCAAGAATCGTTGCAAAAGCAAAATTGAACCAAATTAATGTTGCTGATAAGGAAGTGTTAATTAGTTGTCTGTATCGCGAGGTAGTGGATGTGCAAGTGTCGTGCCCATTTGCGCAACAACAAATAGCGAAGTGCGCACAGGAAAACGCAGAACAATGCGATGTTGTTGACAGTCGGCTAGAGACGTGCTCGCCGAAAGACCCACTCACGCGGAGACTGTTCGTGCCACCCATGTGCAGAGATAAGGTGTTTGCGCATGCGTACACGAGTCTCTTGGATGGCCAACCCGGTACCGAAAAAAATTGTTCGTAACGTCAAGGATCACTTCTTTTGACCGGGCCTGTCGCGTTATTTGCACAATTATGCACGTGAATGTGAAAAATGCCAGAAGTTTAAGGCGCGAAGGACAGATAGTGCGCAATAACAGCAGCCGAGACTACCCAGACGGATATTTGAGACCATGAGCATCGACCTCATTAGGCCATACCCGAGGTCAGCAGGAGGAAAAAGTTGATCTTAGACGTAACATATAACTTTTTCAGATGGTTAGAGGCGTACGCCTTAACAGACGCGAGTCACCAGTATCGTAAATGCATCGGAGAAAGTGTTCTTTTCCTGTTAGGGGTATCCGAGACAGTTGGTAACTGGCAATGGTACCCATTTTACAGGGGGAAAAGGGGGGGTGGCGAGACATATGCACCCGGTGGGGGACACGTCACTTGAAGACGGCGATGTATCACCCACGTGTCAACCCCACAGAGCGCCGCAACCAGAAGTTGAAGGTGCAACTGCGGCTCCTTGTGGGGGAGCAACACACCAGCTGGGCCAACTATCTGCCCGCCACCCTATTCACCTTCCACCGGCATGTGAATGCCACCACTGGTCGTACACCCGCCAACGTACTGCTCAGGCATAACTTAGCCCTACTCGGCGAAAAGGATTGCCTGCAAGCGCGCACAAGTACCAGTCCCGAAAGCAGCGGGGAACAGCGAGAAGAATGTAAGCGTTAGCACAAGGAGCAGCGGAAGTGTCAGGGGGAGTATGCTGCGAGGTGAGTTCCGACCAGCAATAGGCCACCCCAGCACTTCAGGCTGCACAAACAGTTTATCTGCCTGCGCACCTACAGTCCGCCGCCCTGGCAGAACTTTTTCGCCGGACTGGCAGTCAATTGGAGCGGGCCGCACCAGGTAATAGAGAGTGTTGGACCATCCACCTACATGGTCCGTGTGGGAAAGAAAAGTGTCAGGGCACATCGGGACGACCTACGACTTTCGCCCAGAGAAGTCGCCGGCGAAGTCGCAGCCGATGCCCCGAATATACACGACTGCGATCCATCTGCCGATTTCACCCAGCACAGAGTGGGGGAGGAAGTGGGTCAGCACCTCTCACAAGAGGGTCGCCACCCGCCACCCATGTATCGCCGACGCCAAACACTGCAATGTCCTGCAGGGGTCGACCAGATGAGGTGAAACGTGCCGAACATGGCCAAGGACCTTCAGAGGATGCCGGCACGACTTAAACAACGTCCGTAAGCGTAGAAGAAGAAAAAAAATGTGTGTATGAACATGGCACCCCATGACGGTGATCACGCTGTCGAGCGGCAGGAGGGAGGTATAACAGAAGAAGGCGTCGTACCTCAAGCGAGAGCATCGCAGCGGATTCCCAAGCCAATGTCGCCGCACGGCCCAGCAGGGGCATTGTCCTAAGGCCAGCACCGAAAAGATGGACGGTGCAGCGCCGCCAAGCTCAACCGACAAGTCCCATTGCAACAACTGGCGCCAGCACTCTCAGAGAGAGGTTCTCAAGAGGACGCCAATATGTCCGTCGTCGTGCCGCACTCGGAAGACAGCGTGAGCAGCACCGGCGTACGGGAAGCGTGTGTGACCGAGTTACTTGGGAGGACATGTCAGCGTGGGCAGCCTCTCGCAGTTGCCACCTGTTCGGGTCGCTCCCGATGACAGCGGGACTCGGCATAGGTGAGAAGCGTTTACGTGAGTAGCAACAACGAGTGTGACAGCGAAGGTAGTGAGACGGCCGGCTCCTAATACCCTCGCCGGTTACAACGGCGCAAGCAGACGCCAGCAGCCTGCGGCAATTGCGGGTGCGTCCCGACGCCCGGCAAACTGCCGAGCCGCCAACAACAGCAGCGAGAGCAGCAGCAGCAGTTCCAGACACGTGGGCGCCTGGCAAGAAGCCCCTATGTGCTACACAAGAGACAGCAGGGCAGGCGACCTTGTTCATACTTTACCTGACGACGAGCGGATGTAAACGGTCTCTTGGGGCGGGGGGAGGGGGAAGAAGGGTGTGTTTGACTCGCGCCGCATTCCCCTCTTTCAGACAGTTTGCCCACCGCACAGCACTCCAGCAGTGCAACGTCCATCCACACTCTACCAGTGCAAACAGTGCGTGAGTATGCGTGCTGCCACTCACGAAGTGCAGCGTAGTATAACGAGGGAAGTGCCAATCAGTGTAGCACATGGTCACAGTGGCCACGAGCCGCATGGCGAGGAAGGTTAAAGTCTGCAATTTCTATTTTTAAATTAAAGGGCATAAGTATTATGGCTTTACAACTGACGCAAACTGACAAACAGTCATGTAATATCGAGAGGCGCTTTATAAAGCCGCTCTTGTATTTATTTAACCCTATGTAGTGCTTGTTTCGTTATTTTCTGTTTTTTAATCATCACATATGTCCCATCCACACCTCACTCATGTTAATTATTAGTGCCTTATTTTAAGGTGTAATGAAGGTATTATATTCTAGCGTAGTTCCAACCTGTAGAAGGCGGGTAAAAAAAGTGTGAAGAATTACTTGTGTTAGAAAGTAGATAGACGTGACTCGCTGGCGCGCCAGCCGGCCAGCGCGTCACATACGGTACAGTCAGTCATCGTAGAACGTAAGGAGGAGCAGGTTGCGTGCGTGTGTGTCTCGCATCCCACGCCCGAGCGGCACGTCAACTTTTGTATCAATCATTCACCATGCATTAGCGTAATTTATTCTAGAACCGTTTTTCGCCAAGCAGATCGAGGCACCTCTCCTCCACATCCCCATTGCTTGCATCGCTGGGGAAGCATTAATTTCACTTAAGTTTTTGACGACCTCGTGCCGTTGTTTACTGTATCGCCTAACCGGCAGGTTCAAGCCTGGTACAGCGTAAGTGATCTCATAGAGAGGCGTGTAACATAGCCTGAATAAATACTACGTCAAAAGAAATCTGCATATTTTATTCAGCTTGGTCTTCGGACTCGTAAGGCCGGGGCCCTCTTCTTCCCGCCAAGTATAACCATTGTTCTTCAAGTGTCTATTGTGTTTAATTTCAAGTACTTTAATTCGTCGCATTGTTTTAATGTTATTTCGGGCGTATGACTAGCCCAAATAGGCCACTGCGCAGTATGCATATGATAAGTAATATTATCGTCTCAGGAGTACCAGTATGTTAGGAACATTTCGCCTTGGCCTCGGCCGACCGATCTGAGACAACCAGAGTCTGCTCTAGCCACAGTATGGCATCATCACAGTGATGCTTGGCACCCGGGTAATATTAACCAAATTCCTGAGATTTTTCTTGAATCTTATTTTGCAGTAACCCAAATTACTCCTCTACTCATTACCGCGCGGCACCCCGTCAGTTTTATAAACGTATGTTACTGAACCAGTAATTAATAAGAGTACAGGTCAACAGAATTACATCGCACCATCACGATGTGTATATACAATGCACCAAAAAAATAGCTCTTCCGTGGATGGACGACAAACATGACATATGCGATGATGGGATACACACAGTCCCTTTCGGTTATCGTTGTTGATGTTCTGTACATGCACATACTCCTCTGGAGCAGGTACGCATCATCATATATGTGTCTGTCCTCAGGAGAGCGATTGGGGTTGGGATTCATAATAGGAAGCCGTTCCTCGCCCCAGGGTTATTGAGAAGTGCTTCCAATCCCTTCTCCCAAAACGAAAGGCATGGGTGTGTTGATCTGTCCAATTATGTATTTTCCACCCAGCAGTGTACTATAGCACATGCAAGAGCCATATTTATCTTGTCAGGTTTGTTGCTGATGGTAGCTGGTGACACACGATGGCCTGTGTAGGAGATATGTCTTATCCTGTCAGCCGTGTCGCCGATATGCTCTGCAGAGATCCCGTTTTATTTTCTACGATATTGCCAGATATGCAAGTTAGAGCTTTGGATCAAGCTGCCTATGCGTATGATGTATGCCTTATTCCAACAGCACACTGTAGCTCATGTAAGGCATTATCAACCCTTGCCAGGTGTGTGTTGTTGCTGATGGCTGGCTGGTGGCACGCTGTAGCCTTTGTAGGAGGTATTTTATCTTGTCAGGTGTGTCGCCGATATGTTCTGTGGGGAGCCTGTTGTTTGGATATATTCTATGAAACCTACTGTTTCACACCTCATGATATATTATGTGTACTTTTGCACACGATTTGGCGTTTATGTTGGATCTTCGACCTGGGGGGTTCATAGTCATTTCCCAGGGGACTCAATGCTTATCGTATTGTGCGCTGTGTGTGCGAAATTGTACTCGTATCGCACGCATGTACTGCAGTAACTGTTGTCCAACTGTTATCGTATTTGCTTTCCTACTGAATTTGCACTGTCACCAACTTTTCCCTTCATCTGACTATTTACTAGACTCTTGTTCTGTTGTTGTCATCTTTCTGTACCTTACTGTGTCCGCTTTTATTTTGTTTTTAATTGGGGAGATTTATTTTTCCCTGTCTCGTAAACCGCCTGCACATTCTGCTTGAGACCAAACTGTGGTTTCTGTATGTAAACATGTAAAATGTTTGCGTATAGAAAATTTAAGAGTCCTGTTTTTTGGCTGGTGTAGTGTCTTACCCTCGGTCCCAAGAGCCAGGAAGCCATGCACATGGTTATTCATTGTCGACAGTAAAGTGTGACGGATAGAAGGCAGTGGTGAACAGCGAAAATCGTTCACCCTTCTGCAGTAGCCACGACGAAGAAGTAAATGATATTGTAATTAGTTTTTTTAAATCCTACAGCTAGTTGTTTCAGCAATGTTTCGCTCGCGTGCACAACATGACGTCTAGGGTCGCGAGGTTGGCTTCACTCCATGCCGCACCGATAAGTTTCAGATGTAGAAGTGTGAGCGCTCGCGCATAACCGCAACACATGTGCATCGCTGCGCAATTGTCTCTGAATATAGTTATATATATATATATATATATATATATATATATATATATATATATATAATACTGAAAGACAGAATGACGATGATTTTATATATAATTTTTTATATAAAATCGTGGCCTGTCATATTTTTTTCCGAGTGACGGGACAGGACAGACATGTATTCGACATTAAACAACCTCCTTTCCTCGATGCCGCCGTAGTCTTGTGGTCAGAATGCTCTACTGTCGACCCAAGGGTTGGCGAAAAGTATCCCGCGTGCCTCCGGATATTTTGAGTTCCGCAACAACAACCAAATAAAATTAATTCTGTGCTCCTAGCGACCGGCGATAGAACTAAACTCTCCGATGGTAGCCGACCCCTGCAGGCGATGTGATTACCGACACACAAGATGGCCGCATCGATACCAGAGCTCCTAGCCACGAATGGTAGAACTTGTGATGAGAACACACACACACATTCTGGTGTCGGACACAAGAATTAAAGATGGTCGCCTATAGCAGACTAGGGAATTTCCAAGATTAAAGATGTAGAAGGAAAGAGAGAGAAAGGGGGTAGTAGACAAGAAGGGGTATTATGTAAAAACCAAGGGATAGAGTATTCATGAAAGAAAATGAATGGGATAGACGGGAAGGATTGAAAAAAAAAAAAAAAAAAAAAAAAAAAAACAAGTGGAATGACAGAGTGGAATGATAGAGAAGGAGGTTGGCAATAAGGTAAAAAACAAGATGACGAGGAATTACAGGCCATGACGTCTCGGCGTGGCATCATTCTAGATGGCTGCCATGATCCAGATTGAACTATTTAAAACTACTAATGTGGCCAGCTCTCCAGTAATAATAATACAAAATAAGTATGGAAACCCAAGTTAAATCCGTTGAATAATTCGACGACAAATACTTGTTTTATAATTATTTACAGACCTCTGTCCAAATACACATTACTCTTATCCACCCTGTATCACATCAGAATAATTTAATTTAGAATTTACTATAAATGCTTCGTTAAGCTCTAATATAAAATTGCAGTACTTCCTTTAGGAATTAATTTTCGACTGGAAGTCGTGCGGTATTTCGCCCTAACAGTTTCTTGATGAAACCTGCAGCCGCGTGTTCTCGGTATATCTCACCCAGTCCCTCCCCTTAGAGATGACACACGAACTGTTTGTTCAAACAGGCCAAGTTATCGCAATATTGCATTTATCGCTGGCAGGAAGTTGGCTTCGTAACGTATCTGTTCGCCCTCCTCTTCACACTAGCTCGACTCCTTAGGAGCATATTACACGATACCTGCCACCGTCGCACTTGCCCTCTGCTAAAAGCCTCTAGAAAACCTGGGACAAGAACCGGAGTGACAGCTGATACGCGAGCCGGCATGGGAGGTTCCGATTTTACGACAGTAAGCGCGAAACTCGACGCTCACGAGGTGTCCTCGCTCTCTAGAAACGCGGGACATAATTGGCCAAGTACAGTATTATATGTAAACTATACGCGCTGCTACTATAGTCTGTTCACGGTGAAATAAGCACTTTTTAAGCCCCGCGTAAGATCTGCTTGTATGCACAGGGTGCATTCTTCAGCCTCATGTAAAATTAACATTGCCATGGACATAATCACTTTATTCCTATGTCGGTCAAGTAAAACTGTGAAATTATTAGTAAAGTTAATATTTCACAAATCTGCTCAATTTTACACTTCGATGCATAAAAAAAAAAAACAGAAACCGAAAGAAATAATTTAAGTTGTGAAAAATGAGCACCTAACACCTTTTTATTCGACGATAAAATATGGAACTACTTTCCATCCATCGTTACCAACTTTACTGAGTACATGCCACTCAGTGAGCCCGTTTAAATATATGCAAGTAGGGGTAGTGACTTTTTTCTAAGGTTGATTTCTAAAGTGCTCACTTTATCGTGAACAGCCTTGATAAATTACGCGTATTAAAATAAATTTTAATTATACCAGAATGTGTTTATTGCAAATAGAACAGTTTAATGATCATCGATGTAATTTTAACATGTAAAAGTAATGCTATGGAAAAACATATTTTATGTTGTATCCGGTTTTTTCCACACCTAAATAATTATTTCATACCGTGAATACGATCGCCTGTCGTGTTACAAGCTCGCTGGACAAAAATTGTAATTTGTGAGTGAAACGTACGTAGGAGGGTGAAATACCTTCCACGAGCAGGAATAGCAGCTTCGATCCAGTTTGTTACGGATTATACAAGAGCCGGGATGTTACATCAGCGTTTGTCTCATTTACATCAATAATTTGCGCAGTCCGGCGGGACTAGATGGCGTCTGCCCACCCGTGAACAGGGCAAGCGTATGGTATTAATTTTCAGATAAACATCCTAAGAAATTATTCGTATACATACTTAATCTGTGTTTACGCATGGTGAGAAAGCGCGGCTGGTAAAGTTTTCCGACATACGTCCGTGGTAGGATTCTCACATTTGCGCAGGGAAGAGTCGTGCCTATTATGAAAGTTCCCAACTTATATAGTAGCCATACTAAACATCCCTTATTTTCAGCCTAATGTGTAGTAACGAACTCATACAATGTATAGGTTAAAAACTTCCATTGCAGTTTGGGAAGTTCACGAATAATTGAGCGCTTTTGAAATCAACCTACGGAAAATGTCACTGCCCTTCCCTGCATGTACTTCGACGGGCCGCACAGTCTTCCATGAGCCCTGTACAGTTGGTAACGAAGCGATGGATTGAAAGCAGTTCCATGTCTCAACGTCGAATTAAAAACTGCATGGTAAACATTCGTGAATACTAGAATAATTTCGTTTGCTTTCTGTTTTCTAATTTATATTAAGCGTAAGAATTGACCCTTTCAGACATGCATAAATTTACGGTTTCAGTTGTTGCGAAAAGAAATATCTTATGATGCGTGCTGTACTTTAGTCGACACAACCCCTGATTTGGTTGCCACAGCCAACGAGCAGTAGGCTCGTGTTCGGCTACATTTATATGAACCAATGATGACCTAGACCAGTAAGACGGTTTGCGAATAATTTACTCACAGGTACAATCATTGGTCACTGAGTTTCGCAGTGTGAAGTACAGACCAACAATTACCTATACGAGAGTAATGTACACACATGTGTACACTTGGTCTGAATGGGCTGATGCATTTGTAGAATACTTATCTAACAATGTTACACTTTCACTTGACCGAAGCATGAATAAAGTGATCAAGGCCATGATAATGTTTGTTATGGCAGAATAATACACAACGTGCATACAAGTACATTCTTAAGTGGGCTTTCAAGAGTGCTCAGGTTACTGTGCCTACGTCATTGTTTCACGCGAGCAAATGCAATTTCAGTTGTCATCACAATACTTATCATAGTCTAGTCATGGTTACTTACAACTTTTCTGAAGCCCTGATAAAGTTCTACTTTCCGGGTATTCCTCCGCCTCACATTAGCAAAACTTAAGTAGGTCTATAAAACTAGACCAATGGGACAACACACCTCATTCGTGCGCAATCAGTTTGTTTCTGAATGAGGAGTATTGAATACTAATCATTACCAACACGCTAATATTATCTCAGTTTTTATTCATATTAATTATAGTGAAAATCTAATATTTGTGAATAAAATAACAGTAAAATTCGATTTAGGTGAAACTCAGGTAGCCTGATATTAAAAGAAGTATAAAACGCTTGCGATACACGAAAAAAAAAAATAGCAAACAAGTTAACACGTCATACATGGAGTGATTTTTCAACGGTTTGATTGAAAAAGTCTGAATATGCCGAGAATAAAACATAATCGATGTTACCTTGCATTAAGGACTTATAAATTAATTTATTACTGATATACGACATGTACCATAATTTCAGTTTTGTTTTTAAAAAGCTGAAAAGAATTTCATTAATGCATTATTGGCTACTGGGTGCATCCTAACCCCTGAAAGTGTGTTATTATTGGCCCAGGTAAGCCAATCTCTACGAAACCTGAGATGCACGGTAATATATGAATAACTAACAACCCTTGTGTGCAGACTGACCATGCAGGTGATAAGCGTTGTTATGGCAACTACAATAGCTTAGACACCGAACGTTACGGTAAATAGTACGGGATATAGTAACGTATAACTTCGCTCATAGCAATCGCTCCCACCAAAGACACATGCGAAGTAATATCAATATAAATATGATTGGTTATACTCTCTTACAGACGATACATTTTTACATAGGTATTATTTATTTGCAACGACATTGTCCCTTTGCATTGAGTACTGATCTATGACTTCGGATGTTTTAAAACATTTACACGTCTATGCACTAGTATTTGAGGAACTATACATGGTTGCTTCTCGCAACGTGCAAACAATGTAGTATGCTATGTGAACATTTTTAATACCTGGAAATTTCTCTCTAAAATGTATTCGCGAAATCAAGAAATAATATAATCCATATAACTTTTACTTTACTACACGTTGATCGCTGACCGTGAACTTTGACCACCACGATATTTTTCGCAATATTCATCTTATTTTAGACATCACGATGGAACATTTTAGAAAGTTTTTCTCTAGATAATCGTTTGAATATGCCGTTTGGCAACCCTTGGCTTATTATCGGTGAAAAATTAAAACTTGGCGAGAGGCTAGGCATCCCGCACCTTAGAACAAAAATTTTTATTACACGCTGAAATATGTGCAGTTAACAATCGACCGGCAATAAAAGAGCAACAAACGAATGAAAAACCGAGTGCATAATACGCAGTTATGCAGAGTTTAACAAGCATGGAAACCTTCTCGACGAATAGTGCTCAGTTTCTGACAGGCTGTGTCATAATCGGAATCAGTTTTAATCCATTGAGACCTAGTGTAGGTAATTTTTGGTCTCTACTGAACACTGCAAAGTCGAATGCCCAATTATCTTACCTGTGAGTAAATGATTTGCAAACCGTCTCCATAGTTAGTTCATATAACTGTAGCTTAACATATAGCTTACATCTCATTGGCTGTGACAACGAAAAAAGTATTATGTCGACTTAAGTACAGTACGCTTCATTAGATGTTATGTTTGCAACACCAGAAAGAGTAAATTAATGTTGGTCTGAAAGGGTTAACATGTAATTGTCAATGCATTGGTGCGGAAGTTTCCACGTTGGTTTGGCTGACTTGTGCCAGTTTAGTCTCTTGGAGACTGATTTGTAGACGGACGCGATTTTCGCAGAAAGTATTCAGAGCATGCTAGATATCAATAACCTGCGGACCTAGCAGATTTATTTTGCTTATTGGTGGCGTGTTTTTATTACTCACACTGGCAGATCACAATCAAATTACTCATGTTACGAACATCTCTGAATCGCGGTTGGACAAACAAGACTTGTAACGTGTAAGTCGTCCAATTGCATTAATGGGAATTTGTGTGTTTTGAAATAAAGCTAAGAGTCCTGAAATTTTTTTTCGCGAAAATCGAGTGTCCATACTGATTGGTAATTAATGCTTTTCTTCGTTTTTTGCAAGTTATTACAATTATTTGGAGACGCCAGGTCGCCTCATTTAGGCACCGACGGATATCTGCATCGAAAAAAAATTACGTTTAAATCGCCTATATCAAAACGTCTGCGAGGCGATTTTCCCTGCCTTGGACGCCAAACTGCATGTGCTATTATGCGGTGCTGTGTTATGTTCTTCACTGGAAGCGTAAACTGGAACGGAGGAAGGATCGGAAACAGAAAGGCGTAAGTTAATTTAAAGACCAATTAAAAGTAGAAGAGCAGGGACCCCAAATTTACTTTATGGTGAACTCTTTACATATTGCAATAATAATGATAAATATGGCCAATTGGATGGACAGGATTTAGAGTGGTTAAGTTAAAACATGTTGACAGGACTCACCGGGTCTCGCACCCTGGATTCTCGGCAGCTGCTGCCTGGACCGTTGACCGCGCTGTCTGGCTCGCCACCACCGACTGCGCCTTCCCTTCGTCCACGTTAGCTCCCGCCCCCTCTCTTCTAGTCTTTCCAACTCTATCAACTAAGAGCATGTTTTCCAAACACTCTGTCCCCTGTAGCACTATATCTAATTTAATTTAATTTAATGCCTGCAATATTTTTTTTAATTTTTGCTTCTCTGTCACAAGGGTTTTTTACGTCTCTCTTGACGGTTTTTCCCTTGCTCTTCATAGTTAAGACTAGCTCTGAGTACACTTAGGGCGGTAGTCATGGTCCCAAAGTGCAGGCCATGGCTGCCCAATCCCTCTTTGCCGCGATGCATGAACTCTTTGCATGATTTTCCTTCCTTGTAGATGTAAGGGGTTAACCCTGAGATGCAATTAAATACGCCCTAGCTTCGGGCCTTAACTTCACATAACACATAAAATAAGGTATTTTAGAACGAAAAAAGCTTCGTCTACACTTCTCACCCCCTCCCCCCAGGGGGTGTTTGTTATCACAAATAGTCCCCGCCATGCCATGTGGGCGGAGTCTTGTCGAGGGGATGTTGTACTTACGGTTGAAATCTTTCAGTTAATCTGACCCATACATTCTGTTGTCCTCGGCGCTTTTATTTGGTGGTTTAAAGATTGCACTTTCGAGATCTATATTTTTAATTCGTGTTTTACAAACTGGCTTTGGCCTCGGTACTGCCGCTTCGCTTAGGCGAAACCTTCCGTAACAGGCGCACGATGGGGCTTTCATAACAGCTAGCTGGCCGTGTTCATCGGCACTGACATCGAAGTCCGATGAGGGACCGACCCAGCACGAACGAAAGCAGCACTCCCGCACTTCAGATTGAGGAGTGAAGACTGACTCCATCTCCAACAACGCTTCGCGCCACTTGCGTAGTGACGTCACTTCGCACTCATTGGTTCCCGAGCCTGGTCAACAACATTCGGAAGACGTGTGCGAGGGACAAAGTTCTCGGTGGAACCGGCGCTGACCTCTCCATCCTCCCCTCTAGTAGGTGGCCGATACCTATTAATAGGTCATACCTAGACACCACTTTCTAATCTTTACTTCAACACCCGCAGAGCAAAAGCTAAATCGGCTCTTTGATCTTCAGGGTCCACCGGGAACTTTTTGAAACCGTCATGGCTGTCCAAAAAATTTAAAGAAACCTTGCACTAAACTACTCACTCGCACAACTAACTACCGCGTCACGCTTATCCTTCTTTCACGTTAAAATATAAGCATGACGGTACCCCGTTTTCTGAATTCGCCGCCCAGAGCGCTCGAGTTCGTATAGACTTATTCTTGGGGAATGACCGGTAATCAGAATCATTCCCTGCCACCTCGCCCCCGGGCGCAAAGAGCATAGTCAAACCACACTGCAGTCATTCGTTACGGTTCTCATCCACACACACATATCCATTAAATACAATCTAGTTGTCCGAAGGATAAATAGAACAGTTGCATTGTCGTTAATGTCATGGTAATTTAATTTAAAAACTATTTCTGGAGAAGTCTAATCCCCTTGGGAAATGTTCTACGTGTGAGGGCAAGGGAGAGGGCGAAGAGTTATGTTTTATAATCCTTGACAGAGACCGAGTTCAGGCCGAATTGGCTTCTGGCAGTGGCTATGTCTGAACCTGAGGTTCGGTATGGCCGTAAAATAAAAATGGATAGTAGTGATCCTGAAGCTCATAGCGAAGTTTAAATATTGCTTTCGCTGGTTTATTTATTGTCCTAACCAAAGAATGAGCGATAGTGTTGTAACTTGAGTACGAATATATTTGTGCCCATTGTGGTGTGAAATAGTTACGGGTATATATAGTAAGGGTTCGGTTAGAGCGAAAATTTATGTATGTACAGATGAAACACGTTTTTATATTTTGTAATAATTTTAAGCTCAGTGGGAGCGAAGAGAAATTTTCGTGTTCATTGTAGAGCGGAACTTTTGCCAAATTAAGAAATTGTTGTATTGATATTTTATATCATATTATTTTATATGGCTCGTATAAGTAAAAAAAATTTAAAATATCAATATACGAGATATAAAATTCTTGTACAGAAAAATAAAGTTATTTATTTTTCTTTCAATGACATCGACATATGTTCCTTGGCAGGTTAAATATCTATACTTATGCTCAACTTAACATCTCCCTTTCAGTTTGCTATTTAATTCTAGTTTTATTTTTGTGGTTTCCCAAGATAAATAATCAGGGCAACTAGACTTTTGGGATTTGTTGTAAAATAAACTGCCGTAATTTGGGTTGCTGGCGTGGTTTAGCCTGTGGCTATCGAGAGACTTATCCCTTCCCGTCCAGGAGTCGAAAGTGCGGGTTTTCTCTGATGCACATATATTAGTCCTGTGCGCACGGAGCTGACGGAGGTGAAGCTCTGTTCAGAAGCAGTAGATACGCTTCTGTAAATTTGTATCTCCTGTAAATCAATGAGGTTAAAATAAGGGGGAGTTTCTTCTGCGGTAGCCCATTGTGAAAATTTAAACACAGGACAGTTGAGTGAGCTTAAGAGCTCTGGCTACCAAGCTTGCAGCTACGGATTTTAAAATGGGGAGCCAAAGTAAGAGAATTCCCTTCTCATTGCATCAGTTTTAGTAGTGATAACTGTTTCAAGCAAAAAAAAAAAAAAAAATCAAGCAACTTTCTCAAAAAATACTGCCATATTAAGAAGTTAAAAAAAAAAAAATCACAAATTCTTCAGACGTAATATTCTTCTAAAACCAAAATTTATGTCAAATTGTAGGAAAAAAAGCAAACACAAAAATTGGCAACATATCTGATGGTGTCAGTGTTCTTTAGGAAATGTCACGTAAAAAACGTTTTTTTAACCCTTATATTTGTTGGCAGAGCCCTTAATCCATTCAGACCCAGTGTACACAACATTGTACATTACATACATGTAGAGAGTTTTTGGTCTGTACTGCACTCTGCGAAGCGTAATAAGCATTTATCTTACAATGGGTAATTGATTCGAAAACCATCTTACATGTCTAGGTCATAATTGGTTCATAAAACTGTAGCTAAACATGAGATGTCTTTGGCTGTGACAACAAAACAAGTGTTTTGTTGACCAAAGAGCAGCATGCATCATATTCTTTTTTTGTTACTCACGAAAAAGTCTGAAAAAGGGTTAAGCTGAACTTCTAATCGAAACTCTTATTCCAAACTCCAGCCGCATTCATCAGCAATGTGTCGGAACTTGTGCCAAACAGCGTCTAAGGACGTAAGAGCTACTCGCTGTGACGAGATAGAAGTGAGTGAATCTCTGTGTTCTCAATTACCACATGAAGCGGAGCATAAACCCACTGTCCTCTCTAACTTTCGTTATTGGCTGTTCATCAGCCACCGGAGTGCCAGCTTGATTTTGCCCAAGTCAAATTACTTTAATTAAGTAAATTGATCTACAGTCTTTCATATAATTTTGTGTGGTTATAACAAAAATAAAATTACTCATGGAAATTATTAAAGACTGTTAACAATAAAGTGAGCACTTTTGAAATAAACCTTTACAAAAAAGTCATCGCTCCAATCTACATATATTTTTATAAGCACACTGAGCGGCAAGCACCCAGTAAAGTTGCTAACGATGGAGCGAAAGTAATTCCGTATCTTAACGTCGAATAAAGAGTGTTTGGTAACCATTTGTGACAACTTAAATTATTTAATTCGCTTTCGGTTTTTGTTACGCATCGAAGTGAAAGAACGAGCAGATTTATAAAATATTTACTATTCTAATAATTTTAGAATTTCACTCGACTGACGTATGAATAAACTGATGAGACCGATACCAACGCTAAATTACACAAGAGAAAAGATTACACAACGTTCATACAAGTAGATCTAAAGCAGGGCTTTCAAAAGCGCTCATTTTATCGTGAACAGCCTACAGTACTGTGCTGTAAAGTTCGTGTAAGTTCCTGTTAAACACCGGTGGACGCTGCATCTATATCCTTTCAAGTTTTGTTTTAAAGGACAAGGACATTTTTGAAACAATCCTCAAAGTGTTAAACTTTTCAAATCCACTTTTGTTAATGGGTTCAGGTGCCGCAAACAGGATATTTTGACACTTTCTGTACTTAAGCAATGACAAGAATGGTTTCTTTAGCACAAACACTAAGCTTCGTATTCGGTTATAGTAATGTGATACAAACATAACCTGGAGCAATAGCTGCGAACATAACCGGGAACAATAGCTGCGAACATAACCTGGAGCAATAGCTGCGAACATTACCTGGAACAATAGCTGCGAACATAACCTGGAGCAATAGCTGCGAACATAACCGGGGACAATAGCTGCGAACATAACCTGGAGCAATAGCTGCGAACATTACCTGGAACAATAGCTGCGAACATAACCTGGAGCAATAGCTGCGAACATAACCTGGAGCAATAGCTGCGAACATTACCTGGAACAATAGCTGCGAACATAACCTGGAGCAATAGCTGCGAACATTACCTGGAACAATAGCTGCGAACATAACCTGGAGCAATAGCTGCGAACATAACCGGGGACAATAGCTGCGAACATAACCTGGAGCAATAGCTGCGAACATTACCTGGAACAATAGCTGCGAACATAACCTGGAGCAATAGCTGCGAACATAACCTGGAGCAATAGCTGCGAACATTACCTGGAAAATAGCTGCGAACATAACCTGGAGCAATAGCTGCGAACATAACCGGGGACAATAGCTGCGAACATAACCTGGAGCAATAGCTGCGAACATTACCTGGAACAATAGCTGCGAACATAACCTGGAGCAATAGCTGCGAACATAACCTGGAGCAATAGCTGCGAACATAACCTGGAGCAATAGCTGCGAACATAACCTGGAGCAATAGCGGCGAACATAACCTGGAACAATAGCTGCGAACATAACCTGGAGCAATAGCTGCGAACATAACCGGGGACAATAGCTGCGAACATAACCTGGAACAATAGCTGCGAACATAACCTGGAGCAATAGCTTGCGAAACATTACCTGGAACAATAGCTGCGAACATAACCGGGGACAATAGCTGCGAACATAACCTGGAGCAATAGCATGGTTTACGAGCCAACTACTCCAAGAAATATCGTTGAACGTTGATATTCGCAGTGTACAGTACGTGCTGAAAATGACCTTCGTGTGCATTTCTTACTGGGCCTGAATTGGTTAAAAAGTTTATCTTAATTTTAGTCGCAAACTCGCGTGGCGCTTCTTCATTCTGTAACGGCTTGTATAAAAGTCTCGCAGTGGGCGAATTCCCCAAATATAAAACGAATTACAGAATATATACTATGATACAGATATTCAGAAGAAGAGAAACGAGAACAGAAGAAGTAAGAATGAAGAGTGGATCAATTCGCGAGATTCCTGGGACTATTTAGATAGGAGAATGATATAGTTGAGTAATTGAGGTTGTGGGTGGGGATAGACTTTATCAGAGCTGGTGGGGGGTTGGTGTAGGATCAGTAATATTGCTTTTATAAAATAAAAATTGGTTTTAGTTACGAGAAGGGGGGAAAACAGAAAAGGGGAGGTAGAGGTTGAATATGAAGGAAAAAAGAAGTAAAGGAGAAGAACAGGTGATGATCTAGGATCAAGATATAAGAAGAGAAGGAAGGATATGAGAAAGAGGAGAGGGAGGTCAATCCGGGTGAACTTTTCTTCCCAAAAACTTTAAATAATTTAAATAAGGTTTGTGTTTGTAAATACCCTTCTAAAAAAAGGGAGTTTTGTAAAATTTCAAATATTTAGTAGTCTACAAAAGCATCTTTACGCGATTGTTGTTATTTAGTTAAGAAGTGTATAGCGTAGAATAAATTATATAAAAAATAAAATAAAAAAGTATTTTGAGTGGGTGTGGAAGTGCATTGTGGGCTGGACGCTCTGTTAGAGCAGATCTCTGCCAACTGGCGCTTGTGGAAGAGAAGGCCGAATAATCCAAAGGGGGAGACACCTACGTTATGTATTGATATTTCAGAGTCGGGGTAGGGATGAGGACGTTTTAGGCCCTGACATGAGTCTCTCCCCGGGGATGAGCGGGGGATGGACTGAGTACAAGCTGTCATGGACTGGATTTCCGTCCAGGCAGTGGAAACTGAGGGTCGCGTCGCAGGGGTTGGGGGAGGCGGTGTGGGGTCTGTCCCTGACTCGGTCCCTTCCGCGGGGGCCAGCACAAGGGCACCACGGAAATGCCGGGGTAGCAACCCTCTGTTCCTCCGGGAATGGTTGTGGATACTGATCAGACTGGGATAACCGTTTGGTTGGTGGAACCAGCCGATCATGGGGGGGGGGGGGGGAGAGTGGCGCTGCTTTAAAAATAAATGTAAATAAATACTTTGCTGTGTTGGTACCTCCTCTCACCATTTGGAGTGAATGGCGATACCAGGAAAATAATAATGATTGGATTTTTGTGTTAGTCTTGTTGTTATAATGTTGATAATTTTGATAAATAATGAGGAAACGTTATATAGAACGTCCAGGGTCGGTCACTGGCATCAGGTTGTAGTCATGGCTTCATTCCAGGTCTAGGTGGAGAGATCAAGGCTGGTGATAACTGTCGGTTGTCGCTGGATAGCTCCGTGCCTGGAGTCGGGATGGACGAGTGACGAGATTTGGACGGCTTTTAACATCGAGGTCTTGAGAGCCGATGAGGGTGATTTATATGCGTATGGAGCAGCGCTGGAATGAAAGGCGGGGTAAACGGGAGACACCCGAGAAAACCCGCCGACCAACGTCATCGTCCGGTATGATTCCCACATGCGAACATCCGGAGTAACCCGGCTGGGGATTGAACCCGGTTCGCCTTGGTGGGAGGCGAGCAGGCTAACTGCTCAGCCACCGTGGGCCCGAGTCGAGGCGGCTGTTAACATCAAGGTCTTGAAAGCCGATGATGGTGAAATGAGGTGAGTATGGAGCAGCGCCGGAATGAAAGAGCTGGAGGAACCGGGATTTACCCTAGAAACCTCATCGACCAGCGGCATCGTCCGGCGCGATTACCACATGCGAAAATCCTGGAGTAACCCTACAGGAAACCGAACCCGATTAGCCTTGGTGGGAGGTGAGTAGTCTAACCACTACACCACCATGGTATCTCCAAAGAAAGAAGTTATTTATTCTACTTTTTTGTTAATAAGGTAGTAACTCATGAATGGCCAAATGGCTAAGTAGGTATAGGAAACCTTTTAAAAATAAATTTTATTTATAGAAAGGTTTCTTATTGGCTGGGTTGCCAGCTGGCAAGTCCGGCGCTGATTGGCGAACACCGTTCCGACTTTTTTGCTTGTAAGTGACGCCATGTTAGCTGGCGTGAGCGGCTGGAGTTCGCGGAATAAAAGGCTATATTTCACCTCTGTATTGCAAATTACTCTGTGCGATTATACCAGAATAGATAACTACACAGAAACGAAAAGGCGCGGCAGCTCCTTTGATGTAGGAGTACCCTCTCTCTCATTGACTGTTCGAGGCTCCTTTGGAATGGGCAATGCGTTTAACAGACTACCGCGTTCTGTGAAAGGTTCCCTATTGGATGGTGCGCCGGTGTAACCGCGAAGATTGAATAAATAAAGCTGATTAAGTGAGAGAGAGTGTCGCCATGGGATAAAACAGTATATGGTAAGAGGGGCATTATTATTCGTTAGTGAATCCTTCCTCCACTTTCCACCCCCTCCCGGCTCGTGGTAAACCAGAATGTAATGAGTACAGGAAGACAACATATATTTTACAATGACAAAATCAAATGTAAAACACTTCGATACGTATGCATATAAGCTGATGTAAGAGTTCTCCTGTGAATCTGTACTACCCTCAGAAAAAGAGCACATAGTAATTTGAGGAAATCAATACAAATTTTATATAAATATAAGGGGAGTAGAATTTTACTAGAAAATAATATCTCCCGCTCCCATAGGTATGTCCCACTGGCCGCCCATGAGACAGGTAGTAACAATTTACTAGTGAAATTTTTCTGAGGACGTGAAAATCCTCGGGAGTCAAGATTCGCTGCCACGCCGGCTGTGGTGAGTGTGTTACGAGGCGCTGATTGGCGAACGGCGCATGACATGTTTACTGGTTGGTGAGGCCATTTTGCTGGCGTGTGCCGCTAGAGTTCGCGGTGTGAGCGGCAATTTCATCTCCGTGTTCTTAAAGTGCGCCGTGGTCATATCGATAGCAGTACATTTTCTGACAAAAAAATTTGGTTGTCGTGCACGCCTCAAACGATATATTTACCTGTGGCGGAAAGGTTAATACATTGAAATCTGCACACATTTACTGGCCCTTAAGACAAATTAGGAGTGAATCACCTATATACACTATTGCAAGAACACCGGTTCTGTTGGGTGTCTGTGTTAGAACTCACCATCGTCCTATTGGTCCATACCACACCGGGCACTACCCTGCACTTTACAGCGTTCATTATTGGCCGGTAATCGACCAATGGAGAGCAGAGCTAATATTGACCCAATCATATCTTCTTTATCGTACAAAAGGATTTGCAATAAATCATGCCCCTTTTACTGGCTATAAAAAAACAAGAAATTCTATCGTTGGCAATATCATTGTTACTGCACTGAGGTGTTCTTGTGAGGTCATGTTGAACACTAGCCGAATAAATATTGCACGTCCGTGCGATTTTTATTCTGAACAGAAAATAAATTGTCAAATTAGCTTTGCTCGAGCCACACTCGAGTAAAGTATAATAAGAGTTAAACTCTGAACGTAGGTCTTAATTTTTATTCCCGGTGTTGTAAAAGAGGAGATTTTTGGTGTGAAAAGTACCTGCAAATTTATTAAATCAACTGACACTTTGAAACATGTGGAAAGCGGTTTTAGTACCTTCATGCACAGGAAGCAACCAATTATAAAGACTGTTCACGATAAAGTGAGCACTTTAGAAATGAACCTTAGGAAAATGTCACAGTCCTTGTATACATACATTTTAATGGGCGCTCTGAGTGACATTCGCTCAATAAAATTGGTAACGACGTATAGAAAGTAGTTCCATATCTTATCGTCGAATAAAAAGTGTTAGGTACCCACTTTTGACAACTTAAACTATTTCTTTCGGTTTCTGGTTTTTTTTTATGCATCGACGTGCAAAAATGAGCAGATTTTTAAAGCATTTAATTTCTTAATAATTCCACAGTTTAATTTGTTCAACGCATGAATAAAGTGATGATGCACATGGCAATTGTTAATTTTACGTAAGGCGGAAGAATAAACAACGTGTATACAAGTAGGTCTTAAGCAAGGTTTTCAAAAGTGCTCACTTTACCTTGAACAGCCTATAATAAAGTTTTGTGTGTCAGCAGCTACAGATAGCATTGCTCATAGAAAGGCGCGGTCTGTACTAGCTTTTGACCTCGCATAGCAACGACCTTAATTTCACCTATAGCATTTCAGTCGCAGTGTCCTCTGTCTGGGACGTTGCGTATGAAGTGGCTTGAATGGCCGGCACTGTACACGGCAGATCATACCGTCCAGTGACAAAGGTTCCCTACTTGTGGGAGACTCCATTCACTGCTGAGACCGTAGACTAAAGATGATATGGTAGATCGATGTCGGTGGCTGCGCACAACCAGTCTCCGTGTCCCAACATTGAACTACTTTTCTACCTACACGTCTATCAAAAATGACGTGGATTGGGTTTGAGGTTAGAAAACTGTTTAGTCAACAAGTGCTTTTGAGAAGTTTTTATACGTCTTCTAATCAATTTGTAATGGTTTTTGATTACATTAAAACTGGTAAAAGTATTTTATTAATATAATAGTGCTTGTTATTTAAAATTTTAGATGTAAACAAACACGTGCATCACTATTGACCATGTGACTTAAGGTAGGTCAAAGTTGAGTAAATGCGAAGAAAATTAATAAGCGGTTTACCTCATATTTAGCCTATGGCTGAGACTATGTTCCGTAGCCTCATAAACAACTGCTGCCAGTTACATAAAGCACAGGATAGATTCCTATCGCTCCCGATGTATGACAAAGCGTCGGCGTCGCGTCGTCTGTACGTCAGTACAGTTACGAACAAAACATTTGTTTGTACCAGCGGCATAAATTATATATTTATTTTTGGTTGAAAGGGTTAAGGGGTTGCAGTATATTCGCGGTTTATTTACAGTTTTGAATCAAACCTTTGAAAAATCACCCCATGTATAGTTATTTCCTTAAACATGCCGTGTTTCACAAGCCTTCTATACCTCTGTTTATATAAAATTATCTTATTTCAAGGTAAATTGAAGTTTTACCCATATTTAATTTTTAAATTATAATATTTGATTTATAATAAATATGAATGAAAGCAGCTACAAAACGTCTGTGCTGGTAGCGCTTAGTAAAAAATAGATTCATGCCAAATATTTTTTACAAATGCGTGCGCACGAATTCAGTGCATAGACTTAGTTTGCACGAGGCGGAAGTAGAACTTGAGCGGGGCTTCAGAAAAGCTTGAAGTAACCGTGGACGGACTATAACAGAGGGTGGCGTGGACTGAGGAGCCGCGGAACTCCGTGAATTGTTACCACCGTGCGGCTCTCGCCAGAGGGTGGCGTGGACTGAGGAGCCGCGGAACTCCGTGAATTGTTACCACCGTGCGGCTCTCGGGCAGCGTCTGTCTCGCGAGGTCCAGAAACAGGGCGCGTGACTCGGCGACATCTCAGGTCGCTGAGGGACGCTCCGGCGGCGTGAATATTTTATTCGTGACGGTGCGCCGTGGCTCTTGAGTTTGCGTACGTGTGTGTTTGTGTATATTGGAGCAAAGGCAGGGGGGGGGGAGAGTCAGTGGCGCCTCTGCGACAACTGCACAGCGGGCAACACGAGGCCTCGCCTTCCCCCCCGGGGTCTAACCATGAATAACTTAGGTTTTCATCTGCGGAATTAGCGGCCCGCGGCCGGGCTAAATTATGTCCTGCACCGAGCCCAGCAGACTACTCCACTACTTGCAGCGCCAGGGTGGTAGGGGCGGGGGGTTAGTTTCCCCCCTGGGCGCGCATCTCCTTACACTCTCTGTTCCGCCATCTTGACCCTTTAAATTGTTTATCTCGAGGAGCGGGAGGAAAAAACTTCACAAGTAGGAAGAAAACTTAATAATTGAGCAATAGCGTAGTTGGTAGTCGCCGCGTGCCCAGAGAGACAAAGCACGAAGAAGTATTAACGTAGTCTACACGTGACATACACTATGAAAATTGTTCAGGGACCAACTTAAAGCAGTGCGGTCAGCTGAACACTGAGTGAGTGCGCGAAGAGATTTGGTAGCCGAGGAAGGGGTGAAGCGAGGTGTGTGTGGAGCAGCGCCGGAATGCAAGGTGAAGGAAGCGGGAAATCCCTGAGAAAACCCGCTGATCAACGGCATCGTCCGGCATGGTTCCCCACGTGTGAATGCCCGGGAATCGAGTAGTCTAACCACTACACCACCGCGGCACCCCGAACACTAGGGGTTCTTATTCTTATACTCAACAGGACCGCAAGTGAAACAAGTACATGTTACTTTTCATTATAAGTTTGTAACCAAGCTGTATCTGTTCGTCGTTAATAAAGCTGGGTTTTGAGACTTTTTTTGGTAAAACAAACTTGATATGGTAGAAGTTTCTGTAGAGAAAAATAAATAGTTCGTGCACGATAAAAAAAAAAAATTGTCTTGTATTGCAGAAATGGTCGGGAGACTGACAAAAAGTAAACCCTCGAAATCCATTTGTGTTGTCTAAACAGACGTATAAAATGTCGTAGTAAATTTGGGATAACTTCTTCGAGCTTAGCAAGCCATGAATGTCATAACTATTCCTATTTAAAAACACGAAGTACCTTTAAACACTTTTAATCACTGATAAATATATTATTCTAGGCGTTGAATCTAAAACGTTTTTCTTAAAACGTTTTTCTCTCTGCAACTGCACAGATTGCCACGCGAGACTCTGGGAACAGGCCTCGGTGTCTGATTGGCTACTGCATGGTACGAACTGTTCCGTATTGGCTAGGCTGCCTGCTGGCGAGTACGTCACCGAGCGTTGATTGGCGAAGAACGCTCCAACATTTTCCTCGCCAGCGGACGCCTTGCTGACGTGCGAATTTTAAAGATTGCCTGTTGCAGTTTCCTTGAGCGGCAAGAGAAAAGTACAAATGCACAGGCGTGATTTAATCTGTGGGCTTCCATCGCGTGCAATAACACTCCCATGTTACACATCTAATTTGCACAGTAGGCCTACAGTGTTACGACGTAAACACTACACGCTATGCGCGTAGTAGGAGCGATGAGACGCTAGAAGTGTCATATATTTCTTGCCTCCTATATATGACGGAGTGTAGTACCTATAACGATATTATCAAACTAAGAAAGCGGCGGAATTTCTCGATTTCCGAAACTGTTTACGGGATAAGGCGCCCACAAATCGCAGTTAAAAAAAAAAAAAAATTACAACTAGACAAAAAAAAAAAAAAGTAAAATTCTGTAAGAAAATTACAATGGCATCGTCTGAAGACGGGAGCAGATGTCAGTGCCCGAAACCTTGCGTCGTACAGTTTGCGAGTTGTGTTGTTTTTCTTGTGTTGATTAACATCTGTTGTTTTGTATTTGTGCCTTCTTTGTTTGTGTCATGTTTGTTTTCGACTGGAATATTTTTCCGGATATTCACATTTGTTGTCGTTTTCGAACTGTATGCTTTGGCTTATGCGGATTGACACCTATTTCTGTATTTTTTTGTTTGTGTTCCATTTCTTTTTGACAGAGTTGTTTTTCTTGATCCATACTTAGTTACATCGTGATATATTTCTGTATTTTTGTTGCAATCATTTCATATTATCTTCATTTCTGTCAATCCTTTTATGTTTTATTTGATAAATTGACGACTGGGTTAACCTTATCTTGTCAAAAGTTGTGTTTTCTTTTTGTTGTTGAGGGTTCTTATCATCTTTCATTGAGTCGCTATTAATTTCTCTTGATTAATAGCAGGTGAGTTTTTGTCTCAATTTTTATTTAATATAGCAAATTTATTGTAGCATACTTCCTTTAAATAATTATGTTTTGATGAAAATTGTTTTGAGCTTTTGCATAACTGTTGCATTTTTTAACATTTTAAATTTGTTTTCTAGTATAATCACTTTTTATGTATACCTAAATTATTCAGCAATTGGTTATATTTTCTCGTAATCAACTTCGGCAATAGCAAAAGACCAACAAGTTTATCATTTTAGTTCATCCACACCATTGCCGCGAAATTTCAGAAACTTTATAAGTATTGATACCAGAACAGTCCCAAAGAAAAATTTGTTCGAGGTAACGCCTAAATCGATACATTTGTATGTGACTGAAATTGTTATAGGCAATCGTTCGTAGCATGACGCAGCTAATGAGATCCAAAGCTTGTTTCCAGAGGTTGCGGCCAGCTAATGAACTACCGATTTCGTTTACTTCAAAGGTAACTAACTGAATTCAGCTTCACTGTGATTACCTGACACGCGACAGAGAAACGTCAACCGGTGTCAGAGACAAGGCGCAAGCGGACGTTTATTGGCGCGGAGCGTACAGGCCCGTACGCAAGCGCAACTGGTGCGCGACAAAGCCGTGATCCCACAGATTTACTATTTGTGCTGTAACTTACAACGAAGTACACTGTAAACATATTTGTAATTTTTACTGAGAAATTCTTTGTAATTTCACAAATGCTTGTAACAGTAAACAGTAAATCAACTAGTCTGTAAAACTACAAGGGCCGTGTTTGTAATAGACATCAAGAAATCTTTGTACTATACTGACCCGTTTCCACGAGCTTCAGCAAAATGGCGGACACTCGACAACGTAATACCGTATATAGCTGTTTGTGCCAAAATCTATGGGTGATGTAAAGTGTAGTTGCGTGTAAAAATTAATGTATTGCAAGTTTGAATAACGTAAAACACTTAAAACAAATAAAATAAACAAAATATAATGGCAATTTCAATAAAACCTGTCCGCAAAAATATTTCTACCAAAACTGAATTATTAAATAGGCTCTCAAGACCTCGTTGTTTAAAGTCGTTCAAATCTTTCAACTCAATAACAGAACTCTTGAAATTAAATAAACGTATTCTTCTTAAGTAAAACAACTTCCTCAATATTTTTGTATGTACTTAAAGATATATTTAATATAAATATAAACTTCATGTTTGTAAGTCAAGCCGGTCTTATGGTTAAGGATACATGCTTGTAACATGATGGACGTGGGTTCTAATCTCCGTGCTGGCAAAAAGCAATTATTAAATTTCCGTATTACATATTTTTTTTTGTTATTACCGATTATTAATTCACCACATATGTTTTCTAGAAGAAAAAATAATTTTTATGTGCACTACTCGGTAATGTCAATTGTAATACAAGGCTAACATTAAACAAACATATGTGTTGCAGACTTTACAAGAAAACTATTTGTAGTTTTACAAAGGATTCCTTTGCGTTTGGGTTTCCAAGTATTGTTTCTTGTAAGAGTAAAAAATTTTTTTTTTGAGTGTACGTACAGTAGGTCTCGAAATCTTGAGTTAACTCGTATTTAATATTGCAAATGGAAAAAAAAAAACTTTAAAATTAACAACCTTGAAGTACGGTATGGTAAAAATAAAATAACATAATTCATTAAATTTAATTTTACGTTACAACGAGAAAAAAAATGCGAGCACATGCAGGATTCCATAAATTTAAAAGTCACACGAATAGTTGTTAATTTGTTATTGAATGCTGCTACGAGCCAAATAATTTATGTGCTACCGCTTCTTCGGTAAATCTATCCTGAATGAGCACGGTTCGTGTACAAAAAGCTGTATTGTTGAATATATTTCTACGATAAATCACTGTCCTTACATAATACATTCAAGAATAATGGGTCAGTTTTTAAAATAGTAGTAGACATACTAAATAAAATTTGCAGACGTTGATTTTGGAAACTTTTAATTGGCAGTAGGATGGATATGTTGACAAATCACCTAACGTTACTTTATCTTAAAGGTATTACATAAATGGAGACAGTAATATTTTTTTTTGTTTTCCATAAGAAATTTTCTAAAAAAAATAATAAGTGATATGTTGTATGTATACAACACGAAACTATACGAAACACGCTGAATTAAATATTAAATCAACATTAATTTTACAGTATTAACATAACAAAGTACATTCTAGATGTATAATTTCCCATCATAATCTGTAGTGAAATTTGCTCTATAAAAACGGCAGTATTACAAAAATAATCTCTAAAAGTAGTTCCCAAAAACGTGCTTTGAAAAATACAATATTCTGTGCATCGTCTTATAGCAAAACTTTCTTAGTAGAAACAAAGTATTGGCTATTAAATGAGTATTTTTACATCCTGCAGGAGAGGAATTATTATTCTTGCATTTGCCATCGCTATGTACACCTGTAATAGAAAAACAGGACTGATCATGAAAAAAAAATACTTTAAAAAGACCAGTAACCTATGGGCGAGATATTTTCTCGTCCAAAGGTTAATTGTCTTAATTACGTATTTTTTTCGTATTTAGTCCAGTTTATCTATGACAAACATCTGCATCGCGATGGCGAATGTCGATAAATCTCCATTTAATACGTATCTTATTATGTCCAGCCATAGTTGTTCTTTAGCTGGTCCTGCGTGACGGAGGTAGTTTTTATTTTGTAAAATTTGCCTTCTGAAGAAAACAGAACAGAAATACGCTTAACTGAGACAAAATAGACTGTATTAATTAACTGTTTAACATTAAAACATGTATATACCAGCAGAAATGTTACAAAACATACCAATTATAATATCGTGAGCTATATAAATCGTAATTTTGCATCAATTTTGTCAGTGTTTGTGCTACTTTTTAAAGAATTTTTCGCTTTTTATAATCGGGCGCAGAGAGGAGAGAAAAGGCATTCTGCTACAACCTTAACCCTTCAAGTGCTGTACAAATTTACTCAAAATTAAGTTAAACTAGAAGTGAATCTCCTGCAGTGAGAAAAGGGTTTTGCTGAATCAAACAGAGTTTGTTTGGCGCAACCAAATTAATTGTTTGTATAGGGGAAATTAATTATTTTGTTGTTGAGACCAAATAATATATTCTTTTTCTTATTTGTTTGCCACAAACAAAAATATGGTTAGTGCAACCAAATATTTGTTTGGCTCTACATACTTTAAACAGTTTCGTTTAATATATAAAACACGTGAGACGAGACCGGAATTTTAACCTAAGCCAACTGGATCCGAGTGATACGCCTTAGCATCCTTGGCTAATATGTATACGGTAGAATTTATGATGTATTTAAATATATACATTTAATATTCTGGACAATGTGCACTAAAACATGTTTAAAGTTTTACAGTTTTCACTTTTAGTTTCTTGTTAAACTTGTTTTATGAGGAGGTTTATGCCGTTATTAGGCATCAATAAACGTACTAACCAACACTACTACAACTCTAATTGTCACAAAAAGTACAAACAAACTTTTGAGCTGTATTTTCTAATGTAGGCAATCAAATGAGTAACTAAACATATTTATGTATGTGTATATATATATATATATATATATATATATATATATATATATATATATATATATATATATATATATATGGGTAATTCATCCAAATTGCCAGTCCAGTTTATTTCAGCCCGACAAAGAGGTATTGTTAGTTCAATCGTGTATTTTATAAGAGGAACAAAATTAATTTGTTGTTTTTCAAGTTTTATCTACTGAACAAAATATGTTGTTGGGGCAACTAAATATATTTTTGGCCATATACAAACACATATTTTGTTATCTTTTTTCTCAGTGTATATTCGCAACTGCATGACCATCAGTTCTGTTGGGCTCCATATTCCCGTTTACAAACGTCTAATTGGTTCACAGAACACCGTAAACGTTCGCTATACTATACTGACACAATCAACTTTCCTTTCCTACCCAGAATAATATACAATCCGACCTTTCATTCGAGCCATTTACACTTTGAGTGTTTCATATAAAGCACTAGCGAACCATACCCAGCATCGCTGGGTGTGAGATTTACATATATAGCGTTGTTTACGTCTATAGCAAGTATAAACACTAAATGCTTAAGGTTGAAGTAAAGCAACTGCTTATTGAGCACTGCACCTGACTCTACAATGTGAAGAACTCATAACAAATTAGAACAGATCCCATAAAGTTATCAGGAAACTATGATTTATGCTGTATATGAACGAATAATGCATATATTTTGCAACATTATAAAATATTTTACTAAAATATACTTTTCAATTGTAAAAAATTAATCGATCGGTAAAGTTCACATTTTTAACCAAATTTGAGAGTATTTCCATTTGCATGCTTTGCAAATCAGAACCTATAAGAAAATCCTCTTCAAGAAAGATCGTCATAATATTTACTGTAATCGTGTGTAATAAAGTCATAGTACTAATGTATCATATCTATTTTATAATTAACTTTATTTACGTTAGTTTCAGCCAGAAATGTTTGTGACAAATGGAAGCAAATAAAATCAATTATAAAAATTATTCCCTACATTATTATTACAATTTTCTTATATTCAATCATAATAAACATTATGACGATATTTCATGACGAAGGTTTTCTTGCAAATTCTGCTTTCACAAGCATCCAGAACGGAAATAGACTTCAATTTTTTTTTTAATACAAAGTATTTTAATCGAACTTTTTTTTACATTTAAAAAGTATATTTTAGTAAAATATTTTATAACGTTGCAAAATATATACTCTTCTTTCATATACGACAAAAATCGCACTATTCCGACAATTTTTATGGTTTATGTACCACTTTTTTCATGAGTTCTTCACGTTGTATTGTCGGGTGCAGTGCTTCATAGTCAGTTGCTTTACTTCAACCTTAAGGTAACTAACATAGTATTAATTCTGTGTTGTTCACAAAGTCTTCGTAAGTGAACCCCTAAAAGACAAAATTTGTTACTGTGTGTCATCTTTAAAAGATAAACATATGCTATCGCGGACTTTTTGTAAACCTTTTTAAGATTTAAAATTCTGTAGTACATTAATTTGGCGTATCTCTAATGGTTTAGTCAGCGTAATACATTTAAGCGCCCGAAAAGCTACTTTTTGCACTTTATTAAAAACGTCGACGTTTCTCTACTATCCTTACATTAAGTGTTAATGTTTTGTAACGTTATCCTTTCTCGAGAAATGCTATAAATGATCTTGAAAACCGCATCAAAATCCATCAAGTAGTTTAGAAGCCTTTTCCGAATACACAGCCACATGAGGCGGGGGGCCACTTCGTTTTATACTAGATTCAGTTGCAGAGAACCTGCTGAAAACTGCAGGCAAAGTAATATTTCTTCGCCCGTGTCTTCCTAAAATATGGATGTCGTAATCTTACGGCAAATTGCATACAACTCAGTTAAATTCAGGCGATGTAAGAGTGAGTACGGACATGTACCTACACATATTTATAACTCAATTTTCGGCATCAAACTACAGAGAGAGTTTTACGTATCAATGTATTATCAAATATTTGACGTTCGGAATCGATGGCCAGTTCAATTGATTCGTGTTGGTTTATTATCAGTAGAATTAACGCATTTAAAACACGTCTCTTGTCTATGCTGGAGTCAGATTCTTCTGATCAGTTTGACATGATGACAACGACAGCAGCGACACGACAAATCATTCTCACTGACTATTTAAATTTATAACAGGACAGTTTACACGAATATTGGTAATTTTTCGGACCATTTACAATGTGCTCATAAAAAACCATTTCAAAGGCATTTTACTGAAGAGAAATTAGCTACGTATGATGCTCAAATAATACAGATAGGCGTCTTACGTTAAATCACGACAAAGTATAAACGTTATTCTTATGTGGCAAACAATTTTTGCTCTTCAAAATGAAAATTTTCCTTTGTAAGGGAAGTTAGACACTTAGAAAGAATATAAGTCAAACTATTTTGTCTTACAATGTTTGAGACTGTTGGTGATGCTGTAAGACATGAGAAAATATAAATAATTTATTACCCAAAACTGCTGGTCGTGCGATAATTTTAGTAGTGCTGACATCAAAAATTGTTTGTATTTAATTGGTTGTTCGGTTTTAATTATGTTTAGCATGTTGTACTTGCGGGAGTTATGTGATCCGGGCATCATAGTTTCACGGGGCTAATTATTAAACGCATTTACACTAGATATTACTTGAATGGTAATGTTAATTTTTACATGGGGTAAAATAATAAACAATACATAGACAGGCGAGTCTAAAACGGTCTATCAAAATACATTGCTTCACCGCGAGCCAGATATAAATTTTAGACGCGTAGAAGTGGCTTGTTTATATTTAAGCATTTCAAATTCATCTTTATTTATGATTTTAAACATTGCAAATACGAAGATTTTTTTCAGGATATTTTTTGAGCTGGCGTGGCTCTTGTTTCATTGCCATTTGATTGAGGTTATTTTCATACGGATCAGTCATTAATTAGAACAGCAGCATGCTTAATTGGATCATTTATCATGAGGGAATTTCCTTGGACATTAAGCCTCGCAAAACAGTGTAAAAATTTTTGTTTCAATTTTTACAAACATTTTTATCTGAAAACAAGTTGACAAGATTATTTGTGTAACACTACGAAATTAAAAGAGAGAAAATTTACAGTCATGGAGATATATAAAAAAACAACTCTACGTATTTATAAAACATTGTATAGTAAAATTGAAATATTTTACTTATAGTGATTCAAGAAAGTTCTCGGTGATAATTTACCAAATAATTGTTTGTGAAACCTACAAAAATGTTTAGCTGTGTGTACAGAACTATCAAAATATAACCACCCAGGACACTATGACGTACCCATTGAATCTGATTGGGTTCCGTTAGCTAAAGACTATTAGGGCTTGAAATACCCTGGATAGTTTAGTCATTTGCATTTTGTTTATTCTTCCTTCAAATACTAAAATTGCGTTTTTTTTTTTGGACCTGATAAACTGTACCGACGCAACGATAAAACACATGTGCGAAAAAGTTAGAAATATTCATAAACTAAAATTGCGTCGATTTCACTCTAACGCTCATCAAACAAATTAATCCGAATTTAGTGGGCATTTATTAAAACATTTACACTTTTAATAACACATTTAAGACGGAACTATTTCTCGCGATACGCTGCCACATAAAAAATAATTAATTCGGTCAGCATTTACTTCAAGTACTTTCTTAATACTGATTACAAAAATTGTCAGTTAACCACGAATCACATTTCTGTTCATCTCATTACAATTCACACGTGTCCTCCGGCTGTCATCAGGCTTCATGTTCTCACACGAGTAAGAAGTTAATCGGCGTCTGTTTGGGAGTAGAAATGAATGCTGTCGAAAATAAGATTGGATGAGTTCCTCATAAGCTCTTGCGATTTGATAAACAGTTACATGGGCGTGGTTCGCAGAGTGTTGACAAGTTAACAAAGCAGATATTGCGGAATCGAGCACTAAAAATTACACTGCAAAATATCTAGCGAGGAAAAAACGCTAGTTAAAAAAAAACAGAGCATTTGAGGCGCCCAGAGTCATATAAATTCAAGGTCTGCGAAATAACTTTCACGAAGATAAATATCTCTTAAACCAATCATAATCGGAAAACTAACGTGAAAGGAAGTTATTTTAGCAACTGGTGGGACGCGTGTATTTCTGTCAGGTTAAAATGTTCTTCAGCGACAGTCTACCAAATTAACACATTTACTACGCCTGTGCAAAAGAACATGACAATGTAAGTTCATAAAGGCTTACCACTGCAGCGAACGTAATTTAATAATAGTCAAGCCCAGAGAAGCACACAGTTAATTGACAGCAGCGAGTTACAACACCGAGAATTTAAGTCTCAGATTTAACTGTTTGACGTACGAACAGTACTCTTTAGAGACAATAGTTACGTTTATAACAATGCAGACAAATTTCTGATACTAGAATTTAAAAAATAGTTTGAGAGGAAGAAATTATATTAAAAAGAAAGTTAATGTCCTTTAGGAGTGTTGCATATATCGTATATTTATGTGGTATAGAAATATATATTGCTTAAGGAAGAACAATGAATTGTTTTCTTGAAATGTATGATTAAAAATATTTAATAATTTCTTCCATTTGCACTCAGTTTCGAGCTGTGTTTCGTGGTGTAAAAAACCCGAGTTTTAAACTTTTAACTCGAATATTACTTCATTTCAGAGAAGAATGCATAATTGTCTATGTTTAAAAAATAAAATATGGTGCTTCGAAAGTAACTTAATATATTTATGGATTTGAAATGAACGTTCTGACACTACTGAAAATTCCATAGTAAGTTTTCACAGAACAGCAGTGTTTATAGTTAAAATTGTATCTTTTACGGAGGGATATAATACGTCGCCATGGCAACGGATTGCCTTCCAAAGCTTTAAATATAGCATGTACTTGTATGGGCAGGCTATTGATATAGAAGCCTACCCAATAAGGTGGGAAAGTGGCGGACATACATTTAGGTAGAGCGGCGTGGCGTGCACTCACCAGGGCGACGTCGCACCGACGCTGAGCGTCCCAACGCGCCCGTCAAAGTCGCTGAAGACGTGTACTGGACGCCGTCCGAGCTCGAACTGGCGGCCCTCGCGCGACGCCCGGGGACGCCTCGCGCCTGGGGTGGGCGCCCCTCCGTTCCCGCTGGCCGCGCACATGCGCACACCACCACTCCCCCCCCCCCCTCTTCTCACGCGTCACAACCACCCCTATCCTTCCTCGAGCTCTTTCTCTCTCTAGAACGGTGCGTGGGAGTAAACAAGACTCACACCGCAAAACCTTCCGCCGTCTCCAGATGCGGGCTGTATATACCCTTTCCTTCAGTTCTGGACTTCCCTTTTCAACCCCGCATACTCTGATAACTCTCACCCCCTTCGGCATACTCCTCTTTCGTCCCATACGTGTCCGCCCACGTCGGCGTATTAATGAGGTTCCATCCTTCTTTACGTCAGCACCCCTCACGCCCCTCCCCTCAGTCAACGAACTCGGTGCTTCACAAACCCAATGTTTTTTTCTCTCCCTCTTTGCCTAAAGGAAATTGCAAAGAAGATTTGAAATTGCTTTTTTTTTTTTCTGGTCCCACCTCGGCTTTTCGCGCCACCCCTTCCCCCAGTTTGGAAATAGATTTTGTTCTCGTTCTCGAGTTATGAAGTGGCGAGTGGAAATTATTTTCCCCGTCCCTCCCCACTTCATTCTACCTTCGCCGTACGAGTACGAGCTTTTTGTTCGACGTTGATTCGCCTGAAGGGAAATTCCCCGTCAGAACCGGCGGTTCATGACGCATGACAGGGATCTCTGGCATCAATAACTCGATTGTTCACGCATTTTGCGTGTTCGGAAATTCGACGGCGTTTGAAGCGATGCGCCTCGAACATTTCGGGAAATCGAAACCGGTTAAATCGATGCACCCACCTGTCTGGAACGTTAACCCATTAAATGATGCATATATCTGAAATTTGCGTGCAACAGATGAATGAAAAATGTGAGAGATTATTACTTCCCTGTATTGTGGAACACAAACACAGGAGCGAGGAATTTGTTTCTATGCTAATCATTCTATTAAAGTCCACTTCCACCTTGCAGGAATAGCTCATGTCCCTTGAGAAACAAAGAGCCTGCCATTTTATTATAACGAAAATTTTTGTGCATCTCATCAGTACCACGGTTTCATAATAGCACTATTTAATATCACATAGAAAGCTTCATTAAATGAGCTTAACTGTTAACTGTTGGTAGAAAATATGAGGCACAGATATATTGGTTAATCAATTTTGTCACTGTCAATAAAAAGTTATTTCGTGAAGAAAGTGCAGATAACATTCGTCGGCCACTTAAGAGAACATACTTCCTTGAGCAAATTTTAGCGTCAGAAGCAAATCTCTGGGTACAGGATCGCTGAAAACTTGTGAAACGATATCTCTAATAGTAAACTTACTAACTGGACAAATACCGCTGTTTTACCTTATTCTTAATCAATACAAGCATACAAATCAGAAACTATAAAATATGAATCGTTTAAACAAAGTACTTAAAAGAAAACGGGCAATTATTTCTTAACAAATTCATATTACACGTATGCATCCATCAATATGAGTAAAGTGTCTCCGTAAAATTAAGGTAAATTGAAGATACGCTGGCTGCATCACGCCAATTTTGCACATTGAACAACAAACACACGATATGGCAAACAGTTCGATGATTATATGTAAATAACAGTTTTTTTACAGTAGGAAAACTATTTTTAGGAATGCTACAATCGTAGTTAAAATACAAATTATCCGGGACATGTATTTTTTCTCTGAAAATGGCCGCGTATAGCTACACAAAGTTGCATTACGTTTTTTACGAGCACGCCCATCGTCCTTTATCACCGTCGCTGTACTAAAATTTGCCAACCTACGAATGTATGCTGCCAGTAGGAATACACACCTCGAGTATCCTGGATTTAAAAAATGTGATGTTTTATGCTTCTAGATGGCATGGAAATAGTCGTTACTGTTGGCATATTAGTGTGTGGAATAATAAACAAAACATAATATTTGCGTGGCGACATTTTTGATTTAAATAAAATATGAAGGGCCTAAACACAATCGCCTGGTCCGGTGGCTGGTCAGACCCGGCCGTTGACAAACGGTCTTTCAAAGGACACGATGAACCAGTTAGTTGGTACTAACTGCAAACGTCACGCCCACCACGTGTATTTGTTAATTTTTCTTTTGCGCACGAGAAAGTTGATTACAACAAGAAATCATGGATTTTTTAACTGTTGGAAGTTATTTTTTAGGCAAAGAGCATGCTATTTTGTGATTTTGTAAATTCCTAGTAATTTATTTGTGCTACAGAATGCTTCGAACTCCTTCTCGTAGATATTGGTGCATCCAGTGAATTTAAGGCGAAGAGCTGAGGGAAAATTTCGCTGTTTATTTTCGCCATGTCTAACATCCTGTAAACGTCAATACGTATATTTATTTAAATAAGTGATCAGTTGTAACATTCGCCCTTAGAAAAGTATGTTGTAAGGAAAATAACTTTTAAACCATCGATAATATTATAATATTATAATATTATATATTGTGTTGATAGAAGATTTCGAAAAATGCAATTTTTCGCTTATCTAGTTTATGCTGACACTTCTCGTTACTATCTCTAACAAAAAGTTTTTTTCTTTTTCACTACACTTTTGTTTGTTGGTTTTTTTTTTTTTTTTTCATGAAAATACCATCTCGAGTACTATACACTATTCTCTTTATTAACGTAAAATACGTAACATTTTTTGTTGACTGAGCTACCGGGGTTGTTTTCAAGCTAAATCGTTTTATTGTGTTGTGTCGCAGAATCATTTTGTTTATTTTCAGCGATATTAAAATGTTCTGTACTAACTCTAACAAAACGTGTTTTTTTATGCGACGAAAAAAATATGTTTCGCTGTTTCTTTATTGCCAGAATACCTTCATGACTTCACTATGAATTCTCTGTAGAAACTGAAAGCAAAATCTCTTCTGATGACTGGGCCAGAGAAGTGTTTACCAATAGAACATAGTGATAAAGTGAGAAAATCGAGATAATATTTCTTATATTCTGGACGACGGATAATGGGTAGATGTGCACGAAAATAGCAAAAGCTATAAATGCTAAATAGATGTTGAAATTTTTAATAACTGCTATAATTTGCTAAATTAAAAAAAAAAAAAACATCTATAGGATAACTCCAAAAATAAAATGTCCGAAAGTAAAATGTATTTCATCAAATACCAGCTGCCCCAAATTAAGATGCACCCTTAAATTGATTTGAAAATAAGTCGCGTCTAAAATAATCCCAAATCAAGACAGCATTTCCCCATCTTCAAAGACATGGTTACGAAAGGAAGGTAGTTAATATTTCCTGTTTTAATTTTATATAGGAAAACAGTACTTCAAAATATTTGAGAATGTTTTTCAGCAGACTGTTAATTTTTACTTTAAAAAAATATATGAAATATCGATATATGTATTGGCATTCAAAATTAAAGTCAAACATAGTGTTTTTATTCAGGGGAAAATTTTTAAACAATGTTCTACACATGAAATATTATATATATTATATGATGAGAAAAACCTGCTCACAGTAGACTGCATTCATGATAATTATACAATTGTTAGTAACAATTTCATATCGTGATACACGTCAGATGCAGTAAAACAAAAGGAAGTCACATTTCCTTCCTTCACTTGTGTATGTTTCTCTAATTATGAAGCCTTACGTTAGTTCTGAGAGGGTCCTGAAATGTCTTGTACACATCCTGTGTAATGTATTAACATGCATTATTATTATACTAGGCAAATATATCTACAGAAAATTTGTTAGTGGAAATATAGCGGCCAACTGAATATTATGAGTGAAACAATTCTACAGTTTATAACTGTTTGTCATTAAATATGCCACAAAATGCTAATAAAACTCCCTTCTCAAAATGCCATAAGATGCTACAAATCTCTGTTCGAAATGACACAAGATGCATTTCAAACTGCTATTTTCACGTATCTCTAATTGTGCGGGGTGAAACACGTTCAACATTATCGAGATAAAAATCGCAAAATTAAACTTCTCATCTCGATAAAATTATCTCGATTATCCGAAAACCATGATCTTCGTTGGTGAAACCGGCGCTAACACAGCACCTTCACTCGGTATATAATACATTCCAATGCACGCGAACTGTGTGTGACGTTCTGACTTCTCATTGGTCTCGAAGTGTGCCAAGGATGGTGTGCCGGCCCTACCAGGAGTGAAAAGTTAAAAGCTGAACTACTTGGCCTGTCCAGCTGCTTGACCTGCCGCCGGCACACCGGCGATGCCGTAACAAGGTCACGTGGACCAATCGGCGATCACCAGCCACCTGACCGGACATCTGACGAAGCGATTGTGTTTGGCGCTTATCGCTTCCGCGAAAGATAAACGTTCGTTTACAGTGACGTTCCTCGTATTCGTTAGAACACGGAAGACTTGTGGTCGTATACGAACCGCTATTCGTCTAGTGGCGGGCGGCCGAATCGGAACATTTTGAAGCGATCGACTCAAAAAATAAAAATCGTGAAACAGAATTTTAAAGACTGGCTGACGATGAGAGTTATCTGCAATATTCAAGATGGAGAGAAAAACTTATAACACTATTTAAATACTACAAAAAGACGCATTCACGAACTTATAGCCCCTGTATTTAAAAAAGACTCTACTTTTACTGTAGTGTTATTATTGAACCATCCAACTGCAATAAAAACTTGTCAGAAACCTATTCTAGAGGGTAGTGTTATCTTGCCGTATGTTTGGAATTCGAACGAACTGGCCACAAAAATAAATACGTACTATACTTTAACCTGCTCGCTGCCTCGCATAGCTGAGCGAGCGAAGAGCCAGAAAAATAGTTGTAATGTAATAGCGACGGCTGCGGCGGGAGACAACGATGGGTATCGAATTACTGATGCGCGCCGCGGACTCTGGTCGTATTGTTTTAGCCGACATCTCAATAATGCTCTGGATTACTCACCTCGTTCTCTCAGTGCATCTCGGGGTGCGTTGAACCTTCCAGATGGACGTCTGAGCTCTATAAATATCGCAGCAGGCGTCCGGGCAGCGAGTCTTAGTTGGAGTGGGAGTTGATGGATTCCGAGCGATAGAAGAGCGAGCGGCTTGACCAGCAGTGGAGAAGGGAAGGCGGCGACTAAGAGTGTAAATGTTTTGAAGGACGCGGCTGGCAAACTGGACTATCGACTAAATGCGTGAGTGAAAAACCTTATAAATGATGGAATCAGATAGACTGAATATGTGCTAATAATGGGTATGAGTTAATTGATTATAACCAACAGAGACGATTAAGAATGACGTTAACTGGAGCTGAAATAGACATTGAATAATGCTCTCACTCATAAATAAAAAGAGTGAAAGTGGTTACAGCTAATTTAATGCTGTGAATAATAGTAGAGTGAATATATTGGATTTCAAATTTTGAATCCTTTTTTTACTAGCCTTTCATCCCTTACGATCTCAGATACGCCCCTCAGGCATCCTCGCATATAACACTATTGTCAGACGTGGGATGGAGTCATTTAATTGTTAGTAAAGTTATGCAGTTGATTAGTAATTAGGGATATTAGGACTAGTTAATTAATGTAGAACTAATTAATTATTTTAATAGCTGTAGGCGAAAATAATTACGACTGTTTTGTACAACTGACGCAGTGAATGTTAACAATGGAAATGTCTGCAGAACTGGAAGTAATGCGATTGTTAATTGAGGGGCTAGGTAGCCAGGTGAGCGCAAGTGTAAGTAGCTTAAAAAGAAGATGTAAATAAACAAGTTATTAGAGTAAATAAGGCTGTAAATAACCAAATTAGTTCGATAATTTTAAGTGTGAACGAGAATGTAAATTGCAAAATTGACTCTGTTAATGAGAATGTAGACAGGAAAATTTACTCTGTTGCCAGGAACATAGAAAGCATTGGCGAGTTATTGAACACGAGAATCGACAGTGTGGACGAAATAATGGATTGTGCAACTGAAATAGTGAACAGTGTAAACAACAGGATGGACAATGTAAATGAAAAAGTGGACAGCATCGAGAATGAACTGAAACAGAACATCAGTGCTTTAGAGAAGGAACTGCACTAGTCTCTTCAACAACAACAGAGATTCGCCATCGTCACACCGTGTGGAGGCAGTGCAAGATGAAACGAATGCAGCGACCTCGGATGAGAGCACGAAGATCTGCGACATTGGTGTCACGCAGCCAGGAGTGGGGAAGGGGGTCACAACTAAGCCTCCTCCCCCCCTTCCGATGGCTAGACTTCTTGGCGAGAGTACCAACACCAGTTTGAAATAGTCACCCTAAATGGCTGGACAACCGAACAGAGTGCTTACTACCTCTCAGCCGTACTGAGAGGGCCTGCACTGAGAATTCTACAAACTCTGCTAGAGTGACTGGAATACCCCACATTGATGTCAGCCTTGGAGCTTCGTTTCGGTGGCCGATACATGCGACACACCCACCATGCACAGCTGCGAAGCCGCACCCAGCCACCAGGGGAGCCACTGCAGTATCTATGGCAAGACATTGTGCGGCTCTCCCTCCTATCTCTGGAAGGGTGCCCCGAGGAGGCGCGCGACATCATCGCAGTTGGCTTCTTCATCGATGCCATCGCCGACGCATAGTTTTGGCAAGCAGTACGTCTGGCTGCACCCTACAAGATGCAGGATGCCCTGGCCCGACCACTGGATGTGGAGTCAGCAAGACAGAAGCCTGCACTCCGACGTCTAGTACGAGCAGTGAAGCTGAACAAAGACTACGACGACATTAAGAAGACCTTGAAGGAGATGCAGTTGGCTTTGAGGGATATCGCTTCCAAGATTCGTGCTACGGAGCCACGCCACCCCGACCCAATCGGAGGAAGTGCTGGTAATATGGACAGCCGGGGCACCTGAGAGCTTATTGCTCACAACAGAAGCAGCAGCCAGTAAAGATACAGCGTGGTGAAGAACAAATGGCCCCGGTGAGCGCGTACAAGCACTTGCATGAAGAAATTTGTGAGCTTCATGAATATACCAAACAACTGAGACACCACATCGACAAGCTGATGCTACAGGCTTCACACACAACAAAGCAATTGGAAAATGAACATGACGACCTTCGAATGCTGTCCAGAACACCTGTGTACACAACGCCATATAACGACATAGGTGCCCATGGCCTGGAGCGAGTGAAAGGATGGCCCCTTTCAGTAGTACTCCTGAAGATAGCAGTCCCATTGAGGAAGTGGTTTGTGGGGAAAATAACCAGTTGTGTGAACTTGAGAAAGGGAGTGAGGGAGGCGACAGGGGCTACCACACTTCAGGGTACGTCAGACGAGGATCCAGCAACAACCTGCAGCATCCACTGAAATGGCCAGCACTTTCAGATTGGTAGACATGGTCTAAAGGAAGATGCAAGGGGTAAATTGTGGAGTTGCCTCATCTTTTCAAACCGTTAATTAAAGGATTAGTCCTGTAAGGCACAAATTACTATATAGTGACAGGATGAAGACATGCTATGAGAGGATAATGTCGGGCGAGGTATTGCAAGAAGGACAACTGGTTTTGCTGTACAGCCCACAGAGACGAAAGGGTGACTCGAATCTACAGAAACGTTGGGAAGGCTCCTACAGGATTCTGATGAAGGTTAATGATGCGATCTTTCGGATTTGTAGTCAAGGTTCTTGGGCGGAGCAGAAGATTGTCCACATCGACCTACTGGCAATCTACGATGTTCCAGAGGTTGCAATATCTGTTCGGGACGAACAGACTTGAGGAAGGGGCAGTGTTACGTGTTCACTGCCTTGCATCAGCGATGATACAGAAAAATAGTAGTAATGTGACAGAGACGGGGCGGGGGGGGGCAACGATGGGCATCGAATTACAGATGCGTGCCGCGGACTCTGGCCGTATTGTTTTCTGCCGACATCTGAGGAATGCTCTGGATTACTGACCTCGTTCTCCCAGTGCATCTCGGGGTGCGTTGAACCTTCCAGATGTCACGGCGAGCTCTATAAATATCGCAGCAGGCCTCCGGGCCGCGAGTCTGAGTTGGAGTTGGAGTTGATGGATTCCGAGCGATAGAAGAGCGAGCGGCTTGACCAGTAGTGAAGAAGGGAAGGCGACGACTGAATCAATGTTTTGAAGGACACGGCTGGTAAACTGGACTATTGGACTAAATGCGTGAGTGAAACACATTATAAATTATGGAAACAGGTAAACTGAACACGTATTAATAATTTATATAAGTTAATTGACTGGAACCAACAGAGACGATTAAGAATGACGTTAAATGGAGTTGAAATAGACATTGAATAATGCGCTCGCTCATAAATAAAAATAGTGAATGTGGATACAGCTAATTTAATGCTGTAGGTAATAGCAAATTGAATCAATTGGAAGTCAAATTTAGATATTTTAATTTTTTTTATTAAGACTTCCATCCCTTACGATCTCAGATACTCCCCTCAGGCATCCTCACATGTAACAATACTTAATGCTAGAGTTACGCTATATAATTTGCATATTCCATTTACACTTCACGTATGTGGAAAAATATTTGTAATAACAGTTTTAATTTCGCTACCTATTGGCGAGTAATGTACACAAATGCATACAGATTTCGTGTTGGTAGTTGTTCTTTAGGTAAAGTGACAGCCTTATGAATTGAAATTTATTTTTTAAATGCGGAGTGGGGATATATTTGTATAAGCTACATATTACAGCACGAAGGCTAGATATGTTACCTGGCGATTATTGGGAATTACAGCCAACTTTAAGTACAATGTAAATGATTTACATAGCTTGTGAGCATGCATTTTCAGTAATATTTACAACAATTATTAATAGTGCTACTTGCACGCACGCAATTTGGCTAACTGCGAAAAGTACTGACAAACAAATTTGCAATCGAACGAGTCACCACACGAGGTGTAACCATACCAGAAGGTTATAATCCATTCACGATTACTTCAGCATTTTCTGAAGCCAAGCTAAACATTTCAGTTTAACAGGAAAGAAGTAACTTTTATGAACACAAGTATAAAACGTCTGTGATACATAGCGTATTTATGAAATAACTAAACACTTCATACATGGGGAGATTTTTCAAAGATTTGATTCGAAAAGGCCGAAGAAACCGTGAGTGGACTATAACATTTTTCATTACACGGCCAGGAGTGAATAGACAAGTGGCAGAGGTCCGTTTCCACAGATAACTGTGGAGTTAGAACTAAACAGTGAAGAGAGTCCTTGGGTTTTTTTTACCGCTAGCCACAAAGTAAATTAATGGCGAACAGCACGCCCGCCGTTTGCCGCTAATGTTCGGGTTCGGTAACAAGTGGATACGTCCTCGCGGTTTCACATTCCATCGCTACTACAACCTGAGAGTAATCTCGCTTCTTCCCTCTCGTTTCACATTGCAGGAAATTGATGATAGGGGAGGAACAACCACACTGCCAAAGCTTGTTTGCAAATTTGCAAACAATTATTTGGAAACTAGTTGACAATATTACTTTTGGTAACAATACAAATTAATAAAGTGCGAATTTCACATAACCTTAGGGTGGAATGTGTATAAGAAGCAACTGTAATATAATTCAAGTTTATACTCCATCAACGTTTACTTCCGACTTTTCTGAAGCTCTGCTAAAGTTCTACTTCCAGGATATGACTTCACCTCATACAACAGAGCTTAGAAAATTCCCCCAGAGAGCCAACGTACCGCATTAGAGCGCAATCAGTGTAAAATTATTTTGTTTAAGAACTATGTGTTACTTGGCATCACCAACCCACATATTTTCTCCCTGTCTTTATCCATATAATATATAAAATATAAGTGGTAAAGGTTGTTCAAGATAAAGTGAGCACTTTTGAGATGAACCATCGAAAGAAGACACTGCCCCTGCCTGCATATATTTTTAACGGGCGCACTGAGTGACATTCGCCCAGTATGGTTGATACCGGCGGAAAGAAAGTAGTTCCATATCTAAACGTCGCATAAAAAGTTTAGGTACCCATTTGTGATTACTTTAATTATTTTTTTCCTTTTCTGGATTTTTAATGCACTGAAATGTAAAAATTTCTAGATTTGTAAAATTTTTACTTTCATAATAATTTAACAATTTTACTTTACCGACATATGCATAAAGCAATTAGGCTCAGGGCAGTATTGATTTTACATAAGGCGAAGGAATACACAACGTGCATACAAGTAGTTCGTAAGTAGGGATTTCAAAATGTGCTCATTTTACTGCAAACAGCCTTTAGTTCAATTTAATTCGAAGTAAGGTACTTCAATGTCAACACAAGTTTAGAACGCTTGTGATACGTGAAATATTTAGTTAACAATCAAACTCGTCATAGATGGGTTTTTTTTCTTCAAAGATTTGGTTCAAAACGTGTGAAGAAACTGCGAATAGCGTATGTTACAGACGTGGAGCTAAATATGCAATTGTATATGTTTTCTTAAATAATATACTATATATATCCTATTTCAGCTGTAGTTGCAAGCAAATCTTTGGCAAAAATTTTCCCAAATAATTATTGGTAAGAAGCACAGAAAATTTTTCCTGCGCAAATCCGTAGTACTCTTTATTTTGATTAATTGAATACAATTTCAATAACGGGTGAGACCCAATATGTTTTAAATTTGTCCGGCGTGGTGTGTCACGTGACTCGGAATTATCTTCTTTTAATTTAAAGTCCACGTGACTGTAACTCTCCCCGTTTCGAACATGCAGTTTGGAATACGGCAAGCATTCTAATGAACTTTGCAGAGTTAACTCGTATTCATCTCTCAGCGTTGCTCCGCATAATTTAGAGGATGTACTGAAAGAAGCAATGATGTATTTTGCGTTTTCTCGAGATTTCAGGTAGGAATTACTTTCAAAATCATTGTCGTCGCGTTTTTTTTTTTTTTTTACGACATATAGTGCGTGGAGTGCAGACAAATTGATTTCCAAGACTTAGTTTGATAGTGTCAAGCATCAGATATCAATATTTCGTCATTATAATCTGCATAATGTCATGTTGCATCATTACATCTCTGTGGTGAGTGCATAATATTTTCAATGTACTATTTAGAAATTCATATAGCAATGATTAGTTTACACTTTCGTTATGTTTCAATGAAGTCTGTATTTTCTCCGCTTCTGGTATCCCATAGTGGATCTAATTTGGAGACTAAACGCGTTTTTTTTTCTCACTTGTTTTTAACTTTGTTGCCTTTCAACGAGAAGAGAAAATTAATTACCTGGCTCTTAATACAGCAATATTTCCATTTTGATAAACGACTAAGGGACAATATTTTTATTTCGTTGTATTTTGTGAGGACGATAATTTAATTTTCTTTCTTATAGTGACGACTTAAAACGAACTCTGTTCGTACGGCATGTAATTTGTATTCTGGTAATAATAAAATACATTTACTTAAATTTTCAGCGCAAAGTGTAACGCGTATATTATAGGGCAAGAGGCTTTATTTCTAAGTTACATGTGCAGTCCACACATTTGTTCTGAATGAGTAATAAACCGTTATTGAGTAATCCTGTATATCATAAAAACGGGAAAAAAATATTTTGTTCGGAAACCGCAATATTTACTCTTTTTAATTACAACAATAATTGCTATAATAATCTTCCCTCTTCTGAATATTAATTAATAAGAGGAATTCCTAATTTACTCACATGTTATGCAGTGCTTTAATTTGAATGAGATTTTTCAATATTACACTCTCTCTTCCAAACTATGTCATATCTGATGTCAGATATATCTCAGTAGATGTATTCAGCATATAACAGGTTATTTTTCATTTAACGATAAAAGTGCGGGTATACGGTTTTAAAAGCTTTTTAAATTAGAGTACATCTATTGTAAGCCATTACATTTTTTATGTTACTTTTATGTGGTTTTCATCTCCAGGGCACTCCCTAACAAGCCTGCAGCAACAGTGTTAAAATGGGGAATCAATGTTAAAGGAATTCCTTCTCAATTCATAAATTTTGAAGATAAACATTTCAAACAAAAAGTATTCTACGTAACAATTCTTCAGGAGTAGTGATTGGCGCGTTAAGAAGTCGTGCGCATTTTTATCTTCAATAGGTTTTCTCAAATTTTACATAAATATTTAACTTTATGGAAAAAAATGAGGAATGAATACATCTTCGAAAATTTACTAACGTAGCAATATTTCTGAGAAAGTCGCGTAGAATAGTTTTTTCGCTGGAAAAGTTATTTCTAAAATTGATGAATTGTGTACGAATTTTATTTATTTAACATTGATTTCCCTTTTAAACCCAATGACAGCAGTCTTGATAGGCTGTGCCTTTAAGATCACATAGAGATTTTTCTAGGAGGAGTGCGTGAATTTGGATCCGAAGTACTATCGTTACTAAAAAAAAAATATATATATATTTTTTAATTATATATTAAATATATTAATATATCAAAACAAGTTTTCACTCTTTCCGGAATCAGTGCGAACAGGGCAGCAAGTGTTCTGTCTTGTGTCTATTCGGCGAAGGCAATTAATTTCTCACCATTCTATTACATACTGCTAACATTTCTATCACAACGTACATATGGCCAAACATAGCATTGCTTTCTTGACTATTACTAAGTGTGTAAAATTTATAATTACGTTATGTTATCTTAAGTAAAATTATCTTGTGGGATATTTGAAATCGCCCATGTCCATATCGTTTTCTGTAATACCTATAAAATAACATATGTTACACGTCAGTGGCGAGTCCACGTTCTGGCTAATAAAGTTTGAAAAAAAAAATGGACAGTAAACGTACCTGGATTCATGCAGCAAGACACCAAACGTGACTCAAGGCCTGAAAGTAAAGCAACGCTCCGCAGGTTAGTGACTCCCTGCCCAATCGCAGGACGGCGTACCGGAGCAGCTATTCAACAAACGTGTCGTTTCTAAATCCTACTGGTCTTCGGTCGAGGTTTGCACACTGGTTGCATAAACACATGTTTTAAAATGTCAGGACATTTCCTCACATTAAGTTTAACTTTGATGTATTCAAGCTATTCAAATTTTTACTAGAAAGCAAGGATATCTAGAAAAACAAATTACATCCATTGCCATGAAAAATTTCGTACCCAGTTGGAGACAGAAATTGAATGGAACTTGGAACAGGAAACGGGAGTTATGATACAAATAATCAAGTATGGCATAAAGATAAATATGTCATTGACTTGGACAAAATTTGGATAGTAAATTATTTTTGTATTTTTATTTGCATCGCTCCTAGTGCGGATATATGCGGCAATAAGTTATGGCACAGAGACGTATAGATATAGGCTGTTCACGGTAAAATGAGCACTTTTGAAAATAGTGCTTAAGATCTACTTGTATGCACGTTGCGTATTCCTCCGCCTTATGTAAAATTAACATTGCCATTGGCCTCATCACTTTTTACATGCGTCGGTCAAGTGGAAATGTGAAATTATTATAAAACTAAATATTTAAAATCTGTTAATTTTTACACTTTGATGCTTTAAATAAAACAGAAATTGAAATAAATAATTTAACTTAGCACAAATGTTTACCTGATACTTTTTATTGAATGTTAATATATGGAACTATTTTCCCTCCATCGTTACCTTTTACTGGACTAATGTCACTCAGTGCACCCGTTAAAATATATGCAAGCAGAGGAAGTGACTTTTTTCTAAGTTTGATTTCAAAAGTGCTCTCTTTGTCGTGAACAACTTTTATATTACGATATCCTATAAAAATCGTCTAATAATTGCCGCAAATGGTATTCTAGATACCGCAGACTCGTTGATGGGTAAAGATGACATCCCTGATTACTTCATACATTTCTATATGTGACCAGTACGGAGATCGGGCTGGTCCAGAAAAATTGTTGACATCACGAGGATAGTTCTTGAATATCTCAATTCTAGACCGATGGACATTACCGAACTGTAAAATTGCCTGTTGGTGCCGCGTCATGGAGGGGATCACACAAGGCCGCATAATTTCCTGAGAATGCCGTTTTGCTGTTCGTTTTCCCCTCGTCACTACTATATAATACAGAGAGTCATGAAAGATCGGCCCCCACTTCATGACACCACCAGGTCTTGCAGTGCGTTACTTAACAATGAAGTTAGTGTTATTTCACTGTCCAGTGTCCCTCCATTACTGAGTACGGTTGTCATCCGTGTCCATGCGTTACCTGCATTCGTCACTAAAGACGATGTATGTTTTCCTCAGATGTCCATACCATCCGGTTACGACAAAACAGGAAATAAAGAAGCCGTTGTCGGGCTATAAAATAAGGACAGTATAATAAGGGTCATCGATAATGCAAGTCTTCTGCAGAAAGTCGCCTCTCAGTGGTTCGGGTGGAAACATTGGTCGCTAGTGAAGCTGCCGCATGTCTCAGGATGGTGGGAAAAAATTGTTTCGGTAGAATCTGCGCCTGTTGAACGATGAAATGTTCCTCTCTTCTGGTAGTCATTCTGAGTAGCCCAGAGCGTTTCTGGCGCGTAAGTGTTCCCTCATGTTCCTTCTGCTCCCAACGTCGTCATACAGTTAGGTCGCTATGTTCCAGGTGGCGGGAAAGGTCCAGCGATTCTCACTCTCAAATGCTGTTTGTTGTTCATATCTGTGTCGAGTGCATCATCGAGAAATGCTAGCTACTCACTGAAGTTTATTCCAATCAAACACACTGTTTATTTTGCTCACAGCTTCGTCATGTGACCATTCATGTTAACAGGGCTGTACTGGCGTTAGTGCCTTCTGGTTGCAGTTCTGCGTCGTCAATCACAGTGAAAATTAATTTAATTGCAATATTACTCGTAGTAGTTAAACGTATCAACTTTTGCGTCTTCTGTATAATTATTTCTTTGTCGGCTATTTTTATGTCAGTAAGTGCATTAATTAAAAAAATCCACGCAATATTTCTAACACGTGGTTTTGACAAGTCTGTAGGCAAATTGTGAGCTCTTGGCGGGAAATGCATTGTATAAAATAACCAGTTCACATCACCGTTAGTCTGTGGTTGAGAGTGAATTTAGAGGTCAGCAGCCGGCTGGTCACGAGAGGTCAGTGAAGTTTATTTAGCGGTCCTGCCTTCGTCGACCTTCACCCCGTCGGCTCTACTTTGCGATTCTCGCTCCGACTCAACGACGCGGAGTATCAAAAAAGTCATATTTTTTTATTTGTACAGGACTCTCTTTAACCTGTAGACCAATACAAGTTACACCATTTCATAAAATAAAGTTCGGCCCCACTTTCTGCCGAATTCCATGCCTTATTTATTTGATCACTCGTTTATGTCATACAAAGAAAGAACACCAACTCACATTCAAGAATATTAGAACTTACTTTAAAAAAAAATATGCCATGATCTTTTACAATATTTCAAAGTAAAAGTACCAAAAATTTCTACATTTCATTACCTAATTAGTGAATATAAAAATAAGGAAATATTAGTTTTGTGTGTTTCACGGATTTCTAAAAACATCTTTGTAAGAAGAGATAAATATAACGTAAGAAAATGGGTCAAACCTGTGGTCTTATTTATGCAAATTTGTCTTTCACCAGGTAATTCAAAATAAACGGCTGAAATGAGCATTGTCATCAGATTCTCCCTGACTCTTTATATACAGAGCCTTTGGAACCATGAGTTATTCACGTTGAAAGTCGTAGTAAGAGGAAGCGTTCTTGCTACGTAACGTGGCTGACGATGTCGTAGGGTACATAACATGCTATACAAGATGGGAAAAGTATAGTAAGTAGGTATAGGGTGGATAACTACAGTGTAAAGGCATGCGAAGTGGCAAATTTACGTGTGTAGGTTCGGAAACCTGGTCAACAGAATGACAATTACATCTAAGCCTTTTCCAACAATTTACAGAAAGTCGAAAAAGTTAAAAAAATGGAAAACATTTTTGCCGCATGAAATAATGGAAGACCACAGAAAAAATTGGTTGGATATTCGGAATAGCTTGTTTTTTCTTCGCCACATTAATCTCCTACTCGATCAAATTTAACGTGTGATAAGGAAAAGATTCTGTGCAGTAATCACAAGCGAAGTGGTTAGTTACCGAAGTTGGTGAAACCTTCAGACGTTTTCCAAAACCATGGTTGACTCCACACAAGTTTTTACTCATAGCGTGGTCGATAGAATCAGTTGTAAGTTCTTTTATCCTCATGAGAACGAAACCGCTACCTTTGGTTCATTATGTAAAGTAATTGGTGAAGTAAATAAGTGGGTATGTTAAAAACAGCCATCCATCGTAGGGTCAGTAGAAAAGACTCTCTGCCTCGGCTGACTATTCCAAAAACTACGTGATACAAGTTACAAAACAAAAAGCTGAGTGGCGTTAAAGATGAAGTAATCGATCACCCTCCATATTACCCTGATTCAACGTAATCACGGTGATATATATGTATGCACCTAAGTCACTCATTGAAGGGAACTTCGTTCAGGAAACGGATATATTGCAGAAAGTGTTTTCAGAGAGTTCCTTCCCTACTGTAAGATCATAACTTTGAAAAGTATTTATGTAAAAGCTATTTAACAGGTGTTTTATTTTCTTGTGATGCTGTTACCATTAAAGTCTACACGTTAAAACACATTTGAGAGATGTATACAAACTATTCAATATACGTCACAGGTTTTTAAATTCTCCAGTATTCTGATGAGTAACAGTAAACATAAGATCACTGAATAATGATCTTTTTAAGAATAGATGTTACATAGATGAACGCAAAACACTTTCATCCATTATACGGAATTTTTATACCAAGCTGGAAGATACCAAGAGAAATCGGTATAATGAAACACTTATAAAGACTATAAAAGCAACAACATAAAAAGTTAGGAGAATTTCTGTATGTTCATTTTTGAAGCTTTAGAACTTTATAACAACTGTATGACATAACTGCATACTAGCTGCGTCATGTGTCTCATGACTTTTTAATATTGAGAGAAAAATATTATTTTAGTGTTCAAATTTTTACCAAAGGAAGGAGAGATTTTTTTCAGTAATTTAGTTCAAGGGAAACCTTACCCGCCATACAGGATTATTGGTTTTCCTACGTTGTTTGTTAGTTTTTTTTTTGTTAAGAAAATTTCGAAAATACTCCTAAACCAAATTACTTATTTGCCTTACACAGTAGTACCAACATAACGACTGAACTAAGAAATCGTACGTCAAAATATTTATTTGGTCAAATTTTGGCAGAATGAATTATGTGTCGTAATTTTGAGATCATATGTCAATGTAGGGTCAATAGGTAGTTGGGTATAAGGGTACTTTTGGAATATTGATTTTAAAAAATACAAACAAGCTAGATCTTCAAAGAACTATTGGGGTGGGGGTGGGGGTGTTCCACTAAAAAAATTACATATTTAACATCACTTAACTTTGAGGTCCTCGGTTTTACCCGTGCTCTGGTGGCCACAGGACTTATGTAAATAGTGATAAGTGAAGAGATTATTTGGGCAGCTCTTAACAGCGAAGTCTTGAGAGCCGATGAGCGTGAAGCGTGGTGAGTATGGAGCAGCGCTGGAATGATCGGGGGAAATGGGAAATCCCCCAAGAAAGCACGCCGACCAGCGGCATCGTCCGGCAAGATTCCCACATGCTGAAATCCGGGGTCGACCCAGCCGTGAATCGAGCCCTGTTTGCCTTGGTGGGAGGTGCGTAGTATAACCAGTACACCACCGCGGCCCCTTGTATAAATAGGGTGCTCTCGTAGGTATAGGTAGAATTGTCACATGTATCTTATTTTGCTGTAAACATTTACTCATTGATACACTGCAGAGTCACACGTGCCATTTTGTTTTCAAGCTAGCAGGCAAATAGTAGGAGCATGGAGCTACTGGATATTTATAACCTCGTGACTTTGACCTTGACCTTGGTCCCTGACCTACATTTGTAATTTTGAACTTCGACCTTGAAATTGAACCTACTTTTCCAAACTACTTTAGAAAAGTTGACCTACTTTTGACAAATTCGACCTACTTTTTTAATTTGACCTACTTTTGTAAATTTGACCTACTTTATATTTTTCCATGGCGTGACCTATATTTCATACATCCAGCGCAACGCACATCTGGTTCGATTCCCGGGTAAGGCATCTACGATAATTTCGGAAAATTTGGAAATGTGAACTTTTTGTTCGATTCCCGGACAATACATGTATGTTAGTTTTGGAAAATTTCGAAAGTTTAAATTCCAGTTCGATTCCCGGGCAATGTATGTATGTTAATTTCGAAAATTTTGAAATTTTACCTTCCGGTTCTATTCCCAGACGGTTAATGTAATATTGAAAAAAAAAAAAAAAAAAAAAACGCAATTACTTACAAGAGCAGTTCTCTAACTAATATCTTACATCCATGACGTCCCTCACTCGACTGACATAACACCATCACTGCTGTAAACAGTTACAGGTTGAGAGGGGTGGGGAAATGTATTATGTAATCGGTTATTTCCATAACCGACGAGTGTAATTAGGTATTTATAGATTAACGAAATAAATTATTTAGGTTTCATATATACACTTCTAGTACACCCAGATTCGATGCTCGATCAGGTTAAGTAATATAATTTTATTTCCGAATTAAAAATAATTATTTGGGAGTTGGATAGCTGATGGGGGTAGTATATATAATATTAATTTCGAATGTGATTCTCGAACAGATCATGAAATATTATTTTATTTCCGAATAAAAAAATTTATATATGACTTGGATAGCTGTTGGGGGTAGTTAATGTAATGTTAGTATCAGATTTGGGTTCGATTCGCGAATAGGTCATTAAATATTATTTTATTTCCGAAATTTAACAAAAATTGATTTTTGGATCATACTCCTGCTAAAGACACTTAATTTAATGTGATTATGGAAATACCGGGTTCGATTCTCGGGCAGATGATTGAATATTATTTAATTTTTTTATTTATGAGTTGGATACCTGTTAGGGATAGTTAATATATTGTTATTGTCAGTCCTGGGTTCGATTCTCCGACAGAACATTTAATATAATTTTATTTACTAATTAAAAAAATGGATTGTATTCTTGCTTAAATCACTTAGTATAATGTTATTTTTTGGAACAACTAGCGATGATTCCCGGTCAGGTGATGTAAACATCCAAAATTACCAAAAGTGATATATAAAAAAATTCCCACAGACACACAAACTAACATATCTAAATGTTCCCAATCTTCATCGATTGCTACCAGTCCGAGTTACCTAAACATATAATCAGTTTATACTTTATCACCAAGCCAGTATACATCTGACAACTACACACTTGCAAACGTCCTCTTGCCACACCCAAACATCAAAAGACAAAGACTAGTACAAATTTATTTTTTATTCCATTACACTATCACCAACAACTACACATATACTTAATATGAACGTACATAAACACGTCCACTCAACATGACAGCTAGACTTCAAATGACCTCTATAAAAGATATTAAAATAAAATAATAATTATTATTAATAATATAATATGATTACGCAATCACGAACACATTGCATAATGCACATACGTACACGCTACACGACAACCTGACTTCTACTGACATGTCCACACGTTACACAACGCACATACTTCCTCTCAGCAAGACAGCCAGACTTCAACAGACAAAAAAGATATTTCTTTATTAATATTAATATTATTACTCTTATTAGCATTATAGACGGGGATATTGCAGTTGCACCATGCAAGTATACGCCATCGCATAAAAAGTCGAGAGAGAGAGAGAGACTACATTCATTCCCTACCACTATCATCCGGTGTAATGCACTTCTATTACATAAACGCACTTGCATTGTTTATGAAGTAATCGGGTAGTGACGTAAAGAATGTATGTTCATGCTTAACTGTGTAATTAGCAACGAATACAAGCATAAGTATCGTATTCGATGTCTAGACAGAACACATAATGTAATGATTCGAAATACTGGGTTCAATTCCCAGGAAAGTCACCTAATATTTTTTAAAAATCCCGGGAAATGTATCAAAATACGCAATCACATCTGTAGACTCGGAGGAAAAGCAAGCTATTGCACACATACATGGCTTGGAGACCTACCATACTGCTTAACTCTGACAACCGGTGACTGGATTGATACGGAATTCGATTACAGGGTAGTGAATAAAACTTGCGTATTTAATGTAATATAATTTATTCACTTCTAAAATAACTACATCGAGCGATATTCCACGGATCTGTATTTTGAAGACGGATTTTCAGTATTTGATGACATCACAAACATCGATAATGCAAAAAAATGTTTTATACATTCATGCTCTATCATTCCATACCATCCAGGTGTAGGAAGCCAACTGATACACTCATCGATTGCTGCTCAAATGATGAGACGTATGCATTTTCGAGAGGAAGAACGGGAAATACACTTGTAATAACAACTATCACTGTTTTTGTTTCCCGGACATAGTTAATTTTGGAAAATTTATATTATGTTGTAAAACTTCGAGAAGTTTAGGAAATTCTGGGTAACGCACTCACATATACATATGCAATCACGTATGTACACTCTTCGGAGAGAAAAGCGAGCTGTTACGCAATCACACATGTCAACGCTTTGGCAAATGCAGAGAGACTGCCATGTTAGTCCATAAGCATCTGTAACACAACTGACTTGCTATGGAGGGGTTAATGCACCTACACACACAAATATACTCACACACACAGACATGCACGCGAGCTTTTACCTATCCCCTGTGGAACTACCAGAGATATCAGAATATCATAGGCAATAGATCCAACATAACGGGAACTCTGATAACATATAGGTGTATTGATACTGAGTTCGACTCCCGTTTAAGATACTTACTTTTTATTTACACAATGAGGCTATTTACACATCATCACCATATGAAAACCAGCTGTCGACTAACGCCGTTAACATAAAAAAAAAAGGAATTTGTTTTCCATCTTCTTTCGACTGATTACTCACATTTGTTCGACTCTCATTTCTTTCTCTCTCTTACAATCATTCGAACAATTACATGCATGCGAAACATTTACTGACATTTGTACGATCAAGCGTTTTCTTATTGGCTAATTACTACGTCATTGCTTCTCATTGGCTAATGTCTATGTCAATGCTTCTCATTGGCTATTTACTGTACGACTTTTTAGTCGCATACGGCTCCATTTACTCACAGGCCTTCGACTAACATCTTGGTCTAACTTTGCGTATAAAAGGTTAAGATTTAATTAAAAAATAATATAGTTCGAGCTCGGAAGACGTCAGCATCGCTTCGCAGACAGAATGTGATGCAACTTACCTATGTCATCATCTTGGAACTACAGCAAGCAAGACTTGAACCCGATTACTCAAACCACGCAACAGAGAAACGTCCGCACAAAGGAGAACGAATCGCAACTTTCACGAGCAGAGAACAACAAGATTAGCTCTAGGCTGTACGCTGACAGCAAAAGTAAGAATTTCAACTACCACCGAACACCCTAAACACCTTGGAACCTGCTTACGACGGCGACGAGTCATTTTCTGATGAAGTGTTCATTTTGCCCAATCATACTAATACCGAGTCGACACCATGCATAATGTACAAACCCAACACTTGCTACGATTACATGTGTGAAGACCAACATTATGTGCAATATGGTATTACCTTTAGAAAAATGAGTGTGATGATATTTACAGCTCGATATCCTTTGAAATATTTAGCGAGAACATACATTTCCGTATACAGTGAAATGAATTTTTACCATACGAAACCTCCAGCATAGAATCCAACTTCGTGTACGAAGATATTAATTGAGACATTAATCTCTGTGTTCCGATATTACCAACATTGTGCACCATGCCCAGAAACTCCAAAGACATCAAGTGCCTACAGAGAATTTTATGATGATAAACATAATTTTATAAGTACAAAAAAAGGCATTACTTAATAATTCTCCGACATCGATTACACCATATACGATAATTTTATGTTTCGTATTGGCAAAAACAGTTTCGAGAGGCTAGATTTTCTCCGAACATTCATATTGATTCAACCTAGAGTATATAAATGATGCAGGTACGTTTATACATACAGTAAGTATTACAGCACATGTTATCCAGCAACAGGTATACCACTACTGACTCATCCTGCACTGTCACAAACATCATCAAGTCTAACCAATAGGTCCAACAGGTTTATCTACACAGATGATGTTGCGCTTCCCTCCAAAACATCAAAAAACTCTGATATGTAGACTTAGGTATACGATAAAAAAAGCAAAAAAAATTTGTACATGATGTCGCAATTTTTGTTATTTTTGTGAAAACGTGAATGTAAAAAAATCTATCTCTTAAAATAACCCATATGTTATGACTATATTAAAAATTGTATACACTCAAAGTGATTGGCAAATAAAGGTTGATTAGCGAACAATATTGAAAACTTTCTTAACAATATAAATATTAAAAACTGATAGACATAGTCATTACCGTACATCTCATATCATTCATTACCAATGTTATATTAAATTCTTTATTATCATTCCATAAATATTGTTCTTAACTTCTATAAGCGAATGCTCATAACAACACTCAAAATTTGGAAGTGATAAAATAAATAAAAACAATATTCTTTCATACACTTTATCTTTATTTCACATACTTAATAAAAACAAATACATAGTTTTACTTACATACACTCAAACATATTCTCCATTCAAGAAAAGAATTTATGCTTTACTCGAATTTTATACTTCAAAATCTATTGTGAGCAGTCAAGGTACACTTATTTGCATATAGAGCATTACAGTTAACACATGTGTAGGTCTTGTAGCTGATGGAAAATGGACAGTTACTATCTTCGTGTTCTCTGGTGCTAGACTTACTCGTGAATGTCTTGTTGCAATATCTGCACTCGATTCCCGATGAATGACACACATTATCTTTACGCGTCTTGGTATATATATATACAAGTTATCACTACGGGCAAACACAGCATCGCAATTATCACAGTGGAACACCGTATATGCTGCACTGAGCGAGCAATGACTACCTTCATGACAACGTGCATTAAAACTTTGACTGAAAGTATTTCCAAAATAACAACACTGATGCCGTAATGATTATACCGACTCTTCGGAGGTCCTTGACATCGTTGACGGTGTTATAAATGGCAAGTCTTTGGCCATCTTCATATTATAGCGGAGTACGCGATCACAGTAGTAACATCGATAGCGTATTGCTTGTACCGACTCTTCAGACATCCTTGCTGCCGAAGCTACAGATGGCAAGCCTTCAACCACTGATGTCATAATTATCACAACACACTAACACTATGTGATTCTACTCGTAACGATCTGCCTTCCTTCACACTCGCCGAAGAAGTGAAAACATTCTTACAGGATGCGTGCTTATATACTGTTTTTCACAACAGAACAATTGCTTTACGTGTCATTCGAACCCACTTAGATAAAGATAGCTCTTACTCGAACGACAGGCGAACTGCAAAGGATACCATCTCAACTATCTCAATATATGTCTAAAAAAAAAAACATTTTTTCTCATGTGTAGGACTTGAACCCACGCTCCCATACAGGGAATCGGAGCATAAATCCGACGTCTTGCACTGCTCAACCAACCTGAAATTTGCAGAAAACATTTCATTATAATGAAAATTATTAACCTTTTCTTTGGATAATGTCATAGGATCTAAACCGTTTGTTCAAAATCTACTGTATGAAACAAAAAGAAACGTAATTTGTAGCAAAATTTTTAATTTCGTTGAAACAAATCACAAAACCTTCGCGATTGGGAGCACTCTGAGACAACCCAAAGACACGTTCACCCAGAAGAAAACACATTATATGTATACTTCTATCGTATAGATATTTATATATAGTCCTAGTTTATAGATAATTATATATAAGCCTATCTTATAGATATCTTGTCTGGGAATCGAAACCGCTATTTTCATTAAATTTCTCACATACTCCGTTCGGGAATCGAACCCTAGTACACCAAATATGCATAAACCAAAACTTCATTATCTTAATTACTCTTACCTGGAAACAAGTAAAAATTAGATAATGAATAACTTGTACGAGGGGCACTCATTGGCTTTAGTTCAGTTCTATACTACTTATCTAACGCATAGCATTATCTCTGGGAAAAATAAGCTATAGTTTGTGGTTCAGGATGATATGGAATCAGCAATTGATATTCCAGTTGGCCAATATAGCTTAAAAGATCTTGAAAAAACTATAAAAGAAATTTTTTCATTTAGTGTAGATTCAATGGATGGGAAAGAAAATGACATATCTTTCGAGCTGGATAAAATAACAGAGTGAAAGTAAAATGTACCCTTAAATTACAGTTTGGAAAACGGGGTTCAATAGGTTAACTTTTGGGTTTCGTAGAAAATAAAACTCTGAAAGCAAATGTGGATCATTATGACGATACAATTCCAGAATTTGCTCCATTTGAAACAATAAATATACACTGTAATATAGTAAATGGTATGATATTAAAACATGATGACTATAATCATATAAAAACTACCATAATTGCCACTTTTAAACCAAGAACAATATTTGGATTTGGCGACACGATCTATTACGAACCAGCTTATCAATTATTTTTTCCAGTGCAAACAAATAAAGTTAGTGAAATAATAGTTCAAATTAAGGATGAAAAAGGTAAGTTAATTAACTTTGATTTGTCCGAAAGAACAGTGGTATTAGAGATGAGACCATAGAAATCTTTTGAGTCGGAAGTAGTCATATTCAATATATAATAACTTTAATAGTTTTTAAACTATTAAAGTTTCATATGATAAAGATGAATAATATTTCTATAGAAAGTGCAATGAAAGATTTAGAAAAAGAATTCAAAGTTTCGGCTACTTTAATATGCCGAATTTGGAGATGCATATCAAAATTTTTAATTAGACTATGTTGTAGCACATTGCCGAAGTCAGAGGGATAATTGTGTTGTAATGATTGGATAACCATTAAAACTTTATAGAGATACAAGCACAAATAAAAATCAACTGATTATACGACGACGATCATTTACTCTTTCAAAAACCGAATAGAATGCATTTGTTTAACACCAAAATCCACAATTCCATCATATGCAAAACTTATACCTCCACAATTAACATAATTTAAAGCTTTTTCACTGAAAATCCGAACATATCTGTCTGGTAAGGTCACTTTAAAATTTCCAGAAGTAAATACCACTTTGTATCCATACCGTGTATAATTTATTTCAGCATGGTTTATGGGATAGGACTATCCAATTGTAAGTTCGGAAAGTTTCTTAAATTGTTTGGTTACGATTAATACATTTAGCAACTGATCCATCTTTATTATATACATATTTTATTTTTTACGTATTTACATTTTTTGTGCCACTTTTTTTTTTTGCAACAGCCCCCAAACGCAACTTTCTATTCATATTTTGCAGATGCACTCAAACGCAGAGTTTAATGCAACTTTTTTTTCTAAAGACTTCGATCTAACCAAACGCAACCTTTTGAGTCACTTTTTTTTTTTTTGCTGTTGTGCTCAAATGCAACTTCTTGAGTCACTTTTTTGCAACTGCTCCCAAACGCAACTTTTTGAGCCACTTTTTTGCGGTTGCGCTCGAATCGGCATTTCTATACTACTTTTATCAATGTCATTATTTGCGGAAAACAATAAGCATTCGCAACCAGCTACCCCAGTTGGCTTGTTGCGTCAGCAAGCTACCAACATCCGCAGACGAAACAGTTCTGCTCCGCAATATACATGCAGACTGATCACGTACAAACTGTAAATAGGAACTTTAATCCCTTAGAATTCGCGGTAATGCCTTTCACGCGCTAAGCCGATCAGGCCCTCGGCCCGTGCGATAGGTAGCCCGCACACAAACGTCCTTTTCCCATCAAACCACATTAACATTTATTGATTTTTTTTCCAACCGAACTTCATACGTCTCTTGTCGCTCCATTCAATCATTCACGCGTCACCAGAGCTGTTTTTTTTTAATATCGCGAAAATAATCTCAGAATGACGTAGTTTCCAATATCCACTGTGTATGCGGAAACAATTCCCATTATTTGCAGGCCGCTGCTCTTGTGTGAAGCGGTACTATGTTGTGATTGAGCCACTGTCCTCGTCACCAGAGATTGCGATTGGAATAGAAACTTATGTTGACATAATTATGGGGGGAAAAAAAGTACACTTTATTCCGTTTAGGAAATATTTTCCCGGGCATTTACGTTATACTGTTGTTTTTATAGTGAAGATCATATAATTCGTCACTGATTTGCATGTGTCTTCGGTGGATTGTCGAATAATTTTTAACTGTAACATGAAGCTTTACAAATATTTTTATAATACTGCAGGTCTTTGAGGGACCGAATTAATTCAGTTACTTTTGATATTGTCCCATACTTGTCAGAACATAGCGTAATAAGCTTTGTCTTCCCAATAATTTTAATTGACATTTTCAGTGTGTCATGGAAAGAGCTCAAAATATAGATATTCATTACACAATTCAGTAGCATTTAAGCAATGCAAAATTTGAAACCCCTTGTTTAGTTGTTGGTTAACTATTGGGTCTTTTAATTGTACAGTAAACGAGACAGTGGCGTAGATTTGCAATACGGAACTTCTGGGTTCTATTACCGTTTTTGCAATCCCGATTTCGTTTTTCTATGGTTCTCCAAAATAGCTCCAAGTGTATATTGGTATTTTTCCTTACTAGAAGCTTTGGCTGCTTACTTCGTGGTTGTTTCTAACCACCTCGTTGTAGACGAGACGCTTATCCTCTACCATCTAATCAAGCAGTCCATCGTTTAATCAGGAGGCCGAACCAATGGTCGTATAGGAGAGGCTCTCGTGATTTTGCTCAGAATTTGAGAACCGGGTAGGTTACAAAGTGCTTCAACACTCTCTGAACAACCGTGTTAACTATAGCACTTGGTTTTTGTAAAAAAGTATTCCACGTAAGCTAAACATAATCTGTAGTTCTCCTTCAGTTAATGGCTGCGTCCCTTCGAGACGTTACATTTCTGTTCTTCACCGGGCAAATCAAATTATTTTGTTGTTCTGGTCTGAACGTATGAGATTCGCGAGCAGACACCGATGAAGTGTAAAAGTTAAAACCAGCCAATCGCGAAAGTGGATATGATTTAAGGTGTTTTAAAATAGAACTATGCAAGAACTATTTTCACGATGATTGAATGACCTATCTACGCGTCATCGACTGAAGTAGGACTCCTTACATAACACATTCAAACATTCATCATTCATATATGACATAGTAAATTTTAGTATTACACCTTTTTCTGGCAAATATTTGGAATTAACTGCAAGTTTTTGTTGCTAGGCATTTCGTATTTTCTGAATAAAACGTTGATGGTTTTAAGCTCTGTGATTAACGATGAACAAAATCAGCAGGCATGACTTGGTAAATTCAGTGATGCCGCAACGTTTACGTTATCATAATATATATTGAATTAAATATTTTCGGTTAGTTGCTTTTGAAAATGGTAGTTTTCTAAAACATTTTTAGCTTACCCTCCGAGTTCACGGCTTCCACTACCATGAGCAGCAAGATCTATCTGAAATGGCGGCCATGCACCTTCGATGGAAGCGAAACTAATCCGAATAACGGAGAAACCACGTTATTAATCACGGATGGTGTTTAAGGAGAATTTTCCCATAAGACTCACCAGCCATTGAACACATTCACCATATTTCGAACTTGCAATTAATTGCAACCTTGAACCCAATCAGGAACTTACTACAAAAGAAATTCATTGGTGAAAGCCCAGGTACTGCTTCCTTCAGTGTAAAAAATCTGCCTACGGAACATTATTTAACTTTTTTAATTTGCACCTTTATTAAAAACGCCAATTTTTTCTGTTGGTTAATAGGTAGCTTCGGGAAAAAAAATATATCTGTAATTCCTACCAATGCAGCACGAATGACGTACATTTTAAAGTTGATCCTTATTGTCCAGTTTTCAACTCATCACCTTCGCCTCAGTAGGTTCCGGGTTCAAATCCGTGATGAGCCGTGGAATTTTACTCCGTTTCTAAAGGTAAGTTTGCAATAGTGGAAAGTATGGTCCACCGCCTTTCGCAGCCGCCTTTCAGCTGAAAGGAAAGAATCCAGTAACAAACAATAATATACACTTAATAAACTAAAATGTTTTCTTAGTTGTTTTCACTTTCCGCCTGCTGCAACCAGCAAGTGATCCAATAAATAGTTTAAATTGTTTGATCAAGTTTACGGCCGCGAATAAATTCTGCCATGTCAAATTTTCGTACATTCTTGCAGTCTACTGCGGCATCAACTCCTTCAACAGTTACATGAAAAACATATATTTCTAAATATCACCTTTTTCCCAGTTTTGGGAAAAAATTGATGCCTTCTATGGCGAAACATCATTATTGATATGCTTTATTGTGAAATTAATGCATTTTGGACACATCCAATTTCTTTTCGGATTTCCCAAAATGTTTACTTTTTTTGGGTTTTGTAACACTTGCCACACTTCTTCGTATGTAGTGAACATGCACCATGGCATGCTTTCTCTTAAATCACTCTTCTTTCGTCTTTTTTTTTACAATCTCGGTGTCTTCTTGAAGCTAACACAGCATGTACTCTTTTTTTGCATGTGTACAAAACACGACAGACAATTAGTGCAACTGTAAGGTCAGCGTTATAGTGCTACTTGGTCGAAGAATGTATACAAGTCATTATAGGCTGTTCACGGTAAAGTGAACACTTTTTAAGGCCCTTATAAATTTTTCCTTTCATCCAATTTCCACCTTCCTGCAGGTTTTTAGTATAAACATTTGCAATGTGACCAATAAACAAGGTGTATACACTTCTGACCACCATCTAAATCTAATGCTTGAAGCGGCAATAAGATATATTTATTCGCTGTTAATGTATGTTGGAAGGGCCTTAAGAAGTGCTCACTTTATCGTGAACAGCCTATAAGCAGGTTGAATAATTATTTTTCAACTGTAGCGGAAATAGTTAACTGACAAGGATTTCCAGAAATGACCAGTTGACGTTGACCCAGTTATATCCAAGAATAGACAGCACGGAACTCGATTTTTTTTGACAGATTTACTATCGAGTTTAGTAGTGATGTTCTATTGCAAGGTATCCTAAAACATGATCGGTTTTGAAGTCATGCTTTTCACGAAAGAAACTTACTGTTACGCGCGGCTGCTTCGCCTCCGTGTACTTCTCACGCCCCTCTCTCCCCTGTCGGACAATATCACTGGCATCACCCGTTTCACTACCCTTGCACCTCGGCCTCCTCCATTCATTCTCATCTCGTATCACTCTCATCGACTCTTAAGACCTTGATGTTAAGAGCAGCCCAAATCTCTCAATTCAACACTCTCTTCTCACCACCACCCCCAAGATGATAGCTTCCCTAAGGAAGGCGTCATCAGTTCCCCAGGAGGAGAGGGGGAGGGTGAGTGAAGAGATTTGTACCGCTCTTAACATCGCGGTCTTGAGAGCCGATAAGAGTGATTGAGGTGAGTATGGAACAGGGCCGGAATTAAAGGGTGGGGGAAACGGGAGATCCCCGAGAAAACCTGCCGCCAACGGCATCGTCCGGCACGATTCCGGCATGCGAAAATCCGGAGCGACCTGGCCGGGGGGTGGGGGAGGGATCCGCCACACGGGCATGCGATTGCGCGAATGACATTGATGTCACTCCTGCTCGCTGGAAGGGCCAGAGGCTTGGGAATGATGGCGTGAATGTTTCGGTAATCCCCTCCATCGGCGCGACTCGAGATGTGACGAACCTTCTGGACCAGTTCACCTCAGCTATACAACCACAGCATGCCTGTGTCTCGGCAATCTTAGATGGCAATTAGTGGCGAGTGCGTAAAACCCCTGTCACACTCTCAAATTTTCGCTTTCAGCTATATTTGACAATAAAATCTGAAGACAAAAGAGGCCAATTAAATTTTTCCTTCCAACAAATTTTATCAAATAATCTTGGTTGTGTCTGAGAATGTGTCACACTGACCCGTTTTTTTTGCTGCGGTAATATCATCTGAATTATTATTTTAAAAATATTCTCAATTAGAGATATTGCTTTCGTTTTTCCACGTAGTCCATTACAGGAAGAAGTGTAAGGAATACTGTATTGTAATTTACTTTCGCGTCTTTACTAAAATCAAATTTTACTTGTATGATATATTTCCTGCACAGAGAAATTCAATGCTTCGTGAGTTCGTAATACTATGTGCAATATTCACTTAAAATAGCATTCATGCCCAAACAGCTTCTACATAAATTAATTCTCTTCATAACTTACTTCGTTTCCAGCAATAACTATTCGTTATTTTAAAGTTTCTTGACGTCCGTTTTTGCCGTGCACGATTCTGATAGGCTGAGGCCGTCAAACATCAAATACATTTTAGAACCGGGCCAATCTTCAAATGTTCGATGGAAACTGAAGCCGTCCGTTCTTTCTCAGGCAAATATGGCGGCGTTTATGACGTTTTTTATGGCGTCATAACTATCCAACTTATTGGAAGTGGTTTGAGGGAAAAATTCGACAGTGTTACAGGGGCTTGAAGAGTGCGAGAAGTGGGAAAATGGAGGCCGACGGCGCTGTGGCCAGTAAACGCAGTGCGTGACTAGGGGAACACCGGTTGGACTGTAAGAACGTGGGACTTGTTTCGTCAGTGACAGACATTTTGAATCATTTAAATGTATAGCATTGGGTAGTTTCACTGTATATTTGTAATTAATGAAGAAGAATTAAATAACTGCAGCTAGTATATGTGCAGTGAACAGTGAGTGAGTGAAAATATTTCGGTATCTCTTAACATAGAGGCGTTGAGAGCCGATGAAGGTGAAGCGCGATGAGTATGAAGCAGCGCGGGAATATAAGGGTGTTGGGGGGGGGGGGGGACGGCAGTTCCCGCCTACCAGTGACATCGTTCAGCACGGTTCTTACTAGCGAAAATCCGGGAGTGGCCCGGCCGGTAGAAAAACTGTGAATAGGACTGTACTTATATTTAATACTAGCTGACCCGTGCGACTTCGTTCGCATAATTTTTTTTAAGTCATTAAAATAAAGCCCACCATAGTTCCATTAAGGCGTTATGTTTAAAATACTAATATTTCTTCTTTCAGGTTTAGTGGATTTATTAAATTTCACCCTGCAATCGCTTCGCACATGTTTTATGTTATGATATTTAAGACTTTGGATTGATTTAGCCACTTTTTTTTATTGGGTTCTCGTGCCACTGAGCTACTGCAGCCCCCTTTTTGGATGCTCTAGCCACTGAGATACTGTAGCCCTATCATTGGGTTCTCTACCCACCGAGCTACTGCGGCCCTTCTATTGGGTGCTCTAGTCCCTGACCAGCTGCGGCCCCACTATTGGGTTCTCTAGCCCCTGAGCTTCTGCGGCACCCATATTGGGTGCTCTAGCCACTGAGCTAATGCGGCCCCACTATTGGGTTCTCTAGCCCCTGAGCTTCTGCGGCACCCTTATTGGGTGCTCTAGCCACTGAGCTAATGCGGCCCCACTATATATATATATATCCACTTGGAATAACTCTAGCCACTGGGCCACTACGGCTTTTTGGACAACGCACCGAATTCGTGCGCTCTCAGTTGTAATAATATTTTTCATGGGAACTATTTCATATTAGGCGCTACCGACATAAGTGATTGCTCATTGTTTTTACAAATATTTATTTTACATGAAATTTTATAATTAATAAATAAAATATTAGTAAGACTTGAATTTAACGAAAAAGAATATACCTTTATGCTACACAGACGTATAAAACGCTTGTGATACAGGACATATTTGGGAAACAAACAAGCACGTCATAGCTGCATGGGATGAATTTCCAAAGGTTGGATTTAAATAGTGTGAAGAAATCGCGAATAGACTATAGTGATTTACTTGTTACATACAAATGGACATTCCGATGATTTATATACCCGAGGAGCGAGCTACATGGGGTTGTATTCCGTGTTTGAGACCTAGAAGCGCGGGAGTGATAAGGCCTACTTTGCCATGCCCATCAAGTACGCCATCACCGCTACGCGCAGGGCTCTGTTCGTTCTGTGTGTACACATGGTACTTCAAGCGGTGGCCTTATTATTTTATTAGTGGTAAAGTGCAGCAAGTTTCACCGCAGGACCCTAGAACACTCTTTTGAATGTGCCTGGCCCGAATATCCTGAGAAAGCCGTCTTTAGTAATGATGCAGTTTTTCGAAATGTTGTTTTTAATGTTCGTGGTGTCTTGAAGGTATTCCACACACGTCGTCTGAAGTAGAGTTATATTCGCAGATCAGTACACTGTGCGTACGTCTAATATATTTGTAGATAAAAATACTGTATTTCAAAGAAACAATGTCACGTAGTTCAAGCGATGTGTAGGTGGCATCCTTAATATATCGTGTGGAATTTCATTCACAGGCAAGTCTTATACGTATTGGAAGTTTCCTACATTGGAAAGATGCCTAAACTGGACTACAGCTTTGTTTGGAGAGCTTCTTGAATAAGGAGACATCTGTCACCAAATCAACCAACCAAAGTGATTCCTAGGCTAATTTTTGCAAACGGAATGGATTTAAGCTATAGTGAGTAGTGAAGAAAGAGTTATTTTTTGGTCACATTTAACAATATAATTTATGTATGACATCAAAAAGGTATCAAACTAATTTGTGTACACAGCCAAAAATCGAAAAGACAAGTGATTATCGATTTAATCATTTGCTCACTATCCCGTACACATACAAGCAAGCTATAGCGATGAGCTGCTCTAGTCTTAGTCGGATCGTTGGAGAAATGACGAAATTTTTTTTTAACTATGCCTTTTTTATGCAGTAATCCTAATAAAAGCTTAATCCAGTACCTATTTACATCCCTGATCATCATTTTTTTCGGAACCGTTTGATATATCTCGATGAAAAAAAATACTAAGTTGGTCCTGGGGTTATTATAAATAGCCTGTGTAAATTTGATGTCACTACGTTCAGTGGTTTTTGAGTTAAATCCGTTCGGACAGACGGACACACACGAAAAAATAACATTATATATGGCTTAGTTATCAATTATACTATATGAAAAAATGATTAGAAGTGGAAAATTCGAAAATCACAGACGGACACTTCAATTTTATTTAGTAGAATAGATATGCATAAGACCTGCGCTTACTTATAAAATATTATGGATTTATTGTAGGAATACCGTTATTAATGTAGTGGGATGTTAAATCAAAATATTTTGAAGTGAATATGTATTTAAATTTGCGACCATAGTAGGAGGTAATCCAGAAAATCCGATGATAACAAATTCGGAGGATATAGTTTGGCATTGCACCTCCAAATCTATTGTCTACATTCAAAATTCAATTACACCACTCGGTTGCTAAATGACCAATGAATATGTTACGTTGAGTGAGGACAGCTAAGCCACAAGTGGGGGGGGGGGGATGGTGAGGGATGGCGCTGCAATTTTGAGTTAGTTTCGCCGCGTCTCATAAATTCTGCGTACTATGACTTTTGACTACGGGAATCTACGACGCTCGTTTACGTTTCAATCGACAGCTCTCGTCAAAATCAATCGATTATTGTATACAAACATTTGTGTGGCGTGGTTATGGAGAAATTGTATGAGTTTAATGTAAAAAATTTAAGAAAACTTAACACAATTTCAGCCTACACTCTTCAAAAAGCCAAGTCGAAATAAAGAAATATAATGTTACCCAACAAAATACCATATGATCAAGTTAAGCGTAAAAAAAATCAATACATTCGAGCGCGTCAAAGTAGACGTATTCACGCAAAACAAACGGCCGTGTCCCCAACACAGCCAAACCGAATTGTATTTTGTTGAGACCTCCTTAAGCGACAACACTAGGTGATTTGATACAATACGAAGTTTTTCCCTCCCTTACATACTGAGAGAACAGCCACCAATAAATTTGTTTGTATAGGGCCAAAAAGATATTTAGTTGTCCCAACAAAATATTTTGTTGAGTAAACAGAAGGAAAGCAAGACAATTAATTTCGTTCGTCTAACAAAGTACACGCTTGAATAAACAAAACATTGGTTTTGGGCCAAAATAAACTAGACTCTCTACAAAACATTTTGTTGAATCAAGTTTTTTGATTATGTTCGTTTGAAAATGCTGTTTAAGTGTTTGTTTACGATTTTTAGTGACAATTGCGATAAGAAGAGTATTTGTTAGTAAATGTATTAATTTTTAGTAACGCAATGAACACCATACTAAAACTAGTTGAACTGGAAACTAAAAAGTGTGACTTGTAAAACTTGAAATATTTATGCGCGCACGCTATCCATGATTGCAAATGTATATATTTTAAGACATTTAGTTCTTATCAGCACTTACTTTAGCAGAGGTGTTTACAGCATAACGCTCAGGCGCTGTGGATCTCTGCTAAAATTTTGGTCAAGCTCCATATTTTCTTTGTCTTAAAAGAAGTTGTTTAGTGTATGTAGAGCCAAAGAAATTCTTAGTTACACCAGCCAAATATTTGTTTGGGACAACTAAGTAAGAACAACGGACTCTACCTTCGGTCTTATACACATAATTAATTTGGTCGCACCAAACAAAAATGTTTGATTCAACAAAACATTTTTCTCGGTGCAAAAAAAAAAAATATAAATAGACTCGCTGCGGCAGTGGCCAATCAACCAAAAAGAGGATCTCGTGAGGTCGCGAGTAAGTAGAGACCAGCCTAACGGCCACAGAAACAAGGGGGGGGGGGGGAAATCCGGAGCATGCTTTGTGTCTGAAAAGACGAAATAGCTTCCGCGGGAGCCATTTCTCCGGGCGGCGGGCACAACAAAGCGGCTGGGTTGTCCGGCGAGGGCGGACACGAAGACAAGCATTAGACGGAAGTCACCTGCCGAGTCGCAACTCCGCACAAACATTTGTCTTCCGCTCTTCGCTCTCCTCCATCGTCGTCCCATGCGGCGTCGTTGTCTCTCGGCCGGGGAGATAATGGCGTCTGGCGGGACGCACGGCGACCGACGCTGCCCCGGGAGACGCCGGCGATGGACCGTGGAGCGTCGTAAGCAGTGGACGGGGCGGGGAGGACGCATTACACCCTTGTGCTCGAGATGATTGATGAGACCGGGCGTGAGGGCGTCAACACTCTCCTTCCTAGCTGCCTCAGGGGTGCACAGCCCGTCTTTCCGCTTGCGACATACGTTACTCTCTACACGTCTCATTCTTACAACAGGTATTACCCATTCAGGGTTACTTCCAACTTTTCTGAAGCACTTATGAGGCTTCACTTCCAAGAGATTCCTCCGCCTCCTGCAAATTAAGGTTAGAAAATTACACCATAGGGTCAACACGCAGCATTCGTGCGCACCCATATTTGTTAACAAGCATTACCAACACACCTATTTTCTCTCTGTCTTTGTATATTGTGTATCGTAATTTAGAGATAAACTATAAGTAAAAGTTCAATTTAATCAATAATAAGGTACTCTTATGTTAACAGAAGTATAAAATGCTTGTGATATGTGATATATTTAGTAAAGGCCAAACACGTCATTCATGGGGCGAGTTTTCAAAGGTTTGATTCAAAAGGGCGAAGAAACCGCGAATAGGCTATATGCTTATTTTTTTTTTTTTTTTTTTTTAGAGTTTTAGAACGTATTCCCGAAATACGTAAAACGGAACCGAATGTCATTTACTTAATATAAATCGGTGACGTTAGGTTTATTTTCATTGTAACGAATGGATGTAAATTAACAAATACTAATTTTTTCGAAATTTTACTTTTATTATATGTAATTATTAAAAAAATATAAGTCGTGTAATTATACATTCATTTTCTAATGGATCTGACTAGTACTATATGACTTTGGTGCATAAAAATATTAATTTATGACTTATTGTGTCATTGTTAGATTACAAAATTTGGTGTGTGTGTTTGAGAGATTGTGTGTGTCTGTGTATGTATGTAGTGCCACGGGCACTCTGCCAGTTTTCCAGTTCAGAGAGAGAACATTTCAATGAAGTATTTTCGCAACTTATCAGGTCCTGCAGTGCCTGCGACAGGAAGCTTTATCCGCTCTAATGCTGCCTGCGGTGATTTCAGCACGGCGATTGCTAACCACTTTTGACGGGAAATACGTCCCGTTTTTCACGATATTTTAGTCCCATGACTCCTGGAATCACGCGCTGTATCACGCGTTATTTTCCTGTCACATGATTTCGATACCACACTTTCGGGCCGTGTGCAGAGTTCCAGTTCATTGGCTGAAACCCTAACTTTGTTCTCTCATTGGTTGGCGACTCTTCTCGCGCTGATTTCTCATTGGTGGGAGATTGCTCATGCGCTACTTCTTGGTGGGAGAGACTTCTCCCTACTACACTCATGTTGCTTTATTATGCCATGAACGGCCTGATGACGCTGGACTTCGCAGAGGACGCCAGAGACTGAACATCACCACCTGGGACGACTCGTCTGAGCTGCGCTGAGACTCCACACCCCTTCTTCACCGCGGCTGTATCATGTTGTTGCTTCCATTCGAACTTTTACTTTGTTTTTCAATGACAATTCTTATGTCGTCTTCCGCCACATCGCCAAGTAAGTAGATGTATAAGTGTAAATGTAGACGTTTCAGTGCTTGACTTTATTAAATGTGTTAAATTGAATTAGATTATTTCTTATTGAGGGTTTGTGCTCAGCCCTAGACCGCTCGGGCATCACAAACTAGTGGCAGCTTTTTTGGATAGTTACTCGAGATGGCTGTAACTGAACCCACCTCGAAGGGTTATAGGTTGTAGGTGATAGGTGTTAGGTAGTTGAAAACAGTGTTAGGTTTTCCTCCGACGAATTTAAATTCAGTTGTTTTATTTTATTCGCGCGTTGTGTTATGAATGCGAATCGTGAAGTTGTAAATGAGCCGAGCAGTGTTCCTGAGTGGGACTTTTTAATGTGTCTCTAAGCGTTCAGAATCGTACCCATTTCAGTTGACGAATCGAATACGATAGTTGATGAAAGTGGAGATTTGGAGGATTATAACGGATATGTGTGCTGCAGGAAACGATATCGCTTTAATGTTGAGTATGTCCACGGACGTATCAATAACAGAGTAACTGGTAGTGTTGATTGCCACGTAGATTTGGAAAATATAACACCGCACACTTGGGTTAGAGTTGAATTTCGCAAAAATTATCTGGATTCAACCCCACTTATTTCCTGTATTTTGCAAAAGCACTAGAGCATTATGTTAAGACGCTTATTATTTTTTCAGATGTAAGAAGGTAAGGTCTTAGAGTCTACAGTTTTGACTAGTAGTACTGAGGCATTGAAGGGGTTAGAAGCGTATCCATATAAATTGATACGGAAATTTTTTTCAAAAGCACACGTCTTTTGACTTGTCTCAAGTAGAGCCATTTCGTACTAAGTTGAATGCATTAACTACAGGTCCAGGACTGGAAACAGCTTTCAAGGGAAAAGCCAAGCGATCTTTTCCGACTCCCGCATATGAGGTATACGAGTACGAAAATTCTCCTGGACGGGTAATGTTGGAAATTGAAATTGGGATAGTGAAAAGGTTCATACCTCGAGATCGTGTTTATCCAGAACTTGAGATATAAAGGCTTGACGTAGTTGCGAAAACAGAGCCTTCGACTTCGCAAGACGCGAACGTAAAACGTGAGCAAGCAAGTACTAGTTCTTCTTGTGAGGAACATATTGCCGTTCCTAAGAGAAAAAAATAACTAAACATGCAAGTAGTTGTACACATTACGATACTCCGAAGAAACTGACTCACGATCGTAAGAGTTGGATTCCTCTTTCGAAATTGAACGAATAAATTTTAATAAGTTGTAGTAGCACCTTTCTGGTTGACATGGAGGACGAAAGACGTCGTCAACTGGCCCACGCGATACCAGCACAAGCTCAAGTACCAGCTCGAGTTAAAGATTTGGCGGTTATTTCATTAGTAGAAAACGGACTGGCGAAAAATGTTCGTTACCAGTACACGACTTTTTAGAAGGTGTAGAAAGCGCAGCAAGCCTAGGGAATCTATCAGATAAGGACAAAGTAAAATTAGCGAAAATGAAATTGAAAGGTTTAGCGTCTCGTTTTGTTGCAACATGTCCTCTATTAAGTTGAAAGATGAGTTGAACGACAGATTCAAGGAAAATCAGCCGTTACAATTTCATTATTACATGCTGCACAATGTTAGACAGAAACATAATGAGGATGTGCAAACATTTGCAGATAGATGTCGTAAATTATTTGAGAAATCAGTCCAGCATTTAGATGAGCCAGAGAAACGGGAAATTTTTAATCAGGAAGCTGAAAAGAGATTCTTAGCAGCTTTCACTGACGGGTTACAAGGTAACGTAGATCAGCAATTAAGATATAAAATACCTCAAACCATGGACGAAGCTGAACGCATGGCTATAGTGTTAGAAGGTTACAGAAGAGCATCAGGAACGCAAAACGAAATTTGATGATCCTCAGAGGAGGAGAAAAGTGTATAACATAGACTCCCAGCAAACAAGTGTGGCACGGGGTAACGCGAAACGTGGCGAAAATACTTCCATTAACAGAGGTTTTGGAAGAGGTTATAACTCATGTTATCATGGTTCGAATGGATAGCAGTAACAGTAGAAAGAGTTTATCGGGAGCAGGTATTTCTCCCAAGAACATGAGTTACAGGCAAGAACAAGGTTATAACTGTAATATTAGATGTTTTAACTGCGGACGTTTTGGGCACGTGATCAGAAAATGCCGAAGTTTTGGAACCCCACAACGAGCCCAAGTACCTAGAAACGTAGGGCACGACATAAGAGAAACTAGCGAGAATGTAGGTAGTAATCACCCAAACGCGAGAAGCCGTGTGTCAGCCCCGGGCGGTAATTACAGTTGTAGGGGGAAAAGAGATCATAGTGTCAGTTCTTGTCGAAGGCTAGTCTCACTCGTTCTTAATTGACACAAGGTCCGATATATCTCTCGTTCAACCTAGAATCAGCAGGAATATTATCGATGAATCTCAGTTAGGAGCGAAAGGCGTAAATGGAGACTCTCTCCAGATCGCAGGTACCAATTATGTAGAGTTGTGGGTAAATGGTCAATGTTACCCATATTGGCTCCTTGTGTGCGTGTCAGAGTTTCCTTTCGAAGGAATACTTGTAACCGATTTTCCCCGTTATTATAATGCCAGAATCGACTTGAAAGAACAGACATTATATCTCAGAAATACGATTGATTTAGGTGCATATAATTCAATTACTTGCATAATTGACGAAGAGCAGCGGAAACAAACTGAGAGCCTGGCCAACTTTGAACTTTGATCCGGATCTGTGAATGGTAGTCAATATAATGAAGTGAAAATGATACAGCACACGATTCTGCCACAAAAATCGGAGACAGTGATAGATGTTGCTTTGCACATGGCGGGTTGGGACGCTGACTCGAAATTGCCTCTTATGAAACCGACATTGATGGATGTACTGGGCATCTGCGTGGCTAGGGAAATATGCAACTTAATTCTTACCGGTAAGAGCCTCCCAGAGAACAAGGTGTATTGTAGGAGCAGTACGGCTACAAATACTATAGGGACATGTAATAGATTCAGTAAGACGAATCTGGAGGACGGGGTGAACGACTGTCAGAGTACCTGTGTAGTTAAAAATAAGGCACTTATGAGGGTGAGTGACCAATGTGATATACTCTTTGTTTCGGGTCAAAGGGATGCGTCCCAGTGTTTCGTTCCTCATCGCCATCATGTCAAAGGGAGCAAGAGGACATGAAGTCCTAGTCGCGCGGAAGATGCAGGAGCGACATGTGAAGTAAGCGGTCATGTCGAGAGGAATACTGACAGGGTAGGTCAAGTTGAGGGTTCAAGGAAACCTCACAGTGAAGGTTCAAGGAAACTTCAAAGAGCGTTAGTAAAATTAGTAAGGGCAGTGATGAAAATCGAGAGATATTACTAATGGAATGCTCGTTGTGACAAAGGGTACGGTAATAGGATTCGCCACACTTGTTACTGACGTTGCTGGAGTACTATGCGTAAATAGCGTACCCCGAATAACCGAGAGAAGTTGTATAAGTCTTGGGTCTGAACAAAGTGATTTAGTGTCGCCACAAATAGAACCACGGGAGAAAATACTCTCAGATGTCCCTAGAAACGAAGATAAAAAATGTTCGCTCCCAGGCCCCGAAGCAGTAATTCCCTTGAGTTGTGTTAGCCATAAAGTGAGTGAATTAGTTAGGGAGGTCATGGAAGAGGACAGATTTTGTCACTGTGTCTCCAAAATCCGCTGAGATAGAGTATGCCGAGCAGAGGCAGTACCGATTCCAAATGAAAACTCTGAGTCCTGATGTGATGAATTGAAATGTCGTAAAAAGTTGAAATGTCGTAAAAATTTGAAGCGTTGTGATAAATTGAAATATTGTAATAATTTGAAGTGTCGAGATAGTTTGAAGTGTCATGATAAATTGAGATGTCAGAGTAATGTGAAAAGTAGTAGAAACAGAGAAGTTAACATTGAACATACGCGCGTAAATGAAAAATCGGTACCAATGTCAGATTGTTCAACGTAAATTGAGAATAAATGAGCCGAATTATGTACAGACTTAAGGTAGTCAGAGTTGTGAAACTCGCATGGAAAATTCGTGCATATCATCGAATGCAGAGAATGAGATATTAAATGAGCCAAATTGTTTAGTGACATAAAGTAGTCAGAGTTTTGAAATTCATACGGCAAATAGTAGTAGCAAATCAGTGAAGCAGAATGGTAAAATGTTACTAGAACTGCCAAAAGATGAATTTATGTAGGTAGGGAAAATTGTCAGAGGTAAATTGAAACATTTGAGTAAGAGTCATTTTAATATAATGTTCCCAGTGTTAATGAAGTTTGCATATATATTTCAAGTGGAAAGTGGTTCAAATTTCGGGTACACGAATTTGTTGAGACAAAATATAGATACAGGAGAGGCCAGACAAATAAGACAGAATCCATACAGAGTACCACATGCATTGAAACCAGTAATTGCAGAGCAAATAAATGACATGCTTCATAAAAATATTATTTCAGAGAGTAAATCACCTTGGCAATTTCCCGTAGTGATGTTGAAACACAAAAATAAGGACGGTTATTTTAAGATCAGATTTTGTATAGATTTCCATCAGTTAAATAAAGTATCGAAGCAGGATCCTTATCCAATTCCGAATGTCATGGAGACGTTAGATTCCTTGCGCGGGTCAAAATATTTTTCGACATTGGACTTAGCGAGTGGCTACTTCCAAATTTAGTTAGAAGAAAGTGATAGGGAGAAAACGAGTTTTGCTACATTCATGGGGAAATATGGATTTAATAGACTCCGGTTTGGACTGTGTAATGCCCCAGCTACATTTGAGAGGTTAATGGAGAATTATGTTCTAACATATTTGTTAGGTGATCAGTGTTTAGTATACCTTGATGACATCATAATGTTTAGTAGTACTGTGAAAGAACATGCCGAGCGCATGAATAAAGTTTTGGAAAGACTAGAGGAAGCTAATTTGCGAATCCAGCCTAGTAAGTGTCCATTCGTACAAGACAGTGTAGAATACTTAGGGCATGTTGTAAGTTCAAAAGGCGTAGAACCAAATCAGAAAAATTTACAAACAATTAAAGAACTCCACAGACCTAAAAATGTGACAGAAGTTCCCTCAGTGGTAGGTTTATTTTAGTATTATAGGAAATTTGTACAGAATTTTGCGGATATAGCGAGGCCATTGACGAAATTGACTAAGAAAGGTGAACCATTCATTTGGGGAGCAGAGCAAGAGGAAGCTTTCAAAATGTTAAGAGAAAAATTAATTTCATATCCGATTCTTGTGTATCCAGATTTTTCACAACCATTTATTGTGAGTACAGATGTTAGTAATTATGCCGTAGGCGCTGTCCTGTCTCAGATGAGGAACGGACATAAGAAACCAATTGCCTATGCAAGTAGACAATTCAATTCAGCAGAAAGGAAAAACAACAGAAAAAAGAAGTGTGTGCTTTGGTTTTTGCCACAAAACAGTTCAGAGTATATTTATTTGTACGGGCGTAGATTTACCGTTATTACTGATCATGCTGCATTGAGATGGTTATTGAATTTGAAAAACCCTAGTTCGAGACTCAATCAATGGCCACTTCGTTTAGCAGAGTTTGATTTTGAAGTAGTCCATAAACCAGGCAAGAAACACGCGAATGCAGATTGTTTGTCACGAATGATAAATACGATAAATTCAGAAGATTTAACTACAGAAGTTATTAAAAAAGAACAGAGGGAATATTAAACATGTCAAAGTGTAAATAATAAGGCCGATAAGGGAAATTTCTTTATTGATAGGGAAAGCATCCTATACAAACGCGAAGAGGACAAAATTTTAGTAGTTGTTCCAAAGTCGCTCATGACCAGAGTAATTAGTCATCAACATGTCACTCCATTTTCTTTTCACCAAGGAGTGATGCCAACTCAGAGCCTCCTCAAATCATTGTACTGGTGGCCAACATTGACTAAAGAGTAGATGAATATATTGTCAGGTGCGATGATTGTCTTGGGAGAAAAAGTACGAAAATGACGAAAGCACCATTAGGTATTTTACCGCAAGTAAATTCCCCATTTCAGTAAGTATCTCTAGATATTTTAGATCCCTTACCGATGAGAGAGAAAGTGAATAAATATGTGTTGACATTTATTGATTATTTCACAAGGTACTGTGAGGCGATACCAATTCCCGATCAAACTGCAGAGACAGTAGCGAAATTTTTTGTACAGCAGATTGTTTTAAGACATGGTTGTCCTCTAAGTCTGCTGACAGATCAAGGGAGAAATCTTGTGACCAAATTGTAATGGACGTGTTAAGATACTTCTTCGAACCCTAGCGGACATGATATCTCATTACGTAGATTAATACAGTAGTAATTGGGAAGAATATTTGCAATATGCAGTGCACGCATATAGGATGGTTCCACATTCAGTGACAGGTTATAGCCCACATTATTTGTTATATGGGAAAGAAGTTAGGCTACTCCCTTTAGGTGAATTGAGTAGTCAGTATAATGTGTTAGAGGGAGGTATGGTAGCCAGGGAACACGTAGAAATTTTGAGTAACAAGTTAAAAGAAGCACATGGAGTAGCTAGCGAAAGGAATAAAGTAGCTTTTGAGAGACAAAAAGCGTATTATGAGAAGAAGTCAAATCACCAGATATTGAGGTAGGTGATTATGTGTATCTACACACGCCAAGTGTAAAGAAAGGTAGAGTATCTAAGAGTTAATTGATGGAATAGTACTTAACTGCATTTCTTTTTATTAACTTTTATGATTCAGTTGACCCAGTGTATGGAAGCAATTTCATAAAGCTTCAAGGAAGAAAACTCCTGTGTCAACATCGCTACTACGCCGATGGCTGCTAGTTGGTTGACCGGAAACCTGAATTTCCGTTACTGGCGAGTCTACATCCTGTTGTTTCTGACAACAGCAATTGCACTCCCAGACTCTATACTTCAACCAGCTTCACTTTGATGATCAACTCACATATAGCTTCAGTCACATATATTTCTAAAGTTTTGCTCAGCCCGAACAAAACTTTTCTAAAAAAGGGAGTAATGTAGAGCAGCGGGCACTATGCCAGTTTTCCAGTTCAGAGAGAGAACATTTTAATGAAGTATTTTTGCAACTTATCAGGTCCTGCAGTGCCTGCAACAGGAAGCTGTATCCGCTCTAATACTGCCTGCGGTAGTTTTAGCACCGTGTGACTGCGATTGCTAACCACTTTTGACGGGAAATACGTCCTGTTTTTCACTATATTTTAGTCCCATGACTCCTGGAATCATGTGCTGTATCACGCGTTATTTTCCTGTCACATGATTTCAATATCACACTTTCAGGCAGTGTGCAGAGTTCCAGTTCATTGGCTGACACCCTAACTTTGTTCTTCATTGGTTGGCGACTCTTCTCGAGCTGAATTCTCATTGGTGGGAGACTGCTCATGCGCTACTTCTTGGTGGAGGGAGACTTCTCCCCACTACACTCATGTTGCTTTATTATGCCATGCATGGCCTGATGACGCCGGACTTCAGCAGAAGACGCCAGAGACTGAACGTCACCGCCTGGGACGACTCGCCTGAACTGCGCTGAGACTCCATCCTCCTTCTTCACCGTGGCTCTAATATGTTCTTGCTTCCATTCGAACTTTTACTTTATTTTATATTGACAATTCCCATGTCGTCTTCCGCCAAATCGCCAAGTAAGTAAATGTATAAGAGTAAATGTAGAAGTTTCAGTGGTTGATTTTATTAAATGTGTTAAATTGACTTAGATTATTTCTTATTGTGTGTTTGTGCTCAGCCCTAGCTCGGGCATCACATGTGTGTAAACATACTTCTACGAACATTATGATATCTTAAACTATAGCTTTTACTGCTACGGAGTTGTATAAACATTCAATTTCAGCGTAGTTATACATTTTAAATTGTGTAATTTTACAATATGTTGTGTAGATTTACATTACATCCTTTAGTGTCTGTTAGTATAGAGTTTCACAAACCCACATTCGGTAATTGTGCATTTTCCAAGGATAAAGATTAAATAAATTTGTTGATTTTAAGACAGCTCTTTTGACATATTAGTGAGTTTGAGGCTTGTATTCTTATTTTTTCGCAAAAGTTTTCAATATCTAAATCAACTATACTGGATCAAGTATCGTTGTACATGATAGTTACCAGCATTTAAATATCTTTACACAAAATCCAACCCCATCAATAAATATATATAATGCTGTAAAATTTTGTTGTTGATTTTATGTTTTAAAACTTCGCACACTTCGAGACCTTTCCATAGGCGTTAATGATTTTATAAAGCCATTATTCGCAGTGTACTTCTATGGGTCAACATTTTTCAACATAACCTCTAAATAGGTTACTGGATCTGTTAATTAAACACGCCGAGTAGGTTTCCGAGTTGATATTAATCTTGCAAGAGAAGAAAGTCAGCGTCCCGGGATACTCGGTCGAGTCTAAAAAAGCGTGCTTTTCACTGTGGTAACCAATAAACAAACAACTGAGCATAATTATGTCTCAAGGAGTTCTAGCCTTCAGACCACTGAACACGTTAAAATTTCCCTTTTTTAAATTTTTCGCAAATGCTAGAAAAACTTGTAGCCTGTAATTAAAATGGAGGTCTGATATCAGAACAGAGTTCACTCATTCGTTAGTATTACTTTTGAGAGAATCTGTTGTAGTATATTCCCTTGGTTGTAAATGATTAACACCTTCGTCTTTCAGGTTCTTCACGGCGAACAGTAAACTGGGGTCGTACGCGCCCTCGGTAAATTTTTTTTGAGTGTTTAATAAACAAAGTTTTAAACAATAGTTGTCAAATATTTCTTGTAACACTTGAAGTAAAACGTTGAATTTGCAACCCACTGTTTTATGACATTATTTATGCATCTCAATCTTTATTAAAAAGATGTAGTCTACAGTATTTAACAGTTTAAATTCATCATTATCTCTATACATACAAAGAAAGTAGGAAAATTCTCTTTTTTACTTGTAATTGTACAAAAATAACCTTGCAAATAGTTTCCAGATAGCAGTTTAAAGAAAAAAATAACAGTGCGTTTGATGTTAACCTTTTACGTGAAGGAGTACAGAAATTTGGTTTTATGTGCAGACCACTGTACAGTTGCTGTATTCGGAGGATATAGGCACAAACGGGGGAACTCGAGCCTCCATGATGGCGTCACTTGTGCCATTGTAGCTAGATATGGCGAGGCGCGATATTCCTGGGTGGCGGAGTTGGTGGGTTCGTTATCAGCCCGTTGAAGAGTTCTCTCCCATATACTGGACGAACCCTGACCCTCTGATGAGCCTACCCCTGGCTGTGTTATCTCGAGACGCAGAGGCGGTCTTTTTATACCCTCCTTCTCTCTCTCTCTCTCTCTCTCTCTCTCTCTCTCTCTCTCTCTCTCTCTGAATCACTTTTTTCACACGTGCCTGCCCTGGACAATCTCCTTTTTAGCCTACTTTCCTTGGAAAGAAAGGCTTTTGCAGTCATGCGAATGTATGTTTGGGATGTATGTTACCTCCTTATAACGTTTCAACCCATCATTCAAACATTACCAAACTATGTTCACATATATAGGCTGTTTACGGTAAAATGAGCACTTTTGTAACCCTGCTTAAGATCTACTTGTACGCACGTCGTGTATTCCTCCGCCTTACGTAAAATTAACGTTGCCATGGGCCTCGTCACTTGATTCGTGCGTCGGTCAAATGTGCCTGTTGAATTATTGGAAAAGTAAATCCGTTAAAAATCTGCTAATTCTTATACTTAGACGCATTAAAAATAACAGAGAGGAAGATAAATAATTTCAGGTAGTACAAATGGTTACCTAACACTATATATTTGGCGTTAAGATGTGGAACTATTTCCCATCCATCACTGCCAACTTTACTGGACGCATGTCACTCAGTGCGCCCGTTAAAATATATGCTGACAGGGGCAGTGACATTTCGTAAGGTTGATTTCAAAAGTGCTCACTTTATTGTGAATAGCCTTTAGTATTTAGAAATGTCATCTGACTATCTACCACGCCGTGTGCTTATTTTAAAAATGGTTATAATTTTTATATTACGAGCCATTTAACATCTCGGGAACTATTTAACAAGTTTAAACCAAATTTCGTACTTCATCAGGTTATCATGTAAATATTTAATTTTGGTAGGTATACTGTTATTGGTCTGCCATTTTAAAAGATTTTCTACGTGAAATATTTAAGCTTGTACTTTATACCTTGAAAACTACATAACAGATTTCCGCCGAATTTCGCAGGTAACTGGTACTATGGCAGAATATTTTACCATATACGACTTTAAAGTCTACGATGCAATTTTTTTTTTTTAACATGACAACAATATGAATATTTTAGGTTACTTTGGTATATACACCACACAGTTTAACCAATTTAGATTAAACTGGTAAACTGAAAGTACCAACTACATACTGTTTATTAGATATGGTAATACATAGCCTTTTCTGTCCCACAATTTTGTATGATAACGCCACGTGATATAGTACCTCGGGAAATAGTCAACCGATATATACCAACTTGGAAAACTTGAAAAAGACTTTATAGTGCTCTATGTTAACTGATATGTTTAAAGGGAGTCAGACACTCATTATACAAATGGCATATATATATATTATATATATGTGGATTTTTATTACTATGTTGTGTATACGAAACGATTCAACTAATTCCAACAGAACTTCGTATGCTGCAAGATAACTAATAGTATAGTATGGTAGGTGATGCTAACATTTGCGATTTAAATGGATTAATCACTTATTTTCAGCCCAAAAAAATTTATGTAACGAGGTGAGTGAAGGACAACAGACTAGACAAGAGAAATAATGGACGACAACCATAATGAACAATTAGAGAATGGCCGTATTATATCCCAGCCAGAATTCAAGGAAGTTGATCGGACAAAACATGCTGAAAAACTGAAACAAGAAGAAATTCATTTACAACAAACATATCAGGGTAATAAAAATAAAATCACGATAAAATTAATAGTCAAAATGGAAACAAAACAACAAAACAATTTCCTAGTCACTGTTGCTGTGTTGAATGAAAAATAAAATTGTTCGTATGGTTTTTTTAACATTTCGTTTGTCCTTTTAGTTAGATTTATTTATTTTCTATCAGTTTTCTAACAGTCTAATTAGAAAATTATATTTTTATCATTCGTGGTCATTGCAGTCTTTGTCTACCGCTTTTAGCTTACTTCCCGAATGAAAGAAAGGCTTATCAGATCACTTTCCTGTCTGTATGCCTAAGTGAGTGTATAGGTATGGATGTGTGTTTGTGTGTGTTTTATATGTGGGTATGAGTGCGTCCTCCCCTTTCAGTTTTTGAACGCATGGACGAAATTTCACCAAACTCGGTACACATGTACTATTAGTAAGAAAACCTGACTGTTACAGTTTTCGACCACGTACGGCGGTACTTACTTTCAAAGTTGCGGCCATTTTAAAATGTGGGGTGACATGCCATATCTCGGGAACCAGTCAACCGATCAAAACCAAATTTTCCATTCTGGCAGAGCATTGTGTAAGCATTGCATTTGGAGACGGGCATTGTTGTTATTCACCATTTTGGAAAATAGCACCAAGTAAAAATTAAATATTTTGCATTATAATTAGAAAACTTTTAAAACCAAATCTCAACTTATTTGGAAGGTAAGTAATACTACGATAGGCCAAGAAAACGTCGTTTATTGAACTTTATTATGTACTTACTTTCAAAATGGCAGCCACACAAATGTAATAGTTTTATTTGGTATATCTGCAATACAATTTAAACAAATCCGACCAAATTTTGTATACTGTAAGTATCTATTAGGGGCATAATATTTACAACACATAACCACTTTTGTCGGCCATTTTGGAAGAGAGTTCATACGAATAAATAAAGTTATTTCATAATTTTTCGGTAAAAAAATTTTCGATTCCTACCGAATTTGGCAAAAAAAAAGTAGTACTAATGCAGGTGATGTTAAATAATATGTTTTAAACATGCCAAAAACTTATTTTCGAAATGGCGCCATATAAAAATTTTACCTTGAAATGCTATATCGTCGAAATTATATAATTAATTCCAACATAACTTTGTATTCTGGCAGTAGATATTACATCTATCAACTACATATACACGTAGCATCTTTTGTTTGCCATTTTGTAAGATGGCGCCATGCGAATAAATAAAGTTTTTGTCATATCTCAGGAAATATTTAACCGATTCATATCAAATAGGGCAAACAAATAGTACTGAGGCAAATGATGTTAAGTGGTTTGTATTGAGAATGTCATACACTTATTTTTAAAATGGCTACTATATAGTTATTTTAGCTTAGAATGCTATATCGTCGAAACCATGTTATCTTTTTATGCTGGAAATAGGTAGGCATATTATAACTATCAACTGTATCGACACAAAGTATCATTTGTCCTCCATTTTGTAAGATAGTGACAAACGAATAAATAGAGTTTTTATGCCATACATACTGCAGAAGGCGGTGTAAGCTGGTATCTTTGAAGTAGATCATGCACTTATTTTAAAAATAGTGACTTTATAAATATTTTAGCTAAATATATTTTATCAACGAAACAAATTCCAACATACGTTTGTATGCTTGTAGGGCCTATTAGAACCATCAAATATGTTATTCAGAGATTCATTTCCCTGTCATTTTGTATGATAGCCCCACTAATAAAAATAAAGTTTTCATCTCATGTCTCGGGAAACAATGAACCTATTCTTGCAAAATTTTACGAAGTAGTTGTACTGTGGTAGGCCATATTAATATACGTATTTTTTTTTTTAAGTAGGACACACTTATTTTCAGAATTGCAACTATAAAATCATTTCAATTTTGTGTGGTATATCTACGAAGCTATATTTTGAATTTACTTTGTATATAGGCAATGTACAATCATCGAATGTGCTGCTACGTTCCCTTTTGTCATCCAGTTATGAAAATCGCCATATGAAAATTATGGAGGTTTTATGCCATATCTAGAGGACCAACCAACCGATTCCCACCGAATGTTACACTGGAACATTTCAAATAATCTGTACCAAATTATACACACCATAAATGCTACAGATATCCATATAAACTTTCATGATTTAAATAGGTCAGACCACTGAGTTCAAAATGATGGCAACATAAATTATTTAGGTACGTTTGTCACATATATTTAAAAAATTTAAATCAAATTCAGCCAAATTGTGTTTGTAGGTATTATGCATTAGAATCATCTTATGTAGAGCCGTTTTTTTGGAAATTTTGTACGAAAGTATCAAATAAGAAAATACATTTTTAAATGGTATATCTCAGGTACCAAACAAACGATTTCCACAAAATTCTTCACACAATAGCACTACGGTAGGCCAAGTAAACATGTTTTAAGTGACTCAGTCACTTATTTTCAAAATGACGGCCCTCCAAATATTTATTTTAGTAAACCCTATAGTTCGAAACATTATATTGATTATATCCGAAGTCGATGCTCCACAATGCAGTGCATTGCACTCTAGCATATTGTACTATGTTTTCTGGGATCAAGTCCCGGGTAAGGTACAGTTGTATTTGTAATTGTCTCACTAACGTTGCATACGTGTCTGGTTTCATTTGTAATGTTATTGTTTTCAAAGAGAAATCAAGTCATTCCTACCAACTCAACTTTTAAGAACTTATTTAAAAATTAATTGCACCCATGTTGAGGAAAGTAGGCTGATCAGCAACTTCTTGTTCTTGTCCAGTTCATTGCCTTTTGCTAGTAAGTTCGTGTTATATTGACTGACAGTTTCTTTTTTGGTACCTCGGTCTTTGAAGTTTATATTCTGATATATGATTTATTTATATAAATTTCTTTAGTTTATTCTGTTCTTCGTCTTACTTTCGTGCAGTCAATTTAAATACTTTCAGAAATTCTTAAAATATCTCCGTCATTAAATTTTAAATATTACTGAGAAAGCTTGTTTTGATACGGTTCCAACGTAATTTTTGTTCTAAATCAAGATATATTTTGTGGGTACACAAGCCGTAATTTGGTTCTAAACTTCGCAGTTGAACTTATATAAGCAAAACTAGTAATATGCAGTACGGGAGAGTAGGGTATCATGGGGTACTTTGTACAAATTGCTTTAAATTATAGTTTTAATATTGCTGTATATGTCATAAAATTACCAGCATGTTTAGATTACAATATCAGTTGAATTCTGGAGCTAGTGCCGTGTATTCTGAGTTCTTTTTATTGCAGTAATAAATCCTTATTTGAATGTATGCACACTACTCTGTTTTAACCAACTAGTTGGGTAAAACGGGATACAGAAGTAATATTTTTGGATTTATTAGATAGCTGCGTTATAAATAATTCTGAACAACATAACTTATGACAAATGTTATTTTAATAAATACACTGGCCAATACAAACCTGAAAACTTAAAATCAAATAAACTATACTCATTACATGTGCTCTGTCTATACCGTAAAATTTCGCTAAAGCATTGGTTTACAGAAAATCGCAGCGTATGTAAAAGTATTCTTTATATAGCCCAACACTTTACACAAGCAATTCATAAACTGTTTAGCTCCAAAGCCAGAAGAATTAGTTTTATATGAAACGTTGCAGTTCACACTTTAAATGCTCAACGTGAATTTGAAAGATCGAAATTGGTATTGTGCTCATTCAAAATAGTCCAAAAACTCTGCAATACTGCACACGTCTCAATTTTGTTTTAAAGATTGATAGGCCTAGGCCTATATTTCGTTATCAATAAATAACTTTGGTGTTTTAACATTTTTTTCACACAGTCCTACCATGAAACATGTAACAACATCAAACTTTAGGGCTTTCCTGAGTAAAACTAACATTGCTTAAACATAATTAATACAACACTGAGATTTTTGAGGAAGTGATTAGTCTAGAAGCATAATATAATTATGTAGCCTAAAATATAGCATATAAGGTTAGCCAAAATTTAGGTAATATCTGACAAGACATATGATTGTTCAATCGTTATATGGCCTAATGTCAGAACACAAAGTAAGTTCAGGGCCTATATTCCAAACTGGCAGAAACCACATTCAAATGGCCCACGGTCATCTGTATCTACACCAGCACATTCTTTATGGCTCCAAGAAAGACATTTTAAGCACCGCACCCAACGTTCGGCTGATTTCGAAGCGGAGAACTTTTCAGCGCAATAGCTGCAAGAAACACCGTTGTCATCATTAGCAGACACACGTGTAGTTACTGTTGGTACTAATTTTTTGATGTCTTCTTTCTTCTTACGCTTTGTAGAACTATTTTGAGATGTAGACTCATATTTAATTTTCCTTATTGAATGTTTTAAGGAAGCTGACTGATTCATAACTAGTTCGTTCTTGTATGGTGAGTCCGTCAGTACAGCTGTCTTACTACGTTGGCGCCGCCCTTCTTCTGCAGGAGTTTCATTTCTGTTGCATGGGGAATTGGCATCACTGTAGTAGGTGGAATTGTGAAGCAACTGTTACGTGAAGTATTTCGATTGTTCTTATCAGGTAGACCTAAATCAGTTTCAGTTGGAGAAGACACCAAACCAGATGTCCCTGGAATATCACCGACGCTGGCATTTCCATAGGACTCTGAAGGTCTGGAGTAAGCTCGGTCCGTTGTTGCAAATTATACTGAATATCACCAACACTGACATTTCCACTGCGTTCTGAAGGCCTGGAGTAAGCTTGGTCAGCTGTTGCATCTGGTTGAAACATCCAATCTGGGAAGACATTAGCATCAAGGGAGAATACTTCATTTCTTCTGAAACCATTGACAGCGGTTTCCATAGAAGCGGTCTTCATAAATGCAGCGCCGTAGAGTTTCCCAACCTTGTTAATGGCAATGGGACGTCCAGAATGTGAACGAACGCATTTCCTTGCTTCTTCACTATAATACTGCATCAGCGAGGACATGAGGGAAACATCTAAGAGTTGCAACCTGTGTGTGCAGTCTTGGTGTGAGTAGCATGCCCGTCAAGTAGCAGTAGAACTGGGTCAGACTCTAGTGGCTTTCTGAACGCAATGAAATGCTAAAACTACTTGATGAACAGATATTTCTGCATCTACCCACTTGGATGGAACTCAGTTGTGCTCTCTGAGGGAGCGTCGTCTAACAGCTCTGGCTTGGCTTGCACCCTTGGGAAAATGAACATACTTGGCATATCGACTGAAACCAAGGCACCTACTTATCGTTTTCCACGCAGTGCGAAAACTTTTGATTGTTTTGTAGGAACTGTAGTAATCCCCGTCTCGTCGACATTGTACACCCTCCCTGCAGTAAAATTATATTTATCATACTGCAAAGTCAGAACATCAAAGAACAATTTCAGAGATGCCCGATTAAATCCTATTGCACGCCCTGTTGATGAGGTTTTCTCAGCATTATCTCTGGATGCCTTTGCAGAAAGGCATGCCACCAATATTTGCCAGCAACTTTTGAGTTCCTGTTAAAGTTATTGGTAATATCGTTCTTATCCGCTAGCTCGAAAGAAAGAGCACGCAGTTTAGCCATAGTAAGACCAAACAATCGGCTTTCCATTTCCATAACAAGGTCAACAATTCTTTCTCTTGAGCTGTTGTGAACACATGCAACTTTCCCATTCCTGCAAACAACAAATAAGTCCCACAACTGTATGTAACATTGCTCAATATATTAAATCACTGTAATTTTTATAAATGTTTATGCTTAGTCAAAAATGTCGAAAGCATTAGCCTCCATTATTCCCATGATTTACAGTTGTTAATACCTCTCAATGTAGTATAATTAATGTTTTCAAGGTATAAATATACAGCACTGTCACCCTAGTCAACAATACCTTCAACCCTTGTTAATTATCTAATGATGTTATATACGAGGAAATGAAAATAAAAATTATAATGATGCAGTGATATTTATTTTATAATTTAATTTGATCTCAATTTCATCATACCTTTTTTACCAGCATCAGTTAATGAGCCTGAAGTTCGGGCCTTTTTAACTCTAGCTTAAAGTGTTGTTTGTAGGACACAATATGTCTTCGCAGCCTTCAGATATCCCATTGTAACGCCTATGACGTCACTGACCGCCATTCTCATGCTTTACTCTGGCCAGGACTGTATCTAAGTCTTTCTGGTATAATTTCTACCCATAGTTATACACATTAAAACATAAACGAAAACATTTCAGTAAAAATAATGAAAACTCATGAAAACCGTCAAATAATTAATGTTCCTCAGCTCGTTCATTATGTTTATAAAGTATATTTACACTGTCTACAGTTGCACTACGTTAATATCTTAGAACGCAAATTACATTATTTATGCAAAATAAAAAAAAACATTTTACAAAATTGAATAACACTGTAATTCCATATTAACTTTTTAAGTTTCCAAATTTGGGTTACCGAGACAAGACTTTCGGCTGACAGCATAAACTTACTGTAACTTTGAACAACCTAAAATATGCATAAGCAACTGTATTAAAATTTTTAAAGCCACTTGCAAAATTGCTAGAAAAGATGGGTAAAACAGATTACTTACTGGTTGTGTAGAACAGGGTACTTACTATCCCGTTTTTCCCAGTGTCTGTGTACCTTTTCATACCCTACGCGTAGTTCTCCGGCAAAAACGACAGCAGAAAAATTTAACACAAATCTGTTGCATCGGTAACTGCTGCATAACATGACCAGTATCAATGCTTCAATTGATTACCGCTCACCATAAAATATATATGCAACAGTAATTAAATATTACACAGCTAATAAATGCTAAACAAATTAGTGAAGCACCAGAAAATTGTAATTTCCATTTTTACGCACGAAAAGAGTATTGCGCGACACTTCATACTACTTCACTCTAGTTGCGACATTAGAGGAGTAACTTACCAAGCATACACACAGATAGCAGCGCGTGTATGAGAAATAGCAGTGGTACTCCATTCTGCCTAACTACCCTGTTTCTCCCAACTCTCCCCTACATTTAAGCCTTTTTTGGAGTCAGTAGTGAAATACTTTTTGCCTCTCAAAATTATTAGAAGATACTTCAAAGTGTAATTCAAAACATGTAAAAATCCTTAAAAGTACGTGATCAAGTTTTCAATTATAGCTCTTGGTTACCAGGCCTTATGCTTATTTTGTCAACAAGAGTTGTTCCCATTGGTGTATAACGGATGTGTGTGAATCTAGATGAAATTTTAACGGTGCGTGCGGTTGATAAGCCTGTTCAGAGCACACGTGATAGTTTTAATATTGTACAATTGGCTCTCGTGGATCTTATGTTGTATTCAGCACCAGTAAATTAGAGATTAACTCAGTAACGTCTACAGCTCACGGTTCTCAAAGCGTAAAACTATGTTATTGACACTTTGACGTCAAAACTTTTATGTGTTTCATATCCACTGCTGACATTTGTTTGCTATTTTAGCGTTATATGCATCAGGTAAGTATGTAAAACTTTCTTCTAGTAGTATTTGAAGTTGTGGGTTTACTAATTAATACATTTGAAAAAAAACATGTTACGTATACAAATTTTATTGGTAGAAAGCATATATTCAATGTCTTCTGCTTATATGTGCGGTTTTAAAAAAAATAAGTTTATAATAATTCTCCATACCCCATGTATTTTATTTGTTTTAAAAATGGTTAGAGAATTTTTCCTACGAAATTATGTTACTTAATCACTTAAAGCTACAACAACGTGGCTTATGGCTAAGTGCTTTTGATAGAAGAGCTTTGTTTGTAGTCGATTTTCCTAGGAAAGTTGCACTTACCAGATCGGAAAGACTGCCTGTCTAATAACATTGTTACCACGGAAAAGAGTGTAGTAAAATTGTGCATGAATATGGCGTAACTGTCGTTAGGACGCAACCTTCCATGAAAACATCTTCTGCGTTTGTAGAACACTAAAGTGCAAACTTTTCTTTGCTTGAGTGTATTGTCACTCCAAGTACTACATATATAATTCCACGCGCAATATTTTATTGCTAAAGTGGCTAGTGATAATTATCCAGATATCAATATAGTCACTTATTACAGCCATCTCTATGTTAAGACTATGTTTCTGTTCTGCACTTACTGTTAATAGGTAGGTTTCGAAAACATAATTACAAGTATGGAAATCTTTTGCATTTGAAGGTACTCGTTTTAGCAAGTATTCTAATGCAGCGGCTTAATTAGAGATAAATACAGGAAATCCAGCGTATTTCTGCGGTAAAGCTTGGGAGTGTTGTCACGTATATCCAACTTCTATTCATTAACGAATTTAATCGTGAAAAAAATTTAGGATACCTTTTCAATAAGCGGCAGCATTTCAGAAGCATTACGCAATTCGCAAGAATATCGTTTAAGTGAAGCCTACTTTCTTCACAGAATACCAAAGAGCACAGAAGTACAACAGCTCTTTACGTCGAGAATTACAGCTGCGCACGCCAGCAAAATGGCGTCAGTGGTCAGCAACATGACGTAAAGCCGCTTCGCCAATCAACGCCTGGTATAGGCTGTTCACGGCAAAATTATCACCTTTGAAAGCCCTGCTTAGGATATACTTGTATGCACGTTGTGTGTTCTTCCGCATTATATGAAATTAACATTGCCATGGGCCTCATCACTTTATTCATGCGTCGGTCAAGTAATACTGTGAAATTAATAGAAAACTAAAATTTTCAAATTTGCTCAGTTTTACAAATAGGCTCATTAAAAAAAAAACAGAAAGGAAAAAAATAATTTCAGTTATCACAAATTGTTACGTATCATTTTTTATTCGACGTTAAGATAAAGAACTATTTCTCATCCATCGTTACCAACTTTACCGGGCGCATGTCTCTCAGTGTGGCCGTTAAAATATATGCACGCATGGAGCAGTGACGTTTTTATAAGGTTGATTTTTAAAATTGCTCACTTTATGGCGAACAGCCTTTAGCTTCATTTCCCGGCTGCAGCCCAGCCTGTAGGGAATATTTCGCACCACGCAATAGCCAGCCAGATTCAAGGCCCGCTCCTTGAGCCTCGCACAGCCAGTCAGAGATTGGTAACACCTACATCAAAGGAAACGTACCGCCGTTTGACTTCTGTAGACTTCTCCATGGTATAGGCGGTTCACCGTGAAATGAGCACTTTTAAATACCATGCTTAAAATATATACTTGTATACACGTTGTGTATTACTCCGCCTTATTAAAAATTAACATTGCCATGGGCCTCATCACTTTATTCACGCGTCGGTCAAATAAAACTGTGAAATTAACAAAGTAAATATTTCACAAATCTGCTCATTTTTACACCTCGATGCATAAAAAAAGCGAAAGAAATAATTTTGAGTTATCACAAATGGTTTCTTACCACTTTTTATCCGACTATCCATCGTTACCAACTTTACTGGACGAATGTCACTCACTGCTCTCATTATAATAGATACATGCAGGGGCAGTGATTTTTTTTTAAAGTTCGTTTCTGAAATGCTCATTTTATCGTGAACAGCCTTCACATTCACTATTACTTCCAACATTTCGGAAGCCTTGTTTAAGTTCTATTTGCAGGCTATTCCTCCGCCTCGTGCAAACAAAACCTAAATAAGTCTATAGTGGAGAGATTCGGGCGGCTGTTAACGTCCAGCTCTTGATAGCCGATGAAGGTGAAGTGAGGTGAATATGTAGCAGCGCTGGAATGAAGAGGCGGGGGAAACGGGAGATCCCCGAGAAAACCCTCATACCAAAGGCATCGTCCGGCATGATTTCCCCATGCGAGGATCCGGGAGCGACTCTGCCGGGAATCGAACATGGTTCGTATAGGTGGAAGGCTAGTTGTCTAACCACTACACCACCGAGGCTCCAACTACGTCTAGAGAATCACACCAAAGTGACAACACACGCTGTATTTGTGCTCACATGGTTTAACAATATTTTATATTTGACCTACTTCTTACTATGCATTACACGAATACCTATTTTACATTGATTTTATTTGTATTAATTATAAATTAAAAATTATAACTTTTTAATAAAATATATAATTAAATGGTTAATATAGCCAAAACATTTGATACTTTAAAGTAAAGAGAAATTTAGGAACACCTCGTATATTGAATGACTTTTCACAGGTCTATCAAAAAGTATGACAATACTGCGAAAATACCATAGTCTGTGGTTACTTTACGTTTAAAGAAATATAGGCCATACACAGTTAGGTATTAATTCAATATTATGTTAATGGCGCAGTTGTACTTGACTACTGAAATGCGTCATGTGAAATCTGGCATATGGAATGCTTTCATCTTAATCTTTATAACACCCCATCTTCAACTTTTTGATGTTAATGTCGCTGATGTTTGATTTATGAGAATTAATTTAAATAATTCAGCGATTTTAACTCTCCCACAATAGGAAAATAAAGTCTCACGTTGAATAACCTAAAATAGCAATGACCGTGATTAAAATAGCCTTGAAGAAACAGGAGTTATTGCGTAATGCAAAGTGGTTTAGGCATTCTCGAATAGTCCCTTAAGTAACAAATCTACTTCTCGTTTTTTCCTGTGGCGAGAAAGTATTTTGTGCCGTCCTAAGTCGAAGCTGCGCTGTAAAGAAAGTTCGTATATTCACGGAAATATTTAAAGATATATGCCGTTTACATACAGAAATGCGCAACGTGATGATACAAAACGACCTGTGCTACGCTACATACAACACACTTAAAAAATACATAACATCTGCGTAGTTCCAACACCTTTGCCTTTCAGAAACGAGCAATGCCGATATTATACGAAGCTTTCTTCACGCATATGATTAGTAAATTATCGTTCCTGGTGCAGTTTCGATATTCAAGTCACTTACAAATATTCTCCCAGACATCACAAACTAACACTCAAATACCACGCGAAAGTGAAAAATGATTTCAATCTTCACATGCTTATAATTCTGAAAATAGCCATGGCCTACGATCGTTTTGACATGAGCACGAATGCCATGGCAAAACAAAAAAAGAAAAATTTGAGACATTTAAATAGTACTTTTTTCTCGTAATTTCTCCTTCCATTTATTAACAGGAAATATACATAAACCTAGTAGCAAATGTACGGAGAAATTCAGTTAATTCACGGAAAGTTTTATGAAATGTACGGAACTTCGTTAGTTAAAATAACACGAGTCTGTAATTTTGTTAAGATTTATGGATGATTTCCACCAGAACGTGTGCATGTGTACTGACGCGGCCATCTGTTCTGTTCGGCGACCGATATCGTTTGGTGTTCTACTGTCTGACAACGCAGTCTGGAGATTGATCGCTTCGTGGAACTTATCGAGTCTGTTGAGACTGTTCCCGATACGGGAATACAATCAATACCGTCAATAGTGTACAAAGAGCAGCACTATTGGGGATTACCAGGGCCTATAGGACGACTTCTAGCGACGCTCTCCAGCTTATAGCTGGGAAATCCCCCTGGATCTGTTAGTGGCACAGATGGGTGCAATTTCTCGTAGGAGAAGACGGGGAGTCATTCCCCCGCCGGAACTAAGAGAAATCAAGGAAGCCACATTAACAGCTTGGCAGACCAGATGGGACCTCAGTAGAAAGGGTCGCTTAACGTACGGTTTGTTCCCTAGTGTGTGGGAGAGACTAGGACTGGAGAAGTGGCTCGAAATGGGACACTACTCCGTCCAGTACTTGATTGGCCATGGCAACTTCCGTGCAACGCTGTCCTCCCTGGACCTGGCATAAGACCCCATGTGCGTGGTGTGTGGGGTGGAAACACCTCTACCCACGCACTTGGATGCCCCAAAGTGGAAGACCTGAGAACGGAATTTGAGGGGATCCATGGACCTCTCCGTCTTGGGGACATGTTCCGGGACAGGAATACTAGCAAGCTACTGTTGCAACACCTCACAAGAATAGGCAAAAGAAAGGAAGAATTTGACGTCTGGTGGTCCAGCCCTCTGCTGAGTAGGGACCTGGACACATCTGAGGTGGACAACAGTGAGGATGAAACTGGGATAGATGTTGCTAATCTAAATGGCTGACCACATCTTCCCAGTTGTGATCTTGGATGAAGGGGGTGGCCCCACCAACCCCCTCCCCTGATAAGACATTCTCCAGTAATGGTACATGGGAGCACTCCCTGTGCACCCCCCTCCCAGATAGAAGCAAAACGAAAAAGGGAACAAGAGTTACCAAGTCTACGTCTATAACGAGAGTTATAGACCTAGAACCTCATAGAACAAATGGTCAAGGTTCTCAAGAACAGGAACCTTCTGGATGGCCGTGTACCTGGAGTCCTGTGGTGTTCGTGCGGGAGGGCTTTGCTCGTGTTATTGTAACAATCGCGACAACAGACGTCGAACAGTCTGTGCCATGTACCGAGCCAAAGAAGTATGGTCAACGAGAGTACAAATGGAGGAGGTACGGACCGATCAACCACGGAATTCCGAGATTGAGAGGGAGGTCTTCCTCCATAAGGTCCTCACAAGGAAACCAGAGGCAACACCAGAGGAAATGAAAACTACTGAAATTGGTTGGCCGGATGAAAAGAACATGGTAGATGTCGCAGTACAGGCATGGCCTGCACAGGCGGACCCGAGCGACCCACAGTGGCTGTACAACGAGCTAATCAGGGGAGCGATGTTGACGAAATTGGAAGATCCAACAACGTTGACATCTGCTCTAGCTCTTGTAATAAGGAACATGGAAGGGGGGGGGGGGACAGGATCCTTCTCCCAAAAATGGAGACTATAGACAGGCTTGTCGTCACCCAGGCAGGCCCGCCGACCAAACCTGCAGAGCTGGTCACTCTGCTAAAAGAATGCTACTGGCGTAGAGGCGAAAGATTCGATGAATCTGACGTCCTTCAGGATGCCATCCGTACATACGGGAGCCGTACTTTTGACTACAGCAAGCCCTTCAATGGGTACGCTGTCGTTAGGTGCTAGTCCTCCAACTCCGTATGGCATCCTACCAACAGTTTTGGATATGCCACATGAAACGTGACACGCCCCTCCCCAGGGAGGGGCCTGGCCGGGTGGAGGGAGGATCTGGGGTGGAAAAGATCGGTGAGTTAAGAAACTTAAGATCTCGGAAGGAGCAAAAATGGCATAGGGAACTAGAACTCTTCCCCATTGAGCCTCCAACCACCTGGCCAGTTAACCTATTACCGGACGAGACAATTCCCTGATGAGACTGATGCTATAGAGCCAGGCTCTAGCATTTTAATCTAAAAAGACAAAGTTGTTGGTACCTGTTTGTAGTTTTATTGATGGATGTAATGCAAAGCGAAAGAGCGCAGCGATGAACATGGATGTGTGTATGTGTGCATGAGTGTCGTAACGTGGAACAGTCTTGAGTGTAGACACAAATCTTTGCGTCCGGGGGTGAGGTAGAGGGGGATGTTACTGGTTACCGGACATCCCCCAAAACTAAGTCCTGCACAACCCGGGCGCACTGAGCCGAGATGGCAGTTATGGGAATACCAGCATGCTTAAATTCAATCGAGCAAGGACATGCGCAGTTTGCGGAATGTAGTTAGTCTGTGTGAGTGAGTAGTTAGTGTAGTATTCATTTTCAATTTCGGACAGCATGGCGGTGTCAAAATTGCAAAGTTCCCGGTTGTACCTGAGACCAAAAGAGCCGATTTTAGCTTTTCTATGTGGGGGCTAAAGTAGTTTGGATAGAAAGTAGCGCTCCAGGTATGACCTTTTATAGGTATCGGCCATCTGGAGGGGAGGTTCGGAGAGGCCAGCGCCTGTTCCACCGGGAACTTTGTTCCCGATACGGCATGAACTTTCGAGGAGCACGGAGTTAGGCCAGAGCAGGATAGAGACAAGACGGGATGGATATCATTATGTATACAGCAGACATGTTCTTCCTTGCTCGGGGAGGTGTCTAATAACGATCAGGAAGTTGTGCTGAATGAAAGTCTTTCAGACGTGGCACCTACTCGTATTACAACGCACCTTAAGGTCGTAGGTTAGTGAAATAAAAATAGCAAAGATTTCATCTATTGACGTACGAAAATCCTGCAGCTCTTTTAAAAAATAAGTTTTGAGAACGTTACTCAATAGTATTGAATCTTTTGCTGCTGTTCGTTTTTACATTTTTGTACTCAAAGCATTGTCAAAAACTCGTTATTACAGCAAAACTACGGATTTTATTAGTGAGTGAAGAGATCATCGAGGTCTTGAGATCCGAACGGCTTTTATCAGTTTCAATTTGGTTGTATTTTGGAGAAGTAAAGTAATATCATATACAGGAAAATCTTTAATATCTGACGTTTTTAAATTGTTTGCACCACGGAATAAATAAATAACATGTTATTTTTAAAAACTTGATCATACCTAAATGAATTTTGTATTTGAATACGACTCTGAATAAATACTATGTACGCTTCCTTGCGTAGCCGGAAAGTTTCTTACACTTTTGAGGAGATGTCTGTGATACTGGCGCTAATTTTGCTATCGATACTTGTTTCAAATTTACCGTCACCTTTTTAAAATTAGTATTTGTATACATCACACTTTGCAAAATAGAAGAACATTATAAAGATTCATATAATTTCTGACCATGCAACATTATGTTCACGTTTAAGTAATCAAAAAAGGAACCTGTGGAGACGATTATACCATTCAAGAAAATACAGGCGACCGAAAAAAACTGCAAAATCACAGAACACGTGACATAAAGTAATACATTAGTAAACCGTATTCAGCAGTGTCATTACCGTGACATTTGTATGAGTGTGGCACCAAATATCTATATATAGTAGGCAAGTAGTAGAAGTTTATTTGTACAGAATAGTTTTCGAAACCAAGTACATATAATGCCATATAAATTTTCGAACAAATGTAAATTTCTGTATCAAATAAATTTAATGAATGGGATTATAGAAACAGAAGTAAAAATAAAGTACAATACAATTGCGTCATCATAACTTACCCTTACCTGCTGGGTCATATTTTCTTCTTTTATTTTTACGTGGCGAGCTATAGGTTGGGTAATGCAGGGTTATAAAAGTTTCCTTTAGTGGTTCTTGTTTAGTGTTAGGCTTTCTCTCTGATCAGGTAATTTTTATATTTTATTTTGTATGTTCTCAGGCTGTCTCTGTTTACAATTTTATATTTTTTTTGTTTACCTTGCTGTCCTTTCACCCCGTTGTCTATTTAACTATTTCTACTACCAAGTTTCCTACAAGGTGAGGGTAGTTACGGATGATCCCTCCTACAGCCATGACTCCCCTCGGAGCCTGAGGGTTATTTGTCTCTTCTATAACTACAATATTATTAATCTATGCGTTATATAAAGACATTGTTCTAGTCTACATATTTTTTTATATATAAATACTTTCTTCCGAGTTAGAACAGCTCCAAGGAGAGGGGTATGTGGACTCCTTTTCGACCTCCTTTCAACACAGACCAGTTCATCAGCCTGAATTATTGTTTTTACACAGTCTCTTTTCCCATGTTCATTGCTTGAGTTAGCATATTACAGGTTCGCGCCGCTTGTGTCCTGCCTTGGTCTTTGTCCATCCATTACTCGTGCCGTGTTCGTTTCCTGAGTCTCCATAATAATTTACTATTTCCTTCAGAGCGGAGGACAAGATCCCCCAACTCATGTTACCTTCTGATGTTCCCTTATTCCTGCGTCACATTTAGTTCCCCGACTGACCGCCTCTTTTTTGGACACTTGCGTCGATACGATCGGGGATGTACTCAAACAAACACTGTGTTATCCTGCGTTGAATTTGTCCACAGTTGTTGAAAATTATGCTCCAAGCTACGAACAGTTCGACAAAAGCCGAGAAAGCCACGGAATTGTTGAATCATACATATCATTCACGAGGAAACAGAATAAATTATGTGCGAGATGGAATTACCACGCTTAAAACTGTGCGCTCAGCCAGGAAAAGTAACAAGCACGGTTACAAAGGATTTATTCAACTTACTTGCTACTAGATTGCTCCAAAATCAATCTTGTCAGCAGAACGGGACGTGTACCGCTGTAAATTGAGGGAATGATTGCAATGCTCACCATATTATTTCAAACTGTGGTACGACGGTTATCCGCGAAGAAAAAAAAATCTTTTGCTAAGGATAATACGGCTACAGTGTGTAGCATTACGCAATGATTTCTGTTAACACCAGAGCAAAGGAAGGCGACGATGTTGATCCGTTAATGGTAGGACATGCAAAGTTCGTCGGGATCAAATATTTCTCTTTGCTAGACGTCTATAGGCCTAAATGCTTATGGAAGAGATGTGGTCTTCAGAGGAGCTGCCATTGTTGCTGGATGCTGGACAAGGTTGCCACTGGCTCTGTTTGCTCCCGTCTGGAAGGGAAACGTTTTTCTATCCTGGTACTCTGTTAGATTCGTGCATTGCCAGTCCACCATATATGTGCACCTTAATGTGAATATTGCTTCTAGTAAGTCATAAAATGTCTCTGAGATCCGTTGCCCGCAGTTACTCTCAAGTCTTAATATTGGTTGTTTGTACTGCCACCTCTTGCGCCTGCTCTGCATGCCTTGTGCTCGTTAGTCATGCCTGGCTAGTATCGTAAGTGACATACCGCATGTTTTGAAAACAGTTTTTACACGCCATGCAAAATACGATGACTGCGCCCACCTACGACGTATGCAAATGCGCCATCATATTAAAATTTAATCATTGGGTTCGTCATTAACAGCGATACTTATTTACCAATTTCCACGGTTACCTACCAATTTTCACAAGATGCGCAAATTTTTATATCATCGGGTGTGAAATAATGGCATGCCGGTTTTAGTTACAATTCCAGTCAAATTGACACCTGTCTGAAACTAAATATTACGAAATAATTTTATCCAGTGTTGATAACGTTTACACAGAGTAAATATATATGCAAAGCAAAAAATATGGTGGTAAGTATACATATTTTGCTGGATGGCTGTGCTGGGTTCAGGATTATTAGACCTTATGTTTCACCGACAGCTTTTAACGTGGATTTTCAAAATATAATTAGTACTTTTGTGTATGAATGGGGTCGTATCATTCACTCGTAAGGACGAACGTTTCATTAGTCTTTTCGGTCGCCAAATCCACATATATAATTTCTAACAGAAAGAAACGAAATGTTATTTCAAGCTGAAATTAATTATACGTCGTTCATAGATGTGTAATTTATGCATGACTGGTACCAGCTTTGGAAAAAAAAACAAGCAATTCACTGAATCTGAAAGAAAGAAGGAAAAACAAAGATTCATTAGGTTAAGTACAATACCAATGTGGTCCCAAGTGTTAGGTATATGCGGAAACTAAAATCTCACATCGGTGCGTCAGGTGCCGTGGTGGTTCAGTGGCTAGACCACTCGCCTCTCACCTAGGCGAACCGAGTTCGACTCCCAGCCGGGTCGCTCCCGGATTTTCCCACGTGGGTACGTGCCGGACGATGCCGCTGGTTGGCAGCTTTTCTCGGGTAACTCCCGTTTCCCCCGCCCTTACATTCCGGTACCGCACCATACTCATCTCGCTTCTTCCTCATCGGCTATCATCACTGTTGGCCGCCCAAATATATATATATATATATATATATATATATATATATATATCACACCGACAGACACACACACTTTTCCTCTCTCTCACTCACACACATCGTGCTTCACCGACCGGATGAGCAAATGCCACCTATTAAGAGTGGGATGTAGCTGCGCGTCTAAGTCAAGAAGCGACGGAGCGATACGGGCGACACTAACACGCACGCCTAGCGCCTCATCGCTCCTACGCGCAAGGCGTGCACTGTATCTGGCATGACGCTGTACTGTTCAAATTAGATCTGTAACACAGTGGTATTATTACATGCGATGAAGCACACACATTAAACCACGCCTGTGTCTATGTACATTTCTCTTGCCGCCTAAGGAAACTGCATTGGCAAGCTTCAAAAAAGGCGATATTTGACCATTTCCACGATTTTTTTTTCTCCAAGAATACACTTAATAAGATTCATTTATTTACCGAGATACGCGTATTCGGGCAAACAACTATTTCACAAAAAAAAAAAACGAGTGTGTCCATCCCACTCTTAAGAGAGGTGAATGTGAGCGAGTTGTTTTACCATGCATTTCGCATCGACGACGAAGTGCATAGTCGTACAAATACTCAGCGGACCAGGTGGAGTGCTCTCAAACAAGGCTCGACCACTGACAGCGGAACTTAATAAAGGGTGGGCCAGCGACACCCCCGCTCGAACGAGACGAGAAGGGGTTGCCGGTCAGTGGCGAGGGTGGAAACGCGAGCCTTTTCACAGTCAAACGGTTCCAGGCCCCCGATGTTAAGGGAAGGGTGCATGCAGGGAGGCAACTGTGATTGTAATCAGTATTAACCTACCTACCCCCCCCCCCCCAACCTTCCTTCCCTATCCCCTACGCCCTCCGCCACTCTTTTTTTTGGTTTTGTTTTATTTTCGTGTTTCCGCTCAGTTTGCCCATAAATTCTCCCCGGCAGCGCGGCGCCACGCGGATTTCAAAGTCTGCGGATTTGAATACCGAAATCGAAACACGCAAATGATTTCGCTGTGCGCATTCAATTTCTGCGTGGGAAACGGCGGTTTGCGCAGAGTGCGATAAAGGGGTGCACAAAACTAAGACAATCAAAACCAAACGGAAATTTTGTGCTTTGGAAGAATATTAAAAACACACTAATATACATACACAGCGCAAATATATTTCAGAGAGTTCATTTCGGTTTACTTCGCCTGCGTAATGTTATTATTTCCTAACGTATTTCAACCGAATTCGCTATGTAACTAATTGTAAAGAATGATGTTCACAACGAAGAATCTAAATAGCTGTAAAGCAATTCGTGCTGTCTTGTACTCGAGTGACAAAATTACAGAGATATTATACTCTCATGAAAAGTATATAGCTACTGTTTGAAAGGAATATTAGTTTGGATTTTCCTGCTGTACTGATTTATTACGTCCTTTTACTAGGAAGGGTGGATAAGGATGGAAACTAATAACAGAGCATTTTAACAATAACCAAAAACGCGTTACGTCCACGGGGTAGAAATTGAAAAGTCAAAAACACCAGGATAAACCAAGCAAGTTTCTAGTAAACACGGAAAGGAAAATAAAATGATTCGACCCATAAACTAAATGGCTCCAATTAGCCAGTCAGGCAGGCGGATCACAGTTTATAGTCAAAATAAATCTGTGGTTCTTTAATAAAACCAAATAATGCATAATTTTTCGAAAGTTGACTGCAATCACGCTTTATGTAAATTGAAGCCTATACATTAGAGAGCTTATATATACACCACAGAAATGAGCGAGTTAAGAACAATAATATTGACCAAAAAATCAATAATATTAACGTCTATCAAAAGAATAAATATTTAATAACAAGAAAATTTACAAAAATGCCATAAAAACATATAATCATTGTTATTTTGGGAGGAAAACTGAAGAAATCACAGTATTAAAGTAATATTTGCATGGACTGGTAGAGGTAAATGTTTTACGTAATGCCGACATACGCCGCAAATTTCGAAATAAAAATATTTGCTGACTCCCATATATTATTGATTAATTAAAATACAAAAGTATACTGCAAATTATGCTTTTAACCGTTCAATAAAATTATGTGACAAAAATGTAATTATTAAGTAAAATAGATTTTACCACATATTATTGATCCCCGCTCACCATGACGCACTGTTTTAATACTAGATTTCATTCTGATATTTTACTACCCTTAACAACCATCACCCTGGACAATAAACTGAAAAACTACACAACCAAAACAACTGATGCCAAGAACATTTCTGTGTAAACGTACTTTTTTTTTTATTCTCGTAACACTCTTGCATCACGTTCTAAAGATTGCTCTGAGCAGATTCCGGAGTCACGTGTTCCTATACAGATGCACAATTAACATAATTAATCGACTTGTTTTGCCATGTTTGTGAATAATCTCAAACTACTGCTGTCCAGTCAAGGTTAAGAGGGTTCTACGTTCTGTCATCTCGCGACTCATCGGAATTATTTCTATAAGGTCTTTGCAACTCTGTAATTTGATGGTTGTTACAAATATATTAACAACACATATTCTATACTTCTTAACTTGAGAAGAGGAATAACTGAGATTGCTTAGGAAAATATAGAGAAAGTATTTACAAAATATATTGTGACGACCTCGTCCAAATAGTGCGTGGGTATACTTTGTGTTGCAATATTTTTTATCATTCTCAATCTCCTCTTGGAAATACTAACAAAAATTTTCGGGCTTGTCTGAAGTGTCACTTCTATTCATTTCAAACGCTCTGGAAATGTTAGAGTGAGATATCTTTCCTCCTGAACTGCTTTGAAAATATTGCACCAAGAAACTTCCTAATAGCGGTATATTAATATATATGTTATAACCATATTGCATGTTTGATTGTAAGAAACGATTACAATTTAAAGTATAATCTCTTGTACCAAATTTTGAGAATTGTTTTATTGGCTTTTCTTGGCCGTTTTTAATAGGTTGCTAGGTCGTTTATGTTTATCTGAAGTTCAGCGAGTCGCCGCTTGGGGCGCGAGTGTTGGGGTAGCAAGGTTTACGACTGTATGGAGGGGTCGTATAGTGGTCGATATCCCTTCGCTAGCGGTACAAAATTAAATACAGCTGAAAAATAATTTATAATATATGTATGCTCTAATTTATATATTTTCCGCAAAAACACAAAAAAATACAACAATTATCGTAATATATTAATGGCATATGATGTAACATTAATTCAAAATTAAAATAGCTGTTAAGTTGGGTGAAATATAATCTTAAAATACCATACTAACATATTTAGTAATACCATTATTTCAAATAATTGAAACATATGTTTTAAAATGTATAAAATTGAATAAACACAGTTGATAAGTAGAAACAAAATATTTCAAAGTAAAGGTGAAAGACTCAAGCCAACAGCACCATGCTTTCGAACAGACTTTTAACAAAACCGATTCCGTCGTTTATGGTTAATAATCAAATATATTTTCGTTTATACTCTTATATTCGATACTAACAAAATTTAACTTAAGTAATCTAGTTTAAGAACCAAACATATTTAGTTTCACAGTAAGGATGGAAGTCTTTTTCCACACTATACTTCCTAGTAAAACACTAAGAAAACAAATAATCAATATTTGTTTAGGGAGTCAGATAAAATTTTTTGATTATAATTAAATGCCTCACTAACCAAAGCAATAAATTTTCGTTTTTCAAGAATGAAAACTATTTTAAAACGAAAATAACAGGGTCAATTAATTAAAACATATGTTTCACAGTAATGGCGAAAGTCCTATGCCAACACTATACTCTGAAGCAGCAGAGTAACGAAATTAATTCCTATGCTTACGATTAAGGATAAAATGACATTTTAGTGCATATCCGAATATATCGTACTAACAAAAATAATAAAACCATATTTCAATATGCTTAAAATGTGTTAAGAGTTTTGATTAGACTAAATATATTTCCACAATAAGCGTAAAAGTTTCATGCCAACACACTACTTTCAAATACCAACAAATAAAATAACCAACATTATTTATTTAAAGGATTAAATATTTTTCAAATTGTTTCAAATGAAATTAACTATGTTAATTACTGAAAACGTAAGTTTCAAGTCACATTATGTCTCACGCTTACACGGTTCTATCGTTACTTTCTGTTAGTGATTCATCAATGACACTCACTTTAACAGAAGGTGGTGTTAATAGTTTCAAAACATCACTTGAAATAAGAGGATCAGAACTTATTAACAGACTGTGCAGCAAATCTTCATTCGTACTTTCTCTTGACACTTTCCTAGTGTGGTGTTCCCAGTAAAGCCGATATTCTTTATCTCGAGCTTCTTGAACGTCCTCTGACAGTTGGCCAATTGGTAAAATGATGTCATCCATTTCATCAGATCCATGAATAAGAATTTTATGTACACTAGCAGGCATGTAGAACCAACTGTAAAGCTTTGCATACATTTGAGCTGTTTCGTACGCATATTTTCTAAAAGCCTCTGCGTCAATATCATATCCACACGAGAGTGCTTTTAGAATCACGGACAAACGATGAATCAGCCTTTCATCAACTCCTGTAGTTTCAGCAGTCCCCCCCCCCCCCCCTTCAAAAAAGCAACGAGAAGTGTTGCCATCTGTTGTTGTATCTCTTCCTTGTCTTACAACATCAACAAGCAAACCCATTTCTAATCGAAAACGATCAGTTGTTTCTTTCTTTCTTCACCTGAATTCATTCATTTCCCATTCGCTACCACAAACCTGTGAATTTTTTATGTGTAGTCTGTAATATTTATGCAACAAACATTCAAAGAAACTTATCTGGACGTGTAGTGTAGATGCGCTGAAATTAAATGTGGTTTGATGGACTTTTGTTTTCACGACATTTTGCAAGTTATTAATTTCTTTAGGGGATGCTCCACAAATGTAGCAAAGTTGAGCTGAAGAATTTTGCACTAATGCATTATATACTTTACCATCTACCATTGCCTTAATTAACACATGCGTAACTAAATATTAACTGTTTTCAATAAATACTTTTGTAGGTTCAAGCAGTCGTATTTGATTTTCTGTGAACTGATATTCGTCTCTGATGCTGTCTGGGGTTTCGTTGATAAATCTGAATCGAACTGGCCGACAATATCTTGTGGAGGATGTTCTGGGATTCCGTCAAATAATTTTTTTCTCTTGACTATACTTCATTTGGAACGTAAGTTGCAAGGGTACAACTGAAATCTTGATAACATCTGAATCTGTAGAATTTACATGTGTTTCAGAGAACTTGTTTTTGTAACCAGAATGTCCGGAACTTCCATCACACCTCCATCTATGAGTCATCTGTAGATTATATTTACCTTCATTTGGGAAATTTGTTTGAAGTACAGTTTCCTGGACTATAAGTAAACGTTCTGTCATGTGATCTAATAGACTTTTCAACTGTACCGCTCCTTTGGTATCTGTAAGACACAGTTACTTAGGGTAGCACTCCCCCTTAGCTTTTAAAATTTGTTCATACGGAGGGTAGATACACGCATTTCTCTTTTTGGATTCTCTCAGCAACTAAACATATTGATGTCTCGAAAGTTGTAAGTCAACAGTCAGTGCTAAGGCCTCTTTGGTGTACACGGTTTCGGACCAAGACTTGTGCCTTCTGTTACCTGCAACGTTTCTTTTTCCCGAGGGCCTGTTACTTAGTTGCGCTGCTAAGGCGAGTTCTTCAGGAGATAAAGATTGAGTGAGAGTCTTCACATTTCTAATTTTCGTTTCTGAACAACCCTGCGAAAAGTGTGTTTTTGGACGTCCAATCTGATGAAAAGTTTTTTCTTTGGGAACATGTTTAACTGTCATTGGTGGAAGTGATATCTCCAAGCTTAGCAATTGTGAATATTTCTGCTGCCGTGTAATTGATTGTTCAGTATCTGTAACCATAAATGAATTGTATTATTAAGTTTTATTGACCACAAATCAATGTTCATTACTTGACGACATGAAATAAATCTATACATCTTTATTTTATCGAAAATAATAACTAGGCCTTATCGTTTCTTTCGATTAAATATAATAAAATATTAACTGTATGTGTAATTTTTTAGGGGTGACTAAAATACAAAATGGTTTTTAGAACGATAATCTTTTCTAAATTTATGCCACTATACCAGGTTTGATTTTAACTATGTTGTGGTATATCATAAGGCAACATTTAAAAAATAATAACATGATTCAGTAATATTACATAAATATAATTCCAAATCTTAAAGTAGTATAAATTAATCGAATTTAGTGAAGAAATTGTGAACAAATAAACAAATACAAATTTATATATATATATATATATATATATATATATATATATATATATATATATAATACATACGCACACACACGTGCATCACATACACGTTTGATTTTTTTTAGAATGTTTTTCTTTTCTCAATGTATACCACCCTAACAGGTTTTATTTAAAGTGCATTGATTTCATAAAATATATGACCTATTATGCTTCAATTACAATAAGGCCAGAATATAAAAATAATAAACTGAATCACTAATACTACACAAATATAGACGCAAAACATTACGTACAGGAGTACACCATAGAGTATTGCCAGAAAGTAAACACACGTCTACATTTCGATGAATCCGCTTTTGTCCCTAAACTAACTGCATGCCAGTCAATGTTTTTACGTGATGTTATTGGTCATAAAATTTCGGGTTTTCCGGAAAAAATGGCACTGCTCTAGCTCTAATATTTCCCGAGATAGAATTCTTTTTTCGTTTTTAAAACAGGGCTAAAAAAAAAACCCTGCTTTTCAGACTCCTTTTTTTATTTCCTCGAAAACGGTTAGCCCTACAGCTATGAAATTTTTACTACATCTTTGTTATGACATAACGATCGTAAAAAAAATACAACCTGGGAAAAATCTGATCTACTTAATTGGTCACCTTTCAAATAATTTTTTTTTCTTTTCAGAAAATTCGGTGCCAAAATTGGGAATTTTCGTTCTGCGATAATGATGGCCTGTCATAACAATATTATGTGCTTACCAAATATCCAAATATTATGGAGTGAACCTACTGTGTGTGCATATATATACAGGCAGCACTACTTTCCAAAATAGTGGACAAAATATGTATTCAGTGAGTTAAATAAATATTCAGATCAGGTTATACTTGCATGCCAGGTTTTAGTGACATATGTTGTATGTATCCAGTCATATGCCATGCCACCCAAAAAAAAACATAGAACTCCGCCATTTTCAAAATATTCACTCGATCTGGTTAAATAGTACAAAAGTGTGTTGCCATTTAGTTTTTGCAAAGTTAAGATATATGAAAAAATTTACTGCAAGAGTTCAAAAGTTGATAATGTTTGGTGAAGGGAGAAAGACACAGACCCGCACACAACCAAACACAAAGATAATGGAATATTATTTCTTATATAAAACAGCCTACAAACTGTACTGTTGTATATTATCCTACCTTCCTCTGTTTCTATTTTAAAACTGTTCTGCTGCAGTCACCATCATATGGTTGTCTTTGTGGCCCAAGATGTGCCTTGTTATAGCTGGAAGGTCAACTCAACCTCTAAAAAATAATGCCATTTTAATGGACGGGACACGATGACGAAGTGTTGGACACTATTTTATTCCAAATAAAATGACAATCTGCATATAAATGTATTGTGAAACCTGGTGAAACATTTTTGAAACTCTGAATGAAATAAAAAGTATCTCATAATTATAAAAAGTCACTCAGCGTGAGTTCGATTATGCTCACGACTACTAATTTAAAATAAAAAAATTTAATAACTGCTTCTTACATACCTTCGAATGCTGTTTTACAAATATATACAATATTTGTTCGACTTGGATCAAGCGTTTACTTATGAAATAGGCATAGATACGACTCTCCACGAACACTTTCAAGCACCTAAATGGATGCTGGGCACAGTAACTTTCGTAGCCTCCTGCTCTCTTATCTCGCTACTCTGGACACTCCATCTGTGTATATTAGGAAGCGCTGATTCATTCCGAACACACATCTGTGTAGTAAAATATTTTTCTGGAAAATTAAGATTTTACATTTTTGTCCACCTAACGCTAGCAAATAGACCACTGTGTGTCTTGGCGAGAAGGAGAACGTGAAAGGTCGAGTTCTCTAGTATAGAGCAGCTCGGGTGGTGAGATGTAGTTCAGCTGGTGAGAGGTAATTATTCCAGCAACGTGTTTGGCGTGTGCCCGATGATCGAGTAGGTTGTTACTGCTCTCGACATTCACGACGGTTGGTTTGGGTGACACGTGGACGACACGAATTTTCATTTTAGAAGTGTTTGGCCGGCCGTGATATAGAGTGCAACTGTTATGTGTTGTATTTATATAAATTATTTTAGACGCAGCTGTGCGTTGCTACTAAACCTGACATGCGTGTTTTCTCTGTACTGAGCCGGGGAATATTCCTGGGAATCCGCGGCAACTGGGGCAGCTGTTGCTATTCAACCTTTTGGTTGTGCATCGAGGAACCCAGCAGTTTTTTTTTTTTTCGGGGCATGTAAATTCCCTATTTCGATGCCATTCACCAGCTGCACAACGTAGCTCCATTTCTTGCCGACGCAATTCTGGTATTGTAATGAATAGGGCTCCAGGTAACGCAAATGCGTGGTTTTTCGTTCTAAGATTACATATTTCTACGCAGTTTTAATTACGATCGTACTGAATTCTGAAACCCACTTTGGCTGATTTAGACTCTGTGCAAATGAGACTTATGACAGTAGCAACAATTATGTACATATTTGGCAACAACTTTAAAACATCCTTATGTAATGAATACGTATTAATATTACCTGGTATTGAATCGTGTTGTAAGTCAATTTTATTGTCGTTTCTTGCCTTTCGCTTTCGATATGTTTGATTTTATTTTGGTACAAGATCATTTTACTTATGTTTGTAGGTGGTTATGAGCCGATGGTAACCCAACTGAATTTTCTACTTACATCAGAACTAATATGGTTTTCAGGGAAAGTCTGATTAACTGTGAAATATATTATTATTGAATTGTACGTAAATGGAATACCTGTTATATTGGTCTTGCAATCTAAATCGTCTGGTGTAATTTTTCTTTTATTGACCAATTTCCCTTAACACGGGGTTGCACCACGAAGGTTCTTAACACTAGTAACTATGTGTAGTACAGAACTTTTGCCATTCCACGTGATATTGATCAAGTCAATAATGAACCCATAAATTATTTTTGCAATTTTCTTCGGTTTTATTGCGCAAAGGGAAGTTTGACGATTCGGCCACATTACAACAGAAAAAGCATAAGTTTATGCTTATTTATACTAAGCCAAATTTCTGGATGTTCGGTTCCGCAAGCTTGTTACACCCAAAGACTAAAAATAAGGTCGACCAATTGTCGTATGCTGAGCATGTCATCAACATTGACTCGGCCATTGACAGTATAACTGTCAGAGTCACGTGGTCAACAGTGTTAAACATGTTTGATGTTTCCATTTGCGTGTTCAACGCACCCACATTTTCACGCGGATAAAATACTCAGACCAACTTTAATACAACCTAGTTGCATTGAAACTACGCGAAAGGGAATTTACAAACTTCTTAAAACACTTGCGTGGACAGTGCTCTGAAATCAAATCCTTTCCATGCTGTTGTTGATGATTTGGTCGGCAGAAAAACAGTCCAGTACTGGAACACTAACAGGGTCTACTGGGCAGCTCATATGTGCACTCTACCCGGTATTTCCCTTTAAGCGGTTTTCACAATCGAGCGACGCGACACGACGCGGCGCGATGGATTTCAGCCAATCAGAGCTTTGACGCTGGCGTTGGGCGTCGAGAGCGTTGCACGAACGACAGACATTGTTTTTGACGCTCGTCGCCAGCGACGGGGTATAAAAAGAATAACATTTCTAAACCTCACTATAAATAACCCAGCGAGACTCTGAGTTAAAGAACAAAGGGAAAAGCACATAATAAACGGGTTTGCAGAAATATTAATTGGAGTCCATATGTATATACATTTTCCATACCTTTAGGAAAACCAAAGTATAATGTTTTCCGATGCCTGAAGTGTCGTCCCTGTTCTAAAACATCATTTCGAATTGTAGTATACCAGTTTTCATTAAAGAAAAGTGCACATAAAAAAAATTAGTATCTAAATGGCAAAAAAAAAAAAAATCACTGCCTTTACTTCGCTTCTGTATTTCATCGCCACGGTCTGTGTCGCCGGCGGCCGGCGATAGAAAATCGCTCGATTGTGGAGACGCAGATAACGCTCGTCGCTGGCTGCAAGCGTCTGACGCTACCACCATCGACTAAAGATTGATATGGTAGACCGATCTCGCTGGCTGCGCACAACCTATCTCCGCGTCCCAACATTAAACTGCTTTTTTGCCAATACGGCTAGCAAAAATGGCGTGGATTGTGTTTGAGGTAAGGACCGTAGACTAAAGTTGAGGTAGACCGCTTATTCGTTTTCTGCGCATGCACCCAACATTGACCTACCCCAATCCTACACAACTGTAAAAGTCACATGGTCAACAGTGATGAACGTGTTTGTTTACATCTTAAATTTTTAATGACAAGCTCTATTATATTAATTAAATACCTTAAACGTTTTGAATTTAAACAAAAAGCATTACAAACTGGTTAGAGGAAGTATAAAAACATCTCTAAGCACTTGTTTACAAATAAGTTTTCTAACCTAAAATCCCAACCACGCCGTTTTCGCTAGACGTGTTGTCAGAAAATAAGTTCAATGTTGGGACACGGAGATTGGTTGTGCGCTAGATCGGTCTACCTCATCTTTAGTCTATGGTTAGAACACTGTTTAGTAAAAATGTGCTTTTGAGATGTTTTTATTCTTCTTCTATCAATTGTAATTTTTTTTTATGAATTCAGCTGGGAAAAGTATTTTAATAGTATAATAGTGCTTGTCATTTAAACATCTATACTAATTTTATACAGAGTTAATGTGAGTTTGTTTATATGTCTCGGGTAATCTCAGAAACTTTCACTGCTAATTCTCACAATCATTTCGCTATTAGAAAGCTACATTCTTCCATAATGATATAAAAGGCTTTGTTTAATTATAAAAAAAAAATTTGAGAAATTTCAAAATTTGTAAACCAAGTCGGAGAAAAATGATCTAGGATTCTTTCTATGCGCGTACAAACAAAACAATTTATTAAAGATAAATTGAAACAATATTAGAAGAAATTGTAGAAGATTAGTGGCTTTACTCTGCACACCCTATGACCTTTGCCTATCGAACTCCCACCCCTCCAAACCCCCTTTTCCCCTCCCCTGGCAGGAGTTGCCAAGATTAGAGCGGTCATTTTTTGCCTTCTTTTTGGCCTGAAAGGTGCATTTTACCTACTGATTTTCTTGGGATTTGGGGGAGGGTTGTATTTTTATGTCCCGCACTCCTCTAATAGGAAGTTAGTCCTTCGGGCCAAGTTTAAGTGTTTAGTCTTACATATTAAGTGTTAAGTCTTACGCATTAGGTGTTAAGTGTTAATTTTAGGTGTTAAGTCTTACGTCTTAAGTGTTAAGTGTTACATTTTTGTGTTAAGTCTTACGTCTTAAGTGTTAAGTTTTACATCCTAAGTCTTGTGTCATACATATTACGTCTTAAGTCTTAAGATTTAAATCTTAATCACCTTATGCATTACATATTAATTATTAAATCTCTTTGTGTATTAGGATTTTTGGCTAAGCTCAAACATTCCGGTCATTAGAACTGTTGCAGCTTCTGTTTTTTTTTAACGCGGCTGCATAGTGCGTTATCGGACGATTTATAGGATAGTGATTTTCATCTTAAATCAATCTAAGGGTTTGTCGGCCATCTGTCATGATGTCACTTTAAAATAGAAATAAAAACTCTTTGTCCAACTTTCATCGGGCCACGTTTCTACAAAAAAAGTTGTATAATTTAAACCTAAATGCTGATATATATATATATATAAAGATAGATTCATGACACCACAAAAGCACAAACACTTATTAATTAACTGCTGCTGGCTCTCTTTTCTTAAAAGTACATAAAGATTTTTTGTTTGAAAGTGACACTGTGAAAGTTATCTGAGAAACGCTTACAATCGGTTTCACATTCAAAACCCTATCCTTTCGCTCTGCTGTTCCCGCGCTAGGCATCTATCTTTATTAATTCACGGGGCCGAGCTGGTGTTGTGGTCAGACTACGCGCCTCCCACCTCGGCGAACCGGGTTCGATTCCCGGCGGTGTCACTCCCGGATTTCCGCATGTAGGAATCGTGCCTGACGATGCCACTGGTCGGCGGGTTTTCTCGGTGATCCCCCGTTTCCCCACGCCATTGCATTCCGATGCTGCTCCATACTCAGCTCCCTTTTCTCACCAATTTGCTGTCGAGACCTCGGTGTCGAGAGCCGCCCAAATCTGTCCACTACTCGTTCACTTACGCGCTCCGGTAAGGCTAAGGCCACACGTGCGTGTTTCCACGCCTGGGCTAATGTGTGTTTAAACGCGGTGTCGATCTGCGACCCAGGCCGCTGCTGCATGTTTCACGCTGCGAGGATCCGCGACCATGTGCGCCTTGTAGTATGTACTGGCAACGTCGTTGATGTGCAGCTCGTTAGGTATGGACAGAATATTAATAAATAAGAATGCAGTTGTTGTATTATGTGCAGCGTTATGTATTCATGGGCGGTGTCGTCGTCGATATCAGAGAAAATACTCAGTCCATCCCACATTATGTGAAAGGTCAGCAAAGGAGAATTTTGTTCTCCTACATATGAAACTGAAAGAAAATCGAGAGAAGTCTTTTCGAATATTACATAATGCCTACCAGCTCATTTGAAAGGGACATTGTATTTTGTGAAATAGGTGATATCAATTATAAACACAGCAGTGACGGAATGTGTTAGTGCAGAAGAAAAAACTCGCAGTAACATTGAGGTAAGTTTTACTGTGGCAAGTGTTAATTTACATTGCCAATATGTAACGACATCAAACAAAACATGCACGAAAGTACAATAAAAACGTATGATAAAGAGACCTATAAAATAAACAAGGAAATGAAAGAGATGTCGTCGAATCCCGTAATACTTTTAACGGTAGGTTGCTGTGACGAAGGATCAGGGTTGCTGATAAAAGTAGATATGCCGCAGTGAGAGCCAGGCGAAGGAGAATGTGTTGGTGTGGTGGATGGTGAATATGATTCCATAGCATGCATTATTTACGAATACATGCTACAGTATTAAAGTTTGTATTACTAGTACTTACCACACTTGGACTTGTTTCCTGCGTCCAACTTGGTCCACGTCCCTCCCACTACAGCCGCAGATACCGACATCCAAGAATCTCTCTTCTTATCTCTGACTTTGTATTCCTTGTTTCTTGTATCGTATCCACGGGGGTTTACTGCACTTCCAAAATTATCACTTTACTATCTAATTTCTTTTAGTATATAGTAACACTAGCTGTACAAAAATAATACTAGGTATGACACTACGATTGGCTGTATGCTTGAGCTGCGTGTTTTCCCGCCGTGTGGCCAAGCAACAACGGCACGCACGCGTGATAACCCACCAACGAAATGGACCGTGGCGCGTTCTTGGGCGGGCGACATTGAAGATGCGCCTCCCGCATCTTTCTGCGGCGGGAATTCACGCTGCGTCTGCCCGGTCTCATTACAACTACTGCGGTCCATATTTATGGCGTGTTTTCACGCTGCCACACAGCGTGATATCAAGCACGTGTGCCCTCAGCCTTACGGTTGATACAGGAGTGTAGTGGAGCCGGAACGCACCGGAACAGCTTTCCGGTACTGCTTTGTAATATTTTTGTTCTTTTTCCCCTATTTCCAAAAACTTAAAAAATAAATAAAACGGGAACTGTCTTCCCTCATAATTAACTCAAATATCTGTTAAATAATGGTGGCCGCTAGGGCTTATTCTCAACACAAATCCTCCCTCCCCAAACCCTTATATCGCTGAAAGAGTGTCTAAACCTAAGCCTACCCCCTTCGCCGTCCTAGTACGCAAGATATCATTATCCTTATCTTGCCGTCGGATATTTATATGGAAGCGTTCCGGGATTTGCTAAATTTACGACTACACCCCTGCGTGGATGTGTTATGCAATGCGCCGTACGAACCTGTAACGCTGTGTGGAGGATACAGATTACTAGGCGTTCCTGATGCTAGTTGCAGCCAAAATATTTTGCACCATGGGTTAGTTTTTCAACTAACTGCTACTGGCTCTGAGTGTGGACGTCCCAGTTGAATGCGCCTTTCTTGCACCATTCGCAGAGTTATTTTCCCCAAATATTCCTTGACATCATGCAAAAACAATAAAACATCGGAAATGTGCGTGGGTGATCGTTCTTCATGTGTGTCAGCTAATTGTACACCAAACTGTCACTCATAAGCATACTTACCAAACCCCTAGTATCGCAGTCATAGTAGGCGATGCCTTTACGCATTTGAAGCAAAGTGAAAGAGAAAAACTTCCATTTGCACGTGATTTAAAACTCTTTTATACACTCCGGTTACTTTACCGCCCGAGAAGTTAAGAGCAGTTTTTTTTATATAGACCGTTCAATGTAAAGTGTGCACTCTTGAAGCCTTAGTTACTTTTTTTTCAACCAATTTATATACTCCCACCACTTGTTAATGTAAACCCTGCCATGTGAGTAATAAACATGGGGTATATATTCACCATACCCAAAACCAAAAGTCCGAGGACACAATGAAATGTATTTATTGGCTATTATGTCTGATGAAAAAGCTTCCAAAAGTGCTCACTTTACCGTGAACGGCCTATAAGTGAATGACCTTTCTTAGGTTGGTCACATAAATTTGTAGTGACTCTTTTTTAACTTTCTTGGTTAGGAACTAGAGGATAGAGTGAGTGTATAATTGTATGCATTTATGTACGCGCGTAACCCTTTAATAAAATGTTTTTCCTATATTCACAATATATATTACAGTGTATTAATGTAGGACTGACACTCTAAGGATTATAATTCAGACGCTCTTCTAAACCATTAAGTATTCCAGATATTTTAAATTAAGATTACAAATGTGTTTTCCAATAGGTTTTATAAGTATGTTCGCATAAACGCATTGTTTAGCTATACATAGGCAAAACAGGAAATAATTTCGAGTACCGGTGCTCAATTTTGTTTCAACTAGAAATAATTTGGCCAACATGAATAAGGTAAATGATTTTATATTCAAACGTACTGTGGTACAAATCGGATGTTGCTGTTATAGTGTTGAGAACACACACTTTCAATATGGACGTCACTTCATGTAATTACGCTTCGTTTTCGTTGGAATTTTGCTCACTCGGTGACAAATATTGTTAGTCGGAGTTTACAAGTGGTTATTTTCATATCGGGTTTTAGGTCGTTATTATCACTTATCTATGTTGCATTATCTCACCATAAATGGCATGAATTTTATCCTCACATTTGCTATTTTAATGTGTTATTTTTCTTCCTCGTAGCTCTGATACGGTAAAACGCTTTTCGTTTGGCCCATGAGCTAACTAAAAACTAAAAGCCTTACGAACCTGCCATTGGAACCACCGACACGAAAATTTCATTCTGTAAATAAATCTAGGTGACTGAAAAAGCAGTGTAGTTGTAATTTTTGTGTTGCGTAGATACAGACTAAAGGACGTTTACATTAATTCATTGTTTATTAATCTTCTTGTTGCGACGCAATGCGTAATAGCGTACATATTGTACACGCAATATAATTTTTTCACTGGTTTTGTACATATAGTTGGCAAGAATATGTGGGTTTTTAAATTATACAAACAAAACCATGATTGACCCAGGAAAATTAACTCTGTAGTAAGTTATATGACTCACTGCTTGAATATAGTGACGAATAATATGGTGGTTTCATCCAAGAAGAATCTACGATGACAATGTATTCTCCCAAAATCAATCATTGAAGCTTGATTTCAAGGACATAAAATAAAGTTATTATCTTTTGTACTGCTTTAACATATTATACCATATGTAGGGTAAACCTCATATATGAAGTGTAGCGAACAAGAAATACGCATTGTTTGGAATAACTAATTAATTTATGCATTTTGTATTTTTCCACACGTAATATTTTTATGTGAATTTTTATGATTTTCGAAATTTTTATATTCATTTGCAGTATTTTTATCACTAGATGTTATGACGGCAATTAGGAATATTTAAATGAGCTGATTTAGCTAGAGCTTTCTTTGTGTATGTATTTTCATTTATTTATTTTTTATTTTCCGGTCTCATTTTTGTATGTTTTAGGGTTCTTAAATTTTGTACCGCTGTTTAGAGACCACGTACTCTTTGGTTTTAGGCATTAGTATCGTTGGAGTGGTACGTTCAAGTAGGTTTAAATTTGCAACCTTCTGATTGGCTGGCAGGTTCTAACCCAGCGCTGAGATACGTTGGCATTGTACGCTAGCGTTCACTTTGCCTTCAACTCACGAGCAGGTCAGAACTGCTGCAGGTCGCTCGCCCGATTGGGTGAAGCGTAGGATTTTAACTAGCTTATTAGGGAGTCCGATACTGCCCCTGAATTCAGTTTGTGTTTTGATTGAAGCAGCGAGGAATTTAAGTCGGCCGATTAGCTTCCTCTGCGTAATAACTGTTCAGGACATAGCATGTCCCAGAAACGGCCATTTGTCCGTAAGCTGCACGCTTACGTGTTAGAAACTACCCTATATGCAGACTATTCCTGCTACGGGAGATGCCCGCATTCTACCAGTTCCTGATAAAATAAAACGGAATCCTACAAGAACTTCAGAATTACACGGCTAAAACTGAGTTTTGTTTCTACACTTAAATATTACAGAACACGTAATTTCAACTTCGTTCCATTTGTTCTGGAAGGTCGATACCGAAGCCATGTCGGTTTCGCTTAAGAACGCGTAACCCAGAATCCTTTACCACGGCTAACCTGAGACTGAGTTTAGTGCTTTCACTGAGTGTAACTAGAGAATATTACTAAAAAATTTAATTACTTTCAGAAACAGAGTAATTTTTTGGGAGTTTTCAATTAATTCTATTATTTTTCGCGCACTAAGTCATTGGGCGTAGGTTTACGTAACAACCACTACCCAATAATAATAGTTAGTTCTTATATTAAGTTCTTTTGCAATTGCACCAAGGATTTTTAAAATAGATTTTCACACAGCAATTTAAAGTTGAAATTCGAAAGTAAATCTGTCATTAAAAGAGCAAATTTTGAAACTAGACGTGGTGTGTTCTATTCATTCAGTAGTGAGATGCTTCATCCTACTCCTCCTAATCATGCTTATAATTTTCCTTGTCTGAAAGTGAATAGGTTTTATGTGTGTTCTTGATCGCATACAAATAGTGTGCACAACGGCTAAGTTCAGTGGAGAGCTTGTAATTAGCAAAGGTGTCTGCTGCTCCACAGCCTGCAGGGTGCCGATCTCTAGTTACCTAACAGATTGTATTAAGATTGTTCCTAAGTGTTTTTCTTTACACATAAATTTAAATCACCTCACAGAAAAACAAAATGCGTAGCTATTATGCTCTCTCTGCTGAAGACCTGGTACGGCGATCTAAGTCACCTGATTAGCTCGCATTGGTCAGTTTTCCGTGCCATTCATTGGGGCATATGCAAATTAATATTTTTTTTTTTAATATTCACACCTACACACGTGATCTTTTGTACAATGTTCAGTGTTTACTGTCGTACGTACGTACGTACACTATATATTGTGTCTATTTTCCACATATAATTTGTATATCTGAGAAGTGTATCTGTATAGTGCTCCAAGCTTCTACAATACATGATTTGGCGCAACAACTAGGTGAATCGAGAAGCTAAATGAGCAGAAGCACCAGAACTCATATAACCCAAGAACCACAACGCACATAAATCACAGAGTTTTGGAATATATATCAATGGAGCAGACCACAGACATATCACAGTACAGTCTGTCTCACCAGCAAACACAGGAAGTACCGAAGTTGAAGCAGTTTCGTACACCATACTACAACAGCTGTTGATGCTGGTACAAAACCTAAGTGAAAGTATGCAAACACAAGCCACACAGCAAATGCAAAAGCTAGAAGAAGTGCAGTTAAGTATGCGAACACAGACGGCATAGTTCAGTGAAAATTTGCAGGCTCAGGCAGAGAAGTTAAAGTCGCAAATATCAGATTAATCTGCAGGTACAGCTGCGGAGAGCATGCAATCACATGTACGCTACGTAATGAAATGAGAAACCAGGTACAGTACGCGCCGCATACAATGCCGTCGTCAGCTGTTCCAGCACTCAGTACGCCCATGAGCAATCGGCTACACCACCCTTCAAAGCCTTGGGCAGAGCAATTGCCAAAATTTTAGGGCAGACATGGTGAGCACCCAGTCACCCTCCTAACTAAATTCGAAGAATATTCCACATTATTCGGCTTGCCAGACATGCTGCGCTGTTTAAACCTAGCACACAAGTTCACAACGTACTACTAACGGGAAGTGATAAGGAGCACCGTAACCACTTATTCAGAATTCCGTCAGAAGTTTTGGACCACTTTTGGAATACCAGGGAAACGTAGGGGCTCAGTTACATGCAGAGAGAATTTTTCCGGGCAAGGGAAAAAGTCTGGAGACCCGTATTTCCGAGGCACATGAGAAGTCTCGCCACCTAACCCCATCAACAGGATAAAGGTACCTAAGAACGCGCAGTCCGATTCCCTGGCCGTTGGCAACACTGAGAAAACTACGTATGGGCTCAGCTCGTTCGTTGCAGTGAAGCAAGTGTGTGGTTTGAAACTTGCAGTTAATCAAGACTATTTAGAGATTTAACGGTGAGAGAACAATTTTTGTTACTTTGTGTAATATTTAAAGGACATAATTTAGGCTTTGCCATGTATGTAAACGAAGATGCGCTCATTGTGCGTACATTATGTAACAGCCATGGTTCCATGCATTCGTGGCGATTTAACACGCTGTGCTTTTCCAACATTTGCTGCTATCTATCGGTTATTTCAGAGATCTCGTGTTCTTCCCCAAAGAATGCTCATATAAATTGTCCACAAGAGTGCGCGAGCACTCATTGGAGCATTTGCCACTCTTTGGGTCAATGTGCGCACTATTTGAAAACAGTTATAGTTTTTTTTTTGTATTAATGGACTTGTTTATATTTGTTTCAGAATGTCACCGTCGTATAAGAGAAAGTCAGACAGGAAGTTGATATTTAAAAATTAATTGTTAAATAAAGCAAGACGAAGAATACAAAATGGGGAAAGTCAAAGAAAAGTCAAAGTGGATATGGGCACAAAGAAATCGACACTAAAAAATTGTCGTTAAACTGTGAGTACAAATACGGACGAAATGACCTCGACTAGTGACGTAAATCATGACGTTGTATTGTATTTTATTGACCGTAGTGAGAATATTTCGCCTAGGGCCATGAGGTTAGTAGATCGGCTGGTGAAATAATTCTCGAGGCTGATGTGAGTGCTTGTGAATCAAGTAAGGATAGTGACGAAGAAAGCAGTTCTCCCAATGGCATTAAGACTAATAAGCCTACTATAGGAGAAAATAATGATGCAACAATAATATCTCCAGCCGACATCATTGCTATTCCCACAGCAGACACTACTGGAAAGAAAAAATAGAAGGAAGGAAATCAGAGGTAATTGCAGGCTCTCCATTTCAAAATGCTCTCATGCTTGCAAATGACAAGGAAAAGGCACAAGATTCACGGATGTAAAATAAAAGAGGAATATCTTCATGTCCAGTAAAGAATATTACATCATGAAATACAGTAGAAAGGGATATATTCTGCCCAGGATGCGATGAGATATACACTGAGCCTATCTTTGAAGACTGGATACAGTGTATCAAATGCCAACGAAGGTGGCATGAGCAACGTTCGTAATTTGAAGGAGGTTAAATATTTACATGCGATCAGTGTTGAATGTGCACTCTTTGGGTACATACTTCGCACTATTAGGAGCTGGGGCTCCTAAGATTGCACATTTGCAATTATTTAGTTTTTTGCATTTTTTTGAGAATTAGAACATGTCTATGTGATTGGGCCTGTAAGCAGGAAATTATAATTGATCGATAAAACGCCATGTACATGAAGCATATTTTTTCACTATAAACTGTAGCAGTAAAGGGGGTCGATTTGTTAGGTGCGGACTCTTTGGTGGCTTCCCCCTAAGTGCCGACGACTTCGTGGCGATGGTGCTGCACCAAGTGCCGTACACGTGTCAGACACATTGGACAGGCAGCAGGACAAAAACCTTGTCACCTTCAGAGAAGGGCTTCTGCCTTTCGACTAGATTGACCGCCTCCAGCGACTACAGGCCAACACAGAGGGGGGAAACCTGCTCCAGCCGAGCGTCCGCCGCCCCTGTACCAAGGAAACCCTGCCCACCTGTATAGAGGAGACCACAGGCCGGATTAAAATCTGCGAGTACATACATACCGGGTGGATTACTTTGAGCCCTACCAGTTTTACGAACAGTCAAATGAAAGGGACGGTCAGTACTCGTATCGAGGGCGCAAGTATTGTTCAAGCCGAAGGGGCAGAAAGAACCGCCGATATAATGGTGCCCGTGATCACAGGAGAGATAAGGAAGGAGAAATGTCAAAGGAGGACAGAAGCCTAGGATCTTCTCAGCCCCCAGACACAGGTAAAATTCCCTTATATGTAAGGAAAGCTAATTAATTATCTCTACATGTAAAGTAAAATTACCTGTCAAATGCGAGTAAATTTACATAACAAGTAAGGTACTATTCCCTAAACGTACGAAAAAAGTACATGACAAAATTGGGAGAAAATCCTATATAAGTAAGGTAATTATTAACTATATCGTAAAATAACATTATTTTTAAAGTTACACATGGTGCTAGTATTATCAGTTATTTTTATTACCTATATCGCCTGACGTGTAGTAAACGTAACCGTAACTCTATAATCCTCGACACTTGCTGGTGGGTGGGCGCGAACCACGGACGTCTATCACGACAGGCCGATGGCTATCCATTACCCCCACGACGACAACACGGCAGCAAATGAATATTAGTGTGTTAAAAGATTGGTTCTTCCGTCCGTTCTCCCACTTGTGTATTGAGACAATGCTGAAGTGATGGACGCATCGTAATGCAATTTTCCCATCCATTAATGGATTTTCCAATGCTATGTACGTGAAATTAGGATTTGGGGGATTGAAGCATAATAGGATCTGGGGTAGGATTAGGATTCCGAGAAGCAACCATGTTGTTACGTCAAACGACCGCCATCTTGGATGTCATTATCATTTTACTTATGACAAATTACCTTTGACCCTTAACCTTGATCTTGACCTCGAGACATTTGACCCTAAAAACCGAAGAAACCCTAAATAAATCCAAAAAATTCTCGGAAAAATCCAAAAAATTATGAAAACTTCTAAACAAAACCCGAAACTTTATTAGCTAAAATTATTAATAAAAGTTATTTAAAATGATACTCAGAAATGGCCTATTTTATCCCAGACTGGGAGGGTGACTTGTGACTCTGGTGACCTTGGAGCCAGGGGACCGGGATCAGTGACTCAGGACATATTACCTTTTAACTTGACCTTTGACCTTGTAAATGCTAAAATTAAACAAATAAAAATAAAATTAATTCACAAAAAACCGAAAAAATTCTAAAAAAAAATTATTATTAAATTTTATTAATACATTATTTAAAAATTATAAATTTAAAAAAACTTACATTTCCGAAGACCCCCTTAGAATCACGCCCAGCAGACGACTGAATCCCTCAACCCCTCACCAAAACTCATTTCGCCATCTTGATTTGTTCGTTCATTTTTTAAATACATTACTGAAGGCCACCATCGTGGTGCAGGAGGCAACCACCATCTTGGTAGACAACCACCATTTTGGTAGAAATCACCTATTCGCCATATTGGAAGCTAATGTGACAGCCACATGATCTGGAATGATTTGAAAACCAAAACTCGAGAAACATGCATAAAATTCAGCAAGCATAATACATTACAGCCTACTGCTACAATTCAGATGCAGACTACCTCAACCTTGACCCAAAGACCTTGAATTACCTTGAAAATCAAAACTCGAGAAAAAATGCATAAATGCCAGCAAGCATAATACATTGCCGACTACTGCCACCATGTTAGATGGAGACTATCTCGACGTTGACCCCATGACCTTGAATGACCTTGAAAATAAAAACTCAAGAAAAAATTCATAAAAGTAAATCAGTAGAATACATAACAGACTACTAAAGCCATATTAGATGCAGACTACCTCGACCTTGAACCCATGACCTTGAATAACCTTGAACACAAATCTCGAGAAAAATACATAAAATTCAACAAGCATATTTTGTTACTGACAAGTATGTAAACGTCTCGATTTCACTGCCAAGCGAACTGTCGCAATAATAGTTATAGACGTAATGAAACCTACAATTTTTCCACCTATTTAAAGAAAAATAATTTTTTCCAATTAATGGTATAGCTACATGCATGATGCATGAATTTGACTACATGATTAATTTATTAAATTTTTTAAATACATATTGTTGTTATTAAAAACTTAAAGGCCAGCAGGACGATACGACACACAAAAATAAAGAAACAACAATTATTTTATAATGTTAATTTATTATTTTCTAAAAACATTTTCAGAAGAAAGCCATTCATCACATCATCTGATATAAATCCCATCCTAAAGTGTTATTATGATCGAATACGTATCTTTATTGGTCGAATAATCCCCACGTTGTTGCTTATCGAGCAAATAAATAAGTCTGTCTATAAGTTTTTTGAGATCTTCAGTAAAGATATAATCAATATAACCGACGTCTTCTACCTTCTTCGCATCATTTTTCGTTGGGGAAATGTGTGGAGACGTCGAGGGAATCATCATCGTCTTTAACACTATTACTGTCGTCATAGTCATCATAAATACTGTCGTTATGATCGACTTCACTATCTGCTACATCTTCAACATCAAGTTTACTCTTCTTTGTAGCAGGAGTTGTATGTTCATCAGTATGTAGAGCTGATGATTGTTTATTTTGAAGTTTTTCGACTTCACACGAACATCTTGTAAGTGTACCTTCCGAACAAATTGATTGTACATCACTTATTACGTCTTTAGCAGTAACTGCGGTGTCATAATCGTCTGCGGAAACTGTACCCAACGATGTAGGAAGAGGTATTGATCACATCACTTGCTGGTTCCCAGTAGACGAACCCTCTCGGCAGACAGTGATGAACTGATGGAACCCACGCCTGTACCTTCCCATGTGTAGCAGACAGTCCTTAACTATCGTCAAAACTCCATATATATCCATCCAGCTCAAGGAATACATATCTTTTAAATCTGATAGTCATGTCCGTATTAATATGATCATGAAAGACTTGACGTAAATTCGTATCGTCCATGCGAAACAGCACCAACATGTTTGCGTTGTCACAAAGCAGTTATTTGGGTATGCTCGAATAAGTCTGCCCGGGTACACATAGTCCACGTTCGTGTGTCGACACATGCCAAAGTATTCTTGAATGCAAGTTTTTTCTCGCAGACAATGTCATCGTTGATAAATATCGAGTTTCACAGTGCTTCGCTCGGAGGTACAGCGGTTTTATTATCACTGCATGGGTTATATTCCATAACTCCCACAGCCTGCAGTACATGTGCCAATCGCCGGTATTTCGGTTGCTGGAGCGATTTTGAATATAGGTACACGTTCTAAAACGAAGGCTATTCTCTTCTTCCAGCATCCTAAGTAGGACGCATGTCTTGCCACAACTCGATGGTCCCGTGATGATTCACATCTCTGTATACGGAAATAGGCTTCCATGTCACGATTCGTGGAAAATATATTCATCTTCAGCATGAATGTTATAGGTAATAAAACACCTTGCTTGACGATCTGTATGTTACCACTGCAATATTCTGGAGCAGGTGGAGCATGCAGAGCATGCGGAGGTGGAAGCAGAGCACGCGGAAGCAGAGGCGGAGTGTGAGGAACATGCAGAGGCGGAGGCGGAGGTGGAGGCGGAGCCAATCGTAGATGCACCGAACGAATGCTACAAGTTTCATAATGTCTCTTCCAAATATCACTCCATGTAAACTGCCTGTGGCAGCAATCACATTCAAATGTCACATGCGAAGTATTCACCTTGCAGATCGTTATTAGATGTCGTAAATTCCGCGAAGCTGTAAATGCTTTACTACAGAAGTAACACAGCAAGTACATAATTAACATTTTATGTCTGTAATATTCCAATTCGTGAATGATACTGAAAAAATGCATAAATGGCACATATATATACTTAGGTGAAAACTCGATCATAGAATCGACATTGGCGACAACCAGCAAGCGATGATGCAGGTTTACGGCTCCACTATCGTCGAGGTTAAAATGCGACCCTTCATATTCGCAATTAAATTTCGCGGTATGGCAGCACTCTGATAAAACCCAAATACTCATTCGACCAAGAAAAAACGCAGGTACTTACATAACAACACGTTTCTTAAATATGCTTGTAGGCATATGTATATATATATACAAATATAAATTTTAGTTTATTTTATATTTACATATTTATATGTACATTTTTATGTATAAAATAAATTGAGAATTATTTTCTATTTCATTATTTATAAACATGTATACAATTTATATATATATATAAATTTAAATTATTTTTATATTTCCATGTGTATATATACATAATTATTTACAATTTAAATGGAAAATAATGTTATATTTTCATAGTTATAGGTATATAACTATATTTAAATTATAATGTATTGATTTTGTATTTTTATAGTTATATGTACATACTTATATATATATATATATATATATATATATATATATATATATATATTACATTGAAAACAATTTTCTATTTGCTTACTTATATACCTATATTTAATTAAATTGAAAGTAATTTTATATTCAAATATTTAATACGTATACCTCTATATAAATTAAATTGAAAATAATTTTAGATTTACAATTTTAACCTACACCTTTATATATTTAAACACTTATATGTAAATAACTGTATATATACACACATATAAATTAAAACACTTGTTATATTAACATACTTATAAAACTATACCTATATAAATATTTACATATTTATTTTTCATATTTATATACTTATACATATTCATTTAACTATGCAAAATTATTTATATTACTATCTTCTATAAATACATAACTATATATACTCCTCCATATATATAACAGAACCTGCATGTTTTTTTTGGGCGAACGAATATTTGGGTTTCGAGAGAGTGCTCCCATACCACGAAGATGAATTGCGAATATAAAGGACTGCCTTTAAACCTTGACGATCACGGAGCCGTGAACCTGGATAATCGCTAACTGTTTGTCGCCTGTGTTGATTCTGTGATCGAGTTTTCACCAAAGAAAAATTACGCGCCTTTTATGCATTTTCGTTTCAGTGTCATTCACGAATTGGAATAGTTCAGACATAAAATGTTAATTATGCATATCCTGTGTCGCTTCTGCAGTAAAGCATTTGCAGCTTAGAGGGATTTACGACGACACGAAATAACGACCTGCCAGATAAAAACTGCGTAGGTGACATTTGTTTGTGATTTCAGCCAGAGGCAGTTTACACAAACTGATATTTTAAAGAGACATTATGAAATTTGTCGCTTTGGTTCGGTGCAACTACAATTGGCTCCGCTTCCGCCTCTGCCTCCGCATGCTGCTCACACTCCGCCTCTGCCTCTGCATACTGCTCACACTCCGACCTCTGCCCGGTACTGCTCACACTCCACCTCTGCCACTGTATACTGCTCACACTCCACCACTGCCTCCGCATGCTGGTCACACTCCGCCTCTGTCTCCGCATGCTGCTCACACTCCGCCTCTGCCTCCGCATACTCCTCACACTCCGTCTTTGCCTCCGCATGCTGCTCACACTCGGCCTCTGCCTCCGCATACTCTCACACTCGCCTCTGCCTCCGCATGCTGCTCACACTCCGCCTCTTCCACTGAATACTGCTCACACTCCACCTCTGCCTCCGCATGCTGCTCACACTTCGTCTCTGCCACCGCATACTCCTCATACTCCACCCCTGCCTCGTGAGGTGGAAGCCTATTTCCGTACACAGAGAGGTGCCTCATCACGGACCATCGCGTTGTGGCAAGACATGCGTTCTACTGAACATGTACCTATATTCAAAATCGCTCCAGCAACCGAAATACCGGCGATTGGCACGTGTATTGCAGACTGGGGAAACGGTATAGGTTATTTCCCATGCAGTGATAATGAAGCCGTCGTACCTCCGAGAGAAACACTGCGAAACTCGATATTTGTCTTCTATGACATTGTCTCCGAGAAATAAACTTGCATTCAAGGAATACTTCAGCATGGGTCGACACGCGAATGTGGACTATGTGTACCTCGGAAAGACTTATTTGCTCATACCCAAACAACTGCTTCGCGAGAACGCAAATATTTTGGTGCAGTTTCGCATGGGCAATATGAATTTACATCACATTTACGACAGTCATGTTAATACGGACATTACTCTATCAGATTTCAAAGATATGTGTGCCTTCTGCTGGAAAGAGAAATATGGATTTTTGACGATCGTTAAGGACTGTTTGCTACATAGGTTAAGGTACAGACACGTGGGTTCTATCAGTTTATCGCTGTCTGCCGAGAGTGTTCGTCTACTGGGAACCAGCAAGTGATGTGATCAATACCTCCTGCTACATCGATGGGCACCATTTCTGCAGACGATTATGACGCCACAGTTAATGCTAAAGACGGAATGGGTGCAGTACAATCTGTTTGTGCGGAAGGTAAACTTGTAAGATTTTCGCGTGAATTCGAAAAACTTCAAAATAAAGAGCCATCAGCTATAAATATTAATGAACATACAACTCTTGTTACAAGGTGAAGTAATCTTGATATTGAGGATGCAGCAGGAAGTGAACCCGATCATAACGATAGTATTTATGATGACTATGACGGCAGTGATATCGTCCTTTGAGCTTTTAAGTTTTTAATAACAACAATATGCATTAAAAATATTTAATAAATTAAGCATGTAGCGAAAGTCAAGCATCATTCATGTAGCTATACCAGTGATTGGAAAAAAAATATTTTTTATAAAATAGGATGGAAAATTGTACGTTATTATATGTCTGTGATTATAAGTGCCCACGTTTCGCTTGGCAGTGAAATCGAGATATTAACGTAGTAGTCAGTAACATAATATGCTTGTTGAATTTTATGTATTTACTATAGTTTGTGTTTTCAAGGTCATTCGAGGTCATGGGGTCAAGGTCGAAGTAGTCTGCATTTAATATGGCGGTAGTAGTGTGAAATGTATTATGCTTGCTGTCATTTATGCATTTTTCTTATGTTTTGGTTTTTAAGGTCATACAAGGTCATGGGGTCAATATTGAAGTAGTCTGCATCCTACATGGTGGTATACTTTGTTCACGGTAAAACGAGCACTTTTGAAAGTCCTGCATAAGCTTTGTATACACCTTGTGTGTTCCTCCGTCTTATGTTATATTAACATTGACATGGACCTCATCACTTTATGCATGCGTCGGCCTAGGGAAACAGTGAAATTATTAGAGAGTGAATATTTTACAAACCTGTTCATTTTTACACTTCGATGCATTAAAAAATACAGAAAACGAGAGAAATAATTTAAGTTATCGCAAATAGTTACCTAAACCTTTTTGTTCGACGTTAATATATAGAACTACTTTCCTCCTCCACAGTTACCAACTTTACTGGACACATGTCACTCATTGCGCCTGTTAAAATGTATGCAGGTAGGAGCAGTGATATTTTTCTAAGGTTAATTTCAAAAGCGCTCACTTTATTGTGAACAGCCTTTAGTTGTATGTAATGTGTTATGCTTGCTGTTTTAATGCATTTTTTCTCGAGTTTTAGTTTTCAAGGTCATTCAAAGGTAATGGGGTCAAGGTCAGTGTCACTGGCTTCCAATGTGACGGATGGGTGATATCTACCAATATGGTGGTTGCCTACCAAGATGGTGGTCGCCTACAAGATGTTGATCAGCAGTAATGTATAAACAAATGACGAACGAAAAAATCAAGATGGTGGAATGAGTATAATGGTTAGGGGAGTGGGGGTTAGGGAGTCAGTCATCTGTTGGGCGCTGTGCTGGTGGGACCTTCGGAAATGTAAGTTTTAAAAAATACATATAAATGTTTATTAATTGTTTAATAATTTATTCATAATTTCAATACTATTTTATTAATTTTCATAATATATTTTTGCAATTTCTTAAAATTTTTTGTGATATTTTTTTTTTTTTTTTTTTTTTTTGGATTTTACATTATCAAGATCAAAGGTCAAGGTCAAAGATCATAAGTCCTCACCCACTGATCACGGTCACCTGGCTCCAAGGTCACCAGAGTCACAAGTCCCCCTCGCCTGTCTGGGAAAATGGGTAATTTCTGAGGATCCTTCTAATAATTGTTAATAATAAATTTTCTCGGAATTTTTGGAATTTTTTAAAGAGTTCTTTTGCAGTTTCTTGGGGCCAAAGATCCTCGAAGACAAGGTCAAGGTAACGGGTCAAAAGTCATGGGTCAGGGTAAAATACCAATGACATCCAAGATGGCGGTTGGGTGATGTAACAACATGGCGGCTCCTCTTAATCCTAATCCTATCTCAGATCCCGTTATGCCTCCATCACCCAAATCCTACTACCGTGAATTTTACTTCAGAGTGCGGAATTAAACCTTACATATAAAGAGCCATGTTGGACAGCCTTTATGACTAGACAATAAAAGTTAATTTAAAGGTGAAAAATATATATTAAACAATTATCAAATAGTTAGAAATCGACTAGGAGATCCACACGTCATAAGGTAATTTTCCCATCCATGTATGGGATTTTTCCATACCATGCACGTGAATTTTACTCCAGTGTGCGGTAATTTAACATTACATGTAAAGAAAACTATGTTTCCCACACAAGTTTGCGAATAATACCTTACACTTGTCAGGTAATTTTACGATTTTTTTTACAGTGCACATCCTCTAGAGGAAACCCCCCACCATCCAGTAGGCAAGAACAACAAGGAGAGTCCAGCCCTCATAAGCTAGCACCAAAGGGGCGTAACCCAGAATCGGAGAGTAGATGCAGTACACTTAGACCACTCCCAGCAAGCTGCAGGAACTTCATATGTGCAAGGAAATGCCGGCTATGTAGCATAACCGCGGGGTGGTTATTTCGAGAACCAAGCCCCGCTCGACCCCACAACCCGATATTTGTACCAACTCCGCCGGAAATGAACTGGCGGGAACCTAACGCGACTACTTCCCAGTCACCAGAAAACCGGAAATTGAACTGAACCGAGTCAGTGAAGTTTGACATCGTGCTCGTCTAATCTTTCAATTTTGAGTTTATCATGCAAGAATGTAGTGGGTCATTATCTAGGCTCGTGTGAAACTGTACGGAGATATTTATTTTGTACAATCTGTAGTTTCTTAATATACACCTCACAAAAAGTTTGGAATATTGTGAGATAAGGCTGTTGGGGTAGTAGGAGTTATGTACTTATTTTGTGACCAACAGAGAGCGCACTAATGCATTGAACATGCCTTGGAAAAGCATGCCACGACGTGTTAGGGACCTGTACAATGCACATGTAGGACATACACAGTACTAAACTGCTGCGAGAAGAAACAAACTCTCCCTAGTCACAGACACCATTAAGTTACTTTTGTTGTTTTTTTTAGTTTTTTTGTGTCTGTGATATTGGGAAAGTGATTTGTTTTATTGGAAACACTTTTAATTTCACATTTTGTATTGGTACCGTTGGTAACTTCTATTTGCTATGCTCTATTTTATATAAAGTCTATATTTAATTTGAACATTTGGGGGCAGGGAAAGTTATGGCAGGATTACAAGCAACGTGTCTAGCAATATTGCGTTATACGGTCCGTGTGCACGCCTAGGCATTAAAAAAAATTTTTTTATGCTTATAGGTTTGCCAAAGGGCGTGCTTTGTGTGTGATAATTAACTTTAATCTACCCTTTCGTGTCAAATTCCTGAAACACTGTTTTAATTTCTTTAATTTGTAAAGAAGTTCAGCTTGAAACACACTATCAAAAGCATTTATATTGCTTAAAAAGACAGCGACATCATAGTTATTCCATTTGAAGCTTGAAGCTATGTGTTATATATATACCATTGTTCGGTCGAGTTCATGTGTCTTCGAGTGCTTTTGTCGGAAGCCAAACTACTCTTCGGGCTATACGTTGAGGCTAGTGTGGCGGGCGTTAATCCGCCTTGGTATTATATATTTCTTCACGTTAGATAGTACATTTAATAGGCTGATATGAGAATAACTACGCCAAAAATAGATAAGTCAATGACGAAGTCGTTTTAGTTCAAGGACTAAAATGTCAATATACGGTTTTGAATTGTTGCGGAGGTCCAGTGCTATCGTTCTCAGTCTTATTGAGCACACGATGGCCTGGCAAGGGGCCTTTTCTCCCTTTGGTGCCGCTATGATGCAAAGGTAATCCCTACTGGTTCATTTACCCTGTGGCCTGTTTGTCTCCAGGATCTGAGTAGCGGTAGGAATTGAATCCATAATGTATCTACAGTAATAACCATTTGAGAAGTTCCCTTTAATAAATTACCCTTTAAAATGTTTTCCTGCATGTAGTTTACGTAATTTAACCCTGGCCTATAAACACAAAGTAATTTGACCCTGTTAAGAAGTTTTCGTGGTTAATACTGAGTTTTTCTGTCACTTCAGAAACGCATTAAAAGACTCTCACTGGTTATGATCTATATTATTAAGTATTGTCTGACTAGACGATATTTAAATAACAAATAAGCCTATATACTCGTAGTGCTCTGCATATTTTCAGTCCAATATTTCATTCCAGATAATGTGTTGAAGATGGGAAGGATTTAAGAATCCAGCATACTCAGAGAAATGTTGGTTTCGACCAACAAAATATTAGTTTGCATATGACCAAACATACATTTAGAAGCCTTAGAAAAATACTTTGTCAAGAAAGAATAATTGAAAAGTAACAAAATCGGTTTCGTTCATCCAACAAAATACGCGTTTGAATACACAAGGGCATTGCGTTGGGCCAAAAAAAATTTGACTGCCTACAAAATATTTAGTTTAATCAACTATATATATATATATTTTCTTCGTCGCATATTTGATTGCCTTCGTTCGAAAATACTGTTAGATATATATTTTGTAATTTTTGTGACAGTTAGTGAAGTAAAAGTGTTGAAGTACATTTATTGATGCTTAATAATGGTATGGAGATTCCGCTCAAACAAGTTCAACAAGAAGCTAAATATAAAGCTGTAAAACTTGAAATATTGATTTACGTTCGTTGTCCAGTATTTGAACTACATATAATTAAAAACCTTCACGTTTAATTAGTAGTATCTTTAGCTGAGTTTGCTTAGGGAGTAGCGCTCGGGACCAGATGATCCGGGTTCAAATCTCAGTAGTGCTTTCTATTCTTTTATGATAAACCACTCTTTAGTTGCGCCACTTAAATCTTACAGTATTGGGCAACCAAATAAAAACAAAATTATTTCGTTTCAACGACATAATATTTAGTTGCCCCTATACAAACCATTAATTTTCTTGCGCCAAAGTTTGTTTTATTCACCACAGCATTTTCTTAGTGAAATACAGAGCTAGAAATCAAAGCGTGAACTCTTCGAAGCGAACACAGTGGTTTGAAATTGATTAGGTTCACACGTGGCTTTTATCAATATTCGGCGGGACAAGCGGGCATTGTGTAGCTACGGATTTCAATACCGCCACACGTTGGCTTGTCCCGACACCTTTCGAAAGACAAATAGACGTGAGACTAGACAATTTTCCATTGCCAATCCGCGACAGAGCCACAAACCCGCAGTGTTAACTCATTTTGGTCTGTTCATGGACCTAGTCGCTTTTCCCCCGGAGATTTCCTTTTTTTTTTGTATGTGGCCACGTTTCAGCTTACATGAATATCCGCGGTCAATATCGCCGAGCGCGTTGTTCCTGCGAGCGACCACAAAATGAACGCCACTGGAGTTTATATCCAAAAATTATCGCAGCGAAAAAAATCAGGATAAGTCGTATGGGAGAAAGCTGTTGATTGTAAACGTTCGCAAATGAGACTATAACCAAGCGCAGACCAAACTTGCGTCTTACACATACATTTATTTTTATAAACAAGAAAAATGTATTGTTTGATCACCGGAAGATTGAGTTCTCTGTATGATAAAACAACTTTAATTTGCTTGCATGCAATACCGTGATTGCATGCAATAAGTTAACTCTATCACATTGGGCGTTATTAGGATTTGCCCAAAGCATATCAAAAAGTCTTTGGTCCAAATGCAAAAATAATCAAATTGTTTAATTTTTTTCATACCAACAAAAGATTCAGGTATTTGCATTGGTCGAATGATTTATCTACGTTAAAAGAATATCCGATTTCCCATCCTCATTAATTAATTGCCATACTGTCACCCTATCAATATTTTTTTTGGAAATTAACATGGTTAATAATGTTTGCAATTTCTTTTTCGGTCAGTTGAACTAGGGCGCTAGTGTATGGATATTCTTTTATATTACTTACGGATATAGCTTCGGTTGTTTCCATCCCGCTCGATACAGCGGCGTGTCCGTCCATATATAGGCTTTTCACGGTGAAGTGAGCACTTTTTAAGGCCCTTATAAATTTTTCCTTTCATCCAATTCCCATCTTCCTACTGCTTTTTAATAGAAACATTGCAATGTGACCAATAAACACAGTGTATAAATTTCACCACCATCAAAATCTAATGCCTGAGGCTGCAATAATATATATTTATTAGTGGTTAATGCCTGTTGGGAGGGCGTTTGAAAGTGCTCACTTTATCTTGAACAACCTATAGGAAGGCTCGTTAACATACATGGAAAACTTTATGTGTTTACGTGTCCGCAGGGTGGACACTCTCCAGTCTTCTCGAACCACAACTATTTACTCGTTCTGCTACTACCGTACTGGGTACTCAGTTTATGCAGTTATTCGTTGTTTTCTTGCAACGTTGGCAGCAATGGGCGAATTCATATCCAAGCCCTGATAATGAGATATTTCAAGATATGCGTCATTCCATTTAATCGTCTCTTACGTATGAAGTTTGTGGACTACGTAAATTCTGAAAAACTAATAAACAAATTACAGAACGTCGTTACATTCCGATTTTGTCAGTAGAGCGACATGCTACCTAAGTGCAGCTCTTGGCACAGTGCTGTTGAAACACTGAACAATTTTTAAATTAGGAAAATGTAGTAACCACCAGAGAAAACCGTTGCAGTACGCTACTATTTATGTAAGTGAATAAATTTCATTGATTCATGACACCTTATGTTCATTTAAGACAGTCATAACGTTGCCGGGAAAATAATTTCATAGCATACATATGATTAATTGGGCAACAGCAGTTTATTAAATTGACTTTCAGTTATTCAGGAGTATACTGTAATCGGTTTACCCACATATTGTAGATCCATATTTATTTCGATGTTCATGTTGAGCACACAATTGCAATAACATTTCGTTCGGAAAATCTATTGACGTTTCCTTTACTGTCAACTAGCGCCAACTTCGACATTAAAAATAAATCAGTATATTTTTACAGCAGTCCTTCGTAACTTTCTGAAACCGTTGCAAATATATATACACATTTTACTTTGGTGTCACAAATTTCGTAAACCCCTTTTTTATGGTACGAGAGACGTTTCAAATACAGACTTACAATATGGGGAGGTTATTAAATTAACGGACTTGTTCAAAACTTTATTTTGCATAGTACTTGCCTAATTATGAAGCTAGAGACCATAATAAAATAAAACGAAAGATTTTTGTTGAATTAATAAAGTAGAATTATTTAGGAACTTTACCATAATATCAACATATCCCACATGTTATGAAAATGTATAATTATTATTCTTATTGTATATTTTTGTTCATACGAAACACTTCAGTTTCGTATGTTATTATTTGCTACGAATTTTGTCAAAAATGATTAATAATATAACTCAAAATATCTCCAGGTAAATGTCAAATAATCTCAACTTCTTCAGGCTGTAGGAGCAAGTGTAATCAGGTTGCAACGGCAAAGTTCGCTAAAGGCTGTACGATACATTGAGCACTTTAGAAATGAACCGTGGGAAAAGTCACTGCCACTGCATGCATATGCGCACTGAGTGACATTTGCCCAGTAAAGCTGGTAACGAAGGATGGTTATCGTAACGTCACATAAGAAGTGTCATGCAACCATTTATAGTACCATAAAATTATTTATTTCGCTTTCTGTTTTTTTTATTGCATCGAAACGTAAAAATGAGCGGATTTGTAAAGCATTTACTTTCTTAATAATTTCACAGTTTCATTTGACCAACTCATGAATAAAGTGATGAGGCCATGACAATGTTAATTTTACATAAGGCGGAAGAATGCACAACGTGTATACAAGTAGATCTTCAGCAGGGCTTTCAGAAGTGCTCATTTTACCATGAACAGCCTATGCCTGTTATACCGGCGGTGTTCATCTAACTAACATATACGAAGGAATACGAAAACACTGCGCGTGCTTCTGTTTTCTGAAGACGGAGAGTAGGTCGTGTTTACTAATTTTGTACTAAGTTTCTATGCACAGAATTCTTACTTGGGCAAGTTGTCTTGCAAATAATAGGCTATTTCTTAAAGCACTATAAGCATGGAATCTGTCATAATTATTGTACCCGCGTCAGATAACATCATTGTAATGTTCCCATATTCCGCCCAGAAATTTATATGCGCCTCGAGTGGCCTTTCTGGCTATCCGCTTATCCCGTGTCATGTAGAATTGTTACAAGCTATCCTCAGTTAAAAAAACAGTTTTAAAACGAACCATCAGAAATGTCACTCCTCCAACCTGCACGTGTTTTAAACGGCATAATGACTGGCCATGCAACCCAGTAAATTTGGTACCGACACACAGTGGAGCCAAGCAAGCTGAATCAACGAAGAAAAAAATTGTCTCATTGTGATTTGCTTGGTAATAACAGTAGTTCTTGGTTTTTCTAAAACTACTGTAATAACGAAAAGTATGATTTCAATTTAAACAGGAGATTAGGGAGTAGCGTAACTCGTCAGTGTCGTCGCAATTGTTGTCTTCTACCGCACAACGGATATCCGGTTCCCGAAACATATACAGGACCTCATTATCAAACTGCGTGGCTTTCTTCTTCGGCATTTGCACGAGTGAAGCAATAAACTAGTCGGAGGATATCAGCAGCACGTTGAGGTCATCTTCATTTGATTCTGCTCGAATCGCCTTCCAGGAAAGCCTTCTTTGTGATTTAAAATTACTAGTTTCTAGCCTCTTGGGCTTCCTCTCTTAGCTGACCAATGGGGATAATAGCGTGGCGGATAATGTCTGGACCTATAGATTAGGATTATATGAATTGCCGGAGGCATGACGTACCATGAGTATTTCTGTAAAAATTAGCTGGACTGTCTCCAAAATACGTGCGATACTTTTTCCACATCTATTTCGTGGCCACAAAAGATCACTTGCAAAGTCGTGCTGTATCTTCCGATGATGCCAATGTCAACACCAGTGATGCTCGCCAATAAAGCCGAATTATTTAAAAAAAACGCCTTGGCTTATTCCCATCATTCATCATTTGTATTGCCAAAGCCCGGTTTTGGCTTGTCGACTCGTAATCTCATATCATTTTTTAATCTGTCTTGAGTTATTTTCTTTGTCATCGAGACACTATTCCTTTTCTCGATGCCCCGAGCTTGCAATTTCTCAAGCGGGATGAATGATGGAGCAAACACTCAAAGAACCTAATGCGTGCATGAAGCACGGATAAGCCCAAGCTGAGTCTTGAAGAATCGACTATCTCCGAACGCATCACTTTTTTCCAGGACGTTGAAGTCTTCAGAGGTGATATTACAAAGGAAACACCTCTGATATATGAAGTACCTGTAACGACATTGCACTCATTGCCACAATAATATTGAAAATTATGGTATAGAAATTAAACTTCAAAATTATGGTATAGATAACTTCAAATTATGGTATAGATAACTTCGAATTTTGCCGTCTAACTTGCAAAAAAAAACGATGTAAGTAGAGGACTATTGTAGATCTTGGTGACAGCACTGTAATTTAACTAAAATTCAAGCAAATTTCTTACTTTCAAGCAACAATTTTTGAATTTTTCTTCAAACACGATGCATCTCGTCAATCTCACCCCCAAAATCAGTGGTCCATTTTCAGAGTGAATGAGGCTAAATTTAGGTCAGAAAGGGTTAATATTTTACTTTAAATTTGAAAGCCAAATCAATTAGTCAAAAATAATATCACAAGAAAAGTATGAAAATTCTTGGAATTTCATCAAAAATATGATGATTTTCCTTGAAAATAAGTCTTTAAAGAACCACACCAAAGAGTGAACTCAAGTAGAAAATTGATTTTGGTTTTGACCTTAAATATGATTGATTTTGAGTTGCGCTTCGGAAGATTTGACAGGGAATTAGAAATTTGTTTGGAATTGCTTGAATTCTAGATAAATTATTGAGTTGCGCCAAGATCTGCAATGTACCTCTACTGTGCAATTTTTGTATTTGCCATTTGATGTGATCCTATTCTATTTTGGAAATAACTGCTCTTTCAAATTGGAACTGAAATCAGATGAGCCTACAGTACCGTGTTGAAGAAGGTGGTGGATTTTGCCAGGAAACTTTGGGCGCTTGTACTTCCGGGTGTTCATAAATTAGACGTATAGGCACAGCGGAAGCATGAAAACGTTCGAGTCTGTACTGCCGGAGTCACTTGAAAACGTTTATCTGTATTCTGATTGTGGAGAACCGTAGAGTCCCCACTTGCAGTTCAGGGTTAGTTTTTAACTATTCTGAACTGCATTGTGAAATACGTCCTTTTGCGCTTCCAGAAGATGGGAGGCCACGCGGTCAAGCAGTGCCTGCAGGTTAAGGCCACGACCCTTCATTCCGACAGCTTTTGCGAGAATTAATTTTTTTTTACCCAAACGGGAGCTGATATGTAAAATACTGTAACAATTTTGTTACAAATTGTTTTTATTTGTAGTCTAATTTTTCCAACACAAAGAAGTGTATACTTTCATTCAATTAATTAATTAATGAGAATATGGTTTATTTAATAATTTGTTAAAATTTCACAGTTTTTGTGTTGAAAAATATTAGATTACAAAATAAAAACAATTTGTAACGAAACTGTAGAAAGATTTTACAATATCGGCTTCGTTTGGGTACAAAAAAGTACTTCTCGCAAAAGCTGCAGAAATGAAAGATCGTGGCCTTAACTTCAGCCAAAGTTTCTGATAGCATTGTGTTTTTTTTTTTTTTGGAGGAAAACAATGGGATTTTTTTTTTTTTTTTTATATTTCTCAATTTTTGAATAAGCGGGAAACCTCTGTTTGTCATGCTCTCGATTAATAATGTACTGACGTCTGGTGAGCTGAGCATCAATACACATAGCAAGCAATTCTGTTCCTGTGAGATACTTCGCTGGTGGACTACAGAATATTTTTTAATCTTCTTAATATTTCGGAGCTCACGTAGGTGATATTGCTGTTTTATCTTTTACAATTTTTCTTTGCCACAGGAGCGCAAGTTCATTTGAGCAGTAAGTGAAAGCTCATCACTTGAATATGTGGCTCGCGAGTTTTCTGTTTTCAGTAGTTTTGTCCTCTGACATGATTCATCTAAACTCTTCGTAGCTAGACTCATACGTTTTCTAGTAGCTACCTTTTCGTAGTTTGGAAATCCCACTGATGAGTCTAGCCAGTCTTTGTTCTTCCCCAAAAATCTTTCTTCTATACTGCGAGTTTTCTGCCATCTGTTCTTAAATTCGGATATGAAAAATTGAATTCGCTTGTTAAGAGTCAGAATACATTTCACTGTGAATTTTGTCTTGATTCGGACAAAGTCTTTCAAAACCGTAACTATCTCCTGTATTTGTACACGCCCAGACTGCCTCATGATATTATAAAGATTTTTTTTCAAGTTATAATAACATCATCGGTACAACCCGATCCTGCACATAAAGACATACCAATATTTGGGTAATTAATCATGCGTGTATGGAAAATCAATTTTTAGAAACTGTCAACTTTTTTAAGCCGCTAATGCTTCAAAATGAGCAGATATGAGCAGCGCTTGTTTACAGTTACAGCAAGCATATTGTGTGAATTTATTATAAATGCCACGATTTGGAACATGGTATTCCCTGATATAAATTAAGACATTCAAGAAACTTTTCTTTTTTTACCATTTATCTTACATTGCATTTATGGCACCACTAATCCACTACTGAATTCACAAAACCTATATGTAATTGTACGAAAATGTGCTTAGCTCATGGTAATGACATCGTGTTAAGCTACACCGTGTTGATACAATTGCACACGACACAATCATGCATTTAACTACTTCACAGATACAGAGCTTCACATTCACTGAATCATGTAAGCTCAAGTTCTGGCATGTACTGTGACGTTAGCAAACTTCGTGAACGTCTCGTTCAGGGATTTATCGATCGTTTGAATATAACATATCGCGACTTTAATAAGATACATTTTTTATTTCTTTTTTCCCATAGATAGCACTGTTTGGCCTCATTGTGCAGTGGAGGAAAAATATTTCTGGCTGCCTTGTTTGCGAATCGCGTTGCAGTGTGTTCGAAATCCAGATTATTTTTTTTACGAAACTGTTCAACTTGCGTCCGGTGTGCTAGTCCACGAGAAGAACGCACACTTCAGACTATGCCTGTTGGTTAGTTCCAATATGTCATGCACATTAGAAACACCCCAAGTAGCAAGCCACACTCGGCCGACTGTGGTTTTACTGCTGGCACTGCTGGATGACTGCTGGCACTGAATACTTATGGGTTTACACAAATGGTCCTGTTATGGCTGACTACTGGCAACAGGACACTTGACTTGTCATCAATTGCACGTTAATGGACGTTGATGGAAATGAAACTGTTGGCTGAGAGTGGATATACTGCTAACGATCCGCAAATGGTTTGCCAACTGTATTTTAGCACTGGCAGCAATTGACATCCATTTTGGTCCAGTGGCCGAGACTTTGAATCCTGACTTGATTATATTAATACACAGTTTGCTGGAAAGTAAACTAATGATGTTAAAGGTAGCATAAATGAGGTAGTGAAGAGATTTCGGCCACTCTTAACAGCGAGGTCTTGAGAGCCAATGAGGACGATTGAGGCGAGTGGAGCGACACTTCAAAGAATGGACGGGGAAATGAGAGATCCCTGAGAAAACCCGCCGACCATCGGTATCGTCTGGCACGATTCCCACAAGCAAAATTCCGATGACCCGGCCGGGGCTTGAACCCGGTTTGCCTTGGTTGGAGGTGATTAAGAATATTCGCTCAAAGTGCTAACCGGCCAATTGTGTCAGAATAGAACATGGTATGGCTAAAGGAAAAGCCTTTGAACCTATTACCGAGCCACTCGACAATATGAAACCTGCGTCAACTTCAGCCACTTTAGCAGTGAAGACCAAACCGGACATCGAATACAAGTCTCGGAAAGAACCTAAAAATTATGTCGTAGATGAAGATGACCTGCCTCTCTCTGATGGAAAGGAAAAAGAATAGATAAGTGTTAGGACCCCATCCCTTCATAATGATTTAAGATCTTACAATCCATGTTTAATTGCAGGATGTATGGCATACAGAAACAAAATAAAAAGTTGTTCATGGAGAGTATACAAATATTTTTCCTAGCCAATGATGCTGTACAAGTTGCAAATGATGTGAACCATCCAGCCACAGGACTTTATGGACTATTTTTTAAACCAACCCCTACTGGATATTATCACAATGTACTGCAACACTATAGATGCCTGCTAAAACTTACGAATGCACACTTGAAGGATAAAGAGCCTGCCAGCAATGAATATAAAGAGAAACACACCCGAAATGTGACATCATTTCGCACTTGTTTCCAGAAGTTAGAGACGTAGTTGATTCTGGTCTCGATCTAAGTAAAAAAATTGAAGATAATCAACACTGGAATAATTTAAATAAAATCGTCAAAATACTGCATCTGCTGATTGCTTCTCAGCAAGCAGGAAATAACTCTCTCACTTATGATATGTCCAGTATTATCGAAGACCCGCACGAAGATAGCTACATAGAATGAGTCGGGTAGATGTTGTCAGCGAGTTACACAAGCCTGCAAGATGATTCTATCCTCGTCGCAATGTGCTAAGTAGTTTACGAGACTTCTATGAAGCAGATCTGGTTGAAAGGTTACATTATGCATGTGCGAATAAAGGGTTCCAATATTTGTTTACAATTAATTGACTGTTACAGCAAGTATGCTTGGGCATTTCCTTAAAGACTAAATATGCGAGAGATGTGTCACATGCAGTTACCTCTGTTTTGCAAGGCAAAGGACTCCCAACAATTTACATATGGACCTTGGAAGAGAATTATAAAACTTTAACTTTCACACATGATGGCAAAAATAGTGTAAACAACTACTCGACATATAGCGGTATGGAGGCGAACATGGTAGAATATTTTAATCCCACATTGAAAAATGAAAAGTGGAAGAAATTTTCATCACAAGGAAATTTCAAGTGGCTGAACATCTTACCTCGCCTTGTCTCGAATTACAGCTGCAAAGTACATCGAACTGTAAAAATGAGACCTGTGGACACCAGGGACAACTCTGTAACCGTATTCAAGTACAAGAATAAATTGGACACTCACAAACCAAAGGTGAAGGTTGGAGACTACATCAGGATATCATTACTGAAGGGAATATTTGTAAAATCATACACTCCAAACTGGCCTATAGAAATATACAAGATTGCCAAGATTCGCCATTATGAACCAAGGACCTACTCTATCGAGTACATGGAAAGGCAGAATTATCAGAGGAGGTTTCTACAGAGAAGAAATTCAAGTTACCAAGTATCCACAAACATGTTTGGTCGAGAAAGTCTTAAGTGCAAAGGAATTAACTTGTTGGTGCAGTGACTTGGTTTCGATTCTAGTCATGACAGTTGGATTCCAAAATCATCCATTTCTAGTAAATAATAATGCACGCTTGTGTTTCTGAGTATGAAGATCAAATATCTCAGTATATATTTTTTACATGTCAGTATAAAGGAATGAATAAACACAATTTTTTAACTTGAGATTTATTTGCTGTTATAATTTCCCATAAGGGAAGTGAGTGCATGTGAGCCTACTAGTCCTGTCTTGACCTCTTTGGGTCTGGTCCATCATCCTGCTACCTGATGCTTCTCACGCCCAATGTCATCCCCACAGCTTGCTGAGACCTGCACACAGCCTCTATCATCGGCTGACGACCTGGTCTTTGTGACACGCAGGCTGTGTCATGTGTCGTAACCCCTTCACCCTACCAGGGAAAAACTATTATTCTTGCTCGAGATTTCACAGGAGATGGATGTGTTCCACACCATGGTGGCGGAGGATAACAGATTATTTGAAAAAGATTTGGGTGCCAACCAGACTCAGGCAGGTCACCTCCTCCAGCATCTTTCGACGGAGTGTGAATATGCAGCAGGTTTCGTCTGCAGCATCCAACACCACATTGGTGGATATCTCCTCCCCTGCCACATCATGATCGCAGCAGGTCACATGTTCAGTGCTCCTCACATTCATCACTGACAGTGCCACAGAGGGATGGTATCGCATGGATGCCGCCACCTCCAGCATCTATCGCCGCCTTCTCTCCTACACCATTGACTATGGCCAACGAACATGTATTCACTCCGGTGCCTTGGAGTGAGTACACTCTATACTCCTCGTCCATCGACCATCTCGCTGACCTTGACGAAGTGGATGAAGAGGAAAAGGTGACTGCGGCACGTGCACGCCTAGGTTCGCCTCTTACAAGAGGAGGCTGCAGCCGCAATGCATACAAGTCGCCAGCAGTGCGGCAAGAACTGCAGTATCCTGCTGGAGGAGTTGCGAAGTGTGTACGTCAACCTGCAGTGTTTGTGCGATGCAAATCTTTTGCCAGCAGAGTAATTGCATGTTTTCTTAAATTGTAAATATCCTATATAATAAGTAAACGATCTCTGTCTGTATGTCCGTCTTTAATACCTCTAAGTCCCTTCAAACTCAACAGAAATTCTTCAAATTTTGAAGAGCGAATCCTCAGAGTAAAATACAGATCAAGTTCGGATTTCAGCAAGATCAGATTACACAATCATTACCTTTTACACTAAAAACTCATTTTCTAATTACTTTCTCCCTATTAAAAGTTTTGTATTAATGCATAGAGAATATTGCATAGAGATATGAAGGTAATGGAATATAATTTGTGTTTACTTTAAATGTCTCGCTTCAATGTTGAGTTAATTAAGTGGCGCCACAGTGGCTCAGTGGATAGAGCGATCCCAAGTGGGGCCTTAGTGGCTCAGTGGATAGAGCAATTCCAAGTTGAGCCTTAGTGGCTCAGTGGATAGAACTATGTTAAGTGGGGCCGTAGTAGCCAAATGGATAGAGAAATATTAAATGGGGCCGCAGTCACTTCAATGTTGAGTTAATTTCACATAATTTCATTATTACCTACATATATCAGTGCAATATTCTTTCAGTCTTTGTATACTAACCAAATTTTTTAACATGGTAACTGTTCTAGCCCCGTCACAATACAAAAAAAGGGCACGGGTTGGGCACCATAGTTTGTAAATAAATAAGTATTCATATAATTTTTTTTTAATTATGTGTTTGGAAGACATTATTTTATCACCGTCATCGTCTTTAAACTCGACAGTGAGTAAAATGTCAACCAATATTTTACTTTTACGATTTTGCTTGGTTGATTGTGAACATTGTTCCATGTTCTTGTTTGGTTTGCATTTGTTTTATTTTTAGTAAGTAAGCACAGGAAAATAAATACTAATATTAGACAAAAAGTGGACTGCAGGCAACTAAATATTTTATCTCGCAATGAAATAATCATACACATTTAATTAGTAATATACTTTATTTTATGGGAATAAACATACACAGACCTTACATGTAAAATTTTTCTACATAACAAAAGAGAAATTAAAAAAAATACAAATATAATGGAAATCATGATTCAAGTTGTCTGATTCATGTCCGTATATAATCTCTATATGCTTCATATTTTTCAATTTGCACTTGTATATCATAGCTTTGACGGTCTATGTGGGGGTATGCACATGCAAAGTATTTATTTATATGCAGCAAATGATTGAATTTCAAGCTATTTGATGCTAATAATATTCTACAGACTTAAACACATGTCCTCCTCCTCAATTTCCTCCTCCTCATAACTTAACATTTTTGAATGTAATGTATATTAAATAAACCATAATCAATCCACCTAGCATGTCGTTCATCGACATAAGCCAAGATGGTGGTCAATAATAATAATTGTAATAAAATATTAATGGAAGAAAACAAAAACATAAGTATATATTCTAAATTATTTAGGAATGCGTGTGTGTGCTGCAATGTGTACAGCAATTTAAAACCCTACTCTCCGGACTGCTCCGATAGCCGAGCCGTCTAAAGCCTCTGCACGACGACCCAAAGTCTGGCAGATCGATTCTATACTCCTCTCGCGTATTTTTTGTGCTATCAAAATACCAGCCCTCCTAGATATCGCTCGAAGAATTAGAACTCCAGAATCAAAGATGGCGATCGAGCTCAGGCGAGAGAGGAGAACTCAGCAGGTGACGAGGGATCTACATAGATGACAGCCTACAGCAGACGCAACAAGATGGCGGCCGAATGGAGGTGAAAGAGGAACATGCAAAAGATGCACTCTCTGTCAGGCAGAAATTTAAGCAGGAGACGAAACAAGTTGGTTGCCTAATTCCGATGAAACAAAATGGCTGCCTACAGCAGACGACATCCAAGATGCCGGCCAGATGCGAATACATAGGTGGGAAGGAATTATAGTGTGAAGTAGTGGTGATGTCATAGGGGATGGTGATATAGGGGTGGTGATGTCATAAGGAGGTGATGTCATAGGGGCTGTGATGTCATAGGGGTGGTGGCATCAACCAAGATGACGGCAAAATTTCAACGTCTTGCAAGATGGATGACCGGAATGACGGAGCAGGAGGTTATGTAACCAAGATGTCGGATGGCTCCTTGCGACTACCACCACCACCAGTTGCAACAGACGCCCCATTATACAACTACTTATATATATATATATATATATATATATATATATATATATATATATATATATATATTTGTGTGTGTATGTGTATGTGTATGTGTGTGCGTTTGTAAAATATAAAATATTTTTTCATCTATTTAAATGGGATGTAGGGAATAAAAGCTCCAAATTCGTTTAAAATATAAACTACGTCTTGTATCACCACCCGGAAACACTATACATTACGAAAGGCACCAACAGTGTCTGCTCAGCCCCTAATGGATAGCCTACACAACCATTTCGGCCAAATACTGAGAACATAGCCTTTTATAAGAAATTATATTCCCAATTTTAAAAAAATGTCAAGCAAAGTGCTAATAGCTGATTCTATCGCTATGTATCTAGACAAATATTTAAGTTTTTATCTACAGCTATTTAATTCGTTACTGTTATTTTTAAATACTCTACAGGATTTTCAAGGGCTGTGAAAGGATAGTAAATAAAATTAGTTGAAAGACCTTAAGATTAGGTATCTGTACGACAAGGCAGTTCAGCTAGTGAGAACAGAGAGAAATGTTTAAACACCGTACCATTGAAAAATAACTACGCCAAGTCCATGTTTTCCAGAAGAGTCGGACTGTCGTAAAACAGACTACGCTAATAAAGTTTATTAGGGGCCATTAAAATTTTATGCAGGGTTTATCGCTCTTTGCCAGCCTATCCGGGGGTAAATAAATCCTCTTGAATGGGTAGGGGGTCGGCGGTGAGGGAGGGGGTGGTGATATCTGCGAGGCACAGCAGGGATATCAGCATAGAAGCATTTCGCTGGTGACTGTACGCCCTTCAGCGGCATATCTACGCGCGAGTCTGGCTGCCGAGTTCGGCTCGGCGAGCGAGCCACATTCGGGTATTTTTGACCAAGCACAGGACGAGCAGACTCCAGAATTTGCTCGCACATTTCAATAGCCAAAATGAGGTCAAGCAAGTTGCACCATTCAACGTTATCCTAATATACCTCGTAATCTCTAAACATGAACAGGATAATACACTGAGGCTAATCCACTTTGCGGTACTCTTGCTCTGGGGGAATAACTCATAGATACAATGATACAAGGCAATTACAAAAACTACTAAATCTTTTATTTCTGGAAATAAATATTCTGGAATATTTTATTTTTCTGGAAAACGAAACACAAAAAAAAATTGCACATCATCGTTTGTTCACGTGATTTCATCAGTTTCTAGGGGATTGGTAAGCTATGCAAAAGACGAGAATGAGTCTATATCTCGCTAATAGTCTGTAACTATTAGCAATGGGTTTGACAGCCTCGGACATTAGGCCCCAGCGCATAGCCCTGACGAGTCATGTCAGCTTCTTATCTTCAACTTTATTTTCAGTGAGCAGCATTTCATTGAAACATATCACTTATTTAGGTTTAAAGTATACAAAAAGCTTTACTGCTATCACGCCAAGACATAAAATAATATAAAATACACAAATTTGTACTTAAGTCTTGTTAACCTACAAAAGAATGTATTATATAATTTAATAAGTAGAGGCCGTACAATTTTGCGAGTTTAGTGAGCTGAAGGCAATAATTCATAGCTCTTTGTACATTTCAGAGGATGACATTTTTCCATTGACTGCTTCCAGATTGAAGCAAAAGTTTCACCTAGACTGGCCTGTAGTCATACATTATTAGATATTTATATTTTTTATAACTAGGTGTTGATCTTTTGCCCAGAGTTTTACACGACGTGTCAAACTACTTTTAATTTAATAAACTTACCATCTACCCAGCTTATGAATGAAAAGTAGTATTTTACATTTCTTGCCGGTTGTTAAGTTATCCTACCATTTAGCATTATATGTCTGCACAAATCCAGGCTCCATAGACCTCTACATACTGGAGCAAAGGCCACTTTTCATTGGATGTCACTAGAGGCAGAACTCATTCTCTTCATCCACCCGGTCACAACAAATGAAGCAACATGATTGTTCGACGTCTACTGTTGGCTCTGACTGATGCAGGGCGTGGCAGAGAACCGGGGCCTCAATTTCACACGTTAAACCAATAGCTACTTGTGTGCTGTCTATATGAATTATAATGTTAGATGATAGTACTTCAGCCGATTAGATATTACACGATGTAAAGTTATTTTAATTATTGCTAGTAGGTACTGTGAACCCTGGAAAACCAGCAACAAATATTTCAGAATCTCTCCGTACATGAAGCTACTGGCTGATCCGAAATGTTATGATTAGCATAAGTCAGCATGTTTAAGCCACAGCAAATAATATTATTGGTTTTATACCGTAAATTAGACTCAACTATTTCGCATGAGATATGGTAACACGAAAATTTCCAGTCACACGCATAAATGATGAGTGAGTGAATATATTTGGACGGCTCTTAACAGCGAGGAGTCGAGAACCTGACAGGGCGATTGAGGTGAGTATGGAGCAGCGTCGGAATAAAAGGGCAGGGGAAACGGGAGATCCCCGAGAAAATCGGCCGACCAGCGGCGTCGTCCGGCACGATTCCCACATGCGAAAACCCGGGAGTGACGCGCCCGGGAATCTAACCCCGTTTGCCTTGGTGGGAGGCGAGCAGGCTAGCCGCTCAGCCACCACGGCCCTCAGACATCTGAAGCCTAGCAAATTGCACACACTGCGTTATTCACACAACTGTTAAGAGTGCTCGATCACAGAAAAGCCAAACGATTTAGCAGCGGAGCTGCGGCATTGATAACTATCCCCAGACAAACTGCGCAGGCTAAACGTAGTAGTAGGCTGGCAGCTTGGAAAAAGAATTACTTGTCAATCAGTGTTTAGAGGCTGTCTCACCAGGAGCTAACCATACTAATTTTAAACTGGCCACTTTATGTCACCGATAGTCATATCATGCTTGTGTGCACATTCTGTTATCAGATTCGTGGTGGGAGGTTCTCACTGCGCACATGACCGTCAAAAATTTCTTGATCTCCGCGTAATTTACGGTACTAGCCAATTGGTTAGAATGTTTTAAACGTCAAGTGAAACTAAAATAAAACAATAACTATTATTATTATTTTATTTATATTTATTTTAGTTTATTTTTTCACAGAATTTTTCGCCAGTACGAGCCAATTAGTAAATCCTATAACAGTCTCCGTAATCACAATATTATTATTTTTCTCTAGGTGACTAATTAACATACTGATATCTTGCATATTGCAAACAATGGAGGTAACAAAACTGGAAATCTGTAATTAAGCTAATCAAAACCGCAATCTATATTTTGAAATTATTTTATAATTTGTAAGTTTGAGTACAGTATAAATTATTATAGAATGTTAGAATTTATTTTATAGCTACCTGGTATATTAAAATTTATGTCATTTATTCTCAGCAAAAAAATTATTGAACGCTATTATTTTTAGCACAGAGTACTTAAAAATCTAAATTTCTTTCTTTTAAATGTGCTCGTGTGTAATACCAACATGCAGACGTTTACGACGTTTACTTCTATTTTTACTAAATGATAACAGTGTCTCAGGCATTATGAGTATCACTGAAACTACGTCCAGAGGAATCGCTAAATGCAGAAAGGGAACATGTCCAATGTGGTAAACTTTAGGGAAAGGGCACAAAACTGTTTTATACGCACACAGTCCTCAGTATTGCATATTGTGGTAATTAGTGATAAAAAGCATATATTTTTTCATTTTGTTTACACATTTGTGGAACACGTAGCTACACAAACCAGTGCAGAATCAACCGTTAAAGATTCTGGACATATGCCATTTTTGCACATACTAGTGTTTACTTTTCGTATTATCTGTCTATCTGATAAGCTGAAAAAGACACGTTTTCTTGGCTGTACAATAAACTCTTTATCTATTGCTAATAGCAAACAGCGCAAATGCATCTAATTATAGACTATTCACGGTAAAACGAGCACTTTTGGAAGCCCTGCTTAAGATCTACTCGTAGGCCTATGCACATTGCGTATTCTTCGTCTTATGTGAGATTAACATTGTTATGGGCCTCATCACTTTATTCATGCTTTGGTTAAGTGGAACTCTAAAATTGTTAGAAAAGTTAATACATATCTGCTCATTTTTACACTTCGAAGCATTAAAAAAAAGCGAAAGAAAGATTTTAATTTATCACATATGGTTATGTAACTTTTTTATTCGACTTTCAGATATGAAACTACTTTCCATTCATCTTTACTGGCTATTCACTGTAAAATGAGCACGTTTGAAAGCCCTGCTTAAGATCTACTTGCATGCACGTTGTGTGTTCTTCCACCTTAAATAAAATTAACATTGCAATGGGCCTCATCACTTTATTCATGCGTCGGCGAAGTGAAATTCTGAAATTATAAGAAAAGTAAATATTTTCAAACCTGCTCATTTTTAAACGTAGATCCATAAAAAAAAAACAGAAAGCGAAAGAAATACTTTAAATTATCAGAAATGGTTACCTAACACTTTTTATTCGACGTTGAGATATGGAACTACTTTCCCTCCATCGTTACCAACTTTACTGGACGCATGTCACTCAGTGCACCCGGTAATATATGCAGATAGTGCCAGTGACTTTTTCCTAAGGTTGATTTCAAAAGTGCTTACTTTATCGTGATCAGCATCGAAATGCGGAACATGATATACGACCTGTATTTGTGCGAAAACACAACGAAATATTAATGGTCTTCATTACAGTCAATATCACCTTGTATTTCTTAATAATTTATCTATTGGTAGTAGTAAACCATATTATAAATAAAAAAACTTAATAAAATAACCTGTCGAAAACACAACAAAGTGCTATATGGTCTTAGCCAGTCAGTATCGCCTTGTATTGAATTGTAGTCCCTATGGCATACTTATTTGTTGGCCAGTCAAAAATTCCCTTCAGAAAATAACGTAAGCGTCCGCAATCTAAGTTTCACACTTTTTCAGATCTTCACTCTTCTGTTTCAAGAGAGGAAGTTTCTCTGAATATGCTTCCTGTGTAGGTAGTTCAACTTCTCCGCAAGCAGTATTCCAAAGCTTGAAGAAATGGGCTATCAAACCAGCAATAAAGTCTCTGGCCACCACATACCCTAGTTTTCTACTACATTAATCAAAATATAAGTATTATAAAAGCGAAAAATATCGTTTTTTGTCCCTTGGAACATCATTTCCCTTCGAGCAATCCGAGTAACAAGTCTTCCTAAACAAACATGGCCACCATCCTTTCGAGTTAAATAAGCCGTCTTGAGTAATTTCTACAACCTAGATTTGTTCTTCTTAACAGAAGACCTTTTGAAGAGTTCACAATATTGGTTTATTGTATTGATTTTATATTTCCTACGTAGTATTCTTTTAATAAGTCCGAAGTCCCTATCGTAGGGCAGAATTAGTGACACCTCTGTCGGAAGTATTGTTTTATCATCTCGAATCTTCCCAGTTTAACCAAAACCATTAGAAATCTCACACTGGTATTGTTTTTGTTTTGTACAGGACAATTGTCACTGAACAACCTATTTCATTATTAATATTGTCTTTCAAGAAACTATATAGTTCGTCTGGTTACTTCTTCGCTATGCCTTCATGATACACATAATTCGTAGAATTGGCTCTCAAGTTGTGTATGCCAAAAGTATTTACGCTTAATTATCTGTAGTAATATGTCTTTCTCTGGAATATGAGGGAGTGACACACCTGCCATATAATCAAAACAAAGCACCAGTAACATTTCCCTCATTTTTACACCTTTCACTTACTTCTTTTACAACAGTAAACAATTTCTTGCTTCTGCGCTTGTGGAATAAACAGTTCTGCAGCAGTAACTATTATCGAGATAACACAGAAAAAATTATTTATGAGTGTACAGCTATGTTCTTCACAGGTCTTTCAAGTATCTTTCTGTGGTCTGTCACACCTTAGTGCGAAATTCCGTTTAAAATAAATCCAGTAGATTTGATACTTTACACTAGAATCTGGGTATTGTCCCTTGAACATACCAAACATTCTCTTTACATTCAACCGGACATCTAAATAATTTATTTGTTTTCCTGTGTAATATGTTGTTTCGTTTAGGAAGGGCGATTGCGAATTTGATGGCATACCTCTCGAGAAATGGCGTTTACACTCGCTGATTTACCAAGTAAATCCTCGGGTGATTTTCCTTCTTGTACAAGATTTACCAGGAGATATACTCGCTTAGGGGTTACACCATGCGCTTGCCAAAATGTTGTTTTACAAACACGGATACGGCAGGACTCACAAAGAATGTGGTACTTTATAGAGACCGAGTTTGGCTAGTTGTTTCAGTTTCTGCCCTAGAACGTTTCCTCTTTACGTCTTATATTTCTATCAATCAAATCCTGCTCATATGTTGTACTCATTGTGTTGAACGTTTCTATTATATGCATAAATTGTTCTTCCCTGACATCAATCAGACAGCCTTTTCGACATCTGTTAAAAAAAACTACCCCGTTGTTAGGCCATAGCTGCTACATATATCATTAATTACAGCATAACAGTGTGACACCAGAAATGTCAGATTACATTCGCTGAACATCATAATTATGACGAGAAACGTTTAGGTTATACGTACTCACATCCTATGTACTTCTGTCTTCCAGGGACATTTTTTCCAGTCCAGTTCACATGTGGTTCACCTTTTACTGTGGCACTGCGAATGACATTTCTTTTATAATTATCAACATTCCGTATGCATTTTTTTCTCTTTTCCTCAGGTGAATAACACTTCCCTCCATCACTCGTAGCAGACATTTCGTATATAACATTATATATATTATTTGTTTTAACTATTAAATCTGTAGATATCAGACATACCAATCAGGCAAAACAGTTATCTGCAGAAAGGAAACATGCGCGAGACATGTTCCTCTTCTGTAGCAAACGTGTATTTCTCATGCTCTTTTCATACGCTTCTGGTCATCGTAAGTATTCCCTTTTTGCACAGAAAAATGCACCTAGGCCTACACATTTAATGTCTAGCAATAAGGCAATTTTGTAAAAAAAAAAACAAAAGTGGAAACATTTCCCTTTCTGCATTTATTGATTCAGAAGTATATTTCCATCCGTTTTTGTGTTTCCGATTTCAGTTGCAGATAATCGCGTCCTATTCCTGGCACGCATCCGTCACGACCTTTTAACCGAATGATTTTTAAAGCGCACGTAACCTCACTCCCACATTCTACTTCCCTTTTCTTGCTCTCCAACCAACCCCTTTAGCATCTCAGTTCCCCTCTCACCCCCACGGCAGTGCCCCCAGTCACTACTCTCCATTGTTCGCTTTCACGCTCTTCCTTCCGTCGACATGGACTAGTCACTTTCTTCTTCTCCTCCCGCCACCACATTTTTTCTTCTCAATATCACATGTCTCTGCACCCCCCTTCTCAATCTCGCAGGTCTCCCCCCCTCTCTCTCTCTCTTTCCCCACACACACCAACCCGGTGGTTATATTCCTGTGGGTGGACGCCATACGTTAATAATTCCTGCCCTGTTGCCACAAGAACCTGCCCCGGCGTGATTGGGCCAGGGGGAATTCATGCCAGCCAGCGGCTAGGGGAATTCCTGCTTCTGCATGCTATTCCCAACTTCTCACCCTGGCCTGGACCACAGAATAGCAGAGTTTACAGAAGTGAAGTGAGGTGGCCTTCGTCCTTGACGTGGATGCTCCCGCTCGCGAGGCTATGCGATAGGGCTTGTGTCTGATTGGGTACTACGCGCTGCCAAACATTCCCTATTGGCTGGACCACTGGCTGGCAAGTACGTAACCAAGCGCTGATTGGCCAGTGGTATTGCAGCATGTTGCTGTCTTGTGCACTGGGATTTCTTGACTTTGCGATTGTTACACGTTATTTATTCCCAAGTATTCTGCACCTGGATCCTGCGTTTTAGTCAAGTCCGCTAAGTCTGTAATGCGATGTAATTAATCCAATCCCTAAATTATAGATGGTGTTTTACTTTCAAAAAAATGTTAACTAAAATGTAGAAAAGTGTTCCATAAATACAAAGACTTTTGAATTTACATTTTTGTCCTCTGTTTTACAGAAGTGTTTGAATTTACAAAGGGACAAATTTTACAATTGACAATGTGTTATATAGACTTCGTATCCTTCTTTGAGCTCGAACATCCATCATATATTATTTGGCTGATTGTTTCCCTGAGAAGCCATTTTTAATTTTGAATGAGTTACAGTATATATTTTTGAGTTTGTTAATGGTTCAAAGCTCTCTAGGACTAGCGAAACAAACCGTGAGCGAGTGAAGAGATTCGGGTGGCTCTTAACATCGAGGTCTTGAGAATCGACGAGGATGAAGTGAGGTAAGTATGGAGCACCGCCGGAACGAAAGGGCGGAGGAAACGGAAGATCCACGAGAAAACACGCCGACCAGCGATATATCGCCCTGCACGATTCCCACTCGCGAAAATCCAGAGTGAACCGGTCGGGGAATGAACCCGGTTCACCTTGGTGGGAGGCGAGCAGCCTAACCGCTTAGCCACCATGGCCCCACGAAACAAACCGCGATTGTATGAAAACAGTATAGCATATAGCAGACGTAGCATTGTTTGCTGTACACCGACAATCAATTAATACAAAAAAATTTTCTAGCACACCTATGTACGAATATGGGCTTTTTTTTACAACTGAACCTTCGTTTAATCGCCTTACCTTAATCCCGCCTGATCTTGCTGCATCCTAAACCAAGGGCGTGGCAAGGTAGGATTTGCATAAGACCTAGCAAAACCATCAATATACTAAAATGGCACAAGCCATGCAAAAAAAAAAAAAACATTTTTTCTGTACAGTATAAGGGTAAGTTGTAAGTTGTAAACGTTTTGTAACAGAAACAAATAAATGTGGTAATATTCTTTATTTTGAGTATGTTCTCTCAATCTGTTTTCATATTTCATAAATATTACAAGTGGAAACCTTCCATTCATTATAATCATTACATATCATGTTAAAAAGTTAACATTATTATTTTCCTTTTCCAGATAGAACATATTTATTTAAAACATTTACATAAAAAGCCAGGTTCCCAAAATTTAGAATAATATTCAACCAGATTCTTCAGGTACCAATACATTCGTTGATGTTCAGCTAATACTTGCACATTTTTCATACAGGTTATATTTATGCCCCTTACTGACAATTTTAATAAGTAAATACAAAAGGGCATCACAAAATATATTGAGCAAGTGACCCCGAATTACCATCGTTACAAAATGGCGGCTTTATTTCGGTCACGCTTATATTTACTCTTGACATTACAACGTAGTTTCTTTGTTCCTACACCAGGAAAGTCTAATTTTGGTAACACCTTACTGGTTATTAATCAACAAACATTATAACCTCAATGGTTATATCCTAATTTACTCGTGAGCCCTAGTGGATGGGAGCAACTGCTAAGCAATGCCAGCCTTAACTCCTGCGAGTAAATGTGATTTTTGCGATAAAGCCCTAAACTTCGTAAAGTTTCCTCTAAAAATGTCATAGAAACAAGGATTTCCTCATATCTCCTACTTGATACAAAAGGCCAAGACCATAATTAATGCCTCGGTTACGATTGTTTGCAAGTGGTTACAAATGTTTACAAGCTGTTACAAATATTTACAAGTGATTACAAATGTTTCCTAGTGGTTACAGCCACTTTACTTCATGGTGACGATATGGTCACTATTTTCTTTATATGGTTACAATAACCTGGTTACAGAAGGTAACATTATCGGATTTTGGCTAAAATCCCAACATTTTGCAACAATTTAAAACTTTAAAAATTTCCGGCCAGCGTGGCCCTCACCTAATGTCAAAGTGACGTAAGTGACCTCTTTTCTTTATGAGCCTACAGTTCTGTATCAATGAGAGTGCTACTTATCTCTGGTAGAAGCTTGCCCCCTCGAGGCCGCTGAACTGACCACGATGGCAGCGTGTACCGGCATTAAATACACAGGTCCGCCCTCTTGAGCTACCAATCAGATTAATTTCCCCTTAAAAACCGTATTTCCAAGAAATCGTTGGGGTTTTCAATTATTCCTGGGAGGGTTCAAGCTAATCACAACCAATAGGGGTAGACGTTGCCATATATGGTGATTGACGCAGTGGACACCAATTTCCCTTAAAGGGGTCTAACAAAATTAGAATAAAAACACCCAATAATATTGCAGCATTTCCTCAACTTCCGTCCTCTTGACCAAGTTGCCGGAAATGACGTAACGAAAAGTCACATTTTCGGGCGGCGCACACACCATCAAAATCTGGTCACCAAACTTGTAGTCGACTGTGCTGCGCTCCGACGACGAATCACTGAAACATCAGTCCGCTGCACACTTCTCTGCCAGGTATAGTTGTTGCTGCACGTTAAAATAACCACGGACGTTAACAGTTATTTTCCCGGTGACTCAGACGTTTCAAAGTCTTTTTGTAGTGACGTGAAGCTGGCGGAAATGTTACAGGCAAGTTTTATTAGTATTTCAAATCACATCGGAGGTTTCCAAACCTCGATATCGACGTGTGAAAGTGTTCGTGCGTGTCGGACAGTACGCCGTCAGTTTAACAGATAACCAAACAAGCACAGTAAGTATTCGAAGGCGTGTGCGACATGCCCCCCTCCCATTAATTTTAAGAGTGTACATTCGTTGCAAGTTGCTAATTATTCATAAAAGTGCAGTGACGCGACGCTGCCCGTCACAGTCGTGAGGGTATGGTGAGCTGATTTAATGCCAATTATTGTAAACATATTTGTTAAAACTGACCTACCAATAGCTTTGTCGGAAGTATCACGTGGAAGCAATTGGTCAGAAGATGTGTTAGTAACCTTGATCACCTATAACGCTGATTTGCACTGAGGACCAGTTTCCCCACTCAATTTTTACTTACTAAGCCGAGTTTAAGAACGAATCAACTAGGATTCCTGGTCGACTGCATTTCACCACTGTCAAAACGCGATTAACTTTAACTTACCCAAGTTTAAATTTAAACGCCCATTTTCGGCCGTTTAAGTTCTTAAACTCCGCTTACGGTAGAAATATGGGTGCCGAAACATATAACGATACTTTGAAGGTTATGAGAAAACAATTCGGCATGCGATGACGATATTAATTTCAGTTCCTACGATGTAGTTATCTTTGATATTTGTTATATGAATACACACAAAAGTTGACTATGCAAAATATACATGTAACAAATATTTCTAATATTAAATTAATGACGAATATTACTGTAATTACTGTAATATTACATGTAAAACTGTAAGGCTAGATGTAAATGTTGTTTGTATTTTATCGGCTCTTTAAGCCAAGTACAGTGAGTTTGACAATGAAGTCTAATTCAATTGCTTTTTGCTGTGATTTGCTAGTTTGTCTACATATGACAGTTATAACAAACAATCTGATGCGCGAGGACAATGAAAATGTTACAGGCGACTACGATGGGTTCACGAAAAATAATGTTATTATGTTAAATAGGATTTTGTTACAACCGCAGCAATTATTATTTAAACTTGCGATTTCCCATTCCTCGAAATTATTTGACCTGTCATATTTTACAACATCAAAGTGTACGCAGGCTGTTTCAATCACTGTTTGATATGTTATAAAAATTGCGTATTTATTTTCTGCCAGGATTCCAAAGACAACACAGCTCAGATTCCATAGGCACCGCCTTTTAGATGTACCAGTTTCTTCAAATGTCGGCCACTTAACTTATATTTATTACACTAGATGCGTGTGGTGAAATACACAGACCTTAAATGCCGGTAAATGAAGAGTTAAAATTTTACCTTCGCCTGTTAAGCCGAGTTAAATGAATACGTGTTGAAACTGGCCCTAAAAACATTCGTAGCTACAATAGGTGGGAAAAAAAAAAAACTTGTGGGTCTTGTCCAGTAGATAGCTAATTATTCAGCATTCGATTGTGCTCTGCAAGGGTTGTTCAGTCAAACTGCCTGTCTAACGCGTTCACACGCTTCACTACGAGTTTATCGAGCAATGGGCCTGTGAATGACGGCTGCACTACCTGTCATGTATGCGTCAGTCAGAACGATTGATCGCGAGTTCGAGTCCCAAATCGAGTGACTATTTTACTGTCTGATAAACACAATGGAGTAAGATTTCTCGCATATCATTATGTACGAAAATTTGCTGGCAATGTTAGGAAATAATAATGGCATGCTAACTTCGGCGAATTTTTCTTTATATATGTATATATATATATATATATATCGCTGATAACGAACACATTTTAGTGGGCCTTAAATAACATTTTCTGCAGCGAAAAACACACCAAATATGATTGTCTATTTTGGAAAATTAAATTAAATTTACAATTTTTGTACAATTGTCAGAATAATGTCTGTAATGCAGCCAGTTACTGATGTTTCGTTACAGAAACAAATTAGTGTTTAAAAAGGGGGAAAAAATAATATGAAAGTTTTTGTTGTAGTCTACGAAGACCTAGTAAATATGAAAATAAAAGATGCTGCTTGGGTTTCCTCGTGGAGGGCCAAAGCCGGTTTGATGATTTGAGCTGAGGATGCAGCAGCCACGTGGGTTGAAGCGGTAAAATTTTCACGACACTGACTGTGTCAGCAACGTCACTCAAACTAGAACCCCTCCCCTTAAACGAAAGAAATGTATTAAATATGGCTCTCAGTTTCGTCATAACTAGGATTCTGCCTAAGGAACACAAATAAAAAAGTACTTTCGAACTTAGATTGACGTATAACTGTCAAACTAGAGCTCCCCATCCTCTCTTTTCCCTCGCACACGGAGTCGCTCCTTGCGAATTTTACAAAGAGAGAGAGAGAGAGAGAGAGAGAGAGAGAGTGCACAAACAAGGGTAGTGCTTGTCAGGATAAAATTAGAAGTTGTGTGGGTTTTTAGCATGTTCACGGTAAACTGGTCAGTTCTGGGAGCCTTTCTTAGGACCCACTATTCTGCCTACTCTGTAGCCACGAGACCGACAGTTTTGTTCATAAGTCTTAACCAGTCTGTGGAAGATGATAATGCAGTTCCAACTTTTGTGGTCATAAAGGAAAACAGTAACTATACATTTAACAAATTCGCTTAAAAGTAACATTACACTTTTAATATAACCACCAAACTGGAAATTAATTTCCATACATCGTTTCCAACTTAACTCTAACATGCACATTAGCATATCCGTAAAAATACATGCTTTTTCAGAATTTTCTTCTAGTTGAAAGTTCTCAATTAAGGTGTCCGCCTACCTGGACCTGATTCCAACGTTTTTCAGCCGAGAAGTGCTGGAACGATAAGGGCGATACTGCCACGCACATTAAGCGTGCCATCATCGTTATTCGCAACATGGTGTATACTGGCGTGCAGTGTTCTTGTCGTTACGCGTGTACCTATGGGACTTTAAGCAGCGACCCTCCAGTTTTGTTGTTGGCAAGTACGTGGAATAGTTTAGGACAGGCATCTATCATGTGACGCTAGTGTCCTTGTAGTAAGCATGTTTAATTTACGACAATCGGAAAAAAGCCGTTTTTAGCTATATTGGAGTGTTTCAAAATAATATTTATAGCACAAGTGATATAATTCCTTCCTCATCTATGATGGTTTTCATTATTCGCGTAGACATATTGGGGACACTTTCATACACTTATTTCGAACAGGCTACACTGAGAAGGAAGTTTTGTTGAATTCAAAAAGTTGGTTTGGCGATACCATATTAATTGTTTGTATAGGGGCAGTGAAATATTATGTTGTTAAAACCAAATTGTTTTGATGTTCTTATCTCGTTGCGCCATACGTGCCGCAACTTAAGTTTTCTTAGGCTCTACCCAAAAAAAAAAAATTATCGGTTAATATAAAACATTCGAATCCCGACCGCGACTCGAAACAACATCGTTCGCGGTCGAGCGCTAACCATAGCGGAAGAGACTACACATGAAACCTGAAATGCTACTAAATACATGCATTTCGAATACTGGAAAACGTGCGCAAGTAAATGTTTCAAGTTTCGCAGCTTTACTTTACAAGTGTTTTCCCACTAAGGCAATTAAATCAGCGGCCAAACAGACACATACAGTTGATTCTAATAAATATTTAGTTTGCAGTATTTTTGTCCAACACCGAGGTTTTGTTGATTCAAGCGCGTAGTTAGTCAGACGTACAATTTTTTTTTTTTTTTTTTTTTTTTTTTTTTTTTTTTTTTTTTTTTTTCAAGTTCTGTTTATTTAACAAAATAATTTGTTGACGCAACTAAATAAATCTCTATACGAATATAATTTTTTTTAAAGCTTTTCTCTCACTTTGGAACGTATTTCACGAGTTAGGTATGTGACCTATTTGATGACATACCAGTTACAAGAAGATTCGCCGTATCCACGCATGAGTAAGATTGGGTGCATGAAACCTACTCACAGTGCAATAATAATTACATTGTACCTTTTCCAGAGTAAACATTATCATTTCAATCTTTATCAATAATTATATACTATTCAATATAAGCATTTTCGCCCTGATGAGCAAAACATGTTTATTATTGGACTGTTAGCGCGGTATATGCACCCTACCTTACTCATAAAGGGTTAATGTAAAAATAAGCATGAATTCCGTCCATCTTTAGGGTCACTGGACTGTAAAAAAAATCTGTTTCACTCTTAAAAATTACCGACTTACATCTTATAACGGCAAACGAATATTCATAGTTCGAATATTTGTGTTGTTTTCAGACATTTAATGTTAGACCAACAGATGGCTATATAAACACAAATGTACATTTTGCTATACGAACTACATCAATTTTTTTGCATTTTTAATTTTGCTGAGGCAACAAAATTTTTTGTAAACGCCACTTTATATTTGTTGAACCACAAAAATTTATTTTGTTGACACACAATTCTTTTTTACGGTGTCAGGGTTTGATATCTGTACTTTGTCTAGATAGGGCTGTAATTTTATAAATGAATAAAAAATACTGTTTGCTGCAACTAAAATTAACATTTACAGGATTCTTAATTTAATTAATATTTATAAAATCCACTAAAATAAAAATAATATACCATAAATGTTTACCAAAATTGAAAACAAATTTAGTCGAAATTTATGTTTCATAAAATTTTCGAACAATACGTCATCAGGAATTTTTTGAAACTATGTTCAGAGATGTTGTGAAGTCACAAAATATTCCTTTCTTACGCGACGAAAAAATCTTAAGTTACTATACCGATGCTTCGAGGATTAATTTTTGTTGGAGCACTTTTTTTACGTTTGAAATGCAAATGTGTTATTTGTGTCAATTTGCATTCTCCTGCGTTATTCAAAATGCTCTGGCAGGTACAGTTACGTAAATGTTTTGGTTTTTGTGGTTTAAAAACCGATTATCTCAAATAAACCCTTTAAAAAAATTATGCGCTGTCTTGAAATGAGAATATTATTATTCTTATCAGTGATACTTGTAGCGTAGTTAAATTATCTCGTTAAAAAAAAATGAATTCCTTTAATTCCTTCATTCTTTTAGACTTCAAAATTTATGTAGGAGTGTTAACGTATATCACACCGCGGTTACATTTCTGGTGTCATTCCAATTTATTCCCGCCCGCTCCTAAGAGCAGTTCGCCTGCGCGAAGCGGGGTTTGTATTGTGGCGCCGCCAAGCGTAGTAATCTGTAAGTAATTATCTGCCATGCGCAGTGCCGCACGACCTTGCCCTCCTTCTCACCCGGCGATATCATATATTTCCCTGTTCATTCCGCTCCCAGAATTGAATTCCCGCTCGCAAAACGCTAACAAACGATTAGGTTCGTTAATGCTGTCTGGCGTTTCCAGTTCCCCCCCCCCCCCTTTTTTTCTTCCACCATTTTCAGAGCACCGTACCACCCCCTCCCCCTGCCGAGGAATTATCCATATTACGTTCGCGTGTCAGTGCAGTAGCTGCCGGCGAAACTCAATGCAATTAGCTCCCTCAAGACAAACTCGAAAATATGACGTTGCGGGACAGTAAATAAAATTAAGCCCCATGGGTGATTTTACCGAATGTAAAACGCGCCTGTTTAAATTTGTGCACCATAAATATTTACACAAACATCAAGACCTACTGCATGCATTTTTTTGGCCTACGCAATCGGTGGGATATATTTTCAGGTGGAGAAGTTAAACAACTCATATAAATCACAAATGTGACGGTGAGCTTTCTAATTTTAGCAAAGTGAGTCAGTTACTGGGTCGGTGTTTCATGACGTTGCTATTATGCATTTAGTGTTGCACGAAAACTTCACTATAGAAAAGCTAATAAGACAGACGCGAAGCTGCACGTGTCTAGTAAAATCCAGCCTAAAAGGCCCTTACTTACACTATTGAAAACTTTAACATTTGACTTTACGATTTCATTTTACGTTTGCTCTCCGATATGTTGTTTCTTATGGAGCTTCACACAATGAAACTGTCAAAGGTAAAGTCAAGCACTCTTGTCTTTACGATTTCGAAAAGATGAAATTTAAAATCAAAGTCAAGCAGCCATTTTGCCGAGAATCTAACAGTGGTTATGTGGAAAGTGCGTTATTTTACTGTAGGACGATTTTAATCTCGGTATATTAAACAAAGTTCGTCTTAAATTAAATGAATGGAAAACGATAAGTGGTTTCCTGAAATTATTTTTTCTAGCATTAAATATTTAAACACCACCAGCTGTTGCTCAAGAAAATATATTTTATTAAAATAATCTTTCGAAAACTGTTGCCCATTCATCCTTTCAGTCACAAATAACTATCCTGTTTTAGGCATTGCTATGAACCAGTTTTTGTTCGGTAGTGTACAAGCATCGGTGTAGACTAGAGCACTATGATATATCGGGACTAGTAATAAAATTTCGTTTGTGCTGGATGTTGGTGCATTAAAGAGAAATATGTTTGTGGGACCATCTTTACTTTTAAAAGAGGGACAGCCATTTGATGGGTTTTAGATATCAACTAAATATTGTGAACATAGATAATAATACCAGCAAAACTGTTTGTTGTATTCTTGTCGATGAGTGTATTTGTTACTGTACATACGGTTGTTACAGTAGAGCACTGACTTTCTGCTAAAAACAGACGACAGTGCCTGAAACACAACAAACTCACCAATATTTAAATTGTTCCCTCTACAATCAGACTTCTATTCAATTAATAGCATATCCTTCTGCTAGCATAGAAGAATTCTGCTATCGGGTTTGAGGGTAGCAGAAACAGAATATTATGTTTGATTATTACAATCCTCGATTATTGTGGGGACAATACAAACATTTTTGCAGTGGTCCTGTTGGATGTACTATTTGTTTTCTAGTTGAAACACGATCATCTTCTGTAGCAAACATGTGTTCAGCAGCAAATACAATCACCGGCGGGAATACAACGAACAGATCTGTTGGTATTATTATCTGTGTTAACGATATTTATGTGTCACCTAGAACCTATCAAATCGCTGCCTATATTATAACAGTCAATATGGTTCATACCGCCATTTTTTTTCAGAGTGCCGAAGCTGTTTAAAATACTACATTATGTAGTCCCACAAGTAAGGAATTCCCTCAATGAATGCTATTTTCTGTTGTGTACAGTGTAGACCATTAAAGATTCGTCGCGTGCAACATCTCTGATATAGCGCACTTCGATTAAAAGGGTTAAAATGAAAGACAAAGGCAAAACGCCCCTTTCGTCACCTAAAATACTTTTTCGCAAGGTCATGTCAGTTTTTTTACTCCATAGTTCGACAACATGCCAGCAGCATAGTTGTTTGCGTAGCCAAGTATGGAGGACAATATGATATCTTGTTTTTCTCCGCAAACGAAGTGCGGTCTTTTCTAATGCTGATTGTTTATACCGTTTCTTCGTATCCCTCCGCGGCGCTTATGTAATAAACGCAACTCCTACTAATATTTACAGAACAAACCTTCATCTCCTCTGCTGAAGAAGACTAGGCGTAGCCTAATATATCAGGAAGTTTAAGACCGCGTCTCAGTTGTTGTAAATGTTTGTGGGAGAAGCGGTGTTGTAGACTACCATTACATGACTCAAATTTACTCTCGCCATTAACCTCCAAGCTTTGTTTATCCGATATTTTATGGCCTATTAATATACAATATACGATAATATATATTATTATAAAATAATATTGGGCTTATCACGAAAGCAGTTATTTCTTAAAATCAGGGAAGGAATTATGTAGTAGTCCTGCCTTCACTACAATTTGAATTCATATCGTACTGCTCCTCTATAACGTTTTTCTCCAGATTGTTGTGAGCATAAGATATGTTCAAATCTCAAACCATATCATGAATGGGTCTCAAAACAACATAGTCTCAGCATCTTCGCTATGTGGGCGTGACACATTAGTAGAGACCTGCGAAATTCGCGTTATTCTCCCACTGAAGACTAAACTGCCAAGACGTTGTAAGCTGGGTTGACGTCTGCCACTGGCCGGCAACGTGAGTGGAACTTTACACCGACGCTTTTAGCCGATAGTTAAGGCTGGACGATTGAGCAGCCAATTTATAGTGAAGCGGTCACACAGCACAATAACGCCGTAGAGGTGCCAGTTGCCAATGAAATCTCGAATCTCCCAGAGTCAGTTAAAGGTCTTTGAACTCTAGCATGTGTCGAAACAATAACGCGAATTTTGCAGGTCTCTAGACATTAGTGATACCTAACAGTGAGGAACCTCTGTAAACTGACTATAGGGCACAACCATGCATTTATGAACCGGACAGGAGAGGAGCCGTGTGAAATTAGAGGTATAGATAGTGAAAACATCGCGAATTTGTAGCATACATAAACTAAAAAAAAAGTACAATGTAGATATCAGATGTGTAAACTAATGAAATATGCTAAGTTAAACCCGTTCGGAATGAAGTCCAAATTGGTCTTTCAGAAAGACGAAGAAAAGGAAGCACAAGAGGATTGAAGTAGGCAACTCAGAGCGCAAAGACAAGCAAGATTCCTGCCAGTATAAACCAGTCTCAAGAAAATGCCGTGAGATAGAGGTAAGAAATCAGCAGTATATAATCGTGAGAGACGGCAGTGTAAACAAACTTCTTGTTAACTTCACAAGTGCTAAAAAAATGTTTTAATTGCGTAGTAACTTTACCACGTATGAGGCTGCAAAGTTAGGAATGCTTAGCGTCACTAGTATACACAGGTGGTAATTTTCCTACGTATTTGAATATTTCCTTTGCAAATTAAGAAAAGCTTCAATAAATAAGTGGACAAAAACCATACTACGCTGTCTTCCTCGCATTGCGTATACATTGATGTAGTAAATTTGCGAACAATTTCTTACAGTGTGGTAAAGTTCACAAATTTAGTGACCAATGGGCTGAATTCCACAAAATCTTGCTCATAAACGAGCCTCAACACATTGTTAACTTACACTGTTTAAAATTTCGGTAATTGTTTAAACTTTTTAAAGGAGATGTGCTGTTAATATACAAAAAGAAGCTGAGTTCCGAAGTACAAAGTACGGAACGTATCTGTATTTCCAACGGCTTCGGCACAGAGTACTTAAGAATATAGGCTGTTCACGGTAAAATGAGAATTTTTGATGCCCTAGTTACTTTTTCCTTTGAGCCATTTAATCAATTAACCACCGTTTTAAATAAATACTGCCATGTAAGTAATAAACGCAGTGTATATATTTAACTGCACTAGAAAGTTAAAGACGAAGGCAAAATTGGGGTTGCCTGCGTTGAGGATACGACCGTTTGTTTAGCGTGAATACGTCTACGTTGACGCGCTCGGACGCCTTGGTGTTTTTTTTTTTTTACGTTCCCGGCACTGCTTCACTCGATCATATGAGGTTTTATCGGTATCACTGGATTGCTTTTGAGATTCTCTCTCTAACAGTATACGATTTCTGTATTTTGACTTGGTTTTTTGACGAGTATAGGCCGACATTGTGTTAAGCATTCTCAATTTTTTTACATTAAACTCATACAATATCACCATAACCACACCACACAAATGTTTTATAAACACACAATCGATTAATCGCTGTCGATTGAATTTCAAACGAGCGCCGTAGCTTCTCGTAGTCAAAAGTTATACTACGCGGAAGTTACGAGACGCGGCGAAACGAACTCAAAATTGCGCCCCCCCCCCCCCACCCCCCGCATGAGCGATGCTTCGCAGTCCTCGCTCAGCGTAACATATTCTTTTGTCTTTTGGCAAAATCGACTGGTGTAATTGAATTTTGAAATCATGCGATAGATTCGGAGCTGCAATGATAAACTATATCCCCCGATTTTATCATCGGATTTTCTGGAATGCCTCCCACTATGGTTGCAAATTTAAAGACGTATTAATGTCAAAAATTTTATATGTTTATTGACTATTATTCCAAATTAGAGGACGTTCAAAAGTGCTCAATTTACCGTGTACAGCTTATGCATAGGCCAAACAAACCTAGCCGCAAAATGTTGTTACCTGCCAGCATAATGATGGGACACTGTTCACCAATCTGCACTTAGTAGCCTACTTGCAAACCAGCAGCTCAGCCAATAGGGAACATTTAGCAGCATGCGGTGGCCAATCAGACGCAAGGCACGTTCCCAGAGCCCCGCGCAGCCAAATCAGATTTATGGGCACTCCGATATGAAAGGAAATACCGCGCCTTTTCAACTGTGTGTATTCCGTGGCTTTGAAATGTCGCGATTTGAACAATTCCTAGTCTACATTAAGCTGTCTCAGCCACTGAAGTTGAAAATTATCGTTTGTGCAGCAACCGTGATATTCATATGCCAAATAGGGCCTACTACTTCAAACATCTAAAAGTAGGCATCGAGCACTTGTAGCAGTAAGCAAAAATTAAAATATCTAAATATTACTATAGGCTGTTTACGATAAAATAAGCACTTTCAAAAGCCCTGCCTAGTATCTAATTGTATGCACGTTGTGTGTTCTTCCGCCTTATGCAAAAGTAACATTATCATGGGCTTCATAACGTTGTTCATGCGTCGGTCAGCAGAAACTGTGAAATTATTATAAAAGTAAATATTCTACAAAAATGTTCATTTTTACATTTCGATGAATTAAAAAACCAATAGAGAAATAAATGATTAACGTTAACACAAATGGTTACCCAACACTTTTTATTTGACGTTAAGACACGGAACTACTTTCCATCTACCGTTACCAACTTTACTGCGCTCATGTCACTCAGTGCACCCGTTCAAATATATGCAGGTAGGAGTAGTGACTTTATTCTAAGGTTGATTTCAAAAATGCTCACATTATCGTGAACAACCTTTAGAAACTGAAAATATTACTATGTTAAATTTTTAGAAATACCATATTTATACTTTACGTTAGTATTAACGGGTCGTAGGGGGTTGAACAATTCTAGAACTCTTGAACATTTGATATGTCTTCAAATTACACTTAAAAGAACAATGTTTTATGTTCTTCAAATTAACCTATTATACGCAGTAAAACACACGCATAATGAAAATTTATAATTCTTTTAGTAGATATATTTTTTAAACAGGAAATACAGAGAAACTAACTTGGAAGTTTACTTTAAGTTTCCGGTAATTCACGGTTCCATGGAATTTACAAAATGTCCGTTATTGAAGAAGGAAGTATCCGTTGTTTTACTAAGAGACCAGGAATAATTTGAATATGATATGCTGCTGTACAATGCGTATGCTCTTTCAACTTCCACCAAGTAACACAGAACTCGGTGCATGTTCACATTCAACATTTTTACCTCGAAATTATTTCAAAACGTGTATGACAAACTTTGATAAAGCTGCTAAAGGAACTGCAACGCTCCCATTTGTTGAAAAAAACAGTATATGTAATAATATCCCGAACTCTCTTTATACGAACTCCTTCTGCCATTTCTCAAATAAGCTTTGCCAGTTTTGACTTTCCTCTTTCTAGGACGACATATTGTTGCTGGTACGGGACTCGATCCCGCACACTTAGATGACGGAACGCTGTCCTGGCTTACTTGCGGCGAGGGGAGCTAGGGAGTAACGAGGGCGGCAGAAGGTGTCCCTGTATGTCGGCAAGTCGCAAGGTACGTGAGGCCACTGTTGCATGACGACACACCCCCTCTCTTTGACCCACTCTGCTGGTACCACTTCGAGGGCACATTGACGCCGGAGGTCGGCGCGAGCAACTCGAGAGCAACACTGCAGGGCGAGCCGGGATACTGACGTCTTGGCGAGACGTGACCAGATCGGCCAATCACAACACAACACGATATCACGAGACGGAGGAGCTCTGGTCTGGTGTCGCTAATTACCAGTGGTAAGGAGATATTTGGTTCTGGGTTCAGGATAGATCCGGAAACGATCTTGTGCGCAACGAACCCCAGAGGTCCTATTAAGAGCCTAATATTTTATAACATAATTGTAGCTTGGAAGAGTCAAGTTTTATTCACTATTATTGTTGAGATATTTCACATCTAGAGTTATTCAGTATTGTTTGTTAAAGCATTTTAGATCTTTTATTGTAAGAGAAGGAGTAATAAAATAATTAGTAGTTTTTGTAATGATCTTGTGTTATTGAACCATCTTGAGTTATACTCCCAGAGTGCAGTAACGTTAAGAGGATTAGCATCAGCAACTTGTCTTGTGTATAACATTGTGTTTAACAGTATAACATTACAGTAGTCAATCCCAGTAAAACTGTTACAATGGTGGGTGCGCGGTTTGAATCCTTCCTCTTGTATGCGAGCAATCAGTATTTTAGCGGAAATTAGACAAACTTATTCATGTATTTCTTGCAAGGTTAGAGCCATAGGCAGTTGTAAAGTTTCAGTATCAGCCACAGGTGGTCAGGCAGGCCAAGGTAAATGTAAAACCCATAGCCAAGCGCGCAGGACAGTCAGGAGCGCAAATCAGCACTTGTAATCGCGACGGCCGCGGCCTTGGGTAGCTTATGACTCCCCGCGCACCCAGCGACGCGCTTAGAGCCCGCCTGCACCCAGTTTAGTAGTCTAATGTAATCTGCTTGCTTTTTAGAATACTTAATGCGTGTTTATAAACGGAGCCTCTCTTCGGCCCAGTAGTTGCATTAAAGTCTCCTAACGCAAAAAGCTTTAGTGTGTGCCTTTGAGGAGCAAATCAGTAGACTGCTTGTTGTTTTAGAAATTAATTATAAGTACTCAGTGCTCGACACACAGATCACCATTTTCATATGATCACCCGAAGTACGACAGCTTCGTCAGCTTTAAAAAAAAAACTCGTGAAAACACTTACATTATACTCGTCCGAGGCAGAAAAGATTTTGAAAGAACGCGAACTTCCCCTCTCACAGTATACACGATTCAACACAGACTAGTTCGGAAACTCCACAGAACACTAATTTAGAATACTCCTTCAACACCAGCCCGGACGCACACCACAACATTCCTTCGTCACCTACCACAGTGCACACAGTTCCACCTGACAACAACGCATATTTGACACCCAGACCTATCTCACAATTACAGTCACACCACATATACGATAACGTGCAGTCACACAATATTAAGGACACAAAACCCGTGCGCATTGCAGTCAGCCAGCCGGAGAAAATCCCTACATTTAGCGGACAGAAAACACGAAAACGTAGACAAATTTTTAGGCCAGTTTCAGGCGGCAAGTGAAATAAACGGCTGGAATGAAACAGACAAATGTAAACGGATTAAATTTTACCTCCAGAACACGGCCAAGCATGTAATCGAGAATCTTATGCTGACATACAGAAACCTACTCGCGTGGCCACAAATCGAGGCGCAGTTAAATCCATTTTCACATCCACAGCTCAAAGTGAGAATAACAAGCAGCTTTTGTACAAGAAACGGCGGCAGGCATTACAAGAAGTGCGTATGCAACATGTAGAGACCATCCTATATTACCGCAGAAAATACAAACCTAATGTTAGTGACGCGGATTTTCTTACTATATTGTGGAAACCACTACTACCGTATGTTGCAGACAATATAATTGGATTAGATAACGACGCCATTGGGCAGATGTTATGTTATTTGAAAAGGGTAGAGTTCGGCCTTTACAGGTATCTTCCAACCCGTTGGACCAACTGCACACAACCCCGCAAACGAATGACTATACACTGTGATCGCGAAATTGAAATAGAAGATCGCGAGTTTAACTATCTCACAGCGACTGAGTCAGAACGAAACACCGCAGACGTCAGGCCATTCGTAAAATACACTCAACCACCCGCCGTACACCCGCTAGTTTACACACGTCAGTACGACTGCGGGCGCAGGTACGAACCCAACTACATGCCACAAGGCATGAGGCAGCTAACCGTTGCAATACGGAAATGTTCATCTGCACATCACAGCCCACAATTCAGCCAAGCTATTATGTCTAGTCCCTGCCTACAAGTGAAGTTTCTAAACTTTCTCGATCAAGGATCGTTTTAATCATAACACAGTTGCTATAATTATGGCCTTACTAATTGTTTTGATAGGCTTGTACATAAACATTATTTGCCTATGGACCCAGAGTAATTAGGCGGTAAATAACCGCTAAGGACGTCTAGAGTTCATCACGAAACTGTTCTGTGATTCAGACACGTTATGCCCATATCAAGGTATGCATTATGATAGTTTGATACGGACATTATACGTGGTAAATGTTGTATTTTCTTATAATTATCAGGTATGTGACAGTTAATCGCTGTTTGTTTTGTTTTTCACAAGTCTACTAGGACCTCGCCTTATATGACTACTTGTAAATCAGTATATCTATTTATTATTTTAAACAATTGGATTGATAATCCTCATTCTTGTAACTTCCACGTATGCAAATGTGAGTGCGAGCGCACCTTTACCAAAGCGGAGTACGCTGCGAGAGGATCATAACACAGCAGGCCGCCATTTGTAATGGCGTCAGAAGCAAATTACATAAGTGATGTCCATTTCAGCGCACGAGCGCGGTAAAGAGTATTTTCCATTAGATTTATTTATTTTCTCTTGTTTGAAATGTGTGTATGTTGATGAAATAGGTTTGCAAATTTTTATGTAGCTATATAAATACCTTCACTTATTATGAAACCATTGTGTACTGCAGCACAAACTTTATTATGTAATATTTCTCTACTCAACTATCACCAATGCGTTACGCATGTATATGTACAGTAGATAAGTTGAGAATAATGTATTAACTTAAGGTTCAGAAGTGTTCACCACCTCAACTTTCATAATGAAAGTCATCTGTACATAAAACGCTAATGTCACATAAACTTTTGCAATTTCTGCATTTATTATTATAATCTACGTATATATTTTTTACTTATTCTACACTGTCAATGTCAAACACTGTAATTTGCATACGTTTTTTCACATATGTTTCATTTTTATTTATTTTTAATAATTTTGTATGTTTAGGATTTTGAATAATTAGATGTTAGAATGGCAAGTTTAAATTCCTTAGTTAGCTAGATTTTATTTTTTGTTTGTATTTTAATTAATAATTCGATATTTTCATTAATTTCTTGGTCTCTCGCCATTGTAATTGTTTCAGGGAATGTATTGTGTTATTTTTATTACCTTCCATGAGACCCGTAACTCTTTGACATAGGGAATTAGGCCGTTAGGAGTGTGTCAGATTAGCTGTTTGAGTAGGAAGCCGTCCAATTGGCTGGCAGGTTTCAATCTTGCACCCCTATTGGCTAGCATGATAGCGTAGGGCTAGGCGGGTAATTTCAGTTAGGAGATCGCTCTCTCTGCCGCCATCTTTCAACAGATTAAGACCTAAGTCAGGACGCACGTCCAGAAGTTGGACGTAGCATAGGTATTTTAAGTAGTATATTAGGGTGTTTTAGTTTCTACAGCTTGCTTAATTAATAATGTTTTGTTTCTACGTAGAGAAGTGTGCTGTAAGCGCCTCCGTATTGTAAGCACCTGTTTATGAACTTAGGTCAGTTAGACACTGTGACTTTCCGTGAGCTGTAAGCCACGTTAAGAAACACCTTAACTCTATGAAGTTTGAATTCTACTCTACATTTTCTTGAGATCCTATCCTGCTTTCTATTATAAAGGGTATCATCCTACAAGTAAACTATTTTTCTACACTACTAGTTTTCCTACAAGTTTAATCTACACGTCGTATACGCCTAAGAGAGCTGCCATTTGTAATAGAACATTCTACACAACGCCAACCTGTACATTTTTAACCATAATTTAACCTGAGAGACAGAGTTTTTAATATTCCACCACTAAGCTGAGCCAAGTTCAATTTTTTTTTTTTTTTCAAGTAATAATTGCAGACGCTTACATTCAGTGATTCTTTTTGAAGTGACAAACTGACACGCCAGGCTAGTTTACGTTTTTGAATAAGGGTATTGTTAACGACCGTTATGTCTCACCACTTCCTACAGGCCGTTCACGACAAAGTGAGCACTTTTGAAAGCCCTGCTAAAATTCTACTTTCTTGCCCATTATGTATTCTTCCACCACATGTAAACAAACATTACCATATGACTGCCATGTGATTGCCACATGTAAATAAATGCAATGTTTGCATTTTAGGACTGCTAAATAATATAACACGTATATTATGTATGAAACATGTAAAATATGATGTATATAACACATTATATATAATGTATGCATACATATGTATATATATCATGTAAAATATACAATATATATATATATAATACGTAACATATATAATTGTTTGGGTCATCTCAGAGCTCCGATAGACAAAAAACTTTACACAAAAAACAATTAAATATAATAAACGCCCTAGCGATGAAGTCATGGAAATGGTGGAAAAGCAAACATTAAACTTTGGTGGTGAACATGGACCAACATGACACATTAAAAAAGGACACACATTAGTTAAGCCAAAAAATAATTTGGAAGGGCAGCCAAATCCAGATTTTTAAATAGGCTAGCACTACTGCACACCCAAGGTACAACACCACTTGTCACACAAATTACCAAACATTTGAAAACTGTGCCGCAAACATAACGTTTTCCATGACTCACCGTTTTCTAAGTGCCCCATCGCTGTGTAGCATGACAAGTACAACGTCAGCTCGAAAACATGGTAGCTGTTTTTGGCCTCAGCTGATTGAAGTTAGGTACAAATAAGCCATCAGGAAAAAACATACATCCTGCAGGTACAAAGTAGCGTCGTAACGTAACAAATGTCTGAAGCATATAAAGTAGACAGAGCGAGGCCGTGCAAGGACTTAAAAATAATAATGCACAAAGGGGAAAGGGGAAGGCAGGGAGGCAAGGAAAGACGAGGGGATCTGAGCCAAGCAAAGAGTACACCACTGCACAGAATTAGTAATATATAAAAAAGAAAAATATATAAAGTATGTGCATGTATATGTACATTTTAAGTATAGTTTTATATGCACCTTTATAAATGAAGATAAATATATTTCAACATATGCCTATAATGTATATATAAAATAAAAAAAATTTACACACAAAATATAAACATATCAACAAATGCCATTGTGTATATGTACATGTAGTTTTTTTTTTACACTTTTAACCTTCTGAGACCCTCCATAAAAGAACTGAACATTTATACGGTCAATTGAAGTGGTAAAAGAAGGGTATACCAGGCTTGTAACTGGCACCACCTTCGTTTGTACAAAATAATTCTAAAAATAATGTATATTATTTATAGCTTAGTGAAATGCCGATCCGGTGATGACCACATTTCCGGAGTCTCTTGTGGCCCAAATGGGTGCGACATTTCCTTTTTGTCAAACCCACACAGACCTCAAGATGCACATTTTACAGGTAAAGTGCATGGACTCTCATCATTGTTGTGGTTCCTTCATTGCAATGACTGCAGCAAAACTGAAAACTTAAATGAGAAAAGTATTTAAAGAAAATTAATATACTTACAAAAATGGTTCATAAGTGCACACACAAAGCTGAAATAAATGTCTTATTATTAATGTAAAATCAATACATAGCCACAAATGACAGCAAAATGATAATGTAAAGGACAAATTATAAAAGTAGTACAATTATAAAATTAATACTTACAAGCAAGTAACTGTGCATAGCGATAAGCAATTGGTTTAACTTTCCTTGTTACTATAGCTGTGCGTCAATAAACAGCCAATCAGAAGCCCCGACACTTATACTATGTTATCAATTGAAAAAATTATTTACAAATCAAGAAAGTGTGTTTTTTGACTTCATTCGTCGGGAACATATTTTCTTTTGTTTGTTTATGGATAATCACAACCACGGAGATTTTGTAACGCTTTTCGGTAACGTTTAAAGTAAAAATTGAAATGTAAATAATTTACCATTTTAAAAATGTCTCAGATCAATTGAAAATATTTATGTATGAAAAAAACCCACAACCAACTCTATGTACATACCTTAATTTCTTCGGTACAAGTGTAGCAACATAAACAAACTAATATTACTATCGTTATATCAATTGTAGCCAAGCCACTGTGCTTTTGTGTTTTGTATGTGCTTATCGCTATAACTGTGAATGTGTTTGGTATGTCAATTGTAGCCCGGCCATGATTGAAAGCTAGCTCATACAGCTTCTTTAGAAATAATTAATTTAACACATACACTGCGTAATGTTATCTAACCTTTACAAAACATGCACTCGCAAGTAAACAGGAGCTCTGGGAGTCTTGGGGTGTTGACTATGACGTGTAATTTACAGTTACATTAAATTTCAATAACTACAATATTTTTGCGGCCAAAGTGGCAGATATTACAAACAATTATGCCTACTAAATAACGCATATTATCTTCGTTAATATTTCTCAAAAGGTAGCAAATTGTCTTGTCGAGCATGGATTTCGAAATTTAAAAAGGGAATTGTTCTATAGGTCTAACTGTTGACAATTCATTGTAAATACTTTCTAATTCTTATTACGGCAAGCATTACCAAATAAAACTATTAGGCTTACGCTTGCATGACGAAAGAATTTCGGCAACAAGCACAGCTATAGGTCTACAGTTAACAAAACCAGCTTCAAGATTTTATAGTTTATATGTTGGAACACCTTTGGTGTAGCATCAAACTGCGACGTTTATGTTATGTTAACAATAGTAAAACTTTACACTGTAACTTGGGATGAATAACTACATGAACACAAGTTTGAGGTTAGGCCTACATTACAAAATAACACAGTGATTTCAAAACGTGTCAAATTAATGTATAATTATTGACAGGCACATTTGCACTTGTTATCAAGGCAGATTTAAGAAAGGTTAAATGGTTGGGCGTAAATAGATACGTACAGATATATTTGAGGTTAGGCCTGCATTACAAAACAACACAGTGATATAAAAACGTGTAAAATTAACGTATAATTATTGACTGCCAAATTTGCACTTGTTACAATGACAGATTTGAAAGAAAAGTTAAACAGAAAGGCGTAGGTACATAAGTACAGATAACTTTTAATATTATTTGTCAAACTTAGGATATAACATGTACTTAGTAAACGCAAATGAATATATTAATGTTGCGTTTCTCCTGTCGTTCATTTACTTTATAATTTATATTTAACTTTCCGTTTATAATATTACGTTTCTAACTGTCGATTTATAGTTGTTTTTTCACTTTTTTTACTGGGGAATCGCGACGAAAACACGTCGTAAAAACACATTTACAGTTACCTCCGGACAGTTGCAGTTAAAATTTTCATAATTTCTGCAACTCGTTCGATCACCTTGCACGGCTTCGTCTCTCCTCGACGAATTAAAGAATAAATACTTTCGGCGAGATTTATAATGTCTTCCTGACGCTGAATATTTGTACGTAGTTTGCTGGAACTCATAACTTTACACAAAACCACCACAACACAATTAAACACTATACGACCTATAATAAAACAATGCTGATTGCAGATAAGCTGGAAAATAAATGAGAAATATTAAAACACAACAACTTCCAGTTTCCAAATTTGTAGTTTGCCTCACAAGCAAAGCCAAGCAACAAGCATGAAGGAACCACAACAACGGACTGTTGGTTTTGACTGTTGCGCCGATCACGTCACACAATATAATTATGAGTTACAGTAAATACATTATCTTTACGCCAATAATTACTTAAAATGTATAAAATAAACTTCAAACAGCTTAAGTAGCCATAAATTTAAACATTACACTTGCAATACCGCGTTATTTCGTATAACTACTTTTTACATTTCACTGCCAATGTAACTGGGTGTGTTCATCCCCAGCCTGTGTGGTGACCCACATGGTTATACATACGCAGTTGCGGGAGGTGGTTTTTTACATTTCACTGCCAATGTAACTGGGTGTGTTCATCCCCAGCCTGTGTGGTGACCCACATGGTTATATATACGCAGTTGCGGGAGGTGGTTTTTTACATTTCACTGGCAATGTAACTGGGTGTGTTCATCCCCAGCCTGTGTGGTGACCCACATGGTTATACATACGCAGTTGCGGGAGGTGGTTTTTTACATTTCACTGCCAATGTAACTGGGTGTGTTCATCCCCAGCCTGTGTGGTGACCCACATGGTTATACATACGCAGTTGCGGGAGGTGGTTTTTTACATTTCACTGCCAATGTAACTGGGTGTGTTCATCCCCAGCCTGTGTGGTGACCCACATGGTTATATATACTCAGTTGCGGGAGGTGGTTTTTTACATTTCACTGGCAATGTAACTGGGTGTGTTCATCCCCAGCCTGTGTGGTGACCCACATGGTTATACATACGCAGTTGCGGGAGGTGGTTTTTTACATTTCACTGCCAATGTAACTGGGTGTGTTCATCCCCAGCCTGTGTGGTGACCCACATGGTTATACATACGCAGTTGCGGGAGGTGGTTTTTTACATTTCACTGCCAATGTAACTGGGTGTGTTCATCCCCAGCCTGTGTGGTGACCCACATGGTTATACATACGCAGTTGCGGGAGGTGGTTTTTTTCAAATGTTTATTTCTAGAGTGCTCACTTTAACGTGAACGGCCTTTATTGGCAGTGCTTGATTGAATGTTTTCCATAAACATTTTGCTATTGCCATTCAAGATTTTTAATTGGTTTCATTTACAGCCAGACTATATATCAATTAAATTAAAGAAACTGAATTTGAAATAAAACAATTTCACTGGAATGTTTATGTAGTCTAACATCTTTTCCTATTTGCATGAATAATTGTTTTCACTTCCTCGCCTTCAATGATAACCCAGTTCTGTATAATTTCTGCATGTTCTTATGGAAAGTAAGTTGCATAATTTTCAGAGTGTAGCAAATAGTCACTGGTCTCAAGTAAGTGTGGTAAACTTAGGTGAGTGTTCTTCGCATCGAACGTCTGGTTCTCGAGCCTGCAAGCGACAGGCAGACGTTTTCCTCAGGGTAGAAATAGTCTACTATCACACTGCTCAGATTTAATAAATTTTGCCAACAATATACGTAACCTTAAACCCAATATCAACACATGCTTTTATTTCACACTGTTGTATAAGTCTATGGGAGAGTATGGTTATGCAAACTTATCAATAGTACACTACCGTTGTTCCACACGTTGTCACGTATTTTTTATTCAGTGCTACATGGTAATATCCTGTCTGCTCATATTTTATATTAATACTAAGTACTTGTAATAGGCCTACAATATGAGCAGCATGTACATATGGCTGGGCACTTGGCATTGTGTGACGCATGTACTACAGGCAAGCTACGTGTACGTTTTTCAGTAAGATGGTGTGCATAAACTATATTAATATTTTGGCTGTATTGACACAGGGAAATAAGATGGTTTCATGTTAATTTATTATGTGAATGTATGTTTACACTTCATAAATTTGGCGCCAACAACGAGGTGGCTTTCGATAGCTGGAGCTGCGATTGAGAAGTGTTACAGTAAATGAAGAGGAGCGGTAAAGCCCCGTATCAACTACGCCGCAGCGAAATAACACCTCGCAGCTTAAGGGAAACCACACCTTTGAACTACAAATTATAAGAATACACTGTTTATGAAATGGAAGAAACAACCGAAATAACTAGGTTATCTACTCCCAGCTCCCCTACAACTGAGCATACAGACGCAGACAGCGAGGAAGTAAGGCTAGGTTCCCCGGTTAACACTGTAAAAACAGAAACAGGTTTGCACCGACTTCAGATTTACAGCAGCTCACCGCATTTATACAGGCCCAGTTCGAAACTGTACGAGCGGAAACGCAAGCCATGTAAAATAAGTTTGAGTCCGTGCGAGTGGAAACTCAGACACAGCTGGAAACTATGCAGGCGAACACTCAGACACAGTTTGAAACTTTGCAGGCAGTCACAGAGACAGCTTGACGTAATGTAGGCGAATACGCGAACACATATGAGTGACGTGAAAAATCAACTAGTAATGTTGAGGGAAGATGTAGCTGGTAATTTACAACAGCTGGAAGCTGAAGTAACTACGGTACACAAGGAAGTTACCAAGTCTAGAGAAGAACTAGACTACGTGAGACAGACATGTGCTGCGCAGTTTAGTGAGTTTGAATAGATAGTGAATAAGCTGGAAAACAGACCGGCTGCTGCGACAGACTCTGATACACTTGATCAGCTAGTGAGCGAAAAGTTTGAGTCACAAAACGCTCATATTGAAAATAAGTTGGGACAGGTAGAGAATGCCACCGCAGACAGGTTATCCAAGGTAGCTGACAAGGTAGACCAATTAGCCCAGGTTGTAGAAGGGGTGAGGGACCTTCGCCTGGGTAGGCCTGAATTGGAACACGAGGAGGTGCAGCCTTTAAATCAGCGTGCATTACACACTGAAATTAGGCCCAGCGCAATAATGGACGAGCAACATAACACGCTACAGACAGCTAGTTTGCCGTCAAATGCGCTCCTCAGCACGTTGTTGCACCACCTTTCAAAAATGTGGGCTGAACAAATGCCTAAGTTTGGGGAAAAATCCGGAGAAAACCCAATCAATTTCATTCTCAAGTTTGAAGAATACGCCGTACTTTTCGGGCTAAGCGATCATGATAGGTTGAGATGCCTTACGCTTGTGCAACTATCACAAAAAGGAAATGATGCCGTGAAAAGAGAGCAAGAAAATCCTGTGTTAAAAATTGCTACGATTCCGAGGCCGGAAAAAGTAACTGAGACCGCAATAGAGAAAGTTTACTCCGTGACTAGCTGCATGATCGAAGTTTCAACGCCAAAATATATTGCTATTTCACTGCAGAATACTCAAAAAGAAATATCAAGGGAGAAACAGGGGACGGACAGAGGCCGCCGTAGAACACAAGCTGAGATGCGAAGTAAGAGAAAAAGAAATAAAACGAATAAAGATCGCTCCACGTGGCCAAGGAGAAATCGTAATATTTGCTACGAATGTCACACATGTGATCAGGTGAGCAAAGAGAGCAGAAATCGCGGTGTGAAGCGCCGGAGAAAACGTAAAGTATTTCGCAATCGCCACACATGTGACTGTAAACATTACACCACCAGACACTGTCCTACACGGTAGGAAAGACTTATCGTCTCATCTCAACAGCTATGTCATGACATTACGCCACTAGACACTGTCCTACACGGTAGGAAAGACTTATCGTCTCATCTCAACAGCTATGTCATGACAGACGGAGCATGTTGCTCAGTGAAGCAGGGATAGGGATGGAATTGGCTATGGCCTGTAGTAACCACGGGAAACCGAAAACAGGATAGCCGGACCACGTCCTCCCGAATGATAGTCCAGTGGTTTACCACTACGCCACCTCGCTCAATGACATATTATGTAGACGCCCACGAGTCAGAAAAAGTGTTAAATAGAAGTCAACTTAACATGGCGTGCGCTTAAAGTGTTTCAAGTATTGCTGGTGATGACATACACTCGCTGTTCACAAGATGAGGGGCCCTAACCAACACTGCGATAGGGAGTATAATCAACTCACGCCTTTTTCACACTTTTCTGAAGCCCTGCTAAAGTTATACTTCCAGGATATCCCTCCGCCTCATGCAAACTAAGCTTAACTAAGTCTATAAAATTACACCACGTGACATTGCACCGAATTCGTACGCACCTAGTTGTAACTGTATCTTGCATGAGAACTATTTCTTACCAGGCGCTACCAACACACGTGTTTTCTCACTGGTTTCATTCATATCTGTTATAAATGATATACCATAATTTATAAATTAGATATAGGTAAAACGTCATTTCAACGAAAAATACAAGTTTTATGTTAACAGGGATATAAAAACGGCTGTGATACATTTCGTATTTAAGAATAATCTAAACATGTCATACAAGGGGTGACTTTTTAAACGTTTTATTCAAAAAGTGGGAAGAAACCTCGGATAGACTCTACTGGATGTACTGCGACAGTTCAGGAGGTAGTTTATTTATAACATACATGTGACATGAAATAAAAATTTTAATTTTATGTTGTAAACATTAATGACAAACCTCCAGAGATATCATTAAAACTAACGGCAATCATCTGGCAACTCTTTGTAAGCCTATACTCTCAGATACATTAACGTAATTATCGAATAATATTGTGTCACACTTACACTTCGTCGCCTCTAGTTTCTGTACGGGGAAATGACTAGCAATCAAGTCAACGATATTCGTCTCTGCATCTTGAAAATCATGTATAAGTCGAGAAAGATATTCAGCTTCGAGTTACACGAATTAAAGTCGTTAGTAAATGAAGTGACGTACATCGTGAACCCTCTGTTAATAATACTCATTTGATGGCGACATTTCTAGAAACGCACGCACTTCGTGGATTTATCACGTGTGTCGTGTCTTCTGTACGCGACAGGATATCAGTAAATACTTAGCAGTGCATTGCATGATTAATTGATTATTATTTAACCTGACGTCATATAAAATCTGTTGTCACATACCAACATCTATATTGGTTACCGCCAATTAACAATGGAAAATTGGAACGTTACTTTCTGACAATGAAGGGAACATTATGCAGTACTAGTGACAATTTCGTCTTTGGTGTTATTAAGTTAAAAACAATTTTTCCGTTTGTCACAATACGCTCCCAATTGCGAGGATTTCTTCTGCCGACTACACGGTTGGTCATAACATGACACGACTATAGAATCCGTGTGAGATGGAGCGGAGCCGAAGAGTTCATAATGGATTATAAAATTATGCTTAATCTTCATGGTGGAAGAAGGATGGCGGATGCGAATTCAATAGTTCAAGTTTTGTATATTGTGGAGTCAGTTCGGCCAACATGGCGGTGTTAAAATTTTCAGTGTTTTCCAGTGGAACCTCAACGAGATCTTGGGCTCACGTTAGCTTTGTTTTTGGGTAAAACTAAAGTAAGATAGAAAGCAGTGCTCCTGAATACCCTGCTTAGGGGTGGGTCCCGAGGAGGGTGGTTTTGGTGAGTAATTCGCTCGTTCCACAGGGAGCATAGTCTTTATAATGTTGGTCAAGGCAGCTGTGGCATAGTAGCCGACATCGTTGCGCTTGCAGACGGTTAAAAGCGTCAACTGGCTGGGGGTAAAGCGCGGGAACGCTAAGAACTACCTAGGCACTCACATCTAATGTCTGTTCGCCTTTACGCGAAAGGCAATTAATTGACGACTCACCTCATAAAACTTTCAGTGGGACCCTATAAATTTTATGGTATAAGAATAAAGAAACGAAGGTGTGGTGAATTTATATATGGGTGATTAGTAACCTGTATCGGAAGAGTAATAGGTAAAAATTATCCCGAAACACTCATATTAGCTCTTTTTCACTTTTAAAGATCGCACAAAGAGACGGGAATAGAGAACGGAAATTGCCATTCGGACGCGGAAAATGTCATAGCTTTTAAAAGGCAACAATACGACTGCAAGTCTGCTCTCTAGGTGTAACAGCAGACAACGTCCTTAAATGTCCTACACTCACCATAGAGCGGTTATTGCTCTTGTCGCGTCAGCTCTCCTGGTACCAAAACAGTCGTCCTTGCAGATGGTCCATCCGCTCACCTGCAAGAAGGTAGCTCCCTTGGCACAGATCCACCCTGCGGCCCGCTAGCCCTGGTAATGAGGAGCGCAGTTTAACCGCCATAATTCTCACCCCCTACTCCAGCCCCGCCAACCGCAACGCCGTGTGAAGAGGGAGGGTTGCGGGAAACAATCGCCATCCCTCTTACACATCCCGCCTTCCGAAGGGGACTGGATGTGGCAGTACCCTGCGGTCTTCGCTCCTGAAATATCGAGCCGTTCACTTCCGCGCCAGACCATGAAAATACCCCTTCCCCCAAACGATATTAAGGCTGTTAAAGCAGTTACAAACGGTTAATACACTATTTTTTCCAGTATTCTATTTTTGTTATAAAAAGTGTACTAATTAACGCATAGATGACAAAATTAATATACCTGATTAACAATAACATGACAGTTAAATCCTTCTGGTGGCTGATTCTTTTGACTGTTTCCTCAGCAACAATCAAATTATTTTTAAGGCGTTCTAAGGCAGGGTTGCCAGATTGCGCGATTTGTCACCTTTTGGGCTACTTGAAGGCGAAATATGCCACCAAAACTACGAAAATGCGACTATCGCAATTTGGGCGATTTTTGTAATGAATTTACGATATATGTGCTACTTGGAACTTGGAATTATATACTTAGTAATTATGTATTTTTTGATTGTGAACAAGAAAATTAATTCCCATAAGTAAGATCCGTTTTTTAAACGCCAACCACTGTGGATACATATTGAAGAGGGTCTTTTGTTCAGACTCTTGTTACTCGCTGCAGACAATGAATAGGCGAAATTAATATCACGTGACTGTTTATGCGTTTGGCAATTTCTTAATTTTGTGCAGGCCTATATCATTTTCCAATTTTAAATCTATTCGTGTTTCATACATATAAAATATAACATGAAAAATTTACAATATGTTTAAAATATGCATTTAATGTAGAGTGAATCAAATTGTGCAACAAAAGATTAACAATTTAGACGACTTGAACAAAAACAACCCTGTAATGTAAGACCTTATTGTGCTCAGCCTCATGTGCAAAACATAACAGCTTTTTTCCCCTTACGACCAGGATGCGAGCAATTTGATGTGCTGACGATATAGAGCGCAAGGAGTGCCGCTTCTTTGATACATGTAACATATTATATTTGCATATGCGAAATTTTGACACTGACAGTCATTTGCATGGCTATTTTATATATGCCATCAACAATTTTCTCATTTCAAGGCATTTTTTAAAAACAAATTACAATTTATTTAAAATTAGAAGATAACGCCTAAGTGTTACACGAAACAAACTTTTAAAAACCAATTAAATTGAATTTGAGAAATATTACTTTTTTGCTGTCTTATCAACATCGAAAATAATTTTTAAGGTGAGTTAAGCATTTAAGTTAAGTACTGTGTGACATGTTTGGGCACCAAATATAAGGTAGTAATTCCCATAATTCTATAAAATATATTTTTAAACCAATATTTACCTAAAGCTCTATAGTGTTTTTTCATTACACGGTACTCTGTTTATGCCAACAAAATTACGTTCGCTATTAGATGTCGTTTGTCCGAGAAGATATTTCATCATTTGCTATCCAGTAGAAGTTCCCATATGTTCTTGAATGTGTTCCATGTTTATCTACTTACCGGCCTTAAATTTATATTATGAAGTAAAAAAAAAAAACATGGCTTCAGGAAGAACACGAACAAATTTGTAACTGTTACAGTTAGAAAATACATTATGTTGCCAAATATAAGCTTATACCAATTACTGTTCGTTCCAAAGACGCCAGCCATGTACCAACTTGACGTAAAGCCTCGCTTCGCTGTTATTATAGAGTTGACGATATGCTTTTCACTAAGTTCTAGCACACAATTGGCGGAATTTGTTTGCATTCATTCTGTAGCATGTTAAATGGTTGACATTTATATGTTTGTGGGGTAACTATGACATGCAAAGGACTCTCCAGTTTGTCCCCAAATATGTTGTATTTGGTTCAAGCCCAACTTTGAGTGAGCCAGTTCAGCAGTCTTGCCTGTTCGTATTCAAGCCATAGAGCAATTGAATTTATTTTATGGACAAAAGAACTATCGTTAGTAGTAGCATTGAGTAAAGATATACCTACAGTGGACTTCCCCAGGTTAAATTTCCTGACCACTCCAGCTGTAGTTCGAGGGATGAACACCACGTCGCGCTAGTCCATTTTCGTGGCGTGTGCGTGGGGAATGTCGACGGCTTTGCCACATTGACATCTACCGTCTCTCTCACTCATACTCCATCTCTGCCCCCGCTCCCCCCCGGGCCCAGTCACAACGCTACAACAGTAGAAAGTGTTCTGAATGTCTGATATACCCACATGTTGGGGACAGACAAGATGGCGGACACCTGAGTTCCTTTCTCACGTCGTATACATCCGTGTACGAAAAAATTACAAGTTCTGTAAAACATATGAATGAACAAAATGAAACATAATGTACGCATGTGTAACGGGAAACGTTGCATATTATTCATACGGTCATAATTAAAGAATAAACACCACTTTATAAAATACGCGATAACTGTGGATTTATGTATATATAGTATCTTATCACACGTACATGCTGTACGTGGGTTGTGTAGCTCAGTGAGTTAAACATGCTGTATGTGGGTTGTGTAGCTCAGAGAGTTAAACATGCTGTATGTGGGTTGTGTAGCTCAGTGAGTTAAACATGCTGTACGTGGGTTGTGTAGCTCAGTGAGTTAAACATGCTGTATGTGGGTTGTGTAGCTCAGTGAGTTAAACATGCTGTATGTGGGTTATGTAGCTCAGTGAGTTAAACATGCTGTACGTGTGTTGTGTAGCTCAGTGAGTTAAGGCGTAGGTCTGCACCACGTAATTGTAGGTTCTAGAGTTAAAATCTCCGGCTGGTATCGAGTTCTTTTTATGTGACACATTATGGTTATTTATAACTTGTTTTATTGTTTGGAAATGTTTATTTCCAGAATTTCATTGTCTAAAAGTAATAATATGCAAGTACCAGCACAGTACAGTCGACGAGATGTGGTTGTGTGTTAATCACATCGATTGTTTTCTAAAGTAGTTAATTTGAGCTGTAATTGTAGCGAGAGTAATGTCAACAGGCACACATGAAAGCCTTTAGTTTAATGTTGTAACAGTTCTGTCTTCGTTTGCCGTATAACCGTAACAACGTGTTTAATTATGGAGAGCACCAAATTGATTTTTATGCTCATTAAAGATATACAATTAAAAACAGAGGCGTAGCTGGGATTGGGGGGGGGGGGTGGGGTGATATATTAGGAACTCTATCCCCCTTTCCCCAAAAATATCTAAATGAAAATAAAATTTTAAAACAAAATGACAAGTTTTATTTTATGTTAGTTCAAGGAATATGTGATCTTCCTTGGACATTAAGAACGTTTATAGCATTGTGTGGTTCCATATCTGCACATGAAACCATTGGTTATAACTAATTATGTAACTATAAATTTGTAATAATACAGGTTTTGTATTCAGTTCAAAAAAATAAATATGGTATCTCCCCCCCCCCTCCCGTCTAGAGTACATTCTTAGTTACGCCCTTGTTTAAATAATATGCCAATCATTTAATGAGTGGCATAAATGCCCGTCGTACATAGATGTGAATACAGTACCTTGTTTTCAACATATAATCAGTGCCGTTACTCGTATCATTTTCCATGCATTAATACTACTCGTACGTTAAATTCTAAACCAATGCACTCTTCAGGGGAAAAAAGAAATAATCGTCGTACCTTTTGGATGCACCACAAAGCACTTGCATATAAAATTTGGTTGCATTTGTACCTCTGTCCCCTGCGAGTTGTTTTGCCTACAATTTACAAGTTTTTATTAGCACTTTAGATAACGTGTGGGTATGAACGGATGCGTTATTTATTTCCTTATGCTATAGAAACTTGTGTGCCTTCTGCTGTGCCCATGAGTATAACAGAAAGTAGCAGAAATTGGCTATCGTGTAAGGCCGGCTTAAACGACTCACGCCTCTCGCAGAATTTAGGCACCAGAAACTTCTTAAATCCTTTTAAAATAACGGAAGAAAAACGGTTTTGAGAATATGATACCCTACACACTGCTAGTATTATAATACCATATTGCAATTAACATTGTTAAGTGGTAGGGGGGAAATACCCACAATAAACGAATCGAATCTACACTTGCTATATGAATTAACACACATTGTTATGAAGATGATCGTATATGTTGTCAAATATATTTCGTTAGTATAGTATAATCGTGCAAATAAAATGAGTGGTCGTTAACGAAACAAGGATTTATTCTTTCAATACAACATGTGGCACACAGAACATACCTACTTTCAGAAAAAGTAAGTTACAATTATGTAAATACACCACAAAGTTAACACACAAAAATGTCCTACTGTCATAAATCATTCCAATTTTTACATAGTGTACACAAATTGTAGTCACTATCTATTTGTACGCTAGGAGACAACAAACATCCCAGAATACACGGGAAACTTTTGACACAGTAAAGATATTTAATAACATTTCTGTTATTCTTGGTAACAACTGTACACTATGAACAGAGAAATTTATTGATTCGACTGCGTTTGTAGAAACCTGCACACCATAATGAAGGGTAATCTGAGTCGTGTGAAGTAAAGCTGGATTTACAATAGCAATTTTTAAGCGTTATATTATACGTTAAGATATGTGCAGAAGAAACGAATGTGTGTTCTCTTATGTTTTGGTTCCCAGTGAAACTTTTTCAGGTCGTGTGCGTTGGTGGGATTTACTTAAGCGTTGAAATACATAGTTGTATTTTATATCTTTAGGAAAAATGTTAAGGCTACGACCAATCAGTACAGAGCAGTCGGTGTTGTTGGCGGGAAACTGTTATTTACAGTAATGTAAGTATAAAACAATATGACAAAGGCGTGAATTTTGATTGATTGCGTCATTAAATTTAATTTAGTTAATCAGTCAAAAATTGCTGTGATAAATATGTAGTTTAGTGTAAGAGTGTGCTAAAGGAAAATGTAATATTTTCTTTCTTTTAGTGGGTTGGGGAGCAGCTCTAGTAGATGTTCGCCCTTGGAGCTCTGGCGTCGTACTGAGGTGTGGTGTGTTGGGTACAGGATGTGTGTTTTATATATACACACATATATATATATATATATATATATATATATATATATATATATATATATATATTGAATTTTGTGCACGAGTGGCATAAGTGCTGTGGCGGCTGGTGTCTTTTGAAAGTGGGAGGGCTGTAGCGATCCTAACTCGTATCATTACAAATATTTTTTTAACAGGCACAGTGATAAATATATTGCGCAGGACAGGCTTAAGTAAGTGTAGCTTATGTAGTTAAATACAAAAAATAAGTGCGGTTGTTTGAAGAAAAATCTATCATCGCCCGATTTGTAATGGGCAACATACTGTGGCCGCTGGTTCAGATCTAATCACTACCACAGGTATGCATTTGTTTTAAGTTTGTGTAGGTTACATGCCTTCCAACCAGTACCTACATGGTGTGGTACATTACACGAGATGAGAGGTAACAAAATAATACCAATTCTACCATACTAATGACGATAATAACTTAAATATACTAAAACTAATATTTTTAAAACCAAATACTAATTTACATAGCCTACAGTACATACAAAATTCATGTCAAATTTAAATTAGAGGATGAAAGTGGCATATCTTAATTAATATATTTGAAAAAAAAAAAAAACCATTCGTCAACCTGTACGCGCTATCTAACTGGAAATGTATATTCACCTTACCAAGCAATAGGAATTTTATGGCATTTTTTATGTGTTGCGGACATGATTTATGGTTTTTTTATTTTTGTCTCCCATATGTGTTAATTCATTTACCCCATTGCCAGTCCACGCAAGATCATTAGGTTTCATTAGCAAAAAAAATTAAACAAAACAACACATTTCGAACTTCACACCCGCATAGCCAGTCCGCGAAATTGTATGTACTTACGTCGAATTTTCTCGTATACGAACCATTTACTACTTTGGCTTTGTTGTTGAATTATATTTAACTGTGGCCTTGCTGGTCCCAGATTCTGTAGCTCTAGTTTATTCTCGTAATTGAAAATCTTTTCCCTAATAAGGTTTAAAATGTTATTCACCGAATTAACAATTATTTACAAGTTTACACTACACGACATTAACAACAATTCAACCCTGCTTCTGACTAATGCTCATAGCTCATCATTAATTAACAACAAACTTATTCAGAGTATTACACACTATATTTGGAGCTCACGCGAGTTTGAACGATATCCATAAATAAAAAATATTCGAAATAAATACAAGAATTGTTAAGAAATATGTTTAACAACTGCAAAAGAGTGGACCGGGAAAGTGTTGCTACAAAACATGTAGTTTTGGTAGCTTTATCAAGTTCCAGAAAACCATTTTTTTTGTTTGAGCAGAGGCGCGGCCAGCTCTCTCCGATTTACAGCATGCGATTGGCTGAAAAGGGCTGAGCCCCTGAAGTCTTTCCTCCCTCCTGTAGCACCCCTAGTCATATGTCACGGTCATCTCTCTCTACTAGCTCTACCCACTTGGAGCTAAGAATCTGCTGCCCCACCACTCAACATTTCCAAAAACATTTGTCTCGTTACAAGAGTCTCGCCCATCTCAAAAACATTGGCTGCGAAATAACCTCCGTATTCGTATGCAATATTATTTAATGAGTAGCAGATAAGTAGAGGTATACGTTCTGAGATTTTATTAGGAGGGCTGCGCCCCACAGCCCTACCTCAGTAGCCGCCAGTGCATAGGTGTTTTTTTGTGTTTAGAGGGGGAAATTGCTCGTAAATGGTGTTGGGAGATAGGCGGCTTTGAAAGGTAGTATTTACGTCGTGTATTATTCCAAATGAATAACAGTAGTGACGTATAAAACGAGAGGAATTTCTGAGTCTTTAAACTAATATAACAGAAATATATTTCAAACGAGTTCTACCTATCAATATACACAAATAATCCGAGAGAAGTATAACGAACACAATTACGTGACTAACCTGGGTTTCATAAAGAAACAAGTGCTAATTCACTAAACTATCACAACTACGTGAGTATCCAGTATGGAATTAATTAGCGAGCTACAACGATGCAAAAATGTCCCTATAAATTAAACGGCAGTCTTCCTAAATACAATAACAACGTATTTGAAAACACGTACAAAAATTACACTACTTGACGCCTCCGAGTTCTACAAGTACCTTACTTGATTTTAAAACACATCCGTCCGCCTGTGAGACTGGTGTATGAATGACGTCAGTATAGGATTTGCGGACTCCTATAATCTGTCTCGAGCGCCGCTTGGCAGGCGACGTATCGAAATAAAAGCTTAGCGAATCTCGTAGTTAACACTCGTAGAGGAACTTCTGAAAAGGAATCCACACGTTAAAATATATAAATTTATTAATATGCATAAAAAAGAAAATGTTTGACAGTCAGCGATTTTAATATACGCCAATTCGCTCGGGAGGTCACTGCAGTAGTACTGACTTGGATATTCCACTTACTTTGAGTTATGAGATGAACGAGGTGTTGAGAGCAAACAGAAACTGTGTGTGCGTCGGCCTACGTTTGTTTATCGACTGAGCTGAAAAACTGGTAAAGATATATGAATATGACTAAATACAAAACGAGTGTTTCAAAATAAATTAAACCGTTGAAGTAATTACGTGACTATCCTATTTTTTTTAATTAATGAAATCGCAGAAGCACCTCTCCCAAAACACTTCTGGTCGGCTGTGATGTGAGTGAAGGAACGACTGCAGTGTATGACACGCGCCAACTTATAATAAGCTCTTAGTTATGTGGAGCTTGCGGCCGAGTTGAAGTTACGGCAAAAACTCTGAATACGACTCACTAAACGAATTACAGAACCTATTTCCCTAGAAAGCTCGTTTACCGTCTATTCTGATAACTTACAGATGGAACAAAGCACACGTTAAAATATACAAGCCTATTAAGAACTGATTTGAATACACTACCACACAGACAATTAAATATTTCCAAACTCGCATTTAGAATTAAATTTTAACCAGACACAATAGTGTAATAGACGTCTCCATCTCATTTGTACCATACCTTAAATGATTCCAATACATGTCCGTTAGTTGGGGTGTCTGATGTAGGAATGAGCTGAGCGTACCACTTACGTTGACTTATAAGAGCAGGCGAGTTGAAATTATGGGAAAAACTCGCTAATGAAGGAAACATTTTAAATGTTTGTGAAATAGCAATTAAAGGAAAAGAGAGTTGAACACACAATTAGGTTAATGATGTATCCAGAGAAGTGGTTTCCGCTGCGAATAAATGTTCCTATCGTAAGAAGAAGAAAAATTCACTATTAGTTTCCACTGAAGATTAGCGCGAGGTTCGGCTTGTGAGGAAGAAGGACTTAATCCTGAAACACTTTATGAAAACTTCCTCGAAGAAAAGTAATTTAAATAACGGACTACTACATCAATCCGGATAAGGTCAACACAAATTTCTGTTAAGTCTGAGAAATTCACCGCCCTTCGTAACACAAAAGCGAGTTGAAAATCATATAAATTTTCGTCGACCGAGCTCAGAAACGGAGTTTACATGATAAACGCTTATAAAGTTACTTAAAAATAACGGATGCACAATATCGGCTTAGCGAGAGATGAAGCCCGCTGACTGCATGCCCCTTCGATCGTCGCATAGAACCCCGCCAAAACGCTGCGCCCGTTGGAGGGGTGCTTTAGATGAGAGAGCGATGTAAGAGTGTGTACAGGGTGGGGTTTGGCGTCAAACTAACATGGTGCTGGTCAGTGAGAGCTGGACAGATCGCTCCGGTCTGCCTGCACCCTCCTCTTCCCTCATCCATCCACTACACCAGACTGCATCTTCGGTTTGCTCGAGGACTGCCTGTCTCGGCGATGCCTCCACCTGCCCCGACCGACACCCCCCTTCCTCCCCCAGTTCCAACTGCCAGACACCCCTCAGGCCAACGAATTTTGAACTGACCCTGCCTGGCTAGCTCTCCTCCCCCTTCTGCCCCACAAACTTTCACTTTAGTCTGGAAACTGACCAGTCGAGAAAACTGATTCTCCAACCCAGAGCCTGTCTTATTTCCAGCTAAATAAAATATCGATATCCAAGTCCCGCCGATGAAATGTATATCCCTGAAGTTGAAATGAATATTAATCCCCAGGTAAAACTCAAGAAATGTTATATTTTATTCCAATAAAATTTAAGTTTAATCCAATAAAATTCGATTTTAATACTGTATATTTTGAAAACATTTTATCCCGTTTTCCATAAAACTTATTACAGTTAGTCTAGGAAACGAAGTATATTTTCACACATATATTTTCACTCGCTAAATCATTTTTTTGAAGTATTGAAACAAAGACGTATCTATCATTCCACTTACACAAGTTTCAATTATAACTTTAAAACGAACATGTTCTAAAACAAACACAAGTATGCGTTTATTAATAAAGGTTTGTATTCTGTAACTTATAGCATAGCATATTCACATTTTGTTGTTAGGGAAATGTGAGTGTGTGACATTCATTTCAAATGTACGTATTTATCTCAATCTTTGAAATCACGTAGTAGACCATCTAGTTTTGATTCCAGTTTAACTAACTGCAATAGTTCTAAATGTCTTGTAAACCAGTACAGACCACATATAGTATACCGAAAGCGTAAGCTTAAAGCCGAGCGCGTTGTAACAACATTTTGTGAGGAAGAAAGATGTTTGAAACATCTCATTTATAATACAGAAAATGTTTTACCCTATCAGTATTCCGAAGAATTTGATAATAATCTTCATACTTATATCATTATCGCAAAAACAAGTTTGGTTACACAGCTCATACTGGGTGCGATTCATCAAAATGTTATGTGCATCGAGCAATAAAATTAGCAAAAAAAAAAAAAATGTTGCCCTCAAACACGTTTAACTTGCAAAGTTAGAGAGTGAATTTATCAGTATACTTACATAGTTCATTGATAATTGTTCTCAGTCGAGTGTTGGATAGCAAATGTGTATAATGACATATTTTCATCCTGAAAATCATTACGTCAGTGTCAAACCAGGAAAGTTTAATGTAACTCACACGTTATTGTGTACCGGACTTCTCCATGAATTTATGGAGACTTGTGATAGCATATTCCATTTTTAAGTAATTCATTTTCTGCTAGGAAACAAAAAAAAAGCCATGAATTGATACAATGCAGTGATAGCACGAAATGTCCTGTGTTTTACGTGACTCAAACGACACCTCTGCCATCTAGCATTGACGATGTACACTCACATTACGTTGAAAAAATACCCATACTTGGTTGAAAGTATTTGTTTACATTCTCCGTAATGTAAGGACGTTTGTGTACAGACAGGTTAAAGCCAGGGCGTAAGAAAAGTCCCCTCCTTGAAAAGCAGAGTTCAAGAAGGCGAACTGGATCCAATATTTAAAAAAAAGCACCTAAAACTTAGCAGTTCTTAACAGTTTATAAAAAATGTGGTACATATTTTGAATCAATCTGTACTCAGTTGTGTTAAAATGGTGTATCTAAATTTTTTAAACAGCTTGTGTTTGTATATATTTTTGAAATAATAGCCTAACATGTTTTGTATCATCCTGTATTTGCTAGTGTTAAAAAAAATGTTGTATATACATTTCGGAGCAACATGTACTTGTTTGAAGCTATGTGTATATGTTTTTCGAAATAATTGTCTAATATGTTTTGGGTCCTTCTATATTTAGTTGTGTATGTTTTGGAACATACTGTATTATAACAGAGAGATCTGTCTCTTAAAAATGTTGTACATAAGTTTGTGAAACAAGCCGTGCTTGTATTTTTATTAATAAATATGTCTTTAAATGAATTTTTTACTTTCTTTAATTAGCCTATCCTTTCTTAAAAGTGAACTTGTTTAGGTAATAAATGAAAAATATTGATAAAATTCCCTCAACAGAGAGAGAGAGAGAGAGAGAGAGAGAGAGAGAGAGAGAGAGAGAGAGAGAGAGAGAGAGAGAGCCCTTTTAAAATATGTTTGGTTTCTATCAAACTATGTGTACAGGTACTAGTGTTGTAAAGAAAAATTCAGATAACAAACATGTTTGTTTCCCAAGAAAAAATATATATAGTATTTAACTAAAGATATTTGAACCTGTCTTCTGGCAAAGATGTATGCTGGTGAAACGTAGTATTATTTTTACAAAAAAAAAAAAAAAAAAAAGTTTATTCTTTCGCCAGACTCCGTGGCGTAATCAGATTATGCTCTAAGTTCGAATCCCGGATAAGGCATTGTTAATATTAGTTAGTTTCTGGGTTCGAGTCCCGAGTAGATCATATATAATTGTAATATAGTTTCTGGTTCGAGTCCCGGGATGGTCATGCAGAATTGTAATCTAGTTTCCGGGTTTGAGTCTTAGCTAGGTCTTGTATGAATGTAAGACAGTAACTATAATACATAAAAGTAATAATGAAAGAATCACGCAATAAAACAATTATATAAAATAAAAGTTAGTAATTCGTTCGTCTACGTTAAAGAATGCAAACTGTGTTGAACCGTAGTAAAATATTCTACGTTAATAACGTCGTTTTGGGAAAAGCTCGTGTCGGAATTACAATTGTTGGTATGCGAAGTTGTTAGACAAGAACATAATTCAAAACTAATTGATTAAAACCGAATAAATACACATATTCCAACATATACACACTAAAATGGAGAAAAACGCGTTAAATTCTTTTAATTGTGTTCAATTTGGTTAAAATTTAGTTTACAACGTCTCAAATACGTAATTCGTTAGTTTTATGTAGATTTGAGGCGAATTTCGAAATTTAAAATTTGCAGACAAGGGAGGGTGCCTGGCCTATAAATAGGGTATCCCGCCCGCAGCTCGTCACTTACTGCTCTGACTTAATGGGGGTCAACATCTCTCCTCCAGTGCGCGAGAGTAATGTACGCCCTGTGAACATGTCCGCGCTGCTGATAGCGGCCGCCTGGAGTCGATTTGTCGGGGGACACCGGCCGCCCACTCTCCGCTAGCCTAGCTCTGCCCCGAGATCTTCTGCGACGGGGTTGTGTAGTCAAGGAACCTCTCGCTTCACCCCCGCTGACAGCTTACCACTCACTGGGGAATACGGCCGGCCGCCTACCGCAGCACGGACCCCGGCGCTCACCTGGCGGAGCAGGGTATCGCTGAGCCCGACTGACCTGGGTTCAGGTCTTGTTCCAAGCCTACCAGCTTCCCTACTAAAGTTTATGTAAGTGAATAAGTTTAACGTAAATTTTAGGGTGTTTTTATATTAATTAAAAACATATTTATATGGCACTTTTTATTCATTATAGTGTAACTTTTTTCCGGTAATAATACAAATCTTTGCAATTTGAATTAATTTTTTTTTATCTTCGTTACAATTTGAATTAAATTAACTTAGAATCGTTCTAACATTTAATGTTTTATTTGACATTCGTTAAACTTTTTTAACAAGTCTTTACAACTTGGATGAAATTTACTTAAATTTGTTAAATTTTTAGCAAATTGAATGAAATTTGCTTAGAATCGTTCCAACCTTAAACTTTTTATATGAGATTCACTAAACTATCGCAGAAATTCGCTTCACACTTACAATAATTTTTTTTGTTACTTTTTGGGTATTTTTTATGTATTTTAAGAGATTTTAAGGATGGGTTGATGTGGTTATGATGAGTATGAATTATGGAACGGCTAAATCAAGAGAGAACTACGCCGCTTACTCCTAGCATGAGAGGGAGGTGCATAACCTCACTTTCCAAGCTAGTTCTGAGCGAGTTGTTTGGCGACGAATGTTTGAGTGATGGATTAATGAATATTGAATTCTTCTAACGAATGAAATGATTTGATGTGTGTAATGGGATGGTTTGGATTTATAATTTTTTATATTGTAAGTAGTTTTTAAGATATTTAATTTTCGAAGTTGTTGGGTAACTTCGAATGTGACAGTTTGTGTGTGGGAAATGTGCTGCAAATCATTCTAGGTCGGTTGTTCTATCTTTGTGAGTAGATAGAGAGCTGAGTAACTTTTTTTAAATCAAATTTTAATAAATGGTACTAGTAAAATGTCTAAAGTGTTTAGTTTAAGAATGTTTTTTTAGTTAATTAGAGTATTATTAATATGGAGTGTTATTCCCTTGCTAAAACGTTTAGACAGAATACATGATTAAATTTATGAAAATGTTTTTAAGCTGTAAAGTGTTTTTACGGTGAAGTCTAGTGCTTATTTTTGACGGTGTTAACAATTATTTTGTCAGTGTACACTAGTTTTTTTTACATTTAAAAAACATGATTTTTTTTACGGTGTACACTAGTTTGACAAGTGTCGAGTAATTCACATATTTTAAAAAGCGTATTTCAGATGTAAAGTTCTTGCTAGTCAAGAGAATATATATATATATATATATATGCTTAAAATTCAATGCAATAGCGTGAGTTTAAATTCCAATGTTGTAAATGCAGCTCCCGCCCCCTGCATGGCCCTAGCTCTCGTCCGCTGCCCTTCCATTCCGTACGTCGCGTCCTCCACTTTAGCTCTTGTAACCTTACTTTTGTCTGCTCCCCTACACACTCAATTCTCGGCCATACGCTACCTGGATTTGTTCACGAGACTTTAGAAAGCCTCATCCCCGGTATCTTTCGTAAAGACACACAGCTCTCGATTCTGCCTTTCCCAAACAAAGAGAACTTCGCTCCCTCCCTCAAAAATTTTATTTACAATAAAGAATGTTAGTAATACATATTCATATTACAGGTAAGTAAATAAAGTGTGGTTTTGTCCTCTGTTTTCAGAAGAACGAGACACTTCAAATGTATTTATTGTGGTGTTTTAACTGTTATATCGGGGAAACAAAAGAAAATTTACTTATTTTAAATGAGTGAGCATAAGTGACAAAGTATTGACAGTTTGCTTGAAGAGCTTTGCGTAAGCGATTCAGATTTAAAATTGCAGATGGAAAGACAGTCTACAGCAAACTGTCGAGACAGTGTCCCTTCGCCTAAGCAGACACGAGTTGATCTCTTGGAGGATTATCTTTACTTAAGCAATTCGAGCACGGATTCACTTACAGAGAGATCGTTAACGACAAAAGGTCGAAACGTGTCTGAATCCCCCAAACAAGAAATGGTTGATCTTTTGATGGATGACTTATTTCTATCTAACTCGGAGAATTCTTCGGATAGTGCTCCATCAGTATCACAACCTACTTTAGAGTCGTTTTTTTCGCGAGGTGTAAGGCCCCTTAATTAAGCTTATTAATGGCATCACCCCAGCCTATTGGAGTATCCGTTACCATAGCAGGTAAGTATTTGAAATCCCTCACGGCGGAGAAAGGTGCTACGGAAACCTTCTACGTATTTTCAAAGCAAATCCCTCCCTGTACTACACTCATCCGATGTGGGTTTAATCTACGATGATCACATTGTCCCTTATCTTACCAACAAACTTGAGGAGTTTAGTGCGCGTTGATCTGGTTGGAGTCTGCAAATAGTGGCATACATGGATGTACATGTGTCTCAATTCAGGCCGTTCACTAAATTACCAAAGTTTAGTGCCAATCGCCTTGCTTGTGTCGATGTACGTTGCCCAGAGGGAATGTGTTTCCACTATGACGTAATAGCATCTTTGCATCCTGCCACACAAAACCCCCACAGAACTAATTCATACCCAAAACCTTACGAGGTTTTGAATACTGAAGGTCTGTCGACACCTGTAGGCATACAGGATATTCGTAAGTTCGAGGAGAACAATTCTATTTCTATCAATCTCTGCTGTGTGGTGGACAAAGATAGCAAATATAACTAACTAAAATTGCTATAAAGGTGAGGTTGTCGTACCCATGTGTATTTCTCCTGTACGTCATGACAAACGTGAATATTTTGGCAATTTGTGCGAGTGGAAATGCCGCTAATTTCCCTTTTTTATGCATTAGAAATTTGTCCCGGCTGGTTGGTAGTCAGCTGAGTAAGAGAGCCGATAAGAAATTTTTTTGCGATTGTTCTCTCCAGTATTTCAGAACTAAGGAGAAACTCGCAAGTCACGCTATTCTTTGCCAGCAACAAAAAGGTGTTCACCATACTTTTCCAACTGGGAATGACAAATACTTGGAATTTAAAGATTACAGCAAACAGCGGTGATTGGTTTTCGACGTCTATTGCGACGATGAAAGTTGGCTGAAACCCATGTCCACTTCCTTACCTAATGATTAAACGAGTAATACAACCACCATCAATCAACATGTTCCATATGCTTGTAGCATTTTGTTGGTCTGCTCATACAATCCAAGTTTATCTAACTATTTTGAGTTTGTGGGTGCAGATTGTACGTACCAATTAGTAGATAAATTGGTTGAACTTACAAAGTGGGTTGCAGGAATCTACATTATGATTATTCTGATGAAGCCAAAAAAAAAAACCTGCTGATGAAGCTAGGTTGGAGTCTCAGAAAAGTTGTCATATTTGTAAAGAAAAGCTCGGTACAGATGATATTGTGGTCGATCATTAGCATCTGATGGGCGAAATCAGAGGTCGCACACATAATAAGTGCAACTTTAACTTCAGACTGCCCAACAGACAACTTGTCTCTGTTTTTCATGACCTGCAAAACTATGAAGCTCACTTTCTCATAAAGCCTTTGGCTGAACATCACGTACCACAACCCGACGGAACCATATAAATCGAAAACCCGAGTAAAATTCAAGTGATTGGAATGACCCTTGAAAAATACAGATGTATTACCAAACAAATTCCCAATGGGACTGATTTCAATTGGAAGGTGCAATATTTCAAATTAAGTTTTATTGACTCATTCCAATTCATGAGCACCTCTCTGGAAACTTTGGCAGGCAATTTACTACCTGCGCAATTGAGTATCACCCGCTCGAATTTTTCAGAGAACACCCAATTCGAATTGCCAAAACGGAAGGGAGTTTTTCCTTATGACTTTGTTAAGTCGCCAGAGAGTCTGATGTGCAAGTCACTCCACCAAAGGACGCATTTCATAATGTGATGAGAGGCGAAGGCATTAGTGATGAGGATTACGCTCATGCCCAAGCCACATGGGATGCCTTGAACTGCATAAACTTGCTGCAGTATGCCATTCACTACTTACGTGTTGACACTTGTTTGCTGACAGATGTTTTTGATGATTTCAGGACTGTATGTTTGGCTCATTACGGTCTTGACCCCGCCATGTAGGCCCTACCTCACAGCTCCGTCTGTTTCATGGGATGCTGTATTGTCAATGACACGTGCACGACTAGAGCTGTAGACTGACCCAGACATGTATTTTTTTGTAGAACGTGGGGTTATGGGCGGCATTACCCAGGTTTCAAGGAGGCATGCAGAAGCCAAAAAATTTTACTTGGGTGAGGATTACGACTCCAGTGTGGCATCGAAATATGTACGCTATTTCGACGTCAATGGGCTGTACAGTCATACGATGCGATCCAAATCGGCAATTTTGAGTGGGTTGAGGCTGGCGTATTTTCAACATAGGATTTTTCAAATGGGGACATTTGTTTTTTCGCGGAAGTGGATCTGTCTTTTCCGGACGAATGCCATGAAGAATTATGCGATCTGCCTTTGTCCTCAGAGAATGGCATATCCCCGAACGGCTTGCATGAGAAACTTCTTTTGACACTCGCGCAGAGAAATAAATGTTATACACGGGGAAACACTGAAGCAGTATTTGATGTACGGGGCCCAACTTGACTCTGTTTATCGCGTTTTGCGCTTTGAGTGGAAGGCATGGACGGAGCCATACATCGAATTTAATATTGAGAAACCTGCTCAAGCTGCAAACGAATTCGAAATATCGTTTTTCAAATTAATGAATAATTCCATTTATGGAAAAACTTTGCAGATTGTCCACCAGGAAAGGGACATAAGAGTCGTTTTGAGGTATGACATGGTCTATGGTACTGCAGAGCTGATCTAATGTGTTACAGTCACTCAGGCACGAGGATTATCGAGATTTCCTTGAAAATTGCACAAGGGTTTTGGGGACCCAATATCAGTTCCGTTCGCATGCACGCGAATTCTACACAGAATGTGTAACCAAGGTAGTGTAGTTAGATATGGATGATAAGCGGTACATTGAGTCAGATGGTGTATCAACCTTATCTTGAGGGCACTACAGAATACCTAAATAATTTTTTATTCCCCCCCTAACAATAGTTACAGCACCACAATAAATACAGCCCACCCACGACACCACAACTGCCAGCACCACACCATCAATGACATCCATCTGCCACCACCACGTGCACCTTCTGTTCCACAGTCAACATCACATCTGTCTACAGCTGCCTGCAATCTCTACAACTGTTTCCAACACCTGTTGCATAACCATCAACACTGCTGCTACCTGGTTGCCTATCTGTAAGGCAGGGCACAAATACAGTATCACTACTCCTGAAACAACTGTCTTCTATATGTTTTCCTTTGTAAAATAATAATAAGAATAAATTCACAGTATAATATTACATCCACTGGAAACTGTGTGCATGAGAGTGTGTTGTAACCAGTTGTTGGCGTGTGTGCATGTCTGGAAAATATATTACCTGATGTGACATAATAAAGGAATGCTTCTCTGTGCATCATTTTGAATGCCTCTCTGTGCATCGCTCTAAAATGTTTGTAAATTTTGTACATACTAATTTTTTGTATATATTTTAGTTCCTGTTATTTATTATGTAATAAGTGTAAGAATATTTTGGAATGTTATAGTATTAGTAAACAGTAATAATTTTAAGATGTTCATAACTTTGAAAATGTTTGTTGTTGTAAATATAGTAATAGTAAAATTTTTCACATATTAACTTGCTTGAAAATGTTGGTTGTTGTAAATATATTAGTAGTAGTATTAGTAGTAGTAGCAGTAGTAGGTTATTTGCTCATAATGTGATTGAAAAAAAATCACTGTTTGATCATTTAGTTCTTAAATTGTTTATTTGACATATTTATTTTATTTGCTAAAAAAATCTTGTAAAATGCCTTTTAATGTGTCAACATTTGTTGTAAAGTAATTGTAAATATTTATCTTTTAAGGATGATTTGTTGAAAAGAAACTTTGGAATAGAATATTTTAATGTTAAAAAAGGGGTAATGTGTCTTGTTATTTATTAGTTTGTAATTCCTCATGTCACTAATGTCTTAATATATTGCGTATGATGAGTGGTTCAAATATTTAATAGTAGTAAAGAGAAATTTGAAACAAAACTTCTTGCTAAAATTAAACGAGTGGACGTCTAGTACTGATGGTAAGCTGTTGGTTTTTATTTAAACTCAGGTAGCAGGATACCTGCTTGCTCACTTTGACCAAAAAAATACAAGTTACTTGTTTCTTTCTTCATGAGGGAGAAAAAATGGATATAAATTAAATCATGAAATTTTATAAAAACAATCTTTGAGGGACTGAGAGGAAATTACAAAATTGGCGGAGAAAAGAATCGAACATCTGAATGAAATTTGAAACCAAAATATTGGGAACACTAGAATCTCAAGAAAACATCAATTGGCCTGCTGCTTAACTTGAAGAACCGTGGGGACATAAGAAACCTAGAGTGGGCTGACACAATCCCTTTTCAGAGGCAGGTAGAAATATCTCTTGGCTATACACAACAGCTGCAAGAATGTTCCCCGCTGCCCTGCAAATCTACACTCCAGCAAACTTTTAATAAAAATATTCATTCACACAAAAACAGATTACAACTACAGCTGCTGCTCAAGATTCAACACAAAGATGCCTGGTGGTAAAACAAATTCATATTTTACCAAACTCAGAAAACAAAATGGAAGATTTTTAAAATAAAATTCAACTCTTTTACAAATATGAATTATGCTTCTTACAACAGTGAAATTAAATTTCCCAGGGAAGAGAAACTTGAGTTAAAAATTTGGGTAAGTTTTTTTTAAATCTCATGTGATACATTCAGGAAGATGTGAATAATAGGTTCTGTAATTCGTTTAATGAGTCGTATTCAGAGTTTTAACTGTAATTTCAACTCGGCCACAAGCTTCACGTATCTAACAGCTCATAAGTTGGTGCACATCATACACTGCAGTAATTTCTTGACTGACATCACAGCCGACCAGATGTGTTTCGGAAGAGGTGCTTGTGCGATTTAATTAATTAAAAAAAACAGGATAGTCACGTAGTTACTTCAACGGTTTAATTTATTTTGAAACATTCGTTTTGTATTTAGTCATATTCATATATCTTTACCAGTTTTTCAGCTCAGTCTATAATCAAACGTAGGCCGACGCACACAGAGTTTCTGTTTGCTCTCAACACCTCGTTCATCTTTTAACTCGACGTAAGTGGAATATCCAAGTCAGTACTACTGCAGTGACCTCCCGAGCGAATGGGTGTATATTAAAATCACTGACTGTTAAACATTTTCTTTTTTATGCATATTAATAAATTTATATATTTTAACATGTGGATTCCATTTCAGAAGTTCCTCTGCGAGTGTTACCTATGGGATTCGCTAAGCTTTTATTTCGATACGTCGCCTGCCAAGCGGCGTTCGAAACAGATTATAGGAGTCCGCAAATCCTATACTGACGTCATTAATTCACCAGTCTCACAGGCAGATGGATGTGTTCTAAAATCAAATAAGGTACTTGTAGTTCTCGGAGGCGTCAAGTAGTGTAATTTTTGTTCGTGTTTTCAAATACGTTGTTATTGTATTTAGGAAGAATGCCGTTTAATTTATAGAGACATTTTTGCATCGCTATAGCTCGTTAATTAATTTCATACTGGATACTCACGTAGTTGTGATCGTTTAGTGAGTTAGCACTCTTTTCTTTATGAGACCAGGTCATTCACGTAGTTGTGTTCATTATACTTCTCTCAGGTTATTTATTTATATTGATAGGCAGAACTTGTTTGAAATATATTTCCGTTATATTCCTTTAAAGACTCAGACATTTCTCTCATATTATACATCGCCGCTGTTATTCATTTGGAATAATACACGACATAAATACTACCTTTCAAAGTCGCCTATCTCCCAACACAAAAAACACTTCTGCCACCCTTGTACAAAACTCAACTCATATATACCCTATATCCAACACACCACACCTCAGTACGACGCCAGAGCTCCAAGGGTCAATATCTACTAGAGCCGCTCCCCAACCCACAAAAAGAAAAAAAAAAAATTCTTTCTTCCCTTAGCACACTCTTACACCAAACTACACGTTTATCACAACAATGCTTTATTTATTATTTCAATTAAATTAATTGGATCAATCAATCAAAATTTCATGACATTTTATCCTATGAGAATTTATTTAAAAAAAATGACAAATAAATTAAAATAGATCGGATTAAGATCGATTAAGGATTAACGAAAACAGTTTCGTCGGATTAAAATCGGATTAACACTTTTGGCCGGATTAAAATCGGATTAACGATATACCCTTTTTATATCAATTTTATATCAAAGCATTAATCTGTTTAATAAGAAGTGAAATGAAACCATCCAGCCCCTACTACTATCGTTCTAATGCAAGAAAGGGCGTATTATCATCACTTAAACAATGTAGGAAATGTGTTCATATCCAGAATATTCAGGCAGATCCCAAATAGCACCAATCCATCTATAAAAACAAGTGCCTAATCCCACGGCTAAAGAAATAGATCCGGCTCGTTTCTCAACCGCCTCAAACTTCTATGTTGACAAAAACATTCAGGTAAATGTACAGTTTGTCAGGCATCCACCATGTTCACGAATGTCTATACGAATGCCGCATCACATACCGTGATTTACCGCTCCATAAGACATTGTCTTTAGTCCACAGTCCACGGTGGTGCAGTGGTACTTAGGCGCATTAAAAAACGGAGGGGAAAGGAATCAATTTCAGTTTGTACAAATGGTTACCTAAAACTATTTATTTGACGTTTAGATATGGAATTATTTCCCATACATCATTACCAACTTTATTGGGCACATGTCACACAGTGCGCCCGTCAAAATACATGCAAGTGGATATTGTCTAAGGTTGATTTCAAAAGTGCTCTCTTTATATCCAACGCTGTTTTAGCATCAGTTAATATTTTCTTGGATTTTTATTTACCATTTATCCATACTTAATGGCTCTATCGATCTTTCTCAAAACAAAATAAACAAAATTATAACCATCCTCTTACAAAACTCCACCACCTCCACTCTGATTGGGGCCACAGTGGCTGAGCGCTAAGCCTGCTCACCTCCCACCATGTCGAACAGCGTTCAGTCCCCGACCGGGTCACCCCCCGGATTTTCGCGAGTGGGAATCGTGCCGGACGATGCCGCTGGTCGACGGATTTTCTCGGGGATCTCCCGTTTCCCATGCCTTTGCATTCCGACGCTGCTCCATGCTCAACTCATTTCACCCTCATAGGTTCTCAAGACCTCGTTTATAAGAGCTGCCCAAATCTCAGAACTCAACTCATTCTGATCAGCTAACATTTCAACCTTGTAGGAAACATTTCATTGAAAATTGCCCTCGGCCAATTACGGAAACACCCATGAAAATGGCCAGTAGATGGACAAATCTTCTACAGAACCATCCATACAAGTGACCATGCGATCTTGCATACAATCTTCCAAGGAATCTTCAATCGTGGCACATGGACTTTACAAGTGAAGTGAAGTGAAGAGATTTGGGCGGCTCTTAACATCGAGATCTTGAGAGCCGATGAGGGTGAAGGGAGGTGATCGTGGAGAAGCGCCGGGAATGCAAAGGTGGGGGAAACGGGAGATCCCCGAGAAAACCCACTGACCAGTGGCATCGTCCGGCACGATTCCCACATGTGAAAATCCGGGGGCGAATCGCCGGGAATCGAACCCGGTTTGCCTTGGTGTGAGGTGAGTAGTCTGACCACCTCGCGACCGCGGCCCCGAAACAAACATAAGAAGGAAGATCACGCGTGATAGCTCTCTTGACACAAAGAGTGCAAGACATTACAGACAAGAGAACAGTACAAACGCTGCAGATCCTACAAAAATGTGCTTGATTATTGCTGTGTGTGTGCACATCCCACTTGAGCAACAGCTCGGAGAAATGACAGCTAGACTCGGTATATTTTCTTGACGCTATTATTCAAGATTTCTCAAGGTATTTTGTCCCTAATTCCTTTTGATCGTAAACACTAACATGCTTGACCTCAAATAATCTAATGTCTCAGTCATTGCTACTGATCTGAGCGAGGTAGGTACTCTAAAATGTCTGCTTTAAAATTATAATAATATCAACTCTAGGGCTTAAACAATTTTCTTATGTAAAATTAAGTGTGAAAAATGTTTTCAATAGAGTTTTTTTTTTTTTTTTAATTTAGTTTGGGTTGTTCGTGTAGTTTCTATATGTGCACTTAGATAAATACAAATCTGAACGAGACTTTCAATTATTTGATTCTCGTTTAGCGTAGCAGTTATCACACTGCTGAACACGGGGATTATGACCAACTCTCAGGTATCTAGGCGTACGTTAGACTTACAGAATACTATAACGTATAGAAGGGTGTACCAAAAATGCGACTTAACTCACTAACTCGCCATTCATTGCCTGGAGATGAGCTCCTGAAGATAATCCTACAGGGAATTTATTTACCACTTGATAAGACAATTACGCATAAGGTCATTTTGAAACACTCGCTCAAACAATACGCAAATAAGTACGCTTTCATTAAAGGGACTGCCCACACTATTTGGTGTGTGTTATTCTACTGTCCCGCGTGTCATCTTCACTGCAGTATGTCTATTGGTGATTTTCCATTTAAAATTTTACTAGAAAACTCTTTTATTGTTTTCATAGTCTCTCCACTTCAAGCACTTTCTTCAAGACCTATATCTCAATCTCCATTATTTTAAATTTATTGATTTCTTACAAGTCACCATGTCAGCAATCGGTTGAAAATGCACAGCAGATCTGCGTGATTTATTTCTGAGGCTAGTCTTGCTTCCAGTATATCGGCGAAGGGATTGGAAAATTATTGCGGCACGTTTGTAGCAATAGAATTTAAAATCGTTTAGAAAAATCGTCTCTTTGGATAAGACCGGAATTATGCCCACAGCCTATGAAATGCAAATTATATAGGCCACTGCATGACGAAACTCACTCGGTTAGAGTGATCGTGTATTGTGCATAAGTTCAAGTACAAAACACTTAAAAAACTGATATTTCTGAAAGCTTAATGGGCACACTCTTTATCACAGAGACGAACGTTTATATAACCCTTAATTTGAGTGTGTTTGAACGCACGAGACAGGCGAATAATAAATGACGTCTTACAAACAACCACAATCTATAAAAACATTACTGTAGCTTCCAAGATCATAGAAGTTTATACCGCAGATCTCGTCCGTTGCCAAGCGTCCATACGAATTTTCTAGGTTTCCCAATTTGAGCTTATACCTTGTGTGATAGGTCTCATACACGTTGTTGCGCTAGTGAGGAAGATATTTTGCAAAAATATTTTGAGGTGTGGATAAATCTGCGAGGCCAATGAAGAAAAAAATAACGCAGCCTACCTAAGCGAACCGGGTTCAATTCTCGGCGGAACAACGCGGATTTTCGCACGTGAGAAACGTTGGTGCACGTTACAGTAAACTGGCGGGTTTTCTTCGTGCGCTCCCGTTTCCCTGAGCTTGCATTTCGCCGCTGCCCCATTTGCACCTCATTTCTCCCTCACCAGTTCCCGCGACCTCACTCGCACGTGGGAATCGCGCCGGACGATGTCGCTGGTCGGTGGGTTTTCTCGAGGATAATCCGTTTTCCCCGCCCTTGCATTCTGGCGCTCCTAAATACTCGCCTCATCTCAGCTCTCATGACCTACATGTTAGGTAAACAACCGAAACATCTCAAATCATTCTTACCTCGAACCACATTACCTCTGTGGAAGGGTTAGCAAGATTTTTTTTTTTTTTTTTATATTTGCCATCAGGGACATTTCCCACAGCTCATCAAACGACATTCACTCCCAGTGAAGCAATAAAGGAAAATGGTTACGAAAGGAAAGAATAACATTTCAAAATACTATTCGTAATGAGAAAAAGTAAGTAGGTACTTCAGTCAACACTTGCCCTAAACCTATACAGCAGCAACATTTTTGTGGCTAATGTAGTCATAATCTTGTGTGATTTGAACACCTGATAAAATCAGCTTCACAATCGGTGACGTTGGATGTAAACATACTTTACGCATCTCGGCAGGCGCTACTTCCACTAGCGAGCATCTTAATATCTAGCTTTATAAACCGGAAAAATGAATTACATAACTAGTTAATTTACGATTATTAGAAATATTTATGTGTAATTTTACGAATGCCACCTGTAGGCGAGAGTTGTAACAACGTGTGGCCACCAGGTTAGAACATCAGAATGAATTTACGTATAGTCGAGAAGATGATAAAAAAACATATCTGATATTGCTTATTAACATACAGTTTATTTTCGATGTCTGAGCACGGATATGTAGAACGCCACGTCCTACGTCCATGCGAGATAGTTTTTTCCATAGACTAAAGATGAGGTAGACAGATCTCGCTGGCTGCGCACAACCAATCTCCGTGTCCCAACACTGAACTGCTTTTCTGCCAATATGGCGAGCAAAAATGGCGTAGATTGGGTTTGAGGTTAGAACACTGTTTAGTAAACAAGTGCTTTTGAGATGTTTGTATACTTCCTCTAACCAATTTGTAACGGTTTTTGATGAAATTCAAACTGGTAAAAGAATTTTATTAATAAAATTGTTCTTGTCTTTGACAGTTGTGTTCCTTTCGGGTAGGTCAATGTTTGGTACATGCTCAGAAGACGAATACGCGGTCTACCTCGTCTTTAGTCTATAGTTCTTTCAGTCCCAGAATACCAGAAATATCCTACAATACGGGGCAGTTGGCAACCCTACTCCGCGGAGTAGCCAAGTCAAGAACAAGCTTATTTTATAAGGAATACTCTGAGGCGGAGTCCCAGGAGAGCAATATACATGAACTCGTATGTCGTGACCGAGTGGTCGTATTTTTTCTAGTCCTGAAACACTTCGTTCGCACAGCTTTGCAACTACTGCATGTTTCACTGCCGCGTTTGTTGTAAAGAGCGGTGCTCGCTGATAAATGTGATATGTTATGTGTGCATCACATAGCCTTTTTTTTTTTTTTTTTTTTTTTTTTCAAATTTTATACATTATAAATGAGTACGCTTTACTACCGAAAATTTTTTTGATCCTATAATTTTTGCATAAATACATGACAAAATCACAATCTTACTGTTTTAGAAAAGTACAAATAATGAAAATCCCCTTAGCCTACATACAGAAGTGAGATAATTCACACTGAAAGTAGATTCAAAGACCTTCTTCAAGACGTCTATAAAATTGCACAAAAAATGTTTTTGAAATTTGAAAAAACTGCTAAATATATGGAAATTCTTGCATATATTTTATTTGTAGCTGTTCCTAAATTTATATTAAACTAGTTGACCCGTGCGACTTAGTTCGCATTTTTTTTTAGGTAATTAAAATAAAACCCACCATATTTGCATTATGGTTTTATGTTTAAAATACTAATATTTCTTATATCAGGTTTATTGGAATTATTAAATTACACCCTGCCATAGCTTCGCACATGTTTTAGCTAGCATGATATTTAGGACTTTGAATTTAACCAATCACTCTTTTATTGTTTTCTCAAGCCACTAAGCTACTGCGGCTCCCTTTTTGGGTGTTCTAGCCACTGAGATTATGTGACCCCACTATTGGGTGCTATAGCCACTGAACAACTGCGGCCCCACTATTTGTTTCTCTACCCTCTTAGCTACTGCGGCCCCACTATTTGATACTTTAGCCACTGGGTTACTGCAGCCCCACTATTGGGTTTTCTACCCACGAGTTTATACAGCCCCACTATTCGGTGCTCTAGCTCCTGACCAGCTGCGTCCCCACTATTAAGTTCTCTAGCCACTGAGCTACTGCGACCCCCTTATTAGGTGCTCTAGCCACTGAGCTACTGCGGTCCCACTATTTGGTGCTCTAGCCCCTAACCAGCTGAGGCCCCACTATTGGCTGCTCTAGCCACTGAGCTACTGCGGCTCCACTATTGGGTGCTCTAGCTCCTGACTAGCTGCGGTCGCGTTATTGGGTTCTCTAGCCACTGGGCTAATGTAGCCCTACTATTGGGTTCTCTATCCACTGAGTTTCTGCGTCCCCACTACTGAGTTCTATACCCACTGAGTTACTGCGGCTCCACTATTGGGTGCTCTAGCTCCTGACCAGCTGCGGTCGCACTAATGGGTTCTCTAGCTACTGGACTAATGTAGCCCTACTATTGGGTTCTCTAGCCACTGGGCTAATGTAGCCCTACTATTGGGTTCTCTATTCACTGAGTTTTTGCGTCTCCACTACTGAGTTCTATATCCACTGAGCTACTGCGGCTCCACTATTGGGTGCTCTAGCTCCTGACCAGCTGCGGTCGGACTATTGGGTTCTCTAGCCACTGGGCTAATGTAGCCCTACTATTGGGTTCTCTATTCACTGAGTTTTTGCGTCTCCACTACTGAGTTCTATATCCACTGAGCTACTGCGGCCCCACTTTTGGGTACCCTAGCCCCTGACCAGCTGCGGCCCCACTATTGGGTTCTCTAGTCACTAAGCTACTGGGGCCCTCTTATTGGGTGCTCTGGCCATTGAGCTACTGCAGCTCCACTATTTGGTTCTGTAGCCCCTGACAAGTTGCGGCCTGAATATTGGGTTCTCTACCCACTGAGCTAGTGCGACCCCACTATTGGGTGCTCTAGCCCCTGACCATCTGCAGTCCCACTATTGGGTTATCTAGCCCCTGAGCTTCTGCGGCATCCCTGTTGGGTTCTCTTGCCACTGAGCTTCTGCGGCCCCCTTATTGGGTGCTCTAGCCACTGAGCTACTGCGGCCCCACTTGATATATATATATATATATATATATATATATATTCACTGGGTCACTGCGGCTCCACTTTGAATAACTCTAGCTACTGGACCACTACGGTTTTTTGGAAGGAAAGGAGGACAGCTCTAAGACAAAAAATAAAGGGGAAATGACGGGATTTTTTAAACAGTGGTTTTTTTAATTCAGTGATCCTAAGAAAAGCTTAATACAGTACCTATTTAACATATCTGATCATAATTTTGTTCCGGAACCGTTTGAGATACCTCGATGAAACAAGACTAAGTTGGTCCTGGGGTTATTTTATATATACTGTGTAAATTTGATGTCAATACGTTAAGTGGTTTTTTGAGTTAAATCCGTTTTGACAGACAGACACGAAAAAAATTATCATTAGATATGGCTTAGTTATCAATTATACTATAAGAAAAAATAATTAATAGTGAAAAATTCAAAAATCACAGACAGACACTTCTATTTTATTTATTAGTATATAGGCAAAATTTACTAGACATAACTTAACATGAATTAAACCAATATCTTTAAGTTGTCCAATTTAATTTTTTTTTTAAATAGTTTGGTTTATTTTATTTTTACATGATAAAAAGCAAAATTTTGACATGTCATTTCGCAGAAACAATGTTATATATATATATATATATATATATATATATATATATATATATATATATATACATTTTACCTGAAGAAAAGATAGACACAGATAATGTTCTCAAGTTGAACAATATACAGTACATAAGGATGTCCCAGAGTTCGCTCATAAGAACCACACCACGTGAATCCGGAGCGAAATCGGAGACGAAAATGTAATTGGCAAAATGTCGTACGATGACAGTTTTCTCGCACAAGGTGGCAACACAGCACGGAGTTATGTACCCTCATTTGCACGATGGTCAACACGATATGTACACTACACGTAGAACAAACGTTAGGACTGCGCCGGATTCTAACTCGCACACATAATATAATGGCCAGGCCAGTTTGAGTACATCAGCAGAACGCAAGAGAGGGACTAACTCCGTGCTGTGTCGCTACCTTGTGCACGAGAGATGCCATCGTACGACATTTTGCCACTAACATTTTCGTCTGCATTTTCGGTCAGGATTCACGTGGTGTGGTTCTTATGGGCGCGTTCTGGTACAACCTGTATAACATAACACGTTTTCCCGTGGCCAACGCCCTTATGCGTGGTTCACACGTACGCCAATCACGCCGAACAGACAGAGCGCGAGTCGTGCAGAAACCGAGGACGGTTTCTGATTGGCTGTTAATAGTTTTCCGCTGTTTCTGTTCGGCGTGGTCGGCGTACGTGTGAACCAGGCTTCCAAGTGCTTGTTCGTATCAAAGGTGTAAGTGGAGGAATGAAGAGAAGACTCTCTCGATTCGTTTGCTGTGCGTACGTGGGAATTGCCTGCTGTCGTGGCGGGTCGCCTGCTATCGTGGCAGGTCACCTGCTATCGTGGCGGGTCGCCTGCTATCGTGGCGGGTCGCCTGTTGTTAATTCTACGAGTACGGCGTCATCTTAACGAACGAGTACTTTAATACCTTCTCGGCGCTTTGACTATGCTCATCCCGTGTTCGGCAGACTTAGCCACACACTCGAGCACTAACCTCACCTCAACATCGTCGACTCGAAACCTGAAATGAATCCATGTCCCTGATACTCGCACATCGTAGAGTGAAGAAACGCTCTTAAATTCAAGGAAAGTTAAAAATAAATTTATTATCTACGCAATCGAGCTTCGTAAATGACTGAAAACTGATCTGAACTTCGTACAAACAAAATACAGAACGTCTCTGAATTTTTTTTATAGCTCCTGATTTCGAGAACGAAAAATTTAGTCTCTTCACGAAGCGTTTTTCCCACTGTAACCACAAGATAATAAAGTTCCTTCTTCATTCCCTTTTCGGAGAATTCGCGTCACTTAAACGTACTCTTTCAAAATCAAATAGGAAGCCAAAGAACCTGCAACATTTGGCCACAATTAAAATAATTGGACATCACTATTAACTGAAAGTTAAGCCAACGTTTGTCATATTCCGTTAATGACATGTTCATATTATAAAAAAACACTGTTGCCGGAACTTGTAAGGTGAGAGTTACAAGTCATGGACCCCAGAATTTTCAAATCACATTCATGAAAATAACATATCAGATTTACCAAATTTATTTTTTATACGTTGTAAAATATTCGTAAAAAATCAACATTAAATTTCGCAATCTGGTTTTATAGACAGCAAGTATGGAATAACTGAGTAACCAATATACTGGACGGTTCTGTAATTTCCTGGCAAGCGGCAAGTTCGAGATCTGCGGAAAACCTGGTACTAAATATGCAAATTCATAGAAAGTGTTCGGGATTTTCAGGATTACCAGCACTGCTTTGTGATTTCAGGGGAAATTTTTTTCTAACCGCGTGGCTGTGTGTACCGTCGTTGCCAAGCGATGGAGAGTATCACAGAAAAAAATATTCCGGTAAACTTGCTAAACTGTAATGGAAGTTTTTAACCTATACAATATATTGTGATTGTACTAAGTATCAGGCTGAAAATATATGAATGTATATCATCGCTACTATACAATGTTGGGAAATTCTCTACGCGTTTGACTATTTTGGTTGTTAGGGAAAATATTTTGTCATATAAATGCACAAATAATATCTTACATTGTATATCCAGCAAGGAGGGTTATTGAAATGTCCCGTATTCTCCTTCAGTATGGACGTATGCATGTGTGAAATTTCATCTCCAGATGTTGACGTGTTTCTATGAATTTGGGGGGGGGGGGGTGACTTTTTTATGTATTTTATTAAACGCCTCGTTACCCACGTGCGTCCTTAGTAAAGTGACCCCCAGGTTCGAGGATGGAAAGGAGGAGTCCTAGTGTAAGCTCAGGCCTGGAGTTTACACTGTAGAGTCGATCCAATGTAGTGATGGAGTTCGAGTACCTGATTGATTCTGCCTTTACGTCACCATCTAAATATGGCGCGAAATTATGTAGGACGATATTCAGCATTCACCAAAGGATATCTTAGGGGATTTCGAGCGTTCAAATGTTTTGTGAATTTTCTGAGTTATTCGTGTCTGTGAGTTGAGTGCCAGAATTCTGAAACTCGTTCAGCAAAGTATAATATTCCCGCTGGTAGTATTGTAGGAAGAAATTATGAGTATGGCAATTTTTATGTTGCCTTTTTTGCAACGCAAAAATCTGAGAACAAGTTTACTACGACTAACTAATGTGTTAAATTTAGACACAAATTTTCGGATTGTCGATATCGTGCCTGTTCACATAGGTTACGAGACTGGTTCAAGTTGGTAGGAAAATAAAACGATGTATCAGTCGCCAGAACTGATGTATCAGACCAAGGAATTGCCAACTTGACAAATTTATTGCATTTATGAACTCAGGAGGTCAAATTCATACAAGTAATTAAATTAAGTCTTACTTAAAAATCTAGTATGGTGTAGCATAATATCTTAATGTAGTGCATGTCTGCTCAACTGTTGCACTTTTGGGTGCAAAGAAGAAAAGGTATGAAGTCATTAACTAACTGTTTTGCTCTTGATGAAGGTGGTTAATGATTCTGCAAAAGTCCTTTGCTGTCCAAGAGTTAATACTTTAACACGACGCCCGTAAACCGTAGGCAACAATGTTCGTAAAACGTTTTGGCATGTTCCACTACTGAAGAGTAACTTAATATTTAAAAAAAAGGAAGATGAAAAAATAATAATAAATTAAACAAAAATTACGAACGCTGCTATAAACTGTAAAATTATATTAATTTTTTTATTGTTTTTCCATTCTCAGTCTGAAAAGTGTGAGAAATTTTCAAAAGTCGCGCACTTTGATCTTCAACTTCGTTCTTTACTTTAGTAAACAAGTAGTATGCAATAAAATATTTGGCCCTCAAAAAGTATTTTTTCAGCAGAATGAAACAGTTCGACTATAAAATACTGTACGTCTCTGAACACAACGAACTTTAACCACTAGCGACAAGTACCTCACGTGAAGCTGGACACACTCTCTAAAGCTCCTGTCACACTGTCGACATTTTCCCGTCAAATTGCTTCCAATATGTCTGGTCAAATAAAGTTGGACGGTAATGGCGTCATCTAAACGTCATAAAAGCCGCCATATTTGTCTGTGAAAGTTGGATGGCTTCAGTTTCCATCAAACTTTTGAACATTGGACCGGTTCTAAAAATGTCCTTGATGTTTGACGGTCTCGGCCAATCGGAATCGTGCAGGATAAAAATTGACTTCAAGAAACTTTAAAACAACGAACAATTGCTGGGAACGAAGTAGGTTATGAAGATAATGAATTTGTGTATAAGCTGTCTGAGCATGAATGCTATTTTAAGTGAATATTCCACATAATATTACGAATTAGAGGCTTTGAATTTCATTGTGCATGAACATCTCTGACAAATAAAATTTAATTTTAGTAAAGAAGCGAAAATTAATTACGACATTCCTTAAGTTTCTACCTATAATTTACTGCATGGAAAACAAAATGAATATCCCACTATGAAAATTATTTTAAATAATAATTAAAATTAGATTCTCCCAGCAAAAAAATTTGACAGTGTGACACATTTCCGAAACACATTCAAGATTAGTTGATAAAATTTGTTTGAAGGGAAAAATTTTATGGCCTTATTTTGTATTCAAATTATATCGTCAAGTATGTTTGAAGGCGAAAATTTGACCTTGTGACACAGCGGGGTCCAATAACAGATATTCGTCAGTAAAGCTAGTGGACTTCGAGTGGGCGAGAAGAACGGAGACGTGATGTAAATAAAGTGCAACAGCCAGAGGAATGTTCATGTCATCAGAGGCACATGTGGATGATTCACACCTAGTCTCTTAGGAAATAATAGTTTCAGCACATACTTTGGATCAGTGTCTAAAGCACTAAGTAAGAATGTACTTTGTAAAGGCATAAGTAGGGATGCATGGACTGACGTTCGTTAGTTTCCATATAGTTATAACCGTGTTGTTTGTTATGGTCCCGGGAAAAATTTAAACGACCTTTTCATTGTAGTTTACCTTTCGCCGATTAGTCTACCTTCGTAAAGCGAGTACGTAAATAAGCTATATTTGAAACAAATGATGTTCGCACACAGAAACAAATTAATCTTATGTTGGAAAACGAAGTACAAAACTGAAAAGTCATACAACTCCGTTTGCGCCAGCAGACGCGCTAACTATAGCCAGCTAGTAACGACCAGACTTGGTGAAGGGTATCGTTAAGATTCGGAATGTTCGCTTTTAAACCGGAGGTCCAGATGATTATCTTCCTGAGGGAGGGAAGAATGGAAATCGAGGGGTGGAAGAGGCGACATTGTACTGGCGTGGAGAAAGGGGACAAAGCATTTGTCATTCTCCGCACACTTTCCTCCAGGACCTCGGGCCAGAGGATTGCTTCATCTACGCTCATTCTTCCGTTCAGGAGATTGGAATTGGAAGAAGCGCCGATAGAAGGCAAGGATCGTTCATTTCCTTAAAAAGAAATTTCTTCCCGGAGATTGGAATGTTTTTTTTTTTTTTTCCTTTCGATGAATGAGAAATCAGACGAAATGATCCCCTCCTTGACAAACTTTTACCGTGACCTTAAAGTTTTAAATACCTTCTTGCTACCATATAGTGTGGACAGAGTACAGCCGTGTGGACTACTGCGAAAATGTCGCGTGTTTACCAAACGACACCAGAGGACCAGAAAAATACCCGAAAGCCCCAGGAGTATTTTCCAATTTATAATCACCCATTAAATCCCAGTCACACTGTCACATTTTTCCGTTAAAATGCTTCCAGTAGGTTTGTTCAAATATAGTTAAGACATTTGTGACGTCACCGAAACGTCATAAACGCCGTCATATCCGTCTGAAAAAGCTGGATAACTCCAGTTTCCATCAAACATTTGAAAATCGTATCGATTATAAATTGTTTTGTGTTTGTCGTACCCAGCGAGTCTGAATCGTGCACGAAAAAAATTCTAGTTTCCCACGTCACGAGACTTTAAAATAACGTATAATTACCGGAAAAGAAATAAGGTTATGAATATAATTAATTTTTATAGAAACTGTCTGTGATTGAATGCATAAGTTACCTAATATTGCTCATAATATTAATAATTAAGAGGCATTAAATTCCATTGTACAAGAAATATCTCTGATAAAAAAATTGAATTAAAAAAAATAGAATATAAATAAATTCGTTATATCTCTTCCTATAATGGGCTGCATGGAAACATAACACTAGTATCTCACTTTGAAAATAATTTTTATATAGCAAATCAGGCGAGATTATCCTAGAAAATAGAAATTAGCTTTGTGACCCATTTTCAAACACATTCAAGAATATTTTATAACATTTGTTGGGAGAAAAAAATAGATGTCCGTATTTCGTGTTCAAATTTTAATTGTGAAATATATTTTAACCTCAAATACAATGTAAATCATTTATGGTAAACTTCTTCAACTGTAATGGAAGTTTTTATCCTATGCACTGTATGTAAATAATACCACACATCATTCTGCATACGTAAGAATGTTTGGCTTCGCTACTTTACAAAGTTGGGAACTTCCCTACGCTCTATGCCCGAATCAGTGATATCAATCAGTGAAATAACATTGACATAAGTCAGTTCATAAGCTACTGCCAGCTGGCAATTCAAGCAAATGAACTGGAATCAAGTGACTTATGCCAGTGGAATTATTTACATTAATTGGTAACCACAAATAAATCAGTGAAATTCAGCCACCATATAATTTAGTTATGTGGCACTGATTATTAGTAGCTCCATATTCACTGTTTTCTATTATTTGGCTCAATTCTCACTTTTTCAAATTTAAAGTGTACACTTTTGACTGTATCCTGAGCAAAGGTAGGAACGCTAAAATTAATGTATATGGGAGAAAAATTACCATTCTTGCTTTCTCACTAATCGTAAACACTGGTATGGTACATTCCCGAATAATTTCTTAGAATGTATTTCTCAGTGCGATATGGGCTTTAGAAGTAAACTCGTCGGATTCTGGAAGAAGAAATCGCGAGTCTTCACAAAGCCACAGAGAACTCAAGATTACAGAGGTGAAACAGCTTGTACTGGCCCGTTCCAAGAGACTACAGACTACAAGGCCCGTTCCAAGAGCTTTGCACAGCCGATCAGAGAACGGCTACGTCCACATTAAAGTAAATGAAACGCCATCTCGTTTGTGTGTTCTTACACAGGTTGTTTCAGACACTATAGCACAAGCATCGTGAGATGATTCTTTATGCAAAATTGTACGAAAAAAACATAATACGACGTTTAGTCGAAATGGACTATTGAGGAACGTATGCAATCTTAATGCTAGAGGTTTGGGAATGCTTTCAAGAACACAGAAAAGAAACTACGTGGTGTATAAAAATATGGGGTGTGGTTGCGTCGGGGACACGGCCGTTTTTTTGCGTGATACGTCTACGCTAACGCGCTTGGACCGCTTGATTTTTTTTTTTTTTTTTTTTTTTTTTTTTCCCGGCACCGCTTCATTCGATCATATAGGGTTTTATGGGTATAACTGGATTGTTTTTCAGATGCTCTTTCCAACCGTATATGATTTCTGTATTTCAACTTGGCTTTTTCATGAGTATAGGCCGAAATTGTGTTAAGTTTTTTTTTTTTTTTACATAACCGAACCACGCAAATTTTCTTATACACGCAATCGATTGATCATGACGAGAGCTGTCGATTGAAATCCAAACGAGCATCGTAGCTTCTCCTAGTCAAAAGTTAACTCTAAATTGCCACGACCACCTCCCCCTACCCCCCCTCAAGCCTTGCGAGAAATGCTTAGCAGTGCTCACTCAACGTAACATATTCTTTTATCCTTTGGCAATCGAGTGGTGTAATTGAATGTTGGATGTAGACGATAGATTCTGAGCTGCAATGTAAAACTGGATCCTCCGATTTTGTTATCATAGATTTTCTGGATTTGCTTCCCTCTATGGTCGCGATTTTAAAGACGTATTCACATAAACATAATACAACTTATAGCCGAAAGTGATTATTGAGGTATGCGCTCTTAATGAAAGAAGTTTTGTAATACTTTCGAGAACACAGAAAAGAAACTACGCGGTATTGAATAACAATTTCGGCGTAGCATTTATGTGAACGAAGCTGCTGAAAGTGTGAATTTTTGTTTCGTAATATCATCCCTCTAATATTGGCGAAAGTTGGCGTGGCATCATTTTAATATTTGGAAATTATAACCTTCCGTCTTAATTGATAATGTTAAAGCGATTAATATCTACCATGTCAAAAATTAACAAAAATGTTCGCCTAGGTGTATCGCTCCGGAACCATCGGTTCTATTTGCGATTCCTTATTATAACGCCTTGCAGTTATATAACCTGATTATTAAAAAAAAAGCGATTTTTATACCGCGCGAGCTCAACACCAAATTAACTAATCAAATGCATTGTTGTTCATTCAGTATTTAAACGAATGGCAAATGCTGTCGTTTTGCAATTGTCACTAGGTGAGTGTGTAACTGAAACAGCACACAGGGCACAGATGCTGATTCAAAGACGGTATACTTGAGTAGTTAGTTTTGTACTACACCCGTGTGTTAGACAAACCGCAATCGCAAGTACCACCGACACTGCATAGCAGCAAGGTATTATAACTAAATATTTGTCAAAAACAGGCAATTTCCAAGAGAATCGATAGTTTGAGAGCATTACACTAAGCAACCTTTTTTTTTTGTTAGTCTAAACGTAGTAGTTATTAATCTGTCAATAAATATCAATTAAAATGAACGGTAACGAATTTTTGAAAATTACGATGATACAACGCTAGATTTTTATTAATATTAGAGGAATGCTATTACCATACAAAAATGCTCACGTTAAACAGTTTCATTCAAATAAACGTTTGTAGTAGTATTTGTGGAAGTCAGTAACAAGGGCGTGGGGCGCAGGATCGTAGGATTGGGGAGCCGCCAGCTTGTTACGTCACCCGACCGCCATCTTGGATGTCACTGACCTTTAACACCGACCCATGTGACATTTGATCTTGACCCCATGGACCTTTGACTTCAAAAACACTATAAAACGTAGAATATTTCCAAAAACTCCTCAAAGAACTCCAAAAAATTTTAAAAAAATCTATTAAAATTCCGATAAAATTTATTATTAAATATTACTACAAATTATTAAAAATATTATTAAAAGGATTCACAGAAATGAACAATTTTTTCCAGAAATGCTGACAGGGATCAGCGACTCCGGTGACAGGGATCAGTGAATCCGAGCCAGATGACCTTTAACCTTGATAAAGCAAAAATAAGAAAAAATGATTCACAAAAAATTCCAAAAAATCACAAAAAAATAAAAAACACCAAAAAATTAAATAATACCAAATATTTTATTGTTAAAAATTATTTTAAAAACTATTATAAAACTATTTGGAAATTATTAAAAGATTATTAAATTTTTTATTTTAACTTACATTTCCTAAGGTACACCAAACACAATGCTTGGCAGACGACTGACTCCCTGGCACCCAATCCCTTCACCTACACGTATTTCGCAATCTTAATTTTTTGTTCGTCATTTGTTTACATGCTACTGGAGGCAGCCAACGTTGTTTATATGTTACTGGAGGTCACCATGTGTTTTTCGTTTGTTATTTGTTTATACATTACTGGAGTCCACCATCTTGGTAGGCGATCACAATCTTAGTAGTCATTACACATCCGCCATATTGAAAGCTAATGTTCATGACCTTGGTCCATGATGTTGAATGACCCTCAAAACCAAAACTCAAGAATAAATGCACAAAAGTCAGGAAGCACAATACATTACAGGCTATCGCAACTATATTGGATACAGACTACCATGACCTTGACCATATGACCTTGAATGACCTTTGAAAATGAAAACTCTAGAAAATATACATAAAAGTCAACAAGCATAATACATTACTGACTACCATCACTATATAAGATGCAGACTCCCTGGACCTAGACCTCATGACCTTGATTAATCTAAAAACAAAAACTCGAGGAAAATCTATGCGGAGAGGCAGAAGCTAGTCGAGACGATTCATCTTCCACTCAGCTGCTGTCAAACTAGGCCTCTCAGCTTACCTACCTCCTGCTTATAATATACAAGTGTGCAAGCCCTATGGCGTCACATTGACCTTGAACTGCAGAAACCGACCAGCCAATCACCAAGTTACCACATGATTGCAGCTAACCAATCGCATGCGAGCATTGACACATCACACACAGGCAGATAGGCAGGCTTTAGATGGTAGTTCCTTGATCACATTACCATGCAGTTATATCTTCAACAGTTTTGCCCAGACAAGTTCGTCGCTCACCTATAAATCATGGTTACACTTAGAGTAGACAACTGACTCATGTTGTCGGACCGACCCCCTCACAAGACTGATCCACTGACCCATGACCCACCACCCATTTACCATTGTCCCATGATCCCATGAACCATTGACCCCTGATCGCGATGCTAATTGCAGTGCTTCATTACTGTTTGGGATGCTGTGGTGCTAATTGCAGTGCTGCGGTGCTAATTGTGGTGTAGTGCTGATTGCAGTGATAATTGTGGTGCTGTGGTGCTAATTGAGGTGCTGATTGTGATGCTGATTGTGGTGCTAATTGCGGTGCTAAATGCGATGGGTAGCGTGGAGGGTGTGTAGGTCTCAAGTAAAAAAAAAAGTCATGTATTTAAAAATAATATTAAATAGTCTTACCTCCAAAAGCTGAAATGCGAACATTTTATTTAATAATCTCGCTTTAAATAAGTATATATCCAGGTCCCTCGGTATATTCAATCGCTTCCTGAGTAAACTGTATTTACACTTTGCAATAAAAGTGCCCAGAACTAAAGCAGGCAGCCACTAGGCTTCCAATTGGTCGTACTCGCGTGAAAAGGACTCTTTGTATGGACCGCCCTCTCATGCCGACTTGCATTTTTTTTTAACATAGGTGAAAACCAGATCTCAGAATCGTCACTGGTGACAATTAGTTAGCGATGATGCAGGTTCACGGCTCCATGTTCGTCGAGGTAAAAGGCAGCTCTTCATATTGCGCAATTCATCTTCTCGGTATGGCAGCGGTTAGACATATGGTTAAAGTATGGCTAGCTATCAGTAGGACATCTAATGGCTGTGAAATGGTACATCGAAGGGCCATTGCTGTTGTAAGCATATGGGCCATGCGTGGACCATTTGTGTTCACCACACCTGGGCCAGTTATGGGCAGAGTATAGCTAATTAGTGGTGCCACTTCAGGAACAGCAATGGTGCTGGGTGCATGCCAGCTGTTGGTCAACTCTTTGTCGGCTTGACATCCAAAGGTAAACCATCACTGGGACATGTGTGGTTTGCAGCATTGGTACGTAGCTTGGAGATGTGATCCACTCTTGTCTTGGGTTGTTTTATGTGTTGTGTTAGTAGCATAGAAACAATTCCATTGCAATATTTTCCTTGAGAATGATTTGTAGGAAAACTTAATTTCTGGTAACATTGCAATTCTTGGCTTGGGTATACTCCCTATGAGTGTACCGTGTTGTTTGTTTTAGTGTTGTTTTTCCCCCAAGGCATCATGTTCCTTCCCTGCATCGCAGTTCTGGCTGTGGTTAACTTCGCCTTTGCTACAGTCGAACATGATGATGATGTATTGTTTTCGGACAATACCTATTTTGTGGTATTGAATTTTGATTTAATTTTTTTGCAAGACGAGACACTCAACTTGAAACAATGATCAATACAGTTGTGTCAGTGCGGAAGAATGAGAACAAGCATCCTGCTGAGAACTCCTCGTTTGAACAAAATTTTGATCAGACTGGGTTGCAATTGAAAAAGGTTATCTTGCTTTCAAATCTGAAGTTCAGACTTTATTGTATTTGTTGCCATCCCGATAAAAAAAATCTTGTATTAATAGGTCTTGGAGGAAAAATTCTGAAAACAGTATTTGGAACTTTAGATACTGATGAACTAACCCTTCTGGAACACCGTATAAATTTTTGCATAACAGCCAGGAATACTTTTCTACTAATGTGGTATACCAAATTATTCTGATCAAGAATTTGGAAGTCAGGAAAATTAATAATACTGGTTATATTAATAAAGTATGTAGTTTGTATCTTGATCCCTAAATTCTTGTTTCGTAATTTCTCTTTTGCTCTTCATAAACCCTAGATGGTATGATTACTTTAAGTTTCAAAATAGATTTGAATAATATGTTACTCCATGTCAATGATGCCCTTACCAAAGCTAGATTAGAAATATTAAACTCCATCATGCTATAGAAACTAGTGTACACAGTAGATTTAGTACAACTTTTTTAAGTGCTGTCTCATTTTTGAGTATATCAAAACACATTCAACAGTTCATTTCCCTGCCACTTTACATGATACTAACAGTTGTACGTGAACATGTATATAAGTTTTATGGCCCAAGTAATGTTCAGTCAATTATCTACCATTCTTCTCTTAATGTTGTTGTTAAGGTTCCCTTTGCTAATAAGGATAGTTTTCTTGAAAGTGATTATGTTTTCCCCATTCCCCTTTAGTATTCGAAATTGAGCAGATACATGTTACATAATGTTCAGGAATTTTTTATTGTCAGTTTGTATCGTAAACATTTTGCTACTGTTAACCACTATTCTCTTATGAACTGCAATACTCATGGCATTGCTCTATGTCCTGCTTCTTTTCATTTCTTTGATGCTCATGTAGATAACTGTCAATTCAACCTTTTTACAGCAACGTCGTATTTTTACTTTGGGTTGAATCTGTTATTGTTTTGAAACTACCCTTTTTACGTAAAACTAGTTCTCATTGGTTATTTGCTTCAAATGCCACCACTGATGTTGCTTTCTTGTGCAGGTCCACTACAGAAACCTTTTCCTCTTTCACCTTTTCTCTATCAGGTAGTGGTTTAATTAATAATGCATCTCGTTGTGACATTATGAGTCCCTTTTTCAAAACTTTTAGATCTGTGAATTCTGCCCTTCACTATAACCTATCCCTACCTGTCATCCATGTCCCTAAACTAGTAGCTAAACCCTCTCATGTCATATTTTCTCCTTTTTCTAACATTAACATAAATTACTCCTTTCTTAAATAATTACATACTATTTTGGCTTCTCACCCTCAGGGTACAACCTTTCAGTATGTCCTGTATATCCTTAGTCCTCAGCGTACACCACTTCCAGTCAAACAAAGTCTCATTTCCACTATCGTATCCTGTATTGCTGTCTTTTATTTACTGATTGTCATGCATTTTTCGTTGATATCCAAATTTTGTGTCAAGGCAAGTCACCCACATTCTGACCGATCTGTTCTTGTGTCAGAAGGTTGTGTAATGGTTCCTTTACCTTTTATATATACTTCTACTGATGGTTCTTTTTTTTTTTTTTTTTTTTTTTGCATTTTGTGTCAAATTGTAGTTTATTAATTTTAGTGCATTTCTTGTGTGTGTGTAAGTGTTTGCCATGTCCTGATTCTCGCGGCCTCGTTTAAGTGAAAGAGTGTGCGCCGTTTTTTGGCACTCCCTTAATTTTTTTTATTGTTCTTTTAAACTTGTTTTCCCTTTCTGGGAATATTTTCGTTTTCATGGCAAAGACCTTTGTGTTCTTTTCCACCATTTTTTTTTGCATTAATATCTACATACAGCAAGGTTAAGTACTTTTTTTGGGTCACTGTTTATGTAATTAATTTTTTTCTTCAGATTATTTATAATATAATTTATCAATATTCTATGAATTCGGTACATTTCACTTTTAAATTTATAGATGATAAATTACACTGATCCGGTTTAAAATAGTGTATCAACCGGCTGAAATATTCAAATTAGTGTAGCAACCAATTAAAACGTTTTAATTAAACCAATTGTAAAAATCTGTTGTGAAATATTAATTTGTGACTTTAAATTATATTACTCTTGATACTATTTTATTTGATATTTTTCTGTGAACATATTTTTATAAACCATTTCAGGTATAAATGTAAAATATCGCACAACTAATCCATTGTATCAGTGGTTTTATGATGCGACTCAATATCCATTATTATTTGATATGTTTCTGATTGCACACCACTTACTTCTTGTTCATGTACTCCAGACATGGCGTGATCTACATATTAATTCGTTTCAACATTTATTTTATACGGTGTAGTATCATAATATTTACCGTTTTTGCGGTCGACGTCGTGGGTCGTTATTATGCTGTCCAGAAGGCATAGTACTGTAGTACTGCCTTGCTGTCAAGACGTGGGAAGTTTACCTCGATGCCACCTCGCGTGTTCTCTATGGTGTAACATCTAGTCGATGTACGCGGGGTCATATCCCGAAGATGGGGGCACATTCCAGGACAATCCTGGTTCAGGCGTCTTAGATTCTTTTAGCGTGTGAATGAAACAAGTATTCAGTTGCCATAGTTGACCTTTTGGATTTTCGTGTTCACAAAATTTGATATTTTCTATGACTTAATATTTTCATTTTTGTTTTTCAATTAAAAAAAAAAAAAGAACTTTCTATCGATCGTTATTGTTCGTAGCTTAACCAAAATGAATAATATTAATTATCTTAAATTGGAAAAAATCTTCTCTTTCATTGGGATCTAATTTTAATACCATAAAGTCTTTATAAAACATATAATTATGTTAAGATGCGAAGGAACTAAATAGTTCATATAATATTTTCACCTGTGATATTATCTTGCTGTTATATTTGTGAACGATTTTCTGACATTACTGCGTCCTAAACCAAGGGCGTGGCAAGGCAGGATTTGCATCAAGACCTAGCAAAACCAGCAGAACACTATAATGGTAAAAGCCATCCAAAGAAACACTTCTTCTGTACAGTATAAGGGTAAGTTGATAGTGATAAACGACTTGTAACAGAAACAACGAAATGCGGTAATATTATTTCATTTTGGTTGTGATTATTTCAATTCTTTTCATTCACAATTAATCTTACATATGGACAAACTTCCATTGGTTATCAATTTAGATACATGTGGAAAAGCTAACATTATTTTCTCTCCCTTAAGTAACAAATCTATCAAAAAGGTTACATGAAAAGCCAGGTTGCCAAAATATAGAGTAATATACAACCAGAAATTTTAAGTACAATAAATTCACTGTTATTATGCTAATACTTGTAAAATTCCACACAGGTTATGTTTATGCCTCTAACTGGCCATACAGTTGGTAAAAACAGAACGCCATCACAAAATATATTGGGCAATTGATCCCAAGTTGTCATCATTACAAAATGGCGGATTTGTGTCTACCACACCGACATTTACTCCTGACATTACAGAATAATTTTTGTTCCTTCTCCTGGAAACCCAATTTGGTAACACCTTACTAGTCGTAAATTAATGATTATTGCAACCTCAGTGTTTAATGCCTAATCTACTCGCGATCCCAAATTGACGGGAACAACTGCTCAGCAATGCCAGCCTTAACTTTCGCGAGTCAATATGATTTTGCTCGATGCACTAAACGTCGTAAAGTTTTTAAATAGTTCGCCAATAATAAATACAGCTGAGTCTCGCATAGAGGCTACCATTACCTAACTCGTTTTCAAAAGCTGAAACAATAATAATATTTATTTTTGGTTACCAGTGGTTACAACCACCTAAATGCCTTATCAAGACTTGGTCGCATACTTCCTTGTGGGTTTGCAAAACTGGTTACAGAAGTTAACAAGAAATAATTTGGGCTATCAATTGTTCCTGGAAGGGGTCGTGATATTCACGATCAATGGCGGTTGATATTACCTAATAAGGTGAACCGACGCAGCGGACACCTATTTCCCTTAAGAGAGGGAAATAGGTGTCCATTACATCTAAGCCCGGTAGTTTTAACTTGGCATGTTTTATCACGATGCGGTTTCTCACCCAACTGCCTCCATTGGCGATTCGTGCTAGTAATGGTAAGTAACCTAATTTGAAATACTTGGTGGCTGGCAGACACCACACCGACCTGTCACCTAACTGATTGGTGGATACATGTGTAAGTGTGATTTCTAGCAATTGGCCTCTTAATGCTTCACGCCATGTTATGCTAATTCTAGCCACTGTGGTGTACACAACTACCATTTGTTTCATAATATGTCACATTGGGATCACAAACACGATTCGCCAACATTCTATATATATTTTTATAAGTCGTTGTCTATCCCACAACTACAAAATAAGCAAAATATATCCAAATTTGAAACTTGCCTTATCTTGGACTGTCTCACACACGAAACATTCACATATATAAACATGTTCTAAATTAATGTTTCTTTTGAGAATTACCGTCCTTATGGGATATAGTATGGCAGTTTTTATGTTTAAGTCCTAATTCGTTGACCAAAAACCGAAAATTTAACAGTCGGAAGACCGTATTCAGTGCTTGTAAGAAATACACAAATAGAGATAGAGAATTGCATTTTCTTTATAACACATCCACCAACATCTAACTTAAAAGTCCGGCACTTTGATTACATACCTACCAAAACCGGAGAGGTCATAGTGACGTAAATTGTTGTGGGAGTGGATGTACATTTTAAGGATTGTTAATACGACATACAGTCAAATGAAACGTTACTGTGCCAGAGTTCCAAAATGTCGTACAGGAAGGACCATCTCCCCGGCCGAGTCACTACGGATTTTCGCATGTAGGAATCGTAGCGGACGATGCTGTTGGTAGGAGGGTTTTCTCGGGGATATCCAGTTTCCCCGCCATTTCATTCCAGCGCTCTCAAGACCTCGATGTTAAGAGCCGTCCAAATTTCTTCACTCAGGAAGATCCATCCTGATCCACTCAAGCGCCATTTCGCAGTGGTTGTTTAGCAATATTTAATGATTAATCACCAATTTGTTCTACTTTCTAACTCTTTCGTCTCCGTTTATTAGGTTTGGTATTGTAAGTCAGAAAAGGAATAAAATCACAATAACAATTTAATTTGTAATATTGTGAGTAGTATACAAAAATTACTTTTGCGCAAAGGGTTGGGGGATAGGAGCGGAGGAATGGCCTGCCGCCATGTTGTAAATTCCATTTTTTTCCCCTTTTCCCTCAAAATGTCCCTTTTTCCCACAACATTGACTAAATTTCCTTAATAATTTCGCTTTTTTAGTCAAATGTCCCTTTTTACCGTAAAGAAATCCCGTTTTTTCCCAGGCGGATCCCGAGGTGGCTGAGCGATTAGCACGCACGCCTCCCACCAAGGCGAACCGAGTTCTTTCCCCGGCCGGGTCACCGGATTTTCTCGGGGATCTCCCGTTTCCCCCACCCCATCATTCCGGCGCCACTCCATATTCACTTTAATCACCCTAATCGACTCTCAAGACCTCACTATTAAGAGCCGCCCAAATCTCTTCACTCACTCACCCAGGCGGATCAGTGACCCTGAGTCAGAGCAGGGAGCCGGATCAGTGATCCAGGGTCAGGGATCGACGACCCAGGTGACCGGAATCGGAGACACTGGGGTCAGGAGAATAGTATTCACGACCTTTGACCTTGACCTTTGACATTTGACTCAAAAACCCAAAAAAGTAAAAAAAAACTCGACCAAATTCCAAGAAAAAATAAAAAAATCCCCAAATATTCCTCAAAATATTAAAAAAAGTATTTTTAAAATATTTAAAAATAATGTTAATAATTGTTTTAGAATGTATTACTAAAATGTTACTAAAAGATTATTTTTAAAACTCTTAAAAATTTACTAAAATATATAATAAATAATTTAGTAAAAATCGTTTAAAAAATTTATAAAAAACGGTTATTACATAATTATTCAAATTCATTTACAAATTTGTTTAAAAATGAACATTCCAGAGGTCACTCCTCACGCATATCTACCCATTCCACCATTTGATAGATGCAAACGACGACCATCTTGGTAGGGGGGCCACCATCTTGGTAGGCGACAATCATTTTGGTAGGCGACCAGCTTATTGGTAGACATCACGTCTGCCATATTGGATGCAGGTAATGGTGACCACAAGCTCATGACCTTAAATGACCTTGGAATCAAAAACTAGAAAAAATACATAAAAGTGAGCAAGCATAATACATTACTAACTATTACCACAATATTAGATGCAGATGACCTTAACCTTAACCCCATGACTTTGAATTACCATAAAAACAAAAACTCGAGAAAAAATACACAGAAGTCAGCAAGTATAATATATACTGACTGCCACAGCCATATTGGATGCAGACTACCTTGACCTCATGACCTTGAAAACTAAAACTCTAGAAAAAAATTACATAAATGTCAGCAAGTAATTTCTCCCTAGATCTCCGGACGGCGTCTCTGGGTCCTTTTGGGTTATCTCGACGAACACTCTCGCGAGGGCACGAATCGGAACGGTTCCGCTGCCGGGTTCCTGAATAGGAACCGGATTCCCTTTCGCCCACCTTACAGACTACAGCCGCCATATTGGACACAGACTACCTTCACCTTCACCCCATGACCTTGAATGACTTTGAAAACAAAAATTCTGTTATATACGACTCTTATGGTTACTTACAAGTTCTGAGTAATATTTCAGTTCAGATCCCTTCGGACTTGAATAGCAATTGGAACCACAGCTATATCCGGGCATGGAACTGAACTGGAGAATGCGAAAGGTATTCCACAGGACTGAAATTCGTAAAGTAATATAATTTCGATTCAAGTCCGGATTTAAATTAGACAATGTTTCTCCATTAGTCCGAACTGAAAGTAAATATTCTGTGTGGCTATAATAAATGCGAAGACTAAAATTGAAATGATTTTACCGAAAATCCCACTTTCTGGTATGTAGTTCATAAGGTGGTTTCATTTCGGTAAGTCCGAACTGAAATTAGACCATAAGTCCCAAATTTTCCGAACTGAAAATAAATGTTCTATGGGAAAGTACTTAATATTAACACTATATCTGAATTGATTTTACTGAAAATACTGCTTACGAAATGTAATTCGCTAGGTGGCTTCATTTAGGTTCTAGCCCGAACTGAAACTAGACATCGACCTTCAAAAATATCCGATCTGAAAACATATTTTCTATTAGTAAATAATTTATACAAAAACGAAGATTGAACTGATTTCATTGAAAATCCGTCTTTCTGAGCTGTAATTCACAGGATGGCTTCATTTTCGTTCATGCACAAACTAAAACAAAACAACGACTTTCGAATATCCCGAACTGAAAATACATTTTCTATGTGGCCGTAGTTAAGACAAGAATAAAAATCGAACTGAGTTTACTTAAAGCCCAGTTTTCTGGACTGTAATTCACAATGTGGCTTAATATAATTTAAGGACCTTCTTAAATTATTCGATGATCCCCTAAATTTACAAAGAAAATTAGTGATCTGTCATTAAATATTTAGTATTTGGAATGTAATTATTAGACTGGTTTAGCCAGTTTTAGCAAGGGGCTGAGGAATGTGGTTTGGCGCTGTGTCCCCCAAATTGAATGATGTCGTGGTGGTCGTATATGGCTGCCATCGTACATGTCCTTGATGTTGGAATTTACGGCCTGTTTTCTGTTCGCCACCTTGTTTTCGTTCTCCATCCTGTTTTCTGTCGCAATTTTGTTTCAAATTTCCAGTGGCCATTTTGTATCTGCTCTATTGTCATGTTTACATGAGCTGTCATTATGGTGCTGTACTCGTATGATTCACCATCTGTGTTTACGTCCTCTAGAGTGTGCTGATGTCATTAATCTTCTTTTATAACTGTCAGTGTGTGCCAGTGATATTCTCCATGTTTGGTACTCTCATCGACTTCCAGAGTGTGCCACTTGTGGCTGCCATGTTTGTTTCTCGTCTCGTCCACTAGATGGCACTCATTCCTCAGTATAATGATGGCGGAGTAAATAAAATTACACATTTAATATTAAAACGTGAATACTTAAGTACATCGAGCAACATGTCTCCGAACCAATATTTTAGAGGCGTATTCAAATATTATGTCACAACCATCGATTATGAACAAGTATGTTATATATAAAATTTGAAGATTTATTTACCTTTTAAAACTTAAAGACATACTTTAAGTATATGGAGCGAAATGTCTGTGAGCTCGTATTTTTGAGGCGGAATCAACTGTGACATAGGACTGTGTAAGCATAGATGTACTTATAATAAATATCACGTGTTATATATTTTCGGACTCATGTTTTCAAGTCTAAAGTTGACGTGATAATTAAAACTTTATAATTATTCTAACATGTTCAACGCCATTTAAAATTTAGCATGGGTAGATAAAAGCCTGTTCAATAAGAAAATATGCATTATATCCTAAGCCCTCTGATAAGCATTGTAAGCTTTGTTTGCTGCAATTTTGGATTGATTGATGTTAACTACTTAATACATATCATATGTACTACTTTTGACCTCTATCAAGGCAATGTTGTCCAACATGCCTGAGAATTATTGTATGAATAGTTGTGTGCCATTTTCAATCCATTGAAGTTATATCTGCCAAATTAATGTATTATGTGCAACTTGTGACCTCGAACTAGGGGATTTGGCCATTATGCCTCATGTATTCTGGTAGGCACAATTGCCTGCAATCTTCAATATGGTGAATTTACAGTTGCCTTATTCACATGTAATATTCGTGATGTGGAACAAGGTGATATATGTATATGGACTACTATACCACAAGCCTTCATTGTCCTTTGGATAAACCTGTTACAGATGCCAGAATAGTTAGCAACCCTATCAGCTGCTTTGTTGGTCGGTATGTTTTAACACTCATACATATTTAGCTACGCGGTCACAACACCTACTCATAATTTCTTACTACTCCCCTTTCACTTCTATAAATAGAACTTTTATATGTTCCTAAACCTTTACTGACATCTATTGAAAACGTAATCTGCAGTTAAATTGGATGTGATGGGGTAGTGTTTCTAGGTCAGATGCTACAAAGCCAGAGCCGCATACGTAGTTATTTCATCTCTCCCAACAAACCCCCGCACTCACGTTCATACAAGTGCCACAACGTCTGGCGTAGACAGTAGCTTGCATCTTTAACGCTGACCCGGAACTTGTCGATTGAGCGTATACATGTCTCCTCCGTAACTAGGCCAAATAATCCTATAGAGCATTTGGAAAGCTTTCAGCCACTCTCGTACAAATATCCCTGCCAATGATCGTGCAGTGTCGTCTCTTTTCGAAATATTTTTTGCCCCATAATTTTAGATATAATTTACCTGTAGTATATTCAGTTCATAGTATGGCAAATTATGTTTTCGGGTATTATTTTATTTTGGTTTCATCAGCTACATTTTTTTTATTCCTGTTCATAAAATATTCTTTAAAGTGAGCACTTTGAGGCAGACATAGCTATTTAAATCGAAGCGCTAATATTAATATACTTAAAAACACTTGGTTTTAGCGTGTTAGTAAACATTTTCTGTTACGACGTCATTGAGCATATAAGACATAACTATAATCTGATAATTAACATTAATCATTCATGGGACCACGGTGGTCTAATGGTTAGACAACTCTCCTCCCACCATCGCGAACCGGGTTTGATTCCAGCCGAGGTCACCCCCGGATTCTCGTATGTGGGAATCGTGCTGGACGATGCCGCTGGTCTGCGGGTTTTCTCACTGATCTCCCATTTCCCCCACTCTTGCATTACGGCGCTGCTTCATACTCATCTCTCTTTACCCAGAAGGGTTCTCTAGACCTCAATGTTAATAGCCGCCCAAATATCTTTACTCGCTCATTAAGCATTCCGCTTACCAGGACGTATTTTGCCCAGAAGGGCGAGACGCTGAGGACGACCCAGGCACGCGCATCACATGCGTCATCATCTCTGTGTGAAAGGTACTGAACAAGTGGGCAGTCCTTCATTCAGAAACGTACCTCTAAGACAACTTTAATATTAGGGCTATTTCATTAAATATGTGTAACATTTTCTGATTACCAAGCAATAAAGTGAATACATATTTAGCTTCTAGTTCATCGTTGTGCATTTACATCGTTAACCTATATTCGTAAACTGAGCTCTCAGCCATGCACAAAAACTGTAACGCTGAATATCTGTTTACATGTGTATAGCTTCATTTGGCGTGATCGGTGCGAATGTGAATTGAACTAGTCTTTAGTGTGAAATCATCCAAAGGACACTTTGTGAACGGTTTTTAGTAACGAGTATAGATAACCGTGCCGTTAGTATTTTCCGCCCGTTGCAGCACCCGTCCGGGTCCAGCTCATTACTGAAGGACGAGAGAGTTCAAGAGCCACGATGTCTGGCGCGAGCAGTAGTGCGAGATAAAGCAGTGGGAACCTCACACAGCCAGGCGAACTATGAAGCGGTTGAATGAGGGGAACCACCTGACTACGTGTTCGTTTTACCTCGGCACTAGGCACGCCTCATAATAGAAAACCGTCTACCTGGCTTATGTACTCAACCAAATTCCCTCTTAAGAACTAAAATCTACTTCATTTTGTGTTCGTCCAAAACTATCTTTGGAAAGCAAATTTAGGGTGCAAACATGATGAGATTGTGTTTAATAATGTATTTATTCTGAGTTACGCGTATATTAGATGAACAAATGCATAGTTTTACTAAATGTAATACACTGCAAATACATAATATTATTTCCAATGAGTAGATGTGAAAGGACAGATCTGGCGGAGAAGCTTGGAGCTGAGCAAACAACCACAAAACTTCGCGAAAATTTGCAAAACAATGCGCGAAAAATTCGCAAAAACTATGCTTAAGGCCACAGCCGCCATATTGGATCAGAACTTCCTGCTCTGTCAATCTGGTCCGTCATCTTGGAAGTCATGCTGACTACTAAAATGGCAGCACTGTATAGCAGAATTATGGCCAATGCAGAACTTCCTGCTCTGTAAATCTAGTCCACCATCTTGTAAGTCGCACTACCTATCAAAATGACGTGTAGCAAAAAATGGTGGCCAATGAAGAACTTCCTGCTCTGTCAATCTGGTCCGCCATCTTATAAATAGTATTGTGGGACAGGATCTTGGGGCTAAGAAGCCGCGACCGCCGCCTTGGATGATGTCATTTCACACATAAAACGACCATATGGCGGCCATTTTGTTAGCCAGTCAAACATGTCTGGATGCTTCCATCCTACTGAATGTCTCTACTCCATGCTCTAGCATTCTGACAGAACTTTCTGCTTTGTCAATCTTGCCAATGCAAAACATCCTGCTCTGTCAATCTGGTGCGCCATCTTGTAAGTGGGAGTGTCTAGGCAAAATGGTTGCCAATGCACTGCCCAGCAAAAATGGTGGAGTGTTCGAGCAAACTTATAGAGGGGCCAGAGTTTATGGCCGTGTCCCCAGCCCGAAGCCACCCATCACTGACCTGAATGCACTGTCTAGCAAAATGGCAGCCAATGCACTATCTAACAAATAATGGCATCCGAAGCACTGTCTAGAAAAATGGCGACACAGCCTAGCAAAAATGGTGGTCTATGAAGAACTTCCTGCACTGTCAATATGGCCCACCATATTGGAAGTCGTATGGCAGCAAACGTACGGCTGGGTCCAGGGGTCATCCTGCCAGTTATGCTATATCATACCAACAACATCCATCTTGCCTGAAGGTTGTTCGAGTTCATAGCCCCCCTGCAATGTCTCTCTCCTGACATACAAGGAAAAAGGCCGAAGGGTCTAATATGACCTATAACTACTTATAAGCATAATTAGGTGTTATTTCCAAACTGTTTAAGCTTGCCTGAAGAATGTTTGAGTTCATTGTCCCATTGCGACGTCTCTCTCCCGATATAGTTACATTTATTTTCCGAACAGTTGGAGATGAAAGTACCAAAAATCATAACAAAGGCATCACTCATGACAAAGAGGACAGAAGAGTCAAGCAGAACCTATGCCTACTTATAAGCATACTTGGCTCTAATTTCCGAACCATTTGAGATACAACTACCAAATTATTAACAGACATTATCCCCGATAACGAGAAGGATATAAGGGCCAAAAAGACCCCATGTAAACATATAAGCATAGTTGGCTGTAATTTTCGAACCATTTGATATACATCTACCAAATGTATAACAGAAATCACCCACAACGACAAGAAGGGTAGAAGGGCAAAGTATTGTACTGTATTGAAAGGGCTTTTTAAAATCACATGTGTTTATGATTCTAAGCTTGGCAGGGGATGGCTTACATACAAACTTATAACCTTACTTAAATTAACTACCATGTCTTACCCAGGATTCCAACTCAGAGCCTGCCGCACCTCACATCGGTGGTGAACTAACCGACTACGCCACTGGAGGTCGACAAGGGCGAAGTAGACTCGATGTCTACTTATAAGCATAGTTGGCCATAATTTCGAACCATTTAAGATATTGTTGTCAAATTCATAACATAGGTATCACCCAGGATGATTAGAAAGGTCATAGGGTCAATTATACCTTATGCCTACTTATGATCGTAGTTGGCCATATTTTCCGAACCATTTGAGATACAACTACCACATGCATATCATAGGCATCATCCATGACAACGAGAAGGGTAGAAGTGCCAAGTAGACCCTATGTCTACTTATAAGCATAATTATCCTTAATATATTAACCATTTAAGATATAGTTGACAAATTCATAACATAGTTATCATCCCCGATGCCAAGAAGGGCCACAGGTTAAGTATACCCTATGTCTACTTATATGCATAGTTGGCTGTAATTTCTGCACCGTTTAAGATATAGTTATATATTCGTAACATAGGCATAACTCACAATGACAAGAAAGGTTGTAGGGTAAATTTTACCCTATGTCTATTTATAAGCATAGTTGGGCAAAATTTTCGAACCATCTAAGTTATAGTTGTCAAATTCATAACACAGTTATCACCCAGGACGACGAGAGGAGTCGCAGGGTCAAGTATACCATATGTATACTTATAAGGATAGATGGCTGTAATATTCAAACCATTTGAACTACATCTACCAAATTTGTAAACATAGGTTCACCCATGATGATGAGAAGGATCGCAGGGTCAAGAAGACTCCATGACTGTTTGTGAGCATAGTTGGCTATAATTTCCGAACCATTCGTGATACACCTGTCAATTTCATAAAATAGCCATCACCCAGTAGAACAAGAAGGGTCATAGAGCCAAGTAGACCCTATGTCTACCTAGAAGCATATTTGGCCGTAATTTCTGAACCATTCAAGATATTTTAGAAGCATAAGCAAATACAAAACAACATGTATATATATTTAAACCATTGGTTATAAGCATTTAACATCATATGTGCAAGCATCGAGCATTCTATGTTATGTTAGGAGACAAAAACAAGTTCCATTGGGAAGTGTGCGAATGATAGGACAATACTGCTACACACAATTGCAAACTGATATAAAAAATATGAGCATGTACCAGCCATTGCAATCAAAAACAAGAGGTTTTGTATGCTGCTTTTAGATGATGCTCGATATGACCAGACTGACCTGGATAGAACACCTTCTGTACGAATCGAGTGAAACTAAACCGGCCAACACTACATGTGTTGTGCAGGTATCGACAAGTCGAAGGGATGCTACATAACACTGGACGAGAGAGAGAGGTGTCAGGGTGGCAGTCCATTCGAGTGGCAGGCATATCTCTTTAGGAGAGGAATTTAGTTATACAGTACCTAGGGCCAGAACCGTGCGCACATAAGAAACAACAACGACATACATTAGTTGTGCAAGAAAGAGAGACAGAGAGATGACATTCCTGATGCTAAAAGTTCATTGCAGAATGAATTACACATGAATTTCTAATGACAAGTTCGGATGTATCGCAACAAACACATGCACACAGACAACTATGTATGTACTCTGCTTTTAGAAGATGCAGTAATCCTGTAAAATAAATATGCACGTTAGTTCGTCGACTAGCGTGGTGTCGGAAAGCAGATAGTTACGAATACATTCATCTACTATGATAATGTACTCTGACGGAACATGAAGACAGAATCAATGGTTGAAGACTTACCATCAGCGTCGTCGTCAACAGCAAGGAACCCTAAGGAATCGCTTCAAGCAATTATGGTAACAATATTGGTATTGTGGTAATGCATGTCATCATGACAGTTGCCATAGCAAAATTGATGTTTGTCATTCACCATGAAATTAGTGCAAGTAAGGCTTTCACTAACAGCACTAGTGCCAAATGTTATGAATATAGTAACTGACCATTTGCAATCACTTACAAGACACAGCAATATGTTAACTGCAGTACAGCATATGTGAATAACTATAATTTTGTATGCCCACAGCCAGAAAATATTCTACAAAAGAGCATTTGTAAATTACTTCTCATGTAATTTAGACTATGTTATTCATACAAACCTGAAACACTTCCACATTGCTAGGAAAAAGTTATCTGATTTTGTCAGAGTCTGAAAGAGAATCAATAGTTTTTGTATAGTTTCAAGTCTCGAACTCAGCCCCCTACACCTTACCCCATCTTAGAATATTGTTTAATTCTATATATATCGACCATATTTAAGTTCACATACAGTCAGAAAAATCACATGCAAGCTAATCACCCATATTCAAAATTATCCACACAACAGTTACACACACATTCCTATTATGCATGTACTCTACTTTTAGAAGACACAAAACATAAAGAGAATAGGTTTACCTGCTGTAGCTCTTTGAGAAAAACCTGGAGACCATGTGCGCAGTTACCAGTGCGAACACGGCGAATGCACAAACCACAATGATCGACCTGCCTATCCGTACACAGTATACAATACCGACCAACAAGAAAGTAACTCATTACTTGCAAGAACGCTACCCTTGACAAAAAAAATGTACTTACTTACTTTTCTACGTATTCTGTTGACATTTACAGTACTGTCATTATATATATAACCCTTATCAAAATGTACATATGCTATTGCAATTTATAGTAAATAACTTATGTAGCTTGATGAGTGCTGTGGAGATGGGGTACCATCCTATCGAATTAAACTGACATAGTTAAAATAATTTTTCATATAAAGCAGAGGTTTATTGAACAAAAATTCAATATAGTTTTTTTTCTCAAAATTTATTTAGTAAAGTACGATATGAGGAATATATATATAAACATTAACAATATAGCTTTTTGCACTTTTTTTTTTGTGTTCCAAGGCACTTTTCCCAGTGAGTTCTAATTCCCATTGATAATCACTATAATGCTTTAAAAACCCTGTTTCCAGACATGAACTTGGTAGCTATTCGAAGTAATCGGCGATTGCACACCAGCCTTGTAAATGTTTTTTATATAATAGGCCTAATAATGTCAAATGTAAGTAGTTCCATCCTTTACCATCAAGAAGATCAATATTTTCAGATTTCTTGTTCTTTATCACATGTATTGGTACCACTTTTTCCCTAGCATTCAACGAGTACATATTTACAGACATTCCAGGGTTGTTGTCGTTATTCTCAAAGACCCTCACACTTTGTTTCGTGAATTACAAGGCACTGTCTCCCAGTGAGTCCCGATTTTCGAGAATAATCGGTATAATGCTTAAAACACTGTTTGCAGATATGAACTTTGTACATACACGAAGTATTCTGAGAGATAATCAGACGTGAAATGTTGCATATGTAACAATAATGGGGAATATGCTTAGTTTCCAGCATCAACATCAGAAGATCAATATGTTCGGGTTTCTCATTCTTCGTCACGTGAATTCGTACCACTTTTCCCTTGTCATTCTGCGAGTACACATTTACAGACACTCTAGGGTTACTGTTCTCAAAGACCCTTGTTTGCCGTAGAGGAGTCGGAAAATCCAGTCCGCTAAAATCAAACAATCCTTCCATCTCAACATAATATTTTCCCACCCGATGAGGCATCGATGACATAACAAATTCAGCCAACATTTACCATTTGAAATATCAGGTGTCATAGTTGTTGGGATTGATTACGTCATGTTTGTGTTTGATAAAGTCCGGAAGGTCAACATATGACGTCAGCTGTGAAGGTTCATCCACTATGTTATTTGGAGGAAGCCCCTTGCACATATTTATATGCACTCTTAGACTACCCATCCATTAAATTGACACACCGTACTTCGAACACGTGTACCTTATTTGGTTGGGGCTCTTTGTACAGCCATGCTTCTCATATCGACGAACACTGCTGCTGCTGGTGAAGGTCGTTTCACAAAAGTGTCACTTATAATGACGAAATGGTTCAGCAGAGGTGGTTGACCATACAGTCGGTGTTGGAACAGTGGTCGACGATCCAGTTGATGATGCAGATGTCGCAGCCGAAGGACCGGTTGGCACTTCTGCAGGCGCTATGCCAAACATTCCCGAAGTCGATTATTGCATTGGTATCATGTCCACAACAGATGACAGCAATGATACTGTAGGCAGACTAGTCCAAGAGGTTGATGGCTATGCTACTATAGGAATGCTACTCGAAGAAGTATATGGCACTGCTGGTACCACTCCCGAAGAAGTCGATGGCACTACTGTAGATACCATTAGCTTTGGACTGTCCGAAGACACTGCAGATCGCTGATGATGTGTCTTGTTCCGAGTGCACTCTTTCCTTGACTCGCCAATGTATGCATTGTTTATGAACCTGTATGCATACGAACCACATCATTAAAACAAATACTAACTTATGTTTGAAGCAGAGAGTATACTATACATATTCTTATATCTCATCACAAAGAACATCTATCAAACTTTTTCAATGTTATTTCTTCGTGTACCTTCGATACAAGTCACACGAAGCTGTATTATACAGTATAAGGATCCAAATATTTTTCCAATGAATTGTTCCATAATTGTTTGTGCGGTGAAGTTTTAACTTATTTTTCGTAATAGAATTTCTTCTGTTGCGATGATTTATATACATCATTGCATATTGTCTTGTTAGCAAATTTGCTGTTTAGAGTGCCGTATGAAACAAATTAATATGCTGCTGTCGTTGCGCATATTGCTCGAGTACTTCCCAGTAATTCTAACGAATGTAACACATATTTACAAGTTCATTATTTCTTGAAACGTACTCTATAAATCTGAATCACTGAGATATTCACAACTTAAATCACTGAAAATCACTTGACTTATTCAACAGTCACTTCAATAAATTTAACTGGTGGATTAATGAAAAAGAGCCAGTTTTCTTTCAGTCATTAATTCAGTGAAATACCCACTGATTCATCAACCATTTTATTTGCTGTTTTTCAACGATTTGTTTTTTGATTGATCGATCGGTTAAACAACGTGTCTCAAATGAAATAATGCATAAAATAATAAAACCTATAAACAAAATTTTTTAAATATGTATTCCATCTTTCATGATACCATTTTACGAGCCAACAAAAACATTCCGTATTTCATTAAATATTTACGTCTTCCATTTCGTTTTCACGTAATCATCATAACCGTCAGAGTGAAGGTCTTAACTGCATCCAATGTGGTGGAGTGAGTGCATTCATACGTATTATTTGTTTTAACAATCCTAATGTTCCTAATTCAACTAAAACGAAAATAAATGGCATACAATTCAAAGCTACGTCCTTAATTATAATACGTAGTATACTTTCCCTCCTGATGTCAACGTTCACTTGGTAGTGTTGTTGTTAAGAAATGGTCTATATGCTGGGTGCTTTATGTCCAAATCCCGGACACCGCAAAATATTTGTTACTTCGATATTGAAATTATGTCAAATTGCAAAACAAAAACAGTGAATATCGGAAATAGGTTTCTGTTTCGCAGTGATGTCCTTAAATTCAATATAAACTATATTTAATTCACTGAACGCAGTTGGCTCTAACTTGTTCAATCAGTGAAATTGTTTCACTGAAACAATACGTGATTTTCCACCGATTCTAAGGAGATACATTTTCATTGATTCAAGTACCTAGTTTAACTTCATTGATTAAACAGTGGTTTACCACTGATACGGATTTAGAGTGTACCTATACGTATGTTACCAAATTCTTTAAACATTCTAGCCTAGGCATTATTTAATGTTCTATTTAAAAACCTTTGGTAAATTTTCAAATTCTTTAAAGAACATTGTTATTTTATGTAAATAATTTCACCAAGCACGACGGACAATACAGATTACTGTAATCACATTTTGTTAAAAATATTATGTATGTTAAGATTGCCATTTAAGTTTCGGAAACGATATTTACTTTTCTGACGATTTCTATGCATTGTACACAATAGTATTTCATCTCAATGCATAACGTGTTTTTGGCGAGTTCTTTTACATAATGTTGGCAAAATATGCAGAACTTGGAGAAGCATCTTGCAGAAGAAGGCAGCAGAAGATGAATAGTGTCATTAGTGTAGTGGAGATAGATAGAGGGGATCTGAAATAAAAGATTATTTTGATGTAAAATGATGATTGTGTGAAAACATAACACAAAGGTGAATGTACAACTAAATTAAATTATAGCAATTTAAATATGTTATGGGCGCCTTTACAGATGAATGAATGGAGAATATTAAAATCAGTAACGTTTTCAAGCAAAAATAAGAAATGATAAGGACTCATGTTAAACAACCTTTTTAAAACTAGCGGTCATTCAGTTGTATTATTCTGAAGAACTAGTGTATCTCAACTAAGTACTCTACATACAAAGAACATCAGACAATCCAAATATTCTATCATTTTTAATAAGACGAAACAAGCTATTTCTATTGAAAAATGACAGGTTTCACGTTAAAAAATATTCAATGATTAAATGAGCAAAGAGATGTTTATAACTGCTGCCAGTTGTGTAAAATAAATTAAATGAGTTTAGTTTTAATGGCTTGAAAAACAATTACTATTTTCCCCAAACATTTCATCGGTATACATGACTGTGAAATCATGTGCAATCGTCATTATAATAATATTGCACTGTTCCTCGGAAATTGCTAATAAATTTAATATGTAGGTGTCCGACCAGTCATAGCTCATTCCTTTTTAGAATCACGATATCTTGTCCCAAGTCTCTAGCCTCTAGGTATCTGATTAGCTTGCTACTGTACTTTGAAACACATTCTTGGCTTTAAGCTGATACAGCATGAAAAATAGGATATTGCAATCTTACATTACTTTGCGACGACTAGTAGACTAGAAGTTCTCGATGCCTTCGAAGCTCAGGGAACTAGAGCAGTTCTGCATAGGATTCAAGTGGACTTCCCGGTCCATCTCGTCGTCATTTAAGTAGAAGCCGTTCTCAGCAGTTGAACAGAACTCCATGACGATGAGACATCATCCTTTCAATCAGTTTGTCGCTCTCCTTCTACGTCATAGAAACTATCTCGTCCAGTCGTGCAGCCATTCTGTCCAGAACGTCATAACTTTTTTCTTCTCCAGCCAAAACGTTCTACTCAAAATGTTCCAAACCAACTCAAGGACAAAAGCTCCACTTAGCAACCATTCGTGACATCGGCATTTTATATGGTCATAAAATTGTTCTCCATGTCGACACGTAGTGAATAAAAAATTTAATAGGAATTTATCAGCTTGTATGTGCGTTGAAAACAAATCAAACATTTAGTTAAAAACACACGGTAAAGAGTGGATAAACTCTGCAGTTTCACATAATCATCTTACAACGATGTTCAATTCGTGTTCACAGTACTCCTTCTAGAGTTTTAAGCATGACAAGAGTAAATGAAGATAATAAACATTTTTATGGCACTCTAATATTACTTCTGATTTAGTTTTGATTTTTTTCTAGATAATTTCGTGTATTTGCCTTTAGTCTCAATGTTTTAAAAGCATTATTTGGTTAAAAAGGTTTTATTTAAATAATATGTTTACTTATTTCTATAACGATTCGTAAGTGCACTGCCTGCATACAAAAATGAAAAGCAATATTGATTTACAATCAGAGTATAACCTATTTGAAGTAAAATAAATCGTACTACAACGAACACCAATGTAGATTGTATTTTGAGTTTCTTCAAATACATAAATAACACTTTCTTTATACTATTTTCATTCTTCTTCCGTACTGAAATCTGCGTTGCGATTTGCCATTCTGTAGAGGATTGTAATGAAACTCTTGATTCTCATATTTCAGCTGACTCAGTGATACGACGTATTAATCGAAATGATATACTTTCAACTAGAAGACGGCATATAGATCCAACAACAATGAGATGCAAACTATGTACGACAGTGTACACCATTTGATTGTGATAACTGTAAAATGCACGAAAACTATATGCAAGGAAAATATTGCAAAACTTCAAGGCCAAGTCATTCCTCAACATAAGCGTGCACAGTTCTAGATAAACCCCATAGGCAATGAATTATGTTCAACAACGCGGTCGTACAAACCAACAGCGTCAATCTTCAAGAATGAAATTAAATGAAAGAAACCTACCCTATACGACAGTCCCTTTATTCCAAACAAATTTAGCAGCAGCAAGTACTTGTGGAATTGTAGGAAACCACAGACTTAGGGCAATCAAGTGTTTTAAAAAGAATCGGTAAATAAATTTTCATATTTGTCGCTAGTGAATGGGATGATAACATTTCTCTTGCAGTGGAAAAAAACGGAACCTGAAATTGACCAAGAAAAAAGACTATTAGGCTGACTTCTGTACCCAGGGTTACCTTCGAACTGTAGGCAGGAATTGCTATGATTTTATCGTATTCTTGAATGCAGACATATTTGTGGGAGGTATAGAACATGACAAGGAATTATAGGATGAAATATTACATCTAATGCGTAAATGTTACTACGTATATACAGTATATTGCCGGAAATTGTAGATGGTGTGATCTCTCCATTACTACGGATAAAGAAAATAATTTCATACCAGACGGTACACGCACGAAAGTAAAGGATCAGTAGAGCTGCATATAACTGTAAGTTTAGGTATAGGTGAATAGTTAGCTTTTAACCTACATTTGGTGAGCAGCTATCACTTTGAAACGAAATACATATAAAAGCATATTTAGGGAGTTTATACTCAGTAAAATTTTGTGAAAATGTTTCCGGTATGTCGCCGGCAGGAATTTGTAATTATCGTTTACTCAATACGCACGTTTACTTCATGTACGTTCATCCCAAAAACTTTGTGTTTACAATAGGTAAATTAGCGAGCATTTTAATGGTGAAAAATATATTATATTGACAGTTCGTGGTACTGCATGACATATTGTGTCATCAGATGTTAAATGTAGCCCTCAGTTTTGCATGCATTATGTCATTATATGTAAAAAATATTAGTTTCATTACTTTTGGCTACTAGTGCAGTTAATATGAAACTGCAGAACAGTATTTGTGCTTATTGCAGGTGCTGAAATTTATCGTAGGTCTATTGAAAAATGTATATTTATAGTAAAATTTGGAATTGAAATAAAGTGACTCTAATTTATTTCCTTTTATAAAAAAAGCATTAAGATTTTTAAGTTTAAGATTTTTAAGTTTCATGTTACAATCATTTTGTCTGAAACGAAAAGTGTTTACAATACTAATTTGCATTGTTATTTCAGTGGTTCACATGAAAAATCTTTTCCGACATAAGAATTCAGAATACTAAATAAATGACTTTATTCAAGGTAATTTTCCAAATTGAAATATATTTTATTACTGACTGCTCTTTTCGTGGTCGTTCAAGAAGGGGATGAGGTGGTTTAAGGATCAGTGCACCAGCCAGTCCCACGGCATTGCATCTGAATCTCGAACACGCATGAACACGGTTCGAATACCGGCATATGAGAACTGTGGTGGATATTGTCGATGGCAGGTGTAGTTTTACAGGTAGATATGATTCTCCATAATAATACCATATCAGTTTTTCTTTACGTGCTTCACTTGTTGTCCACAGATAAAAGTTACATTTTATCCGATTAATTCTAAACAAAGTTTAGTTTCGTTGTGTCACAATTTCACTAACCAGAAATTTTATTGTTCCGATGCAATATCTTACAAATTAGCTTTTGCATGAAATAAAAATAGACTATTTTTGAAGGTACTGCATTTACTCACACCACAAAAGACAGTCGCCATGTTTATATGTATCAATAATTTGATGAGTTTCTGTTGTTACTGCAATGTGTGATTATGGCTGTTAAATTTTAAAGCGCAGGGTTAAATGGAGACCATGATTACTCGCAGGAAAAGATATAAATTTTATTATAGAACCTCGCCATTTCTTTTACATGTTCTCACATTTATTTATTTTTTGCACTCCGAACTGGGATGAAAATAATTCTATGGCAGAGACATTCTTAGGAGACGAGGCACTTGAGTACTAGAGCGACAAGAGCAGATGACGATTTTCAAGGTTCTAGCCCCCTCCACCCTCCTGACCATCAGTCAACTCGGCAAGATCGCATTACTAGCACTTCACAGCCGTTGTCTGCTGCGGCGGTCGGCAGATTCACTACACCCACGCTGCCTGGGCGTATTTAACTGGTGCTGAAGCCATACTGTTGTTCTTTGGGGCTACATTACATGCTGCAATACACTCTAAATCTGGGAGAATTTCACTGTTACAATCAGTCAGCAGTATCTAACTGAGTCAACAGTTACTCCAGTGAACTTAACTTATGAATCAGTGAAAAATGCCAGATTTCCTTCACTTATTGATTCAGTGACATTTTACACTGATCCATCAGTAATTTTTTTCGCTGTTTACTCAGTGGTTTATTTTGACTGATGGATCAGTTAAACGCGGTGTAAAAATGACTGTCAAACATCGTTTAAATATGACAGTTAAAAAATGTGTATCAAGTGAAATAACAACGAATAAACTAATAAAACCAATACAAAGTAGTATAAATATGAGTTTCCACTTTCAAAACACCGTTTTACAGGGTAGTATGGACATTCAGCCTTATTACGTCTTTCACATCATTTTCATGTAATCCTCACAGTGCTCTGTTTGAAGGTTTAAACTATATATAATGAGATGTGGAGAGTGCACTCATATATAGGTTACTATTCGTTTTAACAATCCTAATGGTACCAATTAAATTAAAACACATACGAAAATTAAGAGCATACAATTTAAATCGTGTTGATTTCGATAAGAAGAATAATAAATTTATATTGCTTTCATTGTTAACTTAACCTTGGTAGTGTAGATGGTAAGGTAACGGCCTAAAAGCGAAATGGAAATGGCGTGTGTTAAATCACGGCCTCCTCCAGTAGTTCTTGTACTGTTTTAAATTACAGTAAATCGTGAAATTAAAATATTAAACTATCGTAACTATCTTTAATTCACGTAATTATTTGACTAAATGCAACAAAAACAATATTTAATTCGTTTGTGCAGTTGACCATCGCTTATTCATTCAGTAAAATTGTTTCATTTCACTAATTCAAAAAGTGACTTTTTTTTTTTTCACTGAAACAATCAGTGGATTTGCACTGATTCTAAGAGGAACCATTTCCACAGATTCGAGTAGTTGAAATTCACAGCAAATCAGTGGTTTTCCACTGATCAGAATTTAGAGTTTAGGACTGGGCTCCAAATGAAGGCTTGACAAAAATATGTAATCAAGGCCACATTATCCTGCTCAATTTCAGTTTCAGTTTTATGCCACTGCAAGGCAAATGTGTGTAGGGGAATATTTTATATACTCTAAGAAAAAACAATTATAATTGCACTTCACAGATATAAATGTAGTGTATCACACAAACATCATAAGTATAACATTCGAAATTCGGCCGTAATGCTCGGTTCCGAAACCCAGTTTCTCAGTGCTCTTCGTTAAGTTACATTTAAGTATGCCCATATAATCACATCTGTCCATATTTATTTGTATTAAAACTAGTTCCTATACATCACACGCAGCCATAAAACCCAGACTATAACTCAACCGCTGCCATGCTTAACAGTGGTTTGCATATCCTAGATGTCAAGTTCGGTCTTGGGTTTCCTTTACTCTATATCAAAGTGCAGCCATCATTGTGATAAATGTTAACCTTACTCTCATTCAAGAACAAAACAATTGTCCCAGAATTTCTGATACATCTCTACATAACCTTTTGCCAATGCTAGCTACGTCTTTCGATTCGTCTCACTTGTGTAGGGCTTCACTCTTGGTACCCTGGCTCTGTACCCTGCAAGATTGAGAAGTTGTTTTATTGTTCTTGGTGTACCTTATTTTCCAAACTGTTTTTGCACATTCGCAGATAATACAGAGAACTTAACTTTTGCAGATTTCTTGATCATCATCATAGAAGTTTCCCGCCAGACATCCATAATTTCATTTACGTTTTCTCGTGTCTCTATTTTGTCACTGGGTGCAATTAAGATTTCACATTACCATAGTTTACGGGTGTTCTCCTTGTATTAAATGTGTTTCCAGTGTCTATGTAATGTGTATGTGAAATAAGCTTTGTTCTACAACATTTTTGAGAATTTTGGTTAAATACTTAGACAACTACTCACTAAATCGTATCCATTTGCATCTCATTTCGTAGAGAATTTTAAGGGGACTCCAACGAGTTGTCGATCATTGAAATCGGATTAATGATTTGCGAGATATGAGTGTTCTAATTACATAGTGAATAAATTCAAAGTGAATAAACCCACTTGCTGTGTTACCCCATCGGCCAAATTTTGCGGGCGGCCTAATCTTGGTCGGTTTATTAAAGCTTTCGTTTCTCTAAATCACTGGGTTACACGACTTTGTACAACAATGTTTGCGACCTTTTTATTGTCCTGTAGCCAACTAGTCATATCATACAACATGTTTGAAGTGCATTATGCAGCTTTAGGCGGCAGAATATATCAGTGAGTTAGCCTATCCGTTTTTTCTCCATTCAAAACAAAACAAAATAAAATTATGATTCAATAATCATTGTTAGCATAATGTTCACATCGCATTTGATGTACACGTTAGCAAACTTCTAAATGAAAACAAATTAGTTCCATCGATACTTGCAGTGATAAATCTATTATATATAATCAGTAAACATATGTAGCACATCTACATAATGCATGTTCTACATGAAAGAACGCTGCCGAATAAATAGGAACATTTCAATCGCCTGATAAACATAGTTTTTCGATTTTGTAAACTCAGTGCCTATAAAACAAATATGGTCGCCGGCTTGCAAAAATAATTGCTGGGTCACGACCATGGTTACCTTTCAAGATTAAGAATATTCTAAACGGCCGTTGTAGTCGAGTTGAGAGATTTCGGTAGCTCTTAAAATCGAGGTCTTGAGAGTCGATGAGGGTGAAATGAGGTGAGAATGGAGCAACGTCGGAAAGCAAGGGCGGGGGACACAGGAGATCCCCGAGAAAACCCACCGGCACGATTCCCACAAGCGAAAATTCGAAGTGACCCAACCGGGGATTCAATCCGGTTCGCCTAGGTGGGAGGCGAGAAGTCTAACCGCTCAACTACCGCGGCCCCCACGTCCATTGTACAGAGGAATTGAGCGAGTGTGAAACGTGGTCTAATAGCTCCACGATCAAAATCCTGAATCGTGTACCACAACTAACTGAATATCTTTAAGATTCTGTGAATATTAGCTGGCCTTTGATGCTCAGATTAAAAATGTAGGAATGGAAGAAAATAATGAAGTACGAAATACAATTCGAGGTAGAGTTCTTCAGCGTTTCCTCTTTACTGAACTGGAAATGAAAAACTAAAATATATTTTAGTTCAAGGCAGGTAGTAAACATATATTGGTATTTTCCACTTAGAGTTACGAATGTCCGACTAGAATGACATAACGAAGTACGAGATATAGCTGAGGATAACTGTGAAAATTGTAGGCCAATGCCTTGAATAAATTCGCAGAAAGATTGTTTGCAAAATTATTATAGAATCCAGCCCACTGTGCGCGGTTCGAGGCCAACATCCTGCACAGCCCATATTTATGTGCATCAAGTCAGCACCAAGTGTTTCGTAGGTCATTATGATCAACCGGTCCCGTCGTATTTCTCCTCCTGGTAATAATGATTCGTTGTAAGACCCAATAAACCGCAATGTAAATATACTAGCTGAAGTTCAAGTTCCCGGTGTTATTTTTCTTTTCGTTTGTTAAGCTAAACGGGCGGAACTCGCTCGTTCGCACGAGTCAACCTGGCTTGAAAAATTGGAACGAACAAGCGAGTAACGTGTGTAGACCGTAGCGCATTTCCACAGACTGGGTAGAGAGAGCCTCAACGCATTCACGGCCGGTCGTTCAACGGAGGCGCATTCTACTGCTTGCTGGCTCTGTCCCCACTACGCGCACACACACACGTTCCCGACCTGCTAGTGCTAGGTTGCCACAGCACACAACACACATACTCATTTCACATTTATGGCGTCTTTCACAGGACTAAGTTATCATATGCACATGCGTATTAAAGCTCTGGAAGTATTGCTATTGCCTGAAATAAGTACAAATATGTACGTTTAAGTATACGTGATGACAGTGAACTAAATGCGCAGGTTACAGCCCCAACTGCAATTTCTACATATAATACTTCTTTCCAAGCACATTAAAGTACTAAACTAAATCATTAAGTATTATTATTGAAGTGATTACTAATATGTTTACCAAATGCAGTGAAACGAGATATTTGTCAATCACACTGGAAACAGTTTTATGCTTTAAGAAATTCCATACACAGTTTTCTGGGTAACAAAGCGAACCATTTGGTTGATTCTGTTTTGTTTACAGCAATACAATGTAGTTTTAATTCAAAGAGAAGGTTACAGAAACACACGTTTGGTGTTAATAGATGTTTTCTTTGTACGTTTTTTATGGCAATATTATATTTCTTTATAGCAAACAAATATACATTCTTTGAGGAGCTTTTGTTACCAGTAAAGAAATTTTACTTTCTACCAAAGGAAACAGTCTTAAGGTTTTCTGTCGTACATTTCAGATTTCAGTACGTAACTGTTGTCCCGACGCAAACAATAATAAACCAATAAACATATTCTACAGTTACGAAACTGAAGCTGAGCAAATTCATAGTACTCATACTGACGTTAAAGGCCTTTCTGGAGTTCGGTGATACTCCACGCCACTAATTCCAATGTTTTCAATAGTTGGCATTGTATTCTGGTCCATGTTACTACCAACAGTAACAATACTTTTAGCACAATTTGTAATGTACACCGACATGAAAGTAGTCATTGCTTGTTCAGCCCAGCATACCAGACATTCCACTGCGATAACTGCGATTCCGTGTTAATCCGCAGTGATAACCTCTATAGACATAACAAGAAGTGTAAACGCAGTGTTTGTAGTTCATCGGGAAGCGAGTGTAAGTATTGCGGCAAGACATTCGCTAACCACATCAGTTCCAAATGTCATGAAGCTAGTAACTGTCCCGTCTAAAAGACTTACATATATATGTGATAATTGTTGTGAGGTATATGTGAATAAGTGTGTCTTGAATGCTCACATCAGGAATTGTTTTGCATTTAATGTAACTCACGCTAATATTAGGCCTACCTGCATCACTAGACAAAAATACCAGATTTTGTCTAAGTCTGAAATGGAATTAATATTTTTGTATAGAGTAAGGTCTCGAACTCAGCTCCCTACCGATGGCTGTTTGAGCACTACATACAGATGCCCTCGCCATCTTCGTTTCTCCAGTCGACGCTAGAGTGCAGGACCATTGTCTGCTAGGGTTGCGGTGGTCTTCGACCATCTTTGCTACCCCTGTCAGAGGGAGATACCAAACAAATTTGCGTTACCAATGACAGTCGCTAGGAGCATTCGTGTCGACACATATGGCCGAATTCCGACGTACAGCATACAGAACACTCACCAATGCATACAGTACTCGATGCGAGTAGCTCAAAGAAAAATGCCAGATGTACGAGGTTTCGATCCAACCGCTAATGAGGACTGCAGCTCAACGGTTCTGAAAGCACAGAGGGTCTGGCGCGGTATGGTTCAACTGTGAGGGCTAAAGGTCGCAATAAACAACATCAGGGTAACACATAGGTCCAGTAGGTCGAACATAGCCACTCACAATGAACGAGGAGGAGCTGTGTAACCATGGAACATGTGAGGACATTGGCAACAGTCACCACTGCCACTGCCAGGACAGCTATGCTGACTCCTACTACCAGGATGAGATCAACAAGTGCAAGAGTGTACCCTACCGATATTTTTGTAAGACCACCAGCAGGAGATAGACCAGTGCGAGAGCAGATTGGCTTCTACCTCTGCCACCGCACCAAGGGCAACCAGGGACAGAACTGCGAGCTCAACATTGATGACTGTCAGCAGAACCCATGTGAGAACGACGGCACCTTCCACGAAATCGTCAGCTGCTCTTGTCCCACAGGTACACATCTCTCTCGGATGTCTCTGTCCTTCGTGAGTTCCTAAGACTTTAAATAATAAATCAACCTGTTGTTTGTGACACACGTCTCATCTGCTAAATGTCCCTTCCGACGTGATTTTCTCCCGCTCACAGTGTCCGAGGAGGAGCTGTGCAACAACGGAACATGTGAGGACATCGACAACAGCTCCTGCTGCCATCACCAGTGAGTGAGGAGGAGCCGTGCAACAATGGAACATGCGAGGACATCGACACCATCATATTACTTTGACCTTGACCTTGACTTTTGACCACCATTCGAACAAAGTTTACTGCTTAGTACCAAAACGAATCGATTTTTTTTTTTAGAAAATTTATTAAAGATAGCAGAAACAATCGCAATCTTTTTAGACAATTTTACAGCTTAAAAGAAAAAAAATCATAAGACCTTGGCGGTTGAATATGGCCTCGGCTGGTCTACCAACCTGGAACCCTGATACATCTCTCTCCCTCTCTCGGCTAGTGTTCTGTGCCATCCCTTCGACTTGTCTGGGCTGCTGGTCGACCGCTTGGGCTGCCTTACAGTTTCTCACGATGCTAGTAGATCGCGCAACGGTGGTCGGGTCGGATGTGTTCTGCTGCTAATGTCTAGAGTGATGGCTGCACTCTGAATGTGATGGCTTCGTTTCAGTCGCTTCGAGAGGTCGTTCTGTTGTACTGGCCAGAGAGGTCTGGTCTTGTCTACCATCGTTTAACACACACAACATACAGAACCCAGCCCTTGTGTGATTATGCAGGTTGGTACGTACTTATAACTATTTTTCTTTACATTGTGTTTTTATACCTGTTTGCATCAGTGTGTAGCAGTGTTGCTGTATCGTTCCTTCACTTTGTCTGTCAAATGTGTCACTGGCTTAGATGGGGTCCAGAATGAGTATGAGGAAACCTTGCTAGTTCGTGATGACAAGTTTATTGTCTGGTGATGTGGAGGCTTATGCGAGTATTTATTGTCCCCACCATGCACTTTCTGTAGTGTGTGTCCTTAGCTTAGGTGAGTCCAGCAGGAGTACAGCAAACCTCACCAGTTCGCGATATGTTCATTGTCTGGTGAGTGTATAGGCTTATGTGAGTATTTAGTTTATTTCTTCTCCCACAATGTCTGTCGTGTGTGTAGTCCGCTGTGTGTTTATATGCTATTTCATCTCCTAACACTTATCACACAATGGTGGTCGTGTGATTACAGCTTCGGGATGGTAACCCAAGGTATCTGGAACGATCCCGCATCCCTCCTGCATAATTTTAGTTCCCAAACAACTAACATGAACTATTAACTCGAACTATGCTCCCCAATGCTAGCGCACCACTGCTGGCGATGGGTGACCAAGCCAACACAACAACATGGTTGTGGTTCATAATGTAGTCGTTTACTGTTCTATTGTACTGATCAGGAAGGCCTGATCTTGTCTAGGATCGTTTAACCCACACACACACATCGTGCAGCACGCCGATACTTGTATACAATGTGATCGTGCTGGTTGGTAAGTACTTATAGCTATTTTCCTTTACATTGTGTTTTTATATCTGTTTGCATAATTGTATAATAGCTGTGTTGTCCTTGTCATTCCCACACTTTACAATGGGATTTTTTTTGTCTAGCAAAACGTACAGCGCTTGATACTCATGTAGCATGCATTTATTGGTAAATGGTTTTTTATATCTGTTCATCTCGGCACATAGAATTGTCGTCTCTCTCGGTGATGGTTTAGTTTCAGTCGGTTCGTATGGAGGATGTTCTATTGTGCTGAACAGGACTGGTCATATCTAGCATCGTTTAACACACACAGCATTCAGCACCTGATGCTTGTGTGATTGCACCGGTTCGCCATTAGCCAGTACATGAATTCCTCTCATAATGGAAAAGAACATGTGTGACTCGGCTGGTCTACAACCCACAGAGCCCCCCCCCCTCTACACTGACATTACACTCTTCTCTCTATATTTCTCTACTAGCGTTCTGCAGAATCCATTCGACTTGCCGAGACCTACAAGGTGCCTGCGCTGATGGTCGATCATTTCAGAAATTACAGCAAATTATGCTCATAAATGTGTATAGGACATACTCAACACATACACGATGCGACTCTAGCCATGTGTGCATCGGCTTGCTTCGCTCCATATCGCGCACTTGGAGTGCATGAGACTCGTTCCCCCACCAAGATGCTCCGATCCCACCAGGGCACCCCAAACCCTGCCAGATGCCACGTTTCTTTTCACCATCTGGGGTGATGTCCAAATTATTAAAATGGAAACTATATATATAATAGTTCGGAAAGAACAGCCAACTATGTTCATAATTGCACCTAGGGTATACTTGACTCCTCGATCCTTTACATCATATGGAGCGATGGTTCTGTTACAACATAGTTAGTTGTATCTTAAATGGTTCCAAAACTACAAACAATTATGCTTATTAGTACACTTGATACTTACTTGAACCCATGATCTACTTTGTTGTTGGGGAGGGCGATTTCTCTGTTATGAGTTTGGCATCTATATATCTTGAACACTTCGGAAATAAGATCAAACTATGCTTATAAGTAGACATAAGATATACTTGACACAGCGACACTTCTCGTCAGCATGGGTGATGCATATGTTATGAATTTGGTAACTATATTTAACATGGTTTGGAAATTATAGCCAACTATGCTTATAAGAAGACATAGGTTAACTTGGCTCAGCGAAGATTCTCATCTTTGTGGATGAAATCTCTATTAAGAATTTAGCAACAATATCTTAAGTGGTTTGCAAATTACAGCCAACTTTGCTTATAAGAAGTCATGTGGTTGTATTGCACATGCAACCATTCTCATCGTCATAAATTATGTCTATGTTATGAATTACCAACTATACCTTATGTGGTTCAGAAATGACAGACAACTGTGCTTATAAGTTGACATAGGGTATACTTGGCCCTGCAGTGCTTCTCTTCGTCATGAGTGATGCCTATGTTTGGAATTTGCAACTATATGTAACATGGTTTAGAAATTACAGCCAACTATTGTTATAAGTAGACATATAGTATACTTGGCCCTTCGACACATCTAAACATCGGGGGTGATGCCTGTGTTATGAATTTCACACCTATATAAAACATGTTTCAGAAATTACAGCCAACTATGACCATAAGTATATATTGATTATATACTTGGCCCTGCGACCAATTTCGTCATCATGGATAATGCCTATGTTATGAACTTCAAAAATCTTATCTTACATGGTTCGGAAATTACAGCCATCTATTCTTATAAGTAGATGTAGGGTATAATTAACCATGAACCCTTCTCATCGTTATACGTGATGACTACGTTATGAATTCAGCAACCATATCTTACAAAGATCCGAAATTATACCCAATGTGCTTATAAGTAGATGCAGGGTACACATGACAGTGTGACACTTTTCACCATTGGAGGTGACACCTGTGTTTTGAATTACACAATTAAATCTTACATGGTTTGAAAATTACAGCCAACTCTGCTACTAACAGACATAGGTTATACTTGCCCATGCAATCATTCTCGTCATCATGGATGATGTCTATGTTATAAATTTAAAAACTGTAACTTAGGAAGTCCGGAAATTACAGCCATCTATACTTATTAATAGACATAATGAATACTTGACCACGCGACACATCTCATCATCGAGAGTGATGCCCATGTTAATTATTTGTAAACTATATCTTACACGGGTCGGAAATTAAAGCCAACTATGCTTACAACTAGATATTTTGTATACTTTGCCCTTCGACCAATCTCAGCATCGGGAGTGATTCCAGTGTTAAGAATTTGACAACTATAGCTTACCTGTTTCGAAAATTACAACCAACAATGCTTATAAGTGGAAAATGAGTATACTTGACCCTGTGATCATTCTCTTCTTCGTGGATGATGGCTAAGTTATGATTTTAGAAACTAAAACTTATGTGGTTCGGAAATTGTAGCAAACAATGCTTATAAGTAGATATAAGTTATACATGGCAGTGCGAACATTCTCACCATCATGCATAATGCCTATGTTACGAATTTAGCAACTAAAACTTATATGGTTTGGGAATTGAAGCCAACTAAGCTTATAAGTAGACATATGGTATAATTAGCTCTGCAACCCTTCTCATTGTCGGTGGTGATGTTTGTGTTTTATCAAATTGACAGTAATATATCTTCCACAGTTTGGAAATTACAGCCATAGATGCTTATAAGTAGATGTAGGGTAAATTTGACCCTGCAACTCTTTTGTCTTGGTTAATGTCTATGTTGAGAATGTGGCAACAATATAATACACACTTCGGAAATTACAGCCAACAAAAATTATAAGTAGACATAATGCATACTTGGCCCTTCAACCCTTCTCATCATCAGGGGTTATGTATGTGTTATGAATTTGACAACTATATCCTACAAAGTTCGGAAATTACAGCCATATATGTATATAAGAACACAAACACATTGGGTATACTTGATGCTGTTACAATTCTCGTCGTCTTAGGTTAGCCTATGTTATGAATTTGACAACTATATCATACACAAATCATAAATTACAGCCAACTATACTTATAAGTAGCCATAAGGCATACTTGGCCCTGCGACCATTCTCATCGTCGGGGTTTGTGTCTGTGTTATTAATTTGACAAATATATCTTACACAGTTGGGAAATTACAGCCATATAACCTTATAAGTAGCTGTAGATTATATTTAACCCTGCGGTCCTTCTCGTCGTCTTGGGTAATGCCTATGTTATGAATGTTACAACAATATAATACACACTTTGGGAATTACAGTCAACTATACTTATAATTAGTAATAAGGCATTCTTGGTCATGCGACCCTTCTCATCATCGGGGGTAATGCCTAGGTTATGAATTTTAAAACTATATCATTCAAAGTTCGGAAATTGCAGCCATATTTGCTAATAAGTAGATGTAGGGTATAATTGATCCTGTGACACTTCTTGTCATCTTGGGTAATGTCTATGTTATGAATGTTTCAACAATATAATACATGCTTTGGGAATTACAGTCAATTATACATATAAATAGATATAAGGCCTACTTGGCAATGAAACCCTTCTTATTGTTGTGATAATACCTATGTTATCAATTATACAACTATATCTTACAAAGTTTGGAAATCAGCCAAATATGCTTATAAGTAGACATACGGTATGCTTGACACTGCTACCTTTCTCGTCATCTTGTTTAATGGCTATGTTATGAATTTGGCAACTCTATCATACACACTTACGAAATTAGAGTAAACTATACTTATAAGTAAACATAGGGCATACTTAGCCCTGCAACCCTTCTCATCGTTGGGGGTGATGCCTGTGTGATGAATTTGACAACTATATCTTACAAAGTTCTGAAATTACAGCTATATATGATTATATGTAGGCATAAGGTATACATGATGCTACTACAATTCTCGTCGTCTTATGTATATAAGTCTATGTTATGAATATGGCAACTATATCATACCCAATTAGGAAATTATAGGTAACTTTACTTATAAGTAGATATAAGGTATACTTGGCCCTGTGACCCTTCTCATCGTCAGGGGTAATACATATGTTATGAATTTGACAATCATATATTACAAAGTTTGGAAATTATAGCCATATATGCTAATAAGTAGATGTAGGGTATATTTGACCCTGCGGCACTTCTTGTTATCTTGGGTAGTGTCTATGTTATGAATATGGCTACAATATAATACAAGCTTCGAAAATTACTGCCAACTTTACTTATAATTAGACATAAGGCATATTTGGCCTTGCGGCCATTCTCATCGTCAGGGGTGGTGTCTGCATTATGAATTTGACAACTATATCTTACACATTTTGGAAGTTACAGCCATATATGCTTATAAGTTGATGTAGGTTACACGAGACCCTGCGACTCTTCTCTCCATCTTGGGTAATGCCTATGTTATGAATTTGGCAATTATATCATATATGCTTTGGATATTACAGCCAACTATACTTATAAGCAGACATAAGGCATACTTGGCACTGCGACACTTTTCATAGTCGGGGGTGATTCCTCTGGTATGAGTTTGACAACTATATCTTATAAAGTTCTAAAATTACATCCATATATGTTTATAAGAATATGTAGGTTATACTTGTCCCTTCAACCCTTCTTGTCGTCTTGGGTAATATCTTTGTTGTGAAATTGTTCGGAAATTACCACCACCTATACTTATAAGTAGACATAATTCATACTTGGCCCTGCGACCCTTCTGATCGTCGGGGTGATACCTGTGTTGAATTTGACTACTATATATTATACAGTTCAGAAATTACAGCCAACTATGCTTATAAGTAGACATGGAGTATACTTGGTCATGCGACCCGTCTCATCATCTGGCGTGCGGCCTGTGTTATGAATTTGACAATTATATATTATGTGGTTCGGAATTTACATTCAACTATGCTCATATGTGTGCTTAATTCTGGTGAGCGTGTAAGCCGATGCTGGTATTCGGTACCACATTATGGTGCTAGGTGGACAGCTCCCGAAATAAATGACAGAGCTTGAGACTAGGCACTCATCAGGACTCAAGGTGAAAGGGTCCTAACATCCTGTCATCGGATTGACAGAGCAGGACGTTGGGATATATGATGGTCACTGCGGGCATGAAGGATAATGGGAATTTTTTTGGGGGAAATGGTATAAACGGGAAATTTTTCCGGCAAGACGTCATCACAGATGGAGTTGGCCTAGTTCCCTTGTCCGCAGCTCCAAGCTACTCTTAGATTGCCCGTTTGTATACTACTATTAAGTCATTATATCGTGCGAAGCTTTACTTGAAGAAATGCATCAAAATGCAGTACTTAGTGGTTACTACACTAGAAATATAATTATATACGCCTTTTTAACGATCCCATTACTTTCACTGATGCCAAATCGGTTGAACAATTTCTGAGAAAAGCTATTATAAGCATTATATATGAGGTAGCGCTTGTATTCCAAAATGGCTACCAATATAGACTTATTATCTGCTGGCACCGGCAAACTTCTGTGCATGCGAGTCCCCTCTTACTCCCTAGACTGGGGCTTGGCACGGTCCGGTCTCTAGCTGAGCAGCAAGTCTGCGCCCCGGCAGTACGCGCGGACATAAAAACATTCGGTATGTCTTGAGTAACAGAACATGCAAAACTGGACACGGAGAATTTTTATTCACGACAACAAGTAGTAGTGCTCTTGTGACAGTGTGTGCTGGAGGATTTCTTTACATTCTGCATGCATTGTTCGATAGAATTCAATTGCTTTTCTATTATTGAGTGCAATTTTTCTGTCCAAATATTAAATAGTATCGAATTAAAATCACGTTAGATAAAAGTAACAACGATGGAGGTGGAATACTTTCTGTGGTTGGATGCATCTACAGGTTACTTGCTCCTGTTCCACATTTTCATCATATCTTTCACCATTAAAATGGAGTTGAGTGGAGGATATAAATATTTGATTTGAAGGTTTACGGTGCGGCATAAGAAATATCTCAACGGGAATGCATTACTGAAGACAACATTTTTTCACAAAATTTGCAAATATTGAGGGGCCTGAGACAGCATAATGCTAAGCCCACTTGAAAATATTTTACAGCATAGCAGTTTTACTTCTTAAAAAATCCAAAAATCATACAAATAATAACACACAAATTCGTACAGAAATGTCACCTATCTAGCCAATGCCGAATGTAATTTCGTAACATATCCGTATAGTTGTTGGCACGATATTTTTGATGACATAGAATTCCTGAATTGTGTCTCTTGTCGAATTCATCAATCATAATACGGGGCAGCGAATAAATTTATTCGAATAACGAATAATAAATTGAAAACATTTTAAACTATAGTATTGTTATATTAAATGATAAAGGAATATTTAGTACAATCACTGCTAGACAATAACACAAAATAGAACTGAGAAAAGGATAACGATATATATTTTTTCCAATTTTTTTATTCGAAAGAGAGTGATGAATGAAGGTTAAGCTTAACTATAAATGTTTTAAAAGAATGTTCAAAATGTTGCCTGCAGTTTCTGCATTTAATTTAGCGCAAATATATACAAGCGGATACCAGCCAACGTGGCAGTGAATTATAGGTACAATGTGGAACAATTAATTGATATATTACTTAAATTGTAACTTAGAAATTATCTCCAATGAAATAAACTGCTTTTTCTTCACTCCAAATAAGTTCTTATAACCACTGACAGTGACCTATTGGCTGCCCACTGTGGCGCAGTCGGTTGAGTGTTGAGCGTGAGTGGTTCCGGTTTCGTATCCCAGGTAGAGCAAGGGTGTGATTTATACTTGTCCGTAGGAGTCAACCTTTCTTGGGAAATGTCACTTCCAATAGGGGAACTACGATACAAAGGTTGCCACGGAATAAAAACATTAGTGCTGTAAATCTGGAAATGTGTGTGCATTTTATGGTACTTCAAAAGCAAAACCTTGAAAACTAGTAACCAAAAGCATACTTGCCTTTTCTTGTAATAAATACACTAAGCTGCTAAGTAGGGTTGCAATATATAGCTATTTAACATTACAGTCAAACTTGTAATTCAGTCACGTTTCTAAATAGGGAATCTAAATTAATATATATTAAAAAATCCAAAAATCATACAAATAATAACACACAAATTCGTACAGAAATGTCACCTATCTAGCCAATGACGAATGTAATATCGTAACATATCCGTATAGTTGTTGGCACGATATTTTTGATATATATTATATTATATTATATATATTATAACGATAGCATTAGTTTAGAATCTGTTTGTCTAGTAATTTGACAGGCATATAATTTTAAACTGTTAATGATTTAGTTTATAATGCTTTTCAAATAGGATTACACATTTGCACATTCTTTGTTTCATAATCAAGAAAATATTTTCTCTTGATGAACATTGCATTGGGAATAGCATTTACTGGCATATATTATAGACAAACTTTTATTACGGTCTGTTAAATTAGTACAAATAACTGTATCATAAATGCTACAGTAATATTTTTATATTGGTTACACCATCTGCTGAAGTCAGCATTTTTTGGAAAAATATACCTACAGGTGGCATTAATTTTGCACGTGAATCGGAATCCTAAAAACAATACATAAACCGACAAGATAATTAACACCTTTTTATATAAACTCTAAATGTTTACTGTGATTTTTGTGAGCGTTATAATTTGAATACTCAGGCGTACGTAGATGACAATTTCACATAAACTACCGTAGCACGGCAAGAATGCTTACACGCAGATTAATTGGGTGTAATTTGTGAAGTAGATGAACATTACGCTGTGGATTGTAATTTTATTATTTTATTTCTTGTTTCATAAACACTGTGTGTAGGCTAAGCATTATTTATAGTGCGCGTCAGTCTACTATGATTAAAACCACTCGTTTTCGAGACTTTGTGCAAATAAAGCAATAAAACATTTTTTATAGTTTCAAAAGAAAAGCACTGGCCTGAAATTACTGTTTTGTTATACTTTGATAAACTGTACGTATAAATTATTCACGCGAAATTGCATTGTGTGTTAAAAACTAAGCAGTATTCCAGTTGTATAATTTTTTATGATATGTGGTTTTATGTAAATATCATGGTCAAGTGCAATTCTGTAACACTGAGGATAAATTTCATGTAACTCTGGGAACGTCCTTCGTCCTCCATTGCCTTACATATACCTGAGCCCACCGTAACTGATGTTAGAGGAATAGCCGATAGTTCGGCCAGACCTGCGTGTGCATCTCTTCCCCCCTTGTTCTGCTTAACACGCTCCGTGCGCTCAGACATCCACAGATGTCTGCGGGTTACAGTAGTTAATACGAAACCTACGTAAGGATTTCATTTGGCAGCGTAGAAATTATCCCGGTTAAATAGTATGTGGCTTTTCATGCAAGCAGCAGCTATTTGCAAGAGAAACATTCTTGATGTGCGCGTATAATAATTACATCAACAACATGCACTTATTGTGTCATTAATATTCAGTGGCTTTATTTACAGATGAATATAGGCATATATTTCGCTAAAGTGTGATGTTTGGTTTTCACAAATGCGTACGACAGCAGGAAATTCATTTCTGTGTATCGATAATAAAAGACAAATATTATAACTACTTAACGTCTCACATAGAATAGGGTTTATTTTAATTATTAACAGAGGGATTATGCATTTATCTTTTACAATTATCTGTAACTATAGTCATTACACATACGTTTACTGTTTCATTGTTTGAAGCATCGAATGTCGCATACGTACCTCGAGACAAGCTATATTGCACAACAATGAAGCTCAGCTCGCCTTTGTGATTGGTTTTCTTTCCGCTAAGTGTTACCTGCTTACACGACTCGTAAACGTTTAGCGTGGAGCTCATATGAACTTATTCCGCTGGAATATTTCAGGAAAAGCCATGTTGCACAACACTGTCGCTTAGCACGCATTTATGACTGGTTTTCTTTCCGCTGTCTGCTTGTACGACTCACGAACATTCATGTAAGGTAATTCCGTTATAATATTTCAGGACAAGCTATGTTGCACAACACTGTAGCTCAGCTCGCCTTTATAATTGGCTGTTTATTCCACTAAGTGTTGCCTGTTTTCGCGTGAGACACGGAATGTGGAGTTTATGTGAGAGATAACATTTCTGCATTAACTTCATAAATCTCAGGACGACTTGCTTCATCCAATTAAATGCGTTATAATCACTTGGAAAAGCTGATGTCAGAATGATGCTCCAATAGAAGGCAAAGAGTTTCTTGGCGCAGTTAAAACGCTGAGAGATTGGCCGGAGAATTCTGCGAGGCTGGTTGCATAAGAGCCAAGGCGATATATCTTGTCTAAAGCCGAAGATTGCTGAAGGGGACTTAAACTTTTCCCATCGCTCATTTATTCTGAAGGGAAGTGTAAATTACCACTTGTTTTCCTGGCACCCCAGGTTTTTCAAAGTCTTCTTAAGGTAACGTAAACCTGGTGAGAACATTGCCGTGTAGTTAATTATTACTTTTGTGTCACTTTGGAGGTTTTAAACAGTAAAATCAAAGTGATAAAGTGTTGGCGGGTGTCGGACAGTTAGCCGCTCAAATGATCAAGTAACCAAACACCGTAAGTATTCGAATGGCTGTCTGGCGACGTGGTCCAGCCTGCTAATTACTTATTTGTTTTAATTTTTCAGGGTGTGTGCGACGTGGTCCAGCCCATTAATTTTAAGAGTTTTTAGTTGTAAGTTTGATGATTATTCAAAGGCGTGCAGTGTCGTGGTGCCACTCGTCACAATTTATTATTTATGAACATTAAGTAGAACCGTAATTACATTGTAGTCACCACATTTGATCTTTATTATTTTAGAATTTAACTTGGTTATTTTATTTTAATGACAAAGTGCATGTGTAATGGGTGCTGAAGGGGGAATTTAAGTTCGACCTCTTTGCTACTAAGTCATATTTCGAGGTCACGCCTACACAACTAGATCCTCAGAGCTTTCTGTTTGCGCCATGTGTGGGATTATGTCTACTAGCGCTTTTATAGCATTTGAGTGAAGGTATCCCCAGAATCGCTACAATAGCCTTTTTATCATTGGAATACCACATGGTTACTGCAAAAGTTATTGGACTTTAATGTATTTTTCTCGTATACTAAGGATCTTACGCATTTTTACCAAAGCGTATTTTCTACTTATTTTTTATCACACATCCGTATGGTGCAGAGCGTATCCACGAATTACCCGATATCATGTTGTTTAGTTTCTTATTAATGTTCATAAAAGCAATCCCAAAGCTTTAGCATTAATGGTGTGAACCTCCCTCGGTAATAACGTTAGGCAGTAAGTCGCATTACGTTTTTTGTGACATTTTGCATAAAAAATCACCTGTCAAATTTGTACCATTTAGTCTAGAACAAATTGTATACTCTGACATACTGTAACGTCTCATTATGTAGAACATATAATTAGTATTGTTAAGCCTTACAGTGGTATGGAAATCTAGCATACGAGTACACACATGTTTATTTTATAGAAATGCTATGGTTGTGACGTGTTCTACACATACATTTAATATTCAATATTTTTATTTTTATTTTATTTTACATATTTACTATCGTACATGCAGCAGTTGAGAGGTTATTATTCATAATTTCAATATTACGTATTTATTTTTATATTATTAAGTTTTGAGCTAAATGACAACTTGGTAATGGTTGATAACATGTTGATTATAATCATATGGAATGCACCCTGATGTAAGCCCTATGTCACACAGGTAAATTCAAATCAGGTAACCGACGCCAAATTGAGTTGTTGAAAGAATGTTCTGGTATCCATCTTGTTTGAAATGGGTCACTAACGTAACAGATCGGGTAGACCTGAGCTCCGTCTGAACAGAGAATAATTGTAATTTAAAAGTGAGTTTGACTCCGACAAATATGCTCCGTTTTACGTAAATAGCCGACAGAGTGTTTTAAAATTGTCTGAAAAAGGCTTAGAAGCCTTGCAACTTCAAGTATAACGCAGAAATATAAGGTATCTTATCACCGCCATACTAAGTGACCGCTGGTCCAGCGGTGGAGTGTTAAATATGTTTTCCTGTTAACTACACATCTAAAACACTTTCTTGCTGATCACAAAGTGCCTGAAAATAAGAACTCCTGTTTAACTCTACCTAATTTTATCATTGCTAGCCAGGAGAATTTTATTCAGTGCAGACACATAGGCAGATTTCTTGTAAAATATAACATGTGAGTGTGATTACTATTTGAACATTAACCAAACTTTCTGCAGACTAAAACATTTTTTATTTAGTACGGACTTTTAAAAACAGCAAAGACCTTAATTATGGTTGCCAAGCACACACACAAAATTGCTAATTTTGACAGTCATACAGGGCTTAAAATTTAATGTTCTAGTCCAGCTGCTGCGTGGTATTTGTAAATATCATGTGGTTACAATATAAAGTTGGAAACATTTAAATTGAGAAAAGATTTTGTTTGCATTAAACTCCACTTCACCCTTGGACTTCTTTGATGGATATGCTGGTAGTCAGTTGCCTTATTTTCCCCTGAAAATATTTAAAGTGTGACATATGTATAGCTGTGTGGAGGCGGAGATAAGCCTGGATACCAGGAAACATACTTGTGTAGGCTGTTCACGGTAAAGTGAGCACTTTTGAAAGCCTGGTTACTTTTTCCTTTTAACTATATTTTATATTTTAATCACCTTTTGCAAATAAATAATGCCTAATAAGTAACAAACACAATGCGTATATTGCATTGCACTCGGAAGTTAACGTCTAAGGCTATAATAACATATATTTATTGACTGTGAGAGGCTTTCAAAAGTGCTCTCTTTACCGTGAATGGCCTATAATATGTAAGTCTGTTGACGTTTTTGTGGTGATATTTAGTATTTTGCAGTGTGTGTTCTGTCACCTACATATTCAGCTGTATATTTGCAAACCCTTCCTACATGTTGCCTAATAATTACACATAAATATTTCTCTATTTGTCTTCACATACATTAAATAACCCCAATTCTTTGCAGTGATGCCCATGCGTGGTGCTGTAATGAGCCCTAATTTGCATATACAAGTCAGCCCAAGTCTACATAAATCACCACAGTGGCCTGAACACTAGAAAGTGTTGTTTTGTTTTTGAAATGTGCTCAGTTTTCGAGGAAGTTAATAGCCTATGAATATGTCCAGCAGAACTAAGTACAGTCTAAGGGAAACAGTTCCAACTGATTATTGTAGAAACGAATATAAAGTCGTTGCAATGGACACGAGCAATTTTTCTGATCCTACAATACAGCAGGGTATAGAAGGGCTTTAGTCACAGAACCGGGTCACGAGTGAAACGGTGTCAAGTGCGGAAGAATTTCAAGTAGCACCTATTGCCCTACATGATACTGATAGCCAACTCAACCGAATGATGAGGTTTTTACAACAAATGCAAGCTAGTATGGCCGAGCATATTCAATTTAGTATGACAGACCTAAAAGCTAATATGGCAGACCTAAAAACTAGCATGGCAGCATCACCAGATAGGCTGGCAGAGCAAATTAAAGCTATGATGGTGCAAAGAAAAGTCGAGACGGCAGAAATAAAAGCTCCTACGGCAGAACGAGGAGCTGTATGGACAAACAAAAAGCGGATTTGATTCCACAAATTCAAGCAGATATGACTGACCAGCATCAGTAGATAGGCTGGCAGAGTAAATTCCAATTTATCAGACCGAGTTTAAAGAGGTATTGCAAACAAATTAGAGTGGAATCGGAAAATTCATTTTAAAGCCGGTTATCTGATTTCCGTGCCGAATGTAGGAAAAGGAGAAGTCCCGAGTTACATAAGGAGAAAGTCTGAATTGCGGAACAGCAAGAAATGAACATAATTTCTGAGTCCGATTGTGTTTCTCAAAACGGAAACCTCGCAGAAGAAGCTGATAATATTCCTGTTTCTGAACCAGTGAGCTTATTAGAAAAGGAAATTTCTGTCAGGAAACCAGACCTGATTATGTTGTCCTGACTATTGAAGATAATGATGCCTCAAGCAACAAGTACTACGTGAGAAGTAATTGAGAAGTTACTAAACAAAATGTTATTGCCTGACACGCGTTGTGGGTGTGTCGTAACCACAAAGAGAAACGATGATGAGAATGGATTTCAGAAATCCCGCATTGTACAAATGTCAGATATATACAAAAGCCTGTCACATTCCATGCAAGGAACAAGCAACAGGGAGAAGAAGCAGGAGAATGAGTAGTTTGTTCGGACGAAGGCGGAATCAAAACAAAACAACGATAAAGGGAAATCGCTGAAAGAAGGGAGCAGAAAAACAGAAGAAATAAATTCGTCGGTGACAAATTGCATTTTGAGTGGCGTAAACGAAAGAGAGAATTTTATCAACATTTTGGCACAGACGCGAGCGAATGCAGCGAGATGAAATACCAGTTTACAAGACGTAAAGGAAGGCGCAAGTTTTGCTATGCAGATCAAGCAGCTAAGAAAGTAAGTGATGACTGTAAACAGCTCTGGGCATGGATAAAACGTAAGACGCAGAATATACGATACTCTCCTAGCTACGTTTTCAATAATACAGTGAATGAATCAACTAGTTTTACCTCTACGGAGATATTAACTGGTCAGCGATCGTGTGTGTTCGACCTGCAAAACCTACCACTGCCACCTGAGACCATTGATATTACGCATTTGAGCGAACAATAAGTCAGGGATAAACTGCAGAATTTAGTAGGGCAGAGATTGAAAATAGCTGCAGAGCGACGAAGTCGTTACTACAAGACGTCGAAGCGGAAGGCATTAGAAATTGGAACATTAGTTTTGGTCGTGCCCCTAGTATTAGCAAGATGTGGAATTTCATATGTGCGACACTAACGCCGCTATACTCAGGTCCATTCGTTGTGTCTGGAAAGAATAACGAAAACTATTATGAATTGACCGATCCGATAACAGGCGAACTGTTTGGAAGTTACAATTTACGCCAGTTAAAACCGTATCGTGAACCTCCTACGGCCGAAGTCTAAACAAAACATTGCACTGGTGAAGCGTGAGCAAGATCTTTGTACTGGAAATTCCAGTCAGCTGACGACAGTGTTTTATTACCTGGACAGAAGGGAAAAATTTACTTCGAACAAGGCTGCGATGTAAGGCAATGTTTATTATTATTTATTTTAGAGCAGGAGCCGGAGAGCTCGCCTAAGTTTACTAAGAAAATGCGAAGTTCAATGCCGCATATATTGCCATGTGTTTTCCGCTCCTGCCAACTCAGCTTCTGTTCCAGATGATTTGAATGCTACTAGTCTGCTGCCAGGAATTTCGGCAGGTAAAATAAAAGTATTCTCGCAGTAATGTTAAGTGCAAGAGAGTGTCTACGGTGTTGCATTGTACGCGAAGCGCCTAAACAGCAAAAAGGGAACTAAAAACACCGCATATCAGGTCCTGAAGACACACTTGTTCGACTAACACTTACTTGTAGTTATGCAGATGGAACCACCTCTCTCGCCCACGGACTGCAGACAAGTACTGAAAAATTTAAGATAAGGTGCGTCCGCCCTGTACACTAAGCAACGTGGCCTTTTAATTAAATCACATAAACACTGTATGAAGGATTTTTACGAATCGTAGTTCCTGTATAATCCACGTGATCCTTGGTAATGTAGATAATCCAACGTTTGTCTTCTTGTGAGTTTATCCTGGTCTTATTTATTAATAATCTCCTGCGTAGTCCCGATTGGTTGATGGTTGTTTGTATGTATGTAGAGTCTTCAATATTTATTCGTAGGTTAGCATCGATTGGTTATTTGTTTGTAAATATTGTTTATTTTTCTAATGGAGAAACTGAATAATTTCAGTTGCTTCATGTGTTTGTTGATAATTTGCTAATTGTCTGTGAGACGTCGCGATATTTTTCTATGTTTTCGCTAGGCTTGTTATGGAATAATATTCTCCTTTTCTAGTAGCTCTGCAGGTGCAGAATCTATAATGTTACGTTTTATATCCTTTTATAAATGCAATTATGTAGTGAGTGTTAGAGATACCACTTCAAGAGCAGTGAAGTGCTACGATGTACTTATAGTGACTTTGTTTTCATTTGGTAAACATGTGTTGACGTGTGTGCAAGTACGACACCCTTAAGTTATTAGATGCAAGTACATGATGAACTTATTCCAGGGAGCAACGGTAGTGCGACGAAATGTTTAAGTAACACCACACGCAATTTCGCACGAACACACACATTGTTTACTTTGTTGAAGCTGATGTAAACGAGCGCATCAGTGCAAAATATCCGTTCATCCTAACAGCGTTTCATTTCGGACGCTCAGTGAAGTGCCAATACATTAATGTTCGTAACAGCATTGTTACAGCTAAATCTTGAGGCGGCTTGAAGACTGTTCCTGACCCTTACTCGCCCGACCCGACACGGCTGCTGGTGACATAGACCTGGCCGTGAACCCGTTTCTCAAAACATTGATTGTCATTCCAGCGCAAGAGAACTGTTCCAGAGAGTCGTCGTTGAGGAGGGGGGGGGGGGCTTCGCCCCTATTGGCTGAGAGAAGTCAGCTGGTGTAGCGATTACCTCTTTGGACGGCCATCGCCCTTCGTCGGAGCGTGTCACAGGACACGCACGAAGGAGACTTGAGGAAAGAAAAACGATAAAATGTGCTATTGATGCATCTGTGTTATTATTTCTTTCGTTAAAAAGGGAATAAAGAAAAGCATACCCCTTTCTGCCAGCCTAGCGCTGGAAGATATCATCCTAGTGTTAAAAGTTTTCAGAGAACGATTCTCTTCATGTACTGTGTTGAATGTACATTGAAACTGTTTATTTTATGCTTACTTGATATCAGTTTATATGATTTGTCCCATATAACAATATCTCTTATCGTATGAGTTGTAGAAAGCGCACATAACATGCAAATTAAGTGCAGATCCAGTTTCTTTTGTAGACGTTACTTTGATACAAAAATTGTGCTCCTTGCTCATTATTATAATCATATTCACCGGGAGCAAAGTCTGGGAGGCTTATGTAACGTCTCACAATGTAGAACATATAATTAGTATTGTTAAGCCTTACAGTGGTAAGGAAATCTAGCATACGAGTACACACATGTTTATTAAATAGAAATGCTATCGTTGTGACGTGTTCTACACGTAAGTTTATTATTCAATATTTTTATTTTTATTTTATTTTACATATTTACTATCGTACACGCAGCAGTTGAGAAGTTATTATTCACATATTCAATATTACGTATTTATTTTCATATTGTTAAGTTTTGAGCTACATGTTAATTTGTGTAAGTTGGTAATGGTTGATAACAACGTATTGATCATAATCATAAGGAATGCACCCTGATGTAAGCCCTATGTCATACAGGTAAATTGAAATCAGGTAACCGACGCCAAATTGAGTTGTTGAAAGAATGTTCTGGTCTCGATCTTGTTTGAAATGGGTCACTAACGTAACAGGTCGGGTAGACCTGAGCTCCGTCTGAACAGAGAATAATTGTAATTTAAAAGTGAGTTTGACTCCGACAAATATGCTCCGTTTTACGTAACTAGCAGACAGCGTGTTTTAAAATTGTCTGAAAAGGGCTTAGGAGCTTTGCAACTTCAAGTATAATACAGAAATATAAGGTATCTTATCACCGCCATATTAAGTGACTGTTGGTCCAGCGGTGGAGTGTTAAAGACGTTTTCCTGTTAACTACACATTTAAAACAACACTTTCTTGCTGATCAAAAAGTGCCTGAAAATAAGAACTCGTGTTCAACTCTACCTAATTTTGGCATTATCTTACCGCTGCTTGGCAGAAATATTCTAAGTCCATTACCTTCAAAACAAAATCACCCATAAAATCCGAACCACTGAACCGAATTCAGTCAAACAAACAGCAATGTCATCACAATTACTCCAGCAGTACAATTATTACAAATAAATGCAAATATGAAGCATGATTAATAATGTTACAGTCATCACAACCAACAACCAAATACAGAATTGATATCCTGTATCAATTTCAATTCTATGGCACACACAATCAACAAGCCAGATTTTGTATTATCGCATAGCCATCCAGCCGCTGAGAAGTCCTGTGTTACATAAAATCATACTACATTTCATTTGCGTGTAAATACCTATTATGTGTGATAGGTGAGACGTTTTGAAACATTGAGAGATACAAAATTTCAGTTTTTATTTCGCAATAAACATTTACATTAACACACAGTAAACAAAATCACAGCGTCATGGATTACTAACACGGTAAAATAAAAAAAACAGAATTACTTAGAAACTACAAGTTCACTTAAACACGTAACTGTAATCAGTAACATACAGTGTTTGCATATTTGTCATCCATAGCCTGACTACAATTCTGCATACGTGACTTTTGGTTTTCCATTTTATATTCTATGCTAGATAATTTAAATTCTTCTAATATTAACAAGCCCCGTGACGAAACGCCAACACACTTCTGGCACACATATACACGGTTAACACATACTGTTGAAAGTATTATTTCTTTCTTTTTGATTTCAGTCATTACATTTTTAATTTCTGTATTTAATTTACATGTGTAGCTATAGACATCCAATCAACTATTCCTACTGGTTTCTGTGCTTAAAGAATCGCTAAAATGTAATTTTATAATAAGCAACAGAAGTTCAATGTGTGCCTAGAGTCAGAGAAAGTAGCCTTAAAAAGGCATTTACATGTCTCTTCCCAATGTGTATTTAGCGTAATCATGAACCCATTGTAAAGTGTTTACTTTAACAATACACAACTCTCGCGCGAATTTACTGATCACAATGCAATACACAATGTCTAGTTAAAGAATATATAGGCAAAATCGTTTATTGAGAATTGTCTGGATTTAAATTTCCATAAATATTATACCATTTTAAATTAGTCTTCATGCCTGTGGACATCAGCGTGTTACAAGACTTGTAATTTTTGGATTAAACGGTTTGAATTGCATCGTGGCCAAGGCCAGAGAATTGAAGTAACACAAGTGCTCATTATCGAGGATGTATTATAACCAGATGATCTTGTAATATTATCCCCTTTTCAGAATAGCGTTGTCATATGCGAATTAGTTAGACAAATGACAAATTTCCAACTGCATCAGTTGTGCAGAGGAACAAAACTAATATCAAATTTTTGACTAAGTAACTCGTGTAGTCCCTTTGTTTTAATATGCTAAGATTTTAAATGATTATGAGACATGTTATATTGTCTATTGAATGATATTCTGTGTGTCTACCCCGGTCTACTAAATGGTCGACCATTCTTCATCACAATAAACATTATATATCTCTGATAAATTAACGTTATACATGTTTACATATGTCTTATGTGACGCGGTTTACATTCAAGACACACTGCTGTGATGTGAAAAATAATGCTCTTCGTTACAAATTATATTTCCAGTAATATTGCATTTACTACTTCCTGAAAATTACATTGAACATAAGTCAACGAAAACCTCTAAATATTGATGCCTTCACAACTAACTACGTGTAAGTACTACGGCTTACACTCGTGACAATTTGAACACATGCTGTAACGTAGTGTTCAAACTTTACTTATCCAAAGGTACTAGTAATTGAACGTTTATCGCTCCTACACAATTACACGCAATAAAAGATTAATTCTTACAATTTAGAAATTGCATGGCTTCCGTATAGTGAACGAGGTAATGGCATCCCAAAACTACGAATAATATCACAATTTCTGCAAATGCTATCCACAATCCCATGTACATTTATGTACGTCACCAACGCCTACAACTGGCAGACGTACGTTTCAGGAAGAAAGTTCTGAAAACAAATTTACCATTTTAGAAATAAATTTATTCCTCAGGGTAGTAGGTATGTCCTTTTTCAATTGGAGCAGAAAACCCCAGTTTATTGCACAATGAAAAAATAATTTGAAACTTGAAACTGGGAAGTGAATGACTAATGTTACCGAAAAAAAAAATCTGCAACAACAATTAATGCTATAGACACACACACACACACACACACACACACACACACAACACACACATACATACATACATATTAATTATATATATATATATTATATATATATATATATAATGTGTATAAGAACGGTAGTATTCAATCTTATTGTGCACTTAATTTTGTTGATACGTAAGTACAAAATATTTCTTCAGTACAGAAAGATTTAATTGATTTATCTTGTACAAAGCAATTTTATTACCAATTTAATAGTACAGTGGATATGTCTACAAGTTATAATCAGAACTGTGAAATTTCCGTGGATAAAAAATACAGTGAATTAATTTCTTACCTCTGACTGCAAAACTGCGGGGCGAAATTCGATTGCAGAAGTTCTGTGACAACAGTCAATGTACTAAACGAAAATGTAAAAACAAAAGATGCACTTTTTACTGGTGATACTGTCTCACGTATTTTATAACAAAATAAAAATATTGATAAACCAAACTCTGCTTCCTGTTACGCGTGGAATATAATCAGAAGCTTAATGTTTATACTAACGAATTTTGCCGGCATTCGCTTGGAAGAATATTTGAAAACTTAGGAAAAGCGATTCTCCCAGAGAATCTGGATCTCAGCAACAATCCCGAATACGACGTAAGCTCAGTATTACGCCAGGAAGAGAGGCCCATATAGATCTTCCTAGAAATAAAGCTCGAAAGAACAAAACAATATCATTTTTGCGGGAACGGGAGTTTCGTGATAGCGCCAGGGAATTCATTTTAACAGACCAACCATCCAAAAGAGAGGAACCTATCTGAAAAAAAAAAATCTCAGCAATCAAATAATAACACTGTTAACTAACTTCGTTTGGACAGAAAATAACTTCTCGAGATATGCTGAGATATAGGTGGTAGGAGTGAACAAGGGTTTTGTGAATGAATGTATAAAACGTTTAATTAAGTATTAGTAATGTTTGACGTTAAAAAATTACTATAATGATAGGTTATTATAGGCTTTCACGGTAAAGTGAGCACTTTTGAAGAAATAGTTACTTTTTTATTTCAACCAATGTATATCCTTCCCCACTTTTTGATTGAAACCCTACCATGTGAGTAATAAACACAGTGTATACATTCACCATACCCAAAACCAAAAGTACAATGCCACAATGAAATGTATTTATTCGTTATTATGTCTGATGAAACTGCTTTACCGTGAACGGCCTATAGTAACACGTGCGTTGTAGATAATGAAGATATTTACAGTTCCTGTACATTTTCATCTCAGTTATGTATTTTTATCCGCCAACACCATAGATGAAAATGGCAAAATTTTTCCTCAATTTTCTAGCCCTTAAATTCAAACGTAACTGTCTTTGTCGATGCCATGTGTGAACCAGGGGCGCATTTAAGGGGAGGTCCAATAGAGCCCTGGCCACCCTCAAAAATTTGGGAAAGAAAACAATTTAGACCATGAATAATAACAAAAAAAAAAAAATCGGGAGTTCATAATGTTAACACGGATTGTTAAATGTCTGTAGGCTAGAACGTCGCAGAGCACGCGTAAATATATTTATATTTCCACAGGCCTAAAATTAACTTTAAATTCATAAGATTATTCAGTTACAGAACAAACACACGCAGAGAGCATGAATAAATAATTATAAACACGGGAATTATACTTATGTCTTCTGAAGTAAAACCCCTTCACCTGCACGAAAAAAAAAATTATGATAAAAAAAATGATTCAAAACAATTACTACTATTATTAAAATGTTTTCAGCAAATATATTTATGGCTTTATATCTAGCCACGAGGCGAAACAAAATTGTATATTTGTGGTTGTCCTGACGTAAGCAATTAATTCAATTACACTAGAGACAAAATTTAATTTTTTAAATATCATGTGCAATTTTTTTTTATTCGAGCTTAGGAAGGGTTATTTGGTTTCTCTAGTTTTAGATTTTATACTCCGATTAAGCACGTACAAGGAGGATCAATCATCGTGACCTTCCCAGAAGAAAAATCGTATATACGCCCCTAGTATGAACGGTCAGTAGTCCAGGAGTATTTAGGGATCTTGGTTTTACGAATTTTATTCTTCTGTTTGCAATTTTTGTAAGGTTGGTGTAATGTCGGTCGTTGGATTATCATCACAAATAGTGGGTTGTTACAAAAATTATTTTATGTTATCATGTATGTAAAAACAGTGTAACGTCATAAACGAGATTATACACTAACGTTTGTGAAAAATGCAACACCAAGAAGGATTCATGTGACTGAAATGAACTTTATACCACAGATTAGGTGCATGACAATACACAATTGACTAGGATTGCAGAACTGTACATGATCTCTGTCCTTGAGAATTCAGTACGCTGCGGGACCCCACGTGCTGCGATCAGAGCTTCTAAACGTCGTGACATGGAATCAAAGAGGACCTGGATATGTTCCCTTGGAATCTCCCTCCACGCAGTTTGTATGCGAGTCCAGAACGCATCAACAAAGGTTGCTGGAGGACCTTGACAGACAAATCGCCGATCAACCATTTCCCACAAACGTTCTATGGACGACATGTCAGGCGAACGTGCCGGACAGGGAAGCAGTGGCACCCGTCGTTCATTGAAGGAGGCTTACACATTCCTCGCCACATGTGGTCGGGCATTGTCCTGCTGAAATATGGCACGTGGAGTTGCCTGAAGGAGGGGAAGTATCTCGGGCTCTAAAATCCCCCTGATGTAGCGGTTGCTGTTCATATTGACCTCAGTACGTAGGAGTTGTGATCGCATGTTGTATCCAATGGCGTGCCAAACCATCACACTTGGCGTTTGTCGGCTATGCCACTCCACAATGCAGGCTGCTAGATTGTGGTTACCACGGTAGCGTCTAAGACGTATGCGGCCATCACTGTTGGATGGGTTGAAGAAGGACTCGTCCGAAAACATTACATTTTGGTACTCAGCACTCCAGCGACGGCATTCACGTGCCCATTTCAGTCTGAGGCGTTTATAGTTTCTGGACAATGGTAACCGACGCAATGGCGTGCGTGCCACCAGTCCAGCCAGCAGCAGACGGCGTCGAACAGTCGACGCAGAGAGGTTCACACCTGTTGCAGTGTTCCAGTGTCAATCCAACCCTGTGGAGGCTGTAAGTCCCCTATGGCCATGCGGACAAGATGGCGGTCATCCCGTGCTGTGGTCACATTGCGTGGTCCAGTACTCTCTCTTCGCTGCGTACGCCCCTCTTCTATCCACTGGTGCTACACACGCATCACTGTCGTAGCAGCATGCCCTGTAAGGGCCGACATGTCACAGTATGACAAACCCGTTTCCAGAAGACCGATCATTCTGCCCCGTTCGAACTCACTCACATGCTGATATGGCGCCCTTTGACGTCGACGAGGCATGCTGGCACTTGCTTTCACCTCGTTTGACGGCTCTTCACTGACTGAGCTTAGCGGTATACTGACTTTTCCGGTCACACAAGAGAGGGCGCTACTGGGCCTACGTGCACTCCATCTCTCTGCAATCGTAATCACTTATCGCTGATACACTGTTTTACACATTCTCCGAGTTGGGATTTATTCAGGTCATTCTTTCTGCTTGTTGCAATTTTCACAAACAATGGTGTATTATTTTGACAATACTTATCTGTTTGCAGATAAACAATAGATGTATGGTGTCAAGTAGCAGGATTATCATTCGTTCAGTCAAATGAAGAAAGAGCTTTGTGAGCAGGCAACGACCCATAGCGGAAATATTCAGACATATTTGCATGACAATGAAACCCAACAAGCAGCAAAAATATTCCAGAGCAAAATAATAATTGTTAATCATTATGCAGAAATTAAAAATAATTCTTACGCGTACAAGTGTGTACATTGATACATTTTATTGTCATTATAGTCACTCCAAACATTACAGAAATCATGGACAACTGTAGCGTAACTACCAAAAAGATATTTTCCGAGAACATATTAGAAAAATATATTTTATTATTTATTGGAATCGTTGTATTACACGTATTCATGTCGAGCCTTCGAAAAATTCAACGTATTTGCACACTTCACTAGTAAAGAGTAATTAAAAAGCAAATTTCGTATTTCTCTCAATAGCAGAATTTTTAAAGATAGGCAATGGTTACCTTTTCAGAGATCCTACGCATTTTGAGGTAGTGGTGAAGTGACGCTAGAGCATTTTTGGTAAGAATTGTTCCCATATTTGGTAAGAATTGTTCCCATATTTGAAACAGTTTCATAACTTATAGACACTTTTTCGAATCGTCACTGACCAACCATCGACCATCAAACAGAGCTTTAGCCGACATGTGCACTAAGCTTCCTCAAAGAAACCGATTGAGCGAAAGAAAAAGTGCGAGTGAACAATTCTAACTAAGCCTCATCACGGATTGATTGGCCCGTCTTACAGCGCCATCAGAAATGCCCACAAGAAAATTAATCATTTAGCTTGGTCGGTAATGTCCATGGCAGAAGAAACGCCGCGAAAGGAAGAAGTATATCGAGGTATCTGTATTCGGCTAGGTGCCTGTAATAAGCCTAATAGTCTCTTTAATATCTATGTCAACTTGACCTCATGTAATTGAACGATTCAAGTTGTAAATGGCTTAACAATACTTGAACTTCCGGCTGGGAAAACAAACAAATATTTTGCCAGCACAAACAAAGTTCTACCCAAGACAGGACGTAGTCACCGAACTCACAAAAAAAAACTGGTACGTTCATCAATGAGTTCTACATTAAATTGTAGAAATTATGATTTTATTTAATCTAGTTACACACATAGCCATCCTCTGATGTACGCAAGGTAGACTTGCAGTGAACTATTAAACAATTCTTGCAAATTCACATATTAGTAATTATAAATAGAAAAACATAAAGCTCTGCACTAATTCAAACTTTGTTGACTTTAACGACTCTTTCGTTACCATCGCAAACATTTATGGTCATATTACTACATGGTCAAATGCACCATCATAGTCCTCAGAAATTATGGAAGAGATTTGGGTAGCTCTTAACATCGAGGTCTTAAGAGCCGATGAAAGTGAATTCAAGTGAGTATGGAGCAGCGCCGAAATGAGAGGGCGGGGAATACTGGAGATCCCCGAGTAAACCCACCAACCAACAGCATCGTACGGCTCGATTTCCAATTGCGTAAATCTGATGACCCGGCCGGGGATTGAACACGGTTCGCCTTGGAAGGGGGGGGGGGGGGACAGGCTAACTGCTCAGCTGCCGTGGCCACTCTCATAACCAATGATAAACCTTAAAAAAACTGCACGTAATAGTTTCAGTAACCAGAAGCAATAGTAGTGACAACTTAGCTATATTTTCAGCCAGTAACGAATAACAATATACATAAAATAGGCATTTAGAGTATATGATGGCGATTATTTACTGTGCACAACGCGCAATAAATACTAACTGATGTATCAACATACATACAAAGAGACTTTTGTTCATTTGTAACAAAAGAGTTGACATATAGCTATCAACAAAGCGACATTAAGGGCTATAGAACGGTATTGCAGTACGTGAATTTCTGAAACTTTTAATATAGAATAGAATTTGAGCTATTTCATATATTTGCATGGAGTTAGAATATAATTTGAGCTGTTTGATTCATTTTAATGGGGTTAGATTTATTGACGAAATATTTGAATTCTGGCAACTAGTCAATTTAAATATTGGCAATTATTTTATGCGAAAAATGATGTATATGAATCACAACATCAATAAATATGACGAAATAATTGTCACAATATTTGCAAAGTAAGTTTACCATTAACATTACAAAATTGGCATAAATTTATTATAAAGGAAAAAAAGTATTTTGTGGAAATTTTAAGTAGTAGTTTTTAATAGAGTGAAATTCCATTAAATTAAGAAGTATTTTCATTTAGTAATCATTTTGTTTTTACGTAATTAATTTTAATAAATTTCAAAACAATTATTTTTGCATGTGTATCAGTTTTGTGGTATTTATACGGTATTCTTGGAAAAACAGCAAACAGGTTTTTTATTTATTCGAAAATTATACATCTTTCCGGCTATTATTATGTTGATGGTTTTTATAATTCAAAATTAAAAGTAAACGAAACAGACTTCGTAAAAATGTACTAAGTTGGTCAAATCCAGGCAATTTACGCACAACCAAACATTTCAATAACCCATAGTTATTCTCTCGTTTTCATACATTTACGAACACTGAAGCCTGTTACACACGGTTCAAGTTCTTGTACGAGAATAAGTGCACCTTTCTCGTTCAAGTCAACTTGCGTCGTGTGTCTGGCTATCTTGTTCGCGAGTGGCTAGAATCATTTAGAAACTCTTCTATTTCTCGTTCACCTTCTTGTGTATGTAGTTTGTTTACATTTGAGTTCTATACATTTGTACGGTTCCCATACATTTATTTATGCTGATTTTTTCTTAATTTCACAAGTAGAAAACAGATTATAATTCTGTATTAATAATTTGTTAGGTATGTAAAACCCTCGTGTGTTGTGGAAATGATTTGCAGGCATGCTGCAACATTCGAGTACTACTACTGTCTGTACAGTATGGACATGGAACTTGAATACGAGAGGGTGTTCACATTTTGGTGATAACCTTCTCGTTCGCAAAAGATGTCCGTCTGTATCAGGCTTTAAATGAAGCGTAAAAGTTAGCTTGTTAGCTTTCAGCTCTTTCTAGCTCTACACGCTAGACCGAAGACAATTTTCCGTTGTCTGTACCCCCCTCCCCGGTGGATATACCAAAATTCCTACCTGACTTAGCCACCCAATTTCAGGTAAGAATTTCTGTATCCACCGTTGACCCAACTTCTCATTGCCATAAGTTTTGCATTCATCAATTTTAAAGGCTGCGACCTGGGGCTTGCCAACAGTATAATAGATAAATTTTACATTTCAAGCAAATTTTTATTAAATTCAATACTAATTTGCTACGCGAACTTCTAGGACATCCGTCTAATTACGTACAAAAACAATATAACATAGTTAATTTATTTTTACTTACTATTTGCAAATACATTTATCAGTTATGAATTCATAACTTTTGCTTAAATACTACTTCAAAAAACCCTGTTTTATCGGTAAATTCCGTATGATATAAACACAATAACACTACGTACTACGTACACATTAAACTCATATTAGTTAAAATAAATTAAATTTACTGGTAATTTATTGACCCTGTTTCATATTAAAACCCGTATAACGAAGTCAGAGTGGAATAATACAATTGTAAATGCAATGAAGACATGTACGCTTGATTTTCTGAGTGAAGCTGTCTCAAACGTGTCTGCCTCTCTTAATGAAAATGTTCAGACTTAATATATGTAACAATTAATAAGTTCTTATTAAAATTTTAGTTTTAAAATTGAAATAGTTCCAGATACGTTGAAATGTTTTAGTATAGTTCTTGGAACTAGAAAATATTATTGTAACTTCATTTAAAACCATGAATAACTGTGACGTGCAGATGATTTCTCTATTATTAATTACTTAAATTTTACGCATTAATTCGACTTGAATTCGCATAAGAATTAAGTGCAATGGAATATCTTGTATACAAAATTTAAGCTTGCACAGTGATATTCAAACTGACTTAGCCACTTCGTACTTGTAAATTCGGATACGTGCTGTCTTTTTACACATATTATTTTACGAGGAACCATTTCAGGTGTCAGTAATGTTAAAATATGCATTTCAATAAATAAATTGTTCCTTGCTTGTGAATATAGTCTGCGTTATAAGCGCTTTTTTTTTTTCGCAGGTCTTTTGTAATACTGAATTACCTGGAACTTTTATGTTCGCATCTTGGATCTCGCACCAATTGTTTTCTGTAAACCTTACAGCGATAAAGAGCTACAGTATTTTTGAAAATGTTGACTAATGAAAGAAAATTGCAGTTATGTACATAATATGTTGGAAAATGTCACATTAGTAATGTCCTTGCAAAAAAAAAACCAAGAAAAAATTTAATAATTTTTGCAACCAGCAGACAATATAAAAGCTTTTAATCACCAGACACCACACTGTTTTATGAACTTTGCAGTTAAAATTCTACTGAATATTGTTAGCAGTTCCAGCTACCTGACATTTATAAATTCCTTGTGTTTACCATACCACGTTTAGTTTTTGCGAAAGCTGACAGTGGATGCATACATTCATAGCTGTTCACTGCTTCATAAAATCAAAAGTTTAATGCCTTCAAGGTTACTAAAGATAACTTTAGGAATACATTTTTGTAAGTTTTCATTTAAAAATAACCAGTTCACTTCCAGTATAATCGTGTACACTTTTAGTTTAGTTTATTTTTAAATCTGGTTTCATACACATGAAATCGCAGTTGAGATTAAAGTTTATTAGTATATAAAATCCGACCAGACAACTTCAGCTATGATGTAAAACAATTTCTTTTAAATATCTATGTACGGAACTGTATTCATAAATATGTCAAAAAGAGTATACTTCTCTTAAACATTATCTTATTGTTACGAATACTTAAAGAGCTATTATTTTTAATGTTAATACTCAGGTATTGACAGTTACAAAGTTTCTTAAAAATTAACAGCAAAGAATTACTTCAACAGGAAAATGGCACAGTTCATAGTATAACTGCTACTTCAAACTACAGAACACAGAGCAGATTAATTACAAGTAAGGTATAACATCATAATTTACTGCAAGTAATACACGCTGTGCGTCATATATCTGAGTAGCTGAAAGACTGTCTTGTGTAGTGAAATCATAAATATTACCAAGGCAATTCGATGTCAACGCCACTTGATTTTACAGAATTTATTAAGACAGTTTCTTTACATATCCAAATAGCTTGAAACACTTTTGGTTAGTAAAATGCTAATGATAATTAAGGCAACTTGAATTCAAGGCAATTTTATTTCCAGGCCATTTAATTTTACAAAATTTTCTAACACGCCTTCAGTATATACTCAAACAGCATAAAACCGTCTTGGTTAGTAAAATGCGGTTGATAATCCAAACAACTTGACCTCAAGGTAACTTGATTTCAAGGTAACTTGATTTCAAGGAAACTTGATTTAAAAATCAATGTGTTTCAAGCTAACTAAGTTCCACAATATCCAATATCTACTGACATAAATCATTTATACAAATCTAAACAGCGTAAATACTCTCTTGCTTAGTGGAATGATAATGATAAGGAAGGCAACTTAACATAAAGGAAACACAAATTATTCATTAAACAATCAAAAATCTTAAAATAGTCTTTGTTAGTGAAATGCTTACGATAATCACTTACCGGTGACTTAATTTCAAGGAAACTTTATTTTAATGCAAAGGTGTTCCAAGTAAACTTGATTTTACAATATATTCAGACATATACTCATGTTTACAAAATCTAACAGCGTAAAAACTATCTTGTTTAGTAAACTGATAATGATAATCATAGCATCTTAACATTAAGAAAACATAAATTTGATGTAATTATTAGCACATGAGGTGTGATTTCAAGTGGCATAAAATTGTGTAAATTGAGCGGAATCTTAATGACAATCAAGACTATGTGGTAATACCAACCGTTTCATGTAATACATGCTAGTTCCATAATCCATGGCATAAATAATTTAATTACAATTTAAAAATAGGTGATACAATTGATTAAAATGACGCACATTCACTCAATGGGCAGAGTCTCTGTGATATGAAATCATTGACGCTGGCAACACCCTCCAATATCCTCTGTAGTTTCGGCGATTCAGATGTCTTTCTTCTCCGGAATACTCAAGCCTAAAACAGCGGCAAACCCATTTGGGAGCAGAGACATATAAATACGTAGAGAGGAAACCAAATATGCACGGCCGAGACTCTTGTCCATTAAAATAAAATTATGTATCCGGTCCACTGAGAGCCAGCAGCCAAAAAGCGGTTAAACCAAGGACATCACTTCTTTATTTTGACCGTGATTTGTCTTGTCTGAGATTCTTAGACCAGCGAATTCCGTGTTAACGTTTTCTTTTTGCAGCAGACAGGGAATTAAAAATTTCATAGAGTACTTTCTTTTTTTATGACTAAACTACAGTTCACACAGAATTTTGGGAAAAGTACATCTTTTTGTGGATAGCTGATAAACCCGAAGACCATAATCACTAACCGAGTAGCATCAATTAGATCGTCAAACGTGGAAGGGAAAGAGAATCGATGTATGAATTTGCAGCATCTGCATTAGTGCTTGCGTAATTAAACTCGTATATTTGTTTACAATTTAACAAGTCTTTTGTCACCATGACTAGATTATTAATGACACTAAGCAAAAGACAAGACAAAACTTCAATAAAGTAAGCATTTATTATTGGATACCAGTACACGCCAGCCATTAAGAAATTCTGACCACGGCTATCTTCAGAAAATCTTCGATCGCCTGTGAAACGATTACCACGAACCTAAGTACACGTTTGCGATGGCAGAAACGATAAAAATGTATTTTTAACGTTGGCTGCAGGTAAATGCGTGGCAAAGTGGCATAAGTTGTTCAAAATTAAAGGTGTCTATTAGACAGCGTAACTTATGCTGTTCCATATTTTTACATTTTCATGTGGGCTACACAGTACGTCTGCCAGGCCGTCTTCTGCTGGTCTTGTCTTTAAAACGTTCCTTCCCACTTTGGGATTAGGCAACGCTATCGAGTTATATTCATTCAAGTACGTACGTTTTGATGCTGGCAGTTTGTAGCTGGCAAGCTGACGTAATATTGGCGATATCCATCAGGATTAAAGAAAAAACAGCGAGCATTTAACATTTTGAGGTAGTGTGTATGTAATTTTACCCTTACTTGCTGATAGTACAACAGTTTGACGATAGTTTATTTATGTTCGCTAGGATCTGCTGTATTAAATTTGTAATGGTGGCAGCCACCGTCTTAATTATTACTACTGATCGTGCGGAGCAGTCGTATTTGCAGTCGTACACCTGGCGCCCGGACTCGGTTGCAGCGTGTTTGTAACACACGTTTCTAGAACAAACTGTTTCGCCTACGCACAAAGTGTTTGCACACGAAAAGAAACAACTCTTCAGACGAGGCTGGAATACAACTTTCTACAGATCACGCTTATCGCACACGTTATTTCGAAGCTCCTCGGCATAGTCAAAAACGACATTTTCAGACTGCCGTTGTTCGGGTGAATTACTGTGAAACTGATATGAGCTTTTACTACATTGTTTCCGCTGGTAAAATGGTAGGGTCTCAGCTCGAAGTCCTATAGGTGTATGCAGCACTACGAGAACACTGCGCGCTAGTTCAGAGCCATGCACGTAGCGGGAATGTGGCACTCGATGCGCTTGCAAGTTTCGACCTTATCGCCCCCGCACTTCTCGGCCTCTAAAGTGGAAAAAAAAAAAAAAATCTGCAGGTAAACGGGCCCCTTAGGGCAAACTTTCCCCCATCATATTTGAATCTTCGATTTTTCTAGCTCGTTTATGTTAAAAAATATCTGAAAGCAACCCTATACACAACTAGCTATTGAAAATACGCAACGGTACCGATATATTGACCGAACTAGACACTCGTATTATGTCACGATTTTGAACTGATCATATTTCGGCAGGATTGAAATCGTGACGTAATTATGAGTTCTTAGTTCCCTTATCTTGTATTAGCTGCAGCGTAAAGACAATAGATCGTCGAGGTATAGAGGTAAATTCGTAATTCATTTTTTAAAAGCGTAAACGAGCTAGGTAAAAACCTTAATCCAAGGGCAGGGGAAGGTTATATTAAGATGGATTCACAATCTCCAAGTAGCGTACATACGTATAAATAAAGGTTGTACACTGTATTTACAAATGCCGCCATTCGCATCCAAACTTAGCGTACGTACGAGCGGATGAGCTCTCAACAAATCGCAATTTCCAATCTATTTATAAATGTGTTCTTTTACCTAAAACTGTTAAGTTTGAAGTAAAGCAGCTGCCTATGGAGCACTGCACCCGACTATACAACGTGAATAACTCATAAAAAAAGTAATACAGACACCATAAAATATGTCAGAAAAGAAAAGTGCTATTTATGCTGTATATGAAGGATGAATGTATAAATATACAACATTATAAAATATCTTTCTAACACACTCTTTTTAAATTTAAAAAAGTTATTAAAATAGTCTGTATTAAAAAAAATTAAGCATATTTCCTTTCTGGATGCTTCAGAAAGCAGAGTATACAAGAAAATCTTTGTCATGGAATATCGTCATAATATTTACTATGATTGTGTGTAAGAAAATTGTAATAATAATGTAGAAAATAATTTTTAGAATTGATTTTATGTGCACCCATTTGTCACAAACATTTATGGCTGAAACTGACGTAAATAAAGTTAATTACAAAATTTATATGATACATTATTACTATGATTTTATTACACATGACCTCAATAAATATGATGCCAATATTTCTTGAAGAAGATTTCCTTGTAAATTCTACTTTCCGAAGCATCCGAAACGGAAATGCATTTAAATTTCGTTAAAAATTTAGACTATCGATCGAAAGATTATTATTTTACATTTAAAAAGTATATTTTAGTAAAATATTTTATAATGTTGCTAAATATAATACACAAACTTCTTTCATATACATCACAAATCGCACTTTCTGTTAATTATTATGGTGTATGTACTCATTTTTTATAAGAGTTCTTCACATTGTACAGTCATCTGCAGTGCTCCATCAACAGTTGCTTTACTGCAACAGTTGCAAACTTAAGGGGAATGGTGCAGTATATTTAGCCGATTTTCGATATAAGTAGTTTTGTAAAGGGTTTGTCGAAATTTTTGGAACGGCAAAAACGCAAATAATAATTTTCAACGCCTTTTTACATTGTTAGATATTTACTGCCGTCGTTATTGTCGGAGCACTCATGGGAAAAAAATATGTAAATTTTGTTTTCTTACTTTAATCAGTGCTCCGAGAATAACGAACACAGAGAATTTGTAACAATGTAAGAAGGTGCTCAAATTTTATATGTACGTTTTGTCGAGCCAACATTTTTGAGAAATACCCTGTAAAACAAGTTATGACAAAAATTATATAAATATACGGTTTGCGTGCACCATTCCCCTTAAGGTAAATATGGAGACGCGAGATTCTGTTTTTTTTTTTTGGCCAACGTTTCAAAACTGTAAGGTCTGTTTTGCACAAAGCCTGTTTAAAAAAAAACGAAATAATAATCTAGCTTGCTAATGTTACGTTTTTTGCTAGTATATCCGCGTTACGAAGAGGTTGTGAACCCACCTCTGTTGAAGTTAAAGTATAGGCGCGTGTATACCAGGCCCGCGAGTGTTGGAACTACGGGTGTCTCGCCCGCGGTCGACGGCCCGGAAACACTGGACGCGCGTGGCAGCTGCAGAATGAATATACACGGCACCGAAGTAGAGCCCCGCCGAGCAGATGTGTGGTTTCGACTTAGCTGCGGAGCCGGCTGCAGTGACCAGGAGAGCGGAGGCTCCCTCCCGGCGCGCAGGCGAGGGCACGCGTCGCGAAGTGGGCTACGCCGCCTGAGATCTGTCCTCCAGCAGCAGTCCCTCGGAGGCGGCGGGGGCGGCGGAGGTGGTGGACTGCCCTTGCTGGTGGGTGTGGTTCCACCTCTGCACCTCGCCGCTGCCGAACAACAGGAACACCAGGCACGACGTGAACGAGATGCCGGTCACGACGCCGAACACCGACCGCCACCGCGCCGTCGACGACAGCTGCGGCAAGCACACACACACACACACTCGCACTCGGTATTCGCATTACGGGCTGTTAACCTAAACTAAGCGCTCCTGAAAGCCCTGCTGAGGCCGTGTCTCAACTCTAAAGTGTGCTCACTCTCACGCTGGCTCACTTGTGCCCTCTGTAAGCATTCGGCATTATTTCTCTGATAGAAAAGGTAATAAATTGTGAAAAGTAAAACATTGCTGGCCTTTCACATTCCTCTAATAAATTTACAGTATTTTATTAAATAGTAACTTATTTAAAATAGTTAAATTTTTTCATGATTAAAACATAATTGTTTTATGCAAATCACAGTATTCAATAATATGCACAATGAGATGTGAACATAATAACATCATAATTTGTCATAACTCGTCTTATCCACCAAAGTTTGTTTGAGTAAATGGCCAAAAGAGCTCAGAGTATTTCGCGGCTTGAGTTGGCAGCAAGCCAGGCTGGTCAGTCCTCTATACATTCGAGACATTATCGTTTGCTTATTGGTTGCTGTGATCAAGCGAGGCCTCCGTACAGGACTGGTAAACACTCACTCATGATACTGCTTCCTGCTTGTTACTGGCTCACAGTTGAACGGGGCGTAGCCAAACAACTGCCATCCAATCAGAACAGTAGGAGGAAAGAACAAGTGTTTGCAGTCTACCTCGCCACCGAGTGAATTCGCGAAATACTCGTGGCTCTAGCTATGGTATGTCATTTACTACCTGGGAAAAAAGGTTGACTATAATTTAATGGATATTTGAGGTTAGACTTGAAAACAACATGGCTGCCAGAGAGAGTGCGAGAGTAAGCACCGAGTGTACATCGAAGTTCACTCTCCCTCTCGCACTCTTACCTCGAAGTGTGGATAGCAGAGAGTACTCTCTGTTACGTCAAGAGTGAGCGAGAGAATACTCTCTCGGCGAATCGGGACACAGCCTTAACATTTACTTGTACGCACATCGGGTATTCCTTTATCATACGTAAAATTAAAATTGCCGTCGGCCTGATTACTCATACATGCGCTGATGGTGTGAAACTGTGTAATTAATTGAAAGGTAAATATTTTAAAATATGCTAATTCTTACACTAACGTGCATTAAAATAAACAAAAAGTGAAGTAAATATTTTCAGTATTCACAAATTCACCTTTACGCCTTTAATTCAACTTTAAAACATGGAACTACTCTCTCACACACACACAGACACACACTCTCCTCTCTCTCTCTCTCTTCTCTCTCTCTCTCTCTCTCTCTCTCTCTCTGTGTCGTTGCCAATTTTACTGGGCGCATTGCAGACGGAGCGCCCGTTAAAACATATGCAGCTAGGGGCAGTGACATTTTTCAAATTAACTGCGAACTGTCTATAAATGTATGCAGTCTCGGTCTTGGAAATGTTTTTTAAAAACTATCTTCGAACAGCTCAACTTGCATTGAAAAGGCTATATTTAATGCCTGTTTACTGTACAGAATGGATCATTTTCGTCAATTTGATCAAGAGTTCTATTTGGTGACATCCGTTACAAAATACGCTAAAACAGTTAACAGCGAATTTCTTGCTAGCGCAGGCAATCTGCCAATCTAATCTGATTATGTTTATGAATCCCTTAGAATAAAACATGTACATCCTAGTTAGTACTGGGGATGTTTTACCTCTCGCCCAAAGGAAAGGAAACCTTATTATTGCTACATACTGAATTTGTTCTATGTCATACATGTAAAACGATTCACGTTACATGTTCATGCGATTTTAAATATCGAGGTCATTCAAAGTAGTCGTGCATAAATTATATAGTGTTTGACATTTTAATAGCAATACAAGTTTAGAAATGTTTCGGGTTGTTCATTAGTTCAACAACTAGCTCCTAATGATTCTGTATTGTTATAACTTCATACGAGACTAAAGGCTGTTCACGATAAAGTGAGCACTTTTGAATTCAACCTTAGAAAAAGGTCACTGCCCCTACCTGCATATGTTTTAACGAGCGCACTGAGTGACATGTGTTCCCAGTTAAGTTGGTAACGATGGATGGAAAGTAGTTTCATATCTTAACGTCGAATAAAAAGTGTTAGGTAACAATTTTTGAAAACTTAAATTTATTCACTTCGCTTTCTGTTTTTTAATGCACCGAAGTCTAAAAATGAGCAGTTTTGTAAAGTATTTACAGTCTAAATAATTTCCCAGTTTAATCTGACGGACGCATAAGTGGCGAGGCCTGTGTCAAAGTTAATTTTACATAAGGTGGAGGAATATACAACATGTTTACAAGTAGATCTTAAGCAGGGCTTAAAAAGTGCTCATTTTAGCGTGAACAGCCTATAAATGGGTTAATCACAGCTTAGGTTTGTATAAGCCAATGTGCCTGCTGCGACGTATAAAACCTGACCACTTTTCGAGGGTAGAAAGCATTTGAGAGTACACTTGCAAGAAGTAATATCAGAAACGGTGGTATATCTCGCTGTTCACTATTCTCGCAGTCAAATTTCCCTTAACCCTCGCAGAAATTTTATTAGACTCTCCTATATTATGGGGCTTCCCAATGCCAATAACTATAGCCTGTTCACGGTAAAATGAGCACTTTTGAAATACCTGCTGAAGATCTACTTTTACGCAAGTTGTGTATTCTTCCGTCTTATGTAAAATTATCACTGAGAAGGGCCTCATTACTTTGGCCATGCGTTGGTTAAGTGAAACCGTAGTTATTAGAAAAGTAAATATTTTATAAATACTATGCTCATTTTTACACCTTGGTGCATTAAAAAAACAGAGACCTAAAGAAATAATTTAAGTTATCACAAATATATACCTAACACTTTTTATTCGACATTAAGTTATGGAACTAATTTCCCTCCATCATTACCAACTTTACTGGGTGCATGATATTTAGTGCGCCCGTTAAAAATATATGCAGGTAGGGGCACTGACACTTTTCTAAGATTGATTTCAAAAGTGCTCACTTTATCGTGAACAGCCTTTAGTTATATGTTGCCTTTCCTATTATAAACTAGGGGTTTATCCCATGACCATGTTTTCATTATGGTCACGTGCCTAGAATATTTACAATGTTAAAGAATTTGGTTATCATACAAAGACTGAAAAACAATTGATATTTCTCTTTCCACTGGGTCACTGTGGCCCCAATAAATTAACTCAACATTGAAGCGAGACATTTAGAGTAAACCAAAATTATATTCTATTACCTTTATATCTCTATGCAATAATCGCCATGCATTAATACAAAACTTTCGTAGGAAAAAGTAGTTAGAAAATGAGTTTTTAGCGTCAAAAGTCATAATTGTGTAATCGCATCTTGCTGAAATTCGAATCTGGGAGACTGAAGTTTCGGGAGTTACCACGGAAAATTGAAGAACAGATTCGCAAGTTGTAAGTACGCAAGGATGCCTTTCTGCTATGTTGCATGAAATGGAAAATTTACCTTACTTCAGTTGAATCACGCTTTAAAGTACTAAATATCCTACAAGGAAAGGCCTCGTTCTACGACATCCACCAATATCGAAATTTCAGTTACTTAAATTTTTGTTCTCCCGTAGCAGAAGTCCTAATATAATCCTTGAAACTCGCTACTTTTTGGGTGACAAAACAGATTGCATAGTGTATATTGTCCTTTTGTCATTCAATGCTTCTCCTGAGTTTCCAGTTCACTGAGCCCGAAAACAGCACTGAAAGAAACAATAATTCACTCACGGTTTCGATCTGGTTTTTTTTTTTTCTCCCGAAAAACATAGACTCTCTGAGCCAAATTACCCATACAATTTAGCATACTCAGTCTTCTTTCCCGTGAATGAACTTAAGATACATTTAATTCACTTCTTGCTGCTGTCATACACACTCTTTATCCTTCTGGGAAGGAGTTAGAATGAGAGCTGACATCCGTACTTCAACAAGACCAGTAACTGTGTATGTTACGGGTTTCAGATGTTTGGGCCTGGCCAAGAGGACACCGTTACTATCCATTATAAAAATGTTCAGTGGGTGTGATATAAGGCATTTGTGAAGTTTTCACGCACTATTTACGCATAAAAACATTCTTTGCAAAATGTGTTGCTACGTGGATGGAAGCAGAGCCATTTTAGCATTAAATACACATTTAAATATTCCTGCAAAATACCTCGTTATTTGGACGGGAGTGTTGCAGTTTTGACTAACATGATGGCCATCATCCCACACTCGCCATAATAACGTAAGCACTGAATCCTCAATAATGCTAATAGAGGCTGCAATACTTGAGACTGAATCTCCAACACTCAGGACCACGAAAATTATTCCTAAACATCACTACCAAACTTCACAAGGTTCTGGCGCTAATAATCATATACAATATTTTTGAATCTCGAAACATGTAGAACATTTATCCCTAGTATAAATTTGTAAAATCCTTGTAAATTCCCAGATAGATGTAACACATACTATATTACTTCTACAATTCTGCCATTTAACCAATTAAAATTTTTTTTTTTTATATATTTTCTTATCGATAGCGCACGGATCAAATCTGTTTCAAGGGCACTGCTACAACCACGAGTTCGAAATTTACCGATTCGTCGACGGAAAGAATCTTTGGTGAGGTACACCAGTCATCTCGAGGAACTTCTCTAACATTCGTGGCACTTTTGTGTTTTACAGTGGACTGCTTTTTATCGTGATATTTTAATTTTTTTCCTACTGGAATTCAGGCTTTCGTCGCCGCCAAATGTCTAAATGCTCAGTAATTCTATTCCACTAAATAACAATCGAACATAGTGGTCGTGCTTGGAGGCCAACTGTCGTTGCAAACCACTTAGTAAGAACGTATATTCCAGTAACGAGGATACCAGTAGAATGAGTAACCAGGTGTTATTTCATCTGTGGAAGATCAGGGGCAGGTTCTATATATGCCGCATCATTTAACCATTTGGAGGTCATGTTGGTCGCCTTTCTTTGATACTAGGATATACTGCTGCCTCGACACCACAGCGATTGGCGATATTTATATGTATTCTAAAAAAGCCACGGTGCCTCACTCAAAACAATTAATGTATCTATTTTTTTCTGTTGGTTACGAGTTGCATGTCTGAGAAGGGGCGTGCATTATCAACAGAATCGTCAGAACTTGAGACTTAAGGCCACAATCCTTAATTTCTACATTTCTTCATTTGTACCCATACAGGAGCTGTTATCGTAAAATCCTCTTAGAGTTTTGTTTAAAATTGTTTTTATTATGTAGGACAAGTTTTCCACAACAAAAAATGAATACTTTTATCCAATTAATTAAGTAAAGAAAATTTTGTTAATTTAATAATTAGTTCAAATTATAGGTCTACAGTTTTTTGTGTTGAAAAAATTAGACTACATAATAAAAACTATTTGTAACAAAATTGTAAGAGGATTTTACAATACTGGCTCCCGTTTGGGTACAAAAAATTAACTCTCGCGAAAGCTGTAGAAATGAAGGACCGTGGCCTTAAATTCGAACCTCATCTTACTGCTGTTTTCTCATTTAAATAATTCGAAACAGCACTCGTCAGGTAGAGTTTATAAGGGTGGGGGGGGGGGGAATGTTATTCTTAAGGCTACTGATATCTTCCCTTGAGAGAAGACCACACATGCTCATGGTAACTCCTTTCGGAATCGTTATTCCGCTATATTTTCAGTCGCTTGGTATTAGTGAAAATAAAAAAAGGAACTATATTGTACTTTATGTAGTTTATGTTTTCGCTCGCCAAAAAGGGAAACTCCTTTGAAAGTCTACTTCGCTCTAGTAGCGCCATTCCGTAAGTTTTTATTACATATCTACAAGATCTTACCAAGGTTCTACTCTCGAGTGAAGTATCTGTAAGAAAAGGAACCTCGCTCTATAGCAGTAAGAATAAGAGCGAAATTCATAGCAAAATTCAGTTTACTGTATAAAATATTTCTCAAATATGAACTGTAAAAACAATATAAGGGAAATGTCATTGCACAATTTAATTTTATTTACCTAGTACAATTTCAGATATAAGCTTTAACATTTGACTGTCAAGTAGAGACAAATATTATATTATATTTTCCTTGTGTTTTCGTTATTTCTAAATGTAGTTACACAAGCAGGGAATTATATTCTACATACCAATAGTGGCCTCCAAATATTTTGTCCATTACACTCACGCAGTAGGCAAAGCCGATTGACTTATGGGTATTCAAAGAAAGAACGTAGGCCTATTTATTTTTATACTGTAACGTTAAATGGCATATTAACAGTGTCTTATGTTAGCATTAATACTGTATTTTGAACGGTTGCTGAATGTGATGCTCAAAAATGAATTCGCAACACAAACCACAGAATTGTTAAACTTCCAATAAGTTCTTAGAATAGACAGAATTAATTTGGCAGGAAAACTTTGAATAATTTTTCCCATTAACTTGACAAACTCCATGACTCGATAAAAATCCATTCCTCGAGTAAACTGAACTCTACATAAATTGACGGTAGATATATCCATCAGTCGACTGCTGTCATGCAGTTCTTGTTTAATGCGTAATAAGGTAACTAGATACACATGTAGGCGCGAATAGAATCTTCACTTCAATGGTTTGATATTTTTGTTTTGCGCTTATTTCACTGTCTTAGTTGCATTTAAAAGAAAGGCAAAAATCGTTTCTCCGTATATGATATTCTTCTGTAGTAACAAAGACAATGATGTCCACATGAAATTGCCCATTATGATTTAAAATAAGTATTCACCATTCTGCTGGCGTAACGTATTGCAACATTTTTTATATAACAAATAAAGCAAAAAATTTTTGCAATAAAGAAACATTTTACCTAAGCTGCTCTTTAAGAAAGTGTTCAACAATATAAACACGGTCTCCTAAAATCAGTCGATTTAAATTAAAGTATTAGTGATCACCGTAGTTCTCACTTTAATTCCTTGAAATTCATTAAAGAGAACGTAATTCACCCGAAAAAATATCTTTGTTGTACTGAAATCGACTCTACCTTCTGTTGGTTTATAGAAAATCACTTTAATTTATCCTATCCTACGCCACAGCGATGCGTCCAGGCTGCGAAAAACACTTGATTTCTCGTGGGAAGTGAAACTATCGTATTTAGACCTTCTTCCAGAGTTTCCTGGCAGAAAGACAAAAATCAGAAACCCAGTCAGGAAATTCTCACGTCTCAACTATCGCAGCGAAGTGTACGTGTGTGAGAGAGTGAGGAAAAAAAAAAGGGGGGGGGGCGACAATTGCTCAAGTAAAAGTTTTTTATACTTTCCAACGGCACACATTAAGTAAAGAGAGCAGAAAAGTTTAAGTAATTTTCTTCTGGATGAAACACACACCACTACGAATGTGACGTAGCCTTTTCGCTACTATCGTTTACACATGTAATGTAACTGTGATGCAACTAACTTTGACTGCTTTTACTGACAGTTTGCAGAAAAGTGTAGTGGAGAAATTTCGGCAGCTCTTAACAATGAGGTCTTGAATGCCGGTGAGGTTGAAGTGATATGAGTACGGGGTAGCTTCGGAATGCAAGGGTGGGGAAAACGGGAGATCCCCGAGAAACCAACGGCACGATTCCCGCATGCAAAAGTCCGGGAGCGACCCCGCCTGGGATTCGAACCTGGTTCACCTAGTTGGGAGGCGAGTAGTCTAACCACTACACCACCGCAGCCCCACAATTGCAGAAAATACACTTGATTACAGACACAGAGTGGATAAATATACAGAGACGAACTGCACTTAGAGAAAATCGAACAAAATTTATATTTAGTTGCCCAAACAAAATATATTTTTGAGTAAACCAAATTCGAAAAGCAACACAGTTACTTTAGTTCGTCTAACAAAATATATGTTTGAATAAACAAAATCGCTGTGTTGGGCCAAAAAAAAATTAGACTGTCAACTAAATATTTTGTTGAATCAACTATATATATATTTGTTTGGCCACTCATTTGACTGCCTTCGTTCGAAAATTCAGCTCGAGAGTTTGTTTGAATTTTTTGTTAGAGTAAGATAGTAACCGTTTTTGTTAGTGCATTTATTGATTCTTAACAATCATGTAAAGACATTAATGAAACAATGCAACAAGAATCTGAGAGGTACAGCTGTAAAACTGGAGATGTTGGTTTGTACTCGTTGCCCAATATTTGTATATCTGCTTAAAAGATTGCCGGCGATATTAATCGACACATTCGCTTAGATTACTAAGGACGCAGGTGATCTATGTTCGAAACTCGGTCGAACTTCTAAAACCTTGTTATATCGACCCAAACTGTTTAACGCACGTGTAGCCAAACAAATCTTTAGTTGCACCAACCAAGTCTTACAGTTTGGGCCAACCAAATGTGAACAACAAAATATTTCATTGCCACTATACAAACAAATAATTTCGTTGCACCAAACAAATTTTGTTTGATTCAACAAAACTTTTTTCTCAGTGTGAAGGCGTGTCGGTTCCTTTGATGAGGGCGTACCCATTGTCTGATTGGTTGGTTTGAGCTCTGGGAATGGGCTTTGTGTCTTTTTGGCTGCTGCATGCTGGGAAATGTTCCCTGTTGGCTTGGCTGCCGTATGGCGTGTAGGTTACCAGGCGCTGGTCGACAAAATATTTGGAATGGAACATTTTGATGGCGTTTGTGGCTGGAGTTAGTGGAGTGTCGAATAACAGCCACTTAACAGGAAAGTTAAAGCTGCTTTCCGAATTCTCAATAAATGTATACTTGTGGGTACCTGTCCCCGGAAGTGACTCATTAGTACACACAGACTCTATACTTGGCAAGTATTCGAAATTGCATACTTGCTGAGCATACTTGCGTACTTACGGCAGTCGCAATATTTAATTCTGTTGTGAAAATCAACCTCTACGATTTGTGGATATAAAGCTCGCAAGTTTTAAAAGTCAATACATATTTACAAAATGTCGTTCTGTTGTATGTGTAAATAATTGTCAGTTAAATAAATGTGCTGCCAATTACGAATAAAATTCTGAGCATTTTACAGGCGTATGTTTGCAAATAATTTTACAGTTGTAATCTGCATTTCCAAGTTATTACAATACTCCATTGAATTTTATTAGTATTTAATTTGTTATCAATATGTATATTTCAAACACTTGGTAGTGTACGTATCGAGGGATGAGGAAAGAATGCCAGTTTCTGTGTAATGCCACTTTACATAAGATAGATAAATACAACAAATCCCATAACAACTGCCCTAATTTGTTTATAATCTCCCATTGACGTGATGAAGCAATATCCTAAGGCTATTATTGGCGTGGTATGAATACTTGTGAAATCGAGAGAAGCTGACCATATAAACATAACTTCAGGATACCGAGGTGCAAGGATTTATATATTCCTGCTTTTTCTGCTGTACAATTTGTACTCAAAGTGTGCGACCAGAAAAATAAATGATATTGTAATATATTGGTGTACTAGTTTTCGTCAAAAACAACACACACTTGTTGTCCCCTGCTCTGCCAAGCAACCAGTGTACAACAATATTCCTGCGCCATCTTTCATTTCCCTCCTGTAAATAATACACGCGCCCTCTAATGCTCCTGTTAATTCCTCATTCCCAGCTAAAGCCATGCTTCAGCGCTTAAACTCGTAAGATGTCAAAGTAAACAACCATGACACATAAATAAATAACAAATGTGTATATGGTTGTATGTTTTATTCCTTTACGCATAACCATATAAGTTGTATCGTATATATAACACCATGTACCAGATTTTTCTTTTATCGCATAGTTTCTGATATTTCTGCCAGAATGTGCGACCAGTATAACATGAAGAGGTGATGACATGCCCGAATAGTTTCGACAAGTACGCAAATGTACGTACTTACACGTATATATTGACAATTCGGAAACAGCCTAAATATTGTTGCGAACCTGGGAATGAAAGCGTACTTGGTAGATATCTGCTGTGCGATAATCTTTGGCTTGTATTTTGTTAGTTATGTCATGCTGTAATAAATTCTACGAATTTTGTTATTGCTATTCATTCCCGGTTATTTCATACTTTTTTGAAGCACTGCTAAAGTTGTATTTTCCGGATTTTCCTCCGCCTCGTGCAAACTAAGCTTAACTAAGTCTGGAAAATTACACCAAAGGACAACGCACCGAATTCTTGCGCACTCAATTATACTGATATTTTGCATGAGAACTATTTCATACTATGCACTACCAACACATACATTTTCTCACTGTTTTTATTCATATTTATTATAAATGAAATACTGTAATCTGTAAATAAAATAAAGAAAAAACTCCAATTTAGCGAAAAATAAGATACCTTCATGTTAACAGATTTATAGAACGCTTGTGGTAAGTGCCATACTTAGGAAATAACTAAACACCGTACTCCTAGGGTGATTTTTCAAAGGTTTGATTTTAAAATTGCGAAGAAATCGCGAATTTAATATAGTTAAGCTACCGTCTAGCCAGTTCATGATTGATGAAACGACGTACTTCCTTTTTGCTACTTAATCACGCAATTTACTGGCGCGGGCGCCTGGGGTCCTCAATGAAAAGTAGCCCTTTATTTGATCAATACGTTGGTATTCTGTGACTAAATGTTGTAGTATGCTAGCCTGCCCGAATCGAATTTGGAAGATAGTGGGTTTGATACACGGTGGTTCCATCGGTGACTGTTGATTTAAATTGTATTCTATTGCTAGTTTAGAGAGTAATCTCGGCTCATTTCCTTGCCAACGCCCTTTTCAGTTCCTCGTCAATTAACATTAATGACCCGGTTATCCTTGATGGGAGGCAGGAAATAAAATTATAGTTCTTAATCAGGCAGCCTGCCATGTGGCAAATATCATTACTCGATGGTTCAACTACATAAGTTATTTATATAACCAAATTCAACGCTGGTTCTGCTACTGATATCTACAATAACGGGAGTTTTATCTCCGTTTGTTGGTATGTAAGTAGTATAAGTGCTAATCAGGCATTCACTTTGCAGCATGCTCACAGCTTTAAGCACTGGTTTCACCACCAATATTCAAAGAGAAGAATTTTTAATTTTACTTATATTTATTTTTCAATGATTGTACTTAATACATAAATAATTTTCCATTTTCTTTTAATAATTACACTTTGTTGTTTGTTATTGTTGCCTTCTAATGTAAGATTATTTTCATTTTATTTTTTGAGATCTGAATATATAATAGTTCTATAATTATTTCCTTTCGTTTTTTCATATTTGTACATATGTATGATGATCATATATTGTTTACTTTTTGTGTATGTGGGATTGCTTTGAGTTTTTATTAATTTGTCCTCAGTTCTTTTCTGCAGGCGAATGTCGTGTTACATACAAGTACACATAAAAACATTCGTTCAGTGAAATACGTGGAGAGATACGTTTCGTGGAACTGAAAGTGTTGATGAGCGAAAGGAAAGCAAGAGACTAAGAATTGTTTTAGGCAAGGGCAGCTCCCTCCGAGGACGGTGTACTACCAAGGGTGGATGGGAAAGCACAGCGTTTGGAAGAAGTGAGTCCTCATTTGCTGTGCGCGGTACCGTTAAATAGTCACGCCAACTTACGAGGAGGTGCTCTACAAGGACTCAGCACTCACTGCGACTTTCCGAACATAATCGTGAGATGCGACTTCAGTTACTCCGACGAAGGCTACGACGCGCCCACACTGCGAAGAGGCCGAACCGAGCAGGTATTGCTTTGTTGTAAAGGGCTTTTTAACGTCCCCCGTTTTTATGCTTGAAAGCTTAGCAGGGAACGGCTTACAGACTAACTTATGACGTAACTTAAATTAACACCTATGCCTTACCCGGGATTCGAACCCAGAGCCTCTTGCACCCCATATCGGCGGCACACCAACCGACCGCGGCACGGGAGGTCGGCACTGAGCCGGTACGCAAGAGACGTCAGTTGTGACTTACTGAGAACATACTCGCGAGGGGTGAAAACCAGTGCTCCGGATTTTTTTTTTTTTACAAGTGCTCCTCCAACAAAGAACTAACTTCTGAGAGAAGGATATCTCGGGGAAGAACACGGCCGGGGGAGGCGAAGACCTCGGCAAATGTGAGAAATGTCGGAGGGCATCGCCACGCTTCCGAGGCAATATCGGACAATAAAAATAATAAAAAGTCATACGCGGGTGTAGGGGAGGAGGGGTTGGCTTCGCCTGCTGATGTATGACGCGAGATCTTGCGTGGGCCAAGTCTTGCTGACGCCTCTAACCTCATGTATGTGTGTGGGGGCATGCATCACTTCACCCGACCCTGCCGTCATACCGGGCACAATGGGCCAGCCAGCCGCGGTGATGGATTGGAGTTCGATTCGTCCAGGAGGCCATCCACGGGGGTTGAATGGGGTCAGGTGGAGGGGGGGGCAAGGGGGAAAGATAAATGCGTTACGAGGCAGCGCTCTGGACGCTTTATGGCGCCCTCAAGACTTCGCAGGGAGAAAGCCCGGCCCTACAAGCTCCTGTCTCCTGCCCGGCGCGACGATCTAGTATCACAAGGTCGAGGAGAGGTTTAACACTTCAAGTGCTGCTGACGTAATATTACGTCTCCTGAATTTATAGGTTCTTCACGGTAAAGGTTCAAAATCCCCACTCAAGGTGTAAAGGCTGTTCACGATAAAGTGAGCACTTCTGATATCAACCTTAGAAAAAAGTCACTACCCCTGCCTGCATATTTTTAACGGGCGTACTAAGGGACATGTGCCCAGTAAAGTTGGTAGTGATGGATGGGAAGTAGTTCCGTATCTTAACGTTGAATAGAAAGTGTTAGGTAACCATCTGTCATGAATTAAATTATTTCTTCCACTTTCTGATTTTTTAATGCATCGAAATGTAAAAATGACCAGATTTGAGAAATATTTACTTTTGTGGTCGGGTCCGTGGCAATAATTTTACATATCGTGGAGAGAATACGCAGTGTGCGTACAGGTATGGGCTGTCGCACTTTCGAAAGCCCTGCTTAACATCTGCTTGTATGCACGTTTCATGTTCTTCTTCCTTGTGTAAAATTAACATTGCTATGGTCCTCGTCACTTTATTCATGCGTCGGTCGGGTGAGACTTTAAAATTATTTGAAAAATAAATATTTTACAAATGTACTAATTCTTAAGAGTTACAGCGTGAAAATAAACGGAATGCAAAAAAATAATAATTTCATTATTCTCAAATGTCTACTTAGAATTTTTAATAGTGTTTGCATATTTGCATAATTTTGTAATTCAAATGAATCAATTACGATAAATTTTTTATCGAATAGATAATCGCGAAAAATAATCGATTGCCTTGTTCTAATTCGCACATTAAAATTGACGGCAAATACTGTATATTTCTATATATTTGTTTAAAACTATTGTTACCAAAAAATTTTCGTTTATAATAATTTCTGCTATTTTAAGAATTTGATGTTTCAAAATTATATTTTATATTTTCAATAAATGTGATTCATGTAGGTATCTGCAATGATTTGTTTTGTTTAAGTATAAACAGCTGAAAATCGTAAATAATAGAATTGTTTTAAAATAATCGATTAATGGATTATAATTAAATAATAGAACAATCGATTATTTCATAAGTGATTATCCATAATTAATAATTGTACATTAAGACATGAAACTATTATCTCTTCGTCGTTACCGACTTTACTGGTTGCTTGCCAGTCATTGTTCCCGTTTAAATAAATGCAGTTAGGCGCAGCGACATTTTTCGAAGGTTGATACCAAAAGTGCTCAGTTATCCATGAACATGGCCGTAACATTACGACATACGCGTCCCTTAAAGACCCGAGCAGAAAAATATCACTTCGTCTGTAGTTTTCATAACGTTTTCTGCAACATGTAATTTCGTCAGCAACAAACAAATGGTAAGTTGTTCGAATAAACAGGGAAAGAACAGTTGTCTGGGACTCTTTAGACTTGGCATTATAGTGGAAGAGAGCCGGTTATAACGAACTTTGCTCATTGTAGTGGCTAAGCGTGTTCTGCGTTGTGTGGACCAATAAGGTAGTTGTAAATAAAAAAAAACACAGACCAACGGAACTGATGGCCCAGCAGTCGTGAATTTAGGCGAATTGCTTGTAGCGTGCCTCGTCATAGCCTGTATATGTGTGTACCGCACTCAAAATGTTGAACCGACTATGCACTAAAATGTATTTTGTGAAATCGTTGTTCAAGAGAGTTCGTGTATCTCACTAAATAAATATGGCTTTTCGCCAGAAAATTTAAAACCCAGTTATTTGAGGCCACACACGCACGCACCCACACACACACACACACACACACACATTATATTATATATAATATATATATATATATATATATATTATATATATATATATATATATAATATATATATATATATAAAGACACTTCACAAAAAGTTTGGAATATTGTAATATAAGGCATTTAGGGTGGTAGGAATTATGTATTTGTTTTGTGATCAACATAGAGCACACTAATGAATTTAACATGACTGGGACAAGCTCAAAACAGTAGTTTATAATAGATGACAACCTCCAGAAACACTTGCAGATCTCATAAGAACTGCTCAGATGGGATGGGGCTTTCGTTCGAAAGATGACATCAACACATTGATTACAAGCATGCCACGGCGTGTTAGGGACCTGCTCAATGCACATGTAGGACATACACAGTACTAAACTGCTGTGAGAAGAAAGAATCCCCTCCCTAGTCACAGACACTTTTGTTGATCTTTCATGCTTATTTGTCTGTTATATTGGATAAATATGTTTTTGTTAAAACACTTTGAATTTCACGTTTTGTATCAGTACCTGCGGTAACTTCTAATTGTTATGCTTTCTTGTGTGTATATTCCGTGCTTTTTTGCATTCTGTATGCATATTACCAAGTTTTTATGAGGTGTTTAGTTGTGCTTTTTTCAAAACAAGTGTAGTCAAAGATAGAGAGAGAGAAAAAAAGTTAAATAGCAAGAAATATTTGTGAAATTGGAATAAATAAATCGCGTTTTTAATTATTTCCTGTACTGTTTCCTTTAGAGGTGATAATAATAAAACTATATTTCTGTTGTTAAATCTGTAGTATTTCAACGCGTGTAATGAAGCCCCAACGTTACAAATATAATTTTCACAATACAGTGCAAAGACGGAAACTCTGCGAGCCACTTCATCGTCTTTCATGTAGAGGTGATGAGGCGCTAGGCACGGGTGTTATATTATTGTTATTAAACTAAAGTATTATATTATTATTTTATATATTATTGTATTATATCAGTTTCGCCCACATTGGCCCCTCGCTTCTGTGCTATGAACGCGCCAAAGAGCTCCAGGTACAATAGCAGCTTTTGGGATGTGAGCGAGTAAAGAGATATGAACGGCTGTTAACGCGAGGTCTTAAGAGCCGGTGAGGGTGAAGCGAGGTGAGTATGGAGCAGCATCGGAACGAAAGGGGCGGGGTAAACGGGAGATCACCGAGGAAACCCCGCCGACCACCGGCTCGTCCACGAAAATCAGGGAGCGATCCCTCCGGGATCCGAACCCGGGTTCGCCTAGGTGGGAGGCGAGTAGTCTAACCACTACCCCCCCCCACCACAGTTCGCGCAGCCAATCAGCAAATTGGTACGTCCACATTAAAGGCACCACCACAGGGTTTTAGGTTCTGTATACTTGGCAATCCTGCGGTTGCATTACTAACGCAGCAAATGCCCGATTGCACCAACATCTTTCCCGATCCGAGATCTAATGATCATAATTCAGAATCGGAATCCAGTTTGATCTTGGTTCCAATGTAAATGTGTTGCACCAACGAAATTTCTTGATTCTGGATCTCCGATTCGTCGATTTTCGTTCCAAATTAAGAGATCGAGATTAAGTATGAGACAAATTTTGCTATTGATTCCTAATATATGACGTCATGGAAGTAGGTGTATTTTTCACTATAGATAGAACTAGATGTGCGATGTTTTATCTGTTTTAAGTGAATTATTGTTGTGCGAATTTTACTGAATAATATTCAAGTGCGTATAATGTTTTAATTTTCCCAAAAAAAATAAATAAATAAACGAACGTAGTTGTATCTGTTGGCGTATTTTCAAACTACATTCGTCGACGATTAGCTGCTGATCGAGGATCGAGATGTTCATTTCGAACCGCCAATTTCGGCGGTTCGAAATAAACATCTCGATCTCCAGTACAGCTCTGAACTCGTATGGTGCAACAGCTTTCTGTGTCGATCTTAGATGCGACATCGGATCGAGTTTCGAACGACGATGGTGCAACCGGGCATAGGACGGCCGGATGCAGGGCGGTGGGCGGATGTGGTCCAGCTGTAGTGAATGCCCACCTGGTTGTCGACGATGCTGCTCACGACGGGCGGTATGAGGAACCCCGAGCTCACGGAGACGAAGCTGACAATGCCCAAGGTCACACCTGCAACCACACAACACACTCTCACAATGGTACACACGTCCACTTACAATTTCCTTAAATTACATGGCACCAACTGAATAATTATATGTGGACAACCAATGTAAGTATAGTCTATTCTCGTTTTCTTCGGCCTTTTTGTTGAATCAAACCTTTGAAAATCTCCCCTTGCATGACGTGCTTTGTTATTTCCAACATACGCCATGTATCACAGGCGTTTTATACTTGTGTTGACATAAATGTTATTTTTTTTTTCTGTTTAATTGAATAATTTTAATAAAAACAGCGAGAAAACATGTGTGTTAGTAGAGCCTAGTTGGAAATAGTTCTTACACAAAATGCTGTTACAACAGAGTGCACACGAATCCGGTGCGTTGTCCCTCTGGGATAATCTTCCAGACTTAGTTAAGCTTAGTTTGCAACGAGGCGGAGGAATATCCTGGAAATAGAACTTTAGCAGGGCTTCAGAAATGGCCGAAGATACCGCGAATCAACTGTACTATATAATAAATGTTTATACTAAAATATGTGTAAAATTATCATCCACGTATGCACACTTCGAAAATTAACGCTTTTGGGTTCGAAGCACATAGAAATAGCCACGAAATAAAATACATTTGTGTTTAGAATACGTCTCAGGTTGTTACTGTGGCGTAATATGACGCACTTGTTCGAGGGTATTTTGAATATCTGACGCCAGTGTTAACACAATCGTATCATTGCCCCTAGTCGTTATTTGTAGATTTTCGTAATCAGTAAAATTTTATTTGTTTCACTAGAATTTAGTAACAATTATTAATTCATCTATACTTTATAACTCACTACTTTTCCTTTAACTGACCGACGCTAATTACACCGCCAAGCACATAGAGCATGTATTATTCAACATTTTAATAGCGTTTTTCAATTACACAGAACGAAGTACAAGATTATTTTTCTGTCTTTATTCCTTACTTGCATTTTAGAAACACTTTTTGCATGGCGTTACTAGGGAAAGTCTTACAGAATTGGAAACGTGTGCATGCATTTCTCGCCATTCTTATATTTTCGTAAATACTAGCATTTAGGTATACAAATATATTCATAATGGTAGAAAATAAAAAACTCTTAAAGTCAGATGACAGTGGTATAGCCGACATTCAGTATTTAAAAAAAAAAAGACCATCAGAAATATGCCGTATGATCTAGAGCTATGCAGTTTCTCGGGACATAAAAATATAACAAAATTTAATTGTTATTCCAACTTTTTACCGTATATGTTTTGCTATTGGAAAATTCTAAACCACATGGTATTAATCTACGTTTAGAACAATTTTTTTTTACACGTTTAAGTGGTGTGCAATGTAAGTAGTTATGCATAGTGATAAGTATATATGGGCTGTTCACGCCAAAGTGAGAACTTCTGAGGCCCAGTTATTTTTTTCCTTTCAGCCAATTGTCTCTCCTCCGAAAACCATTTTAAATAAATATTGTCATGTAAGTAATAAACACAGTGTGTTTATTTCACCGGACTCAAAAGTTAACGTGCAAAGCTACAATAAAATGTATTTATTTACTATTATTCCAAATGGGAGGACTTCCAAAAGTGTTCACTCTACAGTGAACAGCATGTATGCGTTTACATGCCGACTAAAAAAGAAAAAAAATCTAGTGAACACGTTAACGTAAATAAATAATAAATGCGAGATACGGACTTTCCAACTGGGACCCGTAGGTGCTGTCGTCCCTGAACATAGCATGAAGTGAGACCCTTTGATTGGGCGACGCTTTGTTGCGGGGGAGGGGGGGGGGGCGGTAGTGCCCCGGGGGGCCCCGCCGGTGGGTGGCATCGTCTAGCACGATTCCCGCATGCGGGGGTCCGTGAGTGGGCCCGCCGGGGATCGAGCCCGGATCGTCGTGGTGGGAGGCGAGTGCGCTAGCCACTGCGCCACCGCTGCCCCAACGTAAATAAATGTCATGTCTTGTCTGACCAGTATGATATTTATAGCACCATTAGAAATTATTGGTAAATGGTGAGGCAATGTTGAAAAAAAAAAGTGCAGAAAACGTGAAATGAGTGCAGTTGGCGTTCAGAGCAAGTAGGTTGGCGTACCTGCGAAGTTGGGCGCGAGGTCAAGACTGTTGGTAAGCGTGCCTGAGGACGAGCAGCCTCCGAGGCCCGTCATCACCACGAAGATGATCACCTCAGCTGCGGAGCTGCAGCCCGTGTGCGTGAGAACTAGGCACAGCAACCCCGGCAATAGCAGCGCTGTACACACCATAAACACACACTTATGAGACTGTATCACCCCATACACATAAATTATCTAATATTTTTCCTTAGTGTCACAACAAAAGAGTCACGATCATTAAAGGCTGTTCACGATAAAGTGAGCACTTTAGAAACTAACTTTAGAAAAAAGTCACTGATCCTGCATCTATGAATTTTAATGGGCGCACTGAGTGACATTCGCCCAGTAAAGTTGGTAACGATGGATAAAAAGTAGTTCCATATCTTAACCTCAAATAAAAAGTGCTAGATAACCATTTGTGATAACTTAAAATTATATCTTTCGCATTCTGTTTTTTTTTTTAATGCATCGAAGTGTAAAAATTAGCATATTTGTAAAGTACTTCCTTAATAATTTCACAGTTTCATTAGACCGACGCATCATTAAAGTTATGAGGCCCATGGTAATGTTCATTTTACATAGGACAGAGGAGAACAGAACGGTTTACAAGTAGATCTTAAGCAGGGCTTTCAAGAGTGCTAATTTTTGAGTGAACAGCCTATACTGAAAATGTTTCAATATAGAAGCATTACATCTCGCGTTTGTGCCGTTTGTTCGGCACGTCTCTTGTATTAATTGAGTTTTGTACTTTACCCTAAAGATTTGAGCGAGGTATTAATAAATTTTTTGGTACCTCACTGTAACTTTTGAGCGAAGGAATCAATTTTTTTTTGGCAAAGGGCTAATTATTAATTCGCCCTCGTCAATCTAGTTTTATTTTCATTCAAATATTGTTATTAAGTGTTATTTTAATTAAATAGTTGCATAAGATATCGAAAACTAGAACTAAGAAATTCATATTTTATAGTGTTTACCCTTTTTTTTACTTCTATCTTATACAAAGATTAATGAGAAAAACTAACCTTTTAGTGATTCTTTACGAAGTACTTTACGTTATGGTTCAAATGTTCGCCACGAGAGTCCTCTTTATTTAGTATTACAGACATCATTAAGGGCGAAGACATATGTGTATTTGATGTTAATTAAAGTTTGCCTAAAATTCTAATATGATATGATAAAAATTTTGTAATGAAAAGGATAATAGGTAAATGTGTAAACAATATATCGACTTTATAAAACAACAGCATAGATTGTACTTCGTACGAGGTAATTTAAAGTTTGTCACTTCTATGTATTGTTCTTTGGAGAGTCTTTTCACATATATTATTTGATGCTGAACACGGCATCTTTCTTCGCCATCTTTGACATGTAGTCAACTTCTCCACCTATTTCTACTCTCCAATCTAATCAGACTATTTATTGAGATTGTGTGATACATCGTACCGCCCACTGGCGAGCAAACTGATTCTTATATTTTGGTCGTTGTCGGGAACTACGTATTTGTAGCGGCAAGTATTATTTGCGTCCATTTCCCATGATCTGTAGTTTGGGGCGGTTCGCCGGAGGGTGCAGTAACCATGGCCATTGGGCAAGCAGTGAGATCGCCACAATGCTAACTGCGTGAGCGTTCCTCGCCGGCTTTTTTTTTTTCAGCCCCGAAACAGGAAAGAAACCATGCATGACTTTCAAATTTGGCTTTGAACTTTGCGCCAGCACACAAGACTTGTGTTCTGAAAGACTCTAAAGAAAAATTAAATTATTTAAATTAACATGGATTTATATCGAAATTAAATTGTGGTCGGAGATGTTTCAGGGTATTGAGCGACTATTTTTTTATTTGCATCATGATCTAGACCTGGATACCACTGCAAAAATTTAAGTCGTAAGGAATAATGCGAAGAAAGGAATTATACATTCTGAATGTGTTGGTTAAATTCTCGAGGGCCCCTGGTTAAACTCAAAGAGTCGAAAATAATATTGCAAAAATATTTATTATAATAATCACAAAACACATAGAGCTATGATATTAACTCAGACTTGTATTCTAGTTCATGTAGTTGTTGATGCTTCTTTGTTTTTATGTGCACGTAAATAACTGGCAGAAACTTAACAGCTTTGAGGTGTTATTATTTAATTTTAACCTTGCCGTTAGTTAATTTTTTTAACCACAGTAATATTTTAATGCAGTTTATGGTACTAACGCAAACTATATAAATGAGTTTTCTGGTAAATAAGTGATAAAAAGATTTGTGATAATGTGCACATATTCTGTGCCTTTTACTCTTACATTGTGTGATGAGGTAGGCGATAATAAGTTTGTGGTACTTGGCCTTTTTGATTCTTTATACTTTAATTAAAGGCCCTTCGCATGACAATTCTGAAAACCTCTGATTCATTGGACTATGGGACCTGTTATGGTATTGGGGGTTGTGTCTGTTGAGGTATTTAAATTATTTATATGCTATTCACGGTAAAATGAGAACTTTTGAAAGCCCTGCATAAGATCTACTTGTATGCACGTTGTGTATTCTTCCGCCTTGTGTACGGTTAAAATTGTAGGGGGCCTCATTACTTTATTCACGCGTCGGTCAAGGGAAACTGTGAAATTATTAGAAAAGTAAACATTTTAAAAATATGCTCATTTTCACATTTCTATGTATTAAAAAACAGCAAAATACACTGTAAACAATTTCCTGGTAAACTTCCTAACAGCAATGGAAGTTTTTAACCTATACACTGTATGGAAATAATACCATACTTAAGTCTACAGATACAGGAATGTTTAGCGTCGCTACTATACAAAGTTGGGAACTTCCCTACGCATTTGACTGTTTCCTGAGTAAATGTAGGAACGCTACAATGTACGTATAGGGGAAATATTACCGTTCCCGGTTTGTCACTAAACGTATACACAGGTATGGTAGCTCCGAATAATTTCTTAGAGTGTTTTCGCCAGCCAAACGTAAAGGGCGTTTCCAGACACCGTAAAGGCAACCCCACCCCGTCACGTACTCTTCGGTTTTCGCCCTTCCGGTATCGCATGGGGATTTGCCGTCCGGAATAGAACGCAGATGGCCGTACTCCCGTTTCAGTCCGATTCCAGCCGGACGGGTGATATATATCTGATATGCTGACTTGTGTGTTTAGGGAATGATCTCACTATCCACGCGTCTCTGCCTGATGGCTTCCAACAGGACAGTGCGGAAAGGACGGGGTCGAGATTGACATCGGATACTCTCCTGCGTCCGGACTGTTTCTTCCAGGTCGATATTAATTCCAGTTGGTATGCAAAGGGGCTACGAGCACAATGCAATACTAAATGTCCGGATTCGCCCGTCCGACATCGTCCGGGCGGAAACCGGGGCATGTGCAGCGAGCGTAAGAACAATGAGAGTTTCGTGACAACGATGACCATGCAGTTTCGGCTTCTGTAAACGTATGTGTCTGTGGCAGAGTGGTAGCTGTGCTCCGAAGCAGCGACGCCACGGTTTAATGTCGTAGCTGCAATCGGATTATAATTCAAAATACAATACGTACTCTCCATTGCGACCGATCCATCGTTTATTTCAAACACTGTGGCTGGAACCGTGCCACAGAAATTTCGAAGACAAATAACCATATAATTAAGAAAATTACTCTCAGAGACAGAAAAAAATTAATCACGAATGAGAATTACTCGTATATGAATAATGAGGAAAGGAGTTAATCTATAACCACAAAATCCAATTGAATGATGAGCACAGTATTATGAACAAAGTCAAATAATTCTGTAGTAAAGAATTCCTCACGTATTTTCAAAATAATGCTATGCAATAAATCATTTATAACTTTAATTAAATTGATAATACTACTTAAGCTAAATTTTTTCTTCGTCACAAGTATGCATGCGAAAAATAGATTTATGTGGAGCAAAGAGGTTTGGGTAACTCTTACCATTGCGGTCTTGAGAATCGATGTGTGACGTGAGCAATGCCGGAATGCAAGGACGAAGTAGACGGGATATCCCCGAGAAAACCTGCCGATCAGCATCATCGCCCGGTACGATCTCAATGTGTGAACTAAATGGGCAGACATTAAATAATGGACCCTCTATAAAATTTGCAAGATTACTTTGAAAGTGTTTCAAGGAGATTAAAAAATATTTCTTGAGAAGTCAAGTAGAGGAATAAGTTCCAACCACCTACATTAAATCCAGTATTACAATAAAATTCAAGGAAAAAAATTACCAAAACCTAGGACTGTATAAAACTTGTGTTACAAGATTAGACATTACAGTTAAGAAGCACCATATCACTGTGTATTGTATAAACAAACTCGCTAGTTCGATCATGAATTTTGGCAACAGAATTGCGATTATTATCTGAGACTTAAGGAACTGTTGATTCGTAAATTTCCAATACTAATTCGGTTAGAAACGGCACGTAGAGTCACAAAAAAATTTGGCTTTTCTAACACTGTTGTACGTTCCTAGTGATATGAAGATTGGTCAAGAGAAGAAAAAAAAAAAGTAATTTTCCACTGATGTTCAGCTACTAAAACCAGTTTATTGAACACTGAAGAGAAACTTAATCCTCCTCCTAACATAGATTATTTCTCAATATACACACCTCCGTCCTTTCCACACTGACCGCGTTTGTTTGTTTTTATAGCCATTGGACGGAATAACATGTCCCGCTGTTTTCCCATCTCTGCACAGCTTAGAAAACGCTAGTATGTACGCCAGACACGAACGCTGTCCACAAAAAAAACAACGAAGCTCGTACGGTACTGGTACCTTTGTTACAGTAAGCCACTAAGTGCCCTGTTTACAGTAACCCATAAACTTTGGTAACATTAAGCTATTTGCAAGGGTGGCTTGCACTAGGCCACGGTAAACGGCATATATCGGTATATTTACACTCTCACTGAAAACGAGAGTGGAATATGTGGTTGTACATAAAACAGCTATAACAAAAAAACTATAGCATTCTCGTGTACACACGCGTACTGATTGTTTGCCCAAGGCGGGTTCCCTTACCTGTGTCATGACCATATTTTATTCTAATTAGCAAACAGCTGCCGACTGTTGATTTCAACCACATAAACAATTTGAAATTAATACTGTTATTTAATTGCTTTACTTTATCACGTTTAGTTTACTTGATGAAAGAAAGAATCAAAATATTTTTTATGAATTTAAAATACTGACATAATTAATTATAGCTTATAACAAGAAATATATAATATTTTCTTAATTACGCTACAGAAGATAATAATATATGTATTTAAAAACAATGTTTGTTATCAATGGGGTCTCTTACAATACTGCCAACCTCGACTATAGTCTATTCGCTGGTTTTTCACACTATTTGAATCAAACTTTGAAAAAAAATCACCCCATGTTTTACGTGTTTGGTAATTTCCTAAATATGTCGTAAAACACAAGCGTTTTATACTTCTTTTAACATAATAGTATAATTAATTTTATTTAAAATAAACGTTTATTTTTTAATAAAAATGTTTTATTTAATTTCAAAAGAAATAAAAAGAGGGGGAAAATGATGTGTTTGTTGGTAACGACTGGTAAAAAATAGTTCTCATGTAAAATATTGTTAAGCTAAGTGCGCACGAATTCCGTTTGTTATCCCTTTAGAGTAATTTCAAAAACTTAGTTAAACTTGTTTGCATGAGGCGGAGGAATAGCAAGAAATTAGAACTTCAGCAGAGCTTCAGGAAAGTTGGAGGTAACCATGAATGGACTATAGTAAACCATGAAGTGACATTTTGTGCGAGGCGATTCCTAACCCCCGCCAGCGACAGTCACCTCGGATGATGGGTGAGAAAAAAAATGGGGGGGGGGGGGAGAATGATTGGAAAGTGGAGAGATTGGGGCGGCTCTTAACATCGAGGTATTGGAGAGCCGTGAAGTGAGGCGAGTATGGAGCTGAGTCCGGAATGCGAGGGCGCGGGAAACGGGAGATACCAAAAGAAAACCCTCCAACCAGCAGCGTCGTTCAGCACGATCCCCACGTGCGAAAATCTGCGTGCGACCCCGCCGGGAATCGAACCCGGTTCTCCTAGGTGGAAGGAAAGTAGTAATGGAACCATATCACCGCGGCCTCCGAGCAGGTGATTTTAGTGATGGTTGGAATCGGGACGGTCATGTGATGGACAATGTATGGTGGTTTTACAATCTCCATTATACGAAACAACTACTTCAATGCAAACGTGCCGTATCTGTGAAATAAATATGACACGCCGGCCAGAATCACCCGCATTATATGTGATCATCTCGAACACTATGTGATTTAGGTTGTTGCGGCAAGAAATCATTGTTCTGTATTGCGATCGCGTGGTTCATTATTTGTTCCCAACGTGTGATAATATATAACCGAACACAATTTTTTAATGCATACAATATGAGGCAACCCCTACTTAATCATATAATTGGCGTATGTAATACATTCAATATCCTTAACTTCTTGATGACCGCAGATTAACATATTGCTGTACAAAAATCCCATTGATGTATTGGAAGTTGCTCTCATATGATATCAAATAAAGTGCATGTTTCCCTCCACTGTTAATGCCTTCTACTACCATCCGTACTTTTTTGAGGTGAACTGTAGCTTGTTTTGCATCTTTCGTCTGCTTTTACCCTGAGGAATACCCTGCCGAAGTTTATCCCCATGTTTCAGAAACACGTTGTACCCTGTAATGTAGAGAACTATCAATCCCACACAATGTGTCAACGAAATTCTTTATTTTTGGATTCATAATTTGTATTAAAATATAATCTTCAACAAAAATCATTTGAACGTTACATAATGCTGTGACAATGAGAAAAGTGCAAATTATTATTTATTGCGGGTTAATTATATATTTAGATAAAGGCTAACACGTGATTTTCTTGTAATATATTTTTATATTTAGAAAATCACTTTATACTGATTAACTATATCGCGACTTAAAAAGCTTTGGAAACATTTACTTACATTTAGTTTAATAATTTTTCGTCAAGAGAGAGGGAATTTTTAAAACCTGCGATTATTAACATTTTCCTCGTAGTCGTTATTTTACACAATGGTACTTCCGTGTTCTTTAACTGTTTTAAAGGAGAAGTTTCTGGGTATTTCATACTACTCTTGTTTTAAAACAGAAAAAGTTATATCCGATATTGAAATTCAGCCCAATATACATAGAAATAAAACTATTTTTACGTAAATCATATTTGATTACATATTAACATGAAAAGGATACTTAAAAAATTACGTTACGAGCAGAATCTAAACTTACGTTCACTGAGTTTAAGTTCTACCGCCTTACTAACTGAGATATTCTTAATAATTCAAGCGTCAGTGTAGGAGAGTCGTACCAATAACGTTCATTAAGTGAGGAGCAGAAAAATTTCCAGCAGAACCTTACTTAACAGTGGCTACACTGTAAAACAAATGTCTGGTAGACTACTTAAACTGTATTGGATAAATTTAGGAACGTATAGTATCACTACTATAAAAAATTGGGAACTTCTCTACGCATATGACTATTTCCTGAGAAAACTTAAGAACGCTACCATGGATGTACGGGAAATAACTTTACCATAAGCGCTTTCCCACTATACGTATACACTGATGTGATAAATTTGTAAATAATCTCTTAGAATTGTAGGTCGTACTTCTGGCCACTATCCGGGCGCTAAGATACAACCTCAAAGACCTGCGGAGCGACCAGCTGCATTTTCAAGTCGAAGTTTTCTCCTGCTACCCGCAACATAAGCTGGTGTATGCAGTGTTCGGTGTAACTGATGGAACTAATACGATATGCTCGGATGTAGGATCATGAGCCCTTCTGCAAGATGGGCAAGGGGGGACAAAGGAAAGGATTAGAAGCTATAAGAACAATAATTACATCGGCAAGATTCACAAATATTTATAAGATTTGTGAACACCACATCTGTAAAAAGAACATAATTTTTACTGTCAAATAGTTAGTCATTTTAAAAAATGTTTCTAAAGGACACAAAAATTCTGAGCCGTGTTTGTAACAGACCTCAAGAAGTGTATGAACTCTACTGACCCGTGTCCACGAGCTCAGACGAAATGGCAGACACCAAACTACACGAAGCCGTATATAGCGTGTCCTAGTTCCAGGCAAATTATCATTCAAACTGCAAAACGTATTCTCCATTTTGACGGAACCATCGTTCATTTGTAACACTGTGGTTGTTCCCTAATTAAAGATATTTCGAAGAGGAATAACCATACAAATAAAAAAAATACTCTCAGCGAGAAGAAAAAAAAATACGGATGACGATTGCTCACTATGACTAAGGAGAGGTGTTTATTGATATACTCTGTTCACGGTTATGAGCATTTCGACCTAGTTAGTTTCTTTCAGTATTTTTTTTATCCTTATATCTTTTAAATAATATCGCCGCGTAATTAATAAACACAGTGTCTATATTCTACTGCACTCAGAATTTAACGTCTAAGGCCAAAATAAAATATATTGATTGATTATTATTCCAAAGGAGAGGGCTTTCAAAATTGCTCACTTTACCGTGAATACTATATAATTATAAAATTTACTAACTTATATTATTTGGTTGGTATGCAATCAAGATGAATGATGAAAACAATATTCTGCAAGAAATGTCAAACAATTCAGTAGCTAAGCATTCCTCATGACATTATTTTTCAATATGTTATACTGAATTAAACACTTAATAACTTGCACTTAAATGTATCAAATTGATAATACTAGTATAGCAGGAATTTTTCTTCGTCACGTGCATGCATGCTAAATATCAGTTTCGGGTGGAATGGAGAGATTCGGTTGGTTGGTCTTGAGAGCCGATGAGGATGAAGTGAGCAATGCCGGAATGCAAGGGCGGGGAAAAAGGGAGATCCTCGAGAAAACCGCCGACCAGCGCCGTTGCACGGAACGATTTTCACATGCCAAAAAAAAAAAAAAAACAGATAAAAAATTGAAAAATTGATCCGTCTGGATATTTTGCAAGATTGATTTACAAGTCTGTAAATAACAGTTCTTGACTTTATAGATTTGAATTAACATTTTTGAGATGAAACAATTGATATTTAAGCCACTCAAATAACTGTAATAAAACCTTTAAAAACGCGTGGCACTATTCCGACATTAACTGCTAATGTTAATGTTTCATAACTACACTCTAAGAAATTATTCGAAAATTTACTTTATGAATGTATACGTATACGTAGAGTGAAGAAAGCACGAATTAATAAGTTATTTCCCATACATTCATATTAACGTTCGTACATTTTTTCTCAGAAAACAGACAAATGCGTAGTACACTTCCCAACTATGTATAGGAGCGACGCTAAACATTCCATATTTGTAGACAGATGTGTGTTATTATTTCCATGCAATGTGTGGGATAAAAACTTTCGATTCAGTGTAGCAAGTTTACCAGAAAATTTTTTTATTAGAGTTTACAGAGTTTCATTAACTTAAATAAATGTTTTTTTCTTAACCGAATGACTTTACCAATATTTTGTAGGTATTTAATTCTAAAAAAGGTTGCCTCGACGTACGTTCTTAAGAAAGACATTTTCTGATATTATAAAACTGCAACTGTGCAATTGTGCAGTCCGCCTGCAGAGGCTTAATGGCATTATGAAGCGCAGAAATTCTCTAATTCGTTAACCCCAGTCCTTTCGAAAACGTTAAGTTCAGTACCTAATTATATACACTGACAAAATTAATGAACTTCTCGTTAGTCAAGTTGGATGTGTGGTTAAAAGTGTGTTATAGTAATGTAAGTGGCGTGATTTCGAACTTCTGCGTCGGTGAGGCGAACTTTTCTTTTCTTTCGTGAATTTGAATTTTATATATTTTATATTATTGTGATATATATGATATATATATATATATATATATTATATATATAATTTATTCATCACATTAGTTTTCCATAGCAAAACATAATTTTATTTCCACTTCTTAATAATGTTAAGTTGAAATACATACATATAATAATTTGTAGTATTACAAGTATATGTTTCGTAGATTATTAAAAAAACTTTTTGCAATTCTACAAAAGATTTTCTTGACAAAGGAGTTTCTAAGAAAACAAAATATTTTTTACACAGTTTAGGTATTGAATACACGCATTTGAGTTACACAGAAAATATTTATTAGTCGCTGCTTGAAAATTGTTATCGATTCGTTGTCAATGGTCCACGTCTACAGACTGCAGGCCAATGAAAATGTGTATTAAGTTATACGGTAAACAGTTTTTACAAAGACTAGGACTACCATTTCTTAGGTTGGCCTGTGGTTGATTGTTTTGTAGTTATTTATGATGCATCATATGTATGAATGACAGCCCTACAGTCTAATTCGCAAGTTTGATAGATGAATACTTGGAACGATAGACAGCAATGCCTACTTCTAAAAAAAGTACTGATTTTGAGGACAGAAGTGCATGCATAGTCTCAATATTCATCAAAATAATGCCACGCAAAATGGGATAGTACACGGAGAGTAGGTTCCGAAACTCTGATAACGCAACACAGAATTAAGACTTTTATTTAAGAAGGATTTCACTACGTAAGAAATAAGCTTCATTGTCTTCTTTAGTGTAGCATTACTGCATTGTTTCGATAAATGCAGTGATTTCTGTGACACATTATTGCTTTTGAATGCAAATCGGGCTCCTTCATTAACTTACCTATACCAAGGGTAATTTTGGAGAAAAAAAAGTCACAAGTAGGTCAGGGTGCAACACAGAATCTGATGAAGTAATTGACTTGGTTATTGACACAATATTGTTGATTTTTTTCTGATGGATTATGCTTCTGACAATGAAAGATAGATAATTTAGTAGCCGACCTCATAAGAGCTGTCTGGAAGGGTATACCCTATTTACCAGACGATTCAAAATTATTCGGGCATCAGGACTAAAAAGTTACCGAATATGAAATTAAACCTATTTTGACGCGTCTCTCTTCGGGCATTGCTATGTTCATTGTGATAACGACTTATGCTATGAACATTAGGACCTCCCTACCTGCAGAGTGCCTCCCAGGCCATTTTCATGCAAGATAACCCGAAACTGAAAGTCGTCGCTACCATACGTGTCTTCTTACAGAATGACATATTTCCACCTATACCCTGAACCACTGAAATACTAGTACTAGATTTTTACCACTCGAAATATACTGTATATGCATATGGATACTGAATGCACTTGTAGGATCGTATTCACGGAAACGTTGGTGAACTTTAGACAAGGGCAAATACTTTGCAAATACTATTCAGGACGCAAAAAAGATTTTTTCCATTTAATGACCAGCCTATAAAATGTTTCATCCAGGCCACATGTGGCCATAAGAGTCATTAGCTCGCTATACACAGCGTTTGTATACAAAATTAATTTTATTACGTTTTTACTTATGCCAAGTCAATATTTTCTGTTAATATCAAAGGCGTACTTGAAATTATCCATGGTGGTATACTTTTATGAATAATGACATACTGAGTACATATATTTATGTCATACCTATTTATAGGTACATTAGATTTACTTGAAATTAAATTTTATTAATAACATACATACGTTTTTATTTTTCACAGCTATTTCGCAAAATTTTATTTCACTGAGATTTTTCTGAGCCACCTGTTTAGAAGAATCTATTTCGTAAATTAGAATATGCATAAAATGGTTTTGTCAGAAGTGTGATTCGCCCAAAATCAGCGAAGAACCGCGAGGATAATCTTACGACCGTGAGAACGATAGTCGCTTGTTCTCACGCAGAGTATTTTTGTGATAGCAATAAATGAGCTACCTCAGAATTCACGCGCTCAAGTTTACGCCAACTAGGAAGTTGACCAGTAGGACCTAAGCGTAATGTCTACAACCAGCGGTTATTTTTTCCTTTCAGCCATTTTTTATCCTTTAACGACCTTCTTATGCTGGATTTACAATAACCCGACAGTCCTACAAAACAGCCCTGACACAGACGAGAATTTTTTATCAGCCAATCAGGAGCAAGGTCACCCCGACAAACGCAGCCCCGACAAAAGTAGATTTTATTTCTACTTTAGTTGGGCGTCGGACCGGTCGGCCTCGCTTGGCAGTAGAAAAAAAAAATTTAATGTTACAAAACAAAATGTAGTGCAGATTTCACTACTGTGGTAATTTTCACATGAAACATAGGTTTTTTACGTGTACATCCTTATTTTCCTGTAATAGAAAGCTAACTAATTGACGAAAATAAATATTGTGGAAAATTTACTACTCCAAAATCGAAAAAATACTTAGTTCACAAAGTTATCAAAACAAAATAGTGTACAATGATATGCGATTTCTTCACGTTCTATAGCACGTTACTGGCCGTTCTAGGATTTTGTCGAAAGCCACGCAACACTTGTCGGAAAGGAACTGCCAGGGTATAGTAAACATTGATCTTAACTTTGGTGGCGGAAATGGTCGGGCTGCAACGTCGGGTCCGACTGTCGGGAAGACCTCGTCATTGCATTGTAAATCCAGCATTAAATGGATATTGCCAGGTGAGTGAAAAAGACAATGTGTGTATACTCGACCGCGCTCGGAAGTGAACGTCTAAGGCTGAAATAAGATATACGTATTGACTATTATTCGAAATGAGACGGCTATGAGAAGTGGTCAGTTTGCCGCGAACAGCGCGTAGAGCAGGTGAGACATACCTGCGGCGGTGGCCAGCTTGCGCACGCTGGTGACGCTCCAGCGATGAGCCTTGAGCAGGTGGTCGGCGAGCCAGGAGAAGCACATGGCCACAGCAAACCTACTGAGGTTCGGCAGCCCCGACATCAGCCCGTTCTGCAACACAACCCACTGCACTGTTCAAACATTCCCGTTTATTTACGGAGATGTACAGTGCGTGTGTGCGGAAAGGCGATCCGTAACGACGAAAGACGGCGTTGAGTCCGTAAATACGAAATACGGAAAGTCTCCGTATTCCCTTTGGCTTCGAGTTACGGCGACGAACAGTGACGATTCTACGCGAAGCATTCTTCGCCACTGTGACAAGAAAATTATCGTTTCTGCGGCAGTTAAGGTTATCCACGCGATTATGACATATTCTTTCAAACATAAAAAAAATAGCATTAGGCATCTGTAACGTTTGGCAACACAAAAAGTACACTAAATTTAATATAAACTGAATGTTTGCTTTTGTTATTTTAAATATAAATACAAAAGTTATACTACAATTGTCAAGTGAGAGTTGCAGGTGAGTGGCTAGAGTCATGGACTGGTAATATTTTTGACTCGGTTTCAAACCTCGCTTAAGTACAAAAAATTTTAACTTTTTTAATATCATTTCTATACACGGTAGAACACCCACATAACGAAAATTAAAGACATTTTCATAATCTCTTTTTATTTTAAACGGAAAGTACAGAAAAATAACTTGGAAAATCAACGGAGAGGTTCCGTGAAATTTATGGAAAGTCCATTTCTGTAAATCAATGTGTCCATAATTTTACTGAGAGTTTACGGACACTTCTGGAAAAAATTTTACCAGCACTTTTCCATAAAATGAAGGAAATGTTTTTTTACAGTGTACTCTCCTCAGTTGCTCCGACACTTGGTCTCAGCTCAGAGCTACACGGCCCCTCTTCTCTAGAACCCGTCACACTGTCAAATTTTCGCCTTCAACAATATTTGACAGTAGAAATTGAAGACAGAAAAAGGCCATCAAAATTTCCCATCCAACAAATTTTATCACGTATTCTTGAATGTTTTTGTAAATGTGTCACAGTGTCAAATTTTTGCTCGGAGGAACTATTTTGAATTATTATTTCGAAATTATTTCCATAGTGAGATATTGCTTTTGGGGTTTCCATGCAGTTTATCACAAAACGAAATTTAAGAAATGTTGTAATTTATTTTAACTTCTTTAAAAATTCAAATTTTATTTATCAAATATGTTTCCTGCACAGTGAAATTTAATGCCTCTCAACGTTTGAAGGGAACGGAAGCCATTCAACATTCTCTGACAAATATGGCTGTGTTTATAACGTTTCGATGACGTCGTACCTGTCCAAATTTTATTTGACCACATTTATCGGATGCAATTTAATGGAAAAATTTTACAGTGTGACATGGGTTTTAGGCAAGATTTACAACAACCCGTCGCACTTGTCCGCCAGTAAGTCACGCGATCAACAGCCAATCGTAAGTGGCCAATAATTCTACCCGTCCGTCAAAAACCTTGGCTAGACTCAACTTTCGACGGACGGACGGACGGATGGAATTACAGCCTTCTAAGCTTGCACGTTTTGTTACCCGTTTATTCCGAGTTGTTCAGAAGACTGTGTTTTTGTATGCGGTGTTTTTGTTTTGGCCGTATTTTGTTTACATGTGTGTGTTCGTGTAGCTGTAAAATGAAATTACGTTTTTCGTTTTTCCTGAAGATTCATTGATACTTACGTTTGCAAACACGAGTTCCTTCTTCGGAAAAGTAAAAGTAATTAAATCATCCTTTATAGGGCCTATGCCATTAAGATTTTTTGAACCATCAGTTAGTTTTAGTTATATACTTGTATGCGCATTTTGGGTACTTAGAAATACAATACCGCCAAAATTATACACCTTTTATAGAGAAATTTTTCTCTTTGTAAACAGTTTAGTTTGTATTAGTTTGCAGCAGTGAACTGGTGACGGACGTACGAGGACTGGTTGTAAATCGCTCGGCTGGGAGACGGACGGACGGATGACTGACGGACGGACGGGATATTGTAAATCCTGCCTAACTCCAGCTTGCTTGACCCATCAAGACCCAGTGTGCGTAATGTAGGCACGTGTATATAATTTTTTGGCATGCACTGCAACACCGTGAATCTCAGTGACCAACGATCGTACCTCTGGGTCAATTATTCTCAAGCCGTCTTACTGGTCCAGGCCATAATTGGTTCATGTAACTGTAACCGAGCGTATAGCCGTCAGCTCGTTGGTCGTGACAACGAAACAAGTGTTGTTTAGACGTAAGTACAACACGAATCATAAATATTTTGGTTTGCAACAACTGAAACGGTAAGTTAAAGTTGGTCTGGACGGGTTAAGGGGACTATGTAGCTGCGCGTCCAAGGTCAAGAAGTGAGGGAGCGTTACGGTCGACAGTTACACGCACGCCTAGCGCCTCATCGCTCCTACGCGCACGGCGTGCAGTGTTTCCGTCGCGACGCTGTACTGTGCAAATTAGATCTGTAACATAGGGGTTTCATTACACGCGATGAAAGCCCACAGATTTAACTACGTCCGTATCTCCGTACATTTCTCTTGCCGCTTGAGGAAACTGCATAGGCAATTTTAAAAAAATGCGACATTTGACCATTTTCAAGATTTTTTTTCTCCAAGAATACACTTAATATAACAAAAGTAAAAATAAATAGGGCTATAGATAATTGTTTTTTTAAGTTTTCTGACAAAAAGTCATATTTCTAGAACTTTTATTTACCGAGATACGCGTTTACGCGCAAACAACGATTTCACAGAAAACGTTTTAGTACATAAGACCCTTAAGGAGGCCTCCATACTACAAAAAATTTTAACTCCTCGTGGCGATAAAAAATTGTATAAATAAAGCTTCGCATGTGTTCTGTATCCTTAAAATTTTAAACGTTGACTATAGGTCTTTAAAACAGAAATATGTTCAGTAAAGATATCGCACTGTCGCTATAGTTTTAAGTACTGTTTTACGGAAAAATATATATCATAAACAGAAGGCCACTTACAACGAATTTTGCCGACATCAACACTTTTCAATGACCGCACTTATGTTTCAATAACAAAATTTATTCATGGACAACAAAAAATCCACTTTAATTTCTGTCGTAAAAATTCGTTTTACACTGAAATAATATATAGCTAGAGACCTGCGAATTTCGCGTTGTTATTGGAGGACATGTTTAACTTAAAACACCTTTCCTTTGTGATACGTGTGTCAATGGACCATTTGACACGCCCCAGGTAACTCTGCGCCAATAAATGGACACTTCACTATTGTGTGCCCCAATCACGTGCAGTTCACTCAGAAACGGCATGACTTAACATTTATGCAGCATCCAATGGAGAAATGACGCCGGCTCGAGTGTATATAGTACTACGAATTTCAGCTTGATATAAAAAAAATTAAGCGAATTTTGCAGGTCCCCATACATAGCTTTAAAAAAAAACTAGAACGCATATGATTGCTTAGAATGAGACCCGTACAACATGAGGGCCCCTTAAAAAAGCATGAGACATGAACCAACGCTACAGAGTTCTATAGTATTTTACAATTTTATGGTAGTCGATAGAGGAAAACGGCGAAAGAGAAATACTACAGAATAAATTTTATTAACTACGAGAGCATTTATAGAACCAGAATGATGTATTTCTGCCGATCTACTTCGACGCCGTAAATGTTTGTATTTTATCGAGTCGCAAGATATTAGGCGAAATAAATGCACCAATATTGCAAAACAATCTTGGAAAAAACAATTGTCTTGGATAGGCCTTTTTAAGTTTTTTTTAAAATATGTATGATTCTGCTGCCATATTTGGCATTACCATGACCTCTTGAAGGAAATTTAAATGGGAAATAGGGTTGAAACCTTTGCTTCTGAATGCATCATTTTAAATTTAACTTTCTCGGTTAATACTGCTACGTTAATAAATATAAAAAAAAAACGTAAAACTAGATTGTAATGTCAAATTTTAGAAATAAAACATTTAACATAAAAATGGGCCAGATTTACTAACGTGCCAGTATTCCTTAAGGGCGTCGGCCACACACTGTCCAAATTGTAGATGTTATCTATAGCAACTTTTTCTTAGATAGTTTTTAAATAGCATAGATATTTCAAAATTACATGCCGAAATAACATTTTTACTGTTATCATAATGTACAAATAATACAGACCAAACTATTTGGGAGAAAATTCAACAACAGCAGCTCAAATGTCTTGTCCCTGATGCGCTTAGCAAAAGTTACTTGCAAAAATCTAGATGCAGTCACAAATAAAAAATATGCAATAATTTCCTTATATTCGTATTTATTTTTTTTTAATTGCGAAACATTTCCTTGTATGTTTTATAGGCGCTTTTAGATTAACTGTTTGGCAGATACTTTCAGTGTTAATTATCTCATTTCTGTTATTCGTAAATTTCTAAAACAGTAGCATTGTGGATTTCAACACTACTATTTATGCGAATATTATTCGCTTTTTTTTTTTTTTTTTGGCGAGGTAAAAGTAATTAGGTGCTTATAGTGACTAAATATTGAACAGTGTGTGTTACGAGTATAAAATAACAGATTTGTCGTGACCATCGCCTTTAAGAAATGTCGCGTAGAATAATTTTGAAACGGTCTGGAACGGTTATCCTTAAAACTGATGTGTCGAGGAAGTATTTCTTTAACACTGATTCCCTTTTTAAACTGTTCGACGGCAGGCGTAGTAGGAGCGCTTGTGACACTGCCGAGTGCTGCGAACGTAATACTAGCACAGTTAATAAGCTTGTGGACTGACCAGCGAGCGGCCTGAGTGTGAGCAGCCTCACACCACGCCGTCCAAGGCCTTACTGACTCTACGACGTGTTTGAACGTAACCGAGTTGTGTGGCGTTCACCGTAACGCCACGACGATCGCACTCTTTGGAGACGTTGGCGATGAAATATTACTTCGCCTGCAATTATGTCTGCGGTGTAACACTCAAAAGTGTGCACTCCTCGAACGAACGTGGTCAGTTCTACAATACCCTACGCGGAGAAAAAAAAAAAAAAATTATGGGGCCACTTTCAACTCGTCATTGTATTAGCAGAGATTCGGCAATAATGAACACGTTTCAGTAATGTGTGCTTATCCATCGTGGTGTGAAACGATAGGACTGTTGTAAATTGGGATTAGGGCGACCAACATAACTGATAGACAAGCAGTCGTGAAGGTACGCAACTCACTTCTAGATTCTCTGAATTGTCTGTAAATATGTAACGCACGCGAAGTGTCAATTACGAGAGCTATGCACTTTAATATTTTCTTGTTAATTTATTTATTTAAACATTTAAATAAATTAATGCTAGGAAAATATTTTTTTTTTCAGTTTTACAAAATATATGCATTATTTTTCCGTATTAAATGAAATCATACTTTTCTAACAATAATGCTATTGTGAGTAGGCCTACAACTTTTTATTGAAATCTGCATTTTGCGCAGTCTCGCGCAGTGCTCCGATGGAAGCCCATATGGGCGTCTAAATCATTTTCAGTTAAGGGGCAGGGGCAAAGGTCTTGTAGAGAATTTGGCGCCACTGGTGATGCAAAATGCGCTCCTCTCCAGAATTTCGTTTTGAAATAAATTGTGGATGTATTTACACACACCCTTACACTTTGCTTCCTAGTCCCATTTCTAGGCACGAAATACTTACGACAGTATAAACATTGCAATTTAGTGTTAATCAGAGATCTACAGTTCTAGTAACTGTTTGTAAAGTATGAATTCAAAATCACGTTGCTTTCTTGTGGCGCCGCTTCGTGTAGTCATTGGCGCCCCTTGTAAGACTGGGGAAGGGGTCCAATTACCACCCTGCACACTCCAACAGTGCACATTTTTCTGTCGTCCCAGCAGGCCACAGCGCCCCTACCTTCACGTACAGTGAAATCACATAGTAAATAAGAATACAGAAGTAGAACAGCCGGTTATTACGAGGACTTTAGCCGCACCCGCCCCCCAAAATAGCTTCACTGGCAAGAAACGTGTTGGAACGTTGTTCACCAATCAACGCGTGGTAACTTACTCGCCAGCCAGTAGCCAAGCCAATAGGGTACACATCGCAGAGCTCAGCTGCCGATCAGACACAGAACCTGTTTCCGGAACTTCGCCCAACCAATCAGCGAATGAGAAAATTATTAAGCCTGTCCGCCATGTTGTGACACCGAAAACATAGGAAACGCAACCCGTGAAAATTTAAATGAAACTATTTTATCAGGGCATTTTGATAAAGGCTGTTCACGATAAAATGAGTACTTTTGAAATTAACAGTATAAAAAAGCCACTGACCCTGCCTACACGTATTTTAACGGGTACACTGAGTGACATGTGCCCAGTAAAGTTGGTAACGATGGGGGGAAATTAGCTCCATATTTTAACGTTAAACAAAAAGTGTTGGGTAATCATTTATAATGATTTTAATTAATTCTTCCGCTTTTAATTTTTTTCTAGTGCATCGAAGTACTAAAAATGAGCAGATTTGTGAAATTTCCCTTTTCTAATAATTTCGCACATTCACCTGATCGACGCACGAATAAAGAGATGAGGCCCGTACGCATTAAAAAAAAAAAACCACGCCTCAATATTTTCAATATTTCGGGCGTCACACCATGGCGATGGACCAAAGTGCAGCTTCAACGACGTCACCGCAAGACATCTTCCGTGCATCCGTTACCGTCACGCCGTTGCGTCTCTGCGTATTAGTCTACTGTGTGGTGGAGAAGAAGGCGTGCTCACCATCTCGACGCCGAGGCCGTGCATGTTCTTGAAGTACGTGGGCCCGTACGTGAGGAAGAAGAGGAAGCTCCAGGTGCTGGCCACGTTGCCGATGATGAGCGCCCAGAACGGCAGGCACATTAGCATGTCCCTCAGAGGCACTGGCGGCTGGAAAAAAATAAAAAACAACGAATAATGCTCCTACACACCCTCCAGCAAGTAAAGGCTGTTCACCACAAAGTCAGCACTTTTTAAATTAACCTTAGAAAAAAATCACGGTTCCTACCTGCATATATTTTAACGGGCGCGATGAGTGACATATGTCCAGTAAAGTTGGTAACGATGGAGGGGGAAGTAGTTACATATATTACCGTCGAACAAAAGTGATAACTTAAATCATTTCTCTAGATTCCTGTATTTTTGAATGCATCGAAGTGTAAAAACGAGCAGATTTGTACAGTATCTACTATTATAATAATTCCACATTTTCACTAGACCGACGCATGAATAAAGTCATGAGACCCATGACAAAGTTAATTTTACATAAGGCGGAAGAACACACGACGTGTACACAAGTAGGTCTTTCAAAAGTGCTAATTTTATCGTGAACAGCCTATAGGCACCTACATTCATTGTTACTTCAAACTTGGGACCACGGTGGTGTAGTGGCTAGAACACCCCCTCCCCCCAACCACTCTACCCAGGGCCAACCAAATTATATTCACGGCGGGCCCACTCCCAGATTTTCCAACGTTGGAGTCTTGCCGGCGGGTTTCCTCGGGGATCTCCCGTTTTCCCCGCTCTTTCATTCCAGAGCTGGTCCATGCACACCACGATCACCCTCATCGGCTTTCAAAACTTTGATTTTTAAAGCCCCTTAAATCTCATCACTCACTTCATTTTTTTTTAAATCAAACCTTGGGAAAAATCACTCTACAAAGTATGACGTGTTTGGTTATTTCCCTACTGTGTCACCCAAAGTTCTTTTAACATAACAGTATCTTAATTTTCGTTAAACAGCACTCTTACTCATATTTTAACTATAAACTGTAATATTTAACTCACAATTGATACGAATAAAAAACCGTGCAAATAAGTTTGTTGGTAATGCCTAATAAGAAATAGTTCTCAGGCGAAATTTTATTAAGTTGAGTGTGCAGGAATGCTGTGTGTTGTCCCTTCTAGACACAGTTACGCCCTGTTTGCATAAAGTGGAGGAATATCACAAAGTAGAACTTAAAGAGCGCTTGACAGAAGTTGGAAGCTACCATGACTGGACTCTACAAGCAAAATTAGAGATATAATTCTGTTCTAGCTGAGAAGCTGAACGTTAATAGTTTGCCAACTGAAAATCTTCGCGGCCAGGTATCATTGGTGTTGCACGCGTACCTGGTTTTTCGTTTTGTATGTTTAAAAAAAAAATGGAAATGATTGAAATTTTCATAAAATAAGTGTAATTTTTTTTTTAATGCTGCAATTTTTATACTGTTAGAAATTATGTACTTGACAAACTTAGTTCTTTGGGAAATAAACGATATATGACCACGTGTTTTTAACAATATGCGGTCGTAAAATGGATTTAACAAAACCTTGCCTTACACAATTTATTTAATTGCACGTGACAGCTGAATTGAACAATGCCTTTGATGACAGCTGTATTTATTTCGCTCCTAAAATTCCTTACTTTTTTCACTAAAATAAGCGTGCCCAATACAGTAGTGTTTTTAATGTTTACTCTTGCAAACAGCATTAGAAAGTTTAGCTAAAAAGTACAAGTATATATCACAATTCGAGCTAAAATTTATCTTTTACACACAGAATTATAAACACCTCCATATACCGCCAGATTAAAAGTTCTCTCTTTGTAAGATCAGAGTTCTCCGTGTGCCAAACTCTCCTTTAACTCTCCTTTGTTCCTCCCAAATTGAGTATAATAAAACTTATTATGGTAGTAGGCTATTCTCGATAATGTGAGCACTTTTGAAATAAACCTTTGAAAATATTAATTCTCCGTAACTACATAAAAGCAACAGTTTGCATTGGCGTGCAGGCTTCCGGTCAAGTTGGTAGTGAATTAAAGGAAGTAGTTCTAAGTCTTCACGTTGTGTTGCCAATGTAATGTTTAGATGTATGGCAGATCACGTTAATGCTTTTCTGCTTTATACATGCACTAGAGTGTGAAATTATATTAGTAAAATATTTATGTTCCCAAATATTTCACGTTTTCACCGAGCTGACGCACGAATAATTTCATTAGGTCGATGGGAATGCAAAATTTACAACTGGCGGAATGATACAAAAAGACGAAAGGAGTTAAGTATATCTTAAGCAGGGCTTTCAGAAGTGTTTAATTAACTCTGGACAATCTGTACCAGATACTCAAGTAAAAAATTATGACATCAGGTCTGGGAAAAAGAGAACATTTTCTTAAAACGGAGGACACGTATATTTCATTAGCTCTGCAAATTATTTTTACTGGAGAACCATACATTAGTTTTTCCACTTATAGTCAAATATTAATAATAATATTGAAAAAATTGTTTATTAAAATTATTAGTATTTAAAGAAAACATTTTTGAAATACTTTAAAAAAAAAAAAAAAAAGTTTCTATTATCAGTTAATACAACATTATGTAGGCTGAGTACCAGTAAAATAAACTTGTGTGCTAAATTTATTTTACACAACAAAACATTTTAATACACACACTGCAGTAAGTAAAATGTATTTAAACAAGATTTAATTACGAGAATAAGAAATTTAAAATAAAGGTGTCGTTAATATAGTTGACATATTTTCAGACGTTTTTATATGATCAAGCAAATGTTCTTTGACCACACAACTTTTAACATGCTTTGCTGCACATTACATAATATCAAAATAGTTATATAAATAGGGACTACATTTTTGTGTCAAAAAATGTGAGAGACATCAGCATGAATAATCCGGCCGGATACAATAAAATAACTTAAAATGGAGTGGTCTTCCTTCTGCCGGACCTCAGGTAACCACGAGTATAAATGGTCCTCTCAAATGGAATCATCATGTTGGCGACACTAAGAGATCGGATGGCTCAACCACGGTTGTGAGAACTGCGGCATGTACGCTGCTAGAAGTGGGGCCATGGTGTCGAAGGAGGCCGGCGAGCTATTTTTCTGTTTTCCTGTCAACGAAAAAAAACCCCATTAACAAATGTAGACTGCGCGCGTACCCAAATGTCAAATGAGCGATCAACGAAAAAGATTTTTTTTTTTTTTATACTTTGTGTAGTGACACTGGTCGAAATCTCGGAATGGTTTTTTTTCTATGCTTTCGCGAATGAGTACCGTATGTTTTGACGAGGAGATACTTTGTTTTAAAGAAAAACCAGGGACGGAGCTCGTGGAATCCGCGGGCTAAGCCGCCGTCAGGGAAGCAGGTAATCGTACGACATTTGTCTGGGAACTCCAGCACGTGCTCGCTCATGCATCCCGTCCTGCATTTGCAATAAGTGTGGTATATTTTAAGACTTAAAATTTAAGACTTACGCATTTGTATTAGGGAAAGTCACCCAAAGGGCTTAACCTTTTTGGAGGGGGGGGGGTAGAGAGTTTGAAAAGAAAGAACAGTACCAAATTTCTACATAATTCGATAAAAAATTACCCATATAGCATTTTCTGGTGGCACAAATTAATTGGAGGGGGGGATTTCGTGGGGTATACATACGAAATGTCACTTCCCATTGGAGGGGGGTGGGGTATAGAAAAACAACTCTCCCTCAAATCCCACGAAAATCGGTCGAAAAAACGCGTCTTCCAGTCCGAAAATAAGGCGAAAAACGCTTCCTTCCGGTCTGTGCATCGTCCCAAGGAGTGCGTGGAGGGCGGAAAGGGATGTGTTGTTACACAGAGGAAGGTTCAAAGGTGTGCAGAAATTTTATTCCAGCCCTCCACACGATAATTATGGTACATCCGAACCCAAATTTTTTGGTGTACACGAACCCTAAGCCTGGAGCACAAAAATACTTTCCCCGTGGGGAACTATCGATTCCCCCCTAGGCCCCCACCCTCTCTGTGTTTGGGTATAAAGTGTTAGACGCGGCAAACTTTCGTTCTTAATTAATAGACGGATTCTGTGGCATACCACCGGTTGACAGAGAAGAAATGACTGGTTGCATAGTCCAGTTCGCGTCCCTTGTGATATTACCTGCGTTATGAACAAGTATACTTCTTCTGCAGTTCCAAAAGTGGTATTATTTACAGTCATGTCCATGACAGAATATTTTCCGTTGACGTACTGGGGAGATTGAAAGCTGGGTGTGTTTCTGTAAACATCCCATGTGGCGGGGAGATACCGCTGTAGTCATGGCAACACCTAACACGACTGCCTTCAGAACTGACAAAAAAAAAGTGTATTCCTTCGTGAGACGAACTACATAAGAAACTGAGACGACGTGGTCACAGAGTAACTAAGACAACAGACGCGGAACAGCCGCTTATCCCGCTAACTCCAGCAAAATGGCATCACCGATCTGCAGACATGTTGGAACGATTTTCGCCAATCAGCGCCTGGTTTCTTACTTGTCGGCCCAGCCAGTAGGGAACCACTCGCAGCACGCGATAGCCAGTCATACTCGAGGTCCGTTCTCAGAGCCTCCCACAGCCAATCAGCGAATGAGTACTCTCACATTGAAAGAACCAAACCACCACAGCACTTCGTGTCTGTGTATTTATATACTCTGTGCCATGGTGGCGCCACTAAAGTGGCGGCCCTTGCATAGGGGTAGTGAAATTTTGCGAAAAGATTTCAAGATAAGTTGTATTTGAAAACACTGTACGGTCCTCTACCTATATTGATTGGCTGAATTACTTCCTGACACGTGTTAACTGTCTGTACACGAATCACGCAGAAGCCGTGCCGATGTTGCCGAATTCTCAGTGGCCAGGTCAAATATGAAAACGCCTTGTCAAGCAGATAGCAACCAATGGCAATAAACAAACTGCTGTTGGGTGCTTATAGTATTGAAGTCAACTGTGTACTCTTATTTTTTCGCGAAAAATCACTAGCTCTACCATGCAGTCCCGGAAAGGTTCCATTTAAACCTGTACTGAAGTGGTGGTGACATCATAGTGGCGGCGTGTGAAAGGGCCCTTACACATGTATACGAAACCCAAGTATAGGCTATACACGTAAAGTGAGGACTTATGTAATCACGTTCATTTGGAATATTAGTCAATATTCTATAGTCAATTCTATAGTCAATAATAGTCAATTACTTACATGACAATATTTATTTTAAAAGGTGTATAAAGGGTAAAAAATGGCTGAAAGTGAAAAGTAACTAAGACTTCAAAAGTGCTCACTTTACCGTGAACAGCCTGTAACACTTTTTATTCGATTTTAAGGTACGGAACTACCTTCCATTCATAATTATCTATTTTACTGGGCGCATGTCACTCAGTGAACCCGTTAAAAAATTGTATGCAGTCATGAGGCACTGGCTTTTTTTCTAAGGTTGATTACAAAAGTGCTCGCTTTATTGTGAATAGCCTTTAAAGTGAATTACTCTTTGCTTTTGACAATATTTGGATTCATACTAAAAAAAAAAAGTATATACAAACAAAACGAAACGTGATTTTGGCGCTAAGTTAGTTTATAGTTTACTGCAATGGGAAATATATATAATAAATGTTGTTTTATAATGTTGTGTATGCATTCTTTGTGCACCCTGACGAGCCCGATACGACGAAAAGTAGAATTAGAATCTACTCTTGTCGGGCTGTCGGGGTTGTGATTTTTCGGGAATGACGTCACAGTGACCTTGCTTTTCATTGTTTACCGGGATTTCATGCCAGTTTCAGTGGGTTATTGTGACTCCAGAATAAGCCTACAGTATATTCCATATCCTCTTGAATGCGGGACTGGAAAATTTTAGGAAGGTAAAAAATAGTCATAGGTATTATACTAAAATGTTTTTATAAATTGCAGTGCTGTTGTTTCCTATGCCACGATGTAGAACGGAAGTGTTGAAACAGAATAGACTGGGTCCTGTAAGTGTTTATATATGCTTTATTACACAGAATTGTGTATGTGATTTATTGCAAAGGATTATATATATGCTTTATTACAAAAGAAAACAGAGAAATGAGCAAAAAAAGACTTTCGCATTTTATGGACACTCGAGATTCTACTTCGGTCTTTGCTGCAGATAGCATACAGTTCTAGCGTTGACCATGTCCGACATCATTTGGATAATCTCTTTCATATCTAAATGTCAACGTGGCTTCGAAGTTTCAAACGCTTACACCATTGTAACCAAATGGGTATATGCAACTGTGAATTTCTTTTAGAAACGCAAGTAGTTTTATATTAAAGTGATTGCCACTCAGATGAATGTTAATATAAATAATACAATTTACCATACTAGCTATTTTGAACCCACTGCATTATTAGCGAGAAATCCATACTTTCAGCTATTGATAAATGTGTAGTTCTACACGTTGCAGCACACTACTTTTCGGAACGTAACAATCATCATTATAACGATCTGTCGCACACTGTGACCAATAAAGAAAAGTTTGCACTTGATATTAAGAGCAGCAGCTTTTTATAAAATGGTTGAACATAATCTCAACAACGAATTATATATGTAAAGGTTGAAGGACTTCTCTTATTGTAAGATGTTTCTTCTGTCTACAGTGTAGATAATCAAATTTACCTCCTGTGCAAAGTTAAGGACATATGGCGCTTAAAAGAGTACGAAAATCACTTACTGGCAAGTAATTTTCATTGAAATGTTGATTTATAAAATATTTAATTAGCCCTTCCAGTTACCGATAAACAGACGATTTTGCTTATTGCAAATATAGGCTATTCACGATAAAGTGAGCACTTTTTGAAGCCCTCTTATTTGATATAATAGTCAATAAATGTATTTTACTGTGGCATTAGACATTAATTGTATAGTCCCGTGAAATAGTTATACTGTGTTTCTTACTTACATGACAATATCTACACCAAAAAGTGGTGGAAGGATAAAAATGGCTGATGGGAAAAAAGTAACTAGGGTCTCAAAAGTGCTCACTGTACCGTGAACAGCCTATACCAAATATTTTGTTCCGAACTGTACTAGTATCGTCATAACGCTCTGTCATACATCACGATCAATTAAAAAAATTTAATGCTTCATGTTATTGGCAGCAGCTGTTTATGAGGCTATCGAGTATCGTCTCGACAACGAATTTATATCATACGTGACGTAATTACATCACTGGACACTGCTTTCTTCCGTGTAAAGTGCAAATCATCAAAGCCGTCCTTTATGCAGGCTTGGGCAGAATTCAACCGACATACTTCGTGAGGTGATTCCTTAGGCAAAACCATATCGAAAATATACAGGACACTTTCTACATAATCATAATATTAAGATTCAAAAGTGTTTTTGAAAACTATCATAAACTAAGCGAGATTTGATTAAAATTACCCACATTTGTTTTGCGATGATCAGTATCTTCAACCTTAGAGCAGGCATTTATCAATACTTCCCCTCGTAATGAAAATAACACGGGTAGCCACCTATTTTTTGTAGGCAATATTTTTACCATTAAGAATTATGAATTTTTCATACCTGTTTATTGAGAAGGATAACTTTGTAAACGAAAAGTGTGCTTTTGTAGCAACTGCCCAGGGCACACAGTTTTCGTGTAAAACGGACACAAGTCTTCGACTGCAGCGGTACAGTGCCTATCGCTTAGGCAATAATACAACCTACGTGCGTGAATTGTGGGTTGCTGAGCCCACTGCAACGACCATGGTGGAGGATATTTTTTAACCGTTATGCTTGATTTACAACGCCACGACGAGCTCGTCCCAACAGTCCGACATGACTTTTCAGTCACCAAAATTAGCTCAGTGAATACAATACGCTGACAGTTTCCTTCCGACAAGTATTGCGTGGCTTTGGGAAAATTGTAGAATGGCTAGTACTTTGCTGTGGAATGCAAATAAATCACAACTCATTGTACACTATTTTGTGTTAAACAAAGTATTTTTTAAATTTCGGAGCAGTTATTTTTCACGAGTATTTATTTTCGTCAATTCAACAGCTTTCTGTAACAAGATGTAGACATAAGTGAAAAATGTTTAGTGTGAAATTTACCACAGTTGTGAAATCCGCATGTAATTTTGTTTTGTAATGTTATGTTTGTTTGTTTGTTTTTTTTTTCTGCTGCCAAACGAGTCCGATCACCCGACGAAAGTAGAAATATATTCTACTTTTCTATGGATGTCGGGGCTGCGAGTTTGTCGAGGTGACTTTGCTCCTGATCGGCCGACGAGAAATTATGGTCGGTGTCAGGGCTGATTTGTTTTGTCGGACTGTCGGGTTGTTGTAAATCAAACTTAACTGTAAACAGCACGTACCATATTGTATCAAATGGCTTACAGTACTGAAACTGCCTGCTCACTTCGGGCGATAGGTTGGAGTGTGATTCCCTGCACAAAGTATCCGTGTTGCGTAAGCTCCTGCCTAAAGTTTGGGCGCGTTTGACACGAAAATGGTGGGTCCTGGGCAGTTCCAACAAGAGCAACATGTTGTTTATAAGGTCATACTTCCCGAAATACGGGTGTCATGAATTCATAATTCCTGGTGGCAAAAAAGTTGCCTGCAAAAAGAGGGTGGGGCTACCCCTTGTTATTTTCATTACGAGGGGAACTATTAATGAGAGTCTGCTCTTAGGTTGTAAATCCTTACACCGTAAGATAATTTTAGGATAATTATAATCAAATCTCACTTCGTTTCCGATATTTTGCAAAAATACAGTTTAAAATCTTAAAGTGAGACAGAAATTTGGAAGGAAAACATGCTATTTCACCTGTAAGCGTAGCGTGATTCTAGGAAAGGGTCATATGCTGGTTTGACTACGAGGCACGGTAAGAAATTCCGTATTTATTTCGCTACCGCCAGGTAAATTTTTTTTACAGTGTCTAACTGACACGACACTGTTACAATTACAGGCATTTTCTTTTCTTTGACGTGTATTGCTGCGGTTCGCGATATGCGCAGATTTATCGTTTCTATCTGCATAAGTATTCTGCATTAATACCACATCATTGCATCGTTTACAAGTAATGATGCCCAGCACTTTACAAAAGGGACTTTCTTCGAGATAATTCCCCCCCCCCCCCGGGTACATACATTCCAAATCAAAATTTCGTAATTCTCAAGCATGTTCCGAAAATGGGGCCGACTGCCTTTAACCTACCGCAAAGGTGCATAGACACATCATGGCCTGGACGCAAGCGAAGATTAAAACTTGCTATTGGCTGTTAATAGTAAAATGAGCAGTTCTGAAAGCCCTGCTTAGAATCTACTTGTATACACGTGTATGCCTCCGCCTTATGTAAATTTACATTGCTATGGGCCTCGTCACTGTATTCATGCATCGGTCAAATGGAACTGTAAAATTATGAAGCAAGTAAATACTTCACAAATCTGCTCATGTTTACACTTCGATGCATAAAAAAAAACACAGAAAGCCAAAGAATAAATTTTAAGTTATTACAAATGTTTACCGAACACTTTTTATTCGGCATTAGGATATTGAACTTCTTTCCATCCATCGTGACCAACATTACTAGGCGAATGTCACTCAGCGCACCCATTAAAATATATGCATGCAGGGGCAGTGATTTTTTCTAAGGTTCATTTCTAATGTGCTCACTTTATCGTGAACCGTCTTTAACAAAAATCCCGTCCTACATTCTAATCACAGTCTAGCAACATAGAATGACGTAGCGTATCCGATTACAAGGAAAGGCTAATTTTCGCGGAAAGATTTCATTACTTACTACAACTGATAACACATTAGATAAGATACACTTTTAACAGTTGGGTATTTTATTCACTATGCTTCTCAAGTACCTTCTTTCGCATAATAAACGTTTAATAGCGGAGCAACTAAGTCAACGCCTAAGTCTGATTAGTTCACTAAAGCAAGAATATTTCTTTTTCGTAAATACATGCAGCCAGTAACAAAAGGAAAACTGTAAGTTTGCACGTAAGATATTGAAATCTAGCTCCAGCATAAAACTTTCTGCGAAAATAAGTTCTCCCTAACGACTACTACACATCCTGAAAACTGTTTTGAACTGCGTATTATAGCCCAGTTTAAAGAGAACGAAACCAACGAGAAAAATAAATGGGAAGCAAAACCTTACAAAAATATTTGAAAATATAAAATAAATGTGATTATCATTCAAATTTGAACGTAGTAATTTGATGTCTGAACGCCCTGGTTTTAAGCAACAGTAATTTCAGAGACTAAGGATGTTTAATATTACAGTTATAAGAGTACAGTGTGCTAGTGAAATACCCAATGAATACATTTTTCACTGTGATGTTTATCTCCGTTTACATCTTGGATTCACACGGTTTAACCTAGGGGCGGTAATTTTGAGACTAACTTATTATTGCAGAACAGGATTTTTTTTTAAATATATGACGAGCGATTATTTGTTTCGTTATTTTGGAAAAAATAATATTAAGAAATAAAGGCTAAATAGTTGAGAGCGAGAGAGAGAAAGACACTTTGAAAAATTCGCTTTTAAAATTTTATATGGTTTCATAGATGCAATTTATTTCCAAGGCACTTACTTTTTATCAACGATTAATTCTGTCTGTAACTGAACATTATTCATGGTGTACCTGCATTATTTTCATAATATTTAACCATTAATGTAAACGAATGTTAAACACTGGATTTATGAGAATGTCAAATTAACAAAAACAATAATCACATGAGGCTATTTTAATTTCTTAAAAAACAATACCGACAACACGCTACGAATTAAAAAAAAAAAACTACTAAAATATTCTACAGGCGTTAAAATTGGAAACAAAACTAGACTGTAGTGCCCTCCGTCGGTAACACCAATAACTTCTAGTATCGAGATACAGAGTAGTCACTTTATACCGCGAGAGATGGCAGTAAAAAACGGTTGCGCCCTTTACAGTTCAAAATTCTCCCAGCAGATCGTGCAGCGGCAGACTGGGAGTGATGAAGGACTATATCCTGTTGCAGGATCTGACTCTTTCCATTCATAGATTTGGTATGCTGTCATATTCACGTAAATTATTGACGCCTGGCAATTTGATACATTTAATTTGTTGTTAATAATTCATTTGCAGTGGTGCTATAGCGCGAGAAAAATATAAATTTCCCGTATTACAGAAAATCGAAAGTGTTATTCTTTGAATTACTCGTGTTTAGTGAACTACCTGTAAAAATGTGGCTTATTTTATGTGCATAATATTAAATGTAAAAATTAAATCAGTTACACACTCAAGCAAGAACAAAAGAAAATATAATGTAACATATTTTGAGGATAAGTGGTATTATTTAGAGACGTTCATGAGAAAATTTTGCTATGTACAAGCATGTCGCACACAATTATTTGTGTTACATATTTTATTCAAAGCGCGTGGTTTCAACGATATTATTACAATACATTTCCTGGAACGCTAGTTGTATGTAAAGAGGCCAAGTGAGGCATTTGTTCATGCATATATGAGAAGTAAATTAATTGCATGCTGACAAAAACAAAGGGCTCAATATTTTACGGGAAAATTCTGAAATAGATTTTACCTTAATACTTCTGATAATGCATTGAACGAAATGAAATCGACAATTGACTTTTATGACTGAAATCGACACATATAGAAGAGATATTTCGTTTGGCACCTAAACCAGCGTGCCAGCTCATCGAAGTCGTGAGATATAGGTACTGCCCGAAAATTTTCATCATTGCCTAAAAGTTCGTTGAAAACAAAGCGATGGACATTACGAATAATATAAATAATAACCATCCTAGGCAGCACTTCCGGTAGCTGCTGAAAAATAAATTATCTGCTCAAAACATTGACAACATCAAACTAAATAATGATCAGAACAACGAAAGCATTCTTAGAATTGAACGTTATTTACTTAGAGCACAGGACTTCTACAATGTATTCAAAGACCTTGTCTCAAGAAAATTATAGAAAGATACTCATGCAACTCTAAACTCTTTCGTACTATAGGCATACAGTACCAAATTTCCCACGTATAAAATTTAAATTTCACCGAAAAGGTTGAACTAAGTGTTATGTAACACAAGCATTTAGATATTTGAACAAACCTCAGTTTTAAATGTGACTTACTGAGAGTTCTGGTCTTCAGTAGTGATGCCGCAATCTTTGCTTACAGAAAATGTAAAAATTAAATGATTGAAATATGTGTTTTACTACTTCTACGTATAAAAATATATGTATGTTGTAAAAGACTGGGAAGCATACAATTTCCCTATTTTATGTAATAGGAACAAAATTATATTATAGCAATGTAGTGAAGAATATGGTATTCGTATGAAAAAAATTTAAAGGTCATGCTGAATAGGAAAATAAATTCACTGACAATATTAAACTAAAAGTAAAAGCAACACAGTAAGTGAGCTACTTTGTTTTCATGATAACTGCAGCTATAGGGAAAGTGGGATAGGAGCTTCAACTCAGTGTGGAGCCGGATACCTCACAGCTGTTTAATACGGGTCTTGTTTTGAGTAAAACGTATACAGTGGCAGACGAAAAGTTACCACGTACAATATATTTAAAAGAAAAAACCCAGCATTATTATCCATTTTATTATTATGTCTTAAACACATTTCTGAGAAACATGAGCAGTAAGCATATCTTCTGAGAGACACATCATGAGCTAAAGAAAGCTCTCGATATTCGTAGTAATTGAAAGTACAAAATCCGTTACGTAATTTTATAAGAAACTAAACTAACTTCCTTAAATGCGAAGTTGGATAGGAAGTTAAGTTTTCTAACATTTGAATATCTGTTTTTTTTAAATGAATTTTTAATGTATTTATATTTAAAAATTTGAACATGAAATTAGAGAGGCCTATTACGCAAATGTTAATTTGAACAAGAAATACATCTACTTATATATAATATATTTTTATATTATATATATATATATTCGGTACGCAAGGGGAAAATGACTAAAACCATATTCTTAAAAGAATACATAATTTATTGACAAGAACATCATTACTACTGAATAAACGAACGACAGGTGTATCCTACAAACGTCATCCACTAGTGCCACGTCTGAGATAATTAAACGTCAAACGCCACATATAGTAAACAAGCAGGGAGGCTAGTAAACAGATGGGTGTCTCTGTACGCCGACCAAGAAAATTAAAACTACTTAAAATAAGTTAATCAGATAAGTTTTTTCTAACATAATCTGTCTTAACCTGTAACTATGCCCTATTTGTTCTCCAAGTGGTTGTAGTATAATGCTCGCCAAAATTGACCCTGTCGCTAAAGAATAGTAACAGCACCAAGTGCCTCGCACCAATATGTCATACTAAAATTCATTTGAACTAAACAGCAAATCGATCAGGTCCAACCTAGGGAGTACCTTATTTATTCTAGGTTGCGTGTTTTTCAGTTCAGTGGTAAGCAGAGACACACTCATCTTTACCGGAAAATAGCGTCCGGGTACGAGGAGCGAGGTTACTGTATCAGTGTACTCTTCTTGTAAAGAGGGCTACAATGGTACGCCTATGAGCTAAGAGGGGAATTGCGCATTCAGTGCATCTAAACGAATGTATCCAAGCCAAAACATATCTTATACGTAGTGCCACCTTCTTTTCGCGAAAATATTAACGCGTAGTCTAGACTTCATTATCTCATGTGCACACTTGCAGCCTTATTTGGCTACTGTCCGCTTGTCTTTGTGTGAAGAGAGGGTGTCACATGAGTGAGAATTCAGTTTCTCCGATACTGATCGTCCGGGATTCCTGGGCAGACAGATAAGACGCGCAACAATTCAAATTTTCAAATCACGATAGTGGTTCTGAACTAAAATGCGTAGGAACACAACTTGTCCTGAAATTTTTTCGCAAAAAATAAATGGTGCCTTTATCTATAAGTATTTGGAAAGAGATTGAGTGAGTGAATGAAGAGATTTGGGTGACTCTTAACAGCGAGGTCTTGAGAGCCGATGAGGGTGACTGAGGTGAGTATGGAGCAGCGCCGGAATGGAAATCCGGGTAAGCGGAGCTCCCCGAGGAAAGCCGCCGACCAGTGGAACGATTTCCTTATGCTGGAATCCGGGAGTGATCCGGTCGGGGATTGAACCCGGTTTGCCTTGGTGGAAGGTGAGCAGGCTAACCGCTCGCCACCGGGGGCCCATTTGGAAATAGAGAAGGGCACATTTATTCAGAACGAAGCCATGACTTCTGAGCGTATCACAAGGTTTCAACGTAAACGGTAAGATATTCGTGTTAGTCTAATTCCATCGTCCTCACAGAAGAGCTAAATAACAGTCACAGGAAACTCCTATACCCCAATTAAAAAGGTAGGATTAATTTCCGGCGATGATTGTATTCAGTGTATGTGTTATAGTTATTCACCGACAGTTAAACGAAAGTGTGGAAAGGTTCTTTCATGAAAACCATCAACTCGTACTTGTAACGAGCTTGTTGCTAGCGATTGCTGAGTGTATGTATCAGCAGACGGGTGTGCTAGAGTTCTCTGACGGTTGACGGCAATTCCGCTACTGAACCGTTCTAAAAGCCGGAGTTCTGAAAAACGCTTCTGACAAATTCTGAGAAACTTCCACCCCCGGTTGCCCATTTATCGAAACCACCCCTGGCGCATGTACAAAAACTTCAAACTTGCTGAAGCTCCAATGTGACATCTGTCAGGCTTCTGTTGCAAGCTAACCAAAAAAAAAAAAAAAAAGTACTGGCTCTTGACGAGACACTGACAAACCACTTTTTTTTTTTTGCAGGATAAAGTGACATTGCATGTGTTTAGGACGTAGTTGTCGAACGAAAATTACAGACCCCATGTTGATGTTTTTGTGGCTACGTGTAAAAAATCGCACACGACCAATTCATTCTCATTCTTCTCCATGGTGCCCTCAGTGAAAATGATCATTTTCACGGGTATGCTCAGTGAATGGTTAATGCAACAACTGTAAAGGGAACTTCGTACCTGGTTGGTCGACATACCGTTGTGCCATCGTGTTTTGTAAAGAAGCGAATCCTCGCGAGTGTTAGATTGGTGTGGGGATTAATGATTCTTAAGAGCCAATCGAGAGCACATTTTGTGGGGTTCCGTAAAAATGATGGTGATAACTCTGCATCCAGTCAGAGTGGAGGTGTCGCCGACAAAACCAGGGTGTCTATGACAATATTAAGGGTAATACCCACCGCAATACAAGGCTAGTAATTCAGTGTTTTAAGGCGAGAGCTAATCAATGGATTTGAAATAAGAAAATATACCACCAAGCTTAAGAGGTGATGCGACAGCTATTAACCATTAGAAATGGTTATATCTTTCAATCAATCTAGACTAGGAAGTCGTACTGTAAATGAGTACAAACACGAGTTTGTCAAGGACAATTTCATTATTATTTAACTAAGAACAGAGGAAATCCACTGATAGAGGTAGTGGGAAAAGTAGATTGAACGGTATAAAATGTTTGGTTAAAATATGCTCTGCACAATTTTTTTTTTGTGGTGACAGCAAACAGTGGCAATAAAACTTTCGTGGTTACAAAAATATGCTTTGTTTTGTAATAATGAAGATTCAGTCTTTGATAAATATAAAATAATTTTTATTCATCACAAACGAGATAGTAGAGCCTCATCCACAAACGATCAAAAACTCGGTTTTAACGTATGGATACATGATCACAGGCAAAAATAAATCCGTATTTAAGATGAAAAATATAATATTGAACGTTTGCGAGATACCTCAATGTAGAAGTAGACGGAACATTCTAAATTGAAATTTTGGACATAGTTTTATCTACCGTTTTGAAATTAAAATTTTGGGATTTATGTAAATAAATTTTCTGTGAGAAATACTGTACACAATATCCTATTATGTGTGGAACGTGGGAAGTACAAATGTTCTTACTGTAAAGCAGAGCTACAGCCTGGGATGTCGTTTTTTAGAGTGATGCTCGACAAACTAACTAGGTGTCGATTTCCAAAATTAAATGGAGAAATCCTTTCTTCCTCGCTGAACTCGCTTAGAGCGCCCAACGCTAATACTTTATAAGCTGTTCGCGGTAAAATGAGTACTTTCGAAAGTCCTGCTTAAGATCTACTTGTATGCGCGTTGTGTATTCTTCCACCGCATGTACAATTAACATAGCCAGGGGCCTCATCACTTTATTCGTACGCTGGTCAAGTGAAATATTGTGAAATTATTAGGAAAGTACATATTTCACAAATTCGCTCATTATAAATTTTACTCGCGATTAGAAAACTTAAAAAGCGAAATAAATTATTTCAATATTCGCAGATGTTTACACAACACTTTTAATTCAACGCTAATACCTGGAACTACTTTCTCTCCGACATTACCAACTTAACCGGGTGCACGCTAATCAACGTGCCTCATCAAAACGTGCCTAGGAAGGGGCAGTAACAATTTTCAACAGTTTATTTCAAAAGTGCTCGCTTTACTGTGAGCAACCTTTACGAGACAGTTTCACTCGCCATGTGGAGTTAGGGAAAGCTTCGTCCTTCTAGCCGTGGGTTCAGCTGTTGTAGTTCCCAGCGAGGTGGCACACTGAAGAAAATCGAACAAAATCTTTGTTTGTATAGGGCCAATTTTTAGTTGTCCTAACAAAATATATTGTTGAGCAAACAAAATTTGAAAAGCAACAAAATTACTTTTGCTCGTCTAACAAAATATGTGTTTGAATAAACAAAATCTCTGTGTTGTGCCAAAAAAAAAATAGACAGTCAAATAAATAATTTGTTGAATCAAATGTATATATTTGTCTTCGTTCGAAAATACAGCTCGAGAGTTTGTTTGTATTTTTTTTTGCGACACAAAGGATAGTAACTGTGTTTCTTAGAGCAGCTATTGATACTTAACAACAGTATAAACACAATAGCAAAACAATGCAACAAGAAACTGACAAGTAAAACTGTAAAACTTGAAATATTTGTTTGCACATGTTGCCCAATATTTGCAGTATATGTTTTTAAAAGCTTTCCGGCATCATCAGTTGTCATATAATCTAAGATTACTAAGGCGTAGTGCGCGGACATAGGTGATCTAGGTTCGAAGCTCGGTCGAACTCGTGAGAAACTTATTTTATATCGGCCCAAACTGTCCAATGTACGTGCAGCTAAACAAATATTTTGTTTCGCCAACCAAATCTTACAGTTGGGGGAAACAAAGGGGAACAACATAATAATTTTTTGTTTCAGCAACAAAATAATTCACTAGCCCTATACAAGCAAATAATTTGGTTGCACCAAACAAATCTTGTTTGATTCAACAAGATCTTTTTCTCAGTGCACAGTGGCAAACATTCGCCTCCGCATTGGCGAGGTCCTGGGTTCGAATCCCGGCCCGGCAATCCTGATCTCAGGGGTTCTCCGCAAACTTCTCTAAATGACTCCCCGCTAATGTTGGGATGGGTCCTTACCAGCGGCTGTGGCCTGCTCCTTCCCCGTTCCTGCATTGTCTGAGCAGCTTGTTGCGTATCTAATGACCTCGCTGTCGACGATGCGTCAAGACCTACCTACCTGAATAATTAGACCGTCGCCGTTCTGCGAGCAAACACCTTTCGGCATCTTCTCAGCATTATGCTATGTACCCTCTATGTGGTATATCATCTTGTATGCAGTAACAAGGCTGATCAGGATGCGGAATCATAGAGGCTATTAAATAATCTGCAATTAACAAGTCTAAATGATCTTTACTGAGGGCTGTTCACGGTAAAGTGAGCACTTTTTATTGGCTCTTTCAACAGTCTTTAACCACTGACAAACGTATTTTATTGCAGCTCCAGACGTTAACTTTTATTAATGGCGATATGTAAACACTGTGTTTATTAATCTGACGGCAGTGTGTATATTAAAAAGCGACAGGAAGATAGAAATATAATGAATATATAAATATTCAGCATGAATATAAATCGCCACCATTATCGGCTCTCAAGACCTCGCTGTTAAGAGCAGCCCAAATCTCTTCACTCCCTCATGCCGCTGGAACAATGGGGCATTCAGCGATGACCGTATCATTTTATTGGTCGTGACACTGTAGCAAATTCCAATGCGCTCCTCTATTGTTTCTCCGCTAAAATCCCGTTGGTACATTTTGAGAAATAGCAGTCTGGAAAATAAAATTTCCCGGCCGTGTTGGAGGGCATCTTCCAATGAGCGCGGTACCTTGCATGTCGTATTATACACGACTAGACTAAACAAAAACGGGATTTAAAACACACTGTAGTGAGGATCAAACACCAGGCAGGCAGCCACATTAAACGAGAAGCAATTCTTGTAGCTTCTAGTTGACGTCGCTTCTGATATATATCTCGTTTTGGGTGTGGCATCGCGTGTCCCGCTGCTAGTTCAAGTTTCACAAGCTAGCTCTCCACACTTGAGCAATGTCGTGGTAGACAGCGCATTATAATGTTTTTTCCATTCGTCTCGCACAAGTGTCAGCAGGAGACGTTCCTTAGAAAATTGTTACGAAGAAGCAGGAAACGTTTCTTTATGACTGAAAAAAAAATTATTAACAACCATTCCATTATTTATCCATAAGCAACTAGCTGCATGGGAAGAATGGAGATACAGGTACATATTTCTTCTCGCATATTATTGATGCGACATTTACTTGAGGGAAGCGAGTCTTGGTTATTTAAAGTACCGATTTGTTATGGGGTATCTCTGTGTATAATGCGCGGAAAACATTTTGATTTATAATGCACTGTATTGAAGAATCTCAAAGTTTAACTGGCGGAATGGTAATTCATCAGTGAGAATTGTGGACAAACGAAAATTACTCACATTTGTGATTTCACTAGCGTGTCGCTACGACCGCTGAATAAAGAAAGTCTTCGATCGAAAAATGGTTCGATTACTGTAGCGAGGAATATATATATATATATATATATATATATATATATATATATATATATATATATATATATATATCCCGTAGTCGTCTGCCATATGGCACTGAAACGCGACTTTTCCGTCTCTCTTGAAACGCCTACACGAGGATGTGCGAACGAGTGTCGCCTCACTTCCTTGCTGACAGATGGATTTGGCGCTGACAGCAAACGAAAGCCAAGATGCACGTTGTGAAACGCGGCAACTCGAACAAGGATCTCGAAATCTACTTAGTGCAGCCCAAGTGTCGAGAAATGTTGGTTATTGCTTCTGCTCATGTGGATTGAAATAAATATTTCCTACGTGTATCTTACAACTAAGAACCTCCCACTGGCGTAGATTCGTTTAGGTTATTATAAGCTGGAAAAACATTTATCCTTGAGTATTCTGTGTTTACATTCTTACAGGACTTTTATTATGGGCACAAGCGTGCACCTGCCTTTAAAGCAACACACTCGCTGGACGCACCCTGTACGTACCGCAGTATTCAAGACAACTTGCAAACAACCGCGAGGACACATCATCACGGGCCTACGGGAACAAAACAAGCTCTCGGCAATTTCGCCATCAGGCGAAAGATAAACCAGGACAAGTTAGTGATATAGAATCGTTAAAAAAAAAAAAAAAAAGCATATCGCGCCTCTGGAAAAGCTGTGTGTCTGCAGCCAGACACCGAGATGCGAAGATGTTGCCCTGGACGCAGCGCCATAGTGCACGATCGCCATTTCCGTAATGACGACGAGCCTAGAGCCACGACTCAACATAAGGCGAGCGTGCAGATATGGACATTAATACTAAATAAATATGCGACACTAATTTAAAGTAATACCTCTCCGCGCATTACAGTAAATGTAATTGTGTAACATTGTTGCCATCCAGAAATAACTCTAAATATAAGCCTTTTATACATTGTATCTTCTGCGTTGTGATTATCTAACTCTCAATATAAAATACAGAATGTATGGTTTGCAAATATAAATATAACAAACCATAACAACTTACACACGTTATATTTTGTTTAGCTTAAATTGTCTTCTGGATTGCGTTAATACGTCAACATTTTTTGGAACAGGGTCACAACTGGTTTCATAGTATTTTTGGATTATTAGAATAATTTTTGCGAATATTTTACGTTTATAATCTGACGTTTAGCACATATGCAGTAATAAGTTGTTTCCAACACTTTGGATGTACTCGATAAATCTCCGGATGTTTCTTTGTAATTCCGGATTTCTCAGTGTGCATCGTAGACTTCACTGGCAGAAACCTAGAATTACGATCACCTCCGTAGAAAATAAGTGTTTATACGAAATTGTCACTTCTCATTGCGCTTATCAGCCGTCCAAGGCTTGGTGTAAGGGAAGTCTTGTCTCCTAAGGTGCGATTATGTGTCGCTTATCAGAAGACGATTAAAATTGTGGGAACAATAAGCGTCGTGCAGGTTGCCGTGACACGAAAGTAGTAGGGGCGTGGAGGTTTCAGATATAAAGGGATGCCGCCTTTTGTGATTGGCGATTTTAACAAATATTTTAATATACGAGAGAATTTCAGAGTGTTTTACGTGTGAATCGCAAATTTCAAACGCTCACAACTATGTAAGTAATAAGTGCAATTACGTGACTCTCCAGTATGGAATTAAACATAATGTGATTTTACTACCCTGAGCTTAGAATTATAATTTACACGAGAGAGAAGTATAATGCAGTTAGATGAGTATGGAATTAACTACATACAACAAAATGTCCCTATAAATTAAACAAACAAGATATATATGACGCCTCTCGCACATACCTTACACGTCCGTCTGCTTGTCAGACTGGCGAGGAAGAACTTTAGAAACATAATCAATGCGTAAAAAGGAATTAATCGATTAACACTGTTTAAATATTCACAAAGTATGTGAAAAACATCAAGAATCTAAGGCTGATTACTCTGAGAAACTTTGATTATGTAGGTGTGAGTGGGAGAGTATGGCTGTGAGTATGAGTGCAGAGAAATGTGAGGACCAGGTACGTGTTATTAATACGGCCTTATTCCATATAGTGCAGTAGCTACTACTGGTGATTCACCTGTATATCCCTCTCAACACTGCTAAATAAATTCAAATACACATAAAAAAATTTCATCTGGAATTAGATTTTATCACCTTTCCCCTACACTCACACTCATAGTCATACACTATCAGTTTAAAGTCATCCACACATATGAATTAATGATTCAAATGACTGGTTTTACAATTTTTAAGACCAATCATTCAATGTGATAAAACATTTGATAATTCTGAAGACTTGTTTTATAATTTCAAAGACCAATCATTCAACTTGTTAAAAGTTTTTTCAATTTTAAAACCTTATTTTACAATTTCAAAGACCATGCATTCAAATCGACAAAAAGTTTTACAATTCTTAAGATTTGTTTTACACTTGTGAAGACCAGTAATTCAATTGGATAAAAAGTTTTATGATTCTAAAGACTTGTTTTATGGTTTTAAAGACCAATAATTCATTTTGATAAAAAGGTTCACAATTCTTAAGACTTGTTTTCAATTTCAAAGATCAATAATTCAATTAAAAAAAAAAAGTTCTACAATTCCAAAGATATGTTTTACAATTTCAAAGTCTTGTTTTACGATTTCAAAGACCCATCATTCAATTTGATAAAGGTTTTGCGATTTCAAGGGTTTGTTTTAAAATTTCAAAGACCCATCATTCAATTTGATAGAAATTTTCATGATTCTAAAGATTTGTTTTACAATTTCTAAGACCCATCATTCAATTTGATAACATTTTTAATGATTCTAAAGACTTGCTTTACAATTTCAAAGACCAATCATTCAATTTCATAAGTTTTTTTTACGATTTTAAAGACTTGTTTTACAATTTATATACTCTAAGGATTCAAAATGGCTGCCGTTTTCACTTAAATTTACAAGAATTTGGACCTTTAAGTAAAAAGTAAGAATAACATAGAGAAATGCTATATTTCATCTTCGAAAAACATAATTTCCGCCTTTTTATGTACTGTTTCGTTAAACTTATGTCGGAAAGTGTTAAAATAAATTCAAATATATACATTTTATGTTAGATGGAATACATTTTGATGTTGGAATGTTTTTGGTTGGACATAAAGAGAGTGATCCTGTTCGTTGTGCGGTTAGCATGCTCGCCTCCCCAAGTAGGTGAGACCATAATTTTTTTTTCGCAATGTATGGAAGTCATGGTACCTGTTCCCGCTGAAACAAAGGTTTTATCAGAGCTCTCTCTCGTTTCCCTAGTCGCGGGCAACCCGGCCTGGCGCTGCTCCAACTCTGCGGGATTCACCCCCGTCGGCTCTCGAGACCTAAATTTCTCTCGCTACCCAAACACACTCAATTCTCGGCTATCCATTACCTGGTATTGTCCACGAGGTTTTAGAATGACTCATCCCCGTATCTTTTGTAAAAAAACACGTCGTTGTAGTCGACTGCCTTTCCCAAATCAATTTGGAAGTAATTATTACTTATCATAGAATATTAAACTTTAGCGATATTTTATTTTCCTATACGATACTACTGTCTAAAAATTCTGGATTTTTGTCTGCTAGACGAATAAATGTATATCTTGTTTCAATAGTTGTAAAAAATATTTTTTATGAGTGAATCAAATAAGTCTTGTATTTCAGTGTGATTATTTTTTTCAAATCATAGATTGCTTGATTCAAATATACACTTGTTGGAATGTTAAATCTGGGGATTATCTCGGGGATTAAAGAAGCTTTATTTCAGGGATATAAAATTTCATCGACAGGAGTTGTGAAATTGTAAATTTGCTGGGAATACACCATGCTCCTGCGTGACCTTGAATCAGCAGCAAGTGCGGGCTGTGCGGATAGGCCAGCTTTCGAGATATTCGAAAAAAATACCATTTCTGGGCTGGGGAGCACAAACTGGCTTTTTGGATTAAGACAGCTTCTGGAGTAGGGGAGGGAGAGATGATCTGAGTTCCTGACCTCCGGGCACGTCCCTCATCTTGTGAGAGGTGGAAGGTATGGGAATGCCTACAGGCGAGCGGGGGCGATGTGAAGCTCTCTAGCCAGTCGTCGCCATCTTGCCTCAGAGTCGAAAAATTGACAATTGGGGAAGCCAGGGTTATGACCCCAAGACACATCACTCTGGTGAGGGATGGAGATGGGAGGTGGGGATGGGGTGCAGGAAGCTAGGGAGTGATGTGGCCGTATCTAGCCACTCATTGCCATCTTGCCTCAATGCCAAAAAATTTACAATCGAGGGCAGAGTGATAAGTAACCCCAGGACAAGTCACTCTGACGAGGGGCGGAGGGCGGTTTAGGAAGGTCTGGAGCGATTGGTCTTGGGCAGAGCGACACAGAACTTTCTCGAGGGGTTCCGCCATCTTAGTACTTCTCCAATCCTCACGTTGCATTGACGCAACACTGGATCTCTCGACTTCACCAGGCTTTGGAGTGTAGTAGCCGCGATATTATATGCTCAGTGGTTCAGATCTCGTTCACAGTATTCGTAAACTACAGTGTGAAATATTGTTTTTCAATTTATCGGGAATAAATTATACAATTTCGTGTGATAGTGCTTTCGATATTTTTATAATCGTCTCAAGTACCTTTCTGAGCTCGGTCGACGAAACTTCGTACCATTTTAAACTCGCGTTTGTGTTGACAACTGTGCTCTATTTATCAGAGTTGATGGAAAAAATTTGTAGTATATACATTCTTTTTAAATAATCCACTTTTATACATTCATGTACTTGTATGACGAATAAAGTTGTTAATAGTATCTTGTTAGGGAAATAAGTTCTGCCAGTTGTCTTTAAGATGTCAGCCATGCTAAACCTATATAACCTATATAGCCTGTATTACCTCATATGATCCATTCATTCATCAAGTGACCTCCGAGGTAGATGGATGTGTTGTCGCAGAGCTCCTGCTGCCATTTCATTATGTGTTTTTCTATTGCTTATGTTTAAAATTGAAGTAGTCTAATTTATATATTAGTATGTGTGTCGTAACATAATTTTTTATCAATTTGTCATATAGATCTTATTCACATGTATTTACAAGTAGCTATAACCTTAGTCACTTATCAGCCTCAGAATGCACTCCCCGTATATATTGTCAGGCTCTCGACATAAGATCGACTCAGTGCTTCACTTAGCTCGCAGCCGGACAGAGGTTTTTGGGAGAGGTGCAATTTTATTACATGTGGTAATAAATTAATTTCTTGTTATGTGTGGATTATGTTTCTAAAGTTCGTCCTCCTCGTCAGTCTCACACGCAGACAGGCGTGACAGGTATGTGCGAGAGGCGTCATATATATATTATTTGTTTAATTTATAGGTACATGTTGTAGATTGTTAATTCCATACTTACGTAATTGTGTTACATTTCTCTCTTGTGTAAATTTAATTTCTAAGCTGGCGGTAGAAAATCATATTACATTTAATCCCATACTGGAGAGTCACGTATTTGCGATTACTACTCGCAATAGTGTTGAGACTTTGAAATTTTAGATTCGATGCGTGTAATTTATTCATATGTAAAACACCCTGAAATTCTCTCGTGTGCTAAATATATTCGTAAAAATCGCCTATCTAACATGTATGAGCAATATCACACTCCAAACAAAAAAAAACACTAAACATTTACACTTAGCCCACTCTTGCACTTAACTCAGTAACTATACAACACATTGCAACCCACCACTCTTGTCAGTCGCCTCCAGGACACCACAACATCAACATTGTACAGAGCTCCCGCTCCCCTCACCCATAAAGAAAGAAACAAAATAATAGACTTGACACTTGGTACACTTTTGCACCACACCACACACACACATATATAATATACACACATCGTCCCCAACACACCACACCTCATCGACTGCCAGATGTCCAAGGGCGAGGACGTATCAGAGCTCCCCACAAAAGGAAAGAAAGAAAGAAGTTCAACTACAAAATCAAGAAAAAATATTTTAAAAAAATTTTCCGGTAAAAAAATGAATTAACAATTTCAATAAATTTAACTCTTTCGTTAAATCTAACCCTTTCAGTTTTTGATTAACCCTTTCAGTCAATTTAATTAACCCTTTGGTATCAAATTAATTAGGTCGATAAAAACGGCGGCATCCCTTTGTATCTGAAACCACCACGCCCCTACTACTCACGAAGTGTAGCGGTCATCTGTCTATAGGCTGTTTACGGTAATATGAGCACTTTTGAATGTCTTGCTTAAGATCTAGTGGTATACACGTTGTGTTTTCCTCCGCCTTTTGTAAAATTAACATTGCTATGGTCCTCATCACTTACTTCATCCTTCGGTCAAATGAAACTGTGAAATTATTAAGAAAGTAAATATTCTACAAATCTGCTCATTTTTACACTTCGATGCATTTAGAAAATCGTAAGAAATAATTTTAAGTCATCAAAAATGGTTACCTAACATTTTTTGTAGGATGTTAAGATATGGAACTACTTTCCATCCGTCGTTACCAACTTTTCTCGGCGAATGTTACTAAGTACTCCCATTAAAATATAGGCATGAAGGGACAGTGACTTATTTCTAAGGTTCATTTCTAAAGAACTCACTTTATCGTGAAAATTATTTATCAGAACGTCGTTAACTCCGCCATTCCCAGTTAGCGGTATTCGCGTAATTGAGCCCCCGGTAAGGGAAAAAGAAAGTGGATTAGAAAAGATCCGCTGTTCACCAGATACTACAGGTTCAGCAAAATATACACCAGTAAATGAAAGAGTTAAGATATATTTAAAAATAATAATTATCGTAATATTCTACCTAACATCTATTAGCATTTATACATAGAAAATAAGATTTCAATCAAGTCTCATAATTTTTTGGCACTAAAGTCATAGTAAACATAGTGATTATTACTAGTGGACGCATTAACAAAAGTGTTCTACTGAAAAAAGACGCATATACGTAAACTCTGATAAAATGCATTGTCACATTGTAAAAATAAACTGCAATACTGTAGGGAATTTTTAAAAAACAAATAAGGAAGATAAATATAATCTATATTCGTATTCTTTCTTCGTATTATTTATTCAAAGAAAAATGATCTTACGTCTGCCTAATTATTTTGTAACTGGATATAATTTAATGTTTGTTTACGGAAAGAAGCATAGTTAATACTTTATCCTTACCATTAAATTCTCCTTCGGAATCTCCTCATGAGCAAGACATAATAACACACTGGAAGATCGCTTTTATAGTCATAGCTATACACACGACCCTTACGAGAATATTCATGATGCTCACACATGCAAGCTAAGCACTGAACGTAGCAGATGACAACCTCTTAATGGCATTTTAGGTTGTATTTATTATTTACTGCATGTTTGAATGTTTTATTTAATATTTGTATGCTCTTATTCTTATTAGAATACGCCACGCATGAAATTCACTTTCAATTATGAACGACTTCTAGTTAAATATTATGTATTTATTCTGAAAATTTATAGGCGAACGTAATTATACAAGTCATAAATATTTTCCAGAATTTTTAAAATTAATTCTTCCAATATATATATATATATATATATATATATATATATATATATATATATACACACACAACACATATATATATCCAAGATTAATCTCAACATTATGTTTTCGCGAATGTGTTTATAGTATCATATTACTTAACACTGCCGCATTGCAAAACTGTGAGAAAACCACGATCAGTTCGCAGCTTTAAGTCAGTATTTCAAGACGTGAAGTGATACTGAAATCGCACAACACAGAGTCTTTAGCTAGATATAGATAGAGAGAAAGAGAGTCGTAATTCGTTCACGTTATCATCCTTACATGAAGCTGCCACGAGAAGCTTATTTGGGCATGGCAGGTAATAAATATCAAATTTTCATTTCGAGCAACTGCTATGTGATGCATGGTTGTAAGAACTTCAGGCTGGCTTTCATATGTCAAGTAGACATGGGTTATTGTACCTTCCAAGTTGTAATTTTGATAACACAGCCCTGAATTTTAAAGCCTGTCTAGCCAGCGTTTGGAGTAGTTTCGACAACCCAAGCCACGTTTTGAGAAGATTTGATCATATTAAAAAACCAATATCCACGCTATTTATTCAAAAAATTATGAAAATGAATTTTCAACATTTCTTGAATAGATAGTTTGAAATCGGAAAAAGTATATTATTATTTTATTTTCTTCATGGTAATTCTTACCTGCAAGTAACATTCGTGAAAATTATTGTACCTCAGTTAATAGATGGTCACAAATTGAAATATTTGTACAAAAAATGCATTAGAGACTTTTTAGGAATCACGCTGTTTTCCTGTAGATGATAACAACTGATAATGGAATAATACTTTCTTGAATAGTTAATTAATTAATCGTAATTTTAAGTGCATTGTGTTAAGTTTTTCTGTGTGAAAATAATTTTATACGTAACAAAAGAATATGTCTGTGAACTGAATAACGTTAATAAATTAGATAACTGATTAAAATTACGTCTCAAATATAAAGTTTGAACTTAGTCTCACTAAATAGTACATTATGATTCGAAAGAATCTTACTTTATCCTGTGGGGTTACTGTACCACTTCTAAGAATTCTAATCACTCATTCCACTAATAAAATTTTATATGTTTTGAAAGAAATGCCTGATTACTGTTCGTCACATTAGCAGAGAAGAAAAAAAACAAACAAAAAAAGCTAGAAAGTATTTTAATGAACAAAAATTTGAGGCGTATCTTTAAATTTTAAAAGTATGATTGAGAATTTTTTTAAGTGCCATAAGAAAATTATCTTAAATAATACTATAAGAAATTTACCATGCTTTCTGATTCACAAAGTTTATTGTGACTGGAATTTTGTTCATGTGTACAAATATATTTAAAGAATTCTTATTTACATAAAGTACTTTGTGAATATTGTAAACTGAAAAAAAAAATGGTTTATTTTGCATGTGAACAGCATATGGGCGAAATCTTTGACACGGTTATTTTTTATTATTATTGTATTGCCACCAGTTACGTTTGGACAAGTACGAATAATTTCATGCAAATTTAATTATCAAATTAATATTGCCAATTTAATACACATTGTTAAGAATGAGCTCCAGTTAGAAAAACAGTGTATACTATAAACTAGATTACTCCTGCAATAACCAACTCTAAATATTTTCAAGTTTTCTACAGATGCCATTGATAAGCGTACACACCATAATCTAGACAATTAAAACTGCTCCCAGTCAGCGATTTTGATTGCAGATGTTTTAAAACTTCTCCACAATAAACACGGTAAAATTATACTGGACATTTAAGTTGCAGGTATTTACTAATTACACAGTCCTTTCCATAGATTTCTTGTGAGCTGCACCTACCTAACAGAAAAAACTTCCCACATTCCACTGACTCGTCAGTAGACAACAACTCATAAACAGAAAATCGATTAAAATACGTATACTGATTGATAATACTGTTTTAGGTTAAGAGTGTACAATTAAATTAGGTCATGAGCTAGATAAATTGCATGCAAAGATAATGACAAATTTAATTTTGTCCGTTTTGGTAAACATAGCAAAGGATGAGCTCAAGTTAGGAAAACCAAGCCACCTCTAATTAATCTTACTAATACACTAAACGACTCATTAGATCTACTAGTGTTCTGCAGATGCAATATACACACCTCAGAAAATTGTTTTCACCACCTGTAATCCCTTAGCAGATTAACGATGTTTGCTGGGGCAGTGGGCGCTTAATAAAGATACATGGGAATTAAAGACGTAATATTCTGTACATACAGTGGGTACTTTCATCTCGATCTTTGTCTTGGGCCATGATGCAACTGAGTAAAGGCTGCTCACGGTGAATTGAGCACTTTCGAAAGAACTGTTTTGAGATCTATACGCCGTTCACGGTAAAGTGAGCACTTTTGAAGCCCTAGTTACTTTATTCTTTCAACCATTTTGTATCCTTTCACCGCTTGTTAATGTAAACCCTGCCATGTTAGTGATAAACACAGTGTTTACATTCATCATACACAAATCCAAAAGTTCCAGGCCACAATGAAATATATTTATTAGTTATTATATATGATGAAAAAGGTTCAAAAAGTGCTCACATTGCTATGAACAGCCTATACTTGTATGCTCCTGATCACATTATTCATGCGTCGGTAAAACAAAACGGAGACATCATCAGAAAAGCAAAATATTTCACGAACTTCCCTCATTTTTAAATTTAAGTGCAATAGAAAAATGTAGGAAAAATAAATAATTTCAGTATTCACGAATGTTTACATATCGCATTTAATTTATCGTTATGACAAGGAACTATTTCCCCCTCCGTAGTTATAGGCTGTTCACGGTAAAGTGAGCAAATTTACGGCCTTGCAAAAATGTTCCTTTTAGTCAATTTCTCTCTTCCGGACCACGTTTTAATGTAAACACTCCCATAAGCCTAATAAAAACAATGTACACATTTCACTCTTTTCAAACGTTAACGTCTGAGGATGTATTAAATATATTTATTAAAGGTTAGAGCCTGTTGGGAGGGCATTAAAAACTGCTCACTTTACCGCGAACAACCTATACCTACTTTACTGGGCGCGTGTCAGTCAGTGTGTCAGTTAAAATCTGAGCAGGTGAGAGCAGTGACGTTCTTCAAAACAGTTGATTTCGATAGCACTCATTGAAACGTGAACAGCCTATAACTTAATAATCGCGTTGCTGCAAGTCTCTCTTTTGAGACGCGCACAGCCAGTGCACGTGGGCAGGGAGTGTGTTGTCTATTCGCTGCATCTCCGCACTTTTTGATACGAATGTTTGAAAAATTATTCTATGTATGACGTGTTTCTTTTCTTCCTGAATATGTGACGTGTCACAAGCGTTTTGTACTTCTGTTATCATAAAAATATTTTATTTCTGGTTAAATTGGATTTTTACTTAAATTATAATACTTCGTTTCTAATTAATATAGATAAATTCAGAGAGAAAATAGGTTTGTTGGTAATGCCTAGTTAGAATTAGTTCTCATGTCAAATAGTAAACTTACTGCGCGCGAATGCGGTGTGCTGTCTCTTCGCTGAAATCCTCTAGACTTGGTGATAAAGGCTGTTCACGGTAAAATGAGCACTTTTGAAAGCTCTGCTTAAGATTTAGCTTGTATACACATTGTGTATTCTTCCGCTTATGTAAAATTAACATTGCCGTGTGCTTCATCACTTTATTAATGCGACGGTCAAATGAAACTGAAATTACTATATAAGTAAATATTTTACACATCCTGTTATTTTTACACTTCCGATGCATTAAAAAACAGAAAGCGAAAGAAATAATTTAAGTTATCACAAATGCTTACCTAACACTTTTTATTCGACTTTAAATATGGAACTATTTCTATCCATCGTTGCCAAATTTACTGGCCGCATGTCACCCAGTGAGCCCGTTGAAATATATGCAGGCGGGGACAGAAACACTTTTCTAAGGTTGATTTCAAAAGTTCTCACTTTATCGTGAACAGGCTTGACTTACGACAAGCGTTGTGTAAAGAAAATTTTTGTTAATTTATAGTTGTATCAAATATTGTTCAACTGTTAAACATTATCTCTTAATGTCTTTTCCTCAAGTAACATTTTGCTATCTCGCATGGTTTCTGAAAATGGCACGTCAAAGTCAAAATTTACTGATATTGAAATGAACAAATAAAAAAAAAACCAAAATGTTTACAGAAAATTTAAAAAGGGAAACTGAAATAGCTTGCCTTAATTCATTTTAAGGTATGTTTGGCAAAATGCATTTTTCAGCAGTTTAAGTGCAGTTACGAGTCCAAAAGAATGTATAAGAATGTCCTTATAAGAATTTTTTTCGAAATTGCATATATATTTCAATGCACAATTTTATAGGCATCTTGAAGATACCCTGGGCATTATTTTTCAGTGAGAATTATCTCACTTCTGTACGTGAGATGGTTTTAATTATTTGCACATTTATGAAACGGTAATATTATAGTTTTGACGTGTGTTTATGCAGACACTATTGGCTCAAAAAATTTCGCGAGTAAATAGTTATAAGTGATAACGTCTAAAAGTTTAATATAAGCTGTTCAGGGTAAAGTGAACACTTTTGAAAGCCCTGCTAAAGAATCTGCTTGCATGTACGTCGTTTATTCTTCCTCCTTATGTAATATTAACATTGTTATGGGCCTCATCACTTTATTCATGCGTCGGTCAAGTGAAAGCGTGAAATTATTAGAAAAGTAAAGATTTTACCAATCTCCTAATTTTTACTGTTCGATCCATTACAAAAAATAACAAAAATTTCAGAAATGGTTAAAAAAAAAACACTTTTTTATTCGACGTTAAGATACGGAACTACTTCCCATCCATCGTTGCCAACTTTAATGGCACATGTTACTCAGACCGCCAGTTAAAATATGCGCAGGCAGGGGCAGTGACTTTTTTCTAAGGTTGATTTAAAAAATGCTCACTATATAGTGAACATCCTTTAGCAAGTGCGGCTAACGTCTTTTAAGGTTCCTTTAGGCGGAGCAATAGGAAGAGAGTGGGACTTGAGCAGGGATTCAAGAAAGTTGGAAGTTGAGGGCGAACGTAGCGTACCTGCTTCCTGGCGAGATGAGGCTGGACCTCACGCTGGATCATCTCGAGCTCCTTCCTGGAGATGCGCGGGTGCTCCGCCGGCGAGTCGAAGGCCAGCACCCACCACAGGAAGCACCACGTGATGCCCAGCATGCCGGGCACGTAGAAGGCGTACTCCCAGCCGAGCTTGGCGATCAGCATGCCGCACAGCGGGAACGCCGTCGCAGCCCCCACCGAGTTACCTGCAGGCACAGGTCGACACCTCAATTCGCGTCCACCCATGTTTGCATTGCAACAAGGCGTGACCGTCCCCTCCCCCCCCCCCCCTTCCCACCCAACCGTGTCGTCGGTCCGTATCTGTGCCGAAACGTACAGCTGTTGTGGACACGCAAAACATTCATTTAAAAATAAATAAATAAAATACGGGGCTGGGGCAAAAGTCAAGTCAACCATTAAATGTTGTGACGAACTGTTATCGGTGTACGTAATGGTATGTGTCGCGGGGAAGACAGGCGGTCCTAGTCCGCGTTGACTATGTCAAATGGCCCAGGGTTTATTTTTGACGGACGGATCAGTTAAACAGCATGTAATAATGACCGTCAAACAACTGTTAAAATTGGCCTATAAACAGTGTGTATCAAGTGAAATAACGACGAATAAAATAATAAAAACAAAACAAAATACTTTCTAAAATGTGTTTCGTCTTTCAAAACGCCATTTTATGAGGCAATACGAACACTTCACCTTCATTACGTTTTTACGTCTTTCATTTCGTTTTCATGTAATCGTCACAGCACGGACTGGATCATGTTACTGTGGAATGCCATCGTAGCTTTAATTGGTAGCCCCATACCAGCCCCCGAGGAGCCCTGGTGTAAATCCACTAGACATATGTTTGTGGGGACATTTAAAGGCACTTGTGTATGTAAGCTCAATGGACGATGTGGGCACTCTCCGTAAACAAAATTGTAGGAGGTTGCGAAACAATCAGTAATTTTCAGGGATTTGTCAATGCATCCTGGTGTCCATGCAATGGCGGGTTGATGCATGTGTTCGTGCTGATGGAGGGCATTTTGAACATTTCCTTTATTGCCGACTAAGCTTTCAGACATGTGTAACTGATTCCTGTACAGTTCCCTCTATTTCGGTGTAGGACGTATTGTGAAGTGTCGCGTATCATGCAAACGAACGGTGTATTGGCATTCCACAGTATCATGATCAGCCCGCGGGCCAGACACTGTTACGTAATGTATTATGGGCTGCAGTACAGAAACGAAACGTTTGCGGATCTATGTTCATATAATATTTTTTCATCCTCCAGATGTGAGGAATGTTCCCCCGAAGTATTGACATGGTCAATATATATGCATATCCTTGTGTGTCTATATATTATATATATAAACTTATAATAATTTAATTTTCATTTGACCGACGCAGAAATAAAGTGTTGAAGCCTATGGCAATGTTTAATTTTACATAAGGCGGAAGAATACACAGTGTATACAAGTAGATCTTAAGCAGAGCTTTCAAAAGTGCTCATTTTACCGTGAACAGCCTTTATCACCAAATCTAGAGGATTTCAGCGAAGAGACAGCACACCGCATTCGCGCGCAGTAAGTTTACTATTTGACATGAGAACTAATTCTAACTAGGTATTACCAACAAACCTATTTTCTCTCTGAATTTATCTATATTAATTAGAAACGAAGTATTATAATTTAAGTAAAAATCAACTTTTACCATAAATAAAAATATTTATGATAACAGAAGTACAAAACGCTTGTGACACGTCACATATTCAGGAAGAAAAGAAACACGTCATACATAGAATAATTTTCCAAACATTCGTATCAAAAAGTGCGGAGATGCAGCGAATAGACAACTCACTCCCTGCCCACGTGCACTGGCTGTGCGCGTCTCAAAAGAGAGACTTGCAGCAACGCGATTATTAAGTTATAGGCTGTTCACGTTTCAATGAGTGCTATGGAAATCAACTGTTTTGAAGAACGTCACTGCTCTCACCTGCTCAGATTTTAACTGACTCACTGACTGACATGCGCCCAGTAAAGTAGGTATAGGTTGTTCGCGGTAAAGTGAGCAGTTTTTAATGCCCTCCCTACAGGCTTTAACCTTTAATAGATATATTTAATACATCCTCAGACGTTAACGTTTGAAAAGAGTGAAATGTGTACATTGTTTTTATTAGGCTTATGGGAGTGTTTATATTAAAACGTGGCCGGAAGAGAGAAATTGACTAAAAGGAACATTTTTGCAAGGCGTAAATGTGCTCATTTTACCGTGAACAGCCTATAACTACGGAGGGGGAAATAGTTCCTTGTCATAACGATAAATTAAATGCGATATGTAAACATTCGTGAATACTGAAATTATTTATTTTTCCTACATTTTTTTATTGCACTTAAATTTAAAAATGAGGGAAGTTCGTGAAATATTTTGCTTTTCTGATGATGTCTCCGTTTTGTTTTACCAACGGTATGGAATAATGTGATCAGAGCAGCATACAAGTATAGGCTGTTCATGGTAATGTGAGCACTTTTTGAACCTTTTTCATCATATATAATAACCAATAAATATATTTCATTGTGGCCTGGAACTTTTGGTTTTGTGTACGATGAATGTAAACACTGTGTTAATCACTAACATGGCAGGGTTTACATTAACAAGCGGTGAAAGGATACAAAATGGTTGAAAGAATAAAGTAACAAGGGCTTTAAAAGTGCTCACTTTACCGTGAACGGCGTATAGATCTCAAAACAGTTCTTTCAAAAGTGCTCAATTCACCGTGAGCAGCCTTTACTCAGTTGCATCATGGCCCAAGACAAAGATTGAGATGAAAGTACCCACTGTATCTACAGAATATTACATCTCTGATTCCGATGTATCTTTGTAAAGTGCCCACTGTCCCAGCAAACATCGTTAATCTGCTAAGGATTACAGGTGGTGAAAACTTTTTTACTGTTAATTTTTTTTAAACTCATATGAATATATTTTTCTACAGTTTTGGTATTTTTAAGAATACGATAAAATAATGTCATCACAGTTATACAGCAAATTAAAATAATACTAAATAACGCTACCCCAAAAATAACTACATATAAATCGAAAAATAATTAACATGCGAATTAGTGTACAGTACTGTAAATAAAGATTGGTGGAATATTTATGGCAGATTTAGCTCTACAATTATTGTTTTCCGGAAAGAGCGGAATTACCATATCGAAGTGTAAAACCCATTATCAGTTCAACTTTCATCTGCTGTGATCAGAAAGTGGTATAAGCATTTGTTCAACAATTGCTAATATAATGGCCAAGCCACCGAATGTTTTTATTTGTTGTTAAAATTCTACTGGGGCTTCTGTGAGTTCAGTAGCACTTTCACACGAACAGTTGTTTGATAAGAGTTATTACAGTTTTGATGACAAAGCATTGCAGTGGTGCTGCTGGTTGAGCCCACGTTTTACCAGAACTTTACTCTCCTCTGTTTATGGTTTTACTCCGTACTCTTAGCGTCCAATACTGAGTTGTACACTATTCTAATACTGCGAGGAAATATTGGCATTGCCGTAGTTTTGAGTACACTCTAAATCAGGATCAGTTATTTTTTACTCATTGTCAGTTAAAACTGCTCCATGTTGAATCAGTAGAAAAATAAAACCACTAAATCTCTTGAGTTAATTGAAATCCATTAAATCAAACAGTAGAAAATCAGTTATTTATAGTCGATTAATAAAAAGCACAAGGATTAAAAACAGTGGATTATGGTTTTAAATAAATTAAGTACAATTATTTTGTAGCAAAAAAAAAAAATTATTACATATACAGGGAAAGTTTGGAAGTGGTTGGTATCGAACAGCCACCCAAAAACGCAACATATTCTCTTGTTTCGTTTGGCCGACGTTCTATCAACTCTGCTACTTTGCCGCTGAGATAAACGGTCCGCATTTGCGTAGTTTCATAAACTTACAATGGCTAACGGCTATAAATTTCGTAATATGAAAGTACTTCATGTTGTCGAAATATACACATATTATGCGTACGTGGGCACATGTCTTTGTAAGGCTCGAAAGTCATTCTAAGTTAAGTTTAGTCCAGAATGTGTGCTTTAAAAGAAAAATATAGTGGTTTTAACGGTGTGGTCGATGTTTTCTTAGTTTCTGCCATTTTTGAATGCAACGGGATTTTATAGAATGAAACTTATTTTTTTGAAGAGACATATTTACTAGTAATAACTTTGCTTATTAGACAGTGGAACATTAGAAACAAGGCAAATTTTTATAAAATTTGTCGTTTCCTCATTATTTGATTTGTTAACTTGCAGACCACAAAACTTTTGTTGGTGTAAACCCACCTTTCATATTGAATCACCGAACTGTTGAGTCAGTAAAATTATCACTGATGTATCTGTTACCCAAAAATTACAGTTTAAATATGTAGTGTCTCGTTGCGGATGCTAGTGGACATCGATAACCTCGTACATTGAAACCACTATATTTATCTTTTAAAGCACCGAATCCGAACTAAACTAATGATATATAATTTTTTGAAATTTGCAAATATATGCACTTGCGCAGAAAATCTATACATTTCCACAACAAGAAATACTTTCACATCACGAAGCTTACAGAAATATTTGACATTGCATTTTGTGGTTCAGTACCCATAATACGAGCATACATTTGGCAGTGGTAAAGTAGGACAGTGGATATGGCTGATCATGAAAGCTTCAACATGCTTTGTTTTATGGGTGGAGGTTCGAGCCCAACCACGTCCAAAAACGTTTTTGTGTAGACAATATTTGTGTTCTGCGACAAAATAAATCGTACCTAACTTACACTCAACTATAAATAACTAGTTTGGTACTGCTCGAATTAGAAATTTTTCTTTTAACTGATGATTTAGTGTTTTTTTTTCTACAGATTCCGGATGGAGCAGTTGCAACTGATAATCAGTAAAAAATAACTGATTCCGATTTAGAGTGTATATAGTATATTTATTCCTACCGAAAAAAGTAATCCTTTTGTTTACTTACGGATTTCCTACAGAATAAAATACTATTATTTTACGGATGTTCCATGGGGAAATGTGAGGGGCAAAAACATAATCAATATTTGGAATTTTTTTCTAAATTTACAAAAATCTTTTCAGTTGCTTACATTTTTCTACATCTTACAAAATTTTTCATTCCTTTACAAACTCTGGTAATAAATTACTTCATTAACTGCTAAACTTCATTCACAGATTTTGAAATTGAAGCTGTTCAAATGAGAAAATGAGACCAAGCAACCATTCTCGGTTAAGTAAATGCCGACGTAAGATATGCTTCTAATCGGTATTTCAGAAGTTATTGTTGGAATTTCTCTACAAACTACGCGTTTTTGAAACCAATCAGGAGCCTCATTTTCAGGCACACTAAACGAACTTCTGTGATGAGAACGAAGAGCAGGTACTCTAAATGCCTCAGCATGTATTGCTCCTTGAAGAGGACAGAATTGCATGCTGCATCACGAATATGCTTTCTAAGAGTTTTCTTCAGTAATAGCGACCCGCCCCGGCCTAGCTCGGGTGCGATTTTTCAAATATGGCGTCGTTTACGTTTACAGCAAACACTAAATGGTAACTAACATAGAATTAATACTGTGTTGTGTTCGTAAGTGAACCCCTTTTTTATCAAATTTCAAAAGACAAAAATGATTACTGCGAGTTATCCTTAAAAGATAAACATATGCAGTGACGGGCTTTTTTGTAGAGTTTTTATTTCTGAGATCTACAATGCTGTAGTACATTATTTGGTGTATCTCTTATGGTTTAGTCAGCGTAAGCCATGTAAGCGCCCGAAAAGCGGCTCTTTCCGACATTATTATAAAACTTCGACATTTAGCTGCCATACTTACATGAAATAAAACTTTCTGAAAAAATTATGTAAATCATAGTGAAAACCGCATCAAAATCCATTATGTAGTTTAGAAGCCTTGGCCAAATACACAGACACACGTGGCTGGGCGACTTTGTTATACCACGTATGTATAGATTAGCCAGGTGATATATAGAATAATCAAGTCCAATGCGATGAAATTTTTTAGTGTAAACAAGGCTCTTAATGTATACTGCGAAAAATGCGCTGACCGTTGGATGGAAACCCTGAAACTTTCAGTCGACACACCCTTTTAGCCCAAATCTTACTGCACTTGTATATTATGTTAACAAGCTTTAATTTATTTCTGACGGCTTTGATATGGCCAGTTTAGGTGTTGGAAAAACAAGTTTAATTCTATTAAGATTCGATTTTGTGTTTAACAATTTAATAATATTCTTTGGATGAATAGTAAGCGTAGGGCAATATACTTACCAGCATGGATCCCAGCTACAATCAGATATACGAACGCATTTTAGTAGTAAGTATTGTATTTGTAGTAAATACGTTCTCCAGGTATCATGCAGAAGTAAACATTATGACTCTTCTAGAGCAGACTTCTGGCATTTCAGTATCAAAGAATTTATCGTTTTGTGAAACTTAGCGCAAATTTTATATTGCTAATATAGTGGAAAGCGGCGTTCACTCATTACTAGGTACGTGCAAAATTCGCGTTATTATTTGGAACCAGGCTAAACTCCACAGTACTGTTTACTCTCGAGCCAGCGTCGTTTCTCCGTTGGCTGCTGTATAGCTGTGAATGGAGCACACAGTTGTGCAGCGTTCATTTATAGGCGCAGAGTTAACCAGGGCGTGTCAAATATAGTATGGTCCAAAGACAAATATTTTACAAAAGTACGTGTTTGAAGTTTAACTCGTCCTAAAATAATAACGCGAATTTTGCGGGTCTCTACTGGTTACGCATTCGTCAAACAATGTTTGTAACATGGATTTTGGAGTGTTCTATAAACTTATTTTTGCTGCACGCATTACCTCCGCCTCTGTTTCGGTTTGGATGCTCAGAACTGTGCAGCGCAACTCCGGCAAGGTGGAAAAACCAGAACTCGTGACATGTGTTTTCGCAAATAGATTTCAAGACCAGTTGTACTCCAAAACACTTTAGTTAATACATGCACTTTCGTGGCTGTATTATTTTTAATGTCACGTGCCTCAAGTTTCTGTCCGCGAATCATGAACGTTCAGTATCGGTGTACTTTATTACGATTGTCCTAGTCAAATAGGAACATGTAGAACGCGGCCAATAACCAAAGGAATTGATAATTGTGGACGTAGGATATTAAAGTCTAGTACGGTCATAAATATTTTCGCGAAAAAACCTGTCCCTAGCCATAACCTTTTCGGCCATATGCCAATACATCGTTCTAGGTATTGCAATGCAATTACAAGTGTCGGTAATTCACCCTGTCTTAAAAAGACGTGTTCGTGCTTCGTGTTATTGTCATCAGTCTTTTATTTGAGTAAACAATATATACTCAAGTCCATTTCATATTGTCAAATATTTCATTGAATTTAACCAATTGAATTCAACTTACAGAGTACAGAAAGTATTCGCACGCACTTCAATGCGTTGCATTCGATAGACAAAGACTTTTCACTTCAAAAGTTTTGAAAGACTTTATTCATATATGTGCAGCTGTATTCAAGAAATATTGAAGTGGCAACTGGAAAAAGTTTCACAAATATTCCAGTTAAGAAAATTATAATTACTTTCAGTAATACATTTTTTCAAAGCTCTACAAACCATAAACTATTAAAAAATAATATGTGAAAATCAAAACAAATATTATGTTTTCTAATATTATACATTTGCTTTGCATGAAATAAATATGTACAAATAAATTGCAAATTAATGTATTATATTATTGCTTTTTATAATATTATTTTTTTATTATTCAAAACGTCATTTGAAAAAATGTATTCAAGAAAAAATATACATAACATTTTCTAAACAAAAATGTTTGAAGGAATTTAGAGTTATTCAATCCCTTGTAAGACAAAGTGGTCGCAATTATGACACCCGAGGGACGCCAACCAGCATTGAAGGAATTGACTCTAATAAATGTGAAGAAAATTTGAAGCGAACTTGTTCGTGTGAAAGGGCCTTTAAGCAACGAGTGATTCCTCACACACACGAAAGAATTGGATCACTGGATCCTGTGTTCCGCTTCATGCACACATCTCAGATGTGGGACGCAGTGAATGAGACAGTGAAACATGTTTCAATTGATTTTGAAGTAGCCTGTACTTAGGATGTTCACAGTTAAATATGAATTTTCGAAAGTCATGCTTAGGGTATGCTTTTCTTCTCACTTGGTATCGTTCCGCTATATGTAAGTTTAACATTGTCACGGAGCGTCCCGCTGTCTTCATGCGCCACCTAAGTTGATGAAGGCTGTTCACGCTAAAGTGAGCACTTTTTGAGCCCTCTCATCTGCAATGATAGTCAGTAAATAATTTTATTGTAGCCCTAAGACTGTAACTTTCCATTATTTATAAGAAGCGGTGGAAGGAGAAAAAAATGACTGATAGAAATACGTAACTAGGGCTTCAAAAGTGCTCACTTTACCGTGAACAGCGTATACTGTGGAATTTATAAGGAACTAACTGTGTTGATAGTGTTTAAATTGGCGCTTTAATGTGCAAAACAAGGAAACCTGACTTCGGTATCCATAAATTTACGTATTACACTCTCAATACTACGCCAAGTCGCAGGATTACTTTTTTTATTAATTCCCTGCGAACTTAAATGAGAGCCTGCATACGAGAGTGGAGTGTACAGTAGCATGCATGTATAGGCTGTACACGGTAAACTGAGCACTTTCGAAAGCTCTGTTTAAGATCTACTTTATGCACCTTGTGTATTATTCCGCCTTATGTAAAATTATCATTGAATGTGCCTCATCACTTTATTCACGTGTTGGGCAAATGAAACTGTGAAATTATTTATTAGTATATATTTTACAAATTTGCTAATTATTACACTTGAATATACATTAAAAACAATAGAAAGCGACATATAAGTGATCACAAATGGTTACTCTTAATTCGACATTAAGACGTGGAACAAATTTCCCTTCATCGTTACCAACCTTACTGGGCGCGTGTCACTCAGTGCGCCCGTTAAAATATATGCAAGTAGGAGCAGTGACTTTTGTTCTAAGGTCGATTTCAAAAGTGGTCACTTTATCGTAAACAGACTTTAGTTGTGGACAGTGATCATTTCTCGACGGTTTATTACCCCCCCCCCCCCCCCCCTCGGTCAAGCTAGCTTGCGACGTTCACCGATGCCGGCGCTCCGGACGTTCATTGGTGAAGGAAGGAGTGGGGAAGGAGGGTAGTGGGAGGGAGAGCCCGTTGAATATAGACGCCTGTGGCTTGGGGCTCACTTTATTCTGACTTGCCGTGGTTGTTTGTTGCGGCATGGTACGATGCTGCTAGCCGCCATTCAAAATTGTCATTTTGTAATTTATCATCCTGTCCCCAGAAGGTATGTGGCAGCCATTTTTTAAACGCACGCTTCACCAGGCAGTTATCTTTTCGTTACGAATGTCATACTACGATTTTTGCGGCGATAATAGTTTGGATGATACGATATTAATGGGAACCTGTGGCGCTTAGCACTTGGCATTTTCTCGCAATTTTTTTAGTGACCAAATTATTAATTTATGTTAACGGTGCTATCCGGGGCTGGGCAAGAAATTTGTTTATTTAATTTTTGTTTCCCGTTTCGTGTTTTACAGTCGATGTCGTTCATTTTATTTTTGCGTTTCTTTTTATGCGCTTCAGGTTTGAAGTCTTGGCTTTCGCCCAACGACATGCTGCATTTGAATGCAATAGCAATGTTACCTAGCTTTCTGCCTGTAATTTCAGCCACATATTTTTAAGTTAGGGGTGTCGCATACGTCTAAATAACCATTTATAGAATGCTCCAGTTCACCCCTAACCAATTCGGCCCGTAATCAGTTAATTTGTGTACCTGAGTAACAGTACCGCTTTTACGGTGCATATTAGTTTATTGCTTTGTCGTGGGCCCAGTAGAGTAATCGTTAATTTTATTTGCGCCCATATATATTTTATTGTATGTAAATTACGAGTTTCAAGATTTTCGCAATTTTTCTTAGGGATCTTTTTATTTAAATATATGGGAAGAAACGCCTGCAATTTGTGCTGCCTGTATTGGCATTTTTAAATATTTGCTACTACGTAATAACAAAAAGGTCTTAATATAAAAGAAGAAACGCAGTTACAAACTCCCTTTCATGGTGCCTTTGAACTTCAGCTCTTTTTATACTATCTTTTTTTTTTTCTATTTTATCATGTGCGTTTGTGTTCACACACAATAACATTAAAACCGATTTAAAGTAAGTAGTAAACAGTGAAATGGTGGGAATTAAATATAGTACAGCCCAGTTTGATTGAAATTAATATGGGTAAAAGTAAGTTGCGAAACAATAAATTTAATTGGTTACGTACAATACGCTAACCAAGTGCTTAAGTTTAAAACATTTTTTTTTTGGGGGGGGGGTTTGTTAGAGGTATGTTAGGAAATTAAGAATAACATGGCCATGCCATTGTAAAATATTGACAGATGCAAGTCAGCACCTGTTGGCAATGATAAAGCTCTAAAATGCACTAGCAGCAGAAATTACTCTTACTGGTTTCGTCATGTAAGCTAGGATAAGGCGTGTAAAGGCCATCATGGCAGAGTGAGCACTTTTGAAAGCCCTCTCATTTGGAATAATAAAGTTTTTACTTTTGCCTTAGACGTTAACTTTCGAGTGCGGTGGAGTATGCACACTGTGTTTATTACTTACATGGCAATTTTTTATTTTAAAATATGTTTAAAGGATAAAAAATGGCTGAAAGGAAAAAGGGAACCAGGCTGTCAAAAGTGCTCACTTTACCGTGAACAGCCTATAAGAGAATTCATCCTCGTAAGTAAGTTATCTTGAGTGGCCAAAGTTTTTAATACACAGAAGTTACACACAAGGCAATAATGATTATAAACATTTTAAAAATAAAATTTTGTTTGAATTATTTTTCACGTGCTATTTTTCTGCTACTCGTCGTTCGTTTTTGCTGCTGTGCTGCTCGTGAAAAATATCACTTGCTCTCAGAAAGTAGAAAAAGCATACCCGGCGGACAAAACTAATGAAGGGTTTTTTTTCGCACTCAATAGCACGTGAAGGGTGAGGGATCCAAAGTGAGCACGCTATCCATTTTTTTACGGGATTGTCAAAAGTAAGTGCCGAAAAAGTGAAGTCAGTTCTTTGTAATACAGACAGTGATGATTATTAGCATCCATGAAACAACGGCTGGTCGGAGACACTTTGGTATAGACTATTCACAGCAAAGTGAGCACTTTTTTTAATGCCCTGCTAATTTTTCCTTTTATTTAATTTCAATCTTTCCGCCACTTTTTGATATAAACATTGAATATGCCTAATAAACATAGTGTATATATTTCATCACTCTCAAAAGTTAACGTCTGAAGCTGCAATAAAATATATTTATTAAGGGTTAAAGCCCTTTTGTAGGGCATTAAAAAGTGTTCACATTACCGTTAACAGCCTATAAGAAAGAATGGAATGCATTTATATACTGATGGCCTTTACTGCATGGCTTCCGCTGCCATCTACCAAAATTTCGATGAATATGTTATTTATATAATGAAATATTAATATCAATAATATGTTTATAACCGTGCTGTAGGTTTTTTAAAAGAATACTGATGAAAATTACAGCATTTAATTAAACGCAAAACAAAAGACGAACCTTACATTGCATTTACATGGTTTATGGCTATGTGTAATTCCCACTATTTAATTGTTTATTGTTTTTTAATATATCACCTTAAAGTACGTAGGCTTTGTGAAGTATCAATCTAGAGGTCAAATGCATGCAGAGAAAGGAAGCAGAACGTTGACATCCGTAAAAAAAGCTGTTAAACGATGACGTAATGCCGACTGGAAGTTCTTGGGTAGTCAAACAAACCATAAAGCAATCTTCAAAATAATTTTTCTTTGTATTTGTTCCTACAAATTATGTGATTAATAACTAGAGGATGAATGAAAACTTTTCACTCTTTCTCGTACACGAAATAGTTCAATGAAGAAAACGTATACATGATAGCAAATAGAATTAGAGAAAAATGGAAAATTTGTCATTAACTGTATCACACAGACTACTACTGTCTTGTAGCTTCAAACCAATGGTATAGCAAAATTGGCAACGTAACTACTTCGATATGGTTTGAGATGTGTACCATTATATTTTATTGCGTTCTGTTACACTTAACCTTGCAATGCATAACTCAAAATAAATGTACTCATTTCACAGAAATTTGCTTTTCTTAATAAACGAAAGATAAATGCCATAGTATAATTATGTTAGAGTTCATTATACTTTCGGGAGATAAAGTTACAAGTCACTTAGACTAAGTGTTGCATTACAATACGGACGTTATGAAAATACATAATAATTAGGGATTTTCAAGAACTTTTATATGGTAATATATACAAGTAAATACGAGTGGCTGACCATATCCTTGCCACCACATTGATGTATAAACAGATTTATTCCTATATGTACTAGACTGAACAAGAAAGTTTCTCAATTCAAATTAAATTATGTTTTCAAGCGGTTAAGGCCCTTTTACACGATCAAAATTTTCTTCAAATTACCTTCAACTATTATTGAGCACAATTAATGGCATCCTTTATGACGTAATGAAAACGTGAAAATCGCGAACATTTTGCCTTCAATTTCTTGACTTTCTCGTTTTCCTTCAAGTTTTTCATTTGGGATATATTCTATATTTTCTTGATTTAAAACTTTCAATAGTTTATCATAGCTTTTCTGACAGCATGAATTAAAGTAGTCTCATAATAATAGATTTGTGTGAACACATTTAAAGATTTCACAAAATATGGATGGATATTATTCAAAAAAAGATAATTTTCAATAAAATGAAATAAATTTGTTGGGGTTTCACTTATTATTCTCGTGTCGTGCATGTGGGTCATATATACTCCTAGAATTTTACTTTTGGTATTTGTTTTAATAAATTGCATTAAAAAGTTTGAGATAAATTGTTGTGTAGAGAATTCAAAGCTTATTAAACCAGTTCATTGAAAGGCAAATTAAGTGATTTTTAGTTCAATAAGCTCAATTACTCTTACTGAATTTAATGAATATTTGTTCGTGTGAAATGGCCTTTACGCTTAAGCCACATGACTTAATTGAAACCTGTTATGAAGCAGATTGTCACCAATAGTTCCACAGAATAGTACAACTGCAGGACAACTAAAGACATTTATCTCAAAAGTATAACATTACAGATTTTAAAAGAGCTGCATTAATTTATAATTAGATGACCAGCGATAAGGTTATTTTACTTTACCCGGTGAATCACGGTCGTAGAGTGTCGGAGAATTCTGAATATGATTTGTCTTTGTCTAATTTTTCTCACAAGAACAGCACCCGTCAACAAAAGGTAAAATGCAGATTTGTATTCTAACATATAAATCATTGTCGTTCTTCCACTAAACTGTAGCGCCGTTAATGATTAATCATGGATTTGAGTGCTGATATGATTCAAGTGTTGATTGCTGAATCAACAAGTATCGTAAAATAATTCAATTAATGATTCAATTTAAAATGAAACTTAATACATTCAAACCTGGATAAAGATATGTTACCTTTCAGATAATAATGAATACGCTAAATTGAATGACAATAACTATAATTAGGGGCAGTGAAATTTTGCGAAAAATTTTGAGACAAGTTATATTTCAAAACACTGTGTGAGTGTTTACTTTTGTCGATTGGCTACCTCAACGTGTTACTCTTAACACGCGAATCGCATTGGTTCCCTTTCCAAAGTTGTTGAATTCTAATTGGCCCGGTTAGAAAGAGACACGGCTTCTCGTGCAGAGGGCGACCAATGGAGTGCTTCTTGTGCTTAGAGTATTGAAGCTTACTGTGTACTCAGATTTTTTCGCGAAAAATCACTAGCTTTATAGTTCAAATGTTTATATACTTTTGTATATGATAGTTCTGAGATACGATTCAACGCTTGGCAGATTTTATAATTGATTGGTACGTTGAACTTTTTATAAGTGAAAGAAAAATATTTATAGCAAAGTTAACATTGCACCTCACTTACCGGCTACTAAGATAACCTGTAGGACATATAGCTTTTCTTGTCGCTGAGGACCTCGTTTGCTCATTACCATTCTGTAGCCAGACGTGTTTTTAAAATTATTACTCGATAAGTTTTTTTGTCCATTTTTCTTTTCGACTAGAAGTGTTGGTCACATATCTGTTCACAGTAATTATATATTTTTTATATTTTATATTTTACGTCAACTGCATTCATTTAGGGCAATACGCATGTTATCTCCGTACTACAAGTCTTATGTCACTTGCTCTGGTCCAAATGTGCGTAATGTCGGAAATACTACTGGAGATGTACATGTAAACATGTTTTTCATTTGAGGCCATGCACAGTCACCTTTCCTTGCACATGCAGCCTATTAACGTACTTAAACCTTGAAAACAATTCCGATATGGTAAAAACAGTTTCTATTAAAAAAATTGAGTAATGTTTATGGTTTCGTGACATATCAGTAATAACATGATAAACACAACTAAACATTTTTAATAAAAAATTATTTTTTAAGTATAAATATCAGCAGATTATCATTAAATCTTATTTCGTGCAATTAAAAAAAGGTTTGGTTTCTGTTAAAGTAATTATTGAACCAACAAGTGTGACACATAGCAGTTGTAAATTTTACGTCGTAAATTTTACCTAAAGAAATACATTTATAATATGGAAGAACCACACAACAAATTTTTGATGAAATATCATGACATTTTGATGACAGGGACAGGTATTTTGAGCTCTAGTCAAGTAGAATGATTTTTTTGCCCATAATTTTAGAACACGACGAAAAATATATCATAGGCTGTAAACGTAGAAATTAATTGTCATAACCTTGACCGCTTTTGAACACTAATACGCGACACATGATAATGCTTTGGCGTGATTTAGATCAAAAAAAAATAATTTGTGTAAATGTCATGTAGCGAATGGACTGTGAGAAAGCGCTGCTGGTCACATGTTGGCGCGAGCAAGAACACGTTTTAGTGGTTGATATCCCGCCCGGGGGGGTTGGTTTGGGGGGTGGCGAGGCGTGGGGAGGAGTAGGGGGTGGTGCGACCCGTCAACTGAAACCTCGTGCCTTGTAGGACCGGTCTGAATGCGTCATGGCCACGCGCAGGCTCTGCGGATGACGCACGACGAATTCACGATTGGGTAAAAAAAACCAGAAAAACAGCCGTTAGGTCGGATACCGGCGCGAGCCGGAGGGCGGGCGGGGAGAAAATGCTTCTCGTCGATCAAGTCAAGGAAATTCCTGGAGCAAACTGTCCTGGTGCGTCACAGGATACCTTGCACCCGTCCGACCACCCCGTGACTGGAGGGGATGGACGAGCGTCATCAGTTAATAGCCCGGAGAGGACACGCGACAGAGAGGAGAGAGAGAGAGAGAGGAGAGAGAAGAGAGAGAGAGAGAGAGAGAGAAAACTATAGGCTATTCACGGTAAAGTGAGCACATCTGAAAGCCTCGCATTTTCGAATAATAGTGAATTAATATATATTATTATATCTTTACACAGTAACTTCCGAGCAAGTGAAGATATTTGGGTGGCTCTTAACGGCAAGGTCTCGAGAGCCGATGAGGGAAATTGGAGTGAATATGGCGCGGCACTGGAATGGAGGGGAAAGAGAAACGGGAGATCCCAGAGAAAACCCGCCGGCCAACGGCATCGCCCGGCATGATTCCCACTTGCGAAAATCCGGTGACCCGGCCGGGGATTGAACCCGGTTCTCCTTGGAGGAGTAACTTCTGAGTGCGGTGGAATATACACACTGCGTTTGTTACTTGTGTGGCAATATTTATTTAAAAAGGTGGTTAAAGAATAACAAATGGCTGAAATAAAATGTAACTAGAGTCTTTAAAGTACTCACTTTCCCGTGAATAGCTTAGATGTCCTGACAATGTGACGGATCGAATCCCACTTTCGAAACTATTGAAAATATTTCTATGAAAAAAAAAAAAAAACTGAACGCAGATATGTTTATGTTTGCACTGTCAACTGGAAAGTTTCCAAAGCCCTACGTTGGTTTATTCTTTCTGGTATTTGCGTATTCTTCTGCCACACGTAAACTTTTCATACTTATAAGTGCAAGTGTGAAACGGTTGGAAAATTAGTTCTTTACACCTGCGACAATACTGATTCTATGTTTTTATAAAACAAAAGTATATCTTACACTTCTAATGTGACGTGAAGATATAGGGCAAATGTAGTTAATTGCTTCAGTCAGTGTATATCTAAAATATATTTAGAAACACAGACAATTAATTTTTTTTATCGACAGTAGGTTCTCATTTAACCGTCTTTCAGGTTATACCGTCTCGCCACAAATTGATTTTTAATACTGGAATGGTACACAATGAATCGGAATGACAGGATGTTGCATCGAAATCTATTGTGTTCGGCAGTAAGAATGATCCAAGCACACAAATTTCATTAATTTATTTGATCCTTAGCTGAGCTGTAATGTGCATACAGTTCAACAGAAATGACCACCGTGTTTCAGATCGCATTGTTTTAGAAATAAGGGCAAAGACGACAGGACTATCTTCTCGATTACAATGAACTCCGAAACACTTGGTAATATCTCGGTGCTCAAGTTTTGGGCAATTACATATCTGGATCTCGAATAGAAACCAATCCGTGCTCCTTTCCGTTTGAGAGGACACTGCAGCATTCACGTCATCAAGAACCCATACGTTTCTCTATTTACAAATTAAAGATAAGCACCACCAAACATAACAAAGTTAACAACGAATTACAAATAGTAGTGTCACGGTCTAACATTTTTCTGAAAGCGTATTTTTTTTTATTGAAAAGCACTGGAATTGGTTTCTATAAGAATTTTTGTAAACATAAGAAAAGAATACACTTTATACGTAATATATTGTCTGTAAGCAGTTTGTGGATACTGCGTGGGGGAAAAAAATGGTAGGCGGGGGGAAGGGGGGCAGAGGGCACTGCCTCTCCCCATTTTTAAATTGATTATTTTTGTTTTACTTTTGAAAACTAAACTAATTTTAATAATTATCTCGTAAACATTTCTACAAATTTGCAGTTAAAGAGCAAATAAATAGAGAGACGAAACGAGACGAGACTCCGACGCATTGGTACCTGGCGTTATTTCAAATCATAAAATGCAAACATGTCACAAATAAATTGTCAACCTAACAACGTAAAATTTACACCCAATTATATTTTACTATCACTTTAAGTATGAAACGGGTTCCTTTAAATTTAAGTAGCATTTCCACGGTTGTCATCATTTTGCAATAAATAATTCGCGATTTTTCCCGGAGACATGATTCAGTAATTTCCAATGAAATTCAAGGCGCAAATAGAAGGGGAAGGGGGGATGGGCCGGTAGGTACACACTCTGCCCCGGGTCCCATTTTATAAGAAGCCCCACGAGGTGGAAATTATATATATATATATATATGGTAATCTACACTTGTGATCAAACAATATGCGCACCAGTGTTCATTGACTGACTTCACCATGCCAAGCCATCTTTGACAAACAAGCACTTGTGGGCTGTTCTCTGCTATGCTGTGTGCATCCCCCTACATAGAAAGGAGCAATGTATCCACAAACTAACATTCGTCGCCAAGCAGTATCGTTTGTGGGACGGACACTAGTGCGGAATTTATTTGCAGACAGACAGTTAGTGCAACACGACTTGAGATTGGATTAACATGGCGGCATCATAGTGTGAACCGTGTGCTTCGATCGCATGTCATATTTCTCTCCGCGAAGCGCGAAAAGACACCAATATTGCAACATAAATGTGGTACGCAATTTCTGCTCTATTTGTAATCCATATTTTAGCCTAAAGTTCTGGCATTTAGACATCACATCTAGTTGCAAATAAAGAGTATTAATGATAAAACATATATTCAGTGGTTATACATACGCCTGTGGCCTGTTTAAAAAGAAAGATATTTATTTAGGCAGAATGTGATTTTATGTTCTAATCAAGTCAGGTGAGTATTTTGTAAAATGGTAGTTTATCATTTATCACAGTTGTTTGTAGTTAAAATTTATGGCGAATTTCTTCACTATACTCGAAAAAAAATTGTGGATTTCTGCCTCGTCGTGTTAAAATTGTCTTTGAAATTCTGCAATGGAAACTTCATAACTAGTATATGCATTGACGTACATAGGGCAAACCTAAACTTCCTCACATAGGCATTGAAATATCCCCTCATTTTAAATTTATTTTTGGTCAACTGCATCTGCTAATGATGAATAAACTTTTTTGTCTGATGTTTGAACATCGTACATGTTTAGTTTTTCGGGCAATTTATTACAATCATGTATATATAGTGCGAAGTGATAGATTATATTGTAATTCAACGATTATATTAGTTTATCCAGTCATCTAGTGCTTACATAGAGAATACAAACAAAGTTAATAGAATATGTAATTCTGATTTTAAAAATTGAGATTTTAAGTTTATTTCATGCGCTGCTTAGAAAATGTGTGTAATTGCCACACATGATTTTGCAATACGAAGTATATTATAGGCTATTCATGGTAAAGTGAGCACTTTTTGAAGTCCTCTCATTTGGAATAATAGTCAATAAATATATTTGACTGTAGCCTTAGACACTAATTTTCGAGTACGGTTAAATATATTCACTAAGCTTATTACTAGCATTGTAATATTGAATTAAAATGTGGTGAAAAGATTAAAAAAAAAAAAAAAAAATGGTCGATACGAAAAAAGGGAAATAGAGCTCAAAAGTGCTCACTTTACCGCGAACAGCCTATAATTAAGGATTATGCAGAAATCGCCAATCATGTAAAAAGAACTACGTCTTCTGCGTTTACTATCACAATTCACATGATAATGTTTAACTCTAGCCAATGAAAACTTTACTTTTTGTTAATAATTAGGCCTAATCATTTAAAATTACATAGTAAAACTATAATTTTGTCACATTGTGTGTCAAGGAGGGTATTTCCTGGCAGATACTTTCCTTATTGTTATTTCGTTTTTAAAAATGATCATTAACAGTATCATAAATTTGCCCCTTTAACATTTTATTGCATGATTATAACTGTAAATACCACTGTCTGCCAACAACACATACTGCCACGTAGATAATTATATAAACTGGTAATAACTGTGTTCCTTCTAATCGAAATCACATTACTGATCTACTTAATTTTTTAATTTATTTCAAGAAACCATACTCTTGTAGCTAATTTATCATTGGGTAAAATAATTACTTCTCTAATATTGTACTGCTTACTTACAGATTCTCTAAATGGAACAGTTAAAGTATTATTACTGACAAAACTATATCATGTAGAATCGAAATAATTAGGCGCTTGTGAAGTGCTAATCTACCGAGTGGCAAAATGTTAATATTATAAAGTGTTTACATTTCATTCCAGTTCAGGTTAAAACAAAGGCAGATGACGCAGGGATAGTTTATTTCAACATCGATTTAATTTTTTTAAGGTTTGGAAGTAATTATGGACAAAAATTGTACTAAATTTAAAGATGATAAAATTAACTTGGACTTCTTTTAAAAGAACTTGTGTCAGAAACTTCGTAATGAATGGACTACTCCTATTGCATGCGAATAATTGCGTCACGTTGAATAGCAGAGCAGTTGTATAAATATTTGAGTACAATTTAGAGCCAATGCAAACCAAATTTAAATCCTATTATTGCACTAAGGAATTGTTTCTGCTTAATTTTATGGGGAGGTGATCGAAATTCGTCACTAAACATATACGTTCAATACACTGTACTACGTATCTGCAAGCTATTTACAACAGCATCGTTAGTGTGTAGTGAGCTGATGCGAGGGTCTCTCCCCTTCCTCCCCATCTAAAGATAACCAGGATTTTGTGTAATTTCTGTCATACAACTAGTAATCTACATTTTGCCATACAAACAGTAATGTGCATTATAGGTTAATTGCAAGTAGACATGTGCTTCCAATGCAAGAGTAAAAGTCGGCCGCAGAACCCGAAGTGAATTATGCAGTGACACATATTCCTACACCGCATTACTTCTTATCCATGTCATAACGACGGCTTTCTTGTATTTTGCCGATTTTCTTATTTGCCAACACACATGGATCGTCTGCATTGCAGTTTAAAAGTATATACGAGGGCTGATTCAGAAGTCATGGCAACTATTGTTTATATCCCGAAAATGACCCAACTCAGGAACTCTACCGTGCCCAGTTGAATGTGTACATGTACGTTGCAGATGTGATGCCACATGGGGTAGGAATACAGGAATGTCCGGCAAGGAACAAAGACAATCATTGCTGCTTGAAATCACTTTTTAATTTATTTATTCTCGTACACTCTGCGCCCGCTCATTTGAACGGGCACGTATCGTATGTGTACGAGCTGTTTAGCATCCTTAAAAGTAGTCTCCGAGGATTCCCACTGTTAGTCAATGTGTACAACCTCACGTCGAACTGCTGTTGCTACCAGATGGGATCTGAGTGCATCTGTTCGGTCCGCGAACACGTTACCTATGTCAGCTGTCAGAATGACAGCGGTGCGAAATGGGCGTAACCAAAGTTGAACACCGTGCGTACATCAATACAGCCGTACTCAGTGGTCGCAATGTACGCGAATGTCATGCAGAGGTACGGGAAGCACAGGGTAACCGTGCTGTACCCCGTCGTACAGTGGCAATGTGGGCAGAGGCTTTCAAACAGGAAAGAGAGTCAAGAGTCGACCTACCTTGCAGTGGACGTCCTGTGTTAGCTAACCACGACGTACTAGTGGTTGTGGTAGATCAGTGCCAATTGAACAACATACACTGGACTGTTATGAAACTAGCCCAGCGTACAGATATTCCTGCGTCGTCAGTGCGCCGAACTCTACTGGACTTAAATGTACGGAAGATTTGTGCCGATTCGGTACCGCATTTATTGACTGAGGTAGAGAAGTGAGCACGATATCAGACATGTGGTATCAATCTGGAATTTTCTTCACCATGAAGTTATAGCAAGCTGAACCCCATCATTGCAACTGACGAAACATGGGCATGAGCATATGAACTCGAACTGTAGCAACAGTCCGATCAATGGCACAATCCTGGATCACCACGGAGACACAAGGTATGACGAAACCAGTCACCCACACAGCTGATGATCATTTTGGCATATGACAGTTGAGGTGTTTAAGTTTGTCATCCATTTCGTGAGGGCTGTACTGTAAATGCACAGTACTACCTGTCAGTTATGGGGTATCTTCGTCGTGCTGTTCGAGAACAACGTCCTGAACTGATCGACAACGCTATAGCCTTACATTACATCGCGAGACCACATACAGCAGGTAGCATTACACATTGATTACAGCATTGGGAATGGGAGCGTTGGGGATATGAGGGGTTGCTACACCCTCCCTATTCGTCCGATCTTAGTCCGTGTGACTACGATCTGATTCCCAAAGCGAAGAGGCCATTGCGTGGTAAACGCTTTGTCAACAAACAACATATCGTCATAGCATTTCGACGAGAGGTAGTGCACATTGACGTATCTCGTGCAGCCGATGGTATTTCTCGTCTGCTCATCGCTGGTAACGAACCATGGACAACTTCAGATACTACTTTGAAGGATGCTATAAAGCTCGTACACGTACTATACGTACCCGTTCAAATGAGTGTATACAGATTGTGCGAGAATAAATCAAGTTAATGGTGATTTCAAGTAGTCATGTTTGTCTTTGTTCCTTGCCGGATATTCCTGTATACATACCCCATGTGGTGTCATCTTTACAATGTACTTGTCGTACACTTTCAACTGTGCATACTACATTTCCAGAGTTGGATCATTTTTGGGAAATTATCAGTAGCTGTCATAACTTATGACTCATCATTCGTATATTGTGATAATTTTGATTACAACTCAATGGAAAATTGTTGAATAACCTGGCCTGAGAAGGAAGGAGGGCGGAGGCCCAAACAATTTTGTTTACCCCAGGCCCGAGCAACATCTGGGTGGGCCTGTGAAATTCGCACGAATTTTCGCATTCTTTGTTATTCGTGTCTGTGCAGTTGAGAGTGTGACAGTATTTTAGACTGCTGGTTCATTTGTCAGCATCGCGAGTATGAAGAAAGGTGGGGAAAAAAAGCCTTGTTCCCCTCTCTCCCTCCTTCAATAATTTTGGTACCCAATCGCCGCCACTGGTTGTAAGTTCTTGTTATAATCTTCATTGCTCTCTTCTACTTTACCGATGTTTCTTTTTACTGAAGTAGGGTAAGCTGTTAGTTCACTTCTGGTAACATTGGTGGAATTATAATGCTAATAACGGCCTGGTTATTTGCACGACGAAGAAAATAGCGGGACTCTACTGCTAGCGTATGTCTTTAAGTCGGTAGAGAGTTCACAATTATCTAATATGCTATTTCAAAAAACTTCTTAGGCTTGCTGTTAAGCCCTTTGTGTCTGTTTCATCGCCGCCATTTCATGGAGCGCCGAAGCAGTAAGTTGGAACGTAGACTGTTCGTAATGGTGAGCCAGAACATGGCGGCAGAATAACATATCTGTGTCGTGTTCGTATGCAGGCAGTAAACAACGTGTATTCACGTTGTGCCGTTGCTACCTCGCCGGAGAATTTTGTTGGTCAGAATGTGGTGGGGCATACCCCTGGAAATCTTGTGCATACTTTCCTGGATACATGGTATAAATAACCCCGTGGTTCCGTGGTTGCCACTCAACGTTTTGTGTGGATTGTGAAGACACAACCCACATAACTATAAACTACATACTGAAGAGTAGAATAAGCATTAACAATAACTTGTATCTTCACAAGTTAGTGTTACTTCACAACTTGCGAGAGTTAATTTGCTGTAACTTGCAAGTTGCTTATTATACTCTTCAGTATGTAGTTTACAGTTCTCCCTCAACTCCCTGTTATTTATTATAGTATGTGAGGTCCTTGGGCACGAAAAAATATGTAGAAGTTCTGTGGGAATATCATTCTTAAAAATAATTGAAACTCGAAAAACTAATGATTTTACATTTTTTTTTTTTTTTCTAAAACACTTTAAATCTAAAACAATCATAAACAGGGGGAGATAGTACTCTTTTGTTGTATAAACTTTTTAACTGTGGTGGGGCCTAGTCGTCTGTAGAATTTTAAAAATGTGCGTTTATGTGTAAGGTAATTAGCGGTCAATGCTTTCTCAAAATCAATCTTACCTCAAAATATTTTTCTTCTTCTTGTGTCTCGGTCACCAGGGTGTGTCAGCATATCATTTCCTCCTGAATGCTGATTTTCACTTTATATTTGGCATAACCTAAAGATCAATTTTTCAGGACCAATTCACTTTTAGGGGCGGAATGTGATTATGTTCTTCCCTCGTGGCAGTATTATAATTTTGGTCCCTTAACTAGTTATCCTAATGCCTTCTTTGGTAGACTAAACTGGCAAGTTGAATATGACTACACGCCAGATCCATGCATGGATAATTATATTTTAAATTGAAAAATAACGAAAGGAAAACTAGAAGCAAAATTACATCATATTTCTTAAAATCATTATGTTGTTTATGTCATCTTTGGCATTGCATATGCTCGAGATAGGCCACCGAGCCCGATCTTGGTCTACGACCCTCTCCCCCTAATTCGTAAATGGGGTATTTGTTCAGATTCCAGGAGATCAGGATTAAGTACCCTGGTTTCCGTGACAGATATTTATTTTGGCGGTCGTGTGCCGAGTACTTATCTAAAAAAACCACACACTGGTATTGTAATTTTGTTAAAATTGGCCAACAATATCCTTTCCGAAGAATAACATGTTTTTGCGGGAACTTTTAGTTGGCAAGCTGGTTTACTACTGGGAAGAAGTATTTCTTCATTTCATGATTTTATTCCACGATTCTTTTAATGGCCTAACATAATACTGTGCGTATATATGAGAAGGATTTACTTGCTTACTGAATTGACTAATTCGTGCCCTTCAATAAGCAGTTGCCAGTTTATTTTGTAATATATGAGGTTATATAGATAATAGATGTGTCATATTTCTGTTGAGACTGTGTGTCATGCGACACTCGATCATGGCAGCTCATATTACCTTAAATTAAATTCCTGATCAAGTTAACCTTTCTAAATAGGAAATAAAAGTAAATTTGTTAAAGTGATTTATGTTGCCGTCTCCTTTTGAGGAATTGAGGAATTCGGTAAATTTTTTTCTCTTCAGATTTTCTGTGAACCTTAAAAAGTGTATGTGGATGATTCTCATTTCCATTATACATGGTCTAGAATTTAAATGACAGAAGGGTGAGATATTGTGTTTCGTTTTCAATTTTTGAATATATTTTAATTTCGTATGAGATTTACAAATGGAAAAAATGCCTGAAGTCCAATGCTAGTGGCAGTTGAGATTACAAAGAGAAAAGCAAGTTAAATTCATCAAGAGACTCGGAAGGTGGAGGTACTCGTGAAGCATTAGCTAAGGCTGAACAACCAGAAAACGTGAACGAAAACCTAATTGCTTCTCCAACATTTTAATTTCGTCCATCTACCATGGAGAATTATAAAGCGGTATTCACAATAGAGCATTGTGACGCGACGCGTCGCATCGAGCATCAGCCAATCAGAGCCTTGACGCTAGCGTCGAGCTTCGAGAACGCTGCACGAGCGACGAACATTGGTTTTGACGCTCGTCGCCAGCGTCGAGGAAATAAGAAGAATAACATTTCTGTTCTTCATAATAAATAAACCGGCGAGAAGCAGAGATAAAGAAAAAATGAAAAAATAACGTTATAAACAATTTGCAGAGATACTAATTAGAGTCCAAATTTATATCGATTTTACCTACCTTTACGAAAACAAAAATATGTTTTCCGATGCTTGAAGAGTCATTCATTTCTACAACATCATTTCGAATTTTAATATAATGCTTTTATTAAATAAGTGTGCATATCACTAAAAAATAACAATTTTACTAACTAAATGGCTAGAAACTTCACGATAATGGATGGCAGCACGGTCTGTGTCACTGGCCAGCATCATAACATCGCTCTATTGTGAAGATGCAAATAACACTCGTTGCTGGCGGCGAGCGTTGGACGCGACTTGCCGCATCATGACGCTCTATTGTGAATACCGCTTAAAATGTACATAGATATTGTTCTTTTTTGGAAAATTTGACAAGGACTTAGATGAATGTTTGAGAAATTAAAAAAAAAAGGGGGTTGCAAGTGATAATGGGTGGAATGATGCCTGATATTCGGCACATTTTCCTACCCTATTAAAATGCACTGCTTTGTGAAGGTATGAGAGTTAAGAGGAGAAACTTCCTGAAGTAAAAACATTGGCCGAGCTTGCCACTGCTCTAAGTGCATCGTTCAAGAGATTCGGCCAGTCTGGGAATTTGGAATTATGTTTAAGCCTTCGCTTACACGAGAACAATGTTAATGTGGAGTTCTTGTAGCCTGATTTAGAAAAGCTTTGATTTCAGTAAAAAAAGGATTCCTCAAAGCCACGCAACCAAAAAAGAAGATTCATTTTGAATGTACCGAGGCCTGAGGTGGTAATGTGTTTTGTGCTTCATTATTTTGAGAGGTTCATGAGGCTAGCAAAGTGTAGAAGCCCTAAGCTGATATTTGCTCACCTTAGGAAATGAGGCAGACTACGAACTATGAATAACCTTGGAAATCTCTTTTTGGGGGCACATGGTAAGTATAGCCAGAGCTTAGGAACTAAATAAAATTAATATGCTCAAGTGCTACAAATTGTAAGGAAATGAACCACAAAACGTTTTCAGTCATAAAGGAACTTGGAGAAGATTTTAGATGCTCTAAGATTGCATATGGGATCTACCATTAAACCTACAGAAATTGGGAACATTCAGAAAAACTGAGAAGAGAAAGCAGGAACAATCTAAAAAATGAAAGGGAAGTGAATCCAGTTTACGAGACATACAGAACTCTGAAACATGGGGCACTTATCCTGGAAACAAAAACGTTTTGTGTTGAAAGTACCATACTTCTGGATACCAGTATTGCTATTTCGTTGGTGAATAAACACTTAGTTCTAAAGGAATTTTGGAAGGAAGCAGATCCTAGTGCTTTAGTGTTAGTTATTAAGCAGAGTCAACCTGTTCAGCACTTGTTCAATCTGAGGTTTCAGTTGGTAAATTTTGGTACTCCCATCCAGTGGAAATTGTGGTAACATCTTGGGATGTGACTTCCTGGCAAACTTACGAGGCCCAAGTTTGTTTCAGTAGTCAGGGACACCTAAAGTTTGACTATATCATCCTGCAATATGACGACCCATAAGGGCCATTCCCCGGAGTGAGGCACCCTTTAATAAAATCACCCCTTCTAAAACCACTGAAATTCGAAAACACTCTTAAGGGACAAGAAAAAGAAACATAAACTGTGTTAATAGCATGGTACCAGAAAATCACTGTCCCTCTCATTTTGATTTGGCGTAGTGAAAATACATGCTAAATTAGTGCTTAGGTGACACAAATAATTTGCTATAGAGGTAAAAGGAAGTCGGATACCAACATTGGTGCTTAGGGAAACCACAGAATAATGTGCGGCTAATGCACTATTTTTACCTCATTAAGTGAACTGGACACAGGCGCAGGCCCACATTTAGGTAGCCAATAAAATTAATCATTGAGAATTTTTCCCTGGTGAGAAAAACCGAAAATTTTATATAATTTCAAGACAGTAACATGTTAATTCAATAGGAAGTTTGACAATACTTTTATGCTCTATGGGATGGACACATGAATGAATTCAGACTGGATATTAATCCAAAAATTTACCTACCCAAAAGGATGCCACAGTAGTAACAAACATTATTTGGCTGGAAACTAAGTAAGATTGGGCATTCTCATGAGGAGGCTCTGCGTCATGTTATTGGCTACAGCTCTCCAATTACATCCCTTCCATATTAAGTGTCCGTTGGAGAGAACGGATATTCAGGTTATTGCTTAGAAACATAAAATACGAATACTGCATGCTTTGCAAAGTAAGTTATTGCTCTCCCATTGTTTTCATTAGAAAAAAATGTAAATGAGTTCGTGTGTGAGCTACCAAATATTTGGTTGACGTTTAAAGGACAATCGTTATCCATTCTCTATAATCATTAATTTACTAAGCCACTGACTGCCAGTTAGTAATTGATCCATTTTGATAGAAATTCTTGGTAATACTAGTTAGTAAAATGCAGAGACAGATTAGAAGAAAAAACTCATTCGTGATACCTGATGGAATATTTGTTTTCATGAACGATTTTTTGGCCATAAAAATGGCACATACGCTCAATTTTTCAGAAATATATGGACAGTACTTCAGCTAGCTTTAATTTAGGGACATGTTTCATGTACTAAGACGACATATTTTTCACCATTTATTGTTCAGAACGACGTTTGGAGTGACTTGAATGGGTTTTGGGGCGATTAAAAAAATATTTGACACTCAACCTGGTGAAATTTTACTTTTTTCATCAGGATCCTGAAGTGCTGGGGCACGTTGCGAACAGTAATGTTATAGGAACCCATCCTAGAAAAGTAATCACTGTAAGTAAGTTTTCCATGCCTAGAAAACAGAAAGACTTTAAGTTTCCATTATTTTTGTTCGAATTTCTAAACTACTAAACACACTGTTAAAGTAAAACCAGTTTTTTTTTATGAGGGATGATGATCTGAATAAGCAATTCATTACATAAAACTAATAGACCACTATCCCTACACTAGTTCATTTACATGATAATCAACTTAACGGAATTTATATTAATGCATCTACTTTGTAGGAAGATGTTATTTTGGTGCTAAATATTTAAGGTAAACTTAACACTGTGAGTGTTTACGAGCCACAATTTAACACCACTAGAAGAGAAGTACTCGTTTACTTGTCTTGAATGTCTGGTATTGGTATTCAGTTTAGATCAGTTCCGGCACTTGATTCTTATTAAAACTACTGCGCCGTCTGCATTGTCTTAGTTACTTTCCAGAGCGTTCTCTATACTTGTGGTCGGTGGCGTACTCCTTACTAGTACTAGGAATACCCCCCTTCCTTCTCCTTGCACTTCTTCCCCTTCTTTTCCCCTTCCCTTAAGCGCGCGTCTTACTCTGTAATTGGTGGCAGTATTTAATTTAAGCCCTTGCGTGGCCTAGTTACATCACTGTTCTGTCCTGCGCCGTCTGCACTTCACTTCGCTTGCTCGTGCCGCACTTCTAAACTTTTACAAGATTTATGCTATGCTGATTTCAATCGACAACATCTAGTCGTTGTTTCAGAGCGATTGGGCAAATTACCGCGAGTCGTGGAGAATGTGTGTGTTTTTTGCTGTAGTGTTCCAATGGTTTTGTGGTTTTATTGTGGCATGTGTGTGTAGTTGCTTCGCTGTGCCGTAGCTGCTTCCCGTGTCTAAATTTCGTTTCTGGTTACCCTTATAAATTAGGTTTGGCTTTAGGTACGGATGTCGCGTCTGCTGTACCTCTTGTTTTAACATGCCGCGATTGTCCCTGGTGCGCCGCCCAAGTTCAATAATTTATTTAATGTGCATTTTCCGTTTTCACGATTAGCTTATCAGAGCATTCCTTTTGAATTGGTAGGCTTGTTATTAACTCTATCAATTTTTAATGGTAGGAACTTTAGAGGGTCATTTTGAAACACCTCTCACCGTAACTATATTTGATTGTCATTTTTTAAAATTATTTTATTGGATTGGAGGCTCTGATGGGTCTAAACGACTGCAATCCATTTCGCTATTCAGCAAATGTGTATTTTGATGAAAGTTTGTAATTTAGTCAATTTTGGTGATTTCAAAGGAATTGTTTTAAAGGCATGCTGTAAATAAAAGCTGAAGATAAAGCACAGGTTGTGTACAAAAAGTACAAGTTAAAGTTAATATTGATATTACTTTGAATTTGTGTAAATACAGCTTGTATCTATTCACATCAGTAATGTATTTTCGAAACAGCAACATTGCACGAGAATACTATTGAATGCTGTCATTTCGGATTTAGTGTTATGTTACTTATTTCTGCCTTGTCACAAATAAATCTGTGCGATTTCTGCTCATGACTTTCTTTACGTCTGCTCTGTTGATTTTGTTGCATGAATATGGCGGAGGTGGCTTTTCTGTACGTGCTCAGAAAGGAAGAAATTCTGGTCTTTTTTTAGTGATCTTGTTTTGGAAGCTGATGACACCGGGACTGTTGAGGAGTGTGTCGGGCCACGGTGAACTCGGAGTGCCAGGGGTCTTCAATGGTGCAGCCGTCCCAGTGTGCAATTTTGGTGAGTGTCGCCAACCATACACCTAAATTAAATTAACTCTCCCTTCAAGCCCTTTGAAATATTGCTCCCTATTCAATGCTAAGGTTTCATATTATTATAGTTGCTTACCGAAGAAATCACATCTTTCGATGGAAGTACGTTCGCGGGCTTTAAACATAGGGTATTAGAACCTTTGTTTGTGGCGGTGCGGAAATTGTTCTGTTCAGGGACATGTGAGTAGAGATTATATGCAGGATTGGCGTGCAGTTGCCGTAAGAAAGTGTTTTAGTTGCGATGAGGTTGGGCATTTATGCAAGGATTTTCTTAGGGCAGAAATAGGGGTTTAACTGGTAATTAGCATGGGTTTTCCAGACGGGTGAAAGTAAAGTTACTGCCCAAGATAAGGGGTGTTCTGTTTTGATTTATTTAGGTAATAATGCGTTTTCTGCTTTAGTTGGCGTGAGTACCACACACTTAGTTATGAGCTCTAATTTTTTTAAAAGGCTGCTTGAACTTAAAATCATTTCCAAGGGATGTGTGAAATGCTCGCCGGAAAAAACGTTTGTGCGTGGCAAATGGGAGGTCACAAGGAGTAATTTGGTCGTGCCCTTGAATTTCAAAAACTGTAGATTTTCGTGGACCTTTCCATTTGGGTGTTTGCACGCCTTAATAATGATGTAGTGTTAGATCTTGGATTTTTATTTCATGCAAGGGTACCTGTCAATCTTGATGAATATTTTATATCCGTCGGCTTCGGTACGAACACCAGGATTGCCCTTCACGTGGAATATATCCCTGAAATTTTTTCGTCTTTACACGATGAGAAAAATTGTTATCCAAGAAATTTAGTAGAGGGTTGGATCAGTTGCACAAAGATTTTAGTGATGTCATCAATCCTAAAATAGGGAATTGCGACATTGTTCCGCATACATTCCTCTCGCCGATGATATTACGGTGCATGATCACTATTTTAAATGCCCTCTACCTAAGTTGTAGCTTATCAGAGAAGTTATAAATGGATAATAGAAGCTGGGGTTATAGCTCCTTCAAATTCTTATTACTGTTCGCCAGGATTTCTAGTGCGTAAAAAGGATAGTGACAAATTTCAGCTGCTTTTCTATAATTTTTTAGTAAACCAACAAATTCACAAGGATCCATTTCTATTGCCAGCGATTGATTGTGCCCTCTTCTTTTAGGTAAATACCACATATTTTCTGTTCAGGATTTAAATAACAGTTTCCACCAATGTTTACCTGACCCCTCTTGCAGAAAGTATAACGCCTTAGTACACCTTGGAGTCAGTTCGAATTAACGTGCACTCCCATGGGCTCAAATTTCGGCAGTCAAGACCTGTCTAGGGTGGTGGATTTTTTGTTTTATCAGAATTGAAATTCAAGTTTGTCTTTAATTATGTCGACGACATCATTGTGTATAATGATGTTCTGGAGTCTCACCTATCATGTATATGCCAAGTATTTTTAAAAATTCACAAGGTCGGGTTGATAGTTAATCCCGATAACGTAACTTTGGGTTCGAGTAAGGTAAGATTTTTTGATCACTTACTTTGTGAAGGACCACTAATGATTGGTCCCGAACGAGTTACTCCTGTTTTGAAGTTCCCTCGTCCAGGAACTTTAAAGGTAGTTCAGAAATTTAGGCCTTTTAGGTTACTATTCCCGGTTCATCGGATATTTTTCGGAATTGGCAGCACCCTTGAATTCGTTAAAGAAGACAAGAGTAGAGTTTATTTGGGGCCAAGAGCACGCGATGGCATTCATTGTCTTAATGATGAAGCTGTCCCCGGTCGGTGTTCCATTTACTGGACTTATCCCATCGGTTCGCCGTGCATGTAGGCGTGTCCCTGATGGCCTTAAGGGCAGTACTAAGTCAAAAGAAGGATTTATGTTTGGCTCCTGTAGAGTTTGCAAGCCACAGCTTACTGAATCGGAACATAAATTAGGCATTTACGGAAAGGAAACAGTGGCTTTTATCTATGGCTTGGAAACGTTCGCTTCCTATATAGAACACGATGAGTGCGATCTCTATACCGATAATGAAGCGTTCAGGTGGGGTTTGAACAATTCACACCAGTTAGGACATCTAAGTCGATGGGTTTGGCAGATTTCGCATTTCCGTTTCAAGGTATTTCACATCCGTGGCTTAGACAACCAGGTAGCCGATGCACTTTCGAGGATGTACGATCCGGTAGACTTTGTAGTGGAGAATGATTGTGATACTTAAGCATATTTAAATCTCATACAGGGATTTCCCGAATTTTTCGTTAATATGTGTCAGGCTCAGGCGAGCGATACTTTATGTATTCAGGTGAAAGCTGACCTGAGTGCGGGAATAGTGCTTTCCTATGTATAATTGAATGATATTTAAATTTTAATGAACAAAATGACAGCGCACTTAAGATTGTGGTTCTGGGCTCATTAAGACCAATAATGCTTTAGTATTTCGATGACTCGGTTTTTGGTGGGCATTTGGGTGCCAGTAAAACCTTTAATAAGATAACTGTTCAGTTTGGTTGGCCGAGCTTAAAAAGCGATTTTTCTGAATTTGTAAGTTCTTGTGAACTGTGTCAAAAGTGCAAACAGGTACAGCAAACCAATGTGGGCCAGGCGGCGAAGCAGGGTTTCTGGAGTGTAGTCCATTTAGATATTTTTTGACCGTTGATAAGATCTAAGAAGGGTAATGCATGTATTTTGATTTTGTTAGACACTTTCACTAAGTTTGAAAATTTGCTACCTCTCCGTAACGTGAAGACTTCTTCTATTGCTAGAGCTCGAAGGAGCAGTTTTGGAAGGTTTTTAATGCTCCCGTGGAAATAGTAACAGACAATGCTAAATATTTCACATGTAACGTTATAAAAATTTGTGTTTTTGCTGGGTTGTTAAGCATTTCACCTCTAGTCTGTATTATACTAAAGGGAACCAGGTGGAAAAGTCCAGTAAGAATTTGAAATCCTATTTGACGAATATTTGCAATGAGGATCATACTAAGGGGGATAAAGACCTAGATTCCATCATCTTAGGGTTCAACAGTGCACTCCATGATTTCACAGACGTTCCTCCATCTCTCCCTTTCCTTGGTCGTGTTTAAGAACTACGTTTCAGCACACTTAGGGAAAGATGTGGTGGAGAAGCTAATTCCTAAATTTTAGGGCGTTTAAAATCCAAAAATTTATTAACCCCAGTACTGTAAGTTTAGTTTTTCCCAGCTCTATTCTCTCTTTGGTAAAGCTCACGTGGACCCCGTAACTGATTAGTTATTGTTTGTATAATTTATGCCTCAGCTGTTATGATTGTATAAATTTTTGTTAATGCATATATTTACCCTTACACTTAATAATTTGGTTTTATTGTTTTCCCCATTTCTAATTTCCTGCTAATGTTCTGTTTCCGCTCTCCACCCGAGCCGTGCTCAGTTTGCCTCGCCTCCTTGATGTCGACTGCTTGGGCGCTGTTGACTGTGTACCTGTTGGTTACCCACTCAACAGCTGTGTGTAGAAGATTGCAGTGCCCGAGAAGAGACTACATCTCAAGGCGCTTATATGTCTGACTTGCTCTCGTCTTGCCCACCATCTCCGCTGGTTGTCCCATGCTTGAATTGTTGCTACTGGATTTTGACTTATATGTTATTACGTTTTCTACAAAACTGTGAATAGTCTGTGACCACTCTATTCTACTGTTTCAAGTTTACCTTCTCAGTTCGAGTTTCTTCATCTTTGTACCTTCCGTGGATTGTTTGTGTTAGTTATCGATGTGAACTTAGGAAGAAACACTTGTCACCAGGGCACAGGTTTTGGGGTTGAGGTTGCGCCATCTGCACCATTTTGTTATGTTACATTTGAGAGCGTCCTCTATATTTGTGGTCGGTGGCGTACTCCTTGCTCATGCTCGGAATACCCTCCTTCTGGGATGACCAGATCATAACCGTGAGTTTGTTGTCTGATTCTAATAAGCTTAGGTTGGTAGTAACCAGCTGATTTGGTGTTTGGTATTTGTAGTAATATTTTTAGTGTATACTCTTTTTTTAAATAGATCTGTCTATTCTAGTATTTTTATTATATTGTAATGAGAGTTATTGATTTAATGATGCATGTGTTAATATTTATTATTAATAATTGTTGTCAGTTTTAGTAATTTGTAACTTTTACTATAGTTCGTATATTTTTTAATATTGTTCGGGGAGTCACCGCTTGGCACTTGCTGCGTGCGTGGCTAGTGATGTATTAGTTCAGTTGAAGACAGAGAGTTGTAACATGGCGTCCATCCTGAGCAGACATGTGTGAGCCAGCTGTACGCATTGCCGCGGTGCGCGATGCGATGTTTGATGAATACGCCGGCAGTGGCTAACGGCAGAGGCGTGTATTGGCAGTCTAAGCAGGAACAATGTAAAAGTTTAATATACAATTTATTCCTGCGTTTTTTGATCGCGTTAGTAAGTTGGAATAATGAACATGTTTCATTTCAGTAGTTCCCCGCACGCACTTGTTATTGAAGTAATCGTTTTCGACATGCAAAGTGCGTCGCGTGGTGCACTGTACTTTGGGTGCAATGCTGCGTGGTGTGTGGCTAATTCGCATATTGCCTACTGCCATAGTTAACCACATTTCGTGCCGCGAGTGTGAAAATGAAGACAGTGTTTTCCACTGCTTAGAGTGGAGTAGCACCGCGGCCCGTCAGCTGTTCGGAGTGGCCCATTATTCACCGCCACTACAGCGGGACGAGCGAGAACGATCTGTGCCTACCCTAGGTAAGGATTCTGGAGTGTTACGCCAGTGTTACGCTTTAAGTCACCTCCCAGATCTCCATTCAGGTATGAAGACTTTGTACTTTTCAGAGCCCAAATTAGATCATGGGCTGAAACGACGTCCAAACTGGTTATGACTTTTACAACATTGCAGTTTTACAACCTCGTAGTACGATGTCATGGTGCGACTACTTTTTGTGTGCAATTATTGTAGTGGTAAACAATACAATAATTTTATTGGGGGCCCAACAAGTAAATATTGAAGTATTTTTATTACGTTTTGTGTGTAATAATTTGCGAAATGTTAACGCTAACTTTGCAGTGTGTTAAGGCACATAACTATACCACGAATTTTACGACGTCATAAAGGAGACTATTCCGAATTTGCGTGTGTAATTTAAGCAGCATTTTTTAAATAAATAAATAGATAAACTGGACGTTATTGGCTTGATAATTTGGTACAATTGGACAACCCTTACGTAATAATAGCATTCTAATAGTTTTGATTGACTTAGTTTTGTTGAGTGCGCATCAGCCTTACCATATAAGATTAATAATTGGGTCGAAGTACAAAGAATGCTTGAAGACGAAACTCCTATCTACCTAGGGTTACTGGTAATAATTATCAGGTTCAGTAGCGAAGTGAGGCAGTATTGATGGACCTGAAACCCTCTTGGTAGAGCGTGTTCTCACTTTGTTCTCCTTGCACACTTTATCCCCCTTTTCCTCTTCCCTTACGCGTGAGTCTTAATCTGTAATTGGTGGTATTCTTTGATTTAAGGCCTGACGCGGCCAAGTGACATCACTATTCTATCCTACGCCGTCTGCACTTCATTTCTCTTACTCGTGCTGCACTTCTAAAAGATTTTTGCTATGCTGATTCCAATAGACAACTAGTAGTCGTTTTAGAGCGATGGGGCAAATTATGGTTCGTCGTGGTTAATCCGTGTGTGTTTTGCAGTAGGCTTTTATTGGTCTTCTAATTTTGTGTGGCATGTGTATGTAGTTGTTTGGGTGTGTAGTGGCTGCTTCCCATTTATAAATTTAATTTCTGGTTGAACTCCTGAATTATGCTTGGCTTTAACTACGGTGTCGCGTCTGTTGTGCCTCTTGTTTTAACATGTCGTGACTGTCCCTGTTGCGCTGCCCAAGTTCAATAATTTATTTAATCTGCATTTTCCGCTTCCACGACTCACTTGCCAGAGCATTCTTTTAAATTTGTAGCCTTAATATTATCGCTATACAATTTTTACTGTAGGAGCTTTGGAGGGCCCCTTTGACCACCTCCCACAGTAACTATATTTTATTGTCCTTTTTTCAAAAATCAATTAATTTGATTGGCGGCTCTATGTGTCTAGAGGACTTCCATTCCGTTATTCAGCAAATCTGCATTTTGATAAACGTTTGTATTTTAATCAATTTTGGTGATCTCTAAGTAATTGTTTTAAATACGTGCTCTGTAAATAAATTCTCAAGGTAAAGAGTAGGTTGTATACAAATGGAACAAGTTAAAATTTATATTGGTATTATTTTGAATTTGTGTAGATGCAGCTTATATTCTCTTCACTTCAGTAATGTATTTTCGAAACAGCAACATTGTATGTGAATATTATTAAGTGCTGTCAATGCTGATTAAGTGTTATGCTACTTATTTGTGCCTTGTCACACTACCAAAGTAATAACTGATTATTATAGTCTCTCTTACATCGAGTATGTGCAACTGAATACTTATAGTTCAGGACACTTGACATGTTGGACTTGAAGACGATGGAATATCGTTTCAAAATTCATTACACACATGGGAAAACACATGAGTGTGTGAATAGTTTAACTAGGCATGTGTTAACAGTATGACCTGAGACTTACGATTAAATAGTGCTTTGACTTATCTATATTCATTTTTCAAGATATGATTGAGTCAAAAAGCAGTAGGAGGATTCTAGTCTGCTGCCCCTTATCAAAGAGGTAGAAAACCCATATTGTTGAACTCAAATTAATCTCATGAAGTCAAAAATTTCTCTTTGATAAATGCTGTTTTATAAAAAAAAATTGGAGTTCTGAATTCTATTAAATGTCACTGGTTATCTTACATGCATAAAACAACAAATAATAATGGAATGCCAAGGCAATCCACTTGAGGTTATTTTGCTGTCCCGAGAAATGTGGATAAGATTAAGAGGAAGTATTATTGGTTGAACATGTTCTATAAATAAGCATATGCCCTGCAGTGTCGTGACTGCAATACTAAGAAAAGACCTACTAAAAAAAAATGTAATTCTTTCATTCCAATCTAGTTGGTGAGCCGAAATTGGGGACATTTTCGATCAAGTCTTCCCCAAAAACCAAGTTAAGTTAGGAAATATTATTGTGGTTTCAGCCAATAACTATGCAACCTGTTGGGTCAGGAAGTAAGCTGCGCCGATCGGGAATACATTGAAATTGTCTGCTTATCTCTTGGGAAAAGTAATGTATAGCCTTGCGGTGCTGGAGACAATTATCACCAATAAAGGAAGGGTCTTTAGATAACATTTGGTCATGGATCTTTTGTCTCTGAAGGGTATCGTGATGAAAGAATATTGTCCCCAATGTAATGGGATAGTTGTGCATTTGCATGAAATTCTGAAAACAAAGTTGTCGCATTACACAAGTCAGAGAAATTGGGATCAATTCTTTCCCGACAAGACAGCATAGGTTAAGTCAATTTGTTTTAGTCGAAGACTAAAGATGAGGTAGAACGCTTATTCGTCTTCTGCACATGTATCCAACACTGACCTACCCCACATGAACACAGTTGTCAAAGTCACATGGTCAACAGTGATTAACGTGTGTTTATATCTTAATTTTCAAAATACAAGCGCTTTTAAATGAATAAAATATTTTCACTAATTTGAATTTAATCTAACTGCATTCCAATTTGGTTAGAGGAAGTATACAAACCTCTCAACACAGTTGTTTACTTAAAAGTGTTCTAATCTCAAATCCAAAACAACCCCGTTTTCGCTAGTTATTGGCAGAAAATCAGTTCAATGTTGCGACATGGAGGATGTTGTGCGTAGCCAGCGAAATCGATCTACCTCGTCCTAGTTATGGTTTAGCGTATGGTAGAGTACCTGTTATACTATCTGAAATAAAATTTAACCAGCAATCCAAAGCTGACGAGGCCTGGGCCTGGGTCATGCTGCCGACAACCTTCCAAATTCATTAAGACAAGAAGCGTTAGACAAACACTGGAGAGTTAGTATAAGACTGGTTAGGACGTGTTGGTGTACACTCCCATAAACAAAATAGTTTTTCCGATAAACATCTTCAGTGTGATACAGTTCATTCAAACTGAGGAAAAGTGTTACTCAAATATATTTTATATATATCGATAAATTATATTATAATTATTAATATAGAATTATATATATATATATATATATAATCAGAAAAAGTGTATGTGGTCCAGGAAGTGGCAGTTACAATAAATGTGGACTAGCTGAAGTCATTCTAGGATGACTGATATATTTATTTTCTGTAGATCACTCTAGGCCAGCCAATGTAAGAAAATATGTAATTTTAATATGGTATAACGGTTTCCTTCATTTTGGATTAAAAACATTAATTAATATGCAGGAATGAAGCTACGGTAAAATATTATATCTTTAATTTGTTTGATATTTTAAGTAAAGGCGTTTCTAGAAATCTGTGGTACATGGAATATTGCTTCCTCTGTAGTAAAACTAAAGTCATTGGCTGTTGCAGTGTCTACTTTAAAGATGATGGACACAGCCAGTTCATGAAGTATGGTGCAGATCCTATAATCAGCTGGTGGATACCATGATGGTGCAGAGATCGAGTCCTGTGAAGAAGGAGTGGTCGCCTGGGTACAATTCGAGCCCCTACGAAAGCTGGTATCGTAAAATGGTTCAAACCATTAAAAATCAAGCTTCCATAACCTCTAAAAATGAAGTGAATAATCCATAATATCTGTCAGAATTTGAAAGACGTTCGTAATTCAACTAGGAACACATTCGTAAACAGCAGGAGAAACTTAATGGGCTGGTTTATATGATATATAGCTTTGTAAAGAAATATAATAATTCTGTAGGACAATACCTAATAGGTACACATAATTCGAGCGGGTGAAAAAGGGGACTGATATTCCAAAGTATGTTTCCAAATGTCGGTGTGATTTTGCAATCGCTTTGCAGATGGAGGAAATGTTTATTGATGAAAAACCTTTAAATAAGTAAGTCTAAGAGCAAGTCCACAGTGTACAATCCGAACTGGCAGGTTCGACTAAAGAATTTAACACAGCTATTAAAGCCATCACTCGTATATTTTAAGAGGATTAATAATAAATTTAGAAAATTAAACATGTTTGACAGCTTTTTATAATCGGTAAAAAAAAAACGAATTTTCCAATCAAGTGTTAGAAATAGCTTAGGTCTAACAAGTCAAGTTGCTTCTTTAGATGTTATGCCTAACATACAACTTAGCTCGTGTTGATATTCTGGACCAGTCTTGGTTACATGAGTTGTAATCTCTGCTAATAACTCAATTTATTTTAAAGTATTGATTGAATAATTTGATAAAAACCTTAGAGAGGAATGGCTAATGGCTTGCAATTTTTGTAGAAAGAGTTCATGTGTAATCCCACTTTAAGATTTGCAGCTGTCAGGTTTTCCAAAACCATTGTTAAAATTGAGCGAGAGTGGAAATTTAATTAACTGTCATTTATTTTAGAAGCCAAAATAATACACACATTTTAAAAAAGCGACAACTTTTTTTTGGTTGTTCACAGAGTATATACCTAATAATTTTATGCAAGAAAAACTAGTACAATATTGTCGTCCAAACGAGGATATCTTGTGTTACATACCCGGTACTCTGGCAACATAGTTCTAGGGGCCTTTTCCCCAAAAGTTGTTTTCAAAGGTGGTGAAATGTCTGAAGCTATAGCGAAACTTTGCATTTTCAGTTGCCAAATTGGGAACACTAAAACTCAGATGCTTGAGTAGAACAAATTTTATGATAGTTGGGGAGAAGATGATCACTCTAGGGCCTTGAAAATAATAAAATACGAATTGATGGTGGATGAGATGTTTTCCTGAGATTTTCATGCTAAAACTCCGTTTTCATTCATATTCACATAATCCCAAGAGCTTGTTCCAAAGAAAATAAGTTGCGCTATTCTCCATATACAACTTCTACTCGAACCATATTTCCTACTCTTGGAAACTGCTTGGAGACAGGCTAGCTAATAGATTTCATTCTGCCTATAAATGTGTCAGTGGTAAGAATCCAAGATAAGATTACTGTGCTAGTGTTGCGTAGCCCAATGCTGTCATCCAACTTTTGGGTAAGACATCGTCACAATTTTGTTGGTATTTCTTTCTTCTCTTTTCTTTGTTGTGATGATGCTTAATTCTTACTTATTGTGATTTGAAACATTCCTAGGGGTAATGGCTGTAACTGATAATACCTGAATTGCCTTAGATGTCAGTGCTTTAATTTTTTTGTCGTGTCTGGTTTTGCCCTGTACTCAAGTGCTTAAATGATATAGGTGTGTGTTTTTTTTGCTTTCGCTTTGTTATTAGTATGTAAATGTTTACAACGATGAAAGCGCATGAAAAAGGATGAAACTTGGAAGAATTGTATCTGCTACTATGAAGGATGCTTAAATCTATTCCCTCTCTGATATGTTTGAAAAGACTGGCCAGATTATGGTACGTACAGGGACGAATGTGGTCAGAAATGCATTGCATTTATTCTTTAGACATGCCCGAAGAAAGAAAAGAACAACCTAATCTATATTGAAGAGAAAGATAATTTTTTTTCTGGTACATTCATCTAATTTGTTTAGAACATTGGAAAGGAGGTGTAGGCACAAGCATATGCTATGTTATAAAAAAGAGAGAAGTTTTTCACACGATTATACTGCGATGTATGAAATAATCAGAGACTGTGACCTCTTGCGAACAATTACAGACACTGTTTGTCTTAATAATCAATGATTTATAAGTGACTGATAGCGCAGAATCACAGAGAAGATATACATGTAAAATGGATACCTCTCACTGGTATGTGGTATATATACTTTAACTGTCACACTTTCTTTTAATGATGATAAAAAGAGAGCAACAATAATTTGTATACAAAATATATTTATATAATAAAAAAAGCACCACTTAGTCTGGTATGGGAAAATCTGTGTGTCATGGATTTACTTAAGTGTCTTGTTTAGCATGTACGAATGTTAACCTTGTAGGTATTTTGATCAGTCGAAGATAGTTGGTATAGTGAAACACTTCGACTTCACTATAAGAGGGTGTGTGAAAGAGATGCATTAAGTGATTTAGTGTTTTCAAGAGAAAAATTACTGTGTTAAAATCGAAGCACCATGCTGGAAGGTAGATGAAGAAAGGTTGTTTGAGTTGGTAGTGTGGAGCATCAGTAGGGAAGTTCACGTCCTACCTGTGGAGGGCAGTTTGATCTCAGCAGAAGTCACTGCTTCTTGGGTCCTGCTCTGTCTGCGATTGAAGTGAAGATTCCGCCAGTATATAAGGGGATGTGGCTGTGTTCGTTACATCCCTCCTCCAGCTTTACAGTGTGCATTCCTGTTGAAGTAGAAACCTTATTCATCTCTGACGGGATTTGTTTGCTGGGTGGTACCGACCTTTCTCTAGTGTCAGAGTATGCTGCAGATATGTTTGGGCTATAGGAAGTGGCCTGAACCCCTTCCCTCTTCCACATGTGTTCAGGGGCATTGGACTAGTATGATTAGTGGAAGTACCCTTGTGGACTGTGTTTGATGGGAGTAGTCGCCCATGCAGAGTAGCAGGCAACCATATTTGCGATGATTATTGTGCTCTGGGACTCCCTCAAGTTTTGGAAGACATCCCATGTTCTGTATATCGTAGTATCTTTTGTTTATCCCTAATATGTTAATGAACCTGTTTACTGATTTTCTTTACCAGAGAAGGAATTAAAGATGACAGGAGTTATATGTATTGAAACTGTTTTGTTGAATGTTATATATTTTAAGTTTTTTCACTGTGTGAAAAAGCTAAAGGAGTTTCAATAAGTAGAATGTTTAAAATATTGACCATTGTTTGAAATGGTCAGAAATCTAATGTCTGGATTCCTCCCGATGGGTATTCAACTATAAATTGTTTACAGTTAATAAATCTGAGATAAATATAGGAGGAGTGTAAGACAATATTTAACCTTTCTAAGTCGTTGATGTTGTTTTGAATGTGTTACAGTTTTGTTGTTGGTTCGAGGACTCCTATTGCTAGGCCTGGGGGAGTGGCAGTTTCTGCAAATCCAAGTGCGAAGGAAAACCAATCAAATAGGTAGGTGATTTTGCTGCTGAACTGCTTCGCTCATGTTGTCTTCATTGACGATCGTCGACAGACTAGAGCAGTCTACCAAAAATGGACACAGATCGATCATAGAACATATCAGCTGTGCGAACCAGATGACATTTTGTGGAATTATAATTTAAAAATAAATTAATGGAAGATTTGTATTTCTTCCATGTTAGTTCAACACACTTGTCAATGGTTAACCTTCTGTGAAGTATCATGACACAAAAATCATATATTTATGAAATAAATCAATTTTAACTGTACTTCTTCGGAATATCATGGTAGGGCCATAACAATATTTAGTGGCTCATATCTGAAATTTTTGCACTCTTTATCTCGGTGAAAAATAATGATTAAAAAACATGTTTTATGTTTGGTTATGATAAATTGTGAAGACACAAATATTTAAGCAGAGAAAATTGTAATGGGTCATAACTTCTCATTGATATCTTTCAATTTTCATCTGGTTTAACAAAATTGCTTTCGGCTGAAATTATTTTAGCTAGCCTTTCACTCACATGAACATTAGTGTCATTTTTTTTCATGCTAATACCTGGGCAGTCGTTTGTCCAGGGAAGTAAACTTCATAACTCTGCTACCAGTATATCCTTTGATGCGGTAGGGCACGAAAAAAAGTTACTTTGATATTCACAGAAGTTTCGGGGATTGCCCATTGTGGCATAATTATCTGTACCCATCCCTATATTCTTCTTGGCACCCAAGTAGTTTAGCGGATGTAACGATGGTTGGTGTGTTGGAATATGGTTGTGGATTCGAGCGGCTATGTTGGCAGTAAACATATTGTATTCTCATTGTGCCAATGTTTCTTGGCCTGCAAATTTCGTTGGCCGGGATGTAGTAGGACTATTCTCTTGAAAATATTAAGGATAATTTGTTTTATTCGGGATATAAATGAACCCTAATACCAGATATTTTAAAGGGAAGGTGTCTATTACAAATGGCCAATATTCACTGATTTGCGTGAGGCCATATTGTAAAAGTCACAAGTGGGTGCTGCTTCACAGCTTGCAAGGATTAATCTGTAAAATGTAAGTGGCTTCTAAACGCCTCATACTTCCCATAAGCATAATGTTTACAGTTAACTTTCTCCATCCTGTTCATTATGGTGGGTGTGCTGTGCTTGTATGAAGAAAAGACCATTATTTCAAATTTCTTTACTTAAACAGAGGCTCGGAAAACTACTCTACTATACTGTTTTTCGTTTTATATTAAAGAACCCTACATATTTTAAAACATTTTAGGTCTAAAATTTATAAGAGGAGATAATATTCTTTTTTATTTATTTATTTTTAATGTTTATGATGCTTAAAGGTATGTCTTCTTTTTGGGACATCTGTTCATTTTCCCTTTCATATAGGTGTTCTCTTTATATTTTAATTAATTTAAAGACAGGCATTCAAGGACAATTTCAGTTTAGGGAAGGAAGCATGGTTATGTGATTCCATCGTGACAGTTTTGTTATTTTGGTAAATAAGTTTTTAACCCTAATATTACCTGATAAAGAGTAAAGAAAAAATTAATTAGTAAATAAGTGTTACCAGATGCATAGGGCAATTAAATTTTAAATCACAAGACAACAACAGGAATATCTAGTAACAAAATTACATCACATATAACATCGTACTCTTCTTTGCATATCATCTTTTATCTCCAATACACTCGAGGTCATTCACCACTCCAAATTGTATTCTATGCCCCTCACTACTTCTTTGACAAATTTGGCGTTTGTACACATTCCTGGGGCTTAGGTGCACCTACCATCTGTATTTCATGACGGGTATTAATTTTGATGATCATAGCCTAGCACTTTCCCTACAATACAACACCTTAACCACTATATTCTATCTGATCAACAGTGTCTTGGACACCCCTCTGCAAATGTAAACTCATTCCTATATGTCACTACGACCACCGCTATTACTATAGGAGGCAGAGTGCTTGATAATGGTTATTGCTATGCGATACCCGCAGGATCGATGGAGCAAGGAACTACAGGGACATCGAACATAGCGTAGTTAATGATTACCACATCAGTAAGCTTGGTGCCAGGGCAATTTTCATCTTTTTCAAGTTGTCCAGTTCAACTCTCTGCGATGTGATTGTGAACACAAGAAAACCACGGCAGAGTAGGCCATGTGTGTAAACCTATAGGGATCATCGAGCATTGAAGAAGATGGTACTAGAAAATTTGATGTCGCCATGTCATACCACCACCTGTGAATTCTTCATTGCAACTAACAATGCAGCTAGCATCATGGCTGTGCGCCAGGAGTTACACGAGTACTGGATTTCAAAGCTTAGGTGTCTGTGGATGAATCGCACATTTTGCCTCTGATTGGGGAGTGCCACATTCGGTGGTGTAAATAGCACCACCATTGGAATAATGGCGTCTGGAAATGTGTGATGCATCATACTGTACCATGTAACAGACCAATGGGAGGGTTTGGGTGTGGTGAGTACCAGGTGAACGCTATATGCCTGCATACATGGTGCCCACAGTGAAATTCAATGGAAATAGGGTGAGAGTATGGGTGTGTTTTTCATGGAAGGGGCTTGGTCATATCATAATACTAAGGGAAACATTAAAGGGGCAAGGCTACAAGAACATATAGACTATCTACATGTTGGCTACGATAGAAGACCTGTTCGTAAATGATAACTGTGTGTTTCAGCATGGAAATGCTCCCTGCCACAAAGCACTGTCAGTTCGTGAGTGGTTTGTAGACAATTAGGATACGGAATTGGATTGGCCGGCCCAAAGACCCGACCTCAATTCCACAGAACACATACGAGATAAACTGGATTGACGACTGCGCGTCAAATCCCCATCGATTCACCTCACTTGTTACGGTGCTGCAGGAAGGATGGTCGGCCATTCCCCTGGAGACGTTCCGATGCCTGGTTGAGATCCTTTAAAACAGGGTTAAAGCTGTAATAAAGGCCAAGTCCTATATTAAAGTTCGCTGCTGTGTCTGCTACTGGGCAAAATATCCGATTGATACTTATAAGACATAGTCATGTTGGTGCCTGGATACTTTTGATCAAATAGTTTCATTGTATTAAACTGACTCAATAATACCCTTTTTTAAATGTCAGATAAAAATAAGTTTGTGTAACATTATAGTTTGTATTGGAATTGGAAGTGCTTATTAATGTCTCTCGGTGTTATGCTTGAAGGCTTATCAGGGGACAGATTATAAACTAACGCAGGACCTTACTGAAAGTAACAGCCATGCCTTACCTAGGATTCGAACCCAGAACCTCCCGAACCCAAATGCGTGGAGCACCAATCGACTGCACCACGAGAGGTCAGCTAACATTTAAGTTGACATACCTGTTTACTACTGGGAACAGTTAAACATTTTGCATCTACATGTTTTGTATCTATTATCCTTTTAATAGCCTGAAATTATACTGAATATAGGTGCAAGTAAGGTTTCTTTATTTTATTTAATAATTCCTTTTTTTACTAACTTATTTCTGTACCATACTAGGCCATTGTCAGTTATTTGGGTATGATATGAAATTATTTAGGCGATAGGCATATTTTATTTCTGATGGGTCTATGTGAAATGTGTAACTCGAGCTTGGGAGATCATAATTTCTTAAATTAAATTAGTAGTGGAATTTATCTAAGTGAATAAGTGATAACAGCTTTTTTTCCTTTTTCTGGTGTAGAAATTACCTAATTTTTTCCTTCAGATTTTGAATGACTCTTTTCAAAATTATACATTAATTTTCTCTTCTTTTATGTTCTTTGTTGGATTTGGCTAACAAAGGGTTAAGATTCTGTGTATGGTTTTGGATTTTTAAATTTCTTCTTTAATGCACGAGTTTACAAAATATTATTGCCTTAAGTTCAGTCTAGTAAGCATTTGAGTTTTACAGGGGGAAGCTCGAACAATAATTATAGATACAATTATTATGACTCCATATGTGAGTATGCTCAATTATTAAATGTAGACAGAACTTCTGAAGTATTACCTAAGTTAACAACCATAAATTTTGGACAAAGCTCGATTGCATGTTTTAGCATCGAGTTATCACCATAGGTTTTGGAGCATGCTTGAAAATACCCACAATCTTGTGATTTTTCTCAAAAATCTCAATGAGAATATTGAAAAAATATTTGATACCCATTTTCTGGAATATTCTTGACTTTTTTATACGACCTTCTTTGTGATCGTAAGAGAATCGAAAGGAGATACTTTCTGAATTAAAAATCTTGGTTGAGATATATTCTACGTTAAAGTCAGAGTTCGAAAGAGTTAGTCAGTGTGAGGATTCGTAATTGTGTTTTAAGTTTTTGTTTACAAGAGAATAACGGTAATATGAATTTCTTGTGGGGTGTGTTAAGTCTTTGAAATGGATTATATACCACAATGACACACAACTAGATAATTAATTTTTTTGAAGGCTCTGAGACCTGAAGTGGTAGAATGGGTTTTGCTACTTTAAAGTAATGCTGTGGTGCGCTCAAGGAACATATGAGGAAATTGATACGCTTCAATTTTATACAAGAAATCAATACCTTTAGTTAGGAGAGTATAAGGAATCTGAGCCAGTACTAATTTGAGTGGCTCAAGATGAGGCCCCAAGGCAGGCTGTGGACAAAGTGATGTGCAGAATTTCTGAGTAAACAGTTTAAACATTTTGGTCAGGGAGTGAGACATGTTAGGAACTATGGGTTACCTTGGAAATTTATATTTGCGGTGCATGGTAGATATAGTAGGTCTCAGAATCTGAATAGGCTAAATATACCCAAGACACCCAATTTCAAGAAAACAACCCAGAAAATGTTTTCAGTCCTGAATGGGTTTGAATAGTTTTGTATTATCTAGGACCACATATGTAAAACCGAAATGCCATTATTGTCACAATTCTGGACACATTCAGAGACTGTTGGAAGAAAAAGCAGGAAACCATAAAGGGGTTATTTAAGTTATTCGTTATGATTCTTCTCTATGGCATGTAGTATTCCCAAAACCTGGAGTAAGTGGCACTCCTTAAAAACAAAAATTCTTGGTAAATTTTCTGGGGGGTGACACTGCCCTTTTGTTGGCAGATAATTAGTTAGTTCCAAGAAAATTCTGAAGTGACTCTAAACCAAAGGTATTAGTGGGGATTACAAGGCAGAATGAAATGTTCAACGTCTGATCAATCTGAGTTCAGAGGTTCAAAAATTTCGTTCACCCATACAATAGGAATCGTAGTAGCTCCAGAAGGCGATAGCATCCTGAGGCGTGACTATCTAGCTACTTACACGACCCAAGATAGCTTCAGCTGTCAAGAACACTCGGAGTCTGGCTAAATCATCTTGCAGTACGATGAACCATAGAGATCATGACTCTCAGTCAGGCAACCATAAGTAAAACCACCCTCTCTAAGACAAAAGGTGATTCGGAAACATCTCGGCATTCCGAAATGAACATTCCTATCATTTGTACATTTTCGCAGTGACAGAACATATTAAGTTGGACTCTAGTTGCCATCAACAAATGTTGCTATCGAAACAGATGTAAGGTCGTATCAAGACTGGCGCTCATGGATTAAATATAACGTTAGCACGATAAGTATTCTATCCTAACCCCACATTGTATGCAAACAGCAATGTGCAGGTCCCACTTTGAGTTGACATTATTATTAACCACGAGGTAATTATTAGCAAAAAAAAAAAAAGTGAAACCATACAAATTCGTACACTTTTGAGAAGGCATGATATGAATTCAAAAGGAAACCAGCCAATGTTTTTCGTGAAGAAGGATATGGTGACTTTGAAATTCCTATATTGGATACTAACCTAACCCTCTTGTGTGCCCAATGGGACTAAATGGTCTGTCTAGTGTGGCGGCATTCAGCTTGTTATAGCTATAAACCTAGTATTGTGTCAACCTCATGAGGAGGTAATGAGGTAGTAAAGAAATTTGGGCGGCTCTGAACATTGAGGTTTGGAGTGTCGATCAGGTTGAAGCGAGGTGAGTATGTAGCAGAACAGTAAAGAAAGGGTGGGGGAACAGGAGATCTCCGAGAAAACCTGCTGACCAGCAGTATCGTCCGGGAGGAGGTATTGCATCTTGTTACTGAGGATAATCATAAAAATTCATCCCCACTTTGACAAATACCCCCTGAAGAAAAATTTTCATTTTGAATATTGTTAAAAAAAACAAAGTAAAAAAAGTAATTGCATATCCTTCCAAACAAATGGGTGCTCTGTCAACATAGCAAAAAAAAAGATAACTTGTTGATATGAATAACCATATTTGAATGCATTTTTGAAGGATGACCGTTATTAACTCCCCAGAAATAATTACTGATTCTGCCAACTGCCAGGGACTCAGTATATCTGGATATGAATTCTGGATACCACAAGCTAAGAACTGTAGAAGCAGATCAGAAATAAATTCCATTCGTGAGTCGTGATGATATATTCTGTTTTCTCACTGAATGTCTGACTAAAATTTACACGCTCAATGTATTATATATACACATATAAGGCTGGCATGAGACAAGTTTGGTGTAATTTATTGTATGTTGTGGTAGCCAGGAATTTTAGAAACGTCATCTGGAGCGTCCTGAACATGTAATGTATAAATTTAAAAATCCAAATTTGGCCCACAAAATAGCAAATTAATCTTTTGGTTACCAGGAGGCTGAAGAATTAGGGCACCTAGTGGACAGTAATAGTTTAATGTTACCCTTATGAGAAAACCTCGTGACGGAAAAATATTTAGCATTTTACAGGAAGGCTAAAAAAATAAAATAAAAAAATAAAATAAAAAATGTATCTTGAAGGCAAATTTATTCATGTTTGAAACGAGAATGTTATTAAAAACGTATATACATATTCTCTTTAATCCAAATTTGAAGGTAAAGTTGATGTACGAGTTTTTTTGCTTTTTGAGACCTCATAGTGGAGTCACGAGGTTTCCGTTTTATGTTTGCAGATTATCTCTAAACATTCCTGGAGTTACAGGCTTTTCGTAGTAGGTCAATCGATTTTTTGTATGATAATGGCGTAAAAACATAGAAACAATAATGAAATTACGAGATTTTTATAGTAAGATAACTATAAACCACATCCCAAGAAGGTTGTGGATATAGATAAGTTTTCCATCTCTAAAATATCAAAAAGGCATTAGAAGTTTCCTCAGTTTTGCCCTATTTTACATAAAATCCATTAAATTATTTTTCCAAATACTTATACAGCTAAATACCCTGCTGAAGAAAACCCGTATTTCGTGTAGGGTGACGAACAGGAACAGACGTTCCAAAACATACAAAATTAATTTACCACTTTCCCTGCATTCACCCATTTCCCCCATAATCACTTTGGTGGTTGGTGCGATTTCAATGCAAACATCAAAGGAAAACTTAAATACGTACCTCATAGCTGCCATAACCTAACCCCAGGTTAGAGGTGCCCGATTTCTCACATAGAACGCCTTGCAATATTTTTTCGCATTATATAATTTCCGACCCGAAACTTAACGTAAACCGTTTAGGGTTGTGACGGGACATCACAGTCTCTGTTACGTGGAGTGTGTAAAGATGATTGGAATTTATAACTAAGTCGACCTTAAAGGATGAAACATAATTTTAAAACCAGTTGCACGAGTTAGTAAACACATGGGCATGTTCATGAACATGTAAGAGAAGACCCTTGACTTAAAGCATATATATTTTTCAAGATATTTATTCCACGACTATGGAGCAGAAGAATTATAGCTTGCTACCATTTTTAAGGAGGTAGGAAATCTACCACAGGAAACTCAAAAACATTTAAAAGATCAAGAATTTCTATTTAATAAATGGCATTTAGACAAAATCATTTTGAATCTTGAAGGTAATTCTGTATTACTAGTTACCCCATATTTCCTCAAAAAGGCAATACTAATGGACGTCAGAACAATTGTCTTATGTAAGGTTATCTTAATGTCGTGAGGACCATGGATAAGGCTAGGTGAATGTATTATCGGTTAGAAATTCGCAAAGAAACAGTCATATGTCGAGCGGCATTATGACTGCCAAAAAAGAAGAGTCATACTCAGAAAAAAACCAAGATTCATCTAGAGTATTTTTGCATGTAAGGTATTGATATGATGCGACCATTCCCAATGTTCCAAGTTAAGATACAGGATGATGGTGACAGCCATCAAATATGCGACTAATTGGACCGAAGTAAAGTATCCCGACCAGGAATGCTATGGAAGTAGCCAGTTTCTTATTAGCGGAAGCAGTTTGTACGGACTCGATACCTAGTAAAATACCACTGATAGAAGAAGCGTGTTTGTCTTGTGGGTTATTAGGGAACTGCTGTATTTGGTGGATATTGGGAGTACCGTGATGTCGGGATATCGTCCGCAATGCATCGGGATATTTAAACATCTGCATGGCTCTCTGACAATCGTGCTTTCACTTGCTTCCTCTAGGCAACAAAATGAGGATGTCTACCTCCGGATTGTAGCATTTGCATACATTTCCCGAAAAAAGAGAACACTGTTCCGTATATTTGTTTTAATGTACGGCAGAGAAACCTGAGAAAACAATGTACAGGTCAATGTTTTAGTGAATGGTCCACTACGCGTGCAGTAAAAAAAGGAAATAAAACTATAATAATGTAATAAATTCCATACTAAATGTACCATAAAATTTTTTAATGTAGGCATAAAAAATCTTGTATAAAACTAGTTATAAAAGACCACACTCTCTCGGAAGTCGATGGTAGGAGTGTAAGAATATTTCATGGCTTAAATGTTAAATCTCTGTACCACACATGTTGGTCAACAATACGTGTTCAAAGGAAATATGAGACAAGAGGGTAAAAAAGTTGCCCTGAGATTCGATTCCAGAGAAAAAGGATAGACTTTCTAGCATTATTTTATCTTTGGCTAGAAATGTTGCGACACCAAAAATATTTGACTGGGGGGACTGTTACGAGCCATGAGTTCTCATTATAATTCTCTGGTTTACATCTGAATTAAAGATGTTATTTTGACTGAGGTTTAGTTGGTCATTTACTCTTGTGTATATTACTGACATTTCTCTGTTTGACAACTAGGACCGACCAGTCATTTTCCCGGGGAAGATTATTGCAGAACTCCGCTGCACTTTTCACAGAAGTTTCAAGTCTTCACTGTCATGCCATGCGTGTCTATTATCTGCTCCTGCCCCTCCTTTGCGTGCCTAGAAATTTAGCGGAGATGTGGAAGGGTGGAAAAAGTGAGTCAGAAAATGGCGGTGGAGTCGGGCGACTGATTTTAATGCAGGCGGCAAACACAGTGAATTCGCCTTTTTCCTATCGCTCCCTAGCATGCGGATTTCGTTAGTGGAGAGGTGGTAGCAGAACAATGCCCAGCAAATATGGTAAACTGGTCATTGGTGTTTAGAGCAATGGTAAAGTGGTGTAGGCTGAAGCATATTCTTCCTAAAAAGAAATGACAAAAATAGAAACAATTCTGAGCTTTTTCATGGAGTTTTTGTGGTGTATGAAGTGGTCATCAAATGTATGAGTAACATTTTTTTGGTCGATAAAACGTTGTTCATTTTTATAAATAAAATATTTTTAAATACAGTGCAATTGCAAAATGATGCGTATGAAAATTGCAGAAGGCTCATTAGTAAGTATCTCATTTTGGTATTCCTACTATACGCGTAACCTTATCTTATAACATTGGACATTAAAAATAATAAAAAAAAAATTATTGATTTGACTAATAATACTATTTTCCACAACATGGGTGCAATTAATTTTTAAAGAAGTTTTTAAAAGCTGAGTTGGTATGTAGGACTCATCTTCTCTTTGAAAGCGATTAGAAATAAAACCAGAAACGTATTTTAAAATAGTGAGCAATTACTAATACACACGTGCCTTACTCGGTAATTGAACTCAGAGAACCTCGTACAATAGCTAGTGTGCAATGCACTGCATTATGGAGGTCGGATTCGGATAATCAACTTCGGATTTAATCAGCCTACTGTTTCGAATGATAGGGTTTACTAACCTAAAATATTTAGAGGGCCGACATTTTCAATATGAGTGACTGAACCAAATAAAACATGTAAGTTTACATGGCCTACCATAGCACTACTTGTGTGAAAATTTAGGTGGAAATCAGTGTTTTTTGTCCTTGAGACATGGACAAAAAAACTTTATTTTCTTATTTGATGCTATCGTAGAAAATTGCTAAAACAAAAGAGGCTCTAAATACGATGATTCTAATGTATACTGTCTGCATATAAATTTTGGTTGGATCTGTTTAATTTGTTTAATATATGTTACAAATTTACCTAATTAATTTATGACACCGCCATTTTGATCATCGTTGTCTGACCAATTTAAATCAAGAAAGTTTACATGGACTTCTGTAGCATTAAAGGTGTACACAATTTTATACAAATTATTTTTAATGCTCCAGTGTAACATTTGGTGGAAATCGGTTGAATGGATCTCGAGATATGGCATGAAACCTCCATAATTTTCGTACGGCTATCTCCATAAATGGAGGGGAAAAAAATGTGGCAGCACATTCGATAATTGTACACTCTCACTGTACGAAGTAAAGTTAAAATAGATTACATTGCTTCGTAGGTATAGAACACAAAACTAAAATTATTTTATTGCCGCTATTACAAAATAAAGTGGGCCATGCTTAAAAATTACATATATTAACATGGCCTACCACAGTACATCATATTCACCAAATTATGTAAGAAGGGTTTGATTGTTTCCAGAGATGTGAGATGAATATTTTATATTATATTTATCATGCAAAATGGTTGAATAATGAGACTCTGCATAGACGTATTTGATGGTTGTATTAGGCACTGCCATCATACAAAATTAAGTTGAAATTTGTTTCGTTGATAAAATATACTGGGCTAAAATTTGTATATAGCCACCATTTTGAAAATATGTGCCCGACCTACTTAAAACATACCAGTTCACACCACCTGCTGCAGTACTATTTGTTTGCCAAATTTGGTAAAAATCTGTCTATTATTTCTCGGGATATGACAAAAACTTAATTTATTCGTGTGTCGCTATGTGAAAGAATGGAGGATAAAATATGCTCCATGTAGATACAGTTAATAGTTGTAATATCTACTGCCAGCATACAAATTTATGTTGGCATTACTTACATAATTTCGACAATATAGCACTCTTAACTAAAATTGCTATATAATCGCTATTTTGAATATAAATTTATGACATGCTTAAAATTTAGGCATATCACTTAGTACATTCTACATCAGTACTACTTGCTTGCGGATAATTTTTTAACGAGATATGATATAACTTAGTTTATTCGTATGGCGCTTTTTTTTTTTTTTCAAAATCTCCGACAGATGTGGTTTTGTGTTGGTGTATATGATGCTTATAACAAATAAATTCAGTATACAAAATTTGATCGAATTTTTAGAAATGGTATTGCTTATATACCAAATAAACATAAACAGTTAGTATGGCCACCATTTTGAAAATAAGTAACTAATTTAATTCAGTCACTTACGTTTACTGGACCTATAATAGTTTTACTTACCCGCCAAATTGGGTGATAAATTGGTTTAATAGTTTTCGTGATGTAATGTAAAACCTGTATTTCTTGATTTCGTAAAATTTTGTGAAATGGCAGGCTAACAACAATATCTATCTCAAAATTTAATATTTACCTGATGCTCTGTCAGCATACAAAATTTGGTTTACATCGGTTGAATGGTTTCCAAGGTATGACACCAACACAAATTTTAAGATGGCCGCTATTTTGAAAGCATGTACGCGATATGGACGAAAACTATAAAAGTCAGATGTCCTTAGTAAGTATTACATTACACACACAGTAAAGTGATTTCCTAAGCCTTCCTTTCCTTCGGAAAGTAGGCTAAAATTATCTTCATTAAGCCTTGTGCGTGAAAGGTCTAGATGTCATGAATATATAATTAGGGACTGTTTGCTGTTTAGCATAAATAACCTTTTGAGTAATTATATTTGTCGAGGATAAATATTAGAATAAACTTTATTTCACTTCTTATTGTTAACCTCGAAGACAAAATCATTTGTGCGAAGAGCCCATGCAGTGTAGAATATTGTTGTCATATTGAAAAAAAAATCGGGGACACGTCGAAATTTATGTTGATTTTTCCCCTCAAACATGAAGATAATTCAGTACTTAAATTTAAGATAAAATATACTCCAACAGGAATGAATGTCTGATAAATCGATCCCTTAAATATCTGCGTGTTCCTTAGATAAGAAGGGAATTGTGTATGGCTCTTCTTTGCCAACTAGGTTAGGTTATTATTCTCTTGGCATTTCTATTTATATTTATTTTCGATTGTCAATAATTAATATTTCTGTAATTAACTAAAATGTGGCAATTCTTCTCGAACATATTCCTGGTGGGGCCACCTCCGGATTTTCGCATGTGGGGATCTTGCATGATGATGCCGCTGGTCGGCGAGTTTTCTTGGGAATCTCCCGCTGTCCCCTCCGTTGCATTCCAGGGCTGCTCCATACCCACCTCGCTTCGCCTTCATTGGCTCTCAAGACCTCGATGTAAAGAACCGCCCAAATCTCTCCACTCCACTTCTCGAACATAAAAGAAAGCACATTGACACGGGTATCTGCCCTCTGCCAAGGAATGGGCTAAAGTCATTACCGGCCCCTTCACTCGACGGTGCTTTTGTTACTGTAAATGCAGAAAACAAACACAGGAATATATTCAAAACACGGGATTCTAAGGTAAACTAATATCATCGTTCACAGATACTACCGATGAAATGTTCCAAATCTCAATAGATACAGATCACATATCACCACAGCAATCAATGTAGCAGACACCAGAGGTAACGCGATTGTGAAAATGACTGACTTTAAACCCGGATGACACCGCTTGGCTCCGGAACACTATCACGATAACCCTACACATGGCACTAGCTACCGATATATTTATATGCGGAATTGTATACGGCCTGTCTACCTCCAAGCAGTCATAAATGTTAGCAAACACAGCTTGAGTATAAGCTGAACGAGGAGAATAGCTTAGCTCCTTTCTTTGGACCAAACTGTCGAAGTCACAAGAACAAATATAAACCAAATTTGGCATGAAAATCACGGGGACACATCTCATCCACGATCAGTTCGTACTGTAAAAACAACTGATACCTATTTGGTACTGCTCCATAGAGGACATTAGTTTAACCATCTTTGGTATAACTTCCTGGATTCAGGGTCTAAATAACACCGAATTCAAAATTGGAAATAGAAGGAACGCATTACTCATGGCTGCTACTCAGTGTTTCATGGGAGGCCAGATTATGACCATGCAAGATGTTTACGTATAGAGTCAAGTTAGTGAGATAACTACAGGGGTAAGACATTACACTAAGTTTCCCTTTTCAAGCTACTGATGCTGTTACAGTTTACTGGGGGTTCACGGATCAGTTTTACAGGACCCAGGGGAAGAATGATTTTTTCAAACCCTGATATCAAGCAGAACTAATAAATGGGTAATTTTTCTGCCAAACCGCTACTCTCAACTGCAGTTCTTGTTGAAGGCCGTCGGTAGGCCGAAGAATCTGGCCCAAACTCAACACCTACCGAGCACCGAACACATCGGCGATGTCCGTAGTTAAAATTACCGGGTGCCAAATGGTATACATGCTCAACACAGCTCACTGAAAGGACTTCAGCGTTCTCTTACCAATTACTATTCGCAATTAACACTTAATGGACACGCTAAACAGGACAACTCAATTTCAGGTCTTGGTGTCCATACTTTTGTTAAACAGAGGTGATCAATTATGATTGGTGAGGCTGTTTTCTAGGAATGGAGTGTAATATCAATGAAATAGGAATAAAAAATGAAGTATGTTATGTTTCGCCGAGAGAGTGGGTGTTAGAAAGACGACCGGTCATATAGTGTTATTAAGTGAGGTGAAAATTTTGCGCTCTACAAGCATGCAGTCTCTCCAACTCAGTACTCAGAACTGGTTCGGTAAACTGTTTTTGGGAAAGTGAATCGGCGGACGTCAGAAGTTTTGATTTCAATTTGATTACTAAGAGTAAACTAATAATTAAATCTGGAATTATTTTGATAATCAAGAAGTGTAACATGAACATGTCAGTGTTTGCCAACAAATATGGCTGGATAGAGAGTCAACTCTTATGAAGTCCAGTGTTTTAATGTTTTATATGAAACACAAAACGAATTGTCTCCACAGAAATAAAAGATATCATTATTATATACAGGATGTATGTGAAATGAGTGCAGATTTTTTGGGGAATGCTACGGGGGTGTCAATACGAGTGTTTTGGTGTAATAAACATGGTGTCAAGAATACAGCCTTATGTTACAAATAAATAAATTTCCATAAGGAAAAATTATTGTGCACGCACTCGAAGTAGCACATGTGGGAGTTGTGATGATATTCGTCGTTGACTTGACTTTGCAGGTGGTAATTGCAGCAGCACATTACTGTTCCAGACTTTCCTGTCAGTGTGTTATGGGCAGATAAGGCACTGTTTACCGGCAATGGTTGTCTTCAACACCAACAGTGCATCTTGCGTTTTATTTTATTTGTAGTATAAGAATGCATTTCCGAGACCATGTCCATTACATTAAAACACTAGTCTTGACACATTTTTGCAGACCCCAAAATATATGCTCTCTTGCCAAAAACATTCTGTATATTTTTGTTTTAGGCGATACCCGTTATTTCGAGCAGGGAGTTAGTTGGCTTCGGACTGTGAGGTTGTGAGTTTGAATCACTGCTAAACCGTGAATGTAGGTACCGTTTTTAACTACTCGGCCGAGACAACTTATCCTGCAGAAAAAATGCGAATTAGTGGTCGAAATTCCTTGACTGCCACGCGCAGCTGTAGTGACGTACCACAGACCTGGCCAAAATTCTGTGAAATATTCTGCCAAAGTGTAGCGTGTGTTCGGTGGTTGCAATTCCCTGGGTGCGGTGTCGTGCGGAGCGAAACACTTCATAAGTATTTCGTGTGTAGACATCATAGTATAATGCCGTGCCGCGTACAATCGTGTACTTAAATAAAATTAATTAGTAGTAGTAGTAGTAGTAGTAGTAGTAGTAGTAGTAGTAGTAGTAGTAGTAGTAGTAGGGGCGCATGGCTCCTAGATACAAAGGGATTAATTGGGATTCGATTTGAATGATTGGATTAATCCTTAAACCAATCTTAATGCGATTGAATTGATTGAAATGGTTAATCAACAATTGAAAGTGTTAAATCGATTGAGAGGGTTAAATGTAATAAAAGTGTTAAATTTATTGAGAGGGTTAAATGGATTCAAAGGGTTAGTAACTTTTTGTGTGTTTGGTGCAAGAATGTACTAAGGGTCAATTTTTTTCTTTCCTTCTTTTTGTGAAGAGCTCTGGTACATCCTCAGCCTGTTAGCTCTGGCACACGGCTGAGGTGTAACATGTTAGGGATTTAGGGATGGGGCATATATATGGTGAGTTTTGGTGCAAGAGTGGCATAAGTGTTAATTCTTTTGGTATGTTAGTGATATTGCTCGTAGATGGTGTTGGTAGATAGGCGACTTTGAATGTTAGTATTATTCAAAATGCAATTAAACATTAGAGAAATTCAGAGTGTTCTACGTATAAATAAATCACACGCATCGAATCACAAATTTCAAACAATCACAAATACGTGATTAATAAGTGGAATTATGCGACTCTACTGTATGAAATTAAAAGTAAAGAGATGGTCTACTCCGACCTGTATGCTAGAAATATAATTTACACGAGACAAGTACAACGAACGAAAACAACTACATGACTATCACAATTACGCGAGTGTGCAGTATGGAATGAACTACTTCTACCTACAATGAATAAAAAAGTCCTTATGAATTAAACGAACACAATATCAAGTAGTATGACACTAACTGACACCTCTCGCGCATTCTTACACATTCGTCTGCCTGTGAGACTGGTGAGGAGGAACTTTTGAAACGTAATCCACGTGCAGAAATAAATTAAATGATTAACATGTCTGTCCGGCTTGGAGGCTGGTGAAGGAATGAAGCGATCTTACGTCGAGAGCCTGACTATATATACATGGAGCGCGCTCGGAAGTTGACAAGCGACTAAGGTTATAGCTGCTCGGAAATAGATGTGAATACGATTTACGTGAAAAATGGATAAAAATTATGTTTATGATGCACATACTAATATACAAATAAGACTAGTTGAATTTTAAACAGACACAATAGATATACATGTAATGAAATCGCACCAGGAGCTCCCCACAAACACATCCGTCCATCTCACAGGTCAGTCATTGAATGAGTGGATCGTATGACGTGTGCCTACTTTAAAGCTGTTACACAGCTGAGTTTAAATTTACGACTGATAGAACCTATTTCCATACCAAGATATGTGAATGTATAAGAGTGAATTATTTAAAAATAACAGACACACTACAAATTGTCAAGTCTGTCAAAATTCACTGCATTTGGTAATAAACTAAGTTGAAAATGCTACAAAGTTTTGTCGACCAAACACAGAAATGGAGTTTACATAATAAATGCACTATCACATGATAAATAAATGCTTATAAAAATATTTCACAATATAGTTTACAAAAACTGTGAACGATATCTGAACCACAGAGCATATAATATTGCTTTACAAGAATCGCAGCTATCACACGCTGAAGCCTGGTGTATATGAAGGAGCTGTTGAGGTATACATTCATCTAGTCCAAGCTTCTATAAGCAACTGAAGATGGTGGTGACTGGATACAGGTGTACAGATGGCTCCTGACCTCCCCCACCCCTCGCCAGAGTGCACAATATCCTACCCTTAGGGTTACTCACCCCGCTGCCGTCGATTGTCAATTTTTTCAGCAATGTAACAAGATGATGACTGACTAGATACGGCCACATCAGTCCCGAATTCCCTGTCCCCCTTCCTCCCTCACCACCCAAACCACCACACTTCACCAGAGCAATGTGCCCTCAGGTCATTCATCCATCTGCCCCTATTATCAATTTTTGCCACTGATTCAAGATGATGATGATTGGGTAGAAAGCTACACATTAGCTCCCCTTGCATGTAGGCACCCCTTACCCTCCACCCCTCACCAGAGTGACATGCCCTGAGGCTAAGAACCCAGACCATCCCTTCCACCTCTCCAATGCAGAGTTTGTTTTCGCCCTATAAGTCAGTTTATTCTCCAAGTCCAAAAACCCCCAGCCCTTTTCAATGACCGCATCTTTGGTGATCTGACCCCTCCCATCTGCTCCTCCAACACAGAGTTCGTTTTTCGGAGGGTGCTACATCCTGGTGTCGATCCAAGACAAAGCACCCTGAATCACTCCCTTCAACGTTAGTGCCAGAATGTGTCTTTTGCCTGACAACTTCAGGGACTCTCAACTGCAATACACCCCTCAAGACACCATGTTGGACTACGCCTTACCCATGAATTGTGGACTCTCCCATTTTGTGACTTATTCCCCCACCAACCCCTTCCACCGACTCACCATACCTAGAGCTTGTCAAGAGCCTTAATAGCTTTGTGTGCAGGCAATGTTTGAGAAAATTCTCGCATTTCGGGTCTCAAGTGTCTGATCCTTTCTCAAGTGTCTGATCCTTTATTTCCATCCAATAAATATTTAACATCTTGTGCTGAAAAAATAATTTGAATTAATAGCTATATTGAATACATTAGCAGTAGATATGTAACTGTATTTACAGAAATGCAATTAATTGTTTCCGAATAACTTTAGCTATCACAATAAAAAGGATTTTTACAATTCTTCTATCGAAATCTATTAAATCCTGCATTTCTTCCTTTTATATTATTAACGAATTTAATGCTACAAAGGAAATTAAAATTATAACATTTGTAACACCGGAAACCAATCTTACATTTAGGATGTTTAACAACATTCCGAAGGTTTAAGAGATATTAAAATAAAGTATTATTAGGAAGAGACAATAAACATCGACCCAGGTTTAGCCCTATCTCTCTCGTTCTTATATCCTCACTCTTGACAGCCTTGAATCCAAACACTATCGCAGGGTTAATATTCCCTTTCTTTGTAATAGACCATGCTTATAGAAAACTTCACAGTTGCCCTGCAAATACTTTTGTTTTTAGAAAGAAAATCCAAGTTAAGAATGAAATAAATTAAGAATATTTTAAGCAAATGTATAATTAAAATGATTAAAACACACTGTATTATTGTTCAATGTTAATCCAATGAAATGGTAATCCAATCAACAAGGGGATTGCACCAAAACTCACCACATATATATACCCTGTCCCCAACACGCTATACCTCAGTCGTGTGCCTGAGCTAAGAGGGTGAGGACGTACCAGAACTCTCCACAAAAAGAAAGAAATGAAATTGACCCTTAGTACACTCTTATACCAACACACAAAAAATTAACCCTTTCAATCCAATTAACCTTTTCAATAAATTTAACCCTTTCAATTTTGACCAACCCTTTCAATCAATATAATCGGATCAAGATCGGGTTAAGCATTAATCCAATCAATCAAATCGATAATCATCAGATAATCCCATTGTATCTACGACCCATGCGGGGCGCACGGTGCACTCGTAGTGCTCAATGGATTTGCTCATAAACTCTGAGTATGTGGTTACTGTGGTTCTCACTTCTTCCCACCAATAACCATCGGTTGACCTTAACACGAGGTTTAGACAGTGGTGCATGTCAATGTCCGTCAATCCAAATAAGCTCGCATACTCCTTGAACCTCAGTATAGGTTGTTCATGTTAAAATGAGCTTTTCTGAAAGCCCTGCTTAAGATCTGCTTGTATGCACATTGTGTGTTCTTCCGCCTTATGTAAATGTAACATTGCCATAGGCCTCATCACTTTATTCATGCATTGGTCAAGTGAAACTGGAAATTATTAGGAAAGTAAACATTTTATAAATCTACTAATTTTTACACACTGATGAATAAAAAAAACAGAAAGCGAAATAAATAATTTCAGTTATAGACAAATTATTTCCTAACACTTTTTTTTTCTCGTTGTTAAGAAATTGAACTACATTCCTTCTATCGTTACCAACTTTACCTGGCGAATATCTGTCAGTACGCCCATTGAAGTATATGCAGGCATGGACAGTGTTTTTTTATTAAGGTTGATCTCAAAAGTACTCACTTTATCGTGAACAGCCTTTAAGAAATTTGTGGGATTCTCTCCTAACTTTGCTTCAAATCTAGGTAACGGTTCCGCTCATAATTTGGTAGGGTGATGCACCAGTGTACTCATGGGTGCAGTGTGTGGTAGGGTCTGTGTATTGGTGGGTACTCAAGCAGCTTGATGTGGCGAGCTTAATTGAGACTTGGTGTGTTCATCAGGAATTATCTCTGTACTACTGGCAGTGTTAGGTGAGATTAGAAGACTATGCATGTTAGCTACCATCTTAGCTTGTCGACCTTGCTACCTACCTCAAAATCTGATTGCCAAACTTGTTTATTCCCACACTACTGGATTTTTCTGCTTGCCCTAGTCGGTGTTCCAAAATAATTATTGAATGAGTCAAGTTGGTCACTGACTAGCTCGTTAATGTGAATGCGGTTCACTTCTGACGTAGGTCGATTTTATGGAATGTTAATGCGCTGCTCAACGACACCGAACTGCACTGTGTTTTGATCTCTGACCTGTTCAAGGTCTTCATTGATAGCGATACTTCCTTTAGAATTGTTGTTATTTCCGATTGTACATGTGTAATTTTGCGATCGTTGGCTAGTAGTGTAATTTGTTGCTGTATGTTAGTGTCCCGCTCCTGCAGATTTATTTCCAGTCCCTTAACCTGTTTAGCTGTATGTCTTTTTAATGAGTGTACCAGTTCGTTCAATTGTTCGCTGTTTTTACTGACCTGCTCCGCAGTGTGTTTCTTGTTTTTATTGGCCTTTTCATCTGCGTTTTCCTTCAATACATGCATTTTCTACTGTCTTTTCCTAGCTTGTTTATTTATTTACAATTTGTTTTCTCGTATCACATGTATAAGTAGCTTGATGATATGATAGAGAGGGGGGGTGGGGAATCGCTCTGGCTTATAGCAGGTATGATAGTGGAATTAGTGTGCTCTAGCTCTGTAGCTGTGTTTCCTATTTACAGTGGTATTTGCTCTGTTTGTGTGTTGACTGTGCTTTCTTCTGCTGCGAAACTGGTAATCTGGGTAATTTCCTCTATTTCTGTTATGCATTCCAATATTTTTTAATTAATGGGTGTTGTGTTTGGGTGATTATATGGCGTACGCTGCTCTATACTGATCAACAAGGCATTCAGGTGTTAGCGGAACGACAGCTGTTCTAATTCTGGGCCCCGCGTAAGGAGCCAATTTTATGTAAATATATAATATAGTGTACAGTAGACAGAGAACGTAACGTGCACATACAAGGAAACACCACATTGATTCTTACTACAGATCTGTAGCTTACGAAAGATGTTTTTAGTTTAGGAACAATTGCCACAGCCAGTCTCCGTAGGCTTCGAATAACACACAAGACACTAGAAAAAAATAAAAACTAAAAACTACTATTACCTACTGACCAAATGATTTCTCACAGAGACTTAAGTGGAAATAAATTTGATATCACTGATAATTAATATTTTGCAATTACTAGGTATTATGTAGGAACTCGTAATTAGTTTAAAAATTCACTTTGCTTTGTGTGGTCTTAACTATGAGTGTATCGCTCTCGTACGTATCTCATATCTACGATTCAAAATTGAATTAAGTCTCTTCAGTTTTTTTAAAATAATTTTAACTTTGTAAATTAAATACAGAAATAGTTTTCTCACAACTCAATTGGGAGAACATGAGACCTCAGTTCAGAGCTCCGTAGGGGTATAGGTTGAGTAACTGACGAAAATGATGATCCACGATGGCGTAACATAAGACAGATTAGTTTCTCAAATAGCTTTATTTATTTTACAAGCGTAGTCTCTGTGTAGAACATTCAGCATACTTCGCTTAACATTCTTGCTTGATGTAACAGTTCTTGATATCTTCTGTAGATGGTTCCGCTGGTCGTGGCCCTTAGTCTTCCGTCACAATTCTATCGAGCCTTAGGTGGGCTACGTCACTAGAGTTTTTGCCATACTATAGATTACGTAACTGCGGTAGTTCCAACTTGGCTTTAAATATAATCCTCGTAAGTAGTGCGTACAAAAACTTATTCGTCTTCAGATACCACGTATCTTCACCCTATCGGCAATCTGCATTTCTGTACGAGACTCCGCCAATTAACCAGCAAAATAAAATATCTCTCAGGCCTATGACCCACTAGGTCATCGCCTGCCTAACGGAAAAACCAAGACGGCTAACATCCTTCAAAACTGCATACTTAAACGACGTCTTTAAACATCGCGCCAATCACGAGACGGCTACATTATATCTTACACATACGTTTTGTGTTACCATAGCAACCAATCAACAAAATTCCTGTATGCATTGCGGCCACATAAAAATAACTCTGTGCATTAAAAAAGAAAGACTTGCAAACATAATTACATGGAAATACGTTTCTTGAAGTTAAAACAACTTGCGATTAATGATATGAATTAGAGCTTGAGTAAATTAAATATATCTTCCAAAAACAAATAATAAATAAAACAAATAAATATTACGTCAACATGTACATTGCAAAAATTAACTGAGATAACTGTGACAGAAATAAGTAGTGGTTATTTGAGGCGTTACAAGGGGAATTAAAAATGTCCATAAACTGATATTTTTGTGTCATAATGAGCTTAGCACAAGCATGATTTATATATATTATATATATAATATATATATATATAATATTATATATATTCATTTTATTGCTTGAGGAGTATTTTCATTAACAACTTGTTGGTTAGCCGACAGTAATATGTGTTTTAATATAGGATAAAAGTGAATGAAAAGTTTCTCATATTTAATCAAGACTTTTTTTTTTTTGCAAAATAAGCGTACAACACTAAGATAAGACTGCAAGATAGGAGAACGAAGACAACATAAACTCTTGTTACAGAGTTTGATAGCAATGGAAAGCTCCACCAGTAGTGCGGTACTAAGAGACACATCGAAATTGAGTGCAAAAAATTAATAACAACAGAAATGAGAAATGTATTTATAATGAAATTAATCAAACGCAATAAAGGAACTGTTAATGAAAAATATATTCTTTCTAAGAAGTCTAAGGCTATTGATAATGTACTCAACATTTTAATGGCGAGTAATAGAATGGTAGCTTAATATGCTATAATCACAAAATAAAATAAGCTTATTGCGTGTATATATACTTATATATAAATTAAAACTGAATTTTGTCTAATTAAAAACACAAAAACACAAATTAGCAACTACTGGTTTGAGTAAGGTTACGAAATCTTCACAAGCTTTTAAACTAAAAGACGTGGCCAAAATTTGAGAACTTTAAGAAAGATTTAGGGCAAGACAAGTTTTCAATGCGAGAAATCAATTGAACAGAGAAAAAAAAAATGTAAGCGTGAGGAGTTTGACAAGGTAACCATCACTGTGGGAAATGTTTTACTTCAAATGAAGTTCCAGAGCACTAAGGTGTGCCATCTAACATGATGTATTCTACATGCATTATGAGTAGTAGTGGTAGGAAGAAGCGGGCACAACTGTATCCGGGATAGGAGAAAGAAGTTTGCTGCCATCTTTGATGACGTAAGAGGCGTATTCGGCGGCGTCATTCATTGCCCCCCCCCCCCCAACTGAACCCAATCCACGGCCGGCCCTTCCAGCAACCCATAACCCTCTAGAAATGTTTTTAATAAAAATTATTTCAATAAAAATATTTTATTAAAAAATTATTTTATAAAGGACCATTTTATTAAACATTTATTAACATAAATCTATAATAAGTATGCGAATTTCCTATAAAACGTCCGTTTGCATAGAAACCCCTGCTCGCACGACCCCTGCTTGAGTGCGCGAATCGCCAGTGTGTATGTTTATTCACGAATTTAAAGATTATTTTTCCATGCACACGAAGAATTATATATAAAAAAAAAAATTGAGAAAATGTAGGAACATGCAACATTACCTTCACCACCCACCAAGCTAACCAACCAACCCCCACCCCCTAATATTAAGAATCGCAAGAAAATCGAAAAAATACTTCTAAATAGCTAACAACATAAGTTACCCCATCCCACAATCCTAACAAACACCCCCCTCCCCTCATTACCTACCACACCATTGGCGTTACATAAAAAATTATCACTCCACCCATACCAATCAGTGGTATATACTCATTGGCCACTACACGACTTTAACACTTATATTTTTTCCAGTATTAGACACTAGAATGTGTTAATAACTCACATTTCAACCACCAGAGACAATTTACTGGCGGAAAAGAGTACTATCGACCTGTACCGAATGGTGACGAGGTCATGTAAATTGTCATATTTAATTTTCTATTTATTTTAAATTGTCATTATTTTATTTAAAAATATTTTTTATATACAGAAGGGGGTTTTAAAATAAATAAACCACAACATAATTTCTTTTAAACTAATTTATTCGGTAATGTACAACACGAGGAAACACAAACAGATTGAACATTTATCTTGTACACTGTTTTGTGTATTGCAAGGAACTTTTCCCCAGTGAGTCCTGATTTCCATGGGTAGTCAGTATACTGCTTAAAACACTGTTTGCAGACATGAACTTTGTGCCCATGCGAGGTAATCTGCGAGATAACATTTCTTGAAAAGTTTTTTATGTAACAATAATTAGAAATATTCGTAGTTTCGTCTTTCGCCATCAGAAGATCGATATGTTCAGGTTTGTCATTCTTACTCACACTCCCTTTGCCCCTGGCATTCGGCGAGTACACATTTACAGGCACACCAGGGTTGTTGTTCTCAAAGACTCTTATGTGCTGTAGAGGGGTTGGAAAATCCAGTCCGCTAAAATCAATATTTTCTTCCACCTTAGCATACCTCTTGTCCACATGCTGCGGAAGCGATGAATTAACAAATCAAGTCAACACTGACCACTTCAAACATTGGTTGTCATAGTTGTGGGGATTGATTATGGAACATTTGTGTTTGATAAAGTCGGGAATTTCAACAAACATCGATAATTGTGAAGGTTTATTCGCCATGTTACAGGGGGGGGGGGCGGAGTGAACTCCTTGCACATATTCATATGCACCCTTATACCATCAATCCGTGAAATTGACACCCTGCACTTCGAACACGCGTACCTTATATGGGTGGGATTCCTTGTATAGTCATGCCTCTCATGTCGTCATGCATTCCTGTTACAAGCGAAGATATTTTCACAAAAGCGACACTTATAATCTCGGAGTGGTTCAGCAGAGGAGGTTGGCCATGCAGTTTTTCTGGAACATATGTCTATGGTTTAGTTTGCGATGCAGATGCCTCGGCTGAAGAAGTAGATGACACTGCTACAGTCCCCGCGTCAAACATTCCCGAATACCCTGGAAATTTTCGGTAGACACATAGGGACCTCAGCCATAGATGCAGATGGTATAGGAAAGAGTCGATTGCACCACTGATACCATACCCATTGTAGTTGGCAATGGTGCTATTGTAGGCAACTCAACCAAAGAAGTCGATGACACGGCTGGTACCGCACACAAAGAAGTCCATGACAAGACCGTAGGTCCCATTAGTTCTCGAATGTCTGAAGACATCACGGATACCAAATATGTCGTCGACTATACAAGCTAGATGAGACGATCTGTATCTCCGGACTTTTGTCGTCGAACTACTGATCCTCCACAAGGAGCCATTATTTATACCCACAGGACACCCCACCCCGTCCCAGCTACTCTTCTCCCCTCCTCTCCTTCCCAACCTACCATCCGAAGCACTGCCTGTTTCAACCTGAAAGCATGTGTACATTCTCAGGTCCATCTGTGCGAATTTAACCTACATTAGTTTGATCCCAATACATAAATAAATTACGTAGTATAAGAAGTGGATTTTTTAAAGGTTTCTTAAGGAAAAAAAATTGTCTAATTAGTGAGTGTACAGAAACATTTAAACGATTTCACACACATGATTTATTATACAAATAAATAAATGCTGTAACACAAAAAAAATTCAGTATCTTCTTTTTTTAATTGTTTTTCGCAGCAGATGTCGGGTTGACGCCTTGTCTAGTCATAGGCAGCAGATTCACGGACCAAGTACCAGGCACACCATTTGTGCAGCAGCTGTACGTTCCTCCACACGCACGTCCAGTCAGGTTCCGACTTGTCACAGATGGGCCACTGCTGGTCGTCAAAAATTTTCGCCAGCTTGCGCAGAAGATAGCCATACTCGAACTGCACATCGATGATTTCTACTTCGTTTTTGCACAAGTTGCTTAACCATTTTTTCTGCTCGGGCCCTGCCACATAAACCGGTTCTTGCGGATACTGCATCAGCAAGTCGCGCAGCACGTTTTCCACTTGGTGGTATGGGATCTTGCCTTCGTCTCACTCAGGTCCGTGACGGTACTTGGTCAGCCAGTTGTTCGTCTTCTTGCCTTTCTCATCCAACAGTTTCCACAGATAAGGGAGTTTGGAAGGAGCACATGCGCATCTTGCCATTAAAGTCGTAGGACACTGCGATCACTTTAAGCAAGTAGCCACTCTGGCTCTGGAACTGGTAGATTACAGTACAGGCAGAAATTGTATGTGTATGGGGATATATTTCCATGTGTAATGAATTCTATCCTGCAGTCGATCACATTCGAACTGATACGCCCATCCTGTTTACTAACGTCGAACACCATAAGCGGGGCCAAAGTCGTGAAGATATCTGGACTCAGTATGGAGAATTGAGGGCACCCATAATATGCATTTTAGAATTGAGCATACATTTTAAATGCCAGCAGGTACTGTCCATTTTCAAAGTTTATGTTCATGTCCACGTATCGATAGCGTTCACTATTCATATACAATTTCACACTTTCTATTTGACATGTGTCGAATTGCAAGCAGGTCATTCTCACATTGTGCTGTCTTCCAGTCTGTATCCTAACGATGATGCACCTCGATTTCTCGGGGGGCAAAACTGAACTTCGCCATCCACTTGATGTGCTTGCTTGCTGACAGTGTGGTGTACGTCTCGAGACTCCACAACATGAAAGCCACATCGATGTTTTTTGCCATCTTCCACATTCTTCAGTGTATTGATGAGTTCGGTAGTACTCAGATGAACATGAGTCAGCATCCATTTGATAGAGTATAGATTCAGTTCCACTGTCTCCAGGTTTTCCCCATTCCCATTATGGCATCTGCGTGCGTATTGGCTAGGAGCAGTACCAGTTCCTGCTTCGAATTGATGATAATTAATTTGTAGTTTCCAGCGAATCCCAGCAACATTGATAGAGGAATGCAGATCTCGAATTTCCCTCTGGTCTACACAGGAACACTGTAGTCATTTTCTATCCCCCAGCCTGCCATCTTGGCTGCAGATAGCTCGGTTGGCACGAGCAAGAGATAATTTGTGATCTCTGTGATTATGCCATCTACTCGTATAGTCTACCTCTACACTGTTGAGCAAATATATTATGCGATCTATGAGGTGGTGAATACCATTGCTTGTTAACTTCGTCGATGCCGGGTGGGAACCATTTTCTTTCGTCAGTGTCCCACTGAATCGCAGGAATGGCTGACAAGGAAGAGTGCAGATATCTTGGAGTTGGATTGCTATCCGAACTTCCGATGGTAAAATGTATGGTTCGATCAGAAATGGGTAGTATGCATAAAGTTCCACTTCCGTGATGCTGTCTTCAAAAACGATGGTTTATCTATGTTTTCATAATCTTCCATGGCAATCGACCTCAGACCCAAGACTGTGAAGGATAATCTCGTTGGCATGTGTTAACATCTTGGTGACCTGGGGAAAACTGATTAAATGTTTGATGTGCTGCTAGGCTTTATTGCTTCTAGCCACTGTAAATCTTATTCCCATTTCCTCAAATACAAGGATTGTGTCATTTATTTTTACGAAAGTTCACGAACTCTGCACGCTGTTCGACGGTCTTCACTACCAACTCGTGTGCTCTCTTTACGATGACTGGAATGTAAATGATCATTTCTGGTGTCACAACCAATGTATAACCTGGAGGGATCATCGGCCAAAACTCCTGCAGCATATTGCTTCGCCTACCATTGAGATACATGCCGCTCGCCAAATTGCAGTTTATTTGTATTACATTAACTGGCAATGATGCTCTTCAGAGTATTGAAATATCCATGTTGTTCGAATTCTGTGTCGGGAGACAGCAAATATTCGATGTACCTTGCAATGTCTAATTCATAAGAATCAACGGGCAATGTTACTTCGTGGGAGACATTACCGCTTTGCACGAGATACATCATGAAATTTTTTCATCGATGTTCGGTATCGTGTTTTAGTTCTTAGAAATCGACCAAAATTATGCACCAATACCCCTCCAGGTCAAGTAGGGGAAAGTGTACAGCACGCAGTTTGGAGCTACGACCCGTTAAGGCAAGCGTTATAGACATGACTGATGGTTTCTGGTCCATGTATAGACATTTCCTTCAATTAGGTGTATGAACTAACAAGGAAGCGAAGACACACATGTCCGCAGTTCCACGTTCTTGGCATATGCATCTCGTATTGGTAAGTAAGTTTGCAATTTTTTAGGTACAGTCACAGCTAGGGTAGAGGATGCAAATTACCGAAACTCTTGTAGTAGTCTGCACATTTTCCATATTTGCCAAAGTCACCCAGTGCGTACTGGGCCCAGCTATTGCAACCAGGTTGATTAAAGCACATTCGTCATGTTTGGGTTTAGAGGGCAAAGCATCTGGCACGAACACTCCGCAAAAATGAGGTATCTTCGATTTGTGTGCGAACAGTTCCAAATCCACCTTAGTTAGTGGCCATTTAGGTAGAGATTTCACTACCACGTCTTCCTGCTGCATCGTTCTTGCACATTTCCTCCTCCCATTAGTTGTGGACTTAAGTGGCCCTTTTTTACCCATTTCGATAGCTTCCATATTTGCATTGTGCCGTTGGGCCTCGGACAACTGCTTCCATTCGTTCGATGCTCTCTTGATGACTAAGGCGATATAGCTCGTGGCTCACGATTAAGCCCCCGAGGGAAGCAAGGTCAGGCAAAAGTAAGGGAAAAACTCTTCCCATAGATGTTTTCTTGGTCTTGCATGTGTTTCTTCCCTTTTCACCACTTTTCGTTTCTCTTGCACATTTCACTTGCTCTTTGCACCTATGCCCATCTTCACTTTCGACTTAATCATGTTGCACACGCCCTATGCTTCTATTTTTTCTCCGAGCCTGGTATCTGACGAGTTCATTATCTCGTTGGCCTTCTGTACGAGTATCTTGTCTGCTTGGTGCCAACCTTGTAGATCGTTGTTCAGAGAGTAACCAATGTCGGGTTGCTTGCATGCCTCGGCCAGTGCATTGATATATGTGTCACAGTGTGTCAGCCTTTTAGCTAGCTTGGTTCCCGGCCCGCAGAACTTGTATCCAAGTATGTGCAGCTCAAATGGTTTATTGTTAGTCAGCATATCGCTGATCCCGCTTCCAAGTATGGAACTAACCTAAATACTTATAAATATGCTTCTTTTATACATTTTTGTTTCAGAATGACTATATACTTGAACAGTACGGACGTATCACATATTCAAATGTGTCATTTCAGTGCAAACTCTGCCAGCTGCAGTTTATTCAGAGTGATAACTTGAAGATACATTATATTACCAAGAAAACATGCTTAATACCATCAAGAAGCTTGTGCATGTTTCCTCCTCTTACTCCTCCACATACTCTTCCTCCTTCCCTTCCTCCTCCTCATCATCATCGAATGTATGATATAGAACCAGTAGAAAAACCAGTTTACAGATCATCAAGCAAGATGTTATTCTACCCATATGCATTGATGCTCAAGATTAAGCTATCTCCCACGAATCACGACATGGAAGCCTATATCCGAATACAGTACGCTGCATCATCACAGGACCATCAACTTGTGGGAAAACATGTGTCCTACTGAGCCTGCTGGAGGAACCGAATGGTCTTCGATTCGAGAACATGTACACAGGTACATGTACATGTGTACTCTAAATCGCTTCAGCAATCGAAACACCAGTGACTGGCGCAAGTACTGCAAGCCGTGGATAGAGTTGGTTATTTCCCTTGCAACGATAACGAGGCCGCCGTGCCATCGAAGGAAGCATTGCCAAACTGAGTATTTATTTTAGACTATGTGGCATGTGAGAAACAGAGTTGCATTCAGGAGCACTTTAGATTGGGGCGGCATGCGAACATGGACTGCATGTAGCTCGGCCAGACTTATTAGCGCATACCCAAACACCCACTTCACGATAATGGTAATATGTTGCTGCAGTTTAGCATGGTCGATATGAATTTGCGACATGTGTACGACGACCAGGTCAATACGGACATGACATCGGATTTCAAGAGCCTGAGTTATTTGTACTGGAATGACATGTGTGGATTTTTGGTGCTCGTAAAAGACCGGACTCTCTATAATGGCAGGTACCAACGTGGATTCGATCAGTTCATCGTCGACTGTCGAGAATGAGACAGAGTTATGGAATAAAACTTTTGAAATGAATCTTTGATCACTATTCATCTTTCTAGATAGGCAGCAGCTTTAATAGCAAGTCTGTCTAGAAACGAAGTCATGATACAACCAAGGAAAGAAACACAAGCTTGTATGTGACATCACAGCGATAGATAAAGGTTTTTTTTTCCGGCATGTAGTATTGCACACAGTCGAGCTCACGTATAAATATCTGATTACTTTGTAGATACAATTTATATTTTTTAATGTTATATGTGTGTAGTTATATATTTATAGTATGCATATATTTGTATTTCTTAATTTTAACACTATATCGCATCATATTTAGGAAACAACCAAACACATATTAGACTACATGGGGTGATTTTCCAAAGGTTTTATTAAAAAAGTGTGAAGAAACTTCTATTAGACTGTAGACATTATGTTGTGCTTTTAGTGGGACTTGGCAATTAGTTGTGATTTTTTACTGAATCACAGTATCAGAGGTATTTTTTAATTAGTGGTGTACCTATAATTTACAAACTATCAAGGCCTGACTCGCATGTAAGTCATTAGTTATCGTACTGACAGTCACCAGATCTCCTGATTGCCGCTTACCATCGCGACACGTAAAATCTTCTGCGATTTTTTTTTCCGCACCAGCCACTCTCACCTTGCCTTGCAACCTCTCGTGGCTGAAGTATCGCTTCCTAGCTCGTGGATTTCCTTGCTGTTTTCGGTGGTCGTAATTTTCATAAATAGCTTCGTGTTTCGATTTGTGGCTCTCAACTTTCCGTATCCTATGAACGTTTGTTCAATCGCGAGTTCATGTGAAATTGCTGTTTTGTGTACAGAACTTAAATATATCGTTTGGTATCCCAGTGCCTTACTTCAAGTAGGTCTACTTGGGTGGTTGAAACAGTTAAACAACATCTTAAACAAAATGCCGGCTTAGTTTAAATAAAATAACAATTTGTGATACTAGTATTACAATATGCCATGTTTACGAAAAAATTTAGCTTAATATTTATAATTGTATCTCGCTTGTTATTTCCACTTACACACTTTTAGTCGTAGTGAGTATTTTTCGGCCAGTGAGGCCATATACTCTTCCACTAATAGCAGACGAAATAAGTAACACATTACGACAATATATAAAAATTGTTTTCACGCTAATGTGATGTCCCTTTTATTACTGGTAGGCCTACTACACCAGTTGTTAATTTTTTTCTTAATACCATGACTATAATATATGTACGTGTTTATATACGTTCTTCGTATGCAATAAGTAAAAATTCGAATGCTGCTTTTCTTCTCCTACTACACTCGCGGCACCGTGTCGTGGAATATGCATGTAAATATATGCAGATATAGCTATTTTTTCCCAACCAGTCCAATTTGTCTTATCTGTTTGTAGGGCAACAGTCCTCCAAAATGAAACTTGTTTTCCAGCTTGGCACACCAATCCTCTTGTATGGTAACCTTTGGCATACCATACCATACTCGGCTACTTGAGGCAACAGTCGATATATAACTTTCCTGGTTTGAGAACTGCTTCCTCGTTTTCCAAAACTCATCTAACTCGGCGAATAATATTTACGCTCCCATAGGCAAGGAGTGTTTCAACGAAAAAGAACGTCCATTAGAAGCCGTGTATCTTAATACCGGTGCATTTTTTCTTCTAAACACTTTCTCGCATCAACGAATCCATTCACATTAAACCGAAGCATTGTCTTTGTGTTAAAATGCCCGCAGTCGTCATCTTTACGTTACAGAGGCTGAATTATCATATAATCAAACATCCCGTTTAATTTTACAAATCTATGATTTGCAAATTGTTCATTTTTTTTATTAAGTACGTAATAGTCCAGTAATTTGGCAGAAGATAAAAGAAAGTTTTGGTGGAGCTTTGATATTTGGTACATTTATTTTTTTGGGTTGCTGGACACGAGTCTTAGATTTGCCAACAAGAATTTGCACGGGAAATACGTTTTTTGTTTTTGCAAAAAACTTATAAAAACGGACTTTTCTATATTTATTTTTCAAAATAACTCCAAAACTATGAATTTTACGTGAATATCTACCACAAATGAAATTAAAGAGAGTAAAATTTTCTATATTTTATAACTTAAAAGTTTTTTCCGTCGATTAATGGTTTAACCGTGAGAGTGCCGCAAAAATGGGTTTTAAAAGCAAAAAACTGAAAAAACAGAAATTACGGCACTGTACGTAGATGTAACATGAAAACTAACCATTTTACGCAAACGTTGACCATTAGTGATACTAAAGGTTATATGACTGACTACATTTTACAATGAAGTTGCCTGATAATAAATGCGATGACTCATTATGAATTATTATTTAATTATAAAAAATAAATACATTACTAAGAAAAATTAGTAAGTACATTTACATAAAGTCAAAAAGCAAAAATCTTATTTCTGCATTCTTTTACTTGAAGGTCCCTGCTATTCATCGACATCTACAACATAGAAAATATACGTATGGAATTAGTGGGTGTTTTTATTACCATCAATATTATAGAATAAATGTTTTCTTAATGGTAAATATTTGATACCTTGTGGCATGGCTTGTTCCTCTTCTATTGGTTCCACGGGTTCAATAGGTGGGCAATCCATCTCCAACTCGGTTTCAAGGTCTAGCTCGTCTTCCTTGTCGTGACTCACCACTGCGAAATTGTTGCACTTCCCCTCGCAGTTGAGGCACATGTTGGAGCAACAAAGCCCTGCCTTCTTGCACCCACAATTTCGTTGGCAGTTCTTTGTGCACTTGCAGGATACAAGCTTTAACAAATCAGCGGGAGCAGGGGGTAGTACAGTGAACACAGGCTCAAGGCCAGTATTTTTTTCTTCCATCCCCACTCTTGAGTATTTTTTTCAACCCCCAGCCATTGCTGGACCTGGTGATATACTGTATCTAGGGGCTAATTTCTTGTACTAAATATACCTTAGGTGGTTCAACGAAGGCACATTCGTCCCACTATAGCCTTACAGTGAGACAAACAAACGTTCCCCAGCAGCTGCAACCATCCCCTTAGTAGCATTCGAGTCTTTGAATACTTTAACATCATCACAATATGTTGATTCTTCTCAAGAGTTTTGAGGAACTTAATTTTCCCTTGCACAAACATTGCTGACGTTATATCGCAGCCACTCATAGCATATAGGAAGAGGATGTTTTCTGCAACCGTTGAACTCACAGCATTAGTTGGAGAAGTTTTCGCTGGAGAAACGGTGTCCTTCCCAGGTCTTAAAAAGAAAACGTTTTCAGCCCTGCAGAGACCTATCAAAATGACCAAGAGGTCTACATCCTCCCCAACTACAATCACCGTCTCATTTGATGGAGCCAAGGACAAAGCAGTGTTTACAATCAAGGTGTCTGCGTATTCTTTTGCTTGCTTGCGTGTAAGATATGCTGATGAGAACTTGTCAATAATCATAGATATTAACCGACCCTTTTTTTTTTGGGTTAGTAAGAAACTTTTTCTTTGGACATAGTAGGTATCATTGTGTCGTCAAGCAATATGTCAGTTGAAGCATGTTTCCTTGATCTTCTCATGCGCTCTTCGACGTACTGTGCCGTAATTCCCATTTTTTCAGAGTTTTTTTTGCTTTTAACACACATTTTTGCGGCACTCTCACGGCTAAACCAATGATAAAAAAATACTTTTTGAACATAAAATGTGGGGAATTTTATCTTCTTTATTTTCATAAATGATCAACTTTCACGTAAAATGTATAGTTTTGGAGTTATTTTGAAACAAACAGAGAAAAGTCCGTTTTTGTACGCTTTTTGCAAAAAAAAAAATATATATATATATATTTCCCGGGAAAATTCTTGTTGGTAAACCTTAGATTCGTGTTCAGTGACCCAAAAAAGATAAAGGTACCAAATATCAAAACTCCACCAAAACTTTCTTTTATTTCCCCGTTTTGAGCACCTAATGTCTGGACTAGTAAGATATGATATCTGACTACGCGACTCATACTTGAATACTGAAATTTCATTAGAATATAAGATGGCCGTCATAATTAATCACGCAATTTTACAAACCGAACCTAACGATCACTAACGTAGAAATCTGTATAAATCACTGTAATTTGGCATAAACGTACAGAAGTTAAGTTATAAAGACAGTTCAAGGTTAACTGTGCACATTATAATTAAACGTCACTGTTATTATAGGCTATTTATGGTAAAGTGAGCACTTTTCGAAGCCCATTCATTTAGATCAATCGTCAATAAATATATTTTATTGCAGCCCTATACGTTAACTTCCGAGTCCGGTGAAATATATACACTGTGTTTATTACTTAACTGGCGATATTTATTTTTAGAAGTTGCGGAAGGATAAAAAATGGCTGACAGGATAAAATTAAATATGGCCTCAAAAGTGCTCACATTATTGTGAACAGCCTATACCTGCTGGGCGTGAGCCCAGTAAAGTTGAAAACGACGCCGGAAGGAAAGTAAATCTATGTCTTAATGTAGAATTAAACGTGTTCGGTAAACATATTTAAATACTCTAACGATTTAGTTTGCTTTGTTTAATTTAACGAATATATAGGGTATTGTGGGGCAAGAGTCCGCACGGGGCAAGAGTCATTTTTCATAGTAGTTCTGCTCATTGTCACTAGAGAGCACCGGCATGTCCGTGCGCTTCCTTCAAATGAGTTTCAACACACAGGGCTCGGCTGTTGTGTAACTGCCGCCATTACAGGGAGAGTGGTTGCAGTTTAGTTGTTTAAGCAGCGTGCGATATTATTTATTATGTTTAGAAGCGCGTGTACATTTATCTGAAGTCTTCAAACTATTCAACAAAAAGTACGTGTTCATTAAAAGTATATATTGTTATGGGCGTCTTTTGTTTTGTATCGACGAGTAAAATATAGCCAGTAAATGAAACATTTTGTTACCTCGGGGGCAAGTTTGCTCAGGCAATAGTCCGCATAACATCCTGTGCGGACTCTTGCCCCACGCAACCATAATGTTGTGACAGATGTATTTAATGTCTTAATACTAAATCTTAAAGTATTTACCTATTGCATTTTTTAAATATTGGTTGGGAACCTTGTTTAGTCAATTGGGCAAATACGAAGTTCTTATTTCCACTAGTCCGAACGTATGAATATTCGTCCACATGTCTATGTCTATAAGTAGTATAAAATGACAATTCGATCGCAGCCCCCAGTTATCAGAAAACAACGGTAAATTAAATGCTCGAGCCATCAGAAAACTATCAAAAAAAATTACTCTTAATTTTCTGATCCAAAACATCAAATGACTAATCGCGTACAACAGCAAAAAAAAAAAAAAGTGGCTCAAAAAATTGCGTTTGGGCACAGCTGCAAAAAAAAAGTGGCTTAAAAAATTTAAAAACGTATATATATAATATAATATAATAAAAATGGCTCATTTGCTAAATGTAGTAAACGGAACCAAACAATTTAATAAATTTTCCAAACTTACAATTGGGCAGTCCTATCCAATAAACCATGCTGAAATAAATGATACACGGTATAGATACAAAGTAGTAATTACTTCTGGACATTTTAAAGTAACCTTACCAGACAGATATGTTCAGATTTCCAGTGAAAAAGTTTTAAATGATGTTAATCGTGGAGGTATAAGTTTTGTATATAATGGAATGGTGGATTGTGGTGTTAAACAAATGCATTCTATACGGTTTTTTTGAAGAGTAAATGATCGTCGTCGTATAATTAGACATCAGTTGATTTTTATTTGTGCTCATGTCTCTATAAAGTTTGAATGGTTATCCAATCATTAAAACACAATAATCGCTCTGACTTCTACATTGTGAACGGCAAACTTGTCTACAATGGTAAACAAGTGTTTGTCATTGTAGACGGGGAAAATAATCCGTGGTTTTATGCGAATCAAGTCGCTGATATTTTAGGCTATACACGTCCTCGAGATGCAATTAATGATCATATTAAACAAAAATATTGTAACAGATATAAAAATTTCAATAGCGACGTTTTAGTGCTATAGGAAAACATACATCCTCATACAACATTTATCAACGAACCAGGATTATATGCATTAATTATAAAATCAAAAATGGAAGTAGCCGAAACATTGAATTCTTTTTCTAAATCTTTAATTGCACTTTCTATAGAAATATTATTTATCTTTATCGCATGAAACTTTAATAGTTTTTAAACTATTAAAGTTATTATATATAGAATATGACTACTTCCCCCCAAAAAATATCTTCGGTCTCATCTCAAAAACCACTGTTCTTTCAGACAAATCAAAGTCGATTAACTTACCTTTTTCATCCTTAATTTCAACTATTATTTCATTAACTTGATTTGTTTGCACTGGAAAAAATAATGGATAAGCTGGTTCGTAATAGATCGTGTCGCCAAATCCAAATATTGTTCTTGGTTTAAAAGTGGCAATTATGGTAGTTTCTCTATAATTATATTCATCATGTATTAATATCATACCATTTACTATATTAAAGTGTATATTTATTGTTTCAAATGGAACAAATTTTGGAATTGTATCACCATAATGGTCCACATTTGCTTTCAGAGTTTTATTTTTTACGAAACCCAAAAGTTTTCCTATTGAACTCCGTGTTCCAAGCTGTAATTTAAGCGTATATTTTACTTTCACTCTGTTTATCATTTTATCCAGCTCGAAAGATATATCATTTTCTTTCCCATCCATTGAATCAACACTAAATGAAAAAATTGTTTTTATAATTTCTTCAAGATCTTTTAAGCTGTATTGGCCAACTGGAATTTCAACTGCTGATTCCATATCATTCTGACCCACAAACAATAGCTTATTTTTCCCAGAGATAACGTTATGCGTTAAATAAGTAGTATAGAACTGAACTAAAGTCAATGAGTGCCCCTCTATCTGTAAAGGGCAATGTAGTCTTTGTTAGTTTGAATACTTCACTCATTTATTATATCATTTTAAAAATCTATTAATAAATGAGCAAGAAAAACATGAAACATGTAGACTGGGATATTAAAATAAGAATTCCAGACAAGACTGTATCGACAAAACGTCATGGAGAATTATTACCTAATAATATTAGATGTTTGATAGTGGGTCCTAGTAACTGTGGAAAAACTACACTCAAGATAGATAATTTTATATATGCTCAGGGATGGTTGGAATTTGGTACTCTCTAAGTGTGTTCAAAAAGTCTGGACCAACAAAAATATATCAATTTAAAGAAAGATATAGATGTAGCATCAAAATTATTTATTGTACCGATAGTTTACTTCTTTTCCATCAAATGAAGAAATGGTTGATTTAAATGAATGCCATAAAGAGTCTGTAGTTGTTTTCGATGATATCATTCTTGAAAATCAAAATATGGTTAGGGATTACTTTACTCGCGGTAGACACAAAGATATTGATTGTTTATATTTAGCCCAGACATACTCAAAAGTACCTAAGCAGCTTATAAGAGACAATACCAATTTACTTTGCATATTCAGACAAGACGATACAAATATTAAACATATTCATAGTGATTTTGTTGGTGGCCATATGTCGTTTGAGAAATTTAGGGAGACTTGTTCAAAATGTTGGAATAATGAATATGGTTTCCTTACAATAGATATGACTCGTAAGTTAAATAATGACAATTACCGTAACGAAATTGAAGACTTTTTAAATTCTTAGATTATAAGTAAGTTTTATTTTTAATGGAAGTGTTTCCATTAAAAACTAACATAATCTGATTTTTTTTAATGGGTTGGAATACCATAACTATTTCAATAAACACAATTGTACCTTCAGGTACATTGTAGGCTTTTGGTATTTTAAAATATATCATATCATCAGGGTATACTTCAAAAGGACTATACATCTCAATTTTTTTCCATTGATGGTATAAGTTGATAACACTTTTATATTTTTCTGGTTTTATTATTATTTCAACTATAGTTCCATCTGTCATAAAAAAATATTCTATTGGATTATCAAAGTAAAATACTTTTTCTTTTGAACTGTATTTGCCAACTAAACAAATAATGTTAATTCGGTTTTTGATATTACTCTAAATTAATTGCATCCATTGGTGCAATGGGATCTCCCACATGTCTTAGTCTTTTTTGTTCAAAATCAATATTATTATCTACTTCCAAGTAAGTAAGATAGACTTAATCCAATAATACTTTATTTCTTCTTAGTGTGGCAATAAAGTCGTTGATCTGTGTGTAGAAAACAAAATCATTAGGATTGTTCTTCTCAATGGTTGCACCATTGCCCGTATGTTCTTTAATTTGATCTTCAATCCGAGAGCTCATTAATGCATTTCCACATATATCCATTGTTTATTAATTAATAGTGAAATCATTTTTGGAAATTTTAAATCATGTGAAAAGTTATTTAGTACAATTACACACAAATTACCACAAGTTACTTGATTGAAATTTTGAATCCTATCATCGTTATAAAAAATATTATTTCCGAGATATGATATTAATTGTTGGGGTAAATTTCCACCAAATAAATCAAAATAATATTCGTTTGCTTTTTTCCAATAGTATACCCAGTGTGTACCAGAGTTTGTTGAAACATCTAGATTAATAATCCCACATTCATTATCGAGTGCCGTGTTAAGTATCTCATCGATCATAAATACACCCCGAAAATTTTTAATGTTTAATTTTTTAACCATTTTATCAATATCAAAGTTACTGAGTGGAGTTAATTTTTTTTTTACATTCTTACCCTACTTAACATTCTTCAAACCTTTGCCGTATTCCTCCAGAGCTAAATTATGTCTGCGTTGTTCTTCCAATTCTTGGGTTTTCTTCTTAGCATTAATTACTGATGTAGCGATAGATGATGCACCACCAGCTAACACTCCTAGAGCTCCCAATGCTGCGAAAATTAAGGGTAAAAATTCACTCTTGTGAACTGTCAGACCATTTCCAGTTTTCATTTCTTTGGACATTTTCTTAAGTTGTGGAACTGAAATTGTGGTAGTCATCCCTTTGCCCTCCTTTAAATTCTTGTTTTTACATTCCAGTTGGTCTTTCGTTTGGAAAGAACCAATATCCAAACCCTTCAACTCCTCATTAGGAACTTGAAATAAAATGTTTTTTACTTTCAATTATTATAACAAATATTTTATCATTTAATTGTAATTCCCCAGACAAGGTTACGTTTAATATGCATCACAGATCCAGTAACACCAGCCCAAAATCTCTCATTGAGATCAGCATCTGAACTTAACAATTTTTGAACGCTTTATTTTCTAGTTCTTTGTCAGCTACATGCCTTTCAGCTAGATATTTATGATGATGATAAGCTATACCATGTCCCATTGCAGCCGCATATAGTGAATTAATGGTTATCACCATGCTCAATTCTCTCTTTTAGTCTGGTACCCGGACCTAAGTACTGATAACTGGATGAATGCAACTCAAAAGGTAGTGAATTTATTATGTCATTGAGTAACCCTTTTCCATGATGCTCCGACTCCCAAAAAGTATGTGGTATTGCGTTCAACACTCGTATCAGATATGGTATACATTTTGGATTATTCACAACAAATTCACTAAACTTGCTGTTGAGCATATTCATTATTCCAACTTTTTTCATTGTAATAGTTATCATTTCCAGCATTCTCTTCGTCCTAAAATAATGTTAAGTCGATCAATAAGAATCCTAACATCATCCATCCATATGTATTCTTTGGGGTAGTCTGTATATGTCTTTATACCTTTCCTCTTTTTAGGTGAGGAACGTTTATCGAATCGTAAATAGGTTTAACAATAATTTTCCATTTATTCCCTTTACTCGATTTTGACATTCCCAAGTTCGGATCATTGTTTTGAAAAACTGTGTTTGTATCTGCTAGAATACAACTATAGTGTTCAAAGTCGGTTGCAGTGTAGGCACTTTCTGTTACTTTCTTACTAATTAGTAATTTCACCAAACCATCAGTTCTAGTATATGTTCGGCCTTTTACAGTAAATTTGTCATTGTTGAATGTTACTTCGCTATCACCAATCTACAATATACCTTTATCAGATTTTAGTGCAAAAACATCGTCTTTGCAGTCAATTAAGAAATAGGCCACTTTCTTATCAATAAATGTTGTTTTGTAGCTAGTTAAATGTGAGATATCAGTTTTCAAATGCCCCAACCCTTCGTCATAGCGTTCATCGCCGTCGTCAATGCATTTAACGCCATCGTCATAGCGTTCATCGGTATCTGTTTTACCAAACACTTTTCTCTCAAATGATGTTTCTGTTGGTGTCTGCGGATAATCTAAATTCCTAACAGCAAATGGAACAAGTTTTTTTATTAAATTCTTATTCTCATTTGTTACGTGTCCAATTTTGTGTCCCAAATCTTCTATAACATCTATCAATGGTTGTTCGTGTTTTTTATTTTTATCATATTCATCTTGGCGAAATTTTCTAAAAGTTTTAAACTTTTCAATTAGCTGCCTTCTTCTCTCTATATTCTTCTCTATATTGTTTACAATTTCTGTTGTCTCATTTCTTATATAAATAAATAAAATGAACAATGATAACTTAAATGTATACTGTCTCAAATGTATGAAAAATACAATAAGTTCATAAAAACTTACCAATAATAACAGAGTACGAATTAAATGTGTCTGTAGATGTCGTGTTACCAATAACTCGCTATTCACTGGTGGGAGTATAAAAAACAATATTGTAAATGAAATTAATAAACCAATTCGAAAAAACTTTCCCAGAAGAACTGTTCTATCTTGTGGCATGGATGATCTTTGGCAAGCTGATTCAGTTGAGATGAATTCTGGATATTTAGATGATATACACATAATTAACAAAGGGTTTTAATGTATGTTAACCGTGATAGATGCTATTTACAAATATGCATGGGCAATACCAATCAAAGATAAAACTGGCGAAAATGTTACATTAGCTTTTAAAACTATTTTTAATGATCGCAAACCCTTACATTTATAAACAGACAATGGGAAAGAAATTTACAATAAATCATTTAAGACATTAATGCCCAATAACAACATAACACACTATTCAACATACAGTGAAAAGAAAGCTAGCATTGTAGAAAGATTTAATAGAATATTGAAGGAGAAAATGTGGAAGATATTTACTGTGCAACAAAGCTATAAATGGATGGCTATATTTCCTAAATTAATAACTGAATACAATAACACTGTTCACAGTACAATAGGAATGAAACCCACCAAATTTTATAAAGTAAAAGCAAAAATTTTGTTTGAAAAAGGGTATATACCAAATTGGTCCACTGAAGTATTTGAGGCGTGTGAAGTATTGCACACAAACCCCTGACATACATAATAAAATATTTAAAAAATGAACTTATTGAAGGTTTTTTTTTTATCAGCCAGAGCTGCTTAAGACCAAATATGATAAAGACTAAAGTTTTGCGAAGAAAAGGAAATAAGCTGCTAATTAAATGGGTAGGTTTTGGTAGTAGTCATAATTCTTGGGTTCATAAGAAAAGTGTAGTTGTTTAAGAAATTTTTTTTTATATAATAAATGAATCAACAAAAAACTGAAAGTTATTAGCATCAGTCGTTTCTGCCAAACGACCAAACAAAAAATAATTTGAATGAATACAACAAGCACACTGAGTTTGATATTCCTAGTGGCGATGCATTTTCACATCCGAACGAAGCTGATATATACCAACAGTATAAGCTAACTAAAAGAATACAAATGCAGATTATGAAAAAGCTTGAACTATTGATCTTTGTTAGAATTTCTTCCCATTCCAGTTCTCAAGAATAGAGATCTCTAAACATGTTTGAATAATCTAAAGTATTGACAACCTTGGAATAACTTCAACAATGATGCAAACATTGCTAGGTTCGGAATCAGAATCAGCATACTTCCAATTCTCGGAGATAGAACTAGGTAAATATGTTAGGAAAGATAAGGGTAAAGAAACTACCTATCCATTAAGATATTTGTTTGGGTTTATGAGAGATTGTAATGAAATATTCTGGAAAGGTGGGTATAAGATCACATATTTTAGAAATTCTAATGATGATGTTTCTTTTTACAGAAGACCCCCAAAGAAAGCTGATGGATCTGATGATGATGATGATGATGATGATAATAGACCAGTTGCTGGAAAAATTGTTATTGATAAAATGGAAATTATGTGGCCAATTGTTGAATATGATCCTATTTATGGGGACGAAATTAAAGCAAAATTATACAAACACCCCAAAATTCCAATAGGTTTTAATCATTGGCAATGTCTTGAAAAACCAGTACCTACTAATGCAAGCTCATTTCAGTTTGATATAAAAGATCAGTTCAATTCAATCCAATTCGATATGCCAGACTTTGTAATTGTTGGTTTTCAGCAACACAGAAAAGAAGATCCTGGGCAATTTACACATGGTTCAATGTTTGACTCTTGTTTTGTCAAACATATTTATATTAAGAAATGACAGAATGAACTGTTTCCCAAAGAGAATTTGAATTTAAACATTGATGATAAAATTTTCGTTGAGATGTATATTGCTTACAATGATTTTAGAAATTCAAAGACTAAACTAGATACCTCTTATCGTAATAATGAACTGCACTTCAACTCTGGGTCATTTATTGGGAAAAGACCATTGTATGTTATTGATTGTTCTTACAGAAATACTGCTATTGTAAAACATCGTACTAATCTGAAACTTACAGTTGATTTTAATAAGCCAATATTGGCTACAACTATTTGTAATGTGGTACTAGTAAGCCAAAGAAACCTAATTTATGATGTTAAAAGTGAAAGAATCACTGAAGTCCAATAGTGTGCTAACATGTATGGTTATTAGTTTTTAATGGATGGTTATCGATTAAAAACATTTACTGTTATATAATTTTTCTATAATATTACAAAGAGTAAATAACTGTGCTATAAGAGTGTTTTTTAAATGGGAAGTATCTCATTAAAAACATAATAATATTTAAGTAAAATTTAATGTACGGAGATCGTCTCCTTTTGCATCACTAGTTTTTTGAACTGACTAAGAATATCTGAGTATGGGGATGGTAATTTAGAACACTTTACATTGAACACTGAAAGATCAAATCTGTCAGCTCTGGCCAACATGTTCGTAAACTCACTAAATTCATAGTATCACTCTTTTTCAATGATGTAGTGCCCCCATGGTAGCGTATTAATGCCATCTTTAAGAATAAATCTTTTATCATCTTCGGGACTTAATGCTTTTTTTCTCAACTCAATTGCATAGAGTTAATGTTTCTTACTTTTAATAAGATTCATACTTTTGTGCAACACTTTTTTACCAAACAAAAACACTTTTTGTAGTCACCAAAACTAATCTCATTTCTGACTACAGTGTTTTTCACACCCTTTGCTCTTTTCTTTACACCACCTTCCACATTTATTGCATACATTTTGGATTTCAATCCAATAAATTCTTCCATTATTTTTCCATTACATTCATCTTTCATTTTGCCAATAATATTTTTGTTAACTAACGGTATACCATATGGGTCATCTTTTATATAGTCAGAAGTATCAAAATGATCGACCATTTCTTTCATCTCACTGTAGAAGTCTGATGTTTTTATATAATAGATATAGGCATCAGAATCTTGGTAGTACAGTTCAATATTTTTCCCATACGTTGATTTCATTATATTATAGTGAAAACATACATTAAGACTTTCTGTAGATCAAGTATGCTCATTCCAAAATAAATGGGTTTGTTAAATCAACATTTGTTTTATTCATATGAAATGCAACCAAAGAGTTAATAATAGTTCTATCTTTAAAGTTTGGTTTAGCCACTAGTTTATCCATTTGTTTATAACTTGTGCACAACCATATATCCGTTCGGTTTCTAATATTTTCCATTGTTTTTCCGATAACAGAATTGTTAATTAATTCGTCGAAATCTTTTTCAAAGTTATTTGTAGAATTCGTTCACATATTTGTGTTTAGATCAATATAGGACTTGAGCCAATCTGATTGATCAAACTCCAGAACTGTATGGATCTTTTTCAACTTTATTCCTAGAGATAGATATTGCTTAAGATTTGCATAGTGTAATACATATTTTTCTTTATCATACAGAGTAGTCAAGACTTTGGGATTTTTTGAACCTTTTGGTGCCAATGGCAGATCTCTGGGGAGATTGTGTAGTTCATGTGGGTATTCCAAATCAACTTCCAATATATAACCTTTTTTAGAATCATCACGTATTTTTGTTACATCTATATTTGTATTTGTCCACTTAAACCCACTATAGGGTAAATACTGGTTCATAGCCCATCCATATAAGTTATTGGCGTCCAGATATGTAAGCTAAAAGATTTCCTTTGTACTATCATAAGCATTCATATATTTATTATTTGCTTTAACATTTCGCTTACAGCATTGTAAAATTCCACAAAGAACACCTTTTTCTATCATCAAAATGATGTCGTAATCTGTTAATAATTCTAGTTCTATTTTAGTATGTTTGAGCATATCATCCCACGCTAACCCTGGGGCTGTAAAATGCCATGCTGGATCTAGCTTATATGTTTTGGGACATACATCCCTGAAATTTTCCATTATATCAGACAATATCAATACATCTGATTTGTTATAGAGTTCTGTGTACTCTTTTAGAGATTTTATGTTGAATTTTTCCCTCCCCTTTCTCGCAAATTCGTAATCTTCATCTGTAATGTCACATTTATTGAGTTTGTTGTAAAATGCATCTTTGGATGGAAGTTAAATCTGACAACATTTTTCAGCACTATCCATGTAGTCATAAGGATGAGCGCCTTTCCTTATAACAAAGTCAAGAAGTTCTATGGAAAAATACTTACACATTTCTTGGAATTGGCTTCTGGAAAGGTTGCTAGAGAGTTTATTGATACTACTAGCCATAAATATAAATGAGTCAATAAATCTTTGATTTGCACTTTCACATACATGCTTAGTAAAATAAATATATTTTTCTTTGTTGTTGGGACTTAGATCAATTATATTTTCATCGATGCCAAGATCTCTTATGAATAAATGTGTGTCATAACCAGATAGATTGTGTATAAACACTGGGACAAAACATGGATTTCTATACGATAACTTACAATCTCTGTGTCTAGCTCCCCTAAATTTCCCCGTAAGATGATCATAATCTCTTACAGAATCACTATTCAATGATTTTTCACATATATGACAATGGGTAGCTATATAATAAACAATTTGTTCTTTCTGAGTTAGTGCAAGCATTGGTTTTTCATTTGTGTATATATCACCAATTGACTTTGCTTCATCCATTAGCATTTTAATGAATACACTAGATGCATCAGATCCTTCATAAGTTACTGGGGGTTTATAGTATCCATGTTCGTATTTTACATAGTAACAGAAGCTAATAGGCTTGTGTTTTTGCTATGGTTTCGTGTAACATTCGTCGGGGTTTGGTTGGCAAGTTTCAATTTTAGTCAAAAAACATTCAAAATCAGCATATATCACAAACGGAACTCTCGAAGAATGATTTTTGTTTTTAAATCTTAATATGTAATTTTTCCTTTAAATAGTAGTTCAACTCTAACGCCATCGTGATCTCGGCAGTCTTGTTCGTGATATTTTAGCTTACTTACAAAGTAGAAAAGTAGCAAACATCTATCGCATACATATGTTTTGTGATCATTATTTGTTAATAGTGATATGATAAGTCTCGAAAGACTTTTTATCCAGCAGTAGTGGTCATTCTTTTCGTCTTTGATATAGAGTAGGTTAATGTGTTTATCCGTCTTATTTTTTGTTGTATTTAATGGGTAGATTATATATTTCTTATCACCATCATTTTCTTCGTATGTGTATACATTAATAGAAATTTCACTTCTTTTCTCAAAGGTTGGTATGCTATCCAATTTCATTGGATATTCCAAACGTTAAGTGCATCATCAAACTCATGTTTGTAAGCTATCTATTTATTTACTCGTTGGGGGTTTCTTTGTACTTGAGCAATGCAGGTAGAACAGACCACAAAAAACATTTTTGATCATTGTTCTTAACAGTAATTACTGCCTGCTTAGCTTCGATTTTTTCTGGGAGATCAACATAAGAACAACCGTTGAATGGTGCATATTTATTTATTCGCACTTCTAGTTCAAATATTCTGTTGATTACCCACTGAGATCCCTTTGCCTCGAAAGCCCCCATCTCAGCTATGATTTTCGATATGCTGTTGGCATAATATTCTTCCAGATTAATCAATTTCAGTATAATTTCGTTTGTTGTTTTAAAGGAGCTTTCTACATATTCAATATTCCCAACAATTCCCCTTTAGTACTCAGTGGAGAGTTTCATGTTCACTTTGTGTGATTTTAAATGTTTATTAATTAGTTCTGTGACAGTTTCTTTTACATCATTTAGAAAATGATTTGGGTCTTTGTATGCATTCACATTCTTTACAGCATAAGTCTTGATCCTACTTTGAAATGCTGTTTCGATTTATTCTACATTGAATCTGAGTGTGTACTTATGAATTTTACTTCTCAAGTGACTGTTTATGAGAGATGGTTTTGTAAAAGTGATTACAAGTTTCACACTTGACATACTTCTCTTGAGATTTCTTCTTCTTTCTTTTCACAAAAACATCTTTCTTAAATTTATATTCTTTCCAAACATTACCAGTTGCATTAGCCTTTTTCATTGCCATGGTCGTCATCATATGAGACATCAGTTGATTTTTATGTGTGTTCATTTATTATTTACAATATTTTTTTTTTTTTTACATTTTCAATTTTTTAACCCACTTTTTTTGCAACTGTTCCCAAACGCAACTTTTTACGTGTATTTTTGCAGATGCACTCAAACGCAGAGTTTAACGCAACTTTTTTATAATGACTACGATCTGACCAAACACAACTTTTTGAGCCACTTTTTTTTGTGGTTGTGCTCAAATGCAACTTTTCGAGCCACTTTTTTGCAGTTGTGCCCGAATCGTCATTTGATATTTTAGATCAGAAAATTAAGAATAATTTTTTCTAATGGTTTTCTGATGGCTCGAGCATTTAATTTACCGTTACTTTTCTGATAACTGGGGGCTGTGCTTGAATCGTCATTTTTATACTACTTCTATTCTCAAAACCTGAATCGGTGATCAATTTTGTTTAGGCCTATATGTGCTGTTTTCATTTATAAAATATGTAACATTTTGTTAGTGTGATTTAACACTTCATGTACCATAACACAAAATTTATTAAAGTTACGTCAACACTGCATGGGAATTTACAGATGCCTGCCGTAGCACAGTCGTATGCGGGCTGGCCTCTGAAGCGAGATATCCTGTGTTCGAAGCCTGATTCGGGCATATAGTTTTATGTTGTCCGCTATATTCGTCAAAAGGGAATCTATATAAACAATACACCGTCAACAGACCATGTCAAAAGTAAACCATTAAAAGGGGTTAGTTTTCCGCACATGCAATTTAAACAAGTAACTAAAGAGTGTAGTGTAGTGGTTTGAGAATACAAATGTGGTTATTTTAAACTGTAAATTTTATTGTCACATTCTGAAGGTAACATAACCTAGCTGGTTTAAAAATTAATGCATAATCAAAATAATTACACCTTTAACAATATTGTGTTTATCCACTGACTGGCTGCTATTTCCACTCACTCAATCAGTGAATTTTATCCCGTTGAACAAACCAGTGTTTTTCCAATGATTCATGATGGAGCTATTTTCACCGATTTTAAATTCTGAAATCGGCTGTAAGTCAGTGCGGTCTTGCTGATTCAGGTTTAGAATGTAGGCTATGTATTAAGTCCAGAACATAATTTGGAAATAGACGTATAAAAACATTTTTATTGTTTATTTCAGGAAAATGAGGAACTACAAAATAAAGACAAATAGGAAAACACTTGATTCCGAAACAATAGAGCAAGATAAGCACAGAAGGGTTGATGGTGAATCAATACGAGCAATTGCAGCTGATATGAGCATAGAGGAATCCATACTTCGGAAACGACTTAAAGTGGTATGAAATAGTTGAATGGTGAATCGTTTCACGCAAGCTTTAAATCTCAGAATAAAATGTAGACTAAATAAAAGACACATTTGTTTTAGGGTAGTCCAGCTGAATCATGTCGCCGATTTTCGTCAACATTTACAAAATAAATGGATCTGGAGCTAGTGAGTTACTTACACGAAACTGACAGAAGATTTTATGGTTTGAGATTTAGGGAAGTTCAAGTTTTGGCATATGAATATGCCGAACGAAACAACATCGCGCATCACTTTAATAAGGCCATCAAACTTGCCGGGCGGGACTAGGTTTATGGATTCCTTTCACGCCACCCATCTTTAAGTTTAAGGAAGCCGAAAGGTATGAGCATAGCAAGGTCGGTAGGCTTTAACAACGTTCAGATGGATCGATTTTTCAAAAATCTACAAGAAATAGACGGGAATCATGGGTTCCTAATCAAACCTGACAGAACATACAATATGTACGAAAGCGGTGTATCCACTGTCCCCAACAGAATTCCTTAAATAGTGCCTACAAAGGGTCAAATGAATGTAAACAAAGTTGTGTCGGGAGAGCGTGGTCAGACGATGACCATTGTTTGCTGCATGTCAGCAACTGGGCATTTCGTCCCGCCTGCCTTGATATTTCCCCGAAAACGAATGAAGGTTGAATTTTCAGATGGAGCTCCTTCGTCAAGTCTATTTCTTCTTTCTGGCTCTGGTTACATGAATTCCGATCTGTTATTAGAGTGACTTCAACATTGTGTTTCACATGCTAAGCCTTCTAGCGATGACCCTGTCCTATTAATTTTGGATAATCATTCCTCACATATTTCCATACCTGCTATCATGTTCTGTCGGGATAATCATATCCATCTATTTTCTCTGTCTCCTCACAGCTCGCACAAAGCCCAGTCACTGGGCAAAATATTCTTTGGTCCGTTGAAAGTTTATTATTCACGTGCGTACAGCAGATGGATGCCATCTCATCCTGAACGATCCATCACGCAGTTTCAAACTGTTAAACTCTTTCTATTGGCATATAAAAAGCAGCATATATGGGAAATGCTGCCAAAGGTTTTAAATCATGTGGCATAATCCCATTCAACCCTGATGTTTTCACATATGGTGACTATCTTCCATCTACAGTCACTGACCAGCCTGCCCCAAACAATAATGCTGAATCATCTACATTGTATTCTTCGCACTGTTTTCTGGAAAGTAGTAAAACTATTGATGTACATACCCCATCCAGGCTAAGGCCTACTCAAACTGACAATGGAAATGAATGTGTTTCAAATAGGCAAAGGTTATCTGATCTTTCACTTCATGCAGGATCTTCTGTCATGTCTACTCCTAGAAAAGATTATTCTTCTGTTTCACCAGAAATAATAAGACCTCTTCCTAAACATACCCATCCTCAAAAACGACGGAAAAATTTAAAAAAATCACAACTACTCACATGGTCTCGTTATGTTAAAACGATTTCTTATCTACAGTCGAGCAGCAACACAGAAACTGACTGTCAAAAAAACATGCCAAATAAATGTAAACCAGAACACTTGGCAATTGAAGGGATTGGAGCAAGTCGTCAATTAACGTGGGATGGTAAGAATCGCATAACACGCTCCGGTAAATCTGACTACTACTGTGGGGGTTGCGGTGCAGTGTATTGTGAGCCTCCGAGTGTACACTGGATAATGTGCCATGCATGCAGATCGTGGTGGGAAGAGACTTGCACAGATTATAAAGGAACTGGCGTTTTCAAATGTGATGGGTGCAAGCAGGGCTCTTACGCCCAAGTGTGAGGACTCTTGGCCTTCATGTGGGGCAAGTTTCCTATTTTACATGATAGTGAATTTCGTAAATTTAAAACTTCATAAAACTTCCAGCAGGAATTGTAAACATTCATTTGTGTTCTTAAATGTTGTAACTATATGATAATGTGTGATTCAGGACTCGGTTTTGTAATAGATGTGAGTAAACCACGTAATTTTTCTTAAGTGCGGACTCTTGCCCCACATTGCCCTACACGTAAGAATCAGTAAATTGTAATTAAACATTTTCGTAACTATTTCATTGTTTTTCACTTGCCCGTCGCATAAATAAAGTGATCAGACCGATACAATGTTAATTTGACATATTGTTTTGGACTCGGGTAAGCGTAACTCTAGCGCTTGTTTAACGTGCCAACCAGGCAGATGCAACGCGACGCTGTAATCAGGACGAGGCCCCAGGCAGCGAGACATCTTGGAAACACGGAAATGTTTGTAAATCCGCGGCGAGTATTTACGCCGGAGGAGACTCATAGTCATTATACCATAAATTTAATCTGTGTTTCAAGCTTTGTTTTGACATAAATACGTCTTTAAATTTGCAGCCATAGTGGGAGGCAATCCAGAAAATCCGATGATAACAATCTCGGTGGGGAGGGGAGGGGTAAAGTTTGGCATTGTAGCTACTATTTTCTATCGTCTACATTAAAAACTCAATTACACCACCCAATTTCCAAAGGATCAAAGAATGTTACGTTGAATGAGAACTGCGAAGCATCGCTTGCGGCGAGATGGGAAGGGTGGAGGTGGGGCGCAATTTCGAGTTCGTTTCGCCGCATCTCATAACTTCCGCGTAGCATAACTTTTAACTAGGAGAAGCTACGACGCTCTTTAAGTTCCAATCAACAGCTTTCGTCAGTACCGATCGATTGCATGTATAAAAACATTTATATGGCGTAGTTATGTTCATATTGTATGATTTTAAGGTAAAATTTAAAAAAAATAAACTTAACACAATTTCGGCCTATACTCGCCAAAAAGCCAAGTCGAAATGCAGAAATTGTATACAGTTGGAAAGAGCATCTCAAAAGCAATACAGTGATACCATAAAACTCCATATGATCGAGTGGAGCGGTGCTGGGAACGTAAAATAAACATCAAGTCGTCCGAGCGCGTCAACATAGACATATTCACTCAAAACAAACAACCATGTCCCCAACATAGTCAAACCCAATTTTGTTTTTCAGATTTCTTCTAATAGTGCTACACGTATGCTGATATCTGTATATCCTTGTCTTTATCGTAAATTGCGTTGCATCCTAAATAGTTAAAATGAAAATTCTTTGGCATTCATAATTTTTGATCTAATGTTCTTTTTCCAAAACCATTTTGCATGGTTATATTTCTGTGACAGATTGTTTTGATTCTGACTGGAGCGTTCCTACATCAAACACAGTGAAATTAATATTAATATGATCTCATAGTTGTATACACTGAAACTATCTCACGAATAGTTAAGTTGCATAACGTAACGAAGATAGGCCTACAGCTCACACGTCGCCATTTTGACACCTCTGCGGAGATCGAGTGCAGTTCGCAGAAGGTGCTTGACACGCTTCAAGAGGAATTTTTTCAGGACACATTTCAGAAATGGTAGGAACGCTGGAGCACTTCGTATTTTGAAGGTGGTAGTGCGTGCATGTAAATAAATAACACACAGCTAGTATCGAAACTTTTTAATTCCAACTCACAAACTCTATAGTATACTTGACAAGTAGTCTATCGGCCGCGTATATAAAATTCTGGGTACTTTGAGTTCTTTAGCGTGGCAACAACAATGTATTATACCGGTAACGTTTTAGTTTGGAAACTGCCAGTTCATCTAGATATTAATCAGAAGTCATTACATTAATATTTGGCCAGTCGGGCACGATATCTCGCTACTATCTGAAGATTTTTGGCAAAACTTGGGCCACTTCCTCACACTTATCTGGGCTGCATAAACATTCACAAACTTTCTTTCATAAGCTGTCTGCTGAGTCTGGTTAACAGAGCTTTTGATGTGGGGCGTTCAGAAGTTGTCACATTGCAACCAATGTGACATGATTTCAATGGTTGACGAGGGGAATATTATACTGGTCATGAAGTCTTAAATATGAAACCAGAATTTCTAAACGTTTTGCTGACCCGAACAAATCAGCCAGTCAAATTAAATACCACTGTAACATACACACAACCAAAAAGAAACTGATCACCAAGTAAAGAATGTCGGGTTTCAGATATTGTATATTTTCTCTCAAATATACAAGAAAGGTACAACTCCTCGTCATATAGCCAGTTACTCAGACACTGCACGACCCAAACCAGTATTGCGGGAAGCAGTCAGTTATTGGTGAAAAGATTCAGTTAATCAAAAATGAGATTGCCCCTTACCGGACAAACGACCTAGTCTCGGGAGGAAGTAGCCAAAGATAGGCCAGTGGATTCGGTTAATCTGTAAAAAACTCCTTCCCAGTATACAATATAAAAACAGGAAATGCCCACATTATGTTAGTAGTGATATATAGTTCCTCCGAGGACATCAGGGATTGGTTCGGTGGCTCTGACCTTGGATGACGTCACGCCAAGGTCATGCGGCCGCCATGTTGGATTCCGGACTACCTGCTCTGTCATTCTGGTCACGCAACCCCCATATTTTACTCCGCCATGTTGCTAGCCAGTACGCCGCCGTTTTTTAAACCAGTGCGCCGTCATGTTAGACCACCATGTTATTAGCCAATACTCCGGCGTCTTGGACCGCCATACTTATAACCAGTATGTCATTTTTAATTCTCTTGCATGCCGAGGGTTTTCTCCGAGTGCTCCCATTTTTTCTCTTTTGCATTCTTTCACACTAATCTCCTTTGGTGCAGGCTCCTTCTCGACATTGGCCTTTTGAAGAAACACATTTCTAACAAACCACTTCCAGCTTTAGCAGTTATTCCTTGAAGACCAAACTGGTACAAAAAGACAACAAAATATAACTCTCTTCTATATCGAGGATCCTAACTGGCCAAGACATATCATCTTTTTTGACGTCCTTAGTAAAAGACACAATATTGCAATAAGCCTTCCTCGGGTAATAAACAGAAGAACGAGTGCACCTCCGATACATGTCAGAATAAAATATGCAAAAATACATAATCAAAACTGTTTAACTATCGTAAAAATTAGTATAATATGCAAAAAGGAATTAAACGATTAATACAACACAGATACATATCTCAAATGAATGTAAAAACACAGAGATTAGTCAGACTAATCCAAACAGGATAATCTGTTGGCAGACTTTTCCAGTTTATGATGGCAAGGCAGACAATATTGCTGTAATTAGTGTGTTTGGTAATGCATCTATGTATTCATGTAATAAGATGAAGACGGAACTTGGTGATCAGATTTGGTTGTATCGGAAATTAGTTGGCACTATTGGTTAAATGCATATTCTTGGTCATGTCGAATTGATTTTCAATCTGTGATTCTGTGTAATGTATTTTTTTTATTTTGTAAATAAATGTTATGTTTTGTACGTAGGGAATATACAGTGGCGTTTTTTCGTATGTGTTATATTCCTCCCCTTTACATTAAAAAGGCGGTATGTATTGAAGGGGGAATATTTGAAAATTTATTCAATGCTAGTAAATATATGTAGTGATATAAATATACCACATGGACATCACACTAGCTACTAAAAAAGTGCACCCTTCAAAAATCATGTTATTAAAATTAATAGCGACATTTATGGAGCTTCCTTTGGGAAACGTCCAACATGGTATACAGAAATATAAATAAATAACATTAGATTTATAAAAGACACACTAGAAGGGTTAAATTCATTCCCCTCTTCTTGACCTCTCGATGTGATCCCTTTAACATGCCCAAAAGGAGTAATTATGTTTGTTAAGTTGGTGGATCAAGAGTTTATGTTAGCCAACATGTTCTCACTTGTTTATGTTTTGCATGTAACAGGATGATGTTATCAGTTGCGATAGTGCATTGCACTTGGTTGTAACCGGAAGTTGTTTATCGCCCAGAAGTGGTGGCTTGGTGGGGCCTGTAAGTACATCCAGTGGTAAGGCCCCTACACGGAGTAGTAGCGTTAGACGTACGGGTTGCTGCCGCATGCCTAGCTGGTAGATATTGTTTAGGCATTTATAATGCGTGTATGCAATCAACCAGAAAATCGCACACGAACCTCGCTAATAAGCTCCAAAAACTCACATCATTAATAAATTTGCGATCCTCTTATGTTACAATGATTCCTACATCCGGTGCCTAAAACTTATATTTTCCATTTACTATACATTCCTAAAGCGGTCTCCGAAACACTGAGCAAAATTGCGAAATTTTAAGTCCAACTGAGAAAAATTATTTTTTTAATAGTTTCAGGGTCTCGAACATAGATCCCTATGCCATGCCTGCCGGTAGTTTTTCTTAGGCATTTATAACAAGTGCACGCAATCAGGCAGAAGTTGACACACGAACATCGCTGATAAGCTTCGAAAACTCATGTCATTAATCAATTTGTGATCCTCCTATCTTACCATGATTCCTATATCCAATGCCTAAAACTTCAGTTTCGCCTTTAATATAAATTCCTATAATATTCACCGAACAATGGGATAAAGTGTCGCATTTTTCTAAGTCTGATAAAAAGTTAACATACTTTATCATTTCAGTACTTGCGAATGTTTACCTAACACTTTTAATCGTTAAGGAACTGCTTTCCCTGTGCCATTACCATCTTTACTGGGTACAGGCCAGGCAGAGTGCCCTTTTAATTGCACACAGCTAGGGGCAGTGGCATTTTTCAAAGGTTGAGTTCAAAAGTTCTCATTTAACTGTGAACAGCCTATATTAAATATCACTTAGGTAGGTGCCTATATGGGTTGGTTGGTGGGTAGGTCCCGCCGACAGCGAGACCATTAGAGACGGTGCAAGTTGTTCAGAGGAGCAGGAACTTGGAAGGAATCGGCCCATGGCCTATAGTAACGATGCGTCCCAGCATTCGCCTGGAGTGATTTCGGGAAACCATGAAAAACCGAAACCAGGTTGGCCGGATGGGGAATCAAACCTGGGTGCTCCCGAATAACAGTACAGTGAGTGACCACTGTGCTTCCTTGCTCGGTTACAGGTGCTAGGAATTAAAAATTCCAAGTCGGTCGTCATCAAGCCATGAGACTGTGGTGGCGCATAGAAAAAATTGTCCAGCTATGAGATCACAGCAGTTACATCACTGCCAGCCCGCATGGACAGGCGAGGCGACGCACGCCGTGTGTGGGAGCCCCGACTTGTGGCATCTCCTTTTGCTGACTCGGTTGGTGTCCTATCATGCTATCAGTGCATGGAGAGGTGTTGTATACATGAAGCAGGAGGTGACATCATGGCCTATATTAAGGAATTAGGTCATGACAGCTCCATATGCTGCTCTGAGCTAGCATGAAATTAAACTTTGAGTAATTTTTTAAGCTTGGTTTGTACTAGGCAGAGGAATATCCTGGAAGTAGAACTTTAGCAGGGCTTCAGAAAAAGTTTAAAGTAACAATGAATGTGCATGTTATATTAGTGGACAGTAAGATTTGCTAGTTAAATAATAATATAAAAAAATGTGCTTTACACTTTCAAGCCATAAAATTCAGCCCGAAACTTTCCCTCGCATGAGACACTAAAAACACACTTCTCCCAAGACTTTCAGTTTCATTTGGGATTAACCATTAATAGTTAGAATAATATTATGTAGAGGTTCGGCGGCTCTTAAAATATTATCCCGAGTAAATTCACTCTCGTTTGACGTGTTGGAGAATATTCACGATTGGTACTGAAGAAAGGGGAATTTTTTTCTGGATAATGCTATTGGCTTACGGCTGGTGCCTAGGGATTACGGAAACACTTTCCACAGGCTCCAAAGTGTTAGTTGTTAAAGGAAATTTGTAAGTACAGGTCACGTCAAATATTTCCTCTTCCTGCAACACCTGGTGTGAAAAAATGATGTATAAGTTAACGGGTTCTTGAGAGCCGATAAGGGGGAAGTGAAGTGAGAATGGAGCAGCCCTGAAATGCAAAGGCAGGGATACGAGAAAAAAAACCTCGCCAGCTAATAATTGACCAACATATGAGGCCCATGGCAGTGTTATTTTCACATAAGGCGGAAGAATACACAAGTAGATCTTAAGTAAGGCTTTCTAAAGTGCTCATTTTATCGCAAACAGCCTATACTGCTTGCAAGCCGGGGAACCTTATTTTTATATAAGGAAGTCGGGGAGTCATGCATATTAAGCTGAATGTACTGTCGTACATACACGTTTTCTATAAAACGAAATTTAATCTCGAAAACAACACTGCTAGCAGAATATAATTTTCTTATATGCTTATAGTACATTTCATATAACTTCAATAATTTTTTCCCTTCTCGAAAAGAAGTGCGGTCACCATCTGGTTCCCATTCCGAACTGTTTTATTTTTGTTATATCCATGTAATAGACTAGTTAGGGTTCTCTTAATTTTATTGGTACGGGCGGGTTAGACCACATACTTCTGAAAACCTCCCGCAATACGAAATGTTCAGCAAAATTTAACTTTCCATGTAAAAATCGTTAGAAATTCACTACAGTAAATTAGGGTCAAACAAGGATTTCTAATGCCCAAAATACATTTCAAATATTCTAACAACAATTTAAATACACATTATTTTTAAAATGGACGACCTTACTACTTACTTTGTAATTCCGAATGCCTCGCGACATCGGATTTAGATGATTACTTCACTAAAATCACTTGTCGGCCTCTGATACAAAATAATTTACTTGCTGACTTATGCAATTAACAAATCACTTGCAACCAGAAAATTTAAACTTAAGTACGAATTTACTAACACTTCGCGATAGTCACAGAAAACGGCGGCCCACAGCAAAAAAAAAAAGTGTCTTGACACTCAAGCAGGCAAATTTTTAAGGTGCCTACGATGAACTAATGAAATACACAAATACAAAAATATTATTAACTACACATATGTAGATAAATTATGAAGAAAGAAGCTCAATGACATTTCATCAGGCAGGTGGAGACCTTTCACATGCTCTGCCATTGGAAAACATGTACACGTTCATGATGGTGTTGCAAATCAGAATGCTATAATTATTTCGTACTCTACTCCCGTACAGGTGTCTCGGAAGATTGGGGTTCAAACATGGTTACCTATATCAGAAGTTAGTTAGTACTACTGGAAAAAATCCATACCAAAATTATGTTTTAAATCATAAGTAATAAATCTATATTGGTAGTTATATTTAAAATATTTATATTTTAAAATAATTATTTTTAAAATTATTCTATTTTAAAATAATTATTTTTAATATAATTATATTTTAAAATAATTATGATTAATATATATTTTTTAACATAGGTATTCCCACAGACATACATACATTCCCACTGATTAACCAGACATACATACACCCCTACTGATTAACCAGATATACGTACACCCCGACCGATTAACCCACACCCCTGTGACAATCGATAGTGATACAAGTTCCTGCAGGGAATTCACTAGGGGCATATCATCCTTGCGGTGATATGCGGGGTGTAATCGAACAGCTGGTTTAAGAACCAAAATGCAGGAAAAAAAAAGCCTGTATTTTGGTCATAAATACTTAAACAAGACATATGTCTACAACAACAATCAGCTGACACAGTACTTTGCAAATGGTGGTGGAGGAGTTAGTTTACAAGTTCTCCTTGAGTTATTGAGTAATAAGTGCCTTTTCTGAAAACAAATAATTAAATTACAACAACACACCATAAAGGTGTATTGTCCCTACGATTCACCTTATAGGCGAATAAATGTTGCTGTCTGTGGTCACAGTGTGTAAGTGAATAAGTATTTATACATTGTTCTGTGTGTGTCACTATACATTGATATGGTAATGCGTCTGCAATAGTTATTCTTATAACAACAATAATTATTTGTAAAATACCTTTTTTTAAAAGCTACGAGATCTCTGCAACACTTTTGCTCTTCCTCTTCCTCTGAGGTACTGTATAAAACAAGTAGAATTTAGAATTGAAAAACACTCGAATACTATTTATTTAGTACACAATCAACCGATTTTAGCTGTTACAAATTCACCTGGTATTTTTTCCTATGTAGTTTATGAGTAGGGCGGTGGGAGGGGAAGGTGCCTGGTAGTGAGAATGCGAGACCAGGAGGGAGGGGAAGCTGGCCAATGAATAGCTGCGCTGTGAAGGATGGTAAGTCAACCAATGAAATTTCTTGGTCAACTATCATTACCTTATATGGCACATAGTTGCTGACAAAATATGTAGGTGAATGCTGGGAGGGAGTGGAAGTCGGCCAATGAAAAATGCTATGGTAACTAGAGGTACTATATTCCTTAAATTACTCCGCGACTCCCACAATTTTTCTAGGCTATATAAAGGTTGAAAATCGCCAAATCTCTCACTCTGATATCAGCACTTGCCTCTGCATATCCGAGTACCCTTCTGCTTAGTAGCCATTTTGCATCTAGTGAGTTACTGCGAGGTTTCACTGTCCCCTTCCAGTATCGCTTCGAGTATTTGCTCGCTAAAGTATGTTATGTTTTCCAAGTCAACTTTTTATAACTGGTTAAAGTAATCTTGTTGAAGAAGGGGCTCTCAATTTTGAGTTTTTAAAATGAGCTCTTAAATTTTAAAAGTAAGTGAATTATAGTTTGCCAGAGAGCTCTTCAATTTTTTAAAATTTTTTATGCTAACGACTTTTTTCAAATAAAATTTATTCGCATGCATGTTACAATGTAAAGATATTAATGACATTTATTTTATTTGGTGCTGTGCTTGTCAGCCAGTACGTCAGCCCTTAGCCAAAGGTTCGTGCTTGGTCTGCCGGCTGACACCGGAGCAAGTCAGCACCGACTGTCTGTTGTTGCGTATCGTAAATTCTTTTGAAAGTGTGTACTAGGACCGATATTAAAAGTTATGTTAATATTTTTGTTTTATTTGTTTTAACACACATTGATCCTTTGTAGGTCATCGCAGTTAGCAGTCGCAGGTCCTGCCAATTCCTGAAGTTGCTGATTTGTCGACTTGTGGTCAAGCCTGTACGTCCGTAAGGTAACCACAGCATCTTCACACTGGTACAATCAGTGAGTATTTATCACTACGAGACGAATATATTTTGGGTACGATTTTTATAAATATAATTGTCTTACATTATGTGGTGAACTTTTGTCAAGGTGAAGAGGCTTCCGTGATCGGGCGTCAGAGAGTTCCCTTCAGTCAAATCACCGGTTTCACGGGAGTGCCTAGCTACGCAGCCTATCGTTGTTAGGAGAGAGTGACTGCAGTCTTCCTTTTATTCTTCTGGTGAGTAACTCTGCTTTATACATGCTAAACTGTCTGTGAGTATTTTAACTATACTCGTCAAAACATTTAGTGTTGTTTTGAGAAAGGGTAAGTGAAATAACTACATTATTCTGTTTTTAAAGCTTATATACCTTTGATGAAAAGGTTTCTTTAAAGACGGTTTTGCATTGCTGTGGAAGGAGAGTAGTAAGAATATAAATAATTTTCTTTAAAGTTTTACAAAGGCTTTTCCTGTATTACAACTTACATCATTGAGAAGTATACATAAAATTTCTCTAATAACCAGACCAAATATATCAAAACATAATTTACGAAAAAAAAATACCCTTTGTCAGCACAGGGATTAGAACCTACATACCCTTTATTGCTAGTGTGACGATTCATAGATCGTCACCTCGTAAAATGTATGGGTTTAGTAATTTTGCATGACAGTTGGTAGCACTGCGTATTTACTGTTTTTATGTATATTTATATGTGGTTATATACTGGCCGGTACGTTTATTCTCATTGCCTTTTATTATTCCAGTATGTATTTTATTGTACATAGTTTATGCTGTAAAATGCTCTTATTGCTTCTTGTTAATCTGTTATGAATTTTAGCACATATTTTATATGGTTGTTGTGTATGATACTTGTAATCGATATTAATTGGTTAATCGCTTTGTAAAGAGTCGCGACCGTGGCAATTGGGGTGGCGGGATCCAGCGACGTCACCTGGCTATGGCAGCGTGCCCTGGCCAGTCTGTGCGAGTCAGCCGCGGTGTTTAGACGGTCGCAAGAAGTGTGTGCTCGACCACGGAGTAGGACAGTATCGGGAAGTCGGGCGGACGTTTAGCAGTATGGGACTGCTATGTAATTTGTCCCCGGTCGCGATGTGCAGTGTGTTACGCGAGCAAGTGAACGTCGCCGTAACGTTTTCGGGAGCAAACAAATTAACTGTTTAGAAAATATTACAATAACATGTCTTACGTGGATGTAGAAACGATGTTGCTATGTTTGCCTGTAGCGCGCAGCTCCTGCTCGTGAAATATGGGCCAAGTATTGCAGATACGTAAATTTGATGAGGACGTACTATGTGTGAAAAGTGGCGTGTATGAGTAATATTCATTTCAATAAGAACGTACTGAAAATTGCTGAAATAACTGTGAAACCGCGGCTTGTGACTGATGGCTCGTGAAATTGAATTTTGCCACGCTGGTGAAACTGCCCATTTTGCATGGCTCGAGGACGAGCATTTTAAAGTGTACGTGGGGTAACAGTGATGTACGTCAGCGACCCGTGTTTTTTTGCAATATTTCCTTGGAGGCTAGGAAAGTAACTTGAAGCATTTCTCTGCAATTTGTCATACGCAGGCATTATTGCGAACGATGTTTCGTGTGGTTTGAGTACTGATAGCATGCCCGTATTTTTGCGCAACGACTAAACACGCAGAATATTTCCGAGTGTGTCAGTGCTATTCTACATGTTAGCGAGTGCAAGAAATCCGCGCATGCTTGCGTGGAGGCCCCGAGGTGAACGATCCGTCAGCTGCTCTCCTTTTGGCGGCGTCAAGTGGGCGGAGTCTACAGCGAGCTGACACTGGGCAGCAAGGATGTTCCCCGACGTGGCCATGTGGTCAGCTGCATGGTATTCTGAATGAATTCCAAACTTAAGGCATGAGTCATGCATAAACGCCGTCGTCAGCTTGTACCTACGGAGTCCGTCGTCCTTTTGAAACACTTCTGAAGCATGTCAAGCGCCGCCGGAACGATCCTCGTTCGTGGCTTTAATATTAAATTTTATGAGCACCAATTATTGAAAGTTACCACATAGGGCAATAAACGTTGCACTTAATTAAGGGCTCTGCCCACGCAATATGTAAAGTGAGTGCACAACATTTTAATATTTTTATTCTGTGCATTTATGTGTAGAATCAGTGCCTGTAAACAGTCGTTTCGGTGCAAAACAAATAATGAATAAAAGACCTTGGAACATAAAAGTAGAGAGACTTTATTTGCAAATGACCCCCCAATTTACGAAAGACTTGTATTGCTGTAACATGAATAATAGTATTTCGATTATAGAAATCCATAAGGGAAAGAGCTTGCGCCGCGGCATTAGGGTTTTTCAAGTCGAGATCGCTTTCTGCCCCGTAGGGGTAGTATAATTAAAATTAGTATGTCATGAAGTGAGGTAGAGGTTGACACACCTGACACCCCTGCGGGGTATATGGGCGTCTCACTAGCCCTCAACGATAATACCAAATTGACTTATGACTTATTTTTATAGTAAATATAGCTGCAAATACCTACAAAATATTAATGATTATGAAGGTTTATCTTATTTTAAGAGTTCTTTGTAGCTAGTAAACAGTCACGTGTTTTTAAAATTATTTCTGAAACTTGCAATATATTTCTTTTGCACTCAGCCACACTTGACACTGCCTCTAGTTTTTGGACAAAACAACTATATACCACTTTACGTTGTTGAGTGTCCACCATTTCGCTCAAGCACATGGATAGAGGTCAGTATAGTATAAACATTTCTTAAGCGATAACGTGGACCTTGTAGTGTTTACAAACGAGTAGTTTTACAAGAGAAATCTTTGTAGTGTTACTAGCAATTGTAAAATTACAACGGATTTCTCAGTAAAAATTACAATGTGCATAGCCTTTCTTGTCAGATATATTTGTGTATTAATTAAAACATTTTTTTTCATTTTGCAGTTATGCTATGTCTAGATTATTTATATGATTCGTGATCATATGTTGCACGTTCTTTTATTACTAAACACGTAACTAAATTTGTTGATAAAATCATTTTTTTTAAAGTGTCGTGCCTAGGAATGTTTTTATTATTATTATTATTCTCAATTATAAATAGCTTGCCTATAGTATGGTTGAATGAGGAACAAAAATTATATAAGAAGTTTTCCAACACAGTTCACTATTAAATTGTACTTGGATAGTTACACACGTTTCGATATGCAGTGTATAAATTTGTGCAGTAATTATATACTTTTCTGCTTACATTAATGCTATGTTCACATTATTAATATTATTCATGACCATATGTTGCAGGTTTTTCTGCTGAAATCGTCAGCATGGAGGGCACCGTGTCGACGTGGGAAATTCGGGGGGCTTCCAACTTTCTTCACCGTCTATTGTCTCTGGGGTAAGTGCAATACCGCCACCAGGGTTATTTTGTGGGTTTTGCTCGAGATATTTTTCGGCACGTAACAGCAGATTGAGGCACGAGAAGCCCCGTTTTCACAATCAACTCAGGGAAGAAGAAGTCTGCGACAAATGTGGGATGAAGATTGCGCGGAAAGATAGTATGGAACGTCACCTGAGGGGCTGTAATGGAGACGTGCGGCAGAAAGCAGCTGGCGATAGCAAATTTTGTAGTATGTCTTTTACGCAGAAATGTCGTGCGCGAAGGGATAAGGCAAGCTGTAGATTCAACGTGGTTAAGAAGACGTGTACCCGTGAAGATTGTGGCAAAGATTTCACGAGGGCAGACAATCTAAAGTTACATGCCAAGAAGTGCACCGGTCCAACACTTCCACCTGCGAAGAAGGCCAAGAGTGATTTTCCACCCAGCGGCAGCCAGCATATACACCAGCACCTCGACCGGGTATTGTCGCGGGATCCAGACAGCCGACGGCCGACAAATTTGTAGTTGCGGAGACCGCATTTAGAGGCAATTTGAAGACGTGTGTGGCCGAAAATACGGGCGAAGAGGCTAAAGATGTGTGCGCATATATTGCGGGACTGAAGAAAAATGTATTGAACAGCTGCAGGAAGAAATAATGGAAAAATGCGCCAAATAAATTAAATTTGTTCCTGGAGTGCGACTATAGCAAACCTGAGTCCCACGAAGACGAAGTAGAGCAGCGCGCCTTCAAGACCAATAATATTCCATTATACAATGAAGATGATGTGGAAAAAGCTGTGGCAGCCAGCTTGGTCAAGATCTGTCAAGAAGAGGACGAGTACTAGGGTAAAGGATCTGGATGGACACTTACTGCAGTGAAGAGAATGCAGCTCCGAATTAATAAATTGGATCCAGTACATGTATCCAGGTACATAGATTTGCCAGCTCCCATCAAGAGTAAAGAAGCTGTCATCAACCCGAAAAACGAGGATCACCAGTGCTTCAGGTGGGCCATACTCGCCAGATACATTGAAGATGTGCATCATGAACAAGTCAACCACAGCCACAGAGTACTGGAGATCAAGTTCAACTTCAATGACATCGAGTTCTCCACACATCTGCAAGAGATAAATAAATTTGAAAAACAAAATCCTGGAGTGACGGTAAATGTATTTATTCTTAACTATGACATGAAAGTAGTGCCAAGACGAATCTGCAATGAAGAGAAGCCCGTGAATTTTGATTTCCTCCTCCTCACCACCGAAGACAATGCACACTTCACATAAATAAAAAAACTTTTCTCGCCTGATGAGGCCCCAAATAACAGCTCACCATAGTGAAATCCATATTTGCAAAAGGTGTTTCATGCAGTACGATGACCAGTTCCGAGTGGCAGGAAAGACAAGCGAAGAGATGTTGTCAGAGCACAAGAAGTATTGCAGTCATCATGCTCCAGCAAGAATCGAGATGCCGAGCCACGACAAGATGGGGAGAAGACCAACCCTCAAATTTTCAAACCACTACAACACAGACAAGATGCCAATCGACATTTATGCAGATTTCGAAGCAATGCTCCTGCCCATTCAGACCTGCCAGGCCGACCCCCAGATATCTAGAACGTACTCATATCAAATATATGAAGCGCTTAGTTTTCGTAACTTTGTTCAAATAGATAATGACATAATACCTGCTGCCAAAAAAAAAAACAAGGCTACCAACGGAGCCAATGATTTACACTGAGGAAAACACAGCCAAGAAATTTATTGAAGAGATCGTAGATTTTGTCCAAAAAAGAATAAGGAAATTTATGCAACAAGTGAAGCCATGAAGCCGCTCAGCAACCTGCAATTACTTAATCATGCCATGTCAGATACCTGCTGCTACTGTGAAGAAATATTTACACAAGACAACTGGAAAGTAATGGATCATGATCACCTCACCAGAATCTACATTGAGGTCTCCTGCAATAACTGCAATAAACTTCGCCGCCGTGCAAAAAGATTGCCTGTGTTATTCCACAACCTAAAATATGACGAGAACTTTATAATCAAACAGCTAGACTACGACGACAAGGAAATCGTCATAATCCCACATACACAGGAAAAATTAATCACGTTCTCGAAATCACTCGGGGAAAAATTTTCTATACATTTTATCGACACCTTCCGCTTCATGTCGGCCAGTCTCTCCACCCTCGCCGAAAACCTTTCAAGAGACCAGCTTATAAATAATGCAAAATTCTTCAGCCCAGATGAGATGGAACTAGTAGGTAGAAAGGACGCGTTCCCATACGATTACATGGACTGCCTGCAGAAACTGTAAGATACGCAGCTGCCACTCCCCCCCCCCCCCCTCCTTTTCCCAGCAACAAATTTAACAACATGTTGACGGACACAGCCATCAGTGAAGAAGACTATACTCACGCACTTGATGCCTGGGAAAAATTCCCCTGTCAGAAAATGGAAGATTATTCAAACATTTATTTGAAGACTGATGTTTTGTTGTTGTCAGATTCACTTGAAAACTTTAGGAAACGGTGCCTGGAAACATATGACCTGGACTGTGTCCGTTAGTGAGCGCGCCGAGTTTCTCTTTCGACGCAATGTTGAAATATACCAAGGTCGAGCTGGAACTATTGGTCGATTACGACAAATATTTATTCATTGAAGAAGGCATAAGAGGTGGAGTGGTCCAGTGCGTCAAACGTCATGCGAAATCTAATAATAAGTACATTCCATCTTCATATGATGCCAGCAAGCCGCCCGTCTACCTCCAGTACCTAGACGCCAACAACCTGTACGGCTGGTCAATGTCTCTGCCCCTTCCTGTGCATGACTTCCAATGGGTGAACATCGCCATCGACATCACAGCGGTGCCAGATGATGGATTATTTGGGTACGTGCTGGAGGTAGATGTAGAATATCCTGAAGAACTCCACGACATGCACAAAGACCTGCCATGCTTGCCCATCAACGAGCGTCCTCCAGGTGGCAAGACCAAAAAATTATTAACGACATTGCAAGCTAAGAAGAATTATATTATACATTATATATACTTGAAGCAAGGATTATCCCACGGCCTCCAGGTGACGAAGATTTATAGTATGCTGCAATTTGAACAAGAGGCATGGCTCAAGCCCCACATCGACCTGAACACTGAAAAAAGGCAGGTAGCCGGCAATGATTTTAAAAAAGACCTTTTTAAGCTTATGAACAATGCAACATTTTGTAAATTAATGGAAAACAAAAGGAAGAGACAAGCCATGGAATTGGTGCGCAACGAGAGAAGACTTAAGAAACTAATACCTAAACCATCATTCAAGTGCCGCACAGCATACACAGAAAATTTATCCCTGATTAAAATGGAAAAGGAAACCATATTATTTCACAAACCTATTTACGCCGGCTTTTCAGTTCTCGACTCCTCCAAGACTTTAATGTACAGGTTCCATCACAACATTATGAAACAAAAGTATGAAGACCGCATTAATTTCATATATACGGATACCGACTCGTAAGAATACGAAATTGAAACAGAATACTACTGTGCTTTGAGTGTCTTTTACTTCAAAACATCTTGGGACACGTTTTCAATGGTATATCAAACGTCGGAAGTGTGTGCGGAAATGGTGCTGCATTGTTTCCTTCCTACTACCGACCCTTCATTTTGGGTGTTGATGTTCGTCTCCAGACCCGTGCATGCTCACGTACACTTTAAGAAATTATTTGTAAGTTTACTATACCAGTGTATACGTACAGTGATAAAGCGCTAATGATAAAATATTTTCCCATACACGCATGGCAACGTTCCTACAGTTGCTCAGAAAAGAGTCAAATGCTTAGGAAAATTTCCCAACTTTGTCTAGTGCGATGTTTAACATTCTCATGTTTTCAGCCCGGCACGTAGTACAATTTCCGTACACTGTATAGGTTAAAAACTTCCATTACAGTTCACGAAGTTTACCAGTTCTTTTATTTACAGTGCACGGAGTATATCTCCTACTACTGAAGTTATAGTGGTTTAAGCCGTCATTAGCTACGACTCAAGAACAAGTCTTATGTTTGTACACTGTACTATAAACTGAATCAGTGAGGATTTCACTGCTTCAACCAGTCAACAGTATTTGACTAATTCAACAGTCAGTCCCTTCAGTGAATTTAACTGATGAATTAGTGAAAAAAATGCCAGATTTCCTTCACTCATTGATTCAGTGACATTTTCCACTGATTCATCAGTCATTCTTGTTTCGCTGTTTTTCTGTGTTTTATTTTTGACTGATGGAACAGTTGAACAGCGTGTAAAAATGGCCATCAACCAAGTTTAGAAATGGTCACTGAACAACGTGTAACAAGTGAAATAACAACAAATAAAACCAATACAAAACACTTTCTAAAATGTGATTCGTCTTTCAAAACATCATTTTACGAGTTAATATGAGCTTTCACCCTTCATTCCGTTTTTACGTCTTTCATTTCGTTTTCATGTATCAGTCACACTGCTACGTTTGAAGATTTAAACAGCATATAATGTGGTGAATATATACTATTCGTTTTAACTATCATAACGGTACCAATTAAAGCAAAAACGAAAAGTAAGGGCATAACATTTAAACCTTCACGGTTTCGATAAGAATTATAAGTGATGTAAGTAATTTTTTTTTTTTTTTTTTACAACTTGGTTTGCTAGCGCAGATGGTTGCGCTACCCCCATAGCTCAGGTGTAAGGTGGCGGACTTGTAGTCGAAGGGTCGTGGGTTCGACCCCGGCCCATCCGCGGCAGATCTTCAGTTCGCTTGTCACACTAGGAATTTGTCAGTAAGTCGGTCTAACTTGAGCTCATCAACTTCTAAATAACTACAACAACAAAACACAGAAAAATAAAATAAAAATATGGCAAAATAACGGCATAGAATCAAAGTGGAAAGGGTGTGTGAGTTAAATTCCCGGCCACGTGCAATTCTTTTCTTTTTAAAATTATGGTTAATTGTGCAATGTAATTAGTAAACTATCGTAAATATGTTTATTTCACGTAATTACTTGGTTACGTTCAAAAGAAACAATATTTAAATCGCCACTGCAATCGGCTGTCACTAATTCAATCAGTGAAAATTTTCATTGAAATAATCAGTGGTTTTTCACTGATTCTAAGTCGAGCCATTTTCACTGATTCGAGTAGTTGAACTTCACTGAGAATCAGCGATTTTCCACTGATTCGGATTTTGAGCGTGTCAAGCCATCGAAATGTAACTGAAGTAGTAGGTTTTCATTTTCTCTCATTTGCATAGCGTGTTCCTTACGGCGTTCTGTAGCGCAGTAATGCGCATCTACATACCCCGGTCATCATGAAACAAGCACTGCGAGGTACAGTATTCCTGCCTTGGCCTGTGAGATCACTGACCTTGTCGCATTTCGGGCACATGTGACTAGCTGGGATGCCATCTCCTAAAACATTCGCAATCCTCCCAGACGTTTGAAGAAACTCCTCCGACACTTGGCGGTACAAAGGTGGAATAAACCACAGGGGCAGTATTCGGGATTTGTATGACTCCACGCCCTTTCGATTGGCCGCCTGCACGAACTCCAAAGGAGGGGATAACTCATGTTAAGTCTTAAGCTGTACGCCACTGCGTTGAGGGGCTTTCTCCATTTGCAAACGGAACTTGGCCCAATGCTTTTTCGTACTTAGTAACGATCTATTATATCTTGTGCTGTGATACTTCCTTCTGTGTGTTTTGATTTCTCTGTCCAGCAGTGTGCAAGTTTCCCAACGCAAAATCTATACTAATAAATAAGATTGAAGGGCCTGCCTGTTATAACAAAATTGATACCAATATCTAAGCGTATTATGCTATTCAAAGGATGCTGAAGCATAAATAACGGTTTTTAAAATTTTGTCTATCTGTCTGAACGTTTGTCCAGAATAGGCTCCGAAACTTTCAGAGATCATAGAGTTTAGTTCTACTAAAAATCTCTTCTTTATTTCATCTATATAATTCGCATCATAGAAAAAGTCACATTGGTTTTTGGAAAAACATAGTAAAATAATATATTATCAAACAACCAACACTAACGAGACGATAAAAAAATTTCCGATAGTTAAGCAACAATCTTTCAAACTAATTATAGGTATGTATTTCAATAACTCCATAAAATCTGGGCGAAGCGATGGCGGGCTGTATCTTAATAACTCCATAAAACCTAAGTGAAGCGATATTTATATTTTAAATATAAAACTTGAGCGGAGTGGGGTGTATTTTAATAACACCATAAAACCTAAAAGAAGCGGAATTGATGTTTAAACATATGTATACAAATCATAAAGTCCACGCGAACGAGTCGTGGGAAGAGCTAGTTCAGTAATAAAAACTATCCACCTACTGTTTTTGGAGACATTCTCTCTTGTGGTCTAGATTTATCAGCTTTGTAGGTATGGAAATCAATTATTATACATATATCAGAAGAAACTGACATATATAATTCGGTGAATTTCAAATTTTGCACGGTTGCAAATGAATGTTGGTTAAACCAACGCAACACTTAATGCCTTTATTTGCGTACGTATGATACACATTTGTATGGAAGCCGGTTAGTCAGCAAAATACGAGAATAAACAAAACATATTAAGCATTACGTTAGTAAAGTTTTTTTATTTATTAATTTAATAATTTCGTATAACTTAAAATATTTGAGAAGCAGTATCTAGCAGCTATTTTAATAATGCTGTGCAGAACAAAATACTTTACCATTCACTTGAGTAATCCTAGTTATATTTTCACGTTGGTGTAACACAATAAACCCAAAATACAATTTTTTTTTTTTTTTTTGCTTAAAGTTAACCACCCGCAATGAACAACTCATATGGAGAGCAATTTAGGAAGACGTGTTAATGACCACCCTGCTGTTGTGTTTGTAAATTTAATTTACCATTTAATTTGTTTTTTGGCTGGTGTAATCTTAATAAGGTTGGCTGCAGAAACCTGCACCAGAAGTGCTTTCGGCAGTAAAAAAAAAACATATATGGCCATGAATGATGGCTAGGCAATACAAATTAAGACCGGTTTTTCTATTTTCTTTACTCACATGACGCAAATCGTGAGACGTTTTTAGTACCTGTTTGGCCTTGACACGAAACAGCGCGCGTGTCAGAAGGAATGCGAGGACAGTAGAGAAGAGATGTAGGTACATTGTATATTCTGACATCTGAGGTATATTGGACAATTTATTTGATAATTGTTTCTTACTCTCGGTATACCTAGCCATTTTACAGTACAGTATGGTCCAGTTTTGACGTAATTACGTCTTTAAATTTGCACCCATAATGGTAGGTAATCCAGAAAATCCGATGGTAACAAAATCGAGAACTACACTTTGGTATTTGCAGCTCCGAATGTATCGGCTGCATTCAAAATTTAATTGCACCACTCAATTGCCAAAAGATAAAATAATATGTTACGTTTAGTGAGGACTTCGAAGCATCGCGTGCGACCGAGATTGGTTTGTTGGGTTGGGGGGAGGGGGGGAGAGAGGGTAATTTTGTGTTCGTTTCGCCAAGTGGTATACATTCCGCGTATTATAACTTCTGACTAGGAGAAGCTACGACGCTCGTTTGAGTTTCAATCGACAGTTATCGTCATCAAGATCAATCGATTGTGTGTATAAAAAAAAAATTGTGTGTTGTGGTGGTGGTGAAATTGTATGCGTATAATACAAAAATTGAAGAAAACTTAACACAATTTCGGCCTATACTCGTCAAAAAGCCAAGTAGAAATACAGAACTCGTATACGGTTGGGAAGAGCGTCTCAAAACTAATCCTGTGATATCCATGAAACCGCGTCTGATCGAGTTAAGTCTTGCCGGGAACGTAAAATAAACATCAAGGCGTCCGAGCGCGTCAACGTAGACGTATTCATGCAAAACAAACAGGCGTGCGCTCTCACCACAGCGAAACTCATTTTTTTTTTCCAGCTGAAAAGTGCCGTACGTGATGGCACAAAATGTTGTTTCTGGCGAGAAACGCACGTGCGATGAGAGTTCGGTGACTGGGCGCATTGTCGTCCAAGAACACCACGTTTGTAGCTCGCGCGCCGCAAAGCCGGACGCTTTATCCGAATGTCTCCCTCGGACACCTTAAAACCTGGCGGCGAAACACACTGTCGAATATCTGGTTGCTGGGGACGAATATCTGATGCACAATGCACTCTGAATTTAGAAGAAGAGAAAAAAAAAACGATGAGTCAGCACTTAAGCGAGCTGCGGAACTGCCTCGCCTACGAGACGATGGATTCTTCCACTTGAGGAATCTTGCTTTCCTCTCAGGATCGCGCCTTATGCAATCCAAACTTAATACAAATGCTAATCCTTAGAGGAATCGCTAAGTACTTGTTTGACTAGCACAGCGCGTGAAACTTTCCGTAATTCTCACGTCTTCCTTTAAAAGTATTCTAACATTTGTCTACTGTCTCAGGGGATAGCATGGTGGCCGCGAGTACAGTTAAATACCAATGACAACATTATCAACTTTCAGATGATTAAAGGCTGTTCACGATAAAGTGTGAGCATTTTTGAAATCAACCTTAGAAAAGAGTCACTGCCCCTACCTGTATATATTTTAATGAGCGCCCTGAGTGACATGCGCCCAGTACAGTTGGTAACGATGGATGGGAAGTAGTTCCGTATCTTAACGTCGAATAAAAAGTGTTAGGTAACCATTTCTGATCATTTAAATTATTTATTTCGCTTTCTGTTTTTTTTTAATCCACTGGAGTGTAAAAATAATCAGATTTATAAAACATTTACTATTTTTATTAATTATTTCATATTTTCACTTGAGCGACGTTTAAATGAAGTGATGAGGCCCACGACAATGTTATTCTTACATAAGGCGAAATAATACACAACGTGCATACAAGCAGATCCTAAGCAGGGTTTTTAAAAGTGCTCATTTTACCGTGAATAGCCTATACCCACACTTCAGATCACTACTTCCGACTGTTAACTTGCACATCTCACATGCTATCGTTTTTGATACGAGCATGTATTAAACTTTTCTGCAAACGTTCCACCAATAAAATGACATCGTCACCACTTATATTCCCACGGGTACGTTCAATACGGCGAGAATACTGCGCGCCATTTCAGAGCCCTACACGTAGCGGCGATGGCGTACTTGATGTGCGTGGCAGTATCGTTCTTATCGCTACCGCGCTGTTCATCCACAAACGTGAAAAAAAAAAAAATCTCCGGGTAGGCGGGACCCTTAACACTGCGACCCGACAATTTACTGGCTAAGACATCGAATTTATGTTTATAGGCTGTTCACGGTAATGTGAGCACTTTTTAAGGCATTCCTAACAGGCATTAACAACTAATAAATATATCTTATTGCAGACTCAGGCATTACATTGTGAGGGTGGTGAATTGTGTTTACATAAAAAAGCAGCACGAAGATGGATGAAAGGAAATATTTAGAAGGGCCTTAAAAAGTGCTCACTTTACCGTGAACAGCCTATATCTCACAATTTTTGTTATAGGCTATTCACGGTAAAATGAGCACTTTTGAAAACCCTGCTTAGGATCTGCTTGTATGCACGTTGTGTATTCTTCCGTCTTATGAAAAAATTTACATTGCTATCTCATAACTTTTTTTATGCGTCGGTCAAGTGAGACCGTAGAATTAACACAAAAGTAAACATTTTTAGAATTGACTCACTTTTACACTCCGATTCATAAAAAAAATTTAAAGCGAAAAAATAATAACATAAGTTATCACAAATGGTTAAATGGTTACGTACACTTTTTATTCGTCGTTAAGATATGGAACTACTTTCCCTCCATCGTTAACAGATTTACTGGGCGCATGTCACTCATGCGCCCGTTAAAATATATGCACGTAGGGGCAGTGACTTTTTTCCAAGGTTGACTTCAAAAGTACTCACTTTATCGTGAACAGCCTTTAACCGCACTGCATCCCCCCCTTATATATTTTCAACATTTTAACATGTAACACAACACCGATCAGTTATTTTTTTTCTTCTATCTGTGTCTGTAGTCAGTGTAATGGCAATAAGATTACAATATTCATAGACCCGCCAGTTTCCCTTGATCATAAAAATACTTTAACCAGCTGAATCTTACATCTGAGTTTAATTTTGTTTAATACGCCGCTACGGGCGAGCTACATCAAGAGCAGTCCTCATAATTAGTTCTGATTGTTATCGTCGCCATATTTGGCGTCGATGGGAAAAGGGGATTATTTAATTACCAATAAAATACATGCTTGCCACAAGAAAAATACATGTACGGATTTTTTTTTTACTTATTTACCTTCTCGTATAATCCCAAGATGCAGGTCTGCATCTTGCAAGTTAAGCGTAAAGTAATCTTAAAAGTAAAACAAAAATGCACGAAAAAATCTTAGACGTGATTCGATCGGAAAACCCTTTCGTACCGTCGTATAACATTCCGTTCAACTCGTCATTTTGGTTGGCAAACAGACTGCAAAGAAGGTCCAGAAACAATGGCAAGGAAACATAAATAGGGAGGGTTTGGTACCATAAATATGGCCAGGGGAAACTCGCCTCCCAACACGACGAACCGGGGCCACGGTGGCTGAGCGGTTAGCCTGCTCGCCTCCCACCATGACGATCAGGGTTCAACCCCCGGCCGGGCCACTCCGGATTTTCGCATGTGGGAATCGTGCCGGACGATGCCGTTGGTCAGCGGGTTTTCTCGGGGATATCCCGTCCCCCCCGCCCTTTCATTCCGGTGCTGCTCCATACTCACGTCAATCACTCGCATTGCCTCTCAAGATCTCGATGTTAAGACAGTCCAAATCCTTTCAGTCACTCATATTTCTCTTAAAACTACATGTCCTCACTTCTTTATTCACATCAAATGACCCCAATCGACGCTGAAAACTTCATCTATTAGGCGCCACCCGCATAGCTATATGCCTTTGTATCTACATATCCCTCTATCTTTCATTCCGCACGCAACATAAATACTAAAAAAACTCAAACTCACTCCAGCGCAAAAGTTAACCAAGTTATAGATTGTCCAATTTCATGTCTGATAATGCAATTATTCCATAACTCATGAAAAAGGAAACTTGTTCATAAGGTCATATATCATTCTGATATTTCTAAACTTTCAATTATTGTTTGATTTTACAAATTTGAAGTATTTTGATTTACTCCTTAGTCTTAAGAAAAACTTGCACAAAATTCGCCACTTCATTTCTCATGTGCACGTGTTGCAATAAAGCTGAACGTTGAACCGGTAAAATGACAAAAAAAATGAGTACGCATGGAATTAATAATCAGCACGTAAGGTAACTTCTAGCAGAAAAATCACATATCTCTTGTGATTTTTCCGTGCAATGGTTTTGTTTACGTCATTCATCTGTTATTGCTATACGCTTAGTTTCATGAAGATCGTACTAAGCCTAATCTCGAGAATCTGAGAGTAAACGAAGTTCGTATGTCATCTTTATATATATATATATATATATATATATATATATAATATATTATATACTTCAAAGATGTTTTGGAGAACGGTGGGTTGAATATTTGTAACACGCAACCGAAAACGGAAAACATAGTTTGTTTGCGCATACACTTACCGCTTATAACTTATAAATGGGATTATTGGCGGCCCAGCCGTTGTTCTTGTTGACTAAACGACGGATGGCCTACGGGATGAAAAAAAAATGTGGATAACAATACATGCAAAAACTTTACGTATACACGTACTGAACGAGGACTAGGAATGCTACGGGCTGAAGGTAATACGACTCGGCAATCGCAGTCGTCTACGTTTCCAATAGAAATGGCGGGGATACAAAAATGAGTTGTTTTCAAGATGGATCTGCACGTGGGGAAAACACCATGGCATGACCTAAACGTGCACAATTTTAATAAATAACCTTTTAATGTTAATTACAAACTCGCGAAATACGAAATCTCCTATTTCCCACGCTGCCACAATGCAGCAAAATGTTGAATAATCGGTATTTGCATAGAAAATTATTTAATCTGCAGACACTGGGCACGATGTCATATCAAACAAAAAAAATCATATTTCCTCTATAAATACGAAAGAAATACAGTAAATAAAACATTTGCAGAAGTGAAATAATTCTTACCTAATGGAAAATAAGCCTTTAGAGACTTGAATATTTCTGTATAACTACACTTAAAACATCCTGCGGTATTCTTAATGACCACACACACACACGCATATATATATTACATAATACGTACGCGTGGAAACATACAAATAGGAATTTATGTATAGATTTTTTTTCCCTGGCCAACATCGAATTAAGCGCTGCAGACAGAATATTAGCAGCACGTGTGAAGGTCGATTATGTATCGCCTTCGCTCTCGCGCTCTGGGCACGCCCCCATTTATCACCGGTCATAACACGTGCGAAATTCTGGACCGGTCGGGCGAGCTTGATGTAGCGACGTTTTGGCCACCTTCCAATCCTTCTGCCTCCCGCCGACTGCTGCTAAGAGAAAGGATCTGCCCCCCCCCCCCCCGGGGGGGGCTGAAAAAGGGCTCCCCACACAGTACTGGGCGCCTTCTGCGAGGCACGAGTTGTTATTGAATTTTATTTCTATTACGGCCCAGGCTATTTTCCCTGTCCGTAAATAACGCTCGTCGGAGACTCGGGGCACTTCGTGGAAGGTCAGGAGTGCTCGGGAACTTTCGGGGCGCGAATGCGGGTGCTCTGCGTGATGACCCCCGGGACGTCAAGGTCGAGATGTGCGTCAATGCTTCAGGCCAACGATCTCGCAAACTGGTGGCCGACGTTTTGGCTCTATTGATCCTTGGGGCTGAAAATTTACGACACATCATCATTAATCTCGGGAACGGGGCGCGGTTCATTCGAGTTACGTAACGCCACGTTTAAGGCAAGGCCTGCTTGTATCTTATGCGAAATGTCAAGGGGTTGAAAATGGCATGGCGTACCACCCACATTCCGCTTAATTTTTTCATTCTTGCTAAACACACTCAGAAAAAAAGGGGGAAAAAAATCAGTAAGTCCCGAGGTCAATATGAACTTGTACTTGTTATCTTCTCGTAATAACAAGTTTATAAAATTTTACCTCGAATGTTTGAAGAATTCGCCTTATTTTAGCCGTTCTAGAGGAGCAGTTTTCTTTCATAATTGTACCGCAACCAGTTTGTTACTCCATAAAAGAAAATTAACAAATTAATAATTTTCCAATAATTATAATGAGCATTTACATATTTTCTTACATACTGTTGCTGCAGGCGATCTCTATAACCACGAATATCCCGGTAAGAGAAGGATATGATCAAAGTTTTTAATAAAATTTTAAGTTGTATAAATTTAGTTTTTCTGCCGTCTCTGATTACGCTTCCAGAATAAAAGAAGCTCCCTAGGATAAGAAAAACAAACAGCGTAATATAAAAGCAGAAACTTTTAATTTTAATGCAGGCCTTAAAAAATAAATTTAAAAAAATAAATTGTTATAGAAATTCTTTTCGCAAGAAAATTCGACGATAAAGTACAATCTGGTATCAACAGAAATATGCTGTAATGAATTTGCTGTTATTTAAATCGTTCGCATTTTATTTTGCGGCTACTGAGAGTTCCCTTAATATGGACATTTATTTCAAAATATACACAATTGGGATATCTAACTGTTTATGGAGAAAAGAGTGGAGAAGGAATAAAAGAGAACGGACACAGTGAAGGTCGGGAAAATTCAAATAGGAGGGGTATGGGTTATCCCCCCCCCCCCCCACACACACAAAGCAATGAACGAATACTAATCTCTTATGAGATAATCAGTGAAAGGTTACAGTTCTTTGCAGTTATCCTAATCGGATACTTCTGACAGTCTTCCTTATACCCAATACGAGCATTCCCGTTAACATTGGCAGCGACCCAAGCCCTAGTTCATTTACCTGTGTGGATTAAGAGCCATATAGAATACTTTTCAATAGACTGCTAAACTGTAATGGATGTTTTTGATTTATATCTAATTTTAAAAATGTACAATTCATCATGCGGGAAATGCATAAATACTACTGTAATCTATTCACGGTATCGTCACATTTTTTTTTTAAATTAAACCTTTGACAAATCATTTCATGAATCGTGTATTTGGTTTTTTCCTAAATACATCATGTATTTCGAACGATATATACTTATGTTATCACGAAGGTATCTTATTGCTCAGGGCGCCTCTAAAATTACTGAGTAAACAGTGACTCTACCGCCTTGAGTGCTTTGGTTACCATTCCCCTCCATTTTTTCCCCTTCCATTCTCTTTGTAATCCCCACCTTCCACGCATTCGCGATAGTATTACTTTCTGATCGGTTATGACGTGATTTGGAATGGACGGCCTTTGCATCAGCGCTAGGATCACCCGCTTCTACTCTGCTCTTCAGCTTGAAACGCCCTTCAGAATCTGTAGAGGACGTCAGCATGTTAGCTAACAGTGATATGGTTTTACAGCGTTAGCTTAAGGTGGGTTGACTTCGGTGTAAGAGTTAAATTTGGATAACCTTGAAATCGGATCTCGTAGGCGCTTTTAGTAACATTCTAAATTCTTGTTTTGGTAGTTGGTGATTTCGAGTTAAATTCAGTTTGGTTGGACTTGTTCACTGTGGAGCCCTATTACGTTTCTGGATTTTTCATTTTGATAGAAGTGATGTTACTATGTTGTGAACGCGGCAGCCTGAAGTGTCGATGGCTAGTTGAAAGGGTCCACATATGTTTGCGTTTATTTGGTAGTGTTTTCTGTTTTTAACCCACCTTATATTTCAGCAATTTTAATCAATTGTGTTTTGGTAATATTTTCAACTCATCAGTATTAACTCCGATTTTTAGAGTAATTTTAGATGCGTGTTAAATCGTTAATTTTAGCAGAGTTGGGCTGTGGATGGGTCCGTTTAGATGCCCCGATCCATGTAGGTGTTTCTAATCTGTTCAAAGAAAAATATATTTCATATTAAATCAACTTCTCCATTTTCTCAGCCTTATTGAATTTCTGAAGATTTGTAAATAATTTACTAAATAGGCTGGTTTAAATTTCTCGGTATATCAAGCAAGCCAAAGATTGGAGAAAAGTATAGTAAAATTCAATGCTTTAAATTGATTTCAATGGATACCGTCTTTAATGATCCTGCGGGATGCACGGAAGTTCTTTTTAATATGTATTGTTTTAATTTATAAATATTTTCTTAAACATTGTTCTCCTTCTGAGTTCCTTGAAATAAAATACAGTTTAGAAATCAATTTTGTGTGTCCAATTAATCCTGCGGCGATAAATACGCCACATTATTTTGGTTAAATTTAATTTTTAATTACATTTACATATGAATTATAATTTTTGGTTTTTAACTAATACGAATAAAAACAGAGAAGAAATAGGTGTGTTTGTAATGCCTGGTATAGGCTGTTCACAATAAACTGAACACTTTCGAAAGCCATTCTAAAGATCTACGTGTATGCACATTATTTATTTTCTACCACACATAAAATTAACGTTGCCATGAGTTACATTTTGTGTCGGTTAAGTAAATCTGCGAAATTATTGGAAAATTAGATATTTTATAAATTTTCTCATTCTTACACATATGCATTCAAAAACTAGAAAGCAAGAGGAATAATTTTCGTATTCTCTAAATGCTTACCTAGCACTTTAAATTCAACGACAAAACACGGAACAACGTTCTCTCCGTAGTTACCAAATTTACTGAGCACATGCTAGTCGGTGTGACCGTTAAATTACATGCAGGTAGAGGTAACGACATTTTTCAAAGGTGGATTTGGAAAGTTCTCGTTTAACCGACCACATCATTTAACAAAACGTTATCATGCATACAAAATGTTAGCGAATGGGCACAAATGAGGTGCGTTGTCTTTTTTGTTTAACTGCGAATAGACCATAAAGGCTGCTAGGAACTTCCTTGCGAGTTTTACAACTTCCCGAACAAATGCAGGAAAACTACCATTGACGGGACCAAGAATGGATTTGCTGAAGGGGAAAAAGGTGGGGTTGGGAATTCACCATTTCTGCTTTACCAGTACGCATATAAGGTAAAAGCACCGATTATGAAACCCCCTCCTAATATGAGACCCCAGGCGATACGAGCAGGTAGCTGCTGAACTCTAGAGATGAATATGCCAACTCGATGGCGGGAACATTTCCTGGCGTGTGTACCGTCACCATTAGCCAGCGGCTGTTAAGTCACGTGGGAGTACAGATGCTGTGTTCTATCACTTCGTGAGTTTCGTGTTAAGCTAACTGTAACGATTTACTTCAAAATCAAGGTAAGGAATGATTAATTGTTAATACATACACACCGATTGCCATATAGATGGACTATTCAAGTCACATTAATGTTATTGCACTGAGGATTTTATGTATCCTCAGCACTGTGGTTTGTATTGTTAAATGTTAACTCCAATTATAAGACCCACGTGGTTGCCTATTATGAGATAAGGTCTCATATTGGGAGCTCCCTGAAGTTTTCATTGTTCAAACATCAAAGTATGTTGTAATTATCGCATTGTTGCAATACATACCTAACATTATTATATAATAAAGTAATTGATTAGCTTTGTATGAAAATAAGTAACTATTATACCGTCTCAATAAACAATAGTCAATACTATTGTCTCTATTAAAAAGTGTGATTATAAACCTAAGACACAATTAATAAGTACCGTACGTAGTAAATCATGTTATATCTCACAGTATTTATTGTGAACATTTATAGATATTTTTTCTTAACTTTCATCTTTAACTTTCAATACAATCTTTTATGTGCAGATGGATCGTGGCCGAAACACGAAAAGGAAGAAATGGGACAAGAAGCAGATGATCCTAGTAGTCAAAGCTGTACAAGCAGGTACTATGTACTACAAATCTGCGGCGAAGCAGTTTGGTGTGCCAAAAGGCACAGTGGAAAGGTACGTAAAAAATTCTGAGTCAAGTCTTCATGATTTAGTAAATGTACCATTAGGAAGAAGGCCAATATTAACCTGGGAACTCGAAAAGGAGCTTGTCGAATATTATGTTGAGATGGATAAACGGTTTTATGGATTGAGGGAACATGATATTAGAAGAATGACCTTCCAATTAGCCATTGCAAATTGTATTAAATTCAAATTTTCTGAAAAAAATGAAGCAGCTGGGAAGAAATGGATAGTTTCTTTTTTGAAGCGTCATCTTCAGTTGTCTTTACGAGTTCCCCAAGGTATTTCTCATGCCAGAGAGAATAAAAGGTTTCGATCCTGAAAATGTGGAAGATTTTTTCAAACTGCATTAACCAGAGTTTGACACAATTTAAGGGCGTGCCCACAGAGCTGAAAAGATCGTAACCTTGAAAGGAAAACAAGAAGTAGCTGCATTAACATCAACTGAATGTAGTCGGTTCTTTTGTCCCTTCATTAATTGTGTGGCCCAGGAAGAACATGAAAATAGAACTCATGGATGCTATTTGGTGCTATTTGGGGGTGCCGTCCCTCAGAGTGGATCCAGGCCGATTTGCTCACCAAGTGGTTTGTTCATTTTATTGATTTCACTAAGCCATCACTCGAAGAACCATTTCTTCTGGATCTTGACGGCCACTATTTACACACCCGTAATGTCGATGTCATAAGAATGGCTAGAGAAAACCATGTTTCAATTATTTGTATCCCTCCTCACAGTTCACACAAAATGCAGCCACTTTATATTGGTTTCATGAAGACCTTGAATACCTATTATGCTTTAGAAATACAGTATTTTTTTAAGGAACAACCCAAATCGTATTGCAACACCTTTATTGGTGGCAAAGTTGTTATGTGCAGCATACCAAAGAGCTGCAACAATGGAAATTGCAGTTAATGCATTCCGCAAAACAGGATTGTATTCAATCAACAGAGATGTGTTTCGTGAATATGACTTTGGTATTCATAGTCATAAACCAACAACTTCTGATGGAGTTGTCGATACCAAGTGATCTGCACACGACGCCTCTTCTGATGCAGGTCCTTCTAATGCACCCCGTATTCTGCCTGTGAACATTGCACGTGATTCTGGTGCAGATACTTGTAATGCTTCCCATATATTCTGCCTGTGAACATCGCACTTTCTTCTAATACACGCCCTCTGATGCTGGGCCTACTCTGCCTATGGACATAGCACATGCTACCTCTTCTGGTGTGGGACATTCTAATGATCATCCTTCACTCCTGTTGGACAAAACAGACAACAAAGGTATTAATGTAGCTTCAAAATCTTCAGTTGTAAGGTTTACTGTCTCACCAAAAGACATTACACCACTTCCTGGCATTTCAGCAGCACAACGAAGTCGAAGAGTTGGTGAAGCCTCTGTGATTATATCATCACCTTACAAATCAAACCTCCTGAAGAGTGTGGAAGTAGCTACGGCAGCGAAGAATAAAGAAGAAATTGAAGCAAAATGTAGTCAACAAATTGTTGGAAAAAACCTTTGCCTAATGCACCAAAGTCACGAAGTTGCAAAAGAAGATTAGTGAACAGCTCAAGCAGCGACGAATCTGACGATGTGTTCAACATAGTATCAGATAGTTCTGGCGAAGAAGACAACGATGCTGTGTGCCTCTTCTGTGGCTGTGTATTTTCAGATGACAAGCATGGCGAACAGTGGATACAGTGCACCGTCTGCTATCGTTGGGCTCATGAACACTGCAGTGCCACTGACGTTCACTTTGTCTGTCCTCAGTGCCGAAAGAGGGTAAAAAAAAAAGTGTGTCTCATATTAGGAGCCCTTTTTTTTAGTCCTGAACAATTGCAGTGTTTTGTTTTATTGTACAGTAAATTAATATTTCAATTTAGATATAAATTACATGTATTGCACTTTGAAGTGAACTATTTGGAGTGATAGTGTACATGTTCAAAGTTCATTTATGTCAATTTTCTGAAAAGTTAATAGCTTTTTACAAAATGGGTCTCATAATCGGTGCCCTTACCAGTGATGTGGTTAATTTTCGTAAAAGTTTTTTTACAGCGTATTTATGTTTATGCTGTGTTAATTAACTTGCTATTGGAAGTATTTAACAAAGTTAAAAAAGTTATTTCAGTAACCAACAGCTTAGGCACTACATTACTAATAAAACGTTTTAGTAGGAATGTAAATTTTTGATGTCAATATTTATGCTTGTACTCCAGTCGATGTCTGGTGTAAGCTGAAACACATGCAGTTATGGGCAGACACATGTAGTATGTTCTTAGTACCGACTCAGCAGCGAACAACGAACAGCAAGTTCCAACAAAGAGTTGTTAGTCACTGCAGGTGCCCTATTATCTAACTTGAACTTGTTAAAAGCATAGACTGAAGATGTGGTAGACCGATCTCGCTGGCTGCTCACAACCAATCTCCGTGTCCCAACATTTAACAGCTTTTCTGCCAACACGTCTAGCGAAAATGGCGTGGTTTGAATTTTAGGTTTAGAAAACTGATTTGTAAACAAGTGCTTTGAGATGAATGCGTACTTACTCTAACCAATTTGTAATGCAGTTTGATTAAATAAAAACTGGCAATAGTATTTTATTAACACAAAAGTGCTTGTCATTTAAAAATTAAGATATAAACAAACACGTTCATCACTGTTGACCACGTGACTTTGACAGTTGTGTAGGATTGGGGTAGGTCAATGTTAGGTACATGCGCAGGAGACGAATAAGCGGTCTACATCATCTCTAGTCCATGGTTAAAAGCAGTCAAAGAAATAGTTTTTATCATAAAGAGGTCCAGAACGATAGTTACTCATAAACGTATTTATGTGGTATTCTGTATTGATATCTTTCTGCATAGATGCATGTCTGGCAAATCAGCGGGATGTGTTCTGAAATCAACTATCTGTTTGTTGAATTATATATTTGTTTCCCGTTATTACAGAATCCATTGTGTTTCAAATTATGTTTGTCATGGTGAATTTTTAACTATAAGTGAAATTTATTTCTTAATACATTTCCGAATAATACATCTAAATTAAATATACTGCTTTCAATGGATAATAATTTCAGGTGGAACTAGTTCATTTTGAGCACTTCGAGAATGCAGCACTGATCCGGGGACGAATACGTCACTTCGTAGTTACGTTAAAGGGGGAGGGGGATTCCCACCCGCCACCTTGGATTTATCGATTTTTCGCCAAAGCTTCTATTTCAGAAGGAGTATTAAAATTTCCCGATCGACATATCCTAAATAACAGCTTCCCAAACTTGATCGAACTGCCTCAGGTTCGCTACATTTATTAGTTTTTAGCTGGTAACTGTTGAGGCGAAACGCGAGATTATTTCCTGCGAACGATTACAAAGGCGGCGATATCAACAGTAATCAAGAAATGCTGACCTCAGACAATGCACTAGGCAATGGCCTGTGCTCTGTCGTTCCAAAACAAACATGATACAAAACTGTATTTCCAGAGTATGGCAAAAATTCCATAAATCCACGCTGGCGGGTGAGAATCTGCCTTAAAACGAGAGTATCGCTAGCAAATAATAAAATATACTCCTTAAATGAGACGCCATTTATTTGTGCGGAAATATAACAGAACATAATATTTCTCATGTTAAGGGCATTTAAAACGTTTTATTTTCTGTGAAACATATTTGTAGAATAGTCAATATATCAGAGATTTTCGTTCCACTTTCGTTTATAGAGACACTTTGTTGGCCTGTCTTTATAACGGATGTTTAAAAAAAGTATTCAATATTTTGCGGCAGGTAGTATACACCAAAACAAGAAAGAAATGTCTGACAAGCATGGGTCCGAAAATCCATAACGTACGAGCTATGAACACTTACGGATATATGCAGTTTCACAATAGCGATGGTGAATAAGTGCTCATAACTCGTACGGTACGGGTTTTCGGACCCATGTATATTTGTCATTTCTTTCTTGTTTTGGTGCATACCGCCTCCCCGCAAAATATGGGATACTTTTTTTTTTTTTTTTTTACGCTCGGTATAAAGACGGTCACGGAGCATTCGAATGACCATCACGGAGACATATTGAGCTACAGAATACCATTCCGCCTCGCAGAGATAGGTGGTAAATGTCTTTATATAAAGACAGTAAGAAGTTATAGAATAATGACCCCTGGTGGCGTCTTACCGTAGTACGTGCTGACGAACTTGCTTCTCTCGTGTGGCTCCGCCTCGCAGAGATAGGTGGTAAATGTCTTTATATAAAGACAGTAAGAAGTTATAGAATAGTGACCCTGGTGGCGTCTTACCGTAGTACGTGCTGACGAACTTGCTTCTCTCGTGTGGCTCCGCCTCGCAGAGATAGGTGGTAAATGTCTCTATATAAAGACAGTAAGAAGTTATAGAATAGTGACCCCTGGTGGCGTCTTACCGTAGTACGTGCTGACGAACTTGCTTCTCTCGTGTGGCGGGATCCACCTGCTGACCATGACGTGCATCGCCGGCCAAGTCGGGCCCTGCGCACACAACAAGTTTCACCAGTCCCCAGGCACGAGCCACACGAACTACACCTGCAAGCAACGTCTGTTCACGACAACGTGAGCACTTTCCAGATCAACCTTAGAAAAAAAAAAGTCGCTGCCCTCGTCAGCGCATATTTCAGCGAGCGCGCCCTACCGACATGCGCCCAGCAATGTTGGCAGCGGTGGAGGGAAAGTAGTTTCATATTTTAACGTTGAGTAAAAATGTGTTAGGTTACCATGCGCGTAGGCTGTTCACGATAAAGTATTCACTTTAGAAATGAACTATTAGAAAAAGTCACTGTCCCCGCATAAATATATTTTAATGGGCTCTCTGGGTGACATTCGGCCAATAAAGTTGGTAACAATGGAAGAAAAGTAGTTACATATTTTTACGTCTAATAAAAGTGTTAGGTAACCATTTCCGATAGCTAAAAACTAATTCTTTCAATTTCTGTTTTTAATGCATCTAAGTGTAAAAATGAGCAAATTTGTAAAGTATTTACTGTTTTAATTTCACAGTTTCATTTGACCGACGCATGAATAAAGTGATGAGGCCCATTACAATATTAATTTTTCATGTGGCTAAGAAATACACAACGTGCATACATATACGAGTAGATTTTAAGCAGGACTTTCAAAAGGGGTCATTATACCGTGATTAGCCTATAGTAACTTGCATTATTTACATTCGCTTTCTGTTTTCTTAATCCACCGGAGTGTATAAAAACGAGCACATTTGTAAAATATTTACTTTCCCAAAAATATTACAGTTTCACTTGACCGACGCATGAATAAAGCGATGAGGCACATGACAATATTAATTTTGCATGTTGCGGAAGAATACATAGCGTGCATGAAAGTAGATCTTAAGCAGGGCTCTGAAGAGTGCTCATTTTATCGCGAGCAGACTATAGGAACTCCCCAGAACAGCAGCTGCTCAACTTGTCTTACTAATATGCGTAAAACTGACCTGACTGGTCTGCAACTAACCTTGGACTTTAGCAGGACGTCCCTTGGCTTCATCATCGCCATTAATTATTGTCCTTAAGAAAAATCTTACACCGCCATATTCAACCCTTGGTTCTGCTAGATAGCTTATATTTTTATAAAGGAAAATTCAAAAAGTACCCCTACATCTCACTAACTATTGATTTTACACTGCAGTAAAAACAACGTAGCACACTCATAATTACGTCACAATATTAATTCCAGGGACAGGTGTGGCGCAGTGGCTAGAGCTCTCGCCTTCCACCATGGCGATCCGGGCTCGATACCCGGCGGGTTCACTCCTGGATTTTCGCATGTGGGAACCGTGCGGCACGATGTCACTTGCCGGAGGGGTTTTCTCAGGATTCTCCCATTTCCCCCACCCTTGCATTCCAGCGCCGCTCCATCCTTATATCTCATTTCAAATCATGTCCGGGGATGACGGGCACCTACAGGTCCCAGCTAGAAAGCCCGTCACTCGGTGAGTGTTGCCTCGCCCTGGGTTTACTCCCCCCCCCCCCTCTCCCCCTCGAGTTTTTAAATATTAATTTGGCTAAATCAATTTCTTGACAAACACAATTCAGTCGTTCAGTGCTTGTGTCAGGTCAACACACTAATTCTGTATAGGGGCACTTTCAACTAAACTGGAAGAAAGAGTTTTTGTAGCCAACCAAAATATTGGTTTGTATATGAACGATATATTAAACAAGATGTTTTGTAGGGTAAAGAAATCTCTTAAATCAACAAAATTAATTTTGTTCGTCTACCATAATACCAGTGGCGTGTGGCGCGAACTGTTGCTAGGTTTACTGGCGTTAGCTCTGTGCTGTATCATGTTACGTGCTAGTTTACAGATACAGTATTTTGGCGGGTGACGCCACGCTCGTTGTGAATGGTCAAAATACGTTCAGTTTACCTTTGGCGCCCCAGGATCCGCCGTGGTTCCTGCTGCGTGCACTAAGAATGCACTGCAGCAAGCAAGTACCGGATTACCTAGCAACATATCACCACACGCCACTGCGCCACTCTTGAAGAGACAAAACCAACAACATATAGCTAAAGTGTTAGTAATTTTTGTGACAGTTAGGATGACAACAATCGAAGAAATTTGGACGGCTCTGATCATCGAGAGCTTAAGAGCCGATGAGGGTGATTGACGTGAGTATGTAGCAGAGCCGTAATGAAAGGGCGGGGGAAACGGGAGATCCCCGAGAAAACCCGCCGACCAACGGCATCGTCCGGCACGATTCCCACATGCGAGGTTCCGGAGTTACCCGGCCGGGGATTGAACCCGGATCGCCTTGGTGGGAGGCGGGCAGGCTAACCGCTGAGCCACCGTGGCCCCTGATGACAACAATGTTTCTTAGTTTATTTACTTATACTTAATACTGGTATAAAATATAAAAGTTCTGATAAAACAAGTAGAAAAGGAAACTAAAAAAGTAAAACTTCGAAACTTGAAATATTTATTTACACTCGTTTTCCAGCATTTAAAGTGTACATATTTGAAAACACGTCACAAGAACAGCCACTTCAGCTGAGGATGCTAAAGTGCAGCGCTCGGGCGCACACAATCCAGGTTCGAATCTCTGTCGGGTTTTCGTTAGTTTATATAAATCGAAATTGTAAAATGTACATAGAGCCAAATAAATACACAGTGGTACCATCCAACTCCTACAGCTTCGGGCAACCAAATGAGAACAAAAAAGAACATTCAAAACTGTGTGTTTTTTTTTTCTGTGTAGTAATGGCATCGACATGGACATTTTCGTACATACTGTATGTACCAAAATAAACATTCGCAACAAGTCGCTACTGTTCCCCCAGTAACGAAAAGGATTCGTTTCCACCGAATCCTCATAATGAAATGAGGTTATCGTTTTCGACGATCACTACTTCCATAACCATTTTAGTACGAGGAAGCTAATTTTCGATTGACTGAGTATAAAACGGGAGAAAGAAGGAAATCACGTTCAGAAATAAGCATAATTTCTCTAATTACCTCATTTGTTTAGCCGACTTCCCGTGGCTCAGTCGGTTGGTACTTCGCCGGTCTAGGGTGCGGAGAATTCTGGGTTCGAATCCCAGGTAAGGCACGGGTGTTAGTTAAAGTTAGGTCAAAAGTTAGTTTGTAAGACGTCCCCTGATAAGCCTTTAGGCGTAGTAGCGAGGGACGTTAATAAACATTATACAATATTCATTCGTTTTATAGTATGCTTTATAGTTGACGGTTTGAAGGAATAGAGAGGAAGCGATACGTCCAACTTAGCACTTGTGTCAAATGCACTGTAGTCTTCATGAATACTGCATAGGAAACACTGATCTGTGAAGCTTTGATGCACATATCACATAGTTTTAGTGGAAACACAAAATTTTTGTACGCTACTTTTTTAGGTCGTATAAGTGGAACTGCCTTTATAGTCGTGTCCTTGTTGGGCTTAGTACCTCAACGACACAGGACTAAAACTCAAGGCTCGCGTGAATACAGAAATTAGTCCAACCAATCCCTTTAAAACGACGCGATTACAGGAATTATCTTTCACGAGCTGAGCTTTTGTGATGCTTTTCAGCTCTATAACAAGGCGTAATGTGATTTTTTTTTTCTTGGCGACAGCATTCTTTGTCTATAGGTGGTTTCTTTTATTTGTTCGAATACTTATTGTTGCAGTTGTTGTGAGTGCTATATTTTCAGTCCAGGAATTTGCTTTACGGGTTTGTAATTTCTTCAACCTGAAGCTGTCAATAAAGAAAATCCACCGAGAAACACACTTCGCGTGGGAAAAGATTGATCCGAGTGTGTTATACGATGGTAAACAGACGAGTATTTGCAAATTTTTAGTTGCATAGCACACAGTTACCGCGATGGTTCATTCATATGAAAGTATTCATTCCGTTAATGAAATCAGATGAGGGCCACCTCTTTTTTATTAAAAATATGACTATATAAAATTTAGTGTGGTCTAAGATGTGAACGGCGAGGCACGTTTCCTTTGAAAAAGGAAAAATATGCCGTATAGGCAGTTCACTGTAAAGTGAGCACTTTTTAAGGCCCTTATAAATTTTTCCTTTCATCCAATTTCCATCTTCCCGTTGCTTTTTAATATAAACATTGCAGTGTGGCCAATAAACACAGTGCATACATTTCACCACCATCCAAATTTAATGCCTTAGGCTGCAATATGATTTATTTATTAGCGGTTAATGCCTGTTGGGAGGGCCTTACAAAGTGCTCACTTTACGGTGAACAGCATATAACTGGATCGACTGCTACCGGCAGACGTCTGAACACGCGAGTCACTCCTACCCTCTAGACTGCGGCTCGGCATGGACCTTGTCTGTAGCTGAGAGGCGAGACAGCGGCCCGGCAGTATACGCGCGCACATAAAAACATTCCGGTTTTTTTTTTTTGTCTTGAGTAACAAACAGCAAATGCAAAACTGGACATGGAGACTTGTTTTCCGGGCGACAACAGATAGACTTGCTCTTGTGACAGTGTGTGCTGGAGTATTTATTTTCTTTCTACACGCGCTATTCGACAGAAATCAGTTGGTTCCTATTATTGAGCGCAAAATTTTCTGTTAAAATGTTCAACAGTATCGAATTAAAATCACGTTATATGAAAACAACGATGGTGGTGGAATATTTTCTGTACTTCAACATATTAACAGAATACGCGTTCCTTTATCCACATTTTCATCACATGAAGACAAATAAATCTATTACAAACGCTTTCATCATTAAAATGGAAGGGAGGTGGGGGTAGAAATATTTGATATGTAGATTTATGGCATGGCGTGAGCAATATCTCGACGGGAATGCATTATTCAAGACAATATTTGTTCACAAGGTTGGCAAACATTGAGGGGTTTGAGACAGCATAATGTTAATCCAACTTGAACACATTTTACAGCATAGCAGTTTTACCTCAAAAAAAAATCACGTAAATAATAACACACAAATTCGTACAGAGCTGCAATCTATTTAACCAATGACAATGTGACTTCCTAGAATATTCGCAATTTTTGGCACGATCTTTTTGATGGTACAGATTTCTTCAATTGTGTCTCGTATACTCTTTTGTCGAAATATTCAAGTGCAATACAACCTTTAGTTTTGGGCCTGCGAATAAAAATGTAATACAATTCCTTAATATTATAATAATGTAACATTAAATGACACAAGTATAATTAGTTTAATAAATTCTAGACAATAACATAACATAAAACTGAGAAAAGGATAAAAACCATTTTTAATTTCCATTATCTTATTGCAAAAGAAAGAGTGGTGTATTAAATTCAAGCTAAATTAAAAAAATGCTTTCAATCAATGTCCAAAACCTTGCACACAATAAATGAATTTAATTTAGCGCAAATATAGTATAGCGAATACCAAAACAACTTGGCAGTAAATCATATAAAAATGGACCAATTAATTCACAAGTTACTTAAATTGTAACTTAAAAATTATCTCCAATGAAATAAGCCGCTTTTTGTTCACTTTAAGTAAGTTCTTATAACAACTGACTGTGTTCTGGTTGACCTATTGGCTGCCCTCTGTAGCGCAGCCGGTTGAACACTGAGCGTGAGGTGTTCCGGGTTCGAATCCTGGACAGAGCAAAGGTGTAAATTATGCTCTTCCACATGACTCACCCTTTTATGGGAAATATCATGTCCAATTAGGAAAACTACAAGAACAAAGTTGTCATGGAATAAAAAATATTAATGCTGTAAATGTAGAAATATGTTTGCAATTTTTAAATACTTTTACAAGTAAAATTATGGAAACTAGTAACTAAAAGAATACTTGTTTTTCTAGTAGCAAGTACATTAACCTGCTATGTGGATTTACAAGTTATAGATTCTTAATATTACAGGTAAGCTTGTATTTCAGTTACAATAGTAGTGTAACACTTCAATATTTATGACTTTATAATGATTATTCTATGTCTTTAAATTTGATTTAAATGCCAAACTTAAATGCAATGTATAAGATTTTAGCGTATGTTCGATGTGATATGTGTAAACTTATTTATTTTGACAGTTGTGTTGTATAAGCTATGTAAGTCTAATGATTATCTATGGTTTCTTTGCATGAGTATTTCTCTTTGTAACAAGCACTACCTTTTGTTTTCTCAAAAGAATCAGGCCGCACCAGCCGGCCTATCACATTTTATTTATTTTTCGAACAATAGCCTGATAGAACATAGAATTTATTCATTCTAATCTGGAATCAGTGAGAGGCCAGCTCAGAAAAGAATTCAGTCCTGAGTATAAAAGATAATCGATAATATTTGATTGGCAAAATGTGATATTTACGACGGAGATATATTTACGACGGAGAAACATCATTATACACGCACTATTGAAATGCTGACCTATACATGTTTAAAAGAAGAAATAATTCCACATAAGCAGTACGATGAGCCCGGAAGGAAGGACGGCCCAGTGAAGGAGGACTTCGGGGTTTTCGACTTCGCACCAAGGACGACGCGGTGTCTGGTGTTCGGAGATCCAATTCTGCGAGAGGAGAGCTACTGGCTACGGATTCTGGCGAGGTTCCGGTTTGCACCCACCTCCGCTGTTCCAGCCCGCAGAGGACGAGTTCCTTGAGCACCACCTGGAGATGTGCTGTGGTGGTGAGGGGAGAGTCGTTCCTGAGTCCTACACCAGTGAAGGATGACTCCACGACATCGGCAGAATTGCGGTTATTTCCCGCTATCGACATAGCTAAGTCTCATGTTCCCCAGGCAAAAGTAAACCTATTTATACGCCAGCACCAGTAAATCTTAATATTGGCAGACATCGTGATGTGCAATGTGCAGGCTGGTGTTGCCTGTAGTAAAATTTTGAAAAATTCGGATAGCATAATAAAATTTAACTAAAGTTATGTGAAAATAATTATTAATTATGACTTTTCTCTTCTATTTATTTATTCAAATTAATACCTCTCTAGTTGCTTACTATAGTAAATTCATGTTCCAATTGTTTTGAAATGCCCACATAATTCGAATCTGAATGAGCATACTGATTTTTTGAGTAGCAGCATGTATTTCAACGCATACCATTAGTATAACCTATCAGACTCACTCACATATACAACGATATTTTATTATTGCATTACACATTCATTTCTTATATTATACATCAAAGAATTAATATTTTATAGCTGCAATATTGTAATATATCCCAATAGTGTTACAGTATTAAAATTTGTCTCCCCATTCATGTGGCAAATTTAATAATTATATATAACTGTATGAGTGTTAATACAACACATTACAGTAGCGAATCGAAAAATTATATATATATATATACACACACAACATATATATATATACACATATATATACTTTTAATAAATAAATGTATCCTATACCACAAGTGTAATACTAACTTTTTAATGGTATATTTAAAAAATAAGCTACAATTCGAAATCGTACCTGTAACTTTGTGAGTAAAAATGTGTGACCTTAACTTTAACACCAACAAACTAATTTACTTATTCCTATAACTATAGCGTTAGTTTCGAATCTATTTGTCTAGAAATTTAGCAGGCATGTAATTTTAAACTCTAAATAATTTAGCTATTAATGCTTTTCATATAGGGTTACATAACTGCACATTCTTTGTTTCATAACAGAGAAATATTTTCTCTTAATGAACGTTGCGTTTTGAATAACATTTACTGCCATAAATAATAGACAAAAGTTTATTACAGGCTGTTAAGTTAGTACGAACAATTAATTTTTCATAAAAGCTACATAAATATTTTTACAATGGTTACACCATGCAACCGAAGTCAGCATTATATGAAGGAAAAAAAACCATCTTTAGAAGAAGAATTAAATTTACACGTCATCCGGAATTATAGAAACAATACCTTGGCCGACAAAATTATTAAAATATTTTTGTATAAATTCCAAATGATTTACTGTGATTTTCGGGGGTTTTCTAATTTTACAACCTAGGCATATGTAGACCACAATTTCACATCAACTAGCGTTAAACCCGGCAAGAATGCCTACACGCAGATTAATTGTGTTGGATTTGTGAAGTAGATGGACATTTCATTGTAGAGTGTAATGTGTTATAGCGGTGGTTTAATTTTATTATTTTATGTGTTTTTTATTATTATTAAAACTGTGTATGCATGTATCATTTATACCGCGGTCAGTCCACTATGAGTAAAAACATTGCATTTCGCGGCTTTGAGCAGATAAAGCTATAAAACGTTTCTAGAGTTTCAAAGAAAAGCATTGGCCTAAAATTGCTGTTTTGTTATAGTTTGTTGAAATGTACGCATAAATTTGTATAATTTTTTATGATATGTGGTTGTTATTAATATCATTGGCAAATTAACCTTGTAATACTGTGGATAACTTTTCCGTATCCCTGCGAACGTCTTTCGTCCTCCATTTCCTTACATATCACTGAGTCCGCCGTAACGGATGTTTATGGAATAGCCAATATCACGGTCAGACATACGCGCGCATCTCTTCCCACCTTTTTCAGCTTCCTCAGCTTCCTTCGCTTCACAGCCACTCAGTAATGCACAGACGTATGCCGACGATATAACACGCAGCCTGCCTTGTATTTTTCTCCCAGGTGAACAGTCGAACTGATAATGGTTTGCAACTTGTTTGTTAATCTGGTGAAACGAGTTTTCATGTGCTCTGACATCTGCGTAAAAAAAAAATTACTACGTTTAAATCAAGGCATTAACTACTGATATAAATTGAAGAAAAAAAACACGCGGGACACGAGAAGTGCATTAAAAAATTCTAGTCTTTATATAGCTGATAAGAGACCTTAAAAGCTTTTTTAATTATTTAACACAATTTAAAACCACTTTCTCATAAAATGTAAATTAAAATTTAAGAGCGAAATAAAAATTTAAATATAGTATTTATTGATAAAGGTTTTGGTTTTTATATCAGTTAACATGTTTCACTTTAAGGCAATTCTTGCATATTTTAGATCTGTAGTGCTGCTTCAATATTTTCAAAATAATTTTTCCTGGGAATTTATTTAATATGAAATTAGAAACTACCTGCAGTTATAGATTTTTCATGCGATTGGTTTAATATTGTTGATTACGGTTTATTTTTTTAATAAATTTCAAACAATTCTCTAAAAGTTTTTAGGTATTTACTTTACCTTCCAAAACAAACGTAAAATATCTTAATTATTTACCCATAATGTCACAATTTCCATTATGTAAACATTTCTTAAAAATTATATATTTCTCTAAGTAAAACATTAAAAAATATAATGGTTCAAATGTGCTTCCATATCTAAGTGTATGGTAAATAACTGAACTATTTCAATTTTTTTTCTTCATAAACGTTTTAATGAGAAAAGTATCAAACAATATTATGTATAAAAGTTTAGAAACGATTTGACCGATTTTTATCCTACTTTCCGAAAGAAAGATAGGCTTATGCAATCACCCGATCGTATGTCTGAAATGTATGTCCCCTTTAATAACTTTGAAACCAGACAACAGAATTTCACCAAACTACGTCCAAATATAACATTTTGTAATTGCATTGGATTTTTAAAGTTTTCAATCATGCCAGGTAGTTATTTCGAAATGGATGCAATTCTAATATTTGCTGTATGTTATATCTCTGGAACTATTAAAACGATTTCAACCACATTTGCTAAGGTGATAGTGCATGAAATAAGGATTGAAACTATACAGCGATGATAATAATACGCCATTTTGGAAGATAGTACAAAGTGGAAAAATATATTTTTTACTTTGTATGTCGGGAACCATTTAGAAGGTTAAAACCAAATTTGATAAGTTCACAGTGCATGACGCAAACATTGAATTAAGATACTGATATAGCTAGGCCTATCAGTCCGTCATTCTGGAAAATTGTGAAAATTGAAAAATAAAGTTTTTGGTTTATATATCGAGAACCATTTAACCAATTAAAACAAAATTTGTTACGTTGGCAGTCCACGATGCAAGTATTAAATTTAAAAAGTTATAATGTTATTAATCAGCCATTTTGTAAGACATTGCATATTAGAATTGCTAACATATGTCGTGTTAATATATGCAATTTTGATCTTAATACACTCATTTTCAAAATGGCGGCAATAAGGTTATTTTACCTACAACATAGTTTAACCAGATTCCAGCAAAATATTTATGCTGAAAGTATGTTATACATGCATAATATATGTCAAAATATAGACTATTTGTCCGCCATTTTATAAGATAGTGCCATGTAAAAATTAAATTTTAATGTCATATCTCACAAAAAGATACACCGATTCCTACTAAATTTGACATTTAAGAAATACTATAGTGCTTAATGTAAACTGACATGTTTTAGCGTCTCAGACTAATATTTCCAAAATGATGGCACACAAAAATTATAGGCTACTATGCTATAATGTAAATAATGTAACCAATTCCAACTTGATGTATGCTGGCTGTGTCTATGCGATCATCAAATAAGCTAATATATAAACTCATCTGTCAGCCTTCTTGAAAGATAAACAACATCAAAGATTAAGCTTTGTGTCCTATATCGGGAAACATTTAACTGATAGCCACCAATTTTAGACTACAGGTTATACATTTATAGACCATATAAATGTGTATGATATATGAAGGTTTCCACACATTTTTAAAATAAAACCATTAAATATTTTATGTTAGTAAACTGTATGTCCCAAACAGTTTCAACCGACTTCGATATGTAGCACTGTAGCAGTATATATGAAAAACTTAAAGTGTGCCGAAACAGTAATGAAAATAGCGCCACATGAGAAACCGGAGAGTTTGTGGCATATATCTGGGAACAACCAACCAGTTCCCACACAAATGTGCAGTTTGCACACAAGTGGTGCTACGGCCTTTATGTACAGTATGGCAGTCATTTAAATAACTTAGATAGGTTTGTCATAGCCTATCTATTAAACAATTTAACAGCTTTCAATTAAACTTAGTATGTTGAGAGCACCCATTAGAAGCATCAAACATACGTATGGAGATCATCTTTTGCCGAATTTTTGTAAGATAGCGCCAGGCGATAAAATGGAACATTTACTCCATATCTCGGGAACCAATCATCGAATTCCCACCAAATTTTGCACACAAGTAGCACTACATGATTGAAGTGATTCACGCCCTTGTTTTCAAAATAACGCTCCTGTAGATATTTGAAGATATTAAACCCCGTCTACCAAAACGTTAGACTAATTACTAAAGGCTGTTCGCGGTAAAATGAGCAATTTTAAAAGCCCTGCTTAAGATCTACTTGTATGCACGTTTGTATTCCTCTGCCTTATGTAAAATTAACATTGCTATGGGCCTCATCACTTTATTCATGCATTGATCAAGTGAAACTGTGAAATTATTAGGCAAGTAAATGCTTTACAAATCTACTCATTTTAAAACTTTGATGAATTAAAAACCAGCATAAAACAAAATAAATAATTTTAAGTTATCACAAATTGTTACTTAACACTTTTTATTCGATGTTAAGAAATGAAAATACTTTCCATACATCGTTACCAACTTTACTGGGCGAATGTCACTCGGTGCGCCCATCAGAATACATGCATGCAAGGGCAGTGACTTCTTTATAAGGTTAATTTCTAAAATGGTCACCTTATCGTGAATAGCATTTACCAAAGTTGGTGCTCCGAATCCTACATATAGAATGATGTAATAGGCTGCATGGCAGCATATGGCACGAGGCTTTCTGAGTTCGAGTCCCTTCCAAGACACGTTTGTATTTGTAACTGTCTCACTAGTATCTAGTTTGTTTCTAATTGCATCTATAATGATATCGATATCAACGAGATGTCAAGACCCACCTACTATCTAACTTTTTCAAAACTTCATCATAATTGTTGTGTCTATGCAGAGGAAAGTACGCGCATTAGTTATATAGATAATTTCTTTTTATATCCGGAACACCAAAATATTAGAATTACGCATTTATCATGTTATAAAAAAAGTTTTTTAAATATATTTTTGTGTACAACTATGCTTAATGTGTACGAGTTAAACAATACTCGGAAATACACATATGTGGTGCAATGTGCATACACAGTTATTTACTCTTTTCAGGCTCGATTTCCGGCAACGACCCTAGAAATTTTTCGACTGGCTGGTGGGTTGGCAATTGACTGTAAAATGATCATTTCTGAAAGCCCTGTTTAATATCTACTTGTATGCGCATATCTCCAACTAGCTGCTTTGCTGGTTAATGCATGTGCTGGCAATGGCGTGGACGCAATGATGAAAACATGGATGAACTCTGGGATCTACGGGTTCCAGACCCACGGAGTTTGATAAGGACGGATATCTTCAATTTCAGAGTAAGGATTGGTTCTCTTAGTCCCGCGTGCCCAAATGGGTCTGGTGTTGTCTCTCACTCCACATGAATCGTTCACCCTCTATCTTCCGGTGGGTGGTTCAGTGGTGGGATTGCTGGGAGAACAACAAAACTATAATGGGTGTGAGGCTTATGACCGGTGAGACTAAAGTGTCCTCAGCTACAAACGGAGGGTGCTGGAGGGGTGGGCTGGGCTCAGTCCCCTGGTGCGCTAAGTGGTGTAAGGGGCTGCCTCTGTTCGCCTGGTGCTCGTCAATATCTGAAAACACACTAGTGCCATGAGAAATAATTGGGAGCATGGGCTGACCGGTTCGGGCCCCACCAGAGGTTCTCTCTGGTGTTCCGATCACATTGAGGTCGGACCGGTGCTTGCAGTGGTTAACTCCGCATGCTGGAGGAGGTCTGGAGAGCCGCTCTCTCTTAAATAAATACTGGGCGTTGAGCGGCAACCTTTTCCGGTTATGTTCTGGAGAGATACTAGTGATATGGATATAACGCCGCCAGACCACGTGCTTGGTATCTGGGTACGAAGGTTTTAGAACTTTGAGGTAGTGTGTTCTCGTGCTGTTCTTGTGGATCAGGTCGAGGCTTTGGATCTGGTCAATCCAGGTGCTAAGCCGGGGCACCTGCGATGAGAGGGTGTGATCCCTCTCCCCTCACCGATTGGGTGGTCGTAACGGCGGAAAGGCCTCGAACTAAGAGCACTGCATAAAAATAAAAAAGTGCAATGGCTGAGTAGCCCTCCTGTATGTACACACACATTGAGTATTCTTCTACAATACCTAAAATTAACATTTCAATGGGCATCAGCACTTTGTTCATGCATCAGTTAATTGAAATTCTGGAATTATTAGGAAAGTAAACAATTTACAGATTTGCTAGTTATTAAATTTATATGCATTATAAATAGAAATGAAATTAATTAATTTCACCATTCACAAATGTTCAGACAACACAATCACTTCCACGTTAAGACATGGGACTACTTTCACTCCTCCATTACCAACTCTACTGGGTGCTTGCCACTCAGTCTACCCATTTAAATATAATACATGTAGGGGCAGTGACATTTTTCAAAGATTGATTTAAAAGTGTTCAGATATCCGTGAACCACCTATACAAAAGGCGTTATTTTTGTGTCGAATTGATAAAATATTGATCGAACCATGTCTATTTTAAGCAAAAATATGTGGAATAAAATCGTTGAGGATGAATGTGTACAGGAGGGAGAGAACGGAAGGGAGCCGAATGCAACTCACGGAGAAGAGTACCTGGAGCTTGAACCTTATCAAAGCGAGCAGGTCATACCCTCAGAGGACTTATTGAAGCGTGGATCTAATAGAAAGGAGCAGGGTGTACTCACGGAGGAGAATACCCGGAGCAGGAACCATATCGAAGGAAGCAGGTCTTACTCACAAAAGAGAAATCCTGGATAATGGAACTTATTGAAGGGAGCGGGTTGTATTCACCGAGGAAGTTCCCTGGAGATTGATCCTTATCGAAAAGACCATGCTGTACTCTCGGAGGTGATTCTCTGAAGCATTTGCCTAATTGAAGGAACTTCTCACAGAACAGAGTTCCTGGGTAATGAAGTGTATTGAAGAGAAAAAGTTGTACTTATGGAGAAGATTTCCTGGGTATTGAACAATATTAAAATAAGCAGGCCGTACTCACGGTGAAGAGTCCCTGGAACTCGAAAATTACTGAAGTGAGTAGGTTGTAATCCTGGAGTAGAGTTTCTTATCCAGCTTGAAGCTTATTGAAAAGGGCATGTTATACTCATTGAGGAGGCTTCCTGAAGCTTGAGCTTAATTGTAGCAAGCCGGTTGTACTCACGGAGGGGAGTCCCTGGAGCATAAATCTTTTTGAATGAAGAGTGGAGTGGCGTAGAGAAACTGAGCTGATCTTAACATCGAGAACTTAAGAGCCAACTAGTGTGAAACGAGGTAAGTATGGGAATTGGAAATTGGAAAGGGCTTATTAACATCCCCCAGTGTTATGCCTGATCGCTTTTCAGGGGACGACTTATAAACTAACTATGACCTAACTTAAACTAACACCCGCATCTTACCTAGAATACGAACCCATGATCTCCCTCATCGCAGAGCGGTGATGCACCTACCGACTGCTTCACAGGAGGTCGGAGAGGTGAGTATGGAGCAGCGCTGGAATTCAAGGGCAGGGGAAATTGGAGATTCCCGAGAAAAGTGTCGACCAGCGGCATTGTCCGGCACGATTCCCACACGTAAAAATATGGGAGCCCGCTGGGAATCGAACCCTGTTCTCCTAGGCGGGAGGCGAGTAGTGTAGTCACTACAGCACTGCGGCCCTGAACCGTAATGAAGGGAGCTGGATTTACTTACAGAGAGTCCTTGGAGAAGAGAGCAGGTTGTATTCCGGGGAGTAGAGTGCTTAAGAGTATGAACCTTATTGAAGGGAGCAGGTTTTACTCCGTGAGGAGAGTTCCTGGAGCTTGAAACATATTGAAGTGAGCAGGATGTTGTACTCACGGATGAGAGTCCCTGGATGAGGCGGACGATGATGAGCGCAGAGTAGTGGTGGCGAGTGGCGACGGGTGTGAGCAGCGCACCAAGCGAGGAGACGAGGTTGGCGGCGCCGAACACGACCTTAGTGCCGAGCCTCTGCGTTAGCAGGTCGGCCGGCAGCAACGTCAGCACGTAGCACCAGTAGTACGAGCCCAGCACCAGGCCCTGCTCCTGCACGCTCCAGTCGAACTCACCCCCGCCGGTCTGCGCAAACAACAACAAAACCACTTCTACACTGCCAGATACATTCTTGTCCCTTCCGCCAGGAGAAGCGCCCTCCCTATAGGGCGATCCAGCTCCGTTCCTGGCTCACACGGTATATTCAGGACGCTGGCTTCCACTGTTTATGCATTTTGTCTTCGGAATCTCCGAGGTTGCCAAGATTATGTCTATTTTTGTTTCTGGTATTAATTTTGGAAGTCTAGCCTCACAGTAGCTAACTTAAAAAAATTTTACATAGGGTTATTTTTGGCTCACAACCATCCGTCGCTTCCGTCAGTCGCCCGTCCGTCAGTCAATCATCCGTCGATTTTTTCGTCCGCCAATTGAAAGTGACTCACAACAGTCCGTCATCCGTCGATCCATCGAGCCAGGAAATTTTCAGTTGTGCCACCCAACCGCACTAACTTTCTCGCGCACAGACAAATGTTTTTAATGACTGTAATAATACTCTTTCCTAACGTAATTTATCAGCATTTACTCCGAATATCTACAAGTCATCTTCAGTTCAATTCAAAGTTGAAACGTAAATAAGTAAACAACTTCACTGCCTTGTGTATTTAAAAAGAAAAATATTCAGACAATAAACAAGTGACTGTTTTCCGACATCCATGTTCAATGAACAATATTGCAGGTTACTTAAGATTAGATTAGGTGAGGTTAGGTTATATGAATTTAGGTTATGTTAGATAAGGTCATGTGAGGTTAGGCAATGTTAAAAACTATGGTAACGTTAAGTGAGGTTAGGAGAAGTTATGTCAGTGAGGATAAGTTAGGCAGTTATGATAAGATATTAATTATAATTTGCATCCATTTTTCACTTTTTCTATAAAAAACACACAAACATAAATTTTTATGTATTTACTTATTACTACAGGCGTCTCTATAACTGGCTGAATTACTATTTTTCCCACAGGCCATAAGGCAATGGGCGGACATTTTTTGCATTGTAACATCTTTTTCTGTTAATTTACAATGATTTCATTCATGTATAGTAATTCATATTTAACTTGTGTCAATGTATTTATGTGCCTGGGTATTCTGTGGAATGCCATGCTTTCTGCATGCTACTTCTGGGTGAAACTTTCTATAAAACAAATTTTCCCTTTTTTTGTGGCATTCCATCACTGACGCATTTCTATCTCACTTCGCCCCACTGACGATAAACCTTCCTGTTAATTAAGCACCGTTGGAATGTCTCAACTCAGCATTTTTACCAACAATACAGCTCTCTAAGAATGAACCAGTGAACTTTGCTATGTACTTGTGAAATTATATGTACGAAGCCAAACTGTCGTCAAACAAATAAAGAAGTAGCCAATAAAGCTATGCAAATATTCTTATTAAGGAAAATCGATCCCATAATTCTCATTCAATCTCTAATCTGCTACTTTCGACACTCAATAAATGAAACTATGAGCATCAATAAGTGAAATCTTTAAAACCTACTAACTTATGGTTTAAAAATTTGTAAAATATTCTTCGGCGAGAGAAATTTTTCAAATTCGCTTATTTTTGTTCCGAATAAATGAACCTAATAGAGTACAAGTAAAAAGTAGCAAAAAAAGTTTAAAAGAAACTATAACTATACAAATGAGACATTTTCAATGAATACACGAAAGTGACTCAAATAAATAAAATAATGACCACATATTAGTGAAAAATTCTCAAATTCAGTGAAAGATGCTTCGGTCCATAAAATAGGTTTCTAGAGTAGTGGAAAAATATGTATACTGGATTCAGTGAAAATCACACTACTTCACTGCTGTAATAACTGAAAGCTTATAAGTTTTGTTAAGACATTGTATATTAAGAAAAAATTGTGAGTTTTAAAATTTTTGTGGAGGTTTCCTGTTCCTACGTTCTAATTACATTTAAAGGTTACTGACTTGTTAGTCAGCAGAACAACTGATACTTCGAGTGGCAGCAATTATTTTGTAAAAGCACTGATTCGTATTTTGAGAGTATGGTGTAGACAATTACCAAGACGCAAGATGTTGTGGCGGTCCCGTAAGTGTAAACTATGTCGCTTACAGTCTGTACGAGGCTACGCACCTACGTTTTCCTAACTTACCAATCTGTACGCCTAGGCATGTAGGGAATATACAAACTACGGAGCACATGCACTGCAGCTTTCCTGGAATTGTGAAAACATGTCTGCAATTGGAGCCATAATAGCCTTCCACGCTTACTGGCTAACATATGGTAAGAAGGAAGGCTGGTCTGGGTAACCTGTAGACATACGTTACCAAAACTTGACACAAAGAACTTCAAAACTGCATGCAATCAAACACTAGAAGAGAAAGACTGATTGGTGGGAACTATTTTATGTTCTGTCGGGGTTGACTTTGTTTATTGGTAACCAGATGGGTGGGCGGTATCAAACCTTTGGTGGGGGGCTGGATGCCCCCTCCCGTGCTTCATGCGGACGTTATGCCGTATAACACTTGCGCCTCGAATGCAAGACATACCATGGCAATTTTCGTTCTGTTTGTCGGCGTACTTTCGTTCTTTTTCACTACTGAGTGAGAAAGTCGTATGTTTAAAAGTCACAGATGATTTTCAAATACCACAAGTGTTTAAGCTCTAGCAAGTGATCGTGGATTTTATTTTCCTGCCAACCTAAAATAATTTAACGGAGTATGTAGTTATGTTGGAATAACATTTTAACTGCGAACTTTTGGATGTCCATAAAACTATTCGTAATTTTGGAGGTTGTGATGTAACAAAAATAACATCATTAAAGCTATTTAATTTGTTTAAGTTTACTATGCCAGGTCGTTTATCAGAGAAACGTTCCACATGTGCATCAGTACAGACCGACAAAATTACACGTGGTGTATACTTGAGCTACTCAGCCAAGTTTTATTACAATCAAAAATTTCAAGGCATGAAATAGTATGCGTAAGTAAAAACTATGAATTCACATAAAACGACTGACAATTGTGGTGGTGCTGACATAAGTAACATTTTGAACTATAGCTGTCGTTCATGTTTCGAAACATCATATAAAATGTTAAGTTATTACAGTCTGTTCTTTTCACATCGAAATTTTGTTGCAAAGGAACCTGAGAATAATAACGGTTTCCTGATACATGATGCGAACCAGTCAACCAAAAAAGAATGCATTTAGAAACACGTTAACACGCAAAAGTATATTTCTGAGCGAAATTTGCATTATATTGTTCTTTATATCAGATAAATCCTCACCTACACCTAATTACTGTAAAATGTTTATGATCTTCATGTTATCCCTAGCCAGTCTGCAGGATTTTGGTTACCAGTATTGGTAAAGAAATATCTTATTCGTGTTCATATCCTAGCGGAGAATTATATTTAATAAATTTGTTATACTGCCTCTTTACGCAAAATGTAAAGCTCGCATTAATTTTCTTTTTGAAATACCATTTCAAAACAGGAACACAAACAGGAAACATTATAAACTTACGGCAAGCTTGCTAAATCAATGAACGCTTACGTAAGGTATAATATTTCAAAATATGAATTAATTCAAATGACTGATGTTTGAAGTATATATTTCTTAAATAGCAGAACATTTAGTAGTAACTGCGCCGACCTATATTAATTTCATCATGAAGAAACGGGGTAGGGCATTCCTATAACGTAACTTCTACTCCCTGCTGGGCCAGTATCGTTAAAATTCAGTACCATTACTGGTTACGTTGACCAAGGGTACGTTATTGAGCAAGTTTTTACTACACTTACACATAGCAGAAGACATAAATAAGCGTGAGCTCTCTTGCATTTATACAGGATCAGATTTCCAGGCGAGCACCTGTGTTAGCGATCCATTTACAGGTCGGTAACACTGCTCAGCGAAATATCCGGCTAACGATCGTCGTAAAATCAGCGAAATTTTTGAGGGAGTTCACAAACCAGAGATGACTTTTTGAGGCGAACGGGTCTTTAAAATCAAACCGATAATGGGGTGCCAGGGCGGAATGGGCGAACTGAAGTTGGCAGTGTAATCCATTCCGACCAACGGCATGTTGTGAACTGTTGCAAGGCAAGTCGTGTTTTGCTCAATGCTGTACCTATTCGTTTGCTGATTTACGCATGTGCCACTTAAACATAGTTAGTGCAGTTGACGTCACAGCATGTGTCAGATGGGTGCCGCGCCTCTCTCTCGTGAGTGGCCGCAATACATCCAGTTTCTCCCGGCTCCACTATGGTTACTGGCTCCTGCTGCGTGCGCCGAGTATGTACAGCACTGAGCAAGCACCAGATTACCTTGCAATACTGACCACTGATTCAGACATTATAAGTTCATGACTAATTAACGCAGTTAATTACAAACGTTGTCTCGTTCGAACGGGCATACCACTGCCATGAGAGTATGAGCTTGAGTTTGGGCACAAATGGGGGGGGGGGGAGGAGGGGGAAGTTCAGTGACTGACCAAATGAAAAAATAATTCGCAAAAGTCGAAAACGTGTCGGGCGAGTCAGTAGGGACAGCGGCCGAGATCGGTTGGGTGAGAGCTGCCCCGCATGTGCATATTATCCGCTGATAAAACGTAGGTTGCGCAGCGCCGTATTTAACAGCGCGGAGGTAGAGAGTGATATCAGTTTGGTGTGTACAGCGCCAGCAGTGTCACGTGGTATCCCTCCCTCAAGCGGCAGAAGCTCGGGAGTCATCCCCCCTCTACACTATCACCATCCCTTCGTTCCATACGTCAAAGCTATGTGCGAAGATCATTTTGTCATTTGTACTTTACTAGTGTATCTCGCGACTCTGATGAGTTAGTGGTCTTATTTCGGTGCCAAACGAAAGATCTCGTTTATAGGTATATCTGTCGACTTAAGCCATAAAAGCATAGTATCTGTTTTCATGCTTTAATTTCATTCCCATATCCCGAAGAAAATCTTACCCATCAATACAAACATATACACGTAAAACTCAAAGTAGTATCCCTGAAACATCCACTACCAGATTTCTTCCTCCCAGGTTTTGCATGCCTAGAAACAGTTTCTAGAAATGATTCAGATCAAAATTAATCCTAAAATTATAGACTAGTCTTCATTTTGCTAAAACTACGTAATATTTCCGTGGTTGTGAAGGACGAGGCTTTACTTTCACGTAGCAAGTGTTGACCCGAAATGTAAGCACAAATCATTTTTGCGAGTGGTTCGAAGGCCGCTACTTTCGGAAAATTTCGGGTCGTTAGTCTTCACGTGCTTGCCTGCGTGAGGATTAACACTAAATTCAGTTTGATGTCGTCATAAATGAAATATATTTAATTAAATATTTTTAAGAAATGGATGCTGTAACAATTAATTCCGTGCGCATGAACTCACCATATTTCACGCATTCGCAGGGCCAACCACTCCGCTCACTGGTCTATCTTAACACAAACTTAGCTTTTTTGCTTATTATCGTTCAAGATCCTGATTTCTTTTCTAGATTTTAAGAATTCTTTTATGATTTCGTGACATTACAAAAATTATTAAATTAATAAAATATCACATAATTAAAATATATATACTTAAGGTATTTTTTATCATAAATATAACATTTTGGCCATTAAATATTTATTCATTCAAGCATCAGACAGTTAATTTGACGCAAATTTTTGTTTTAGTGTTTCCTGGCGTCATAAGTGTGTCATATAGGCAATTTCATTTAAATCCAACACTTGGTTTACTTACGATAATGGTTTAACTTTTGGCTATATTTGCTTTAAATTGTATCTCAAATTTTGTAATTTAAATACGGGAGAAGTGCATACGAAATTACCAAAAAAAAAAATATTTTCATGGCACGCCGACACCATGAAAAATTATTTTGAGCTTTAGGCTATAGCCTAATGTATTACTTTTGTTCAATGTTAATAATAATACTAAAAAAATTATTAAAGTTCATATTACTCATTTTATTAACCTTATTAAAGCAATTCTCGGCCTTTTTCATAATTTTGCACCCAAAGCAAAAAAAAAAAATATCACGTTAAAATCTTAGGAGATAATTTTCGACTCTTGATCAATTTAAAGACAGTTGAAACATGTATTTTTTTTATTTTTAAGATAATGCACAAGCATTTTGATGTGAGCAAAATAAAGCTGCCTCTAGGTATCACTGCTCCAGAGAACTCGTGAAAGTGGGTTCTTGTCGCTCTAATTTGTAACCATATTAGGTAACAACTCCATTTGCGACTAAAAAAAACTAAACTTAGTCTAATAATTGGCTCTTGACGTATTCGGCAGAAGTGCAAAGCTTCCTTCCTTTGTAAGCTATATATTGTCGCCCGTTAATCAGTTTCGTCGTAAATTACTTCACGTCGCAAAAAACATATTTCCTTTTGTAAGTGGCGATATGACGTTAATAGCAGCGTTGTAGGCTTCCGGTCAGTTACTTGACCCTCTGCCCACCAGAACAAACGCCTGTAGCAATGCTTGTGATTCATACGACGGAAGAAGCCCAGGTCATGACGAGAAGATGTGGCAGAGAACAAGCAGAAGTGACGTGTTCGGCACGCTCCTCTTGACTCACAGCTCACATCTAGACGGTCAGGTAATCGTGTCTCTTAAGCCCTTGTCACACTGTCAATTTTCCCCTTCAAACTGCTTCCGATCAGTTTGGTCAAATAAAGTTGGACAGTTGTGACGTCATCGAAACGTTATAAACGCCTCCATATTGGTCTTAACATGTTGGATGGCTTCAGTTTCCATCAGACATTTGAAAATTGGACCGGTTCAGAAATTTATTTGATGTTTGACGGTCTCAGCCATTCAGAATTGTGCACGACCGAAATTGACGACAAGAAACTTAAAATAACTAACAATTTCTGGAAACGAAGTAAGTTATGAAGATAATTAATATATGTAGAGGCTTTCTGGGCATGAGTGCTACTTTAAGTAAATATTGCACATAATATTATGAACTCAGCGGCATTAAATCGCATTGTGCAAGAAACATATCTTATAAATAAGATATAAATTTAGTAAAAGAAACTTAAATAAATTACAATATTACTTACATTTCTTTCTGTAATGCACTGCATCAAAAAACAAAAGCAATATCTCCCAATGAATTTTTTTCTTTTTAATATTTCAAATTAAACTATCACAATAAAAATATATGACAGTGTGACACATTTTCAAACACATTCAAGATCATGTGACAAAATTTGTTGTAAGGAAAAATTTGATGACCGTATTTTATCCTCGAATTTTATTGTCTAATATAGTCGAAGGCAAAAATTTTACAGCGTGACAGGGGCTTTATTAAGAAATGTCTCGACGCTAAAATTATATTACCTCTGGGCATGACTTTCGGAAAAATCGACCAAGGACTACTCCATGTATAAAAACGATCGTTTCGCTGCACCGAGGATCGCCTGGGAGAGTTTGGTTAACCGCCGTGTCTGACGGGCGCCCCTGACTACTACTGTGGCCCGAAGTGACTGTAATGGAACGATCCGACTGCTCCTGCAGACGTACTGCATGCCGTGTCTGTGACCCACCTAGGCGTCGGAGTGCGAGTAGGAATTAGTTCATGACCGATTGATAAAGGCTGTTCACGATAAAGTGAGCACCTCTGAAATCAACTTCAAGAAAAACCACTCATCCTACCTGGATATATTTTAACGGGCTCACTAAGTGGCATGTGCCAGCGTAAAGTTGGTAACGATGGAGGGAAAGTAGTTCAATGTCTTCACGTCAAATAAAAAGTCCTAGCAAACCATTTGTAAAAACTTAAATAATTTCGTTCGCGGCCTGTTTTTTTTTTAATGCACCTAAATGCACCTAAATGAGCATATTTGTAAAATATTTGCTTTTCTATTAATTTTACAGTTTCACGTGATCGACGCATGGATAAAATTATGAGGCTCATACCAATCTTAATTTTATATAAGGCGCGAGAATACACAACGTGCTTACAAGATCTTAAGCAGGGCTTTCAAAAATGCTCAATTTACCATGAACAGCCTATAACACTGGGCACGTAATAGTTTTTATTACTAAACAAATTAAATCATTTAACTGATTAAGGCAAAAATAATGAATAACGTTTAATATCGCCACTCAGAAGGTAACATTTGGAGTGGTAGCAAACTATGGAAAGTCAAATACTAAATACTTTTTTCCCAGTGTTACAAATAAATTAGAAAATGATACACAGATCATGTATTTCACTAAGAAATTCACACATTATAACCACACCCAGGCAATAAAAACAAAATTTAACTTAATAGTAAAAATTAAATTTTTTTTACTTTAAAATCTATCCAATCACTAAAAATTTACGGCAAGCAAAATTGTACAAGTAAAGAAAGTGTAATCGCAAGCATTAATTTAATGACTCAGTATCACCGCCGCAAGAGCGATGTGTGTTGTTTTGCATGGAATTGAGCAGCTCCTGATATTATTTCATTATAATGTTAAGCCAATTAGGATATGCAATGACACATTTATTCATAACACTCTTTTAGTCTTAGAGATATCCGGCTTAATTTACACTAAATGTTACGAGTCTTTCTTACGACCACAGCAAGTGAAAATTCGCTCTGGAGATAATGACGGCTCACGGCAAAATGTGAAGACCACACTCATGTTAATCTCAAGTAATGCCTATCAAATATTTCACACAGAGCAATAAAAGCGGAGGCTGCCTGATATGCAAACGCAGTGCTACAATATAACCCTCTCGGACATAACGACCAGCTCAGAAATAACAAAGAATCTTGGAATTCTGCTCTTGCCAATGCTACACGAACCGGGAAGAAAACAATAATATATACATAGATTTAAAGTATCCGTCATCGAACCCATGTGTAGGCTTATAATGTATTTTCTTCGTTATGGGTCACAATTAGTGAAGAATATATTTTTTTTTTCAGCAACGATGTATCATATTCACAAATTGCTAATAACATAACAGTCAGGCTTTGTCCCTAGACCTATAAGTTCGCAGTTATTACTGTACCATCAAATAATTTTTACGTCTGTATTATATATTACTTTTAAAGTTTGTATGGCCGCAGTTTTTTTTAAATCTTAAATACATTTATTTGTTAACGAGTAAACTAAGTTACTCATAAATAAATTTTGTCATCGGAGTTCGTAACTTAGTGGATATATATTTTTTTTTAAGTAGCTGGAGAAATACAAACAAAAAGCCACACGCCCTTAGACAGGCCGAATGTAAGTTAATAACACCCATGACCTAAGGCCTCATGTTCGTTCACAAAAACTTATATACGTACAGCTTACGACTCGTATAAATTCCCAAGGGCTGTAGCTCAAACACAATAGTTAATTGTTAGTAATACAGACTCCAAAACGGAATATATAATAATGAGATGTACAGTAATACAAGTATCTGCAGACAATGCTAAACACTGCCTCTATCATCAAATTATTTAATGCGAATAGCTAGAGTCAATATCGTGGCATTTTTAGATTTCGTAAAGCATAAACCAAATCTATTTACTAACAAGTAACTACCAAACGGCACATTTGCATTTTTAATATTATTAATGTTACTGCCCTAATCTCCACCGTTTTTTTTTTAAGAATGGAGGCAGACAACGCTCATTATGGTCTAGGCCAGCGGCGTTTGGTGAATGTTGCAAAGTAATCCGGCGTTAGCGCTGTGCTGTACCGTATTGCTTTCTAATTTACTCTTCCCCCACTAAAATGTAGCTCAACAGTTGACGCCATTTCATTGACGCCATTTCACTCGCTTGCGAGTGATCGGAATACATTCCGTTTCCCTAGGCTGCACTTTGGTTACTGGCTCCTGCTGCGTCCACGGAGAATGAACAGGAGTGTGCAAGCACCAGCTTACCTTGCAACATTTGGCCACACGCCACTGGTCTTGGCGGTACCTTTGCAAAAAAAAAAAAACATGGCCGTGTGTAATAATCACGCATAAGAAACCCCGTGCGTGTATTGCGTATTGCATAATTGCACGCATTAGAATGCGCCTTTTAATTTTTTATGAGCGAACTGCTAGGAAACGTCGGTGTTTAAGGCAACCTTGTTCCTTACAATTTCGATAGATGTATTACAACGTCGTTAAAGCAATTCAGTTTCAGCGTCTTAAAATTTGATACAAAATAGCGGCGGTGACTGTAATCATTTCCAAGGATACAATTTGATAACAGCTACAGATTTGACAATGGTTTCAGATCTTCTTTCATTGACGCATCATAAGGATAAGCTTCATTCTACCTATTACCAAAATTTGTCTGCGGATCATCATGTTATCTCATAGGCATATACTAAAATGATGTTGGATATAATAGAACTTCGGCCGTGGTGGCAAAACAGTTAGCATGCTCGCCTCCCATCGAAGCGAACAGGGTTCGATCCCCGGCCGGGTCACTCCCGGATTTACACACGTGGGAATTGTGCCGGACGATGCCGCTGGTCAGCGGGTTTTTTTTTTCCGGGATATCCCATTCTCTGGTGCAGCTTCACTCTTACCTCGCTTTACCCTCAACGTCCGAAACCTCTCCGCTCAACTATCGACCATTCACAGAAAAATGAACACTTTTGAAAGTCCTAATTAAAATCCACTGTACTCATAATTTTGTGTACTCCCACCATTTGTAAAGCTGACATTGTAACGGGCATAATGTCTTTAATCTCTCGCCAGTGGAGTAAAAAGATGAAATGGTTAGTGAGCTAAATATGTTACTTATATACAAATTAAATGTACTAATATGTATAAGGAGGAAAAAACACCCACGTGACTTGCCATGAATTAAAAATTTAAACTCGCAATACAATGTCTAGGGTTGGAACATTTCGCGTAATTGGCTGCCAACCTAATTGTTAGCCTGCATACCAGTTTGCACAGAAACATACTAGCAGTTAACGAACGTGAATGTCGATCCAAAAGCGCTCACCTTATCGAGAACTGCTTATACGATATATTTGCAGTATCTCCACACTTTTTGAATCCTCCACGTATCCATTTACCGCTAACTTAAAAACTGCCTCTTTGGAACACCGTCACATCTTGTGGCGCTATTTTCCCCTATGCCGAACTCTCCCATCAGAAACCTAGTTCTGTTACTCGCCTGAGTAGAATTGATCCATTCAGATCCAGTGTACACAACTTTGTACGTTACGTACGTGTAGGAAATTTTAGGTCCGTACTGCACACTGCGAAGCTTAATGACCAATGATCTCACATGTGGGTAATAAATGATTCGGAAATCGTCTTACAAGTATGGGTCATAATTGGTTCATGTGACTGTGGCCGAACATATGTGCTATAGCTCAATGGCTGTGACAACGACACGAGAGTTGTGACGAGCAACCACGATTATTTATTTTTGTTTGCAACATTTAAAACCGGAAATTAAAATTGGTATGAAAAGGTTAACCTTCTCTTAGTTAAGCTTTGTTTTCATTAGGCGGAGGAATAGCTTGGGAGAAACACTAGAGAAAATTCGGAAGTAGCCACATTTGTTAACAATCTTAGGATACCCGTGCGTGTGTTGGCAGTAATAATCGCCTGCGCGGGCTTGCGGAAGTAGCTAGCCCTAAAATGTCATATCCCTCACACCTGGCAGTAGTCCTAAAGTCACTAGCCCAAAAATTTCATTCCCCTCACACCTGGCAGTAGCCCAAAATTCACTAGCCATAAAGTCAACAATCCTAAAGTCAGTAGCCCTAAAGTCACTAAAAATTTCATTCCACTCACACCTGGCAGAATCCCTAAAGAAAATAGCCGTAAAATCACTATCCCTAAAGTCACTAGCACCAAAATTTCATTCCCCTCACGCCTGGCTGTAGCTCTACATTCACTAGGCCTAAGATTCCATTCCCCTCACCTGGCAGTAGTCCCTAAAGTCACAGTCCATAAAGTCAGCAGCTTTTAATTAAGTAGCCCTAAAGTCACTAACCCCCGAAAAATATTTTAAGGCTAGTTAATTTAGGACTAGTGACTTCGGGCTAGTTACGAGTACCCACCTGCGCGGAGTCGGATGCGTTTCCGACGGAGGCGGCGGGGTCGGCACGGATAGTCGCACACGCCCCGTGCCCGTCGTCGGACGTGTCGGGGATGGAGCGCGCCATGTCGACGATGGCGATGTTGATGTTGACGCGCAACATGTAGTTGGTAAAGAAGCCGAAGAAGGAGAGAAGCCCCAGCACGCCACGCGCCGGTGGCCGCCATCTTGGCGACGACCCTGCACAACACAATGCGGATATAAAGCTGTATTCACAATAACAATAAAAAAACATGGTCACAGAGCTTAGGACATACCAGTACAACATTGACACCACCAGAAACCTCCTGCAAAATTGATTCATAATTGAAAACTTAACGTATCATTTGTAGCAAATGAAATTTGGCGTCGAGTCTGAGGTCAATTGATAATGTTAGTAAATAATAGAGTTTCGTAGTAAATATGTGATACTGTGTTGAAAATGTGCAGTCATACAAAATATTGGAATTTAGTTCAAAAGTGAAAATTGAACACAATATTCTAAATAGTCCTTCCTGGAATGGGTTGCATAATAACACAACAGGAACGTTACTCTTAATTTTTTGTGATAAAAATTATACTTGGTTCGTCAAATAAAATCTTTCACAGGGTGACATCTTTGTCAATTAGGTTTGAAATTGTTGGCCCCGTTTGTTTGATGGAACAATTTGATGGTAGTATTTCGTCTTCAAATAAATCTCACACACACGCACGCACACACGCACGCACACACACCACACACACACACACAACACACACACACACACACACACACACATATATATATATATATATATATATATATATATATATACATACATATACATATATATATATACATATATATATATATATATATGATTCGCAATTAGACCGACAAACTTCGGGAGGTGATTCTTCATGAAAACGTAAAAGTAAAACATATGTGAGACTTTATACCTAAACCGAATATTAAGGGAGATATGAGTCCTTAAACAAACGAGATTTCAGACCTTATTTGTGCAAAATATCGGTAACGAAGTAAAATACAATGCAAACTCCCAGAACATGATTGTATGTTGTCGGGACCTTCAACATAAGAGCCGATATTCTGCACAAATACGGCTTAAATTCTGGTTTTTTTTTTTTTAAGGGCCCATACCTAGCTTAATATTTGTTTTAGGTATTTAAGTGTCACATATGGTTTCCTTATACTTTTTCACGAAGCATCACCTCCCAAAGTTTGTCGGTCTAATTAAGAATCATCATATATATATATATATAATACACACACACATATTCTTGAAGGAGATAATATGTCAGTGCGACATTGATTTTAACACGAAGGATGTAGCGCAATAGTAATAATCTCGATTCACATTCGGAAAGACTCGGTTTCGATTCCAGATCTACCTAACCCGACTTCAGTTTGCCATGTTTTTGAAATCACACCAGGTGAAAGCTGGGGTAATTTCTTGCCGTAGGCAGTGGGCGATTCTTTGTTCGTCCTAATAATCCACGTCACTTGTCACATAGGCATGGTGTTTCATAACATGTGCGACCAACTTCACCGGTAGACACTCTCTAAGAAATTATTTGTAAATATACCTTATCGGTACGTACAGTGACAAAGCGCGAATAGTAAAATATTTTCCCATATATGCATGGTATCATTACTACAGTTGCCCGGGAAAGAGTCAAATGCGTAGGGAAGTCCCCAACTTTGTATAGTAGCGATAAAAAACATTACCATATTTTATGCCTGATATGTAGTACTATTCCATGCACTGTGTAGGTTAATAACTTCCATTACAGTTTAGGAAGTTTACCAGAAAATATTTTACAGTGCAGAAGACATAACAACGAAACAGATTCACATAAATGTGTGGCCTATTGGACCTTGTTTCCGAGTTAAGGACACATACTCGACATCTCCCGAGCTGTTTACTAGGTATGCTAGGCTATGGGTTATTCCTGTTTATCCTCCTGGCAAGAGCAGTTCATCCTGTGCTGTAGCGCGAGTTAAGACGCGGTAATGAATTATTGAAACCAGGAAATGACAGACATGCATTTGATTGTATCCTTAATATTTATCAGCCAGAGAGAGAGGAAATTCCAGTGAATACATGAACTCTTACGAAATACTATCTCGTTAAAAATTTATATAATAGACTATTAATCCCGAAGAGCGTATTTTACCACATGTTGAAAGAAGGAAATGTTGGCACTAACGCCGGGAGAATAGCAGGAGTAAGCGAACGTTGGACACACATAAGGCTGAAGAGTTTTGCACCAGCAATTTCGTTATATGTACGATGTTAAACGAGTAGAGGCACTCAGTAACGATGATCGTCTTCACACAGTCATCTTTTGTGCTTGGTTTCAGCTTATGTCCATCGGTGATCCATCTTTTATGTCTACCATATTATTTACATGTACAGAAGAAAACGGATTCACAAGAGGTGGAATCGACCATTTTTCATAACACTCACCATTGTGCTGGAGAAAATCCACCGTAATATACGTCAATCACGAAACCAACGACAATTCAACGTCAAAAATTTTGGGCACAAATAATTGTTGCCAATCGAATCGGACCTGCTTTTTCTGGCTGGGGGATTAACAGATTAATATTTACTTTGATTGTCCCTGAAAAAAATTCCATGAACTTTTGGAAGACGTACATCATACTGTTCTACCTCGCAAGCGGTTATGCATGGTGCTGGATCGTCACATTTCAGCCGAATATCAAGAAGCTAGCACATTATCAAGACTTGAATCCATTGAGTTTTTATTTATAGGGCCCCCTGAAAACAACTGTGTATGCAACACCCGACCTCAACAACGATACTCTTCGTCAGCGTATACAATACGGTTGCCAATTTATTCGACAAACTCTTGGTATATTTGAAATAGTACGGCAGTGTGCGAAATGACGACCGCAGGCGTACATTCGGGCTGAAGGTGGCCTATGCCGATAAGCAGTTAACTCTGAAACAAGGTAAAATAGGCCACAATTGTATATGAACTTTTTTTTTTTATCGTTTTCGTGTATCTTGTCCACCGATGAAGTTGGTTTCATATGCTATGAAACAGCTTGTTATGCTACACGAACAATTAACTTCAGCTGAAACAGCGAGGTACACTTTTACTTCAGTCTGACACTGATTCTATGGCTTACTGGCTGGATGCTGAATGCCCAGGGGCGGTGTTTGGAGTGTAGTATTTTCCGGTATTCAGCATCGCAGCAGCGTAAATCTAGAGCACGACGTCTAATCATGCTATTAATGAGCTGCGCAGAGAAGTTACGCAGTAATGACTTTTCCGTTTTTTATCCGCTACATTTATAGCGTTAGAGCTTTTAATTGGACTGCGGTCAGCGATCGTACATATTTTTTACTTGTCAATTTATTCGCCAGTCGAGGTAAACTGTCGTCATATTTTTTTCGTTTTGAACATTATTACCAAGTCGGGAAGCTTTTTACTGCCAATAACTGGTCGCGTTGACCTTTCCCCCCTCCCCCCCAAAAGAAATACTTCTGGTATAAAAAACAGACATTAATGGGTGTGTGTGTGTCTACGCTCTGTCTGAATACGTGTTTCTGTGTTTATGCCGCAATATTTTAATTTATAAAACAATTCCAAAAAAACTTTGCAAACAGTCTTTATTGACTCGGTGTCGTGCCTTTTAGTATTTCATTCGGTCTGAAATATGTTTTCTATGTTACCCGGAAAAATACAGTTGATAAACTTTCTCTTAAAGCATTCTAATATTTAAGTTATAAGCAGAGGAACGGTCATGTTAATAAAAGTTACATGTCAAAAGTTTGGTATTATATAAACACTTTGAAAATTAATTTGTAAGCTGAAAATGCAAGGAATACAAATCAAGAGGTATTTGGATAAATTGAAGTCTTATATCTGCAATGTCGAATTGTCATTTTGAATCGTGTCTGTAAATATGCATCTGGTGTTACCACACGAGGAAATGAAGAACTTGCGAATTTTCCGTCTGTTAACTCTACGACACACTTATGTTTGGTTCTATGATATTTACGGAAAAATGTTCCCCGCTATGAGTTAACATTGGTGGCCTGAAGAAGTCTTAATAGGATATAATCAGTTAAGGGTATTATCGACGCGTGGCTGGGCGTAGCGTTATCTGAAAACTAGTACGCGTAACTGATAAACGTATTTAAGTGGATCGCTGAAAATATACGCAGGAATGTTCAGTTTGCTCAGTTGCAACGAAATTAATTATTTTTATTTACTCTAACTCATATACCAAGTATTTGGAAACTAAACTAAATAAATAAACAGAAAATGAAAACAACTACTTTTTTTTGTATTATATTACGAAGTCTCTCTAATTTCCTAGACGTCATGGGTTCGATTTCTTTGATAAAAATTACAAGTGTAGAGCAGAATTATAAACCCATTTAGTTTCTTTCACTGGTACTACATAGTACGGTTTACGTACCAAATTAGATAGCAGTAAGTGAATCTCCACTCGTGTGATACCATCACAGAAAATGATAGAAGTGCTCAACACCTCAAAAACTCCATGAATTGCATAGCAAATCTTTTAACAAAACTGGTATTTAAGCCAGTTAAATGCTACCAGAAACAGATATTTTCACTTTGATCATTCTAATGCGCCGCTATAAAATAAAATTAGTTTAAAACATATTTTCCCATTGTACTCCATTATTTATCGATTTTGTTGGGAATCAATTAAGTGACTTCATAAAGATTATAATGAATACCTACAAATATGTCTTAGTTTGTTTTATAGTTCGGACCTATTTTGCGCAAAATCCTCAGAGGGTAGAATTCAATACCCATGGTAATTCTAATCTTTTTTTTAAATTTCACTTCTTAAAAGTTTAATGTACCCTTTTCAATTGTCTGCGATACATCATTTGTCAAAGTAATACCCCAAATGCCAACATTTCTAGTATATTGTGTACGAAAATTGACGGAATGCTAAACAGAAGAGTAAAAAAAAACTTATAAAAGGGTTTATGATTTAGTATAATTTTGGTTGAGAAGCTCAATTCTCGGAGGTAACACTTAATGACCCAAGTCACACAATTGTTACAGGAATTAACAATGATTTAATCTATATTTTGGTGCCATATTTCACGCTGTAGTCAGCAGTTATTAATTTTAATACCTTTCAGCATAACTGACTACTATCTTTTTGCCTTAATTTGGGTCCTTCATAATTTCGTGTTTATACATAAATGTCTAATGCGAATAATGGTAACGTATTAAACGCTTGTTAGGTTTTTCTTTTATGAGGAATACTTGTCTAAAATGCAAATATTCCAAGCGGTTTGACAAAGACAATTATATTTTAAGTATCTGAGTTTTGTAAATTCATGACAGTCGACACCAGAAAAAAGGGGGGGGGGAGGCAGGGGGAATTCCCCTCCCTAAGTGTCAGGTAAGGGGAGGAGCAAGGGCTGGTAAATCTCATCCCTTGATTAAGAGAATTTTTTAAATCTCATAGCTGCATATCGATCTGTTTAACTGAATATTTTTCATTTATCTGTAAGTATTCTTCTCTCGTTTCTTCGCATTCACCAACCGTGTAAGTAGGAAGTAATATTCCACTGACATCACGTTTCAAGGAGTCGAGTGTGTGACAATAACAAAGGTAAACTGAGCACTTTTTTTGAAAGCCCAGCTTAAGATCTAATTGTATGCACGTTGTGTAATCATCCACCTTATCTAAAATTAACATTGCCATGTTCTTCATCACCTTATTCATGCGTCGGTCAAGCGAAGCTGTGAAATTATTATAAAAGTAAATATATAACGAACCTGCTGATTTCTACACTTCGACGCATTAAAATATTTACATAAAGCGAACGAAATAATTTAAGTTATCACAAATTATTACCAAATACATTTTTTTTCGAAGTTAAGGTATGGAACCACTTTCCCTCCATCATTACAAACTTTACTGGGCGCTTGCCCCTCGATGCGCATGTTGAAATGTATGCAGGTAGGAACAGTGCCTTTTTTCTAAGGTTGATTTCAAAAGTGCTCACTTTATAGTGAACAGCCTTTACCATGATTCCTGAAAGGTATTTATATGTACGATGGTCATTCATAGGCACCCCCCCCCCCGGTCACTTTCCCGACGGGACCTCGTAATCACTTAATATTTTCCTTGCTTCGTGCTTGGCCAACAAGAATCCATGTTAGTATTCCAGGACCCGCACTGAAGTTAAGTAAATAGTTGTACGAATTGAATAGTGTGTCTTAATTAATACTCGACTCGCAATGAACCGTGCAGATTGAGTTAAGAATGCTGCAAGAAGTTGCCCAACTTATATAATTCTTTCAGGAATATGGAGATAGAAATAGTAAGCACAACCTTTATAATTTTTATATATATATATATATATATAATCAACAGAACTTCACAATGCAAACGTGAAAATTCACATTCAGTGAAAAGACTTGCAGATGGTGACACGTACAGTATATAGTTAGTACTAACAGTGCTCGATTATATTTTCTGTACAATAACAGGCTAAGATTTTCTCTTAAAACGTGGGGCCTACTAGTCCTTTCAATCCGATGTACTGCGATGTACGTTACAGTTTGCATCGTCTTTCATAAATGTGTGCAATTTTTAGGTATTAGCTATCACTAGTCATGTCGTGTTAATAAGTTTGCTTTTTGGTGTTGGCCCTATTAATTTTACAAACGAAATTAAAAATAATGTAAACTCGTATGTTGGCACCCAGGCAGATATTTTTATTTACAACACCACTTATATTAAAATGTGTTGTAGCCATTTATGGAATTTAATACAGTTACAAGTACGAAATATAACATAAGCCTTAATTGAGGTACAGTATACGCGCCGACAAACAGAATCCATGAAGTATTAATTTAAGGACGTCATTGCCACGCTTGAACAACGCAACAGTACCTCTTTTCCAATTGGAACTGAAAATATATTTCATAGCACAGACAGCCAAACAAGCTAATTGCTTCAAACTATAAGCCAGTGGTTTTGGTGACAAAAAGTACGAGGCCAAATTCAGTACAGATGGCAGTACTATAGATACTTAAGACTACAGAACAGATAGTGTGCGCTGTTGCCAGACTCTCTACCCCATTACGACGTTTAGAAGATCGCTTGGTTGAAATTATGTGTGCGTAATAAAATATCTTAAGACATTTGATATCTTGTATATTGTAATTTAACAATTTAAATTATTAATCAATTAAATAATTTGTATGCATCTCTATAATCATTTGTCACACACACACACACACACCTCGAAATCGAAGAGACACTAATTCCTACCTACATCCTACATAGATAGACCTTGCGTTGTCTCCACTTGAAGTTGTTGATACAGGTCGCCAATGAATACTTAGCTCACGTACACCCGAAGAAAGATTTTGACTGGTTATCGTCTGTTGGATATCACCTTGCATTTTCGACCTTTCAAATTTCGTTTATTCATATAGTGAACTCCAGTAATCCTACGCCGGCAGCTAATATCTTGAAGTTGCTATCGTCCAACCATAAACATTAAATGAGACTCAGATGTTTTCAAACGCACATAAACACAATATAACTACGCGAAAAATTGCCGCCCATGTTTATCTAAAATGACACAACAGTTTCTAACTTGTGTGGAATTATTTCGAACTTCAGTATAATTTCTCACTGGTATCAAAACATATTTACTTTCTCGTGGCTGCATCAAAAGGCTTTATGTAATAAATTAAACATAAATGTAGGGCCTATATAGAATCGGATATTGTACAACAATAATTTTGTTGGTTAAGATATTTCCTTCAGCCCACGAAGTTGTCATCTCTACTAATATTTGCTGAGAAATGAATGTGCATGTCATTTGAAAACGTAATTTTCATCCATGCTACTAAGAAACGTTTACTTAAGTATCGATAAAACAGACATATTTTCTAATTTAATGTTTTATGTCTCTACAGATAGTTCGATAATTTTTAAGTTCACACTAAATAATTTACGTAAATGAAGCATTTTAAAGAAAGTGATCTTTAATGTATGGAAGTACGTTCGTAAATATTATAACTGTGCACAGAATTTTATTTTCTGGTCAATTAAAAATATCTGGTGAGAAACAAAGTTATTTTGGTGTGGAGAATGAAGCATTTGTGATCAAAGAAAAGAAGTCGGCTTTCATTTTAATCACTTAAGTTTACTTTTCTGTTCACTGGAACATAACTTTTTTAACACGAAAATAATTTTGCAGAATGCTTTTTCGTATTTTTCTTCAGCCTAAAAATAGAAATATGACCACAAAAAATTGTTTTACTGTAGTTCTTTAAACGTTAATTTAACAATTTGAAAATTTAATTTATTTAATTTTATATTTATAAGTATTTATTGCGGATCCTTTCGCTACAAGCCAAAATTAGTTTTTACATCCGCCTCACATCTACTTTAAACGCATTCATAAAATAAATTTAATAAGTAGTAAGAAACCTTTTTTTAGTATTGTACAAAATGTTTCTCTATACGAAAGTGAATGTAAATTTACTTCTCTTTAAGGCTCTTGCTTTTGTCATGAAATCAAAGCAGAAATAAATATTTGTAACTTTCTATAAAAATTGTTACCTTAATATGCTTAGTTAATGTCAAAAGAATTTTTTGAATCTTGATTTCAAATGAGTTTAGCCAACAGTGAAACATCTCATATTTGTATCACAAATGCATAGCGACATAGGCTTATTTAGCCTATGTCAAAATCGTGGGGTGTAATTCAGCCGAAGAGATAGTTGATAACTCCAGTAAGGAATTCTGGTATCAATGTTATTTTGTGTAAATAAACTTAAACCTACCTACCAGTAATACAACGATGCTTACCAATGATGCCTTTATCACTGTCGAAAAGTTTCCCTTAAGCAGGCGTCTGAGTATTGCGCTACAATTTTTCGCGGTGGTTAATTAAACTAATGAACGTAGTTGACGAGCAATTCTTATAAAACAGATTATTCGTTTGCACAATGTGACCAAGTGTTCTTGGAAGTCACACCAGATAACTGTAAGTTCGTGGTCCTCGCTCCACTACAAAGCAAAATCCAATTCATGGAAAAAGATAGAAAATACCTCTTCATGTCTCCAACTGAAAAAATTACATAATTTAAATAAAAAATTCGTTCTTATTTTTGTAGCCAAATTGAGAGTTTCTGGACAGCTTACTGTTCTGATGGTTTTATGCTTCTAAGCTTTTGATACAGTTACTCCATTCAAAAGGCTGAGAAATATAAAAAAACTTACACTTAAACATTTTTCTCCACATCTGTTAATCTAGTTTCGTCGTAGGTACCTAGTCATATATCATTTTATGTCGAGGAATTCTTACAACTGGTTCCGGATGCCCCATGCTGTCATCATGTGGCGAGATAAATGGCATCGCGCTACATGTCTTCCCTCTCCGATCTGGTTGGTGTGGGAGATGCAAGGTCACCTTATAAGCAGCACCGCCGCGTCTAGCAAAATGAAGGAATAGTAATAAAAACGTCTACATTTTCTTTTACCACTCTGATTCTGTTGTTGAGATAAGTTTCTACCTTATAAGCAGCACCGTCGGTATTACAAAATTAAGGAATATTAATAAAAACATGTATTTACATACTTGCTCCGTGGTGTATTCCAAACATGTTAGCAAAGAAAACGTGTGCGATTATAACTTTGTTATCAGTGACTAATTTTATTTTATATTCTACACTAGGTTATGGGTACAGAATAGATATTAGAGGAAAACTATTTAATGAGAAAAACATATCTAAGTTAATTTACGAATATTACTATTATGTGGAACTCGATGAAGACGTCACAAGAATGTGATTGTGTCATTTTTAATTAATAATCACGACATTTTTTAATAAAATAATTTTATTACATGCTACACAGAATGGCAATTACTTCATAATTAAAATTGGCCTTTCATATAATATGCAGAAAAGAAAGATAAGATTGTTAAACCGCTTTTTGAAAATATCTTCCAAAATAGACTGAATTAATTTGCCGAATAAAATTTTAGCAGCCAAATAAAAATTAATATATTTTATATAAAAGTTTTTTATTGTCTTAATGTTGATTAAGATTTTTGTGAGTTGTATTTAGTTGATATAATGAAATAATTTCATTCAATTGCGTAATCCCCACAAGGAATTACCTTAAATTATACACACATAGTAGGTATATACTCATTTTAAAATACGTGTTAAAACATTTTCAGAAGCTATAATTTTATTGCAATACCAATATGCAACTACCTTAATTTAATTGTTCAGATAGCCATAATATTGTACAAGCAATCATTAATGTACGTTTATTCAACTCATATATTGTAATTTTGTATATTAATCTCAGCTTATTTATATTTTACGAACAGACCTTCTAATGTAGTTATAAGTGTATACAAGACGCACGAAAACAATTTAAGAAATCAAATATAAATATATTTTAAATATCTATGTTTCAATGGAATCACTTCTAGTTAAAGATCACATTTTGTATTTGAAATTATAATAGTTCTACGCTTTCGTAGATATACAGACTAGACTTAAACCAGATATGCCTTTCGTTTTAATGAGTTGTTACCGTGGCAACAATCATAACAACCGTTATGTTTGGTAGTGAAGTAAGTGGATTTTCGAATGTTAAACGTTGAATAAATACGTTTCATTTTTGGACCTACTGACCTGCATTTTAAATATACAATATTATCAGTAATTCACTGATATTCTATATCTGTGTACATGTGTATTTCTGTGTACAAATATTACGAAGTAATAAATTTCGAATGGTTCGCTCACAGAGAATCAAACTAATGCAATGTATCACATAGATCTAATAGCGCAGTGGTGCTCATCCTAACATATTGTCTGATTTGGAAATAATTTACGATATATTAGTACTTACCAAAATCTATAGACTTAGGTAATTAAACCTAATTAGCACACTCATACGTACATTTCATCTAACACGAAGGAAAGGAACTGAATTACAGCTTAACCAATGTAAAGGATATAAATATTTAATGTATATCTGGGATTCAAACTTCGAAACTTCAGTATCCTAATATAAAGCTTCAGCAACCTCCTTCAAATAGGACATAACTGATATTAAACTGTTCGTTTAAGCACATTAGCTGTTGAACGAGCCACAACGCTTATTCGTTAGCTATAATGATATAACGTAAGTGGAGTGTAATATTTTGACAATTGCTGTAAAAATGCATGAATCTAAGGACACACAATGACAGAACATAGTACATGCGTTGCTTTACCTGATTAAGTTACCAAAGTGCAGGAGTGTAATTTGAATAAATACGAGTTTTTTTGGGAAATTATTGGATAAATTTAGTATTTCAAAAGTATTTAACTAAACAAAGCATTAAATTCTTCTTGGGACTATTAGAAGATGATAGTAGTTTTCAAAACATACAGTCATACTTCTTTATTTATTTAAGCACCGTAGAAATGAAAATATGAAAAACTGCGTCATCAGTGCGTAGCACAACCGATAAATGGCTCCTACAATGTCTGAATTGGTTACGAACGTCTCGCACCTCATATATCTATTTGGCAGACACTGAAACTCATAAAATTTATTTATGCTGTCAGAGAATCAGTTGTATCAATTTCGCCTAAATTCTTTATGAATTTGCCATCTGAGATTGCGAGTAGATATTTATTACAATAGGCTTTATATCTCGAAATGTCAGATATGAATTTGACGGATAACGTGGCCTGTCTAATTTATTACCTCCGTCATTGTACCTGATAAGCTAATTTATTCAAAACATTTCATACAAGTTATACAAAGCACATCTTGTAATAATTACGTGAGCTTAGAAGACTCTCATTCACAGTATTCGATACAGTAATCTACACAAATAAATATCATATTGGCGAAAGTCAATCGAAATGAAAACACCAACAATGCAGCTTTAATAAATTTATAAAAAATCTATAAGTGAATTTACTCGATTTTTCAGTTTCGTTGCTGATGGCGAATAAATGCAAAAATGCTGATTCTAAACATACATATGGTATGCGACTGCGAAAAACGAGATGTAACTATTTTATTGGGCTTTTTTTTTTTTTTTCAAAATGAAAGCAACGACACATGTTCAGTAAATTACGACGCTATCTCGTTATACAACGTGTTTCAAAAACATGAGACGAAACTGTGTCAGGGGATTTCAGGAATAAAAAGAGGTAATTAGGGATATGACAACCACGGTACTTCTCAAATTATTAGGGCTGTAGTAACATTTTCAGGCGGAGTCCTAAAAGCATTTTATGTGGGATATTATGAAAAGTACTTGAAAGACAAGATTTGGTATACGAATAAATTAAACCAAGATATTGGATCCAATGATGGTATGGTAAGTCGCACTCACCCTCGTAAAGTAAAACATTAGCAGTTTGCACCCTGTTATTGCATGGAACGCTTTTACCTTGAGATAAAAATTGACGTTTAATTCCATTGTTTTTAACACTTCTTGTAATTAGCCAAAAAGGCATTCCGTAGCAATTTTCTAGGACCCACCGTTTTCGTGTAGAATGCAAGCAAAAGTTTCAGAAGCAGCAGTACTATTGCCTTGCGGGTAGACAACTCGTCCTACATCCGGAAGTAAAAAAAAAAACATCCTGGCTGTAAAGCAGCACGCAAAATGCGTCCGTTCAGTTCCGTTCAGTTCAGTTACTATCAACACATTTCAGTCATACAGGCGCACACTGCCTCCGTCCTCTGTCAGTTTGGAATTACTGTCGCTGAAAAATAGGCGTGTTGATCTATCTGTGTAAAATTTGGAACAGAATGTCGAGTTCTTCTGAGGAAGAAGATGTTGTTGTCGCTGAATTCGCTTGTCATTAACTGGAAAAAGCGGAACGACCTTTTTTGTATTCATGAAATAAACTTGAAACGAGAAGAACATGGAGAATTCCATCATCTTTTCCCGGATTTGCTCCGGGATGAAGAGAGATTCTTTAAATATTTTCGGATGTCTTCTGCCAAGTTTGTACAGCTGTTAAGGATGCTGCCTCTATAAAAGAAGCAAACGAACTTCCGAAAATCGATTTCGGCAGATGAGCGCCTTGCAGTAACAATGAAGTAAATGTTATTATGCTTATAATTTGTATTCTATACAATGTACTGTAATAACATTTTTGAGATATCCAAGTAGCAATGTTTCTACGCGTGTTTGTACCCACTCAAACGGAATTATTCATAAATCATAATACTACTTATAGCCATTGTAACATTCACTCAGCGAAGATGATGAAACATTTTTGCGACAGTCAAATAAAAAAATACAAAACAATGAAAAAAGTCAATCAAGTTACAATAATTTCTAACTTGTTTTCCAATATGCAGTGTATAGTCGTGTGGGTATTCAGGTTCTGCCGACGTCGTCTTGGGTCTTCGAGGTAACAATATTAGGAAGAGGCCCGGTTGCTGCTTCGCATTCCAAATTTCTCAGGTCATACTCGGTAACGAGTTGCGATAGTTTGGACTTCAATTTGCAGCTTTGGTTGAAATGACCTAACGGTTTTCTCCATTGCATCAACAAAATTTTCTTAAAGGATCACAAAGCCTTCCGTCCACGTTCTGCTTTATGTGAGCAAATAATTTTCAAGAACTTGAGCCACAGGCGGAAGTTGTCTCTTCCCTTGTGAACTAGTGCTTGCCGAACTTGGAGTAGGAGTATCGGAGGAGGTCTCACAAAATGGTGGGATACTGGAGGCCGGGGAGGTACCTAGTGAATTATCCTCATCAAGGGTAAGATCTACGTCTCCAACATCTGTTTCGATGCTAGATCGCTGCGTTCTTTCCGCCAAAAATGGGATAAGAAAATTTAGGTTCTTGTGATGTTTCCATGGTTTCTTATTCTTTGCGGCTTGGCCACTTGTTGTTTTGCCCTTCTTTAAATGTTTCCGGAAGTTGTCTCGCAGAGAGTCACGCTTCTCTTTGCATTCGATGGCTGAAATTAAATTATGTGAATACATTGATAATACTTTTACATATTAATGTCTATGCAATGGATCAAACATTCGCAAAAGTTTCCAATAAGATACATTCAACTGAAATAGTATTACGGCCGTTTTCACGATGTCTGAATTTGTTCCGGTTGTCTTGTGATTCATTTTTGAATTATTGTTTATCAATATATTGAAGAGGGTCTCATAAGTGTACGTCTCTTCGTAAGCATGCTTGTATGTTTCTTTGCATGTCATGTATGTTAATGAACAACAATTTGAGCAATAATAATCCGAAATCCGATAGGTGCTTTAAAAAAGGCAGACGAAAAACGTAATGTTTGAACAGTAAAATAGTCTCACTGTCTCATTTTATCTGCATCAGCATTTCTGTAGATTTTAATAGTGTCATAATAATGTACATTGTGAAACCGGTCCTTACAATGTCTAATAATTTAAGCGAACAGCATAACATCGTTGAGTTGTATCAACTGGAACCGTAGCCGATCCAGGATAACGAAATTCCGGGTTTCCCAAATAACGTGGGGGAAAAAATTAATTAATTAACTGATGCTCTGCGGCAATTAAAATGAAAACTCTGCATAGGAGTCTCTCTGATTTCGGTGCAAAGCTAATTTACCTTAATATTTTAATTGTTAGGTTAAATTTGTTCTTCTGAATCGGTCCGGGTAATCCAGTGATATCCGAGTCAAAGGAGGCCTACTTGACGAGGTTCTACTATTTTTAAATGAGCTACAGTAGTGTTTACAGGTGTGATTTCTTTTCTTTCAAATTTCTTGGTTACGGTGATTCGTTTCCTTCCATTTCGTTCAGCTACAGACTGGATGAATCAACCGTTCGTAAAATTGTAATACGAGACCTGCAATCTCATTTGGGACACCCTGGGTACAAATATTATGCCGACAGCTTCTAGGGAACAATGGCATAATGTGGAAAAAGAATTTTGGAGTCTGTGGTATTATCCAAACAGTTTCGGTGCTGTCGATGGCAAACACGTAGTGTTTGAAAAGCCATGAAACACTGGTTCCTTGTACTTCAATTGCAAGAAAGTGTTTAGCATTGTTTTGATAGAAGTTGTGGATGCATAGTACCGTTCGCGTAGGAGCCTACGGGAGAAACAGTGGTAGAGGTGTATTTCGAGTATCACAACTCGGGCAAGGCTTAATAAATGGTACATTGGACATCCCCCAGAAGAATCATTACCAAGAACAAATATTATGCCTTGCCCCACGGAGTGTTTCCATTACTCGGAAATGTAATGAGGCCTTATCCAGGTTCACAATTGGCCAATGATGAAAGTAAGAAAATCTACGATTACAGACACAGTAGAGCACTATGCAAACAATATATGATTTAAAATATTTTTATTCGAAGAGAAAATAATGACTAGCCTTCAAGTTGGGCATTAGTGGCTCAGTGGATAGATATATATCTAATGGGGCTTTACTAGCTCATTGCATAGAGAGATTCCAAGTGAGGCTGCAGTGGCTCAATGGATAGAGTGATTCCAAGGGGGGCCTTAGTGGCATAGTGGCTAGAACTATGTTAAGTGGGGCCGCAGTGGGCAAGTGGATAGATAAAATTTAAATTCGACCGCAGTGGCTTCAAGGTTGAGTTAATTTCACATAATTTAATTATTACCTACATATATCCATGCAATATGTTTTTCAGTCTTTGTATGATAACCAAATTTTTTAACATGGTAATTGTTCTAGGCCCGTGACAATACAAAAAAAATGGTCACGGTCTGGGTCTCCTAGTTACGAAATAAACAATACGGCACGACACCAGAGGTCTTCAGTCTGTTTTGCTAGCTGGAGCAAGCTCGACTGAACGGGAGGAGACGGAGGAGTGTGGGGCTGAACTGAACGGACTCTGTGAGCGGCGTGCCATATGTAATAGCAAACTTTACGTCCGAGACTGAACTGAACGGAACTGAACTGAACAGATGCAGTGTGCACGCTGCTTTTTAAGGCGTCGCACGCTGAATAATTATCACCAAGAACCAACCGGCAGCAAACAAATTACAGTTAGTGAAAGTACTACACTCTTCGTTTAGTTGTTTTTGGCGGCACATTATGAAGCAAGGGAGTAGAAACGAAGACAAAACGTTTCTAGGAAACTGCCTGACTCTGGCCTTTCTGCATATACTGAAACCACATGTGTGAGCAGGTAGTCGAAATGTGTGAATGTATTAGTCTTGATTTGTTGTGATAAGAATATAATAGGAATAATACATTATGTTGCGAGCAGCGTAATTCCTGTAGTAATGTTTTTAATAAATTAGGGTAGTCACAATGTCTTCAAAGATTTTACACATGTGTTGGTTGGTATGGGCACAGATGGCACTAATCGAAAGCAAAGCAAATCAGACGTTGCAGCCATTAGACATTTTGTTGAAAAACAACTTCATGCCAGCAACTGTTAGAAATGCGCACATCCAACATCATTGCAGTAGGAATAGCGGCGAGTTAGAGACTGGCGTACCCTTTCAAAGACACAAGGTGTGTCTCGCACCTTATCGCAGGCAGCCACGATCCTCGCTTACAAATCCTCCTCCGATTCAATGGGTGTCTCGTGTACCAACGCTTTGACGAATTCCCACAGAACAAAGTCTAATGGGGCAAGGACCGGCGAGCGTGGTGGCAATGTAACAGGCCCTCCCCGTCCTATTCAGCGATCGGGATATGCTGCGTTCACGTGGTCACGCACAATTTTTGTGAAATGAGGTGGAGCGCCGTCGTGTTGTAGCCACATCCGATGTCTGACAGCGAGCGGAACATCCTCCAGTAAGTCTGGCAACGCGGACTGCAGAAAATATCAATACTATGTACAAGCCTGTCAAACGGGTTCGCAGAAAGTACAACCCAATAACACTGTCGCCGTATTCCAGCCCAAAATTTTATCGAACATCGGTGCTAGTAGCCCCTCCCCCCAATTGCAGTTATGTACATGTGGGTTAGAGACATCCCAGATGTGGCTATTTCGACTATTAAAATACCCTTCTGTGTGAATGTGGCTTCGTCTGTGAACATAACAATATCAGGAAAATCAGGAACTATTGGACACTGATACAAGAACCACTGGTAAAATCTCGACGAGGGGCATAATACGCCGTCTGTAATGCTTGCACCTTTCGCACACTTTACGGTCACAGCAGCTGTTCATGTAGTACACGTTATATTGTCACATTTGATATATCCATTGCACGTGCGATAGCACGGGTGTCAGAAGAAGGGCTTTCCTCTGTACTCTCCAAGTGTGCCTCTTCAAAACGTGGAGTTCGAACGATCTGTTTTTTTTCTGATCCACCTTGCCGCCAAAACATGCCCGTTTCTCGTAATCGTTGTGTGCCATTTCTGACGTAATGCAGGATATCGTTGGCCGTACAAACGTGCAGCTTCCCTTCCGTCCCTCTCGCTTCTCCATACACAAGCACAATGTCCGTCATCTCAGAATTAGTGTACGATGCCATGCCCCTCTCTTGCAGTAGTGAAGCTACGTAATGACTCACAGTGATTAACAAGCTGCTCTGGCAATTGGTATACGTAGCCTAAGTCATGTCAAACAGCTACTTTGCTGCCAATAACCTCGACTGTAAGAACTGTCGAAGTCGTATGTTCAAACATTGATTCGCCGTTTGTTTTCGTTTGATTTTACAACCAATTTGAGTTAAAAGAAACAATATAGGTACTTAATATGACACTATCGTAGTTAAATACCATATCTTGTCAAAAGAAGTTCATTAACTCCTCAAAACACTTATTTATTTATATTGTGCTAAAATTAAAATCACACTGTTTTTACAATTCGAAAGGAAAATAGCTGGCATGAAAGCTCTAGTTCCATATCCGACTACCGTTACAACGCATAAAATAATTGACTTTATGATTGTATATATTTGACTGGGTACGATGTCAATTTCTGATTTTACGTTAAGAGAAGGATGAACCCCGCATCTCTTTTTGTGAAATACTTCTAAGTGCGAATACGCGTTTCTCGGTAAATAAATGTTCTACAAATACAAATTTGTGTCATAAAAGATCAAATAACAATTATATCTGCCGCAATTTTTTTTTTTTTTTTACTTTTGTCATATTACGTGTATTCTTGGAGAAAGAAACCTTGAAAATGGTCAAATATTGCACTTTTAAAGCTGACCTATGCATATGTCCTTAATAAACTATTATTTATGACGTGTCGATCGAAAAGTTTTGTTAAACATTCTTAAATGAAAATCTTATGGCGAAAATTGTGAGAACCCGAGATGACGGGGATTAATCCCTCACAACATGAGGGTGAAGCGAGGTGAGAATGGAGCAGTGCCGAAATGCAACGGCAGTAGGGACACGGGAGAACTCCGAGTAAAATCGCGGCGACCGGGAAAACGTCCGGCACAATCCCCGCGTACGATAACAAGTAGTGACCCTGTCGGAGTGGAATACGGTTCCTCTTAGAGGGGGATGAGCGCTACGTCCGCTGCGCCACCGCGGCCGCTGGCCAGCGACGTGTAGGGGTGGCGTGTTTGCCAATCAGCGGCAGACATGCCTGGCCGCAGCCAATAGGGAACCTTCCGCAGCTGTCACTAGCCAATCAGACACACAGCCTGTCCCAGGGCGACGCGCAAGCAGTCAGCTAATAATAATAATAGTAATAATAAAACGTCTTTATTTTTTGCGGCAAAGTTAAGGTGTTATCATCTTCTCTTAAATTTTACCACTTTAGATAAAAATAAATCTTAACACTTATTTTAATAAATAAAGAGAAACAAAACATGAAGACTACTGTAGAATTAGAAAATAGTTAATATGAAGATTGTATAAAATAAACATACATAAAAATAAGCTGAACACTTAACTCACACAATTTATTTTCTGATGTATGTTTATATATGTATACGTATATGCATAAGCACACTAATACACGTATACACATGGGTACACACGCATCTCAGCAGAGAATTTCAATGGCTTGGCTTGCCGTGAAGCTTTGGGACGGGTCTTGGGTCTGATTGGCTAGTGACAGCTTCGAAAGATTCCCTATTGGCTGCGGCCAGACAGGTAAGTTACCTGCCGTTGATTGGTGAACGCCGTTACTCAATGTTGCTGGCTGGCGACACTATTATTTTTGAGTTCACACAAGGATTTTTTTTTTTTTTTTTTTTTTTAACTATTTGCCACAGCTATTTTTATAACACTGCAAAAACATTAAAATAATTTTTTTAAACCCCTAACGTGGAATATGTAAAAATAATTTTGAGTCTTTCCTTACAGGTGTTGCAAAAGAACAGATTTTAGGCGTGAGAAGAATTTACAAACTGCTTACAAAACATGACATTTTGGAACCAATGTGGCGGATTTCGGTTTGTGTTAACTTTTGCATTGGTATTTCAAAAAATACTAGAACTACTGTAATAAAGTAATAATATCGGAATGCATGGGTTATTAAACCCTCTCGTTTTTTTTCGTGTGGTAATAGAAAAAATTCGTGCCATTATTTCAGTAAACTATTAATTGATCTTAACGTTGTGGCAACATATTTTTTTCTCAAAGAAATTTATTTTATGATATGTCGATTCTCAACAAAATTTATTTAAAAATCTTTAATTGTAATTTTTACAAATAAACTATTTACACATTTATTGAAAACTAAATTCTTAATAAACTAGCAGCCATCATTTAAATGAGTGAAGAGATTTGGGCGGCTATTAACAGCGAGGTATTGAGAGCCGATGAGGGTGATTGAAGTGAATATGGAGTGGTACCGGAATGAAGGGGGCGGGGGAAACGGGAGATCCCCGAGAAAGCGACATCGTTCGGCACGATTCCCACTTGCGAAAATCCGGTGACCCGGCCGGGGATTGAGCCCGGTTCGCCTTGGTGGAGGCGAGTATGCTGATCGCTCAGCCACCGCGGCCCCGCCATCAATTATGAGTCAATAATTCAGTTCTTACCTTTCGTATGCGATCTGGTCTGTGATCTGGTCTGTGGTAATGTGCCTCCCACGCGCTCCTTCTCCGATCTAAAACAAACGTGACAGTGGTAAGGAATGTCGGCATGCAAGGTGCTGACAACACACAACATTTACTCGCGTATACAGGAAGGTGGAACTCTATAACAAGACTGTGTTACGAGTTGCAGAAGATACCATACTGGGAGAACGATTCATTTTCAGACACCAAATAAATTTACATGAAAAGTAGTTGTTTGTATTGGACAATAATTTGTTCACTCAACTTGTCTGTTCTTACTCCAAACATAATAAAGCATTTGAAAAGAAGTTGTTGAGCAAATATCAATTTGGTTATTACAGTATCATCTACATCTATTTAGTATACACAATCATTTTACAAATTTAAACTAATGAATTTATTTACAGCAATCACTACTATAAATAACAAAGTTTTTATTATTTTGGTGTTGCTATTTTTATCAATTAAACCGCTAACGTTTTGTTTTATTTAAGATATCAATATGCACTTTAAAATCGGAACAATTACTTTAGTTGCAATGTTTTATTAAGTTATATAAGAATATCCAATAAGGTTTTTCACGCAATGGCTAAATTGGAGAAAGAAGAGTTTAATAACGAAACACTTGGCAAAATGTAGGAAGAGAAATATCTCACCAACTAATTTCGATCAGCAATATGCACGAACAGACTACAACACAGTTATATTAATGGGACATAAAACCTGTCAGCGTAATATTACTTCACAATATTTAAAAGCTTTTCGCGAAAATTTAAGGGGGCCGCCTACCAGCATCATTTTTGGCCGATAAGCCCGAGAGCTATAAGGGTCACAACTGCACGCGCTACAAGAGCGCCATCGCCGCTACGTGCAGGGCTCTGAACTGGCGTGCAATGCACTCGTGGTGTGCAGAAAAGTTCGATACGCGCTCCTATCGTAGTTTGACTAATGTCCGGATAGTTTGTTTTAAGATACCTAATGGTGAAAAAGCCGTTTTTAACTATGTTGGCGGGTGCGATAGTATTTACAGCATGCGTGGCAACTTTAAAGTACCATTCCTTCCTCGTCTGACGTATGTCTTTTCGTAGGTAAACATACTGGGGTCATGTATAATAGTATCGTCGAAAGACCAGGATTTCAAGCACTCTGCACCACCGTTCAAGGTCCTATGCCTCAAAAAATAAAAGCCAGCGATATAAGCATGGCCTTGATTGAGCCAGGAATCTTAGGTGCAGTAATGAGAAGCAAATAATCAAATATAAAGGAAAGAGGCAGGGGGGAAATCAGGCGTACCGGAAAAAAAAAATAATCTGCCAGGGGGAACGTCCTCTATGTTTCCAATCTAGCTACGAATCCGTCCGACTACCGAACTCGGCAGTGGCGTGTGGTGAAGTGTTACAAGGGTAAGCTGGTGCATGCACATCTCCTGTACACACACGGCGCACGCAGCAGGAACGAGTAACCAGAGTGGAGCCCGGGAGAAACTGGATGTATTGCGGCCCCTCACGAAGAGCGCGGTGAGGCACCCGTCACACACGTTCTGTGACGTCAACTGCACCGCGAAGTTCAAGTGGCCATGCGTAAGGTAGCAAACGATTAGGTACGGCGCAGAGCAAAACACAGCTAACCTTGCAACCGTCCACCGCACGCCGCTGGAACAGGGTCGTCCTGATCGCATGCCCGTAGACGTTTGGTACTATGGGTATCACGCCATATCAGTCTCGGAGCAGGTCACAGCGAGGTTTCGCTCGTGTACAGCGCGCCCAGACGCATGGGATGCTGCGGGAACCGGTTGGATGCAGACTACCTTACCAGACACCTCAAATTAAGAATGCATGTCGTACTGAAACATACACACTTCTCCACTTATACCTTGCTCCGGTAATTAATTCAGCATCAAGGCGTCCTTTACCAGGAACTGTCTGTGCTAAACGACGACACGACATTTTGGATGGCTTGATTGTAAATACGAACTTTGTAAAAGGAAGCACATGCGTTGGACGCATCCAAAAAAAATACTTAAGGGCCGTGTCCGAACTCAGGTATATACTTGGGTACTTGCATCCTTAAATACTTCACTTACCCTGGGCACCAAATTTGATGAATTCGGACAAGCAGTCTTGTTGGCTTGGGTGCCAGTCATTAGCCAGATAACCACTCTAAATGTTCATGTATTCCAACTAAGAATTTTATCATTGCCGAAAGTTTTAGGGGTTAAATAAAGTAATAAATAATATTTAAATTTGATTTACATTAACATTTATGGTCTTACATTATTGTATGTAAGTGAAGTTTGTATTTTTTTTTTTTATCTTAGCTTCTGTAGGTTAGGGGCATGGGCCAGATACGAATTTATTGCTTAGACCTTTTTAAGGTGAACGTTGCGATAGTTATTTACTCAGTTCAGAATTCCATGTCTACGAAATAGTAATGCTGCCCTATTAAATTTTTAATCAAATAATTAATAATACTTCAGGCGAATTCGGACACAGCTTTAGTATGTGATGGAAAAAAAAATGTTCTTACAAGCTTTCTCTACGAATTATATTTCTTGTATCGAAACCATCCTTGATGTTTAAAAACTCACAGTTGAAACACTATTTGAACACATAATTTTTCAGGCCATGTTTCGAAAGCTAAAAACTCGTTAACAACAAAATATCCCCAAATAATTAAAAGTGACCTAAACATATTTAATACAAAATAAAATCATTTCATTCTGCAGTTGGGGAATATTTAAAAACATCACACCAATATGCGTCCTTTGTGCAAATATTTTAAAGTGTAAAATTATTAATCATTGCTTAATATCTGGAACATTTAAAAACATAAGCATGTCCAATTTTGCAATTTCCAATATATTATTGACGACACCTATTCCTATATAGAGAGAAACCCTTGAATCATTGCGCTTATATCACAGAAAATAGTTGTGCTTTATCAGACCTCAATCTTAGGGTGAGCCTAAGGATAGTTTCAGTATGAATATACATTACTAATTTATTTCTAACAATATTCGGCAGTGATTGACTGCTAATAATGAAATACACACAGCGTACGAACGGTTATTGTATAAGTTTTGGTACAGTTTTTTGCCAAAATAATTACAATATAATTTTATGGGCTTCAAAATAATAATAATTACGTGGGTTTAAACATTAAACGAATATAACATTGTATTTACATGCTTAAAAACATAGTTTGATTATTTTAGCACAAAATGATAATCAATCAATTGAAGTCCATACTTTCTAAAACTATTAAACAACTTAAGAACTTTGGTGAGCCAGATAATTTGCCTATACAAGCTTAAAGTTGGATAATAATCAACATTTTAATTAACGTCCAGGAGTACGTTTATTGTTGTTTCTGTGCCCAGTAATGAATAGAATTGAGCTAGACCAGTATTTAAGTAAAGCCTTATGGTACTGTAAATGAAAACTTTTCCTCATAGATGACGTTGGAGAACTTAAAACATAAAAAGTTATCCATAAGTAATCACTTACAGCGCCGCAAATCCCGAGTGAGAAGTCAACCAAATGGTATCCAAGCAACTATCCTGGAGTCTCAATGCTCTAGTTGTCTTCCGACATGCAACGAATGACACCGTAAAATATTTTTTACGTAAAATTCCCTTACATGTAAGCGAATTTTACGTAAAAAAAATTTTTACGTCAAATCTCTTGCATGTAAGGGAAGCTAATTACCTCTACGTGTGAGGTAAGATTGCCTTTTAAATGTAGAGTAAATTTACATAACAAGCACTATTCAATAATTGAACGGGAAAAGTACCCGATTACAAAAAGGGGGGGGGGGGGTGGGGGGTTCCCATACGAAAAACGGTATATAAACTATTTTTTATAATAAAATTATATTTAAAATATTATGTATTATTAGTATAGTTAGGTCTTTTTGTTTCCTACATTCTCTGACGAAGAGTAACCGAACCCTCAACACTATAATCTTCGACACTTACTGGTGGGTGGGCACGAACCATGGTCCTCTATTTTGATAGGCCGATGCGCTATCCATTACACCACGACGACAACATGACAGCAGCAGTGAGTATTAGCTTACTTAGAGGATTGAGTTTTCCTCCGGTCCCCTCCACCCTCTCTTTGTTGTTGGGAGTGCTGAAGAGATGCACGGGTCGTAAGGTAATTTTCCCATCCGTGTATGGGATTTTCCAGAGTGCGGTAATTTTACCTTACCTGAAAGGCTGACTATGTTTCCCAACAAGTTTGCAAATATTACCTTACAGTTGTCGGTTTATTTTCCCATTATTTTTACAGTGTAATACCACACCTGTCTGAAGATAGTTTGTGGGTTGTTGGTGTAGTCTTTCCATCGTTATGTATGCAGATATATCAATTTTATGGGTGATTCTGTTTTTTCACTGGTGAAAAGTCTGCGAAATAGCCTAATGAAATCACCACAGTTTCGTGTATAGTCAGATTATATTTCTGGGAATGCTAAAGAGCTAGTTTTTTTATAACGCAAGACGCCTGAAAAGTATTTTTTTTTTCCGGCTAGACTGGTGCGGGGTCTTAGGTGATAAAACCGACAGAGGAAATTTTTTAATAAGCGTCTTTTCATTTTCGCACGAACAATCATATTGACGGATGGCTTTGGTTTGGTGATTTAGTGTACGCTTAAATGGAAAAAAAGTTAAGCCGTCATGCATTATTCATATTCTGCTGCGAAAGAAGTAATAGGATTACAGACGGTTTCATTTCATCCAGTAATATCACGCAAAAACCTTCCATCATCAAGTTTTAGGTTGTCAGTTTTAGCGTTTTCCTTAACGTTCTTCTTTTGTATTTGCAACTCTACTGTCAATTAATATATAATAATAATAACTAAATATTTTTAACGACCTTTCGAAACATCAAACTGCTGGAAAGAATATATTACCAACCCGCACGAATCGAGTTCACCTTCATTTTTCAGCAGCGTTGCCTTTTGATAAAAAAATATACTTACGAGATTACGGTCTTTTGTGCGTATCTGTCTGTCCACAACTCATAAAATTTGAACAATTTCCTGGAATATCAGCAAATTTGGTATACGTCTTCTAAAACATACTGAAAACACCCGAATTTTATATAAATAAATAATATTTAATTTAAAAAAAGATTGTATTATGAATTCCTTTGGTGGAAAGTCTTATCTCAAGAACCAAACCACCAAACTGAACCAAATATGATAGGGCGACTGACAGCGACAAGTGAAAATCTTAAAAATTATTATTTTTGCCGGTTTTGACGATAGTGTCATACGAGAGATTAAACGATTACACACAATTTGATTGAACAGTCAAATGCTAACACAATTACAGAAAGCTTATGCAGATGACACAATATGAAAACAATATTTTTGTTCAACATTATTTTCACAATTGCAGGCTTCTAAATGATTTTATGTGATCAGACATATCTATAGAATCACTATCACGATTTTAAAGCAATTTTGTTTATTGACCAAGACTTATCAAATAATAAAAAATAGTACCACTAATAAATTTTATTGGCAATTTTGAAAGAGAAAACATGGATCTGAAATAGTTACGCTTAAATATACTATGGTGAGAACAACTGAATCAATAAGTTATCACCAAATTTTGCAAGCAAAATTTTAAAAATTGTGGATTTAAATAATTTAGGGATACGTGTTTTATCTTCAGAATAATTAATTTATATTTGACCAAGCTTGTTATACTGGCAGTATTTCATGAGAAAAGTGAAGTTGTACCGTGCACAAATAAATGCAAGACAGTATTATAACAAGAATCAGTATTAAAACAAATTGCCGTGTACAATATCCACAAAGATGACAAAATACATGTTTGGTCTCCATTAATTCTTAATAGTAACATTTCTGCAAACACTGATTAGCAAACACATGTCATGGTAAGGACTAGGGGTTTTAAAGATTACAAAACGACACACACTAAATAAAATACATGTTTCTCGATATATAATGACTAGAGGTATTTTGGATCGCCATTCTGCAAACAATATTTTAAAACATATGTTTTTCTGCCTTGAGCATCATTTTTAATGACTACGTTTCTATAACATTTGTTACCAGAGCCATAATAGAGTTGACCAGGATATTTAGGTTTCTTAATAGGCGACTTTATCACGTGATTCGTTAACCACAGCCTTTACAACTGTAATATTACTAGCCGATGAGTATTCTGTCTGAAATTCATTTTCAGAGAAAAACATTTTTGCTGCTTCTTTAATGCAGAGAAAGATTAATAAAGAAGGTAAAATAACAATTATATTGTAATGGCTAACATGTCATGCAGTCGGCATGCTAAAATCCCTTAGTGTCGGTTTATAATTGGAAAAATTATGCCTTAATTTAATTAAATTGTCGTGTAGAGAAGAACTGATATTGTGTAGCTCATTGTGGTGATTCACAATAGAACTTGACAAGTCGGTATTGCTAGACAGTATTTGCTGCCATATTAAGGCCTAAATGGTCTAACTGACAGCTCAAGATGTATGCGTTATGAAAAAAATATTTAACTTTATAAGAGTACTATATCTAACAAGAGTTCAGTTATTTTTTTGCTGGTTTATCCTACGTAGGCGATTTTTACACATGTCCTTAGAATACAGTTTTTACAACGTTATTGTAGTAATAGCTATATTTTATTTTTTGGGTAAATGTTCTGTAGTAGTGAACAATCAGTGCATGTAAGTAGGCGTTTATGGAGGAAAACTGGGTTTTAACATCTAAGCGCAAATATGTTACCAAGTTTGTATTATATAATTTATTTAAGAATTTAATTCGCAAGAAGTATTCCCCCAAAGAAAATATAAGCCTCGGAGAATTATGAGACTAAATGCAGTCTGCTTTATGTGGGGTTAGGTTGCAACTTGTCGTCAAGAAGTATAGAGGGCACACATGCCACGAGTACTCATTGGCTGGAATAAAAAAATTGATCTCGTGAATTGTAAACCGTAAATACAGAAGACGTGGCTTCGTGGGTGCGATCTGCGGTTACTGCTCCAGAGATACGGAGACTTACCTACCACATAACAACAACAGGGTGGCTTGTCCCCATATATCACACACGACTCGCAGTGAAACATACCGTGGGAGGGATTTTTTTTAGCCTGCCTGAACCTGGAGAAGGCCATATAACGGTATGTACATACCGGGGCCACGGGAGATTTTTCACCAGACTTTGCTTTGAGAATAGGGAACTAGCGCATACACAAAATGAAAATAAAATAAAATAAATAAAACAATTACAACAACTTACTTAATAATAGCAACAAAAATTACAGCTTAAATACGGCTCGTGAGTCTTAAAAAAAATACCTTACACCCACAGTTCCTCGCGGCTGGCGGAATGATTTCGAATAGTGACATGGTGGTTGAAGTTTTTTTTTTTACAAAAACTAGCGAGCAATAATGGGCGGATGCGAAAAGAAGTGTGGAGAAAAAAGGGGGAGGGAGGGACAAGGTGGATTGAGTGTCCTTTGGGTTTCGATTTTACTCAACCTTTAGTCTATCCATTATGTGCTGATATTGATTTGTATAGCTATTCACGGTAACACGAGCACTTTTGAAAGTCCTGCTTAAGATATACTTGTACGCAAATTGCGTATTATTCCGCCTTAAGTGAATTTAACATTGGCATGGGCCTCACTTTATTAAAGCGTCGGTTAAGTGAAACTGTGAAATCATTAGAAAAGTAAGTATTTTACAAATCTGCTAATTTTTACACTTCGATGCATTAAAATAAACAGAAAGCGAAATAAATAATTTTAAGCTATCACAAATGTTTACCTAACACTTTTTATTTGACGTTAAGACATGGAACTACTTTCTATCCATCTTACCAACTTTAATGGTCGAATATCTCTCAGTGCGCCAATTAAAATGCATGGATGCAGGTTCAGTGAAATTTGTATAAGGTTCATTTCTAAAGTGCTCACTTTATCGTGAACAGCCTTTAGGTATAAAACTGAAAACTCGATGGTTAATGGCAAGCATGTGGTTTGTACGTAATGCATAGTGTTCCACCTCAAGTTTCCCCCTCATTAATGAGTGCCTGTATACGTCACTGTAAGTAATGTAAACTCCAGCATCCGGTCTCACGACACGAAGGTCATTCGGAGGCATATGACAGATGGTTCGACGGCAAAGAAGACCCCTCGGCCACAAACCAGTCGCTGCTGGTACGCCAGTAGCCCGCGTTGAAAACAATGATTTTTTTTTAACATAGTTAGTTTTCTCCTAATGCAGTTGTCATGGAATTGTAGATCTCTACTTGTGTTGACGTTAGAGTCGCAATTCTTTGCACGATGGGAGCTGTTGAGGAAGACGTTCGTCTGAAAGTTTTCGGCTTATGCCTGTCGATTCGTCAAGTGGAAATGAACTATTTTTACCGCCCTGGAATTTGTATGCATCTTTTCCCGAGTGCCAGAGGATATGTCTTTAGCGCGGCTAGCAGCAGCGACCACTTAATACCCGTTTCTGATAATTATATCTCTCTTGGCAGCCTGTAGTAACATAAATTCTGCTAATTGTTTACAAGCCGATAAAATCAAAATTTCTGCTTCTTTGCGCTGCAGTGTTTTCCTGGCAATTATTTATGCTACTTTATGGCTAGCTACTTGCGGTTTTTTTTCGTTCGGGTTATTTCCATAGTTACCTTGACTTGTGTTTACTTGGGAACGGAGAAAACGACTGAAGCAGGTGTTATATTTTTTTAACTAAATAACTGTTTATGAAGGGCATTCTCAATCAGCTTGGCACCATTTTTTAATTGCTTAATTTTTTTTGCCGAACGAAATTCACTCAGGAAATCGATTATTTCCAGATTCGGTGTTCCTAAATTCAAATAATGTTCAATAACAATCATTACGTCCGCGCATAGTATCAGAAGATGAACTGCACTGGACCTCGGCATTGATAGAGCAAAAAATTTTTTTGCACCAACTGTAATTCGTTTCGCATGAAGGTTGTTCTATGGGAGAATATGCGCACTTCAAAAGACATTCATCAAGTCTGGCGCGCCCATACATTCTCATGGAAAGTGACTAATCTATAGTAACTCAGATATCCCAGTTGCGCAAAACGTTTATTGAGGTGCGTATTTTCAAAACGATATTATTCTCTGATGTGTAATCGTTGACGTTTAACTACAAATTTCTGCATATTAAATGTTTTTTTCTTTTATAGCACGGATATTAAATAACAGCAACATAATCAACATCAGCTCAAAAATTATACTAACTTTACGTTTACAGTTTGGCAACAGGTTAAATAAGAAAAATAGATGAGAAACAGTCACTCATATCGAGATCTCCATATGCACACTGTAACAAGATGGCGGCACTTTCCAGCTAAATGTCAGAAGGCCGTTCGCCAGTAGCGACAGGTAACTTACTTGCGAGCCAACCGCCCAGCCTAAAAGGAATATTTAGCATCAATATTTGTTCTCTGCTATTATTTATATTGACAACGATATATATATATATATCTAATTATATATCTACATTTACAGAGAAAATAAATATAAACTATTATGATATTTAAGTGTAATAGAAGACACTTCGTTATTGATGCGGATGCTTAGTCCGTGATCGGCCTGGTAGAGCGAAGACGTGTCGCCGATGAGTGTGGAGTGAGGTGAGTATGGAGCAGCGCTGGAATGAAAGGGCGGGGGAAACGGGGAGATCCCCGAGAAAACGCGCCGACCAGCGGCATCGTCCGGCACGACTCCCACGTAAGGAAGTTCTGGGAGTGACCCCGTCAGGATTCGAGCCCGGTCCGTCCAGGTGGAAGACACGAGTAGTCTAACCAGTAAACCACCGCGGCCCCACCCCACGTAGTGTAAAGGCTGTTCACGATATAGTGAGCACTTTTGAAATCAACCTTAGAAAAAAGGCACTGCTCATGCTTGCATATATTTTAACGGGCGCACCGAATGACATCCACCCAGTAAAGCTGGCAACGATAAGGAAAAGTAGTTCCATATTATAAACGTCGAATACTTTACAAATCTGCTCATTTTTATAGTTTGATGCATAGAGACAGAAAGCGAAAGAAATAATTATAAGTTATGGGTTACCCAACACCTATTATTCGACGTTAACTATGGAACTACTTTCCCTCTATCGTTATCAACTTTAATGGGTGCATACCACCCAGTGCATCCGTTAAATTTCATGCAGGTAAGAGCAGTGACTTTTTTTGTAATGTTGATTTAAAAACTGCTCACTTTATCGTGAACAGCCTATAGTTTACTTTTCATGCTGTACTCCAAATAGCACATACAGTATGGAAAACAAAACCACTTAAACAAAGAAATCTCTTCAGTTTCAATAACAAGGAAAATGGTCTCCTCAGATGCATTGACAAACCTCAATAACGTGTAGGACCTCCGCGTATTCCGAGGCACGCTTGTATCCAACGAGGCATGCCAAAAACAATATCATTAAGAATTTCCTGAGGCAAAGTGTCCCATTATTCTATTGCAGCTGTTTTTACTGCCTCAGTTTGAACCTACAATGTTTGTACTTGCAATACTATATTCATGTCGCTAGAGGGGAAGACGCCAATGTTTACATGATACACACAACGTAGGTACGATCCATTCCTTTTAGAAACATATATATTACGTATTCGTAGACGTACGGGGAATAAGCTAAACTTTTTGTGAGCAGTATAGTTGATTCATGTTTAATTCCAACTTTCCTGAAGCCCTGCTGAAGTTCTACTTTCACTCTATTCCTCTGTCTAATGTAAACAACCCTTACCTAAGTCAACAAACGGACAACGCATCGCATTCGTGTGTACTCTAACAACATTTTTGCATGAGAACTATTTCTCACTAGGCATTACCAGTACACCTATTTTCTCTCTGTTTTTGTTAATACTAATTATAAATGAAACATTATAATTTACAGATTACATGTAAGCAAAAGTTCAATTTCACTAAAAATTAAATACTTTTATCTTCACAGAAGTATAAAACAACTTGTGATATATGACTTATTTAGGAAGGAATCAAACGCGCCATACTTAAGGTAATTTTTCTAAGGTTGTGTGATGATACCGTGATTGGAATATATAGGCTTTTCACGGTAAAATGAGCGCTTTTGAAAGCCCTGTTTAAGATGTACTTGAATACACATTGTGTATTCCTCCACCTTAATAAAATTAACATTGGTATGGGCCTCATCACTTTATTCATATGTCGGTCAAGTGAAACTGTTATGACAGTAAATACTTTACAACTCTGCTCATTTTTACACTTCGATGCATTTTAAAAAAAAGCGAAAGAATTAAATTTAATTTGCGGCAAATGGTTACCTAACACTTTTTGTTCGAAGTTAAGATATGGCATTTCTTTCCATCCATCGTTACCAACTTTACTGGGCGAATGTCACTCAGTGCGCCCATTAAAATATATTCATGCAACGGCAGTGACTTTTTCTAAGGTTCATTTCTAAAGTGCTCACTTTATGGTGAACAGCCTTTACCTACTTTTTTTTTGCGGGCGTTTGTAAGGCTGGAAAGGACAGGAAGATACCCGCAGCAGTAGTTTATTTATCCTCCAAAACAGAAAGACGTTTAAAAATTCCAACTAGATATAATATTTAGGCCGGTGGTAACTGTCAGAGGAAACACATCAACGTCACTCTCTTCAACTTTTGACTTCACACTTCGAATTTTCTCAAGAAACCATTCAGCTTCTCCCGCTGAGTAATAAAGTTCTCTTCCTTTCCTCGCGTATTAGCATTCTGTGTGTTCGCACCTCCAGAAATACCAGCCAGGTATACAACTTTTAAACACCACGCTTAGTCTGCAACGAGGGAGGAAGAAAATTCAGGGTTTTCTCTGGCAAAAACTGGCAACGAATCATCCTTCAGTTCACGAAATTTTGAGAATATATTAACGTTTGAGCGACACTAAAATAACGACGGAGAAAATCAGAATTTCATAAAGAGCGCTGTAAATCAATTACCGCCCGGATTGCATTGGATACTAGCATACATGCACCATACGATTATTAATATTATTGTTACTGAAATAAGTGTTCCATTTGCGTTCGTAGTCATTCATTATTTAAAAAAAAAAGGACGGGTTCATACATTTTGTGGATTAGGGGTGACAAATAACTGCATCCGCTCATGCAACATACGACACTTTCGTAAATTGATCAGCAAGGAACGTGGAAGTAAAATTCCTTGGAGATTTGCGTCCAACCTCTTGAATGAGTGGATCAAAAGGCGCCCAGTTGAAATATATGTAGCTCAGCGCGCATCAATAATTTTATTTAGTATGAGATATTTCTGCATTCATCTTCTGAAATGGACGGATGGATATTCTCGACTCTATAAATGATTACTAAGCAGCATAGAACATAAATTTTGGTGGTAAACTGTTTTGTAACATAATCATTTAATTTGTATTTAAGGCGTAGATCAAAGTGAAGATATTTATTTGAATGGGATTAATAAATCTCCTACTTTTACGACGAAACGCAAACTATGGCGACTTATACTCTTAAGCTTTCCTATATTAAATTGAAAAAAAAACTACACGTAAATATACAACTTTCTGGCATTACAGTTCGCAGACTTCTTTGTCGTCTTCAGACAAATATTTCCAATATTCTAATGTTATGTTAAGGGAAACGGAAAATATCTGCTTACTCCTCTGCAGCATATCATTTAGGCCGTAAACCTTTTGCACATTTCGAGATGGTACATAAAAAATAAATATTTTCTTTTCGAACCTCGTCAAATATCTTCCCCCCCCCCCCCCCCCCGCGAATTCCCAACACTTTCGCAATGTGTTTTTCTAGCGAGGCGAGGGTAGTAAAAGTTGGCTGCCAAGATTTACTTGTGCGACATTATTTACCGCGCTGAAGTTTTATGGGGCATGAAAACTTCCTGACACGTTATGGTCTCGTAAAATGCCTTGTTAATACGGCGACTGAAACACTGGAATCAAAACACACAATATACAGAAGTTTTTTTTTTTTTTTTTTTTTTTTTTTTTATAAAAAAAAAAAAAAGTTTCATTAAAATGCTAACTAAAGACAGGAACATTCGGCACAGCCGAATTTGTTGTGATCCTACTTTCTGGTTTAGTCACTACAATATGCAACTTTTGCCTGCGGACTTTAAAAAAATTTCAGTACTGCATTATCATAGATTTGTCAAAATTCGTCCAATCTCATGAAAACGTTCACTTAGAACATCTATGAAGTCAGTGCCAAAAGTTGCATACAAACAGGATTTCATAAGAAGGTGTATAGTGCCATGAAATAAAAAATTAAATTAATTGAGTCAGTATTTTAATAGAAGCATTAAAACGGTTTGGAAACTAAAAAGTATATATATATATATTATCTTGTAATTAAGGATCAAACCTCTAATTCACTTGGAATGAGCACATCATTGTAATGACCACTTTTAGGAAAACGCATAAAATTTATTAATTAAACGTTAATTTTTTTTTTTGCTGTACGTGGAGTCTTGGAAAATACTTTACACATAACGAGAAATGTATAACAATAGCAAAAACTATGTTGAAAATAATATAAAACTTTCCATTTACCATGCAAATTAAAAAATATCTCATGCATAAAAACGTATATACTTATAACGATGATCCCCCTTTTTTGGGTTCAACGAACGCAGATATTTGTCCTGCCTTTAACAAACAGGATGTATGCTGGTATGGTTCGGGCTTCCCAGCTAAGGTAAAATAGGAATGAAATAAGAAATAGTTGAAACAATTTTTTATTTCACGTCGCGGAAGTGAAACTCGCGTATTTTTAGTCTAATAAATGATAATGGAGAGAATTATCCAGGAGATAAATTTAGAGTGAGTGACATTGCTGTGCCACTCGGGGCATTTTCAAGCGTCTTATATATGAACCCCTTTCCATGTACTCTGACAGCTTCTTAGTAACGCCTGCCACGGCGCATACAAGGTCACTTGTAGAGTTGCAGCAAAATTATCTTTCCTTTCACGGCGATTGTTTGCGTAACGAATCTATAATTAGTTCATTTGTTTTTATAGTCTAATTATATTATTTAATATACAGTGAAATATTTACACACCACTTGTCAACTTGCGATATATAGGTTATGATTTAAGTACGTAAACTGAAGGGTTGTCAAAAAAAAGTATAAACTAGCTTTATTTTGACGTGAATACGTCTTTTACATTGCAACCATAGTGGGAAGCAATCCAGAAAATCCGATGATAGTAAAATTAGGGGATAAAGTTAGGCATTTCAGCTCCGAATCTATCGTCAACATTCAAAATTCAATTACACCACTAGACTGCCGAAGGATCAATGAGTATGTTACGTGTGTGGACAGCGAAGTATCGCCGCCGCCGGAAAGGAGGGGGGAGGGGGGTGCGCAATCTTGAATTTGTTTCACTGCGTCTCAAAACTTCCGCGTAGTATAACTTTTGACTAGGAGAAGCTACGACGTTCGTTTGGATTTCAATCGACAGCTCTCGTCAAAGCTCAATCGATTACGTGTGTAAAACATTTGTGTGGCGTGGTTATGGTGAAATTGTATGTGTTTAATGTAAAAAAATTAAGAAAACTTTACACAATTTCGGCATGTACTAGTAAAAAAAAAAAAAAAAAAAAAAGTCGAAATACAGAAATCGTATACTGTTGGAAAGAGCATCACAAAAGCGATCCAGTGATACCCATAAAACCCCATGTGAATGAGTGAAGCGGTGTCGGGAACGCAAAATAAACATCACGTAAAAAACGGCCGTGTCCCCAACACAGCCAAACCCAATTATTTTATAACGTGACATCTTAACTCAGTATTGTAATATCTGTCCGGTGGCCAGTTAAAATGTCATTAAAGCGATGCGTCGAAGGATAATTTTCGAATACTATATATTCGGTGTTAGTTTGAGCATCTCTGAAGCCGTGTTAAAGTTCTCCTTTTGGGCTGCTCACTCTACGAGGTGTTATAAAAAATTATAGGTACTTGTATCATACTGTTATGATCGTGCCTTGCGGCCAAATTCATTAAATAAGGGATTAGGGGCCGTAGCTTGTAGATGAATGATAGAGGGTAGAACTTATGTGTAAATGAGCGGTTTTAATCATGTTATGTTACACAGACAATACAACACAGTCAGATTCACTGTAACGGGGAGCTACTTTAAATTATATCAAGTTAATGTCACATTTTAAATTATGAGCACCGAACGCCTTATTTCTTTATATCTATGTTGGGCAGTCACCATCTGAAACATGATGCTGGAGGCTGTATCTAGTTGTATGGATGACGTCGGACGGACAAACCCCTGGCTGCGAGCTTCCCTGTAGTCTGGCCGGTCGTGGAGAGATGCCGCTCTGCGCCTCACGTCGGCCTATATCAGTGCGTTGTTTAACGTTTTGACATAGCTGGCTTCTTTACCTGGTTGGTGGAGGGAGTTATAACTGTTGATTCTTGTCGCACTACTTTGTCTCAATCCCTGGCGTCCTGGTTTTATCCTGAAGGGATATTTTATTAAAGTCCATTCATAACAATACGCTCGGAGCGAACACACGCATGCAGGTTGACCTAAGGCCGGGAATACACGGCACCGGGAAACGCCCGGCGCTCGGCCGGGCCCGTTTTATCCTTGCACCGTGCCGGGCCCGGCCCCTTCCCGTGTGTACTGCCCAATGGCTCTCCATGTATCATCAAAAGTGGACGGGCCAGATCCAGCCAGTAGAGCATGCCATGTGTTCCCGGCCTAAGACCCTGCCGCGCTTGCACTTTACATTGTTACATTGTTCTATAGGCTGTTTACGGTAAAATGAGCACTTTTGTAAGCCCTGCTTAAGATCTACTTGCACTCGCGTAGTGTATTCTTCCGCCTTATGTAAAATTAATCTGGCCATGGGCCTCATCAGGTAAAAATTTAGAATTATTAGAAAAGTAGATATGTTACAAATCTGGCATTTTTACACTTAGATGCATTAAAAGAACAGGAAGTGAAAAAATAAAATAAGCTATCACAATTGGTTCACCCACGCTTTTTATTCGACGTTGAGATATGGAACTAATTTATATCCATCGTTACCAACATGACTGGGTGCATTCCACTAGGTGCGCCAGTTGAAATATATGCAGGTAGGGGCAGTGGCTTTTTTCTAAGGTTGATTTCAAATGTGCTAATTTTATCGTGAACAACCTTTAGCTCCATTCTTTTGTTTCTTTTCGTTACAGTGGTGCTTCGAAAGAACGCGTGTAGTGGGTGGCTTGTCGTAATCACTACGGCAGACACGTTAAACGAAGACAAAGAAGTGTTGCGGCGCTCGAGGGGTGCCATTCGTTGGGGGGAAAGCCAGAGCTGCATGTACCCGGCAAGTGGCCACTCCATCACGACAGCTCACCTGCCCATATGACGCAACGTCTGCAATGTTTCCCACGCGCAAAAATATGCCACGAACCTCCAGAAGACGGATAAGGTTCGCAATATTAGAAACAAGGGGCTTGACCACTACACTGAAGTGCTCCGCAAGGTTAAACGTAATAAGAATAAGTTATTCTGAATTCCGTTGATTAAAAAAAAATATCCCCTTGGATTAAATCCTAATGCAAAATTATCCTTACTTCGAGATAAAGAAAACTACGTCAGATATCCTTAATAGTTATTTCTTGAATAGATATCTGAAATAAAATAGTTCGCAGTTTTTCGCAGCCATCGCCATCAATTTCTAGGCTTCTGGGTTTGACCCTGGTCGTGGATTTCTTCTCCAAATCCAGAAGCCTAGAAATAGATAGTTGAAATATGTGAAAAACTTGGCGAGCGATATCATCGGTAAAAAAGAAAGTATAGGATCGTGTTATTGTTGTATAAAACTTGTTTGTTGTTTTCTTGCCAGCCTCGGATGATGGATTAGTTCTCAGTACTTTTACCAGGAGTTTAGAATAATTTTCCGTGTATAGCTTCTTCGGTGTGAATTTAACACTTTTGTAACTAACCTGTCAAAAACAAATTCCTGCATTTAACTGTATATATTTTAACGCAGACACCGGCTGGCAAACTGTCAGTTAAGCTGGCAGCAAAGCAGGTAAAATACTTCCTTGTGTAACGTGTACTAAAAGTGTGGCGTAAAAATGTGTGAACGCTAAAACTATTACACTTATTTCTCCTTATTTCATGCACACAATTGTAATAACGGGTATATTACTAACATATTTATGTTTCTAAACATGTCGCATTCACCCTCGATTGGGGCATGCGTAAGGTGCAATGGCCCATGGCACAAATTGTGCAGATGGGTTGGTCCGTGCTGTCCGACTGTGTGCCAGCCCGAACAACGAGAAGAGCGCGCCACAACTGTGGTTGTCCGATGCTAATAGTTTCTATGACGCACAATATCAATACACACTGCCGAGAAAATAATAAGGCGCACAGCGAAGGAACCATGTGGCAAACACGGAACGCTGTAAATAGCAAACGTGCGGGCTGTTACGCCTGGTTCATATGTACGCTAATCATGCCAAGCAGATATAGTAGGCAGAACCGATGGTTCTCATATAAGCGGATTTTCTACGTAGCCGTGTTTTGCTGTTCAATTCGTGTTTTTTAACGTCAAGATTCTAAAATAAATTATAGATAACAAACTAGATGCAATCGTCTTTCTGCTCTAGTTTATTAATTCCATTATAGTGTGATTTATATACTAAATAATATTCAAGAGATTGTAATTTTATTTTTACATTCAAAAATATTTTACACCTTAGAGCTGTCTTTCTCTTAATTTTCAAACTACGTTTATTTAATACAAATGTTAATAAAAATTAACGTTTATATTCACGTATTTCATTATAAATATGTTCATTAAACTATCCTATACATGTTTCGATTAATATACGTCGATTATTCAGGAAATTAGTAGCATAAAATATGTGAACCAGCTGACTTCTGGGTAATATCGGCGATGTCTGCTTTTTCCGCGAGCAGAAAATATACGCGCGAGCTCAACTTTTCTGCGCGACTCCGCGCGGAAACCGAGGGCGGCTTCTGATTGGCTGCTCTAGTCTTCCGCTCTGTCTGTTTTGCGTGATCGGCGTACACGTGGACCAGCCATAATTCACGTGACCCCCACGTTGCACGCCCGGCAGAGATGCACTTGTAGACGGCCCGACGTATAGTCGAGGGCCGCATTAACGTGAGAACCCCAGACGATACCAAGCAACCGCACGGAGGGAATGAGCATGGCGGGACGACGCCGGAGACGTCGCTTTGCGCGAGTGACGGACTTCGAGAGAGGACTCGTGATCGTGCTGGAAAATCGCCGTATAGCCCGCCGCGTGGATCGCTCACGCCCTACTACCCGATGCTGACGGGAGCGGTGAATTCGTGAAGGCACCCACACGCGGGTGGCCGTATGAGCGCAATGAGCTTGCCATCGATGAATTTCAGCAGTTAAAATCATTCGGTACATAATCTTAAAAATATAGGCCGACATGTCTATTAACAAACCAAATATAGTTTCACCTTCCAAGTTAGCTTATTGTACTGTCGAGGGATCACAAATTATTTCCTGCCTGCAGGAATAGTTCCGCGCGCCTGAGTTTAAGCGGACCAGCTCATTTGCCTACTTTGTTGGTGACGTCAGACGCAGGCCAATTATGTCCGAGGTCGAAAGATAAAAGTTGGCAACGAAACCGATCAGGGACCTCTGCCCCAGCTATCTGCACCGGCAAAACCTGACGTCACGGGTCACATGGACCAGTCGAATGCTGTGTATGCATCTGAGCGATCAACTCGGACAGCTCAGACAGCCGCATCTAGACAATTGTGGCAGTGCCCTTTATTTTATAGCAGCGACACGCCCCGGCCTCGCTCGGGTGTGATTTACAAATATGGTGTTGTTTAGGTTTACAGCAAGTATATACACTAAATGCTTAAGGTAACTAGCATAGGATTAATACTGTGTTGTTCACACAGTCTTCGTGAGTGAACTCCTATTTTTAAAAAGACGAAAATTATTACTGTGGGTCAACCTTTAAGGATAAACATATACATTTTCAAGATCTACAATCCTGTAGTGCGTTAATTTGGCGTATCTCTCAGGGTTTAGTCAGCGTAAGCCATCTAAGCGGTCGAAAAAGCGGCATTTCCAAATTGATTAGAAAACGTTGACATTTATTTACTATTCTTACATTAAATTTTAATTTTTTTATATACCTGAACCGTTCTCAAGAAATTTTCTAAATGTTGATGAAAACCGCATCAAAATCCATCAAGCAGTTTAGAAGCCTTAGCCGAATAAACAGGCACACTCGGCCGCGCGACTTTGTTTTATACTATGTATAGATGTGGCGCAAGGACACAGAATGCAGCGACGTAGAGCCTAAGTACGGCTATAAAAAATTACCACTGAAGAGGAATCCCTAGTGAAATATATTCTGTAAAATATGTAGTTGTACTTATACGTGTAAGGCTAGTTAACGATAAACTTAGCACTTTCGAAATCCGTGCTCAAATTCTACTTGTGTGCATGATATCTGTCCTTCCACCATTTGTAAAATTAACATTGCCATGAGTATGATCACTTGGTTCATGCATAGCAAAAAAATTATTTAAAAATTCACAAATTATCAAAAGGTTCACCTTCAGTTTTTAATCAACGTTAAGGCATGTAACTACTTTCTTCCCGTCCTAGCCAACTTTACTATACGCATGCCACTCGGTGCGCCCGTTTAAATTTGTGCTGGGAGGGGGTTAGTGTAATTTTCCATAGGTTGATTTCAAAAATACTCTAATAACCGTGAACTCACTATTTGTTACCAAATAAAAGTCTTAGCAATACGAGGTTTTCGCGGGAAAGAAAAAAAAACAATTATCCAGAACCGCCACTTATTGCTTATATTTTTTTTATGTATACAAAAGATAGTCAAATTCGTTCAAAAAGTTTTAGTGATTTCCTGCGCTGAATCCCTATGGTAAATAAAAATATAATAACGTCATTGTATCGTCTATTTAATCCATTGACTTACATCGTGTGTAAAAACAGCCTTCTGTAACAAATCTAATATGCGAGAAATTCAGCTTCCCAGGAGAGCATACTTTAGTTTCGTAGGGCCCGTAGCAATGCTTCGTTGTGACCTTATACAACACTGAGGTATTTGAAATTTTCCACTAGATGCTCCCCTGAAGGGAATGTTGCACGAAAGCCGTGTGTTTGCCTTAATTTTGGACAAAAGATTTTTACAAAGAATTTTTCAAAATTTTTGGCACGACTTGACAAAGAATAATTTCGAACACCTTCTTACATTGAAAGAATACCGCCACTACTGTCGGAGCACTAATGGAATTTAAGAAGGAACATCTCATTTCTCATCTTCCATCAATGCTCACAGGATAATAAAGGTAGTGAATAATTAACTACGCAAGAAGTTGTCAGAAGTTAATATTTAAGTCTTGTCGTGCCAAGAACTTCGATAAACCTTCTGGAAAACAAGTTGTAGTGAAAATCGGGTAAATATGCAGCTTTCGGGCACCATTGGCCTTAAGCACTAACGACGTGTAGCATGTGTGACTAATGCGGCGCGGTAGATCACTGCGAGGTTCGCCCGCGCCGGGCGATAGGCATCAGAAGGCGGATACCCTCGCTAACGTCCGTGAAGAAAACATGTCGTAAATATTCATGAATTGGAATTCTGTCAAACATTTCGCGGGACGCTGCCGTCGTAATTTATTTCAAAGTTCTTCTCTCGCTGTTACTAAAAGGAACAAATGCGAGAAATTTCGCGCCTGCGCACAAACGCAGACGTATATAACCGCACAAAATGTGCATAAAAATTCACTAATAATCATAAACTCCTACCATCATGAAAACTGTGACTAGAAATGTCATTACTGACCAAATATTTTGAATAATTACGAAATATTCGTATATCATTTCATAAATTCCTGTGCAGAATTAACAAAATCTGGGGGGGGGGGAAGGGGGGGAAAGTTACTTATCTGACTGCAAAGGAAAGCGCTGCAATTTGGCAATCAGCATTGCCATAATTATATGTCCGTTGGTAACAAACAGATCATTTGTAGCTGACTTAACTAAACGGCATTAATACCAAACTCGAATTTATACGTTTCAAAGCAAGAATTATTCCAGGTTAGAGTCGCTTAAAATTAATTAGTTGCCTCAAGATAATTTTACTTTGAATGTGTTGAAACTAAGTGCGTAAAATGCTCGTACTATAAGTAAATCTGCCAGGGAATGTTTCACTACGTTTGTTTTCAAGATTACCAGACTTTCATTCAATTCTTTCTAAAAAATATTCTGTGAAAATCACATTTGAATCTTAAATATGTATAAACAGTGGTTGGTTAGTCAGCCATTTTTGGAATATTAAATTCCTAAACCTCGGAAACGAAAATATTGCTTAACGTTCTATTATTCTGTTATACCAACACATATCAACAACGCTCCAAGCAAACTTCCTCATGGACTTATCATATCTATAAGAAAATAATATCTTACAAACAGTGTGTTGCGTACGAAGTAATCTGGTACTCATAACATCTTAAATAATTACTTTCCTTGCCAGTGCTATCTTCTCACAATTTTAACTAAAACCTAAATAAATATAATCTTCTTTTCTCGCATAAATTATTTCGAGAAGGAGATAGAGAGAGAGAGAGAGAGAGAGAGAGAGAGAGAGATAAGGCTATATATATATATAAATTTTTATTTATTTATATTTATTTATATATTTAATTATTTATATGGGCAGTATGAGGGGTAACTCATCCCAAAAACAGGATTCCTCGAATGGTTTTTTAGCCTATAAGATTACTTTCCTGTCTGTGCGCGTATGTGTGTGATGTGTGTGTGCTTGTTTGTGCGTGCGTGCGTGCGTGTCCCCACCTTTCAATTTTTGAACGAGTGAAGCGAATTTCACCAAAAACGGTGCACATATAACACTGAATAAGTACACCTGCCTTTTATAGTTTTCGAGCATGCCGATTGCTTACTCTCAAAATTGTTTTTTTTTTTTTTTAATTTAGTGTGATATATCATATCTCGGAAATCATTAAATCGACTTATACCAAATTTTATATTTCGACAGCACTAGGTCTAAGCATTGAATTCAGAGGTGAATATTGTTGTTGGTCCACTGTTATGGAAGATAGTTCCACATGAAAAAAATAGAGCTTTTATGTTATATCTCGAAAACTACTCAACCAATATTCGCCAAATTTGGCATGTAAGTAATACTATGAAAGACCAGGCAAATATAAGTACCGAAACAATATAAGATACTTATTTAAAAAATTCCGGCCATACAAATATTTTAGGTTTATTCAGTATAAGTACATTAGCGTTTGACCAATTCCAACCAAATCTTGTACACTGACAGTATATATTACAGATATCATAATAGCCAAACAACAACCGGCTCTGTCCTCAAATTTGAAAGATAGCGCTACATGAACTAATAAAGTGCTTGTTTAATCTCTCGGGAAACAATTGACCGATTCCAATCAAATATAGCGAACAAGTAGTACTGTGGTATATAATGTTAACTGACATGTTTTAGGTATTTCATGCACTTATTTTCAAAATGGCGGCCATATAGCTATTTTAGATTATATGTTAAATCGTCGAAACCATGCAAACTATTCCAATGAAACTTTCTATGCTGACAGTATATATAGCGTATTTCGGAAACATGTGTACAAACTCGTGCACGTGATTCGAGACCGGAAAAGATGAAAATAGATATAGGGCACCCATGGTCCATCTCAAATAATAGGGGCTGTAGAAGCCCCTAAAACCGGAGGGCGACAAGCATATTACGTGGGATATTAAGCAAAGTATTTGCGTTAGAGGAACACAAATTGTTATACGGATTAACTAAACCAATGTCTTGGATAAAAGGAAGGGATGGTCCGTCATACACACCCCTATCATATAAATAATAGGGGTTGGCACCCTTTGATTGCATACAACATTTACATCATGAGGTTAAAGTGAATGTAGATACCATTCGATGAAGCAGGACGTCGTAATGAGCAAACAAGATCCCTAGTTGCAACTCTCTATGACCCACCGTTTCTGGTTAAATCGCAAACGAAGAGTACAATGGTAGCAAGGCCATGGCCTGGTGAGTAGGCCACACGTACTGCACCAGGCTTAAACACGTGTTGGTGGTACGATGCACGATACCACACGTCGTGCCGGACGATGCCGCTGATCGGCGGGTTTTCTCGGGGATCTCCCGTTTCCGCCGCCCTCTTCATTCCGGCACTGCTCCATGTTCACTTCAATCACCCCCATCGGCTCTCAAGACCTCGCTGTTACGAGCCGCAAAAATCTCTTAATTCATTCGGCGGGGAGTAGCCGCTGAATTCCTCCGGGTTGAGGAAGTGTAGCCTACTCACTAGGCCACTATATTGCTACCACTGTACCATTCGTTTGTGAATTAACCGGAAACTGTGGCCCCTAGAGAGTTTTAACAAGGTTGGGGGCTTATTTTCTCATTACGACGTCCTGCTTCACCCAATGGTTTCCACAATCATTCTAACCTCACGGTGTAAATGTTGCATGTAATCAAAGGGTGACAACCCCTATTATTTACATGGTGGGGATGTGTACGACGGACCGTACCTCCCTGTTATTCAAGACATTGGTTTGATTAATCCGTATAAAAATTTGTGTTCCTCTAACGCAAATACTTTGCTTAATATCCCACGTAATATGCTTGTCGCCCTCCGGTTTTAGGGGCTTCTACAGCCCCTATTATTTGAGATGGACCACGGGTGTCCTATATCAATCTTCCTCTCTTCCGATCATGAATCACGTGCCCGAGTTTGTACACATGTTTCCTAAACACACTGTATTACAAACATCAAATTTGTCAACACAAAATCTCTATTGTCCGCCTTGTAAAATATTATCTCATGGAAAATTAAAATTGTGATATCTCCGAAAAAAAAAAAAAACATTGGTGCCAAATTTGGCAAACAAGTAGCACTTTGCCAGGTAAAGTAAACTGGAAAATTTTAATAGTGTCGGACATACATATTTTCAAAATGGTGACCGTATAAATGTTTTAGCTCAAAGCCTTTTATCTACGAAACTGCAAAAAAAAATTTCAACTGAGATTTGTATGCTGACAGTATCAGTTATATCAATAAAAAAATTATATGCAAAGCCTCCATTTTGGAAGAAAGCCCCACTTGAAATAATACAGTTTTTATGCCGTATCGCGGGAAACAATGAAGCAATTTCTTTCAAATTTGGCGAAGAAGATGTGTGTGGTAGGCCATATTAATTTATTTATAGCTTAGTGTGCTATATCTACGATACTTTGTATTATATTTAAATTTTAACTTTATGTGTTGTATTTAATCCCATTCATAGAACATGCTAATACATAAACGATTTGTCCTAGATTTTTGAAGATCGCCACGTGAACAATGAAGGTTTTGTGCCATATCTCGAGGATAAATCAATCGATTCATAACAAAATTTCACTCAAGTATTACTACAGTGGGATATGAACGTAAATTAAAATGTGTTATGTAAGGCAGGCATATTTTAAAGAGGTTTATATAAACAACTTAGATTAATTTGCTATAGCTATGAAATGTTTAAAAAATTCAAACCAATTTTGTATACAAACAGCATTAATTACAAGCTTCATTTTTTATATAGAGATCTTTTTTTTTGCCGGATTTTATCAAAATTAGTGTCAGGTGTGTAAAATTAAAATTTGGTCATATTTCCGGAATAATTCAACTAATTTTCCCTTTTTGCACACATACAGACAGCCATATAAAGTTACATGATTTAAATGGGGTAAGAAACTGATTTGCAAAGTGGTGGACATATAAATATTTTAATATACTGTATTTGGCATGTATATTTAACAATTTACCAAAAACTCCACCTAACTTTTTAGGCTGACAGTATCTATTAGACGCATAGTATAAAGAACATCTTGTAAGATAGCACCGATTAAGAAAATAATGATTTTATGCCTTATCTCGGGTACCAAACAACCAATTTCTACCAAATTGTTTTACACAAGTAGTGTTATAGTAGGTCATGTAGTCTCATGTATCTTTAGAGTCTCAGGCATTAATCTTCAAGATGATGGCTGAGTAAATATTTCAGGTTAGTGAACCCTATAATTTAAAACATTAGACATATTACATCCGAAGTTGTTGTTCCTGCCAACGAAATACTCCTTTGACTAGGGCAAAAAATAGGTATTTAGGAGTCCCAGGGAAAATTTTTTTTTTTAACTGAATAAAACTTGAAAAGCTACAAAATTTATTCTGTTCATCTAACAGAATACATGCTTGAAGAAACAATACCTCTGTGTTGGACCAAAAAAAAAAATTTTATTGAGTTTAATAAACTGTATATTTTCTTTTCCAATCACTTGCTTTCCTTCTTACGCAAATACAATTCGATAGTTTGTCCAAAAATTTTGTGACATTAAAAAGTAAGAGTGTATATTACTCCATTGGCACGAAAGTAATAATAAAATAAATACAACAGGAAACTAAAAAGTGTAGGTTGTAATATTTGAAGTATTCATTTACGTATTATGTTCAGTATTTGAACTGTTTATATTTAAAAACATTCCTATATCAATTTTAATCACTTCAGCTGAGGTTGTTAGGGGTACTGCGCTCGGGAGCAAACACTTTGTGTTCTAAGCTCGACCAGGCCTTTATGTTTTGACGTCTTTAAATTTGCAACCATAGCGGGAGGCAGTCCATAAAATCCAATGATAACAAAATCGGGGTGTAGAGTTTGACATTGCAGCTCAGAATCTGTGGTCTACATTCAAAATTAAATTATACCACTCGATTTTCAAAGGACCAAAGAATATGTTACTTTGAGTGAGAACTGCGAAGCATCGCGAGCGCCTTAGGAGGAAAAGGGGGGGGGGAGGGGAGGTTGCCGCAATTTTGAGTTCGTTTCGTCGCGTCACATAACTTCCGCGTAGTATAACTTTTGACTAGGAGAAGCTACAGGGCTCGTTTGAGTTTCAATTAACAGCTTTTGTCAGGATCTATCGAATGAGCGTATAAATACATTTGTGTGGCGTGGTTATAGGAAATTGTATGCGTTTAATGTAAAAAATTAGAAAAACTTTACAAAATCTCGGCCTATACTCGTCAAAAAGTCAAGCCGAAATACAGAAATCGTATACGTTTGAAAAGAGCGTCTCAAAAGTAATCCAGTGATATCCATAAAAAAAAAAAACATATGATCGAGTGAAGCGGTACCGGGAATATAAAATAAACATCAAGGCGTCCGACTGCGTTAACGTAGACATATTCACGCAAAACAAACGGCCGTGTCTCCAACACAACCAAATCCAATTTTTCTGGTAATAACCAAAACTGATTTATGTGCGTGCGTACGTACGTAGAGCCAATCACACCATTAGATTCACCAGTGTAGTGTAGTGAACTGTTGCAAGGTAAGCTGGCGTCAGCTTTGTGGTGTACCCTGTTGCTCGCTGGTTTACTGTCCGCGCGCCACCTCTGAAACACTGGCAGGAATGCAACCTTGGAACGATAAGCCGGCCACGCTATACTACTGTACTATCATACAAAGAAAACATTCACTCACCTCGAGACAGCGGGGACGCTAATGGCGAACCCGGATTCTCTTGTTCACTGCTTGCACTGCACGCGCCTGATTCACTGGGGGAATCACTACTGTAGCCAAGACGTACAACGATACTGTCAGTTACATCTGATACAACACCGTCCTTTTCCCAATGTTCAGTCTCAAGCTTCTGTACATGACCACAGTAACCTTCCCAGTCGATCTTGGTTACACTGTCCTACAGATGACTGCGGGAGGTTAGGAGCAAGCTTCTCGGAAACCCACTTCATGACATTAACACTGTTCAGTTGGCCGTGATAGTCTCCACTGGCAGTGCCGGCTTTATAGATAAGGAGAGTATTTTCGATAAATCCGTTAACACCCCCAGCGTGTACTACAACAAATCGCTTACCCCAATTCACATTAGCTTGTATGCCAAACATTCATGTTGCCAACATTTACCAAACGTTAAATTACCGTCTATCCATTTTTCGTTTATGTAGATAATTATATTCTCCACCTTGTCGGTGCTGTTACGTTGCAACTAGATAGTCGTGGAGCCAAGATACGATGTGAGGTCTCTTAATTAGTATCTTCTTGTGGCTTTGCGATTTTTTCCACCGAAAACCTAGTAGTTTTACCACCTTACGCAACGAGGTATGTGACCACGGAAAGTCTATTTTCTCCTTTACCACGGGCAGTAATTTTGCAATCGTACGGACACGTTTTTCCTGAATATAAAAATCCCGAATCGTCCGCCGAATTACACATAGATCAAAGTCATCAATATTCACGACAGTATGTTCCGGCCTAGTTTTCCGTCGTTTACCCGGCGTGTGCAAGCTGCCGCCCTCCCCACTGTTATGTAGTTCTTCCTGTTCCTTCCGTATCTTTTTAATTAACGTGTGCGACACTCCAGCGTAGTCTGCAGCTCTTGCTGTCACCTGGTTTACTGTGAAATCATAATGTTTTTGTTTCGTCCCTTCATCACGCTTAGCAATTATATTACTCGCGATTCTCCGGCCCTCAGAATGCACGACGGTGTTTTTTATTCCGGACAGACATAACACTCGCAGCGGCGATGTTCACGACACTTCGGAGCTAAATGTGTTACTGCGGGTAGTACATGCGTGACCACGCCTCCCACTCCCCGCTGTCACTCACTGTCTTGCCTTCCACTTTCCGCATACCTCGTGGTCACAGAGCTGACGCGCGGACAGTACACTTCGACCAGTGAAACGTAGTTTTGCAGCTGACGCCACATTAAGTGCGTAATGGGTCCCTTGCTGCTCGTTTGTGAGTGATCGGAATACTTTCAGTTTCTCTAGGCTGCACGGTGGGTACTGGCTCCTTCTGCGTGCACCAAAAATGTACAGCAGTGAGCAAGCACCAGTTTACCTTGCAACAGTTCCCCACACGCCACTGAGATTCACTAACTTAATCTTACAGTTTCGGACAAATAAATAAGAAAAACCAAATAATTTGGTTTCAACAAGAAAATATTTCTCTGTTCCTATACAAACCAGTGATTTCGTTTCACTGAACAATATTCGTTTATTGCGCAATTTCTTTTTCTCGGTGCTGGTCTTAAGGAGGAAGGACATTAGCAAAAGCGTCCGGATTCACGGCACGCGAGAAAGAGAGCACCTTGCCACCGAAGGGGGATACAGAGCTAGAACGTAGTGTCAACTGACCGTACGTGTATTTCCTAAAATCACCCTTGCGGTTGACGTTTCTAGCTGCAAAGTTGAAGCTGGTAAAATAAGAACGGGTTCACTCCGTATACACGAGCTAGGAACAGGTAGCGGTGAAAAGCTAGAACTGGCTTGACGTAGGCCGTTCTTCCTCTGAGCTAAAGCTGCACGGTCACTTGACACTTCAACTACTTGGCGCTGCATGGACACTCGACGCGTGGGCACATTTTTGAGGTTTAAATTCTCAATTTTTTTCATTTAATGTTGCGCGGTTTTGACACGAAGCTCTGAGAAGTCGCGAATTATAGTACTTTAACGCTATTGGTCAGAAATCTAGAGGGAGAGACATCTAAGAAGCCACAGTTGTTATTACTGGCCAAACTTGTGAATGGCAAGGCGTCCACCCTGTTGGCTAGAGACAGCAGTGTGTGGCAGCCAGTAGCTGTAGGTACGATCACGTACAGTCTACTGTCGCTACGGTCACACTGTGACCCCCCCCCCCCCCCCCTCCCCACCCATCTCGCCGAGGCTCTCACCAAACTTCAATTTCTCGCCAAAAACGACGTGATCGTGCTTCGGCATCCGCTATATAGTTGATTCACGGTGTCTTCAGCCTTTTCTGAAGCCCTGCTAAAGTTCTATTTCCAGGATATTCCTCCGCCTCGTGCAAACTAAGCTTAACTAAGTCTGGAAGATTACACCAGAGGGACAACGCACCGGATTCGTGTGCACTCTGTTGTAACAACATTTTGTATAAGAATTATTTCTCACTAGGCGCTACCAACACACATATTTTATAACTGTTTTAATTCAAATTATTTATAAATGAAGCGTTATAATTTGAAAATACAATATTAATAACATTTCAATTTAACAGAAAAAAAAACGGAACTTTAATGAAGACGCTTGTGATACAGGGCGTATTTAGGGAACAACCAAGCACGTCACACATGCGGAGATTTTTCAAAGGTTTGATTGAAAAAGGCCGGAGAAAGCGTGAATGGACTATACTCGCCATACGTTTGCTACTGCAGACTTCGCCCTCTCCCTGATGATGAGGACTCAGCTTACAGGCACTGCTGCGAGGATACAGCCCGGATCGCAGACCGTATTCGACACTATTCGAGAAGACAACTCTCGGGACACATTTTAGAAATCTGCACGGAAGCTGGGAGCGCTGTATTGCTGTGCAAGGCAACTATTTTGAATTGGGTGAAGAGATTTGGACAGCTCTTAACATCGCTGAGGGTGACGCGAGGTTGTGTATGAAGCAGAGCCGGAATGAAACGGCGGTGGAAACGTGATATCCCCGAGAAAACCCGCCGACCAGCGGCATTGTCCGACACGATTATCACATACGGAAATCCTGTCGCTTCCCCACGGAAAATCGAACCAGGTAGCAGGCGATTAGTCAGAACACTGCACCACCACGGCACCTTGAAGGTGAAAGTGGGTGAACATAGATAAATGAAATATATTTTTGGAAGCAGAAATAGTATCGAGACTTTTTGATATCACCTCGTTCGCCAAAATCACAAATTTATAGTTCCCGTACACTTGAAGAAATTAAAACGTGCAGTCTACAAAAAATAAAACATATTGCGGGGTGTAAACTCTACAGTCTACATTTATTTTCATATTTTTTGATTAAAATTATTTTAAGAAATTAAGGACAATCTGTGAACCAAAAAAAAATAAAATTTTAAGTAATGTTAAGATAAGAAAAAATGTTAAATGCTTATTGTATAAATGTACATAGGTCTTAAATTAAATCGCATCTCGTTTCAAAAGGGAACTATTAATTTTCCTGTTTAAAATACATGAAAATTTTGATGTTAAAGTGCGATTAGACAAAACTACCTAACTTATAATCCTTATTTACTTAATTTTTTAGTACAAGTAATGTCTGAAACATTGTATACAAATCAAATAATGAAATATTTGCTTTCTAAGCATTTCACGGGCCGTGTTGATGCCTAATTTCATTGAACATTTTGGTGTAGTTAAGTATTTTATGCCCTATTCCCACGTTTATCAGAATATGTTGAACAAGAACAAATTAGAAAAAAAACTGTCATTGCCAAGCCTAGCTGCAGAGAAATATATTATTCTAATGGTTCCTTAACTCCTTGAATCACGTTACTCTGGGGTAAGATTGATTATATTCTCATTTTGTTTGTGAACAGCTTAAAAAAACTTATCCCATTAACTTCATCTAACTGGCTGTAGGGAGAGACGATAAAATTAAAAACGTAAACTTGCGGTGTGACAAACATCTGCGTAAATCTTGGTATATGAGAGCAAAAACAGGATACTCTGGTTGGATTGCTTGCCAAAATAACCACAAGACTTAGTCGCTTACGACATTTCAAGGACAAACACTTTCAAGTAAAGTTAAATATTTTAAAACTTAGTCTTTCTGAAGAGTATACTCGGCAACAGAAATCTTTCAGGTGTAAGTCCGTAATTAAAAAAGTACGGTTGGTGTAGAGGATATAGAAAAAAAAAAGGAGGGGGTGATGGAAATGACTATATTCGCACTGAATTGATGTTATGTAGAGAAAATGTCAAATATGACCAAAAAAGCAACGTCTGACGGCTATCCATTTGCCTATCGGTGGTATCTACAGAATAACTCATTACTGCAACATCGCAATATAAATTTTGTGACGCCTCACGCATCTCTTACCCGAAGAATTTTCGTCTTTTTTTTTAGTACGGAGTTGCTTGAAAAATTTACCACTGATCATGACGAAAAACTGCGTTGTTCTACCTGCCCGAAAATGGTGAGGAAGACGTGGCCTCGACCATATACCTGCCCTTCTTATGGTACCTGATTACGACGCATCCCCGGGTGGACTGCTGCATTCAACACCGTTGTCACCTGGGTGGACTTCGGCAGCAGTTTGGTGTCCAATATAGCACCAGCTCGCTTACAGCACGTCTGGTGAGCGCTGTCCTGCTGGGTGCTGCTGAGCACGTGTCGACGGCGCTTCGATGAACTATTCCTGTGATGTCTGCCACCACTGCCATAGCTGGCTGCCTGGGTTTCGCGCGCTCGTGACATCATATCCTGCAGCCTGCCTGAACCATGGGAGTTCTGTGACGTGTGATCACATGTGCACCCCATACATGGACACGTTTCTACTTAAAACCGAATGATTAGACTGAAATAAATGAACCCCTATAAGGGGCAACGCTTACCTTCAACAGGCATTTCCTAATATGGCCATATATTTCCCCATTGGTCAGTGGTATTTGATTACCCCTCCCAGGGGAAATAGTTTATAATTTGTATTTAAGGTGGGTGCGATCTCTGGATCGAGGTCGGATTGCCACTGTCCCAGAAGGAGATCACCCATCCAGTTAAGTAATGGTTTCATAAGGTAAGAAAACATTTCTGCTTAGCCCTTATGGCAAATTTGGAGCAGGCACATTTGGTGTCCTGGTTTAGGACTCAGACACCATGTTGGCAAGGAAACTTTTAATGAATAAATGTTGAGAGTATTTAAGATCACTAGAGAAGTAAAACTTGTAATAATTTCAAAATTAAGTTTTACTATAATGTTAGCCATGCCCAAAACCAAGTACGACTTAAAAGAGGGTTGGTTTTTCCCAGTGGTACAATTTTTACATGGCAGCTGAAAGCTGATCCAGCCATAATATTTTTAAAGATATGTTTGCCTTGAATTTCAATCTTTATTGGACTTTTTTTTAAACAAATTTGGAGGCATGATGTGTTGGCCTCGTAGGGAGTCCGTTCGACCATGATTTTTCCTATAGAATTTCTTAAAGAGATTGAATTAATATATGGTGTTACAAAAACCTTATAAATTGTTGGTCGGGTTATGGTTATCCAACATGATATTGCATATCAGTCACGCAAGTTAAATAATCAAAATTTTTGTCAGGTTTTTGAACCAAACTTCATGCCATCATTAACTTTGGCCATTTGTAAAATTTATATCGGCCGTAAGAATAATAAATATTTTGTGTAATCCCTGACCATGTGGCCAGAGAAGAGAATATGTTCGATAGTGGTAGTGAGACCCCGAAACCATAGGACACCCCCAGTAACTCATTTTTCAACCATAAAAAACATGTATGTTAAAAAAAAACATCATAAAAATAGGAAAGAGCATAGAGTTGTAAATCAACTAAGGCGGAATGTGTCCTGCCAAGCTGCATTAATATACGAGAGGTTAAAATTACTCTACAAATTGAGAGATTGCAATTATCAAGAGAATATTTTAATATTTCTTAATTATTTTTTCTCTTTTCTTTGCACAAATATTACAAAGAGCTCAAGGAAATGAGAACAACCATCCACTTTACCATCTTAGAACAAACGAGTATTTTACAATAATGTTTTAAAAAATATGCACAGAAAAATATTCTTTCCCAAATGGACTTTTAATTATTTGCTTTCTCATTACATTTCTTTTCCCTCATGGTCTCTTAAAAGGTTCATTTCCACACGGAATAATAAATACGTTTTTACTCACAATAATCGGTTAAAAACATTTACAATAGTCACCTAAGTGTTGAGCCAAGAGAATTTCAACATTACATTCACAAGAATTATTAAAAATAGGCAAGCAATGACTCATACTATAGTTCCATCCTTAACTTTCCCTATCCATAATATTTACCGCAATTTAGAATTTTATCTTTGGCTTTGTATAACAAACGCAAAAATTTATATCTCCCAAATCTGGCCACCTAAGATGTTCCGTGACCATTAACAGGTATTTTTAAGGTAAAATTGGTTTACTTCAGTTACACAATTCATTATTCAAAATGTAAGTCCACCATTATTTTCACATTAACACAGAGAAAACCTCTGATTTCTAAGTTCTGGAAGATGCCATTTAATATTCCCGAACAGCCTGTTTCCAAAACGGAGGGCAAAACAAGACCAAGAATGCAGCTATTCGATAAGCCCAAAAATGGCAGAAAACTGACAACATACAGAGTATCATTTTTGGAAAAATTTAAATGATTTTTTAACAAGAAAAATTCAAAGTTCCTTCTTTCATATTTACTAATATATCTTATAAGAAAAATGAAAGCGATTCCTTATTATGTTATGCAGAAAATACTTATCCTGCTCATATTATCCAAAAATATCCTGACTGTAAATTAAAAATTAAAGCATCAAAATGATGTTCTACAATCCTTAAGGGCTTTACATTTTTTTAATTAATCAGTGATCAAACCTAAATACCTGACCTGTTATTTGGAGACACTTCCCTCGCAGCCAAGCGTCTGACCCTGATACCAAGTTTTGGCAACGCTTAAATATAGATCTCGAGCATTGTCTCACTATGGGGGTAAGTACAATCATCCACCAATAGCGAGTCAGTGTCGAATAAAACCTCCTCGCAATTATCCCCTAGAGGGGTACCCACAATTCGCTATGTGTAAAGAACAGTCCAGTTCATTTTCTATGACGTAAAGTCCGCCGATTCAAATTCAGCCATTCAAATTGGCGCGGGTCAGGTGCGTGGTTTCCGCCTCACGGTGAACAAGGAACACTGCTGACATCTGGTGGGCGCCGCGTCAACTCCCGCCGGCACCATGCGGCGGACAGTTTAACGTTGATATTGCAGCAGTTGGGAGTATGTCCAACAAAACATTTATTTGTGCGGTAATTATGCGGCTACGAGCCGAAACTCGATCAACGTGGACATCCATCTTCAGAAATGTAAGTGCTCTTAAATATAAAAATAAGTTCTGTAGTATATTTAGTTCATTTTTCACATAATTTGTTTTCACCACACGTCACTCGATCAATATCTTTCCATGGCTGACGGGTGAAGTCGTTCTTGCGTGAGGAAACGGGGCAAGGCGGAGAGACACAACGCGTAATTATTAGCGTACATGTCTCATCAGTATAGGGTTAGCTTTTCCGCACTTATATTTTTGGCGGAACTTCATGTTTATTCAGCAGTATAAACTAAATGATTCTAAAGAAAAATATGTAAAGTGCTGTCAGCACTGTTGGATGCGTGGAGAATCGCCTTTGGGCGGATTGCTTTAATTGTTTACTGTAGCTTTCTCCTATTATTCATCATGGAGGCTTATATGCCTGTATTTTGGTCGCAGTAAAATTTAAATGTTAGTTGAAGTCTTTGGAAAATTGTTGTTAATTGTACTTCTGAAAATAATACTGTTATATGTATTAATATATATTGCTTATTGGTGCGAAAGAAATAATTGTACTTTACATGAAACATATTTGGCATACAAAGATAGTTGTAGTGAAAACAGACATGAAAAAAATGAGAAAAATATTTATAATAAAATTTCCTGAAACAACTCATGATTTTTACTTGTTGTAAGTTAACACTTATTCTAAGTATACTTCTTATAATGGGTTCAAGTCTTTTTCCTGCTACAACGAGGGCTTTTACATGTTCTCTTTTGAGATTTTGATCTGTGGACTGTTTACTGTCCACCTTGCCACGTCCTTGGGGGCAAGAGGGTAGCAATGTCTGTTTTGCAGTGATGCGAAAACTGAAATCCTTTACAAATATGTTTGGTTCCACTCCAACTATAAACGCGTACAGCGACTGATCTTATCTGAAACAGGAATATTCTAATGATATGTAGTCTTAATAATGTGCCATTAATTCAAATGAAAGTTACACGCAAGTTTAAGGAGCCCATTAGAGAAACGCCTACCTGTGTCTACGATACTATCTGCAAGTCCACTAGTACAATACATCACCGAACCTACTATCTGCTTTTTGAAAATTCAAATGTCATTCTTCGTATTAATACAACTGAGTTTCGGAACTGCAGAGTCATATGTTGCGCCAAGGTTCGATGGTACGGCAAGTTCTGTGATCGTTACGAGCTGCAATTTTGGAGAGGAAGGAAAATGTAATGTCATGTTTCCCGCCTCCTGGACGCAGGATGATTTATTACTTAATTGGGTGTATGCGCGTACGCTCAATCAATATCCAGGCAGATTGCCTTCCAGAAAGTGGTGGAAGGATGAGCAGATATCAGATAGGTATGTACGAGCTATTAAAGTGAATGTCTCACTTAAAGTTTCACCCTCCGAGTGGCAAATTAATTTTTCAGGTTTATTATCTCTCCGCCCCTTACCCGCATCACGACCTGGTAATTAATGTAGGGCAATATTTTTGCACTTAGCTTATTAATATCTTGTGATTATGCCCTATCAGTGGCAAAAATGAAATACCCACTCGTTTAAAAGTGGCAATAATACCAAAGGGTGCAAGAAGACTGCGTGTAACGAGCATTGCGATTACACACTCTCTAATAACTCAATCTTGAAGGCACAAAATACGACGCGGTGTAAGTTACAACAATAGCATTGTAATAAATACTTACAGCAAAGGCATATTCGCAATTTTTTGTTCGCTATGTCTAGAATATGATAAACGTGTTTTTAACAAAAAAAAGACGTAATGGCTTGAGAAGTACCGTTTACGAAAGAAGTAAATTGCATAACTTCTGCAGCCCATTTTTCACTCGATGTTAAAAGCCAGCCAAAACTCTTCACGCACTATTTTGCATGACGCTATTACTTCCAAGAAAGATTTTGATGTTATTTGTGTATCGGATATTTAACATAATTTTCTATAGTATTAGGTTACTAAATTTTGCGAAATTTTAGAATTATTGCTCCTTAAAACACCTATTCCTGATCAAAGAGCTAACGGCTGTTAACCTATTCTGACAAATAAAATCAGAACTGTTAGCAAGAATTTTGTAAAGTTATTAACAAGAATTATTACCAACATTTATTAAACCTATCAGTTCTGCATACAATCGATTTTTGGAAATTTTCCTTAAAAAAAAAAAAAATGTTTTTGCGCTTCCAAAATTTTTCTTTACATAAAACATTTGTCCGATATCAGTTGACTGGTTTCAACTTACATAAGAAAATATAACGCTTACAATTTTCTAAATACCATGTGCTATATTAACAAAAGCCGAACTCCATATTATGTTTCATTAACCTGCTTTACGTAATGTATTTAAATTATTTATAGAATATATAAACAACATTTTCCAAGAAACATATCACATCACGCAAGGTAGAAGAGTTTATCGGCATTGTTGTATGCCACCTAGAGTGCGTACAACTTCGTGAGTATTGTAGGAAATAATAATTAAAATTCATTATTTTAATTTCCAAATTTATTTACCATGGTACAAAAATACATACATATACAATTTACAAAATACGAGTGTCTATCCATACTATTAAAACGTATTAATTTTATAGATGATGTTAATTATTGTGCTAATCTCAGTTATAATTTTAAAGTCTTTATCGCTGTCATACTATTTAAAGCCACTTAATCTTCACTCAATAGTAACAAATATCGTATCATAATGATTACTGCTATAAATTTACATAATTAAAATCTCCGTTACCCACAAAAGTGTCAAAAGTGTGATGTTTTCTATCAACTTGTAAATTTTTTTGTGTTACATTTGTTCAAAATATGAATTACGTAAATCGAGCAATTCATTTACGTTAAATTTTGAAAAAGCTGAACTAATTAACATTTACATTCTTTCACAATATTATTTGTACAATAAAAACACATAAATACTTCAAATAGTTGTAATTCTTGTTCTTTATTAATGTTGTCACTTTCTCTCTCTCTCTCTCAGTTTCCCCCAATAAAAAGGAGAAAGATTTTTAGTATAATTTAATACTATCAAGTTTCGTTTAAATCGTCTGATCATTTCCTGAGACATGGCATATATCACTACACAATGTAATGATCATTATTTTGAAAATAGCTTTCTAATACACTTCATAAATATATAAATTAATAACCACATTAATAGTAGTATAACGAATTCAGTTAGAATCAGTTGAGTAATCAACGATATATAAGCCACAGTATTTAAGCGTAATTTTTCTGGTCACTTATTTCAAAATTGCACACTACAAAGTCTAATTGTCTGTGGAGTTCAAAATATAATTAATTAAAGCAAGTTTACCCTGTTTGGTACAAATTAATTACAGCACACTTGAGATCAGCCATATCATACTAAAATTTCGATACGGTGTACACTTGAAAAAAAATTATAGTATTGGTAAATGAAAAAAAAATGCTGATGTACCTAAAAATTTGTATGGGAACTCAGTGAAATCCTGCCTAACTGTTAAATATTTGTAGGTTACCGACGATTTTGCTGGGGGGCGGGGGGGGGGGGTTGTTGTGGTGTTGGGAAGGGACTCATATATACATATACCCATACCTAGAAACACATAAATACGCACAAGAAAGTGTAGCTTTTCTTACGGACTTTACCACAACTGTCATTATGTTGGGAAATTCACTTCTTGAATGTTGAGTTTCACTTGTTTGAAGTCCGTTCGAACAGTGTGTCCGTTGAAATTATTCTTCGTAGGAAAGAGACAGAGAGAAAGACGGAATGAGGGGGGGGGGGGGGGGGGGTAAATAAATTTTACGTTAACATGTAAATACTTATTTTTAAAGAAATTGGTTCTATGGGTGTATTATGATTCGTTTCCTTAGTTCTGTAACTGACAGCAGGACGTCGTTAATTTGAATAAATGTACCTGTTATGCGTATTGTATCTGTCTCGACCTCAAAGATAATGGGAGTACACTGTTGAAGGTATATTTTATATAGACATAAAACATCTGCAGTGAACTGGATATTTGAATATTTATATACTTCTTCAAACATGGTAAATTGTGGTTATATATATAACCACAATTTACATGTTATAAATATATATATATATATATATATATAATATAATTTCGAAAATTATTATTTTTTTAATTTTAAAATTTATTTTATTCTAACACACATTGAAACTATATGTATTTGTAAGAGCAGTCACGATGTAATGTTGATATGTTATAAACCGCTCTATTGTTATAATAGATATGTTTGCCGCCCATTTGGTGCAAACCTTTAAAACTCTGATGACTACACTTTTGAGTTTAGTCTGAGGCAAAGAAATTCATAAATTCTTTGGCTAAAAAACAAAACTCGCATTGACATGGATTCATTGTTCGTATAATTTTCTAACAGGTTCTTACAAGAACACAAGAGCACAGCAATCATTATCCCGGCTCCTTTTTTGTTTTAACTATAAAAAGAAGGTCCGCGATGGTGAAGTGATTCAACTACTTGCCTCCCACCTTGGTGAACTGGGTTCGATTCCCGGCTGGGTCACCGCCGTATTTACGAACATGGGAATAGTGCCAGACGATGCCGCTGGTCGGCGGGTTTTCTCGGTGACCTCCCGTTGTCCCCTCCCCTTCATTCCGGCGCTGCTCCATACTCACCTCGCTTCACCCTCATCGGCTCTCGAGACCTCGCTATTAAGAGCCGCCGAAATCTCTTCACTCACTCACTTACTAGACTGAGCGTGCGCTAAGGCGTTGCGTCGTCCATTTGGTGTAATTTTCTCGAATTAGTTCAGCTTTCTTTGCATGAGGTGCAATAACAGCTTGAAATAAGAACTTAATCAGGCCTTCCGAAAAGTTGGAATTATTCATGAATGTGCTGTAAATCAGTAATATTCCGCGTACGCACGCTGGTGTATTGGAAATAGCCATATTCCGGTATGATTACGACGCCATATTGTTTTTATGATCGGATCGTATTTTGTTTGTCACCATGAAATAAATACTCAAGAAATAGGGGGAGTGATAACATGGCCACCTGACCCCAAGGTAGTAAATTATTCCAGAAAATAAACTTTTCTTGGATTGCAGTGTTGAGGCCTTGAGATGTGTCATTTGTTATATTTGCGATATACACGCGTTTGTGTCAGAACCGCAATACCGATCGAAGTGGCGCGTTTGGAAATATTCTGGTACAACTCTCTGTCTGGCCCTTCTGGTTTCCGGTTTTGGCTCCAGGATGGGACGGTCGCTCAAGGAAGTTCACGACCGATTCCTGCCGCAATCCTGCTTACTCTGTCTCCGCCCGCAGAGGCAAAACACTTTACTGAGCTCCACTAACCAATATTGCTTTACAACACAGTGAATTTATCGCCGACCACAAAAGTAATTTTGTGGTCATCAATCAACATTTGCTGTGATAATTTTTTTTATTGATGCCAACAAAATATTTTGTGATATCCATATTTATATAATAATTTTGTGGTCGCCGAAAAATTTTTCCGTCACTACAGTTTTTTTTTCTTCCAACGTTGATATGTGAAGACGTTTCTTGAAATGGAAAACCATAAATTTCCTCACCTTCAGACGAAGCCGCCTGAAACTTACTTCACATGCTTTATGCCATACAGCTGTTTCCCCCTGCATTTCGTCCGTCCATTCTGACGAGAATGGATGCCCTGCTATAATCGTAGAATGAAAATGGGGGGAAGCGTGCGCCCCCAAGCTGCGCAGTGTCCCGTCCGTGCTTCAACTGTAGAATAAAGAGGGGGTAGGCTGATCTCGCTGGATGCGCACAGCCAGCCTCCGTGCCCCAGCATTGAACTGCTTTTTCTGTCAACACGACTAGCAAAAATATCGTGGATTTTATTTGAGGTTTAAACATTGTCGGTGTAAACAAGTGTTTCGAGATAGATTTTTTTGTTCATTCGCTAGCGATTTTTTTTACGATTACGGCAAATTCTAATTTCTAAAAGTATATTTCATTTATATTGAAGTTCCTGTCTTATAAAATTAAGGTATAAACAAACACCGGCACTTTTCTGTAAAATGCCGGAATTTTTCGTAACGTTGTAGTACCTATTGTGTGCAAACGACTAAAGGCTGTTCACGATAAAGTGAGCACTAAAGAAATGAACCTTAGAAAAAATTCACTGCCCCTGCACGCGTATATTTTAATGGGCGCACTGAGTGACATTCGTCCAGTAAAGTTGGTAACGATGGATGGTAGGTAGTTCTATACATTAAGTCGAATAAAAAGTGTTAAGTAACCATTTGTGATAGCTTAAAATTATTTCTTTCGCTTTCTGTTTTTTTTTTAATGCACAGAAGTGTAAAAATTAGCAGGTTTATAAAGTATTTCCTTTTGTAGTAGTTTAACAGTTTCACTTGACCGACGTATGAATAAAGTGGCCAGACCCATTGCAATGTTAATTCTACAAAAGGGCAGGAGAATACACAAGGTGCATGCAAATGGATCTTAAGCAGAGCCCTCAAAAGTGCTCATTTTACCGTGAACAGCCTACAGAAAGACGTCTGCTTTGCATCATTAAAAAGTGACAGAGGATGTTATCTGTCGCGCTGCATAAGAGGCCTTGAAAACGCACCGAATTCGATTCTGGAGATGTCCTGGCCAGCGCTGTAATCCGCAATTAACCATCCAGCGACTCACAACCTCCAATCTGTGCGCCACTGGAATCCTGACTCGCAGCGATATCGCCTAGGATATCCTGCCACGATGTGCGCTCCCCTACCCCGAGCAGCTCGACAACAACATTTCCCAGTAGGACAATGCCCAGCCTCACCCGGCACGAGGTATCCCTGGCCTGTTTTCGTGGTGTCAACATGCTTCCTTGCAGTGGCATTTATTCCGTAGACGCAAGGTAACCAATGTTTGCCCTATACATATTGGAAATGTTTGCCCCTTTATAGTTTTTCGCCGTAACTTTAAACACATTCAATACTGAGTTTCCCGTTTCCGATTCGAGAAACAGAGTTTTCAGAACTCCCTTCTGTGAATGCATAGTGCTGCCATCTAGTATTTATTTCTACAAACGGGAGCGATTAGTGATAAATCGATTAATCAAACTCGCAAGCAACAAAATTGCCACCCCGTTACTTCGGTAGGGTAAGCATCGTTCTGTTTGCGTCCTCCACTCCTACATTTTTCATTGTAAAGTGGATGAAAGAGTTCGGGAAAACGGGAGTTTTCTTATAATTTGTAATATGTTCCGTGATTAATATTCAGTTTAATTATTATTACGTTCATTTCGTTTCCGTTTTTATAACTAATGTTAGGTAGGCTATTATAAAACGGTAAATACGCATGGAGGGTAAGCAAATTTGAAAGTCACGTTTGTTAGTAGAAATTGCTTACACTGTAAAAAAAAACTCACTACACACCATTACTTCCTTAGCCAGCATGGTCCCCAACCTCTCGTCCATCGAGAACTTCTGGGACCAGAGCGGATGGCAACTTTAACCAGCAGCAACTGCGGTTGGAGAAGTCGGCGCAGCTGGGGCAGAACCTTCCTCAGGAGAGAATCCGATGGCTGCATGCTTCCATGCCCGGCTACCGGCCACGTGTCTTCATGCTAGGTTGGTCCAACATCCATACTAAGTGCATCCGGCAAGTGTTAGTCCCCTGCAATACATGCTTGGTGTGGTACAATATTTAGATGTTTTCCGTATAAATTACATAATACACTGACTTGTACATGTATCCACTTGCATGCCCCTGCGTTGTCACCTTCGGGGTAAACAATTTTTTTGCACACGAGTGTATTTAAAATCTTCGATTATTATAAGCCCGAACATCAGGCATTATTGATGGATACTAAGGGCTGAACACTGAAATGTAGCAGACGGAGGGTTGTCGGTGATACTGTACAGTATCCCGACCTAACAGGACCCCTTAAATTAAGCTAGGATAGTGGGTGAACACGTGTTTTTGTTATTTATAACCTAACATTCTGGTTTAGTGTTTTTGCAATTTAAATTAACCTACGAGATTACGCAAAATACTCACTCGTTTTCACGCGCATGCGAAACAGCCACACGGCCGTGACTGTCCACAGGCGCATATTTTGTAGCAGCACCTCCCCCCCCCCCACCCTGGATTCCGTGTGCCTTGGGCCTCTATTACGCTGCGTCATCCATTTGTAGGTAGGCATGTTGCGCATCAAAGAAGTGACTGGCTATTTTCTGGCGTAATTACCCACTTTTTTTTTTTTTTTTAAGGTTCTCGACGAACCCGTGGAGAATGGAGAGAGAGAGTGTGTAGTGAGTGAAGAAATTTGGGCGGCTCTTAACATCGAGGTCTTGAGAACCGATGAGGGTGATTGAGGTGAGTATGGAGCAGCGCCGGAATGAAAAGGCGGGGGAACGGGAGATCTCCGAGAAAATCCACTGACAAACTGCATCGTACGGCACGATTCCCACATGCGAAAATCCAAATTAACCCGGACGGGGATTGAACCCGGATCGCCTTGGTGGGAGGTGAGCGAGAACAGAATGCATGCTCGGCCGCGCACGGACCTGCCTATAGGATATCCACGGTAAAGTGAGCACTTTTGAAAGTCCTCTGGTTTGGAATATTATAGTCAATAAATAAATTTTATTTTAGCCCCTAGACATTAACTTCAGATTGCGGTGACATATACGCACTGTGTTTATTACTCACATGAAAATATTTATTTAAAAAAATTAGGTTTGGCTGTGTTAAGGACACGGCCGTTTGTTTTGCGTGAATAAGTCTACGTTGACGCGCCCGACGCCTTAATGTTTATTTTACGTTCCCGGCACCGCTTCACTCTATCATATGAGGTGAAAAGCAATAGTGAACTGCTTTTCCGCCAATACGGGTAGCAAAAACGGCGTGGATTGGATTTTAGGTTTAGAATAATTTTTAGTAAACACTTGCTTTAATATGTATGCATACTTCCTCTAACCAATTTGCAATTCAGTTCAATTAAATTCAAATTTGTGAAAAAATTGTATTCATATAAAAGTGCTTGTCTCCGAAAATTAAGCTGTAAACAAACGTGTTCATTGCTGATACTCATCTTACTTTTATAGCTGTGTTCTTTTCGAGTCAATCAATGTAGGGTACATGCGCAAAAGACGAATAATCCGTCTAACTCATCTTTAGTTTGTAATAAATATCTCCTGCATCCTATAAGTTCTATACGAATATTGCGGAAAATAGTGTCTTGTATATCAAAAATAACATCTATCACTGTTGTGAAATGCTGCTAAACTGACACCAGTATTAATGAAAACATATTATACATAAAATCTAAATACCAGAATTAATTAAAACATAAGTGATTTAATGCAAATTCAACAGAATTGCTATATATATATATATATATACACACACACACACCCACACACACACACACACAATGATATACACACATACCAACAAAAACACACAATGATATACACACATACCAACAAAAACACACACACATACATTCACACTGCTGGACAGAGGAAACGAAACGCCCAGGAAACAATTGTCAAATTGCGTTAAATGTCCGTATATTAATTGAAATTATTACGGAATGTGCATTAAATTGATATAAACGCGACCTTTAATAACGACAAACGAAGCTGAATTCCAAAATTACTAAATACGGAGTGTCTCCGTATTTCCTTTAGCTTCGGACAATGAGGAGTCTACACAAACCTTCCTTTGCCATCTTAACTAAAGCATTATCTTTTCTGCGGCAGGTGATAACCACGCCATTTGAACGTATTCCTTCAAACATCAAAATTAGCATCAGGCTTATATAATATAGGCTTTTCACGGAAAAGTGTGCACTTTTTAAAGCACTGCAAAAATTTCCTTTCAACTAATTTCTGACTTTCCGCCAGTTTTTAATATAAGCATTGCAATATGACTAATAAACAGAGTGTGTGCATTTCACCACTTTCAAAAGTTGACGTCTGAGGCTACAATAAAATATATTTATTAGAGGTTAATGCATTTTGAACGGGCCTTAAAAAGTGCTCACTTTACCGTGGACGGCCTATGTGACAATACTACAGACAAGTTACAGAAATCAGGAAAGAATGTATGAAATTGCAGCATGTGTTTAAAAAAAAAAGCGATTACTAAACGTTTCCCGCCTTATTTGACCTGTGTACAAACCGGCTTCAGCTGACCAGCCGGTCGATTAATGCCGGGCCCACAGCGGCGCGCTGCACGTGTCTTAGTACACATTTTTCAAGCGCTTTTATGATAACTTCCCGACCCTATGGACCACAAGTTTCCTACATAAAATTGCTCGTCTCGGAGCCCTGTACACTGCTGTGTACAGTTGTAAACACTTATCGTTTACATCCTGTAGAAACCATTCGGCGATTGGATGAATAGCCTGACCCATGGGCCGTGCCGCGAGTGCTGTCCTAATGTTTATTGGACGTTCATGCTCGAAAAGAAGGTCTAGAAAAACTTAAAAACAGGCGTATCCGGAGTAGTGAAGCAGCCGACCCTAACGAAGTCTTCGCTCGTCATATTCTGGCATCTGGGAGGGATTTACAACAATGTGTATCGTCCCAGAGGACTATCCGCAGGCAAATGAGCGACGGTGGACTACAGTCATGGCTGATGTGGGAATCAAAGATGGACGTCAAACAAAATGGTGACCTGCAGACGACGGCAAACAAGATGGCCATCACTAGCAGACGAAGAGCCACGGTGGCCGAGCGATTAGCAAGCTCGCCTCCCACCATGGCGAACCGGGTTCAATCCCCGGCCGGGTCACCGGATTTTCTCAAGTAGGAATCGTGCCGGACGATGCCGTTTGTCGGCGGGTTTTCTTGGGGATCTCCCGTTTCCCTCGCTCCTTCATTTCGGCGCTGCTCCATATTAATTCCAGTCATCCTCATCGGCTCACTCTCAAGACCTGGTTGTTAAGTGCCGTCCGAATCACTCAGTTCAGCTGCAATTGAGTAGTGTCAGCGAAACAGGTTGGCCGCACAATGTATTACGTACGTAGGCACTACGCATAGTTGCTATGTTATAGGTTTGAGTAAGGGAAATGACTATAGAGCGGTCCGATAACATAGTGAGATTTTTAGAATTGTATGGACGTGAATCGTAATTTTGGACACGTGGGACATTTCATGGCACATTACGTGTATGCCGTAGCACAACACGATGCAGCCTTCTCTTGTTGACCGTCCATTTCAATTCACAAATGTAATTGTGTTTCTTTTTATCTGTGTACAACGAGAGCGATGTGGCTAGTGCAGGCTCGGCTTGGATTCACTATCCCCTCTCTGGCACGCGACGTGGGGACAGTCAATGCTCTCTTGCTCCGACGAGACGCTCCAAGTTTGCACAGCTACACGCGCCGTGGGAAGGCGCCTCTTTACTCTCTCCATCGTGGGACATGTCCGCAGTGGTACATCGAACCATGGACACATTCCGCCATTGTGTTCGGTCCAGGTCGGACGTGCTTTGCAGTAGCTCTGCCTTGCTTGTTTTATGAAAGGAAAGTTTGCTGTGCAGTGCAGGCAAACTGCTTGAGCGCGCCCGATTTGTATTGAATACGATCAGAAGAAGTGAAATTTTTGTTAGAAGAGGACTGCAACCTTCTCTGCAACACGAGGCCTGTGCTCTCTTATAGGTACACCCCTAGTCAGGGTAATTTAATTATTGCCAAGCGGTTGGTTTCCTCCAGCCTTGTCTACGGTAAAGGGGAGAGGTCAGGTAAATTAGTTTTGTGGAGGGAAATTGTGAACTGGGTGATTTTTATTTTAGGGTTTTGCTTCGTTTCCCCCCATTTGAGAAGATTGAAGAGTGTAGGAGATAGGCACTCCGTGACACCCCCCCCCCCCCCCCCGGTTCCACCAACACTTCGCCATGGCTGATTTTCAGGAAAAAATGGACGAAGACATCGCCTCGAAGAAGATAAAAGCCAGCGAAATGGTAGCCAAAACGACTTCTGCAGGAGGAAATTCCAGCCAGCAAGGCCCGACCAATCAGGGCGCTCCCACTTCCGCAACAGACAATTCAAATGCAGAGCCAATCAGGGTGAAGAGGCCCGCCACAGCAGTGCACCTACCCCGACGTTTGTAAACTGTTCAGAGAGCAGCTAAGCCCACCAACACAAAATAGAGTTTGTTCCACGGGGAATTTCCTAGCTCCCTGCCTCCTTCGAAGACTATCGCAAAGCGATAACCATTTTAGATACCCTCAAATTGGGGTATTTAATCTTCACCCCGCGCAGCGAGATGCCCCTCAAAGTAGCCCTTAAGGGGCTACACGAGAGTATTCCGAGCACCTGGATTCGCGAAAAAACTCGTCTCCCTTGGCTTCGAACCACTGGCAATCATGCCAAAACTTTCAATGCACGATCGCCAGCCCCTCGACATTTGTATTGTAGAATTCCCTGCCAGTGAAAAGTCGCAAACAATCTATCGGCTCCGTGGACTCTGCGGCTTTGTGATCAAGGTCGAAGAGTACCAGCGCCCCGAAGGACCAATGCAGTGTAGCAACTGCCAGCGATTTGGACACTCGACAAGAGTGTGTTGCGCCCCCCCCCCCCCCCCCCCCCCCATCTCCAAGGTGTAGGCTATGTGGCAAAGGACACACCACCTTGCAATGTGACTTGCCAGATCGCGAATACAGGGCATTTAGAAAATGCGTGAGTTGCGGAGGCAACCACGCTGCCAATTATAAGGTCTGCGAGTCTTACAAACAAGAAAAGTGAAGATATCTTGCCCCACAGGAGCGTAGGAAGCGATAGCAGCAGAGCAGATACTCTGCTGCTATCGCAGCTCAACCAAGGCAGTTCACATCGACTCCCGCCCTCTGGATCCACTCAACACAGCGTACACAGCCTCCACAACATTCCCAGCCTCCACAACATTCCCAGCCTCCACAACATTCCCAGCCTCCACAACAGGACCCAGGCCACCCTCAAGATGGCTGGACACAGGTCCTGGGAAGGAAACAACGCGTGCCAGCCCAGACTTTTGTGCCACATTTTGCACAAAATTGCCAAATTCTATTTGCCAATGCCTATTGTGCACTGACATATCATCAGCCATCCGAATTGGATTTCCCAACTATCGCCAATTCATATCGTTATCAGTACTGGCAGCCTCGTGAAAAAACCATATCAAATAAGGGGGAAAAGACAAATTAATCGCGTAACAAACATTCCCAGCCTTCCGAGTCTCAACAGCCACCTCAGCCCCTCCCCCTTCGCTTCCTAGCGGCCCCAGCAGTCACTGTCACATGCTCGGCCAATCAGAAGCCAGCTCAACGCCCATTGGGCGAGCAGGTTTCTGCCAGCCAGATAAAACTGGTGAGCCCAGCAGGGCAAATAGACACAATGCCAGCTGCCTCAAGTACTGAAACCCTCGATATGCAGAAATTACTGCAGGAGGTGAGGGTTAGTTCACTCAACGAAAAATGCCCCGCCTTTAGCGGAGTGTTGGAGGCACTCTGCATACTGCTAATGGTTTGGACCGACCAAACCAAATCGGTCGAAGAAAAAGGGAGAGCCCTGACTGGGGCAGCCCTCTCTATCTTGCAAGGGCAGACGCAACAGCCTGATGGCTGTTAATACGCAGTTGCCAAATGCTCTGCCCTTTAGGTTTCATTTAATCAGTAGTCTTATTTACTGGAATGCAAACAGCATTCGCAGTAAAAATCAGGAGATGATAGATTTTATTTCTCGCCATCAGATTCCTATAATTGCAATAAACGAAACTAATTTAGATCCACAACATAGATTCTCAATTCCAAACTATAAATGCATTCGAAATGATCGTGACATATACGGCGGAGGTGGCATGATTTTAATTCATAATTCAATGGTATGTAATCCAGCGAAATTAATTCTACTTCAAAGACTTGAAGCTGTGGGTGTTACCATTAAACTCTAGAATCAACATGTTGCAATTTATTCAGTATACATTTGCGCGCAGATTTAGACGAATTAACTAATGCATTTACTCGCTATGGACGCTTTAAATGCAAAACATCCCGCTTGGAACTGTCTCACGCGCACAACCAATGGGAATACCTTGTTTAGACACCAAGAGCACCATAATTATGTTATTTACGCCCCTGGCGAACCTACTTTTGACCCTCGTAATATAAATTATAGGCCCGATATACTTGATATCGGGGTAAATAAAGGTTTTAATATGGCCTTATAATTTAATGTGCTACATGAGTTGGCTTTGGACCATTATCCTATCCACTTGTCATTCAATGAACTTGAAATTGACAATACACCAATTAGTGAAATTAAAGATTGTAAGCCTGCGAAATGGCCCAGATTTAAAGAATATCTAGATTAAGAAATAAATATCACAGCTCCTATAAGTAGGTACTCCCGAGGAATTAGACTCTGCTGTCGAACACGTCACAGAGCTAATTCAGACGGGAGTAAATAAGTATGTCCCGGAAAAGACACCGCGGATTAACACAGATAAGCTTCCTGATCATATCAGGGAACTTATCTCACGTAAAAATAAGCTGCGCATGCTCTTTTCTCGAACAATATCTAGGCAAACCAAAGCCCAGATTAATAGTCTTAGAGAGCAAAACGACATTGAAATCACTCCCTGGCAAAGTAATATCTGGTGCAATAAATTATCCCGCCTATGCACTCGTGATAACAGTCTGTGGCATATGACCAAAACTTTTACAAGAAAGGGTTCTTCAATCCCGCCTCTTCAAGGCAATGCAGGTGTGGCCTACACGCCCCAGCAGAAAGCTGAGGCTATGGTAAATCAATTAGAATTAGCTTTCCAGCCCAATAACTTTCCAGCTAATGAGGCTTTTGTAGCCGAAATTTATAGGTACCTCCGAGTGCGTCTGAAACAGCCCACGGTGGCCTAGCCAGATCCCACGCACACTGAGGAGGTCAAACGCATTATTAAACGTATGAAACCCCGTAAAGAATCTGGGTTCGACTTCCTGCAGGGCATAGTTTTCAAGCAGCTGCATGACAGCATGTTTGAGGCTATAGCCGAGTGCATTAATGCAAGTTTTAATATTGCCCATTTTCCCACGGTAATTGTATTTCCCAAGCCGGGCAAAGACACGTCCCCATTGCCAAATTATCGCCACATCAGTTTGCTGTCCACGCTCTCTAAGATACACGAACGAATACTTTTGTACTGCTTAAATAATCATATTCGCGAGAGTAATTTATTTCCTAATGAGCAATTTGGCTTTAAGAAAAAGCACTCAACATTGCATCAACTTGTCCGCTTATCGGAACACATAACAAAATCATTTAACTGTCGCCAGTTTTCGGTAGCAGTCTTTTTAGACGTGGAAAAGGCCTTTGATAGGGTGTACCACGCAGGGCTAATATATAAGCTTTATCAAACTAAATTCCCAGACTGCTTCATCAAGTTTTTTGCGTCATATTTAGATCAACGCTCCTTCTCGGTTTCCATTGAAAGAACGCTATCTACCAAAAAAATACATTAGGGCTAGAGTCCCCCAGGGCAGCATCCTAGGACCAGTCCTATACAATATTTATACTTATGACATACCGCCCCCCCCCCACACACACACATACACAAATCTACTTATTGCTATGGGTGTAAATGCCAATGACACAGTCATCTACACCCGTTCTCAGAAAGCTGAACTTGCAATTCAGCGCGTCCAGGCACAACTCAATGAGTTTGAAAGTTATTTTCGCCTGTGGCGAATTAAGATAAATGTAGGCAAGAGCGAAGCGGTAATTTTCACACGCCGCCGAAACATTCCCCCAAATTTACAATTTAATCTTTTCAGAGAAAATATTCCCTTCAAGGAAATGATTAAGTACCTTGGCCTAATCATGGATAGTGAGTTGACACAGCGACGCCATTTGGAGACAAGGTGTAATCTCGCTTATGCCCGCCTGTCTGCCTTATATCAAATATTAAATCGTAGTTCCAGTTTGTCACAGAAAAATTTGATACAATTGTACCAAACGTTGGTTAGACCCATTATCACATATGCAACCCCTGTGTGGGCTTTCTGTGCTCCCACTCATTTAAATCCTTTACAAGTGGTGCAGAATAAATGCCTCAGATTGACTTCTCATGCACCACGCGGTACATTCCCATCAGAAACTTGCATGCAGAACTTAAACAAGAACTGCTGCAAGATGTAATTCTCAAGCAAGCCCAAACCTTTTATCAATCCCTTGAGGAACACGCTAATCCTCTCATTGCTGTCATAGAGGACTATGATATCGTTGAAACCCAAAGCTATAAGCAACCTAAGTCGCTTCTAGCCCACAGGCCCCATTAGCCCTGTGTGTAACACACTGCCTTGCCAATCATTATAGACCCTGCGCAGCCTTTTATATATATATAAACTGTAGTTTAACCTTAGCAGCCCCGAAGAACAGCTCAGCCTAGATTAATTAACTATACGACTTCACTATAAATATTTTTATTTAGGATATTATAGGTTAACATAGACTTAACCTCTCATCCCAGTCAGATGCTAGTATGCTTGGCACAGCGCTGCAACTGATTCCAAGGCCGCCTGTGCCGAGAGGTAGAGGTTTGCAGCGTCGTGTGGTTCGATGCTTCAATTGGTGAGAAACCTCCTCGTAATTCTAAGTCAATTCTCTCTCCCCCTCCCCACTTCGAAGCCTCGTGCACTTGCAGCATACGGCCTTAGATATGCTTTGTCACAGCCCATGGCTACAGAGACTGACCGCTGTTAGGTAGCACAGCATTATTCTAGATACATATGTCCCCGAGGACATATGCTACTATAGGCTATATTTAGGATATTATAATAGGTCAATTAAGCTAGCTTAATATGTCTTTTCACCCACAGGTCCTTACCATCTTTTAATGTTCTAGTAAAAACCAGTAAGAGCAAGCCCTGCTGACACTTACTGGCAGTTCACTTTCTCTCCTTTAATTTCCAGGTCCATAGAAGAGATCGGGGGAACAGGCCCAATAGCGTCACTTCCCCCACCAGAGAGGTGCCCAAACACCTCTCTCGTTACTGCCGGCATCAAGTTAAGAATAAACAAAGCTCCCGCCCCCTTTCTTCTAGTCTTTCCAACTCTATTTACTAAGAGCATATTTTTCAAACATTCTGTTTACTGTAGCATTCTATTTTATTTTATTTTATTTTATTCAAGCAATAATTTTTTTAATTTTTACGTCTCTCTTGACGGTTTTTACCTTGATCTTCATAGTTAAGACTAGCTCTAAGTACACTTAAGGAGGTAGTCATGGCCCCAAAGTGCAGGCCGTGGCTGCCCAATCCCTCTTTGCCGTGATGCATGTCTCCTTGCATGATTTTCCTTCCTAGTGGGCGTAAGGGGTTAGCCCTGAGAAGAAATAAAATCCCGCCCCACCTTCGGGCTTTAACTTCCCATAACACTATGAATAAGGTAGTTTAGAAGAAAAAAAAAAGAAATCGAACGAGGGTTGCCAGATTGTTTTTCTTGAAGTCGCCTAAATGGTCAATCTTTTGTTGCCCAATTTGTATACACTTTATATTACCTGCATTTGTTTTACTGGATATATATATATCAAAGGCATAAACAATCTGGTGCTCAGGCCCGTCAAGATGGAGGGGGTGGTGGTAGCAAAGGGGGGGGGGGGCAATGCTCAGGGGCCCAGGTCGGGCCCGACTAGTATATGTTTATTTATAACGAAGTATTTGTAGAAATCTAATTTCGACACACAAAACATTAACTTATTTTGCATGGATGGCGACTGTTATGTTGTTATAAATGGTCAATTTTTTGGAGTGGGAGGGGTAGGGGGGCCCACAACACTCATTGCTCAGGGGCACGGAATTTATCGTGATATTCTATTCGCCTAGCCATTGTTTGCAGCGAGTAACAAGAGTCCAAGCAGGATACCTTCTTCTATTATATCTACAGTGTTCGCCGTTTAAAAAACTGATCTTACTTACGGGAACTACATATGTCGCTCACAATAAAAAAATATGCCAATACTAAGTAAATCATTCCAAGTAGCCTAAATATCGCAAATTCATTGCAAACATCGCCCAAATTGCGATAGCCGCATTTTCGTAATTTTTGTCGCGAATTTTGCCTTGAAGTAGCCCAAACGGTGACAAATCGCCCAATCTAGCAGCCCTGCGATCGAACGTCGGAAGCAGCTGTAGGAATGGCGTCGCGTTGTCTACTCCGACAAATCACGCTTCACTCCGGATGTTTGCTATGGTCATGGCGCCACAAGACTGAACACCACCATCAAGCACATTTCCAGGTACACCGTACAGAATTCCTCACAGGAGCCAGTGGCTGTGCAAAGCGCCCTTGATATCTTACCCTTGATCCATTCCCGTTTCACGAGCCCTTGTTCCACTTCATGAAAAATATTCGTTAGTGAATTCGGACGCCCGTGTTCGTTTCCACCTCGAGTTTTACTCTGTCGAATTTCGTTCTATGCGAATTTCATTTGTCTCTGTGACGTTTGCAGATGTTTTCCGCGGTGCAGAGTTGCCAACACAAAACAAACATGAATATTTCAAACAGTTGCTAGTAAGGGTCCTTAGATGGTGAATTCTAACACGTCCGTTACTTGTGCCGCCATTTCTTACGACTCAAGAACAAAACCGAGATCTTTCATATCCATTTATGCTGTTTTATGGCTCCTTTCAGACGGCATTTTACAACACGATTACGACGTGCCAACAAAACGCTGTGGTCGAGCAACACGCTTTACGATCTGCGGAAACCACTACAAAACCTATTGCTATAAAAAAAAATCACTGCGTGAAATGATAATGGTTTCTACCCTCATTTTATGGCACCTATCTTAATGCTGAAGCAAACTTGGGCTTGCAATGATGGACTACTAACCAACACGTTAAAATTCAAGAGAAAGGATTCTGCTTTCGTAGTACAAATTAATTTCAGAGTTTTGAAGTATTTCGTGCTGCAATTTCAAATAATGAATTACAAAACCTAGCGCACGAATATGGAGTTTCTACTCCGTGTCATGCTAGGAAATTGAATTGAGTTTACATGTATTCTGTTTCGTGTAAAGACAATCGTAAATGTTGAACAAATCATAATATTCGTAAAAAATTCATTTAAAATTGTTATCTCGTTTGCTTATAAGTTAAATATCCCGGGAGATTATTGGTAATTCTAAGACAGTTTTGCAAATTTTTGCCATACCACAGATAAAACAAATTGGCACCCTCTCCACCATCATTTGCAAGAAAATAGGTATAAGTTTAAGGCAGGCATCTTCTCCATTTGCCCCTTATAAGAAATATATATGCCCGTGCTCTTTACGGAAAATATTTTCCTAGTGCAAATTTACAACGTTAATTTTCAAAAATATATTCGAGTGTTACAGACACTCGTATGACGAATGGCTTACGCTCCCTGGGCACGCCGATATTTGTGTCAGGTGTTCTGAAAATATTTTCATATTTCCATTCTTTCAAAAATTATTCAAGCCCTTGGACAGACGTGGCTAATAAATGTGCGCTTATTAAAATGACCGAATAATTGATCCGCTATCCTGCGTTAGTTTAAACTGGGAGAACCCTCATTCAGCTTGTATTGTATAGGTTAATTTTAGTTATGTTAATGTAGACTGTAAAAACACGTGTTTGCCTATTATCCTAGGTTATTTAAGGTTGTTCTGTTTGGTTGAGATACTATGTGGGAAAATCTTAGGTGAAAACGTGCATACTTAGTATAGACTGTTAACGGTAAAATGAACACCTTTGAAAGCCCTGATTAAGATCTACTTGTATGCTCGTTGTGTATTCCTCCACCTATGTAAAATTAACATCTCCACGGGCCTCAGCACTTTATCCGTGCGTCGGCCAAGAGAAAATGTCAAATTATTAGGAAAATAAATATTTAAAAAATATGCTCATTTTTATACTTAGACGCATTAAAAAAATAGAAAGGGAAATAAATAATTTAAGTTGTCACAAATGGTTCCCAAACACATTTATTCGACATTAAGATATGGAACTACTTTCCATCCTTCGTCACCAACTTTACTGATCGCATGTCACTCAGTGCGCCTATTAAAATATATGCAGGCAGGGCCAGTGACTTTTTCCTAAGGTTGATTTCAAAAGTGCTCACTTTATCGTGAACAGGTATTAACGATGGCCGCCACAGACGGCATGCGCAGAAATCATGGGCAGGCCGGTCTCATGTCATCAGCTGTCAATTACTCTTGTGCTATGCTATCCGCCGAAACGCGTTTCTAATAGTATATGCTACAAAACTGAATTATAAGCTGTTCACTGTAAACTAAAAATTTTTTAATCCACATTTGAAAAAATATATATATTGCGTATAACTACACATATACCACGTATTTATAACACATGGGGACAAACTTCGGCAGCCAATTCCTTACGACTTATCCCCCAAAGCGATTATTACGGTTGAAAATATCAGAAACCACTTGTGATTAAATAACATATTGGTGAATGGTGTTTTGTATAAAAGAGATCTTACATCTCTGAAACCGGGGTCTGTAATATCACTCCCCTTCCTTTTGGAAATGGCTGTTGGCGCCATATTTTTGCATCAAACTTTGTAGAACTAGGTTCACAACTATTTGTAAAGACAATCTGTGAATTAGCACGTCTAAATTAAAAGGTCATCTTGGCTGAACACTCTCGATATACCGTTTCTGAGATAATTCATGTTTTAAACATTGAGATCAGAAGATGTGTTGTGTACCAGGTAGGTAAACCACAATACAGAATAAGGCCAATTTAAATGAGGATTTTTTTTTAGCGGCGCACAGCTCCCTTAATAATCACTTGACGAGAAAAGTGGTACTTGCATTTTAGTCTCATGTTTTTGTCAGCAATACGCTGCCGAAGTTTTTCCCCGTGTTTTGGAAACACGTTTGTATATGCTACAGTACATGACATGAATGTTCACAATTAAGTTTGCAGCGTATAAAAAAATAGTTATATGCTTTGAAGTTGTATTGAGAGTGTAATGTTTAAATTTGTATAGTCTATTCGCGATTTATACACACTTTTTTTTTTTTTTTTCAAACCTTTGAAAATTCACGCCGTGTTTGACGTATTTGATTGTTTCCTGTATATGTCATGTATCACAAGCGGTCTATACTTGCGTTAATATAAAAATACCTAATTTTTGGTTAAATTGAACATTTTCAACAATTTTATTTATTAACTATAATATATCATTTATAAGTAATATGAATAAAAACAGGGAGAAAATAGGTGAGTTGGTAATGCCTAATAAGAAATAGTTCTTAAGGAAAATTGTATTACACTGAGTGCGTCCGAATGCGATGCGCTGTCTCTTTAAAGTAATTTTCTAGACTCGGTTAAGCTTAATTTGTATGTGATGGAGGAATATCCTGGAAGTACAATTTTAGCAGGGCTTCCAGAAAGTGTGAAGTGACCGCTAATGGTTTATGACTACTGAAGTCCGTTCTAAGGGCAAAGATTTGCACAAAAATAACGCTGTGACTTTCCATAAAATTTCCACGGTTTCTCTTGAATGACGCATAGGGCGAGATGGTCATTGACTATGTTAATCTTACATATGGCGGAAGAATATAAGATGAGGTGAAAAGTATATCCTAGGCGTGGCTTTTCAAAAGCGCTGGTTTAAACGTGAACAGTATTCAGTTAACTACGATACAAAGACAACACTGTGCATCTCACATAAAAATATTACAAGTTAGTGGGGACAGTAAATTTACCGCGCGAACTAAATAGGCGAGCAGCATTCATTGTTAATAATGGGGCTTGGTGGCAGCGTATATTTGTTCAACACTTGCGTGTCTCCATGTGCATGAACAGGGAATACAGACGATAAATTAACATCTGCAAATACTTTAAAATTCCTTTCAATCCAAACGTTTTGCAGTCTGTACTTTTACGGAGATGTACGATCCATAACTGCGTCAAACAAGATCATATCCAGTATCATGTGTTTATCGTACTTGCAAGTTGCTGCGAAACGTTTAAAATTGAAAACGCGAACTCTTTGGTATTGTGAGGTTTAGAGCAATATCACAAGCAAATTTTTGTTACTTAATGTTACTTAATAAACTACCGATGAAAACAAATTTATTCTTCTGCGTTATGAAAATTGATGCAGGGTAAATATTTAAATCCTGATTATTTACATAAAATGATTTAGTGACAGCGTTGCAAAACTATGAGATATTACAACTTGCTCACACACTTAGGCCTATAATTATTAGTTGGGCTGATCGGTTAGCCAAATTTTCGGTTTGGTCATTTTTGTAAATACCAAAACCCTTCCCAATTCTCAGAAAAAAAAAACCGATCAGTAGGGTTTTTACTGCACCGAAGTTAAAACAAACAAATTATTAAAAATTTACCAAATATCGTCACTTCCACTTATACTACGGTATGTAGCGTATGTGGTATTATATTTACACTTTTACTAATTATTTGCTGTGGCGTTAAAATCAGTCTAAACAGTTCCCCGGAAAAAAAAGAGGTTATGGTTTCCCACTAAACCATTAATTGCCAAAGAAGGAATACTGTTTTATTTTGTCTGATTTAATTTCGCACTGTTAAGAAAGTGGTGACGTATTCAAATTGTGTACACAGATTATTGTAACTTAAATTACTTCAATTATAATTTCATATTAACGCAGCAAGTAAACAGCTCCCTCGTAAAAATTTAGCAAGTAAATATGGTTCTATGGAGCCAGTGCTGCCACACATGCTCATGCAGTTTTCCCTTTTCCGGTTGATGGGTACCGGCTCAAGTTTTGTTCATTGCACGGACACGTTTCCCTACTTGCCGACTGCTTTGTCATGTTCTTCGGCAACGCCAATCAATTCAGGTCAATCACTACGTTTCTTAACAGCCTGATTATAAACCAACCGTGGTCTCGTAAATCGTGTGAGGCCGTGTTTCGCTGCCTGCACGAGTGTGTTTCAAAGTATAATAAAGAACATTTACTTTGTTTTTGCTTCGTGCGGGAATTTCTTTAGTGGGGTGTTAAACCGCTTGCATTGATTGCGGCAGATACGTGTATACGCTCTTTCCGCTGGAACGACTTCCATACATGTTGAGTGAAATTCATTTTTTCTCAAATGCTTAGCGAAAAAAAAAAAAAAGAAGTGATTATAGCAGCCGGTTAATGCCGTATAAATGCGTGCAGTTGCAAATGTATTAACTTACCTCGTAGAGTGATGTGATGTGTTTGCCTGAAATGAAAGTGAAGTTATCGCTAGACTTTTTGTGTGCATAAATATTTTCACTGTTAATTATTGTGTTCCTTTTTACATAGAATAATGTTTTCACCAGCAGGTATTTATAACAATGCAAATAAAGTGTGACACTGTTGTTGAACAGAACTGTCATGATGCTAAGAAAAACACACTTGATATATATACTGGTATTATTATTACTTTTATAGGGTGATTGATGTCTTTAGACACAGTGAAACAAAACTCGTTAAACATAGGCTTGATATGAAAACTAATTTGACAGTTAACTTTTCGTGTGAATAAATGTTTTTGTAATCTTTACTGCACTCATAAAAATGCGTAGCCATGACCAACCCGAACACGTTTTAAACCCAAAACCGAACCGAACTAAAAATGGGAGAACCGATCAGCTCTAATTATTAGCATACAATTTACAATATTTACTAGTAATTCAGTAGTGCTCTCAAAGACGTGCACTTAATAAGGTATAATTTTTTTCTATACGCAGTGGTACGCTTCAAATTAACTCTTTCGTTACAAAACATGCCGTTCCAGTGTGTCGGTCTGATTCATAATCTACACTATATACGACCATATCGATGTGAAAATCGGGTTTTACTATAATTAAATCCGTAGTTAGTTAGACAGTTTTGCCTAGCCTTGGCGTACTTTGTCATGCAGACACACTTCTTCCCAGGAACTTGCTTAGAACTCAAATTTCACTTTGAAGGTAGACTTAGTATTATATTATTTTTATTTTAGACAAGTTTTGTTATGTGAAATTTTAAAAGCGGCTTGAAATTTAAAATGTCTAAAAAAATTCGTCTTTTTCTCTTTTGAGGTAGAAATCAAATTTTTAATTACGATGAGGGGCTTTTTCCCCCAATTTTAAAAACAATATCTTTAAAAAATTCCGTTTTCTTTTGTGATGAGGCGTTATTAATTATCACCATTCCGGAATCTCCAGACCGCAACGACAGGGAGCAGCCCACAGATGACCTAACGACTAGTTAGCGCCAACGTGAGGCTTGGACCTTATAACTAGAGACCTGCAAAATTCGCGTTATTGTTTGAGGACAAGTTACACTTCAAAAACGTACCTTTGCAGCATGTTTGTCATCACGCCCTGGTTAACTCTGCGCCTATAAATGAACCCTGCACACAACTGTGTGCTCCAGTCACATGCAGTTCAGCCAGAAAGGGCGTCTCTTCAGAGCTATACAGGAGCCAACGGAGAAACGACGCTGGCTAAAGTGTATACAGTACTCTGGAGTTTAGCCTTGTTCCTTAATATTAAAACGCGAATTTCGCATGTCCCTACATAACACACCTGCGACTGAATACGCGGGCCGACCATAACTGCACGTGTGGAATGTACTGTGACAGTGCAACTAAAATACCGGGAAGTTTATTACCCTTGACGAGCGTCCAACGCCGGCATGCCGCCAAGGTCAGCCAGCCAATAGCGGAGCAGTGATCTAGATTCCAAGGAATCCAGTTTACCAGACTGGCCGCCAAAATCGGGACCACTACGAGACAGTGGCGGCGGAGAATTATATAACACCGGCACTAATGGAAGCCTCCCTGTCCGGGATCAGCGAAACTTTACCGAATGCGAAAGGTCATCCACTTGGGCCTCCCGTCCGTCGCGAATTTTGAGAGAAATCCCTAATTGGCCCCAATTATAGCATATAAATCTAAAAGGCCCCGATTTCCGTTCGATTAATTATTGATATTGATCGTAACTACGTCTCTACCACCGCCAGTGCAAAATTTCCCGAAAAGCAGACGGCGGTCAATTGAGAAAGCAACTTAGAGCAATAATTTTTGTGCTATTTTTTTAGGGGTCTCAGTAATTTACACTATTTTTTATTGATTCCACAAAAATATCGCAGAATACTGTAATAATTTACTATGTTAGTCACCCAAATACAAAATTATGATAAAATTGTATAAAAGATTATATCCAAAATCGCTCAAATTCAGTTGGAAGTTATTTCATGATACAGTTTTAATTGTTACATTTAAAGTTCCTGCTGGAATATGCCAATCTTTAACTATCACCTATTAAAACAGCACTCCCCCCCCCCCTCTTACCCGCGGAAAAGTGGCAGAACTGAGTTCCTTGCCTTTTGTGTACCTCACTGCTTCTCTCCGACAAGGCGGTAAGTCAACCATTTTATTTCTTCCGCGTCGTTCTCTGGAACAACTTACAACGGCCAGGAAGTGTAGAATACTCCCCCTGGTGACGTCACATATGGCACGCATGTTCAGGGAAGGTCTTGTCGTCAAAGGGGGGGGGGGGACGTGTGTCACTACCCGAAGACGGAGCGGGCAAGCCAATAAAGTTCCCGTCCCATCTCTGCTATATTTTCATCTGTACTAACACGAGCATGTTCCTTACACTCTGTCTCCTGTAGCCTTTCTGATTAATGCATGAGCAATTTTGAATTCTATCCTGTCGACTGGGTTTTATACGGCGCCTATGCCGGTTTTTCCCAGTCTCTTCTAGTGATAGCTTAGCTATAGGCACACTTAGGGAAGTCGTCATGGCCCCAATCGCTGGCCATGGTGCCCAATCCCTCTCTACCTCGGTGCATGTCCCCTTGTAGGAGTAAGGGGTTCGCCCTGAGACGCAATAAGCTCCCGCCCTACCCACCAGGCTTCCACTTAACGCTTAGTTATAGGGTAGTTAGACAAAATCGAGCGGGCAAGCCGGTCGTCGCACAGTATTGTACCGGCGCTGGCTCAAGCAGCACGACGGTGACTCCCACGTAGTTTCCCTAGGCCATCTATCACCGGGCTATTTTCCTTAAACAGGTGTTCGTTGTTCTATGTGACTCTGCTACAATTTTATGGTTCCATTAACAGTGTTCTCAGATGCGCTACATTGGAAAAAAATCCCCCGGTTACAGCACTAGCAGTACGTATAGGCGATTCACGGTAACATGAGCACTTTTGAAACCTTGTTTAAGATCTACTTGTATATACTTTGAGTATTCTTCCGCCTTATTTTAAAATTAGCCTTACCATAAACCTCATCACTTTATTCATGCGTCGGTCAAATGGAACTGTGAAATTATTAATAAAGTGAATGCTTTACAAATCTGCTCATTTTTACACTCCGATGCATTAAAAAAAACTGAAAGCGAAATAAATAATTTTAAGTTATCACAAATGGCTACCTAACACTTTTATTCGACGTTGATATATGGAACTACTTTACATCCGTCGTTCCTAACTTCACTGGGTGAATGCCACTCAGTGTGCTCATTAAAATATATGCATACACGGGCAGTAACTTTTTCTAAGATTAATTTCTAAAGTGCTGACTTAATCCTGGACAGCCTTTATAATTTACGCAACAAAAATTCAGATACTGCTTTATTTTTAGGTATAAAGAAACTCAGGATGTCCTTGAAAATTGTGTTTTCTTGTACCAAGGGTATGTGTAAATGGCGTTCGGCAGGTCCCTGGGTTGAACATGGCTGGCTGCAGGTAGGAATATTTCAAAGCGCTTTTCCATTTCTACCCCGCCTAAATGTTGACAAAGTTTCCAATCACTCACCTGTTTAATAAAGATACCAACTCGTCATTGTGAACTGTAACAAATAAAGATTATTTCCATTTTATTACACGTCGTATTCACCCGAATGTGAGAATGCGTTTTATTCTGATTTTAAAGGCCAAAAAAATGTCGTCTAATTTTAATGACCAAACAAAGTCGTCTAATTTTCGCGTGCTTACTATTTCCAGGTCAATGTTGTTATTTTAGTAGTAGTGGGAAGTCAATGAAGGAATAAATTTCTTGAGAGACTTCCTGAACTTCCTTGACATTATTAACTGCAAAAAGTTTTCAATGTAACAATTACATATAAGCACCAATATTAAATCATTTTACTAAAGAACACCCATTAATTGATACCCAAGATTTTTGCCGGTTCATTTCTAGACAAGTTGGAATTCACACACTTGTACGTTCATGTTACTTTTGTAATTGGTCGACGTGTTGTTGACATCTCCTGCAGATAAATGAGGCAATAACAAACATGCAATAAATTGTGCGCCCAACCACCGCCTTTTACTACCACAACAATCAACCAATGAACAGTTGATATCTCTATGAGAGTATATAAGACTGCGAAGTCTAGTCTACAGGTAATTTCTCGGGTCTGTACCAATCAATAATCTGGGAATAAATAAAATTTTCCTGTACACCAAGCAAGAATGTGGGCTTGATCTACTTTTGAGGTTGTCCTTTATTGGGTAGACACGATTACCATCTGAAGCTAGTTTTCGTTCGCAAGGAACTTAACTATGTGGCTAGGAGTCACCGGCCACCTCTATATTTCCCCTGAACTTGTTTATTAGGACGCCAATAAGCCAAAGCACAAACGCCTTAAGGCCACGCTCTAATTGAAGTCATTACAGGTCAACGAAGAAAGGGGCATGATTTTAAGTATCAAGACATTCTGGCATCCCGTCGGAGATATTTTCTGGAAGGCATCAGCAGCAAGCATCACTCTGGTAGGCCCAAGCTTATTGTGCGAATCACGTATCAGGCAGCCGTTTAAACGATTGTAACTGTTGCAGATTACGTTGTAACTCAGGGTAAAGATGCCATTTAGGGGTAGGGCTCTCCATCGGTAGGTTAGAGCATATTCGCGGTGTTAGGATTGTATCGGAGAGCCTTAGTTTAGCATTCCCGCCTGAATACGGCCTCACACCTTCACATTAAACTAGAACGCCAGAAATCACAACAACGTATTGCGAAAAGCCCGACAGCAAAAACCCCTTCACCAACAGGCGATCCAGGACATCTGACCAGAAAAAAAAAAAACGCGTCGATATAGGCCAATACAAGGCAGGGCTCGTCGTATTTCCACGTCCGGCCAGCTTCAAGGGAAGATCGAAGAATGGGTGTTGTGTCAAATCGCCGCGAACCCCTTTACCAGATACAGCCTCCGGAAATCATGTTTAAGGTGGCGGAAGTCCAAATTAGTTTAACATAGTAATGGTGCGAGTTAGCATAATAAAGTAATTTAAATTAATATCAGTGGATAGTGCTCCACCGAGTGGTTAACATTGTAATAATCATGTATAGGCTGTTCGCGGTAAAATGAGGCAAATTTGAAAGCCCAGCTTAATATCTACTTATACACACGCTGTGTATTCCTTTGCCTTATTTAAAATTTATATTGCCGTGGGTATCATCGCTTTATTCATCCATCGGTCAGGCGACACTGTGGAATTATTAGAAAAGTTAATGTGTTGCAAATCTGTCTATATTTACACTTCGAGAAAAAAAAAAAAAAAAAAACAGGAATCAAAATAAATCATGGTTACCCTAATACTTTTTGTTCGACGTTAAGGTATGAAACTATTTTTCCTCCATCGTTACCAACTTTACTGGACGCATCTCACTCAATGCGCCCGTTGAAATATATGCCGGTAGGAGCAGTGACTTTTTCCTTAGGTTAATTTCAAAAGTGCTCACTTTATTGTGAACAGCCTATAACTCAGCTACGTCCCTAAACCTTCTCATGTATGGAGTTGACAAAAAAGCTAACGTCATAGCAACAGTTTCTTCACAGATTTTGAATCAAATTTCTGAGAAATCATGTTATGGATGGATTGTTTTATTTTGTTTCCAAAACATGTCATGTACCACAAGTATTTTAATACTTAAGTGAATATCAAAGTATCTGACTTTTCGTTGAATTTAACTTTTAATCATATTTTAGCAATAAAATAAATTTTTCATTTTTAATTACTATAAATATAGTGTGTTGGCAGTGACTTGTAAGAAATAGTTTTTTTTTATGCATAATAAATTTAAACTAAGTGCTCATGAATGCGGTTCTTTGTCTCTTTCGAGTAATTCTCTAGTCTGTGAGGATTTGTTAACACACGGCGGATGAATATACTCGAAGTACAACTTTCGCAGGGCTAAGAAAGTTGGAAGAACTAAAGGGATATAACTATAAGGGCTATAATAATGTAAACTCGTACAACTCGAGATGTTGTTGTGTTTTATATATATATATATATATATATATATATATATACACACACACACACACACACATCTGCGAGTTTGTACGACGGGTTTGAGCAGTCTTGATTGTCGGCCATTATGTCTTGGAGGGTAGTAGACTTACGTAGGATTGAGCAAGTAACCTGAGAACTCAGCGTGTATTTCTTTTTGCTAACTGATCTAAAAACATTAACTCCTTCAGTAGGTTCAGCACTGCGAAGATAAATTCGTTTTCAAAATTCAAAACTTCCATACCAGCGTTAGTAACGAAAGAAAATACTCTATTAGTATAAGGGTTGTTCGCGATAAAGTGAGCACTTTTGAAATCATTCTTAGAGAAGTATTACTCCTCATACTTGCATATATTTGAACGGATGCGCTGAGTGACATACCCAGTAAAGTTGGTAACAATGGAGAGTAAGCAGTTCCATTTCTCAACGTTGAAATAAAATTGTTAGGTAACTATTCGTGTTAGTTTCAATTATTTCTTACACATTTTTTAAAAATGCATATATAGTGTAAGAATTAGCGGATTTGTAAAATATTTACTTTTCTAGTATTTTCACATTCTCACTAGACGGACGCATGAATAAAGTGGCAAGACCCATGGCAGTGTTAACACTACATAAGGCCAAAAGATACACAAGTGCATACACGTAGATCTTACGCAGTGTTTTCAAAAGTGCTCATTTTAACTTGAACAGCTTTCACGCCCTTCGCTAGTAGTGGATTGCTTCGAAAATATGAAGCGGTATAAGTGGGAAGAAGGCACAACAGACAATGTTTTATGTTATGCACAAGGTGGCAAGCTCTAATCTGCTAGTTTACATCCCCACCCCACGCACTCCTGCTAATGAAGGGCAAGAATCTTCAAGCCACTCATCATACATAACCAGTTACCGTCGTGGCTAGGGGTGGTGACAGAAACTCCACTGAGCTGTAGAGAATTTGCAGAAGGCCTTAAAGCAGTCCTCACAACAGCGTCGCGATGCGGCGCGGCGCGTCCGACACCCGCCACCAGCGACGAGCGTCATATGCGTCTACACAATAGAGCGCTGTCTGACGCTGCTGCCATCTGTTGCCCTGCAAGGAAGCTGCAAAGAAATGCTAAACACGAACAAATTGCAGTGAAGTTTCTGAACATTTAGTTAGTAAAATTGTTATTTTTTAGTGAAATACACTTTTCTTTATTACAAGTATTATATTAAAATCCGATGAACGACTCTTCAGGCATCGGAAAACGTACTTTTGTTTTCCTAAAGGTAGGAAAAATTGATATAGATTTTTACTTTAATTAGTAACTACCTATAAAAACCGTTTATGTATGTTTTCAGTTCTTTATCTCAGCTTATCGCCAGTTCATTATTAAATTTATTCTTCTTATTCCCCGACGCTGGCGACGAGCGTCAAAACCAATTTCCGTCGCTCGTGCAACGTTCTCTACGCCAGCGCCAAGGCTCTGATTGGCTGATGTCGTCGTGTCGCATCGCTCTATTGTGAAAACCGCTCACGGAGTGTGAGACACTTCACACGACGGAAAACTTGTGTGGATGTTTGCAGCCTTGGTGGATGACCCGGCGCGCGTTGTTCAACTGAGTGCGCTGTGCCGTAAATGGAGTTTGGTGATGCTAATGCAACTGCCCGTGGCTGTTTCTCTGAGTCTGACCTCGGCCCATTAGATTAAAGGCATCGAGGTATTGTAGAAAACAACATGCTTCCCACACAGTTGCGGTAACCGTCTGGAATATGCATTTCGTTCTATTAGCACAATTCTATCCATAAAGCAAGGCAAACTGAGTCGCTGTTTGTAGACTGGCGTAGACGGTTTGCGGTTTCATGTCGAAATTCTGATAATTGTTACTATGGTCTCCTTTTTATTTCAATTCCTAGTCCCCCTCTGCGGCTCATTATTTTTCTGGTATCATCTATTTATTATTTTTCTCCATTTTTTTTTTTTTTGGAAACAGACGCAGTTCTTTTAAATTTCCATGCTAGTAAGAAAACACGTGCACACATGTATACATCCATTAATACGCCTACCCAAACACACCCATATCCACCCAGGCACACACACGGGCAAACCCTATTTATACAACCTAACCACGTGCACTAACGCACACCCATGTGCATATTTACTTACGTACATGTGCTCAGCCACACACACACACGATCTTACATATAATCCCGTGAACACCCAAACACAACTGTACAAACCATACGACCACACGCGCCTCCCCCCCCCCACACACACACACACACATATATATATATACATATATATATATATATATATATATATATATATATATATATATATATATATATATATACTCTCATACAATAATTTTAGTCCAAGGAAATACGTTAATGAGATAGGGTGGAATATAGGCATGTTTTAATTGCATTATTAAGAAATGGAATTGAGATTTTTTTTATTTCACTGTCAAATAAAACTGAGATAAAGAACCTCGAGTGTAGACTTGAAAAAATAAAATTAAACTAGCACATTAATTTTTACCCCGTGCGAAGAGGGATAGCCTTTTACCACTATATAAATCCTTGTATCATAACTTCTAACAATTCTTATAGTCACACAACTATTAATTTAGCAAGATTACAAAATTAAAAATATTATTACATCGCATCTTTATCGGCGAATTTTTCTTACACGAACCAGGGGAAAAGAACAATTTCCCTGTCACGGAAAGTGATTTACCTCCCAAGAGCAGTAGCCAACTTCATGATTCATGATGATTAAAAAGAAGAATCATTCCCAAGTACAAATTATGGCGAGGAAGCTTGATGCCTGCTTCCCATGGAAAGTACTCTACTTCCTAGAAAACACGCGCATAAGATTTGCTGATAAAAATCCGTCTTTAAAAGTAACATATTATAATTACTGGATTATTATTGTTGGTATCGAATATTTCAACCTTTACATATCCCCAGTATTTTTACTCTAGGTATCACATATGACTAATAAGAAACTCTACACGCATGATATTTTAGTTTACAATCATATCTCCATTACTGGATTAGGACATTTAAGAGGATCTCCATTGATTAGCACGCTGACTTTGAGAGGAGCTGGGGAGTGTAATACATAGAAAACCCACCAGAAGCGTTCCACTCGCTTCCAAAAATTTTCAGTTTTGGTGGTGTCGTTGTGAAAGGTAAGCGTAGTTACTGGAACCAATGTCCTTCCACGAACTGGACGACCCTGCAACAGGCTCGCAGATCTACACTGTTAAAAGTGTCCGTACATTTACTGAAATGTGTAGTAAAAATACGGAAACATAATTCGTAATGGCAAAAAAAAAAAACGTAAATACAAAGTACGGAAAGTCTTCGTATTTCCTGTAGCATCCGGTTACGGGAACTGTCAATTCCTAGTTGATACGAAGCTTTCTCCGACTCTTGAACCGGAAAATTACGGTTCCTGTGGCAGTCCAGTTACCCAAGCCACTAGGAGCTATTATTTCAAACGTAAAGAAGCTGCTACAGGCGTACGTAACATTAACCTCATCCCAAACTTAAAAAAATTAATTTATGCGACGCTACGACTGTATTATAAAAACAATATAACGTTCCATTATTCTACGAGGAGGTTGTAGGTTGTCTGCTCTCGTGGCTCAGGGGCAGGGTGACCGACCTGTAGTCGGAGGGTCCAGAGTTCGCGTCCCAGCTCCTCCACGGCAGATCCTCGGCTCCGCGTGCCGCGCATTGTGTGTATAATCCATTCACGGTCACTTAAGCCTTTTATGAAGCCCTGCTAATGTTCTACTTTCAGATATTCCTCCGCCTTGTGCAAAATAAGCTTAGCAAGCCTGGAGAATTGCACCAGAGGGACAACGCACCACATTTGTGCGCACTCAGTTGTAATTATATTTTGTATAAGAACTGTTTCTCACTAGACGTGACTAACATACCTATTTTCTCCCTGTTTTTTATTCAAATTAATCATCAATGAAGCATTATAATTTACAGATAAGATATTAATAATTTACAGATAAGATATTAATAACATTTCAATTCAACATGAAAAAAAGTATAAAACGTTTGTGATACAGGGCGTATTTAGGAAATAACTAAACACGTCATACATGGGGAGGTTTTTCAAAGGTTTGATTCAAAAAGGCTGAAGAAACCGTGAGTGGACTATACCGTGAATTTGTCATCAGGTCGATCTAACTTTAACTCATCATCCGTCAACAACACGCACTGTCACGACGTTACACACGCTCTGTCCGACGGCAAATGTATCGCTCAATATGTCAATAAAGTTAACTTAGGGAAAAAATGTAGGAGAGTGATCAGAGACATGTGTTCTGAACTTTTCGACTCGGGTTCAAATATCGCCGAGGCATTACATATATTAACGTTTTAAAAAATATATTTATACGCAGTGGAACACCCACATAGCAAAAATTACAGATTTTTTTCAATCTTATTTTATTTTTTTAACAGGGAGTACAGAAAACTTAAATTGACGGAAAGGTTCCGTGAATTCGCGGAAAGTCCGTTTTCGAAAATCTATATATCCGTAATTTTTCGGAGAGTTTATATAAACTTCTGGGTAAATATTTAACAGCACTTTCCCGTAAAATTAAGGGGAAAAAAATTTCCGGTGTTCCTGGCTATTAGCTGCGGTAGGGAGGAAGCAAAAAAAAAAAATGCTTCTGGAAGAGAGGGGAATATTTATAGTATCCGATACTTTGACACTGTGACAGGCATGTCGCGTACATAGACTAAATATCAGGTAGACAGCTTATTCGTCTTCTGCGCATGTACCCAACACTGACCTACCTCAAAGAAACACAACTGTCAAAGTCACATTGTCAGCATTGATGAACGTGTTTGTTTATATCTTAATTTTTAAATGACAAACACTATTATATTACTAGAATACTTTTACCAGTTGAAATTTAATCATAACGCTTTATAAATCGGTTGGAGGAAGCATGAAAACATCTCAAAATCACTTTTTTTTACTAAACAGTGTATTTAACCTCAAACCCAATCCACGCCATTTTTGCTAGATGTGTAGGCAGAAAAGCAGTTCTATATTGGGACACGGAGGTTGGTTGTGCACAGTCAGCGAGATCTGTCTACCTCATCTTTAGTCTATTCTCCAAAGCACACCAAGTCTCCATCTGTTAACCGGAACGGTTACTTCATTCGATAATGTATCCAAAATTGCCTTGCCAATTACCTGCGCAACTCTAGAAATAATATGGTAAATAAAGATGACGTGTTTGTTTACAAGTTTAATTTCCAAAGGACCCACCCTTTTACACGAATAAAGTAGTGTCTACTTTGACCACCTTTTAATTTAATCCAATTGCAGTAAACCTAGACAAGAGGAAGTGTAAAACACTTTCAAATCATTTAATCACATTGGCAGGGTTATGACCTCATATACCATCCCCGTTATTTTTATAAGTGCTATTAGCAGAAAATCAGTCAAATGTTGGAGTGGAGTGAGTAGGTCTTGAGAGGGGTTGAGAGGCTGGTAGATATGTAGCAGTACTGGAATGCAAGGGAGGGGGGATCAGGAGATCCCCGAGAAAACCCACCGATCAGCAGCACCGTCCAGCACGATTCCCACATGCTAAAATCTGGGAGATACCCCACCGAGAACCAAACCCACTTCGCCTTGGAGGGAGGCGAGCGCACTAGAGACCAGGTCAACGCGACCCCATCAAACGTCGGGACACAGACACTTTCTAATGCGCAGATCGCATGCTCACTCTACATCGTTTCCCCTTCTACTTTATCTGCTCGCAGGGACGCGGTGAACACGCTACGCGAGCAGTGTGGTGAACTGTTGCAAGGTAAGCTGGCGTTAGCTCTGTGCTGTACTCGCTGGTTTACACTTCGGCCAGTCAAACGTAGTTTGGCAGCTGACGCCGCAGGACGCGTGTAATGGGGCCATTGCTGCTCGCTTGTGAGTGATCGGAATACATTCCGTTTCCCTAGCCTGCACTGTGGTTACTGGCTCCTGTTGCGTGCACCGAGAATGTACAGAAGTGAGCAAGCACCGACTTACCTTGCAACAGTTCGCCACTAGCCACTGGCCAGTGGCTATATTAAAAATGAATTGTAAAATTCGAAAGATTTTTTTTTTACTTTGCCAAACCACGATACATGTAATTAAGTAATGTAGTTAATATAATATGCAATTTCAAAATACTTCATTTGTTTCTTTGGCTGAAAACTGGCGATAAGATATTTTGACGGAGAAATGGAGAAGAAATCACACATCTTGGAGCAATTTATAAACTACTTCAATATTAAAGAACGCTAATGCCTAGTAACACAGGGTCTATTTGCATAGGGCCAACCAATTTTACGAATGCGTTTACATAAACACAATATCTATAACACGATATTTGGTATATTTACATTGTCAGTAAAAACAGAAGAAAAAAAATCATACGGTATGCACATAAGATAGGTAATAAGGGTAATTATGATTATTTTTTTAATGTGCGTCATCGCGTATTATCGCTAAGGCTGTGCGATACGGCAATGTCTCGATCGCTAAATAATATTTCTGAAATATCGCTACAATAGCTGTTAACGATAAATTGAGCACTTTTGAAATCATCCTTAGAAAAACGTGACTACTTCTACCTGCATATTTTAACAGACGCACTGAAAGACATGCGCTCATTAAAGTTGGTAACGATAGAGGGAAAGTAGTTCCATATCTAAACGCGGAAAAAAAAATTAGGTAGCCTTTAGATAACTTCAACTTTTTATTTCGCTTTCTGTTTTCTTTAATGCATCGAAGTGTAAAAATGAATAGATATATAAAATATTGGTTTATCCAATAATTTCATAGTATCACTTGACCGGCGTATGAATAAAGTGATGAGGCCCATATCAATGTTAATTTTACATAAGGCGAAATAATACACATCGTGAATACAAGTAGATACTTAGGAAAGGCTTTCACAAGTGCTCATTTGATCGTGAACAGCCTATATTAGCGGTGTTGGCAATGTTGATACGACATATACTGGCGATGCCTTTATTTACGATATCGATACAAATAATGTTTGCTGTATATCGCCTTACGTTCTCAATATTTTCCGGGAGCGAAAAATCGCACCGATACTGATTCGAAACGACATCGAAAATTGTACATCGCACAGCGCTAGTTATTAGTGATATCCAAGAACACTTGCGACGTCGGTTAACAGTGACAAAGTCGCGGCGACGTGGCCACTCTTTATAGAGTTCTGCTACAATGGGCTGATGATTGCGACTGCAGGGCCGATCGTCGCTCTCTGCGTGCTGCAATGGATGCTGATATCCAGATAATGCGCGTAGTATCATCGATGTAGCACAGGTGGCAGGCCAATCACTTTGTTTAACGATCGCTCTTTCGTTTCCTGAATATTTTTTACAATTATATGCTCTTCACGGTAAAGTGAACACTTTTGGAAGTCCTCTCATTTCGAATAACAGTCAGTAAATATATATTGTTTTATATTTAAAAGTTAACTTCCAAGTGCGATGGATTATACACACTGTGTTTATTACATACATGACAATATTTAATTTGGAAATTAGTTAAAGGATTTTATATGGTTGAAACGAAAAAGTAACTAGGGTCACAAGAGTGCTCACTTTACCGTGAACAGCCTATAACACACTTACTGCTATAAATAATGAACAATTTCGTTTCCCCGCCATTCTTAGCACATGCGTACATCCAACTCGTATTCCAATGGCTCATTATTCGTGACGTATCTATTGTTAGCGAATAACAAACACCCTACCGATCGGCTGCTAATCAACTGCCGACCCGTGTTAGAAGTTGGTTAAATTGGTCCACAAAGTACTGCACTGCACATCGGCAATGTCGTCACAGATCACCCTAGTCAATCACATTTCAGAAACGCGTAGGCACTGCACTGCGTGCCGTCAGCCAATGCAGTATTACAGTCCATTCACATTTACTTCCAACTTTTCTGAAGCCCTGTTCAATTTTTACTTCCTAGACATCCCTTTGCCCCGTGAAAATAAAGCTGAGCGAATTCTGGGAAATTTCATGAAAAGGACATCGTACCACATTCAATTGAGTGTAATAATATTTTACATAAGAGCTATTTATTTCTAGGGATTACCAAACCCACCTACTTTCCCTCCGTTTTTTATTCATTTTTTTACAAATGAAATATTATAATTTATAGATAAAATGTGAGCAGAAATTCAATGTAACTACAAACAAGGCACATGTATGTTACACAAGTATAAAAAGCTTGCGACACATTACATATTTAGGAAACGAACAAAGCCTTATATACGAGGTGATTTTGCAAACGTTCGATTCAAAATGTGCTAATAAACCGCGACCAGACTATAGCTTTTTTGGTGCGTCGGTGGCCGCAGGGAGAAGAAATTCGTAGCACTTGAAGACCAAAGATGAGGTGGATCGACTTTCGTTTTCTGCGCAAGTGCCCAACACTGACCTACCCAAAAGGAAGACAGCTGTTAACGTTACATATAGTCGACAAAAGGAACGCGTTGGTTTATATCACAATTTTCAAAAGACAGGCACTTTTACATGAATGAATTATATCAATTTTTAATTTAATCAAACTGCATTCCAAATAGGTTAAAGGAACTATACATAATTCTCAAAGCACTTGTTTACTAAAAAGAAATCTAACCTCAAAATCAATACACTCCTTCGTTTTTGCTAGCCGTATTGGCAGAAAAGTAATTCAATGTTGGTACACGGAGAGTGGTGATGCGCAGCCGGCGACATCGATCTACATTATATAGACTGTTCATGGTAAAATGAGCAATTTTGGAAGCGCAGTGACATTTTTCAAAGGTTGGTTGCGAAAGTGCTCACTTTAGCGTTGACAGCCTTTTACTTACTCTATGGTATTGCCGGCGGCGCTCTCGCCACTGGAGCATCGTCGCGTGCCAGGACGGCAGGTGGTCCTCGAAATGAGACTCGGTGGTCGCGCGACGGAGCGTCGCAGCACGATCTGTTACCCGTATCCGATGACGTAGAACCCGCGCGGCCTTGGAACTGGGCGTCGGCGCCCTGAAGGCCGGAAGATCCTCTCAGTGTCAAGCCGGCTCTTCGGGCGAGACGGCATTCCTCGCTCGCCTTTACGTAAGCGTACCTTCGACCCGTTACGTAAATTCGTACCCCCCCCCCCTCCTTTACCAGTAGTAGGAGAGGGGAAAAAGGGAGGGAAGCACGGGTGGGCGGAGCAGTTGTCATAGGAGTCAGCTAACTGCCCGAGAGAGGTGCTGGACCCGGCCTTGCAAATTTCGCGTCTGAGACCACTGCTTCTCTCCCACCTTTTCTTTTCTACTATAGACTATTCACGATGAAATTAGTACTTTTAAAAGCCCTGCTTAACACCTACTTGTATGCACGTTGTGTATTATTCCCCCGTATGTAAAATTAACATTGCCACGGGCCTCTTCACTTTATCCATGCGTCAATCAAGTGAAACTGTGTAATTATTAGAAAAGTAAACATTTCATAAATCGGATAATTTTAACACGTTGATGCCAAAAAAAAAATAGAAAGCGAAATAAATAATTTAAATTATCACATATGGTTACCTTACATTTTTATTCGGTGGTAAGATATGGAACTACTTTCAATTTATCTTTACCAATTTGACCGGGCGCATGTGATTCAGTTCGCCCGTTGAAGTATATGCAGGTATGTGCAGTGACTTTTTTCTAAGGTTTATTTCAAAAGTGCTCACTTTATCGTGAACAGCCTTTACAACTGGCGAAGACTCTACGTCAAATATTTGTCCCACTTTATTTTGTCTACGCGAAAGATAAGACAATATCCATCTCCGTCTGTTATTTTTACAATTTTTTTTTAAATATTATGACTACTATATTCTGAGTAGAATCCACCTGGTTGTTACGCACATGCAGCGAGACGCTTGACTGGATATGGCTCGAGCTCGACCTCCGTCGTGACATAATTCATGAGCCCCATACAGCAGCCAGGTAGTTTAGAGCCTTTCAAAGTCATGGAGATCCCATTAATTTAGAATTAATCGTGCAAACGCCCATTTGCATAACAACACACACCCGCATACTACCTAACACACAAACCCGAGCACACCCACGTAAATGTAGGCCTATACTTGCGGCCGAAAGCTGGGACAGGCAGGCCCTATCGACAATTCTCTCCACGTGATTATCTTTGTTTTCCATTCATACAGATTTTAAATGTCGAATATGGTGACCACGTGGCTACTAGTTCCACGACGCCCTATCCGGCAACGGATAGTCTAGCCACACGCGAACGCACAGCTTGTAATGGGTGGTGCCCAATAATTTCGAGAAAACATAAAAAAAAAAAACTTGTATTTCAGAAGTGTAGCATCTGTAAGTTCCCTTTCCACAATAATGTTGACTTCGATACAGGCAGAATCGATTGTGCACTCCAAATAACACGCTATTATATTTCCAGTGCTCTTCATTTGTCCAATGCCGATTGGATTCGCTACTATGAACTGTGAAGTGTTGGAGGGCCTAGTCGTAAAATTCTGTACGTCTGTAATAGGTTACGGTTTATGCGTAGCAGGTTGCAGTTAGAAGGTAGCGAAAACCACGCGATACTTAAAACCAGCGAACATAAAAAGTAGCCGTGAACACGCACGGCATAAGAAAAAAGAGAACCTCATTGTGGAGAACAAAAGAGGGAGACAAAAAACGACGAAAAAATATGAAGTATCAAAACTGGGTTTCAGGTTCCAAAGTGTGTCGTGTACGGGCGAGACGCTGGCCGCAGAGAATTGAAGGCGACAGCTAGCAACTATGTTGCGTGGTGTTGCAAAGACCGCAACTGTTGTTCTGCGTCGACTCTTCTTACGGAGAGCGGGCAATGACCATTCTGCCCTGATCATGAACGTGCCGCAATATTGTTGCAGAACCCTTTTTCATCTTCAGTACGTTACGTAGTATTTAAATGTTCCTTAATCACTAGCTTTACAGTTCTCATGGAGGGGCGTCAAGAGGTAGTCATGTTAACCGTATGACATCAGAAATTTAGGGACACAGTCTAGCTAGATCACAAAACAGAACGCACATGTTCTATGATATAGCTGTCATTTATAAACTGCCCAATATTTTTGGACCGTGTCTATTTATGAATGGCCTTTAAGAGATTTTACATATCGGAATACTGCTTTCCGTTTTCTATTTTATTATCTAACATGTGGTTTTTTTTTTTTACAAAAAAGGGATAGTACGAATGTTTTACAATCATATTTTGATACAAAATTTTCAGTACAAGCTACTTAACCTAATATACCTTTGTATTTATTACTACACCATGATATTATAGGGCCACCTCTTAAAGTCTTATGAGGCGAGTCGAGTGGACAAGAAAAAAGACTACAGGTCAATTCAGCGGCTCGCACATTAAAGGCGACGAGACATTCAATTCAAGCACCGAGGTCACCCGAATCGTGTCGGCGGGTTTTCTTGGGGATATCCCGTTTCCCCAGCCCTTAGATTCCGACTCAGCTCCATTCTCACGTCTCGAGACGTCGTTGTTAAGGGCCGCCCAAATCTCCCTCGACTCAACCGAGGTTGCCCCTAGCCTTGCGGAAATTCCAAAAGAGGCGGTGAGTGACCTGACAGGCAACGCACAATGAAGGTTCGTGGCAGTATTGTCGAACAGTTACTGTGAACAGCGCGGTTAGTTCAATTAATTTGGAAATGTTACGAGTTTATGTTTTTCAATACATTCGTTTACTACAGTTATCATCTGTCTGGTGTTCATTTGGCAGTCTCGTTATATTCCGACTGATTTATTAGTGTGCCCCCTTGGTGCTGCACAATGTATCAATGTAATATCACCATTCGTTAAGCCGACTCACTTTGACTCACGCCTGAAACACGACTCTTTGCACGTTCATAGCACAGCGATTGGTATTCGTTCTTCACTCCCGTATCATCCAGATGCAAATCATTTGATCTGTGTTTTGCCTATAGGCTGTTCACCGTAAAATGAGCACTTCTGAAAGCCCTGCTTGATTTCTACTTGTCTGCACGTTGTATATTCTTCCGCCTTATGTAAGAATACTTTATCATGGGCCTCATCACTTTATTCATGCGTCGGTCAAGTGAAACTGTGAAATTATTAGAAAAGTAAATATTTAAGATATCTAGTCATTGTTCAAACTTCTATGCATAAAAAAAACAGAAGGCGAAAGAAATAATTTAAGTTACCAGAAATGGTTACCTAACACTATTTATTTGACGTTAAGATACGGAACTACTTCCCCCTCCATCATTATCAACTTTACTGGGCGCATGTTACTCAGGGTGCCGTTGAAATATATGCAGGTAGGGGCAGTGACATTTATCTACGTTTGATTTTAAATGTGCTCACTTTATCATGAACAGCCTTTACTTTCAGGTCACTCGCCTTTTGTTTGTAAATGGTTCAATTTAGTACCAAGGGCTTAAGCCCCGGCTACAATCACCGTAAGAAATAACGATAAAAAATGGAATCCACACCTGTATATGGCACCAGCTAAAACATAACATAATGGCGTAAGATGGCGGTAGTGGCGTTAAGAGGAGTGAATATTTCCAATTCTTTTACGCAGAGTTCTATGCCGGCCAATCAAGAGACAACGTTTCCAACCACGAGAGTCAGAGCAATGCAAGTTATAACAAGAACATAGTTATTAAATGAATTTTGCAGTACAGTTCAGATTTCCATTAATTTAAATAATCAACGCAATCATTAACATGTATACAACACTTTAAATATCCCGAAACATGGTTCCCGCGAAACTTTTTTCATCACAAGTAGATAAACAAAAATGAATATCAGGTTAGCCAACACACTGTTTGAAAATATCAGCGATACATGTACAGTCTGTCATTTTTTTTGTGCTCGTTTCTCATTAGTCGCGTCACAGTTTTCTTACTGTGGCTGTAGCCAGTTCATTTTCATACTTCCATAGTAACGTCACTGTTATTTTGTTACGGGAAACGCTACGGTGATTGTAGCGTAGGCTTTAGTGAGTCAGTGGCCACAATTTTAATTCAGCCCAACATGTTAAAAAATTCTACATTGGGAGAGAAAACTACAATAGGATATTATTTCTATAAATACACTTTAAGGGATAGTAAAAGTACCACCCTATGGTTAGGTTAAAATGTATGAAAACTTATTCGCCAGCATTTTAGGTTACTTTGGGTAGTTTAATTATATTAGGATACATTGTTGAACTACAATGGGTGAAAGACGCATGCACCGCAATGATATCGATATCAAGCGCACATGTACTAACCACTGCCAAAGTGGTCCACAGACACACTTGGGACAAAATTTCTTTGTTTTTACCTACCAACTTGTGCAATTATTATTTCTAGTGTGAAATTCTCCTCTGAATACATTAAAAACTATTCAGTTTCAATATCTCAGAACCACGCTGCAGAAACTTGACAAACAAACACTCCTCTAAGAAAAAAGCATCATTGCTGAAGAAATTAGGTTCCTCTCCTCCCTTCCCAAGGGGGGGGGGGGCTGCGATGGGCATAGTGATAGGATGCTTATTTTCCACCAATATGATCCATGTTGGTTTCTCCGTGAGGTTACTCACAGATTTTCACATAGAGGAATTGTGCTGATTGATGCTGCTGGTTGGCATGTTTTCTCGAGGTTTTCCCGTTTTCCCCACGCTTGCATTTCAATGCTGCTTCATATTGCCATATTTCACCCTCATTGGCTCTCAATACCTTGGTTGCTACAAACCACCAAACCTCTTTCAACTCCTCCCGTCTTAAGATGACGGAGGCCATGGTGGTGCAGCGGCTAGAGTATTTGCTGTTTCACGAAGCACACTTTTTTTGCAACCCATATACATCCAATACACTTTGGAAAGGACTTGTCAATTATTATTATTTTTTTAATTTTTGTTGTGCAATATGGATATTTGCGTACTATTACATTAACATACAAATACATAACATATAAATAATATCATTACACACTTCTTAATTCTAGCAGCTCTACAAACATATTAAGAAGACTGCATTTGGTTAGCAGTACAAGTTGTTGCAATCCATATACAGATAGATATTAAAGTATAAATATTTGACGTCTACATTAGATTGCAATACAAGGTATTTCATGAAGTCTCCTTATATCAGTCTTGTTCTGTCTTATAGAAATTTATCTTTGTGTAAATATTCTTCTACGGAATAGAAGGCCATATTTAGAAGTATAATTTAACAGCTCTTTTTTATTTTTTTTGTATACTATTAATTTACTTCAAATGACTGGGTAGGTTATTTATTAGTTTTGCCCCAGCATAGTATGGCTTTGATGTAAATTTTGAGGTTCTGTAGGAGAACAGGTGAAGATTATTAGATTGTCTGGTGTAGTAATGGTGTACATCACGATTTTAAAGTTTTCCATGTAAAAAAGAACACTACGGTACATATACATGCATGGAAGAGTGAGAATTTTGTTATTCATAAATAGCGGCCTACAATGGCTTCTTTTTCCTTATTACTTATTAATCCCACTGCTTTCTTCTGCAATCTAAAAGCCTTTTTCCATTTTGTTGATTTACCCCAAAATATGATTCCATAATTTATTATAAATGAATATTTGAGAAATAGTATGAATGTATTGTATTATTATCACAAATATTTTTTAAGATATGTACCGGAAAACACATTTAACTAAATTCTTTACAGACACTATCAACATGCTCATTCCATGTTAAATTACTGTCTACAATGAACCCTAGCAATTTACTACTATTTACTGTCTGTAACCCGCCTTCTTCTATTGTTGTGCATCTTGCATTGTATGTTTATTTCTTTGCATGGAATTCATGAGCACAAATTTGTTTACATTTAATAGGTATTAATTTATTATACTGGAACCAACTGGATATCTCAGTCACTGTTTGCTTTATATTTTCTTCAAGAACAACGTTATTTGAACTAGTTACCAAAATGTTTGTGTCGTCCGCAAACATTATAGATGAGCCGTTGGTTATTTGTTCTGTAAAATCATTAATAAATATTAAGAATAAAATTGGTCCCAGTATTGATCCCTGGTATTGGACATCTGCAATGTGATTTTTGTCATAATATCTTATGGAGGTGATCTGTTTTCTGTCTTCAAGATATGATTTAAACATATTATTGATTACACCTCTTACTCCACACTGTTAAAGATTTTGCAATAAAATATTGTGGTCGACACAATCAAAAGCTTCTGAATGATCTGCGAATATACCTGTTGAGAATTGTCTTCTAAAAATAAGTTAATACTTTTTCAGTAAAACTGTAAATAGCTTGTTCTGTAGATCTGATGCAATGACATAACCTTGTTTCTTACTAAGGATTGTGGCAGTTTACTTTGCTATAAATTTCTCTAAAATTTTTGAAAAGGACGTAAGAAGAGCAATAAACCTATAGTTATCCATCAATGCCTTGTCACTTTTTGTGTATTGGTACTACTTTTGCATATTTGAGACTATCAGGAAAAATTCCCTGGGCAAGACTTAATTGAAAATGTAAATCAAAGGCAGTTTTATTAAATAAGTACACTTTTTTTAGCAGAGTCATAGGTGCCTCATCTATTCCACAGGAACCTTTACTTTAGAAATGTTTAATTACAATTATGATTTCTTCTTCAGATATAGGTGTGAAAAACAGCGTGTTAGCATTAGAAGTGTTAGGTTTTTGGGGTATGTGTGCAGGACTAATATTTGTAGCTCTTTGTTGATTTTGCAATTTTAGTGGGATGTTTGTAAAATAGTCATTAAAACTATTAGATATTTCCGTGCTATTTTCGACTTTAATACCATAACTTTCAAGGAAAGGTTAACATGTCCTTGCTTAGGTTTCAATTCATTATTAATAATGTTCCACGTTGCTTCTGTTTTATTTGAGGAGGAGGCTATTTTTTACCGATTGTATTTCTGTTTTGCTACTCCGAGTAACTTGTTATATAATTTTTCGTATTGCTTACAGTATAATTTTTGTTTTTCCCTGGGTTCTTAGAATTTTACACATTATTTTTAACCTCTGTCCTGAGACTGTCAGACCTTTACTGATCCATTTTATTTTCGAGCTACTGCTACATTTTACAGGCTTGAGTGGAAAGGCATGATTAAAATGACAAATAAATTTATTAATAAAACTGTTCCAGGCAATGTTTGGTTCAGTTAATGTATAAATGGTGTTTGTTCTTGAGAGGAGGTTCGTGGTGGTTGTAGAAAATGTTGTTTGTGGTTGTTTTGCAGTGTTCGTGGTTGTTCTGTAAACATCATCCCATTTTTCATTCACAAGTAGGCTTTTAAAAAATTTTACATTTTCATCTTAATATCCATGGTTCATCATCAATATTAGAATAAGCTTATGTCAATTAGTTTCCCTCAAAATTAGAATTTAAAAAATCATTAAGAAGGGTGAAATAGAATTTAAAGAAAATCACGTGATGTTTATCTATTTTGCAGATGGTGTAGTTATAGGAAAAAATGGGCTTTATCTAAGTTTTCTTTATATTGACTACCTTTGGAAAATGATAACATGTATAAACATGACATTTACTGTAATGATTACAGGCTACCGTTAAATACATAACCATCTAAAGGCACAAGTAAACTTCATTTATTTATCTTAACATCTTGTTGACAGCAGGTTCATTAGAGAATGGTAAACCAAGAACACAATGAAGGGAATACAAGGAAGGAATTGGTCAAATTGTCTTTATTGAATACAAGGAAGGAATTGGTCAAATTGTCTTTATTGCGTCACCCCAGAAATTGCATGGAGTGCGTTCGAGAAACCATAGGAATTGCAAATCATGAAAGCTACATTCAGTAGCTATTAAAAATATGAGAACTGATTTGGTTGTCAGCCTATATTCTTGTATTGATAAACAGCTGATTTCTTGTTTGTCACTGCAACTCTGCTGAGTTGGGAAAAAAAATTGTAAAAGTGGAGTTTCTATAAGGCGTAGCTTCGTATTGGTTTACGAGATGATTTGCCGTTACTAATAAATGAATTCCATAAACTCCTACACTGAAATAGCAAATCGACATTCAGAAAAATACGTATCTGCTGTTTTATAAAAGTGCCTCTACCTCTAACGAGTCCACAACTTACAAGTTGAACCTTAAATTCACGGCACGTTAGTAATCGCAACCGCACTTGCAAAAATTAAACACACTGCAATTGTTAGTTTACAAACCTACGCTGATAAAAAATATCCCTCTACACACAATAATTGTGCGATATCCACGGTATATACGAATACACTAAACATTGCAATCGCATGGCCCGGCTCGTACGCATTTTCATACATTAATATTAGTTTTCGTTGGTCGCCAAATAAATAAAAAATAGATTATAGTTTTAAGGCACGTTTACATGCCAAATTTACATTTCACGAACGCAAGAATAACACAGATTTAGAGACAATTCAGAACTAGTGAGTTCATATAGTACTCGCAAGGCTGTTCAATTTCAGTGTAAACAAAAGTTGCCTGTCTCTCTCCCGCATAGCTGCTTCACTTGTAACGCACTCTCAGACGACTTCAATAGCGTATTATATTCGATTTTAGTACGCTTAAAGTTTTATCATAACTTTGAAAAGCTCCTATAAGCGTCAGAAAATTATTTCCTGTGAATATTTCCAAGGCAAATATATAGGGGATGGGAAGCAAATCAACGAAAACACCGTATACAACACTTCCATTTAAATGTAAATAATTGATAACTTTACATATTTAACGGCGAAATTTATATCTAGTCACCTGAGACAAACACACTCACGCTGTATGGTCAAAAACGGTAGTATGTTTATTTATGTCGAAAATACTCATCAAAATACATGTGAAAGATAGGCCGATACAATGTTTTTGGCTACTGTTTATCACGTGACCTTTTTTTTACCGGAAAACAACCGTCTAACTCCACGCTATAAACTGGCTTCACTTGTTAACACTGCAAAAGCAAAAAATTATAACTTTCATTTTTGTTTTGGTAAGAAATTTTGTTGCCCAAAGTTATTAAGAAAGGAAAATTCTCAATTTCGATGAATATTCAGGTATTTAATTAATGTTCAGTTAGTGCACCAGTAAAGGAAATTTTTGTCTTTAAATCAACTTGTTTGTTTGTATTACTTTATAACTTAAATAACTACATAAAATGGAAATTTATATATAGGCAAAGAACCCCTGTGGTTAACACTATATATCCTCCATTTTTTGGCCTGGTTCTAAAACAATCTTGTCATAATTAATAACTTGCTAAAATGTTATGAGGTATAGGACATAGCCACCCACTAGTCGCGGCATCCTGTTACCAGCAAGAATGATCGATCTCGAGATTGCAGGGCAGGTGTGAGATTCTGCTTGGCCTCTACTGCCAGTTCCCCAGCCACTTTGCAGATTTCGCTGGAACGCCCAGGTGATAAAAGTTTATATAATGGTTTACCACTCCCACTGTATGGGAGCTCTAAACGAGGGAAATACATATGACATGTAATAACCGAATACGATGTTATCCTACCCTTCCTGCATACAGAACAAAATCTTCCAAATTCGAAGTTTTAATGCATGCTGAGTGTAGCAAACACTGAACTTTTCAAAAGAAATAAAAATATCACCTTCTTATTGCTGCGCCTATAAAAGTACACGCTGGATAGGCTCGCTAGGATCTACGTTGAATTTCGTGCTTCAAGACTCATAGCAACACGCTGTGCGATGAAAGCTACACTAATGTAATTTAATTTCGCTGAAACATTATATGCGCGTTCCAGTGTCTGCCTTACCGTTTATTAAATTGCTTGTCCAGAAACAGGGAAAGCTATAGATGTATTTAGATGTACGCGGATAGTCTTGGTACACCTTATGACATTGTGATTAAATAATATTTTGCCTTAAAAAGTTTTTAGTATTTATGTTTATGTGTTTTTTTTTGCTTTATTACGTCTATAGTCGATCACAATTCAGTGTTTGAATTCTTTCAAATGTTGTGTAACGAGTTACATATCAGTACATCAAAGAATGTTATGATCATTTACTTGCAAATGAAAGGTTCAGAGGTAATAATAGCAATCCTAGAGCGTTACACGTTGACGGAATCCAATAGGATAAACTCTCCGTACTAACGAGTGCAAAATTTCAACCATAGATTTTAATTGAATCTCATGACAAATCGTTTATGAATTTAAGATGTCTTTCGTCAGTGATTGTAAGAGAGCATGCATATTTTTGGCACAGCTAGCATCTTCTTCTATCAACAGTTACCAATCGAAATAGGTTTCAAAAATTTCAGCTTCGGGCAAATAAACGGATCTATTTGTGTGCGTCACATCTATTCGTCCATAAACAAAAATAATGTATAAACATTTGCTTTTCACAAAAGTCGCACAACTTTACTATATAGGCTGCTCGCGGTAAAATGAGCTCTTTTGAAAGCCCTGCTTCGTATCTACTTGTAAGCATGTTGTGTATTCTTCCGCCACATGTAAAATTAAAATTACTGTGGGCCTCATCACTCTATCCATGCGTCGGTCAGATAAAACAGTGAAATTATGAGAAAAGAAAATATTTTTCAATTCTGGACGTTTTAACACTTCGATGCATTAAAAAAAGAAAACAGAAAGCGAAAGATGTAATTTAAGTTATTACAAATGAATGCCTGAGAATTTTTTTCGACGTTAAGATATGGACCTACTTTCCGCTCCAACGTTGCCAATTATTTTAAAGAATGGAGACGCCATTTGTGTTAACACTGCATTCACGATGAGATCACTTATTTATTCTGGCAACAAAAGCTTTTTTTCCTGTAAAATGGCTTTCTTACAAAAGGAAATAAATCAGCCCTCCAACATGTTTCAGTGTTGTAGGGATTTCTGTGCAGGAGAACTCTTAGATTCAGCCATTCAGATTGTCTTATCATATAATATACTAATTTTTTTATAACTCGTGTCGTTTCACAGGCTTTTGTTAAGGGTATTAATAAATGTGCGCAGGATTTAAGTATGAATTTACATGCTCTAAAAACGTTATTTCCAGTCGGTATCAAAAGATGAAGGAAAAAAAAAACCAGTTCTTAATAACATTTTGTCAAGATAATCTCCTTGCTTAAGATATTGTCGCGTTAGTAAAATTGTAAAAAAATACTTGGGTATGATTTTTTTATCTGAAATGTTCGTTTTGCAATGGGGAAATAGGTTCGAGCCTAGCCGCTTAGTAGGACCGTTGGAGTTAACTTTACTTACAGCTGTGTGAGATGGGGTGAGTGTTGCGGAGTCAACGCCTTCTTTTACGGCAACTGTAAAATATTGTCATAGCGACAGGTAGAGCCCGTGTCCAGGTGCAATGAACACATTTCTGCTGAACTCAGCTGGCTGGCCAGCCAGCAGCGAGGCTTCTAGGCGTCAGGTCATGAGAGTCCACGCACACCCCTTGAATTGAGAGATTGGGGGGAAGTGGAAAAATTTGGGCGGCTGTTAACATCGATGTCTTGAGAGCCGATGAGAGCGAAGTAAGGCGAGTATGTAACACCGGGAATTGAACCCGGTTCGCCTTGGTGGTACGCGAGTAGTCTGGCTACTATACAATTTCGGCGCCACCACGCAGGAAAAAAGATGTGATTCGCGAGTGTCTGGTACTTAATTTATAATAATGGGCTTTAGCTTCTCCCTATAGCTTCGATTTTTTGCACTGTATTACCTTGAGTGAGTGTATAATCGCACGCCGTAGTGTCTCGGTTTAGTATAGCGTGGTTCGGGAATAGCTTTGAGTTTAACTGTGTCTCCACGGTCCGACCGAGCTCCCAATATCTCAAGTGCTGGTTGTAAAGGGAGAGGATGCTGGCGTACCCACCTGTTGCAAATTCCTATGTATTAGCTTTGATAAATTAATTAAATTAATTTTAACATAAATCTATTTGACACCTGAGTCTTAGATTTGCTGTAAGTTTTAATTTTTTTTGTACTGATTAGGCTGGAAACCTGCGAAGACTCTCCGACGAACCTCCCTCCCTCCCTCCCTCCCTCCCCCCTCCCCTGTCAACATTTTGGTATATCAGACCTTATTATAAACTTTTGAAAATAATCTGACTATTAAAAAGGTGTTTGATTTTTTGTTTACGATTGATTCTGTGTGGATGTTACTTATTTGCGTTTCTTGTTCTCCAATGACTGTTGAATAAGCTCAGTTAATTTTTTTTAGAAACTTGTTGCACATAAGTTAAATGACAATCAGATCACATTTGAATTAATTAATTATTGGGTCAGAGTTATGCTAACGGCCTGTATAGGCCAGAATTGATTTTTCGAATGTGATACCTCTCGCAAGGTAATTATTGTATTGTAGCGCTTTACCGCACTTACAAGGAATTATGAGAATTTTCTGAACAATTACGACGTTCCCCTTCCTCTTATGGTATAGAGATGAAGAGTCATTCGGGACGTTCGTGCATTATATTTTCCTCTTCTGACGGACCAAGCCTCTTCACAAGATGATGATCGACGTCGTCATATAATCACTAATTTCTCTTATTACCTTGGTATGTTTGGACTGTGTCCATTGTCGACCATGGCCGGCAATGGACGCAGTCTAATCATACCAACACAATAACTCAGTCCAATCACGAACATATACATGAACTCCCATTGACATTAAACTTCAAGATACAACGAAAATCTCTGGTTTAACGTGTTACTGAACGATTTAATACGTTGGGTGTCAAATACGACTTAAAGTTACAGTAAGCCTTACACACTATGCCTTACGTAAGGGACAAAACTGGCATTGTTAATCGTCACATGCACAATTATTTTTTAGCATGCATCAGCCAAGGTGATAGTCATGGTACGTTAGCTGCGTGTGTTAACGAGATTCCAGATTTTAAGAAAGTACGGAACGACTACTTAAGAAGACAAGTGACGTGTTCTATCCTAGAGAGAACATTCCTGTTAAATGTCACCAACAGAAAAAAATTCAGGATATTTTAGCCATGGGCAAAGTTGACGAATGCTCTTATTTATATGTTGTGTGAACAAGTCTTTGCATTAGTTTAATAACCGAGTGAGGTGGCGTAATCGTAAACTTACGGATTAGCATTCGGAAGGATCTGGGTTCGAATCCAGCTCCGCGCTGCCATCCCGACTTCGGTTTTCCACATATTCACGAAATCACTCCAGGCGAACTCTAGGGTGGTTTGGCAGTGGCCTATTCCTTCCCCGTACCTCATTCTCTGAGCAATTTTCTCCGTCTTTAAAGATATTGCCCTCGAAGAGACGTTAGGTCATGCCTACCTACTTAAATAGTAGTTATCTTGAGCCTCATTCAAAGTACAAATTAGCAGCCTAAAAATTAGCTATAGAAATTATATCACTTAGAAAGAAAAATATCTTCTCATAAATTTGCGACTGTCCGGTCATGGTTTTTCTACAGTCACTTTCAAATAGTTGTCTACTTTAAGTAGTTTGTTTGTGTTAATCTAGGTCGTACGCGCTCTTCATTATGGGATTTTCACTCTGTAAAATCTAAGTAGTTTTGGTTCACCGAGCACTTGTGAATAGTGTTCCAGCTCAATCACTGTACTTTAATGATGGTTACGTCAGCTGAATTGCACTGGTTGCACGAGAATTCCACTACTATTCAGTCGATAGAAGCTTTAAAATATATTTTCTGTGAGGCATCTTACCTACTGAGCCCACTCTTCAGCATTATAATGTATAATGAACTTGCGTTTAGCAGGTATACCCAACATTTAACTATCATTATTCATTGGTATAACATAACTTATGCTAGGGACGTTTGTACGGGATTCGCCACGAAAATACAAGAAAAAAAGATCATAGGCGTACCTCACTGAGGTACGCCTATGAAAGTACGGTACAAATGAATCGAGTATATGCCCAAGTTGGATGGTGTTACACATTGCGTAATAAAGCCTGCTCCTCCTCTGATAATGTACTTATCCTGAATTGAAAATTTGATCTGACTTCCTTTGCCTTTAGTGACTACGGGGAAAAAAAAATCATGACCACGTTATATGCATGTAGAACAAAAATACAGTTAAGAGTGATGAACTGAGTAGTCGCATAGTAACCACTATAGGCAATGAAAAGCAAACAAAATTTCAAATTTAGTTCCACCACACCATGCCATTCAGCTCCAAAAAACAGTGCACCTGTTCTTACATCGCATAGTTTTCCTTGCATCACTTTACTGTTGATGCTTGAAGTACCATTCCGAGCTAAAACTTACAGTGCAGTTTTATGTTATACGATATGTGCAGTAAGTAATGTAACCCACACCCCCACCCCCCGCTTTTAAAGCACTGTGTAATTACGACCGCGGTTTCTGTGTAGTACACGATCCAGCCTCCAATCACAGTAGTTACCTCAGCTACTAGGCGTTCATTTTCCTTTTGTACACTTCAAATTCAACAGCGTACCACCATGACAAATCACTCGAGGACGAAATATCTGTCAGTTTTGCTGCTTGTATTTTCATGGAGAATCTCCAACTAAAGTCTATAAATAAAGTTACGTTACGGTCTGTATTAAAGAAACATTCAAATTTCTCATTTATATTAACAATATTTTCAACATTGAACGTCTCAATTAGTGTACTGGAAGGCAATGGTTAAAGTTTTATTTTTTTTGAATTGTCCATCAGCACAACCTATACACGAGCAGTTACTCAAAGAAACGGATGTTGTCACACATTTTTCATATGGTACTCTGATACAATAATACATATATACATAGATATTGCCATCACGAAACAACTAATCACATTTAACAATACGATTTCAATTACACAAATGGAAACCAATACAAAAAAGTCAAAATACCGCGCTGTCTGTCTTAACAAAATCCAAGAAATAATACAATATGTTTTAATTTTTGTTTGATGCAAGGTGCTTTAATCAAATTATGAATCATCTGCAAATACTCTCGTTCCATTTTGGCTGTATCATTGGTCATTATAACTCAGAACTTTGGATAGATATTTATTACAAATACAAATCACGGCCTAATCCTGTTCCTGGTCCGGTCGACCTCGATCACACCTCAGCACACTAGTGGTCCTGCCCATGACAAGGGTACGCAAAGATGCAGCCTAATTTCAAAATGCTTTCAGAAACGAAGCACTAACTTCGTGAACTCCCTGGACAACAGATAGATCAACACTCTCCTGTAAATTAGACGACATAATTAGTGTGCCGAATCTATCCTATTAGTAATCGTAAGTGAAAACAGACCTCAGTTTCATATTCAACAACTTTCCACCAGCACAGAAAACTTTCATATCGTTGTGCCACATCGCCAAATGTTGGCCACTTTCGTTTCAGCTTTGTACACCCACCAGTTCTAATAGTCAGCAGGTACATAAATAAAGCAACTCATGGCCAACTGTGTGTGTGTGCATGGGTTCAAAAATCACACTTGATTTCTCACTGTTACGTTAGCAACTAACGATTATTACCTTTGTGTATTTATATAATAACTATTATTTTTTTAATGGCCGTGTGCGGCATATAACGCTTAGAACATGAAAACAGGTATACGGGCCAAATATCCACAGCCAGATGTATATTTTTCACATGTTTTTTTTATGAATACCACGACTTTGTTCCTTTACGCTACCAAAGTTCCAACAGTGTTACAAAACTCATATTTAGAAGGATTAACTGACAGACGTACGACAAATGTAATGAATTTATAACCCATGGGACAATATTTCACCAAGGCGAAAACGCTACTGTCGGCAAACGTTGGACACAGTTTCCGCTGACGTCGCAACATAAAGCGCCTTCTTAACTAAACATTTTCGGCGTCCCACGTCTATGGACGTCGCCAACCATATGACCAATCATTCCTGATTCATTGAATGGTAGCGACTACTACTGTACAGTTCATCTGAACACAATTTATCAACTCATTTCGCTTCCATTACATCTTCCCATCTACTCCGCAGTGCAGCAATTTTCCTGCTTTAAAGATAACACATATTACACGGATTAATATTTTTTGTAATAACTTTATTTAATTTCTGATTAATGAATCATTTCTTTAACACATTGAGCACAGTTCGTCGTTTAAATATTAGTAGCGACAATTACTGACTTACTCCCCTAGTCACATGTCCGGAAACTTACGTATGGGGATATATTCGAACAGAGTAAAACTTTATCGCTCCCTGCCACCTCGTATTTTTGTCTGACATGAGAATAATAGAGTAAATGATAAATTAAATATTTAAAATATTTATATTGACGTGCGTTTTTTTTGGAATGATTCCCCCGAAGAAATGAAAATCAACTAAAAAAATTACGAGTACCGGAATTTAACCATTATTAAATGAAACATTTATTTGCGTTCTAAGTAGCTTATATTAAATTTTATTCATAAAATTGTTTATTGCAATAACGAATATATATATATATATTCTTAAACTGAAACAGAGAAATTGCGCTCTGATTCAGTTTAATTTTGAAGTCATTCAATGAAATCCACTTTTCTGAAATCACCCAGATTTTTCTTCGTTTGTTACATGACTGATATATAAAGGCGAGGAGTCCTACTGGTATTAAGCGACTTTCAAAGCAGTGAAACACTGCTTTGAAAGTCGTTCCACTTATTCACGAGTCAGGAAGTAAATTACTAAAGGCTGTTCACGGCGAAGTTAACAGTTTTAAAATCTACTTTTAAAAAGTCACTGCCCACAACTACATATATTCTAAGTACAAACCGGTACGAATTCTCCCAGTTCAGTCGACAGCGAATTTATAAAAGTAGTTTTAAGACTTGACTTTGTTTTGCCAATGTTAGTGTTTCTTGTTTTATACAAATCAGAGTACGAACTTGCACATTAATAACAATGAATTTTTAACAGTTTCACAACTTCACTTAGATATGAACAAAGTTATCAGGCCCATGGCAATGTTAATTTTAAATATAGCATAAGGGTACTGAATGAGAAATAAATATCCTAAGCAGTACTTTCGTAAGTGCTCAATTAAGGGGTCTGTCTGCCTGTATCGTATATCTCCTTTTTTGGCCGAGAAGCGCGGGGTCTATGAGGGTCAGACTGGCACGCGCTACAAGAGCGCCATCGCCACTACGCCCACTGAAATGAGTGTTCTCTCAGTGCTGCGTGTACGTATGGGATTCACAGAGGTCGCCCTATCATTTTATTGATGAAAAGAGCGTAGCAAATTTCAACACAAGCTGCTATCGTAGTTTGACTCGTCTCCGGGGCTAGTACGTTCTAATATACGGAGGACAGAAAACGCCACTCTTGACTATATTGGAGACCTCCGCAGATATATTTACCTCGTGCGTAGTATCTTTAAAGTACCATTCAGTTCTCGTCTGGGGTATGATGTACTTTCGTAGGTAAATATACTCGGAGTACGTTTAATATTTTCTTCAAAAGACAAGGTTGTCGGACACACTGCGATACAGTTCAAGCCAAAGTCAGGTAGTACCCACAACAGTGAACAGTCTATAACTAATTATTCCGCACACTTATGATGTTTACTCGTTTCCGTCTTCCGCGCATTTCTTCAATACTGACTAACGATTAAGAGACAGTACTGTTAAAATATTGAGGTCAAACAGTGAAGCCACGTTTTGTTGGAAGATCCGTACGTTATAAAAAAAATTATTTTACTCAGTCAAATATATTTTGGTTACTCTGAGACTTGGTGAGCGGAAGTGTGATTAGCATTCAAAGCATGTTTTTGTGTAAACTGATGTGCCAAATTAAAGTTCAAGTCGTACGGTCCTGGCTGGTTGATTGGCTAATTAGCCACTCGATGATGACTCTCAAGAATTTTCTGCAAACGCTACCCTGCGCACTCTACCGTGCGTTTCCTCTGTGAAATTTTCAGCTAGTCGCATTTGATTTAGTGAAATCACTGGTTCCGCTTTAGGGTGCGACGATGGAAATATTTACGATTGACAGGTATTTGCTTGCACTCTAAATTCGAATCAGTGTGAAACCACTCGTTCGCAGTGAATTCAATTACCTAATCGGTGAAAATAGCTGCACTTACCACTGATTGTTTCAGTGAAAAAATTTCACTGATTGAATTAGTGGCGTAAAACTATTTCACTTATTGAATATGTGACCACCGACTGCAGTGACGAATTAAATATTGATTTTATTGAATAAGGCAAGTAATTACGTGATATAAACATATTTACGATAGTTTACTATTTATATTGTGCAATTTACAGTAATTTAAAAAAGTAAAAAAAAAAAAGTTTCACAGGTGGCCGGGATTGAATTAGCGCGCCCAGACTCTAGGCCGTTGCTTTGATACCTGAGCTACCACGCCGAGATGATAATACGGAAGGAAAATACATGTCTCATAATTCGCTGCGAAATCATGTAGGTTGAAGTTGTATTGCTCATTCTTTTTGTTTTTGGTTTGATTGGTGCCGTTAGGATAGTTAAAATGACTAGCACGCGTGACAGCGCTCTCCACGCCACATTGAATGAAACTTAAACCTTCAAACAGAGCGATGTGACAATTGCATGGAATCGAAATGAAAGACGTAAAAACGGAATGAAAGGCTGTGTGTTCATATTACCTCGTGAAATGACGTTTCGAAACACGAAACACATTTCAGAAAGTTTCATTCGTTTATTCGTTGTTACTTCACTCGATACACGTCGTTTAAGGTTCATTTTTAAACGATGTTCGAAAGCCATTTTTACACGTATTTCGCTATAGATCGGTCAAAACTAACTAGAGACGGAGCAAGTAGCTCAGATGTTTCACTGGTCCATCAGTCAAAAAATAAACCACTGAGAAAACAGTGGAAAAAAATGACTGACCAATCAGTGGGAAATGTCACTGAACCAAACAGCGAAGGAAATGTGGCACTTTTTCACTGTTCCGTCAGTTAAATTCACTGATGTGACTGTTGTATCACTCAGATACGTTTGACTGATTGAAACAGTGAAATTCTCATTGATTCAGACATGGAGCGTGGTTTAAGTTAGAACTAGCTAATCACTGCGAATGTAGAGAAGTTAATTTCTATTCGTTTACTTGAAGCATGTCTGTGCATATTTTATTACACTGTAGGCTCCTAAGACCTTGTTGTTCAGAACCACTCAGATCACTTCACTCGCTCACTCGCCTTATTCCACTGCCTACTGTCATATTTATATTCCGCTGAGCTCTCATAATTCACTTTATTCAGTTATTATATGACGAGAACAGCCTTTAAAGAACCTAAACGTTAAAACATCTTTTAGCAGCTCTTTGGCGAACATATAATAAAGTTACGTGTGCACATGCAGTCAGGTTGATATTTTGCATGGAACGTGAGTGAACAGACGCCTGATAAATTGGTACCTACGTTACCGCAGAAACCCGAAATCAGTTCATATCAGAATGCCCTAGTCGAAAATACTTTCAACGCCCTCTCGTTAAAACTAGTACTGACCAATCAATACTGGGACCTACTATCCTTCGCATAGAATTCTATATTTCACCAAAAACTTTTTAGTTAAAATACTGCATAACTAATTCAAACTAGTATTAAGTACATTTGCTTATTCGTCTAATCATAGTGTCGTGCGTAACAGGCTAGTGAACCATAGTTGAAATAACAACGAATTTGAAAATGGTTGACTTAATCTTAACCTAAATTAACCTAGCCCAACCTTACCTAACAAACCAGCGAAAACACTTCTAACTGATACATTTTGGTCGGGACTAGGTTTGACTACTTAAAACGGAACTATTTTGTATGTATGTGTGTGTATATATATTTATTTATTTCTGCCTTTTATAGTCCCCCTTAACTACCGTAGTGAATCCTACTGTTGATTGGCCAATACAAGTTGTAATGAAAGGGCTTTGATAAACGTAATTTTGATTAGGGAATTCTGGTTCTAACTGATTTCGAGTTTATACGATGACACATGTATTCTGGACGCAGTTGTGCGCATGCCGAGTGGGCTGTGACATCATCTGAAAGTTCAGTATGTAAATTGGCAGGCAAAGTTTTCTTAATGGCAATAAACCGCTCGTTAACGTATACACGCGCTGCTCGGCGACGGTTCAAAGTAAAAGAGGCAGACAACAAAATTAAGGTTCGAAGAACTCCTCAGCGTTAATTTGGGAGGCCACGAATTGTGACCCAGCTATGGTCTGCGCTCGTCATCGCTTAAGAAATTTCTCTTCTCCATGGTTGGCTATATATACAATGGTTACATTGTAAGAAATATAATTTATGGGCCTATCATTAGGTTGAAACATTCTCGGTCATACATAAAGCGGAGGAGTGCCAGATGAATGATGAGCATCTGGGTGAATAAACAAGTCTTCATTTGTCAGGATGATGGGCGAGAAAAGTCCAGAAACAAATTTTGGATAAAGGATGACTGCGCAGAGGACTTCTTAGACACCTAACAAAAGTTGTAAGAAAATAGCAGGCTTCATTATAGAATGACAAAGATGGTGATTTTCCTCGCCATTAGTAATCCTCAAGGACACTAGGAACTGTAAGCACTTGCAGCCGTGGGCGATCACCGTGCGGATGCCATCATGTAAAAGCAAAGAACTGTTTAAATGGCACGATGGTCTTTGGTGAGCGTATTAGGTCGTTTTTATTGGCTGCACGAAGATCTGGAAGGGTCTGATTGCTTACGACATGCTGGATAAAAAAGATCCCTGACTGATTAGGATAACGTTTGGCAGTTTCCTCTCCAGGCACTGAATAAAAAATTAAGTTCCGTATGCTGCGAGCACGTTAGGTAATTTTTCGATGAATGAAGGTGAGGGCCGCTAACACACTTGGCAGTTTCGCCTCTGAGTAATTATGCGTTCTGTGCCGCAGGATCTCGAAAGTGCATTTTGCTGTAGGACACTCTTTATGTAATTGATCGCAATCGGTACTTAAAACGGGGATATATGATTATTGACAACATTAGGTGTACAATCTTCCGTATATCATACCAGTGTATATATATACATACACACACACATACATATATGAGGGCTGATTCAGAAGTCGTGGCAACTATTGTTTATCTCCCGAATATGATCCAACAGTGCAAATGTACTATGTACAGTAGAAAGTGTACGACAAGTACGTTTTAAAGGTGACACCACATGGGTTATGGTTGCAGGAATGTCCGGCAAGGAACGAAGACAAACATGGCTGTTTGAAATCACCGTTTAGTTGGTTTATTCTCGAAAACTCTGTATACTCATTAAAAAGGGTACGTATCGTACGTGTAAAAGCTGCTTAACATCCTTCAAAGCAGTCTCCGAGTTTACCCACGGTTCGTTGCAAGCGATGAGGCAGATGGGAAATACCATCGGCTGCATGTGATCATTCGATGTGCGTTACCTCTCGTCAAAATGCTGTGACGATGTCTTGTTTGTTAGCAAGGTGTTTGCCACGCAGTGACTTCTTCACTTTCAATATAAGATCGTAAACAGACGGAAGAAGATCGGTGGAATAGGGAGGGTGGGTGTGTGGCAACACCTATCCCCAACGCCGTAAATAACGTGTGACGCTAACTGCTGTATGAGGTCTAGCGTTGTTTTATAAGGCAATAGCGTTGTCCAACAGCTCAGGACGTTTCTCTTGAACTACAAGATGAAGATGGTATCATAGAAGTGACAGGTAGTGCTGTGCATTTACTGTACACCGCTCACGAACTGGATGACACACTAAAACATCTCGACTGTCATATGCTAAAATGATCAACAGCTGTGTGGGTGACGGGTTTTGTCCTACCTTGTGTCTCCGTGGTGATCCAGGATGAAGACATTCATTGACTGTCGCTTCAACTCGGGTTCGTATGCTCGTGGCCATGTTTCATTGATTTGCAATGATGTGGTTCAGCATGCCATTACCTTAACGGTGAAAGCGTTCCAGATTAATACAACATGTCTCATATCGGGTTCACTTCTCTACCTCAGTTAAATGATGTAACGCCCACTTGGCACAAATCTTCCGTACATTTAAGTCCCGCAGTAGAGTTCGGTGCACTGACGACGCAGGAATACCTGTACGCTCGCTGGGCTAGTTTCATAACAGTCCAGTGTATGTTGTTCAGTTGGCACTGGTCTACCACAACCACTAGTACGTCGTGGTTAGCTAACACAGGACGTCCACTGCGAGGTAGGTCGACTCTTGACTCTCTTCTCTGTTTGAAGGCCTTCTGAATCTGCCCTCGTGTATATATATATATATATATATATATATATATATATATATATATATATATATATATATATATAAACACACACTTTGTCTATTACAAATAAATTATTTTACCCTTTTAAGAAGTTTTCCTGCCTGATAAGCACACAATTTTCAGTATTTTTCTGAAACTTCTTAACAGGGTTTGACTGTATATGTAATACACATCTTGCTACCACCGAAGAAGTGAAGTTCTGCTTCAAATGTAAAGTTAGGTGAGGCAGCTTTATTTTCACGCTAGTAAACCCATTTATATACGAAGCCTTAGGTTTAGATTTTGTAGTTTGAATTACATGGTTTCGCATTAAAAGTTATCATAACTCATTCTGCCTTAAACCCTGTTGCAACCATCGTTAACGAAGAGCCTTTAATGAGAGGGTTATAGTAACAGGAATGTGTACGGTAGTTATTTACTTGTAGCTTGCAGTTAGCAGCACATTACATTGCAAAAAGGTAAACGAAAGGTGACAAATATAGGCATTCAATTCGTGTGGTTGTGTTGGGTGACGGAATGAGCGTTCGTGAGGAAATGCGTTGTTTGCTAGGTGAGACTCGTTCACAAAGAGATTCAGAATTTACAATCCTTGCCCAGGTTTCCGTTGAACGTAGATAGCACATACGTTTTCTACGAGGATGTGGTCGCAAAGGTCTCAAACCGGGAACGTACACTCTAGTGAGGAACAAGTTCTCGGAAATCCCGTCTAAAGAAAACCACACGTCGCTTGTCTGCATTCTTAATTAGGCGGGAAAAGTTTCCATTAAAGCTTCGACTACCATTGACCAAAAACCAGTTTCCCGAAATCGCTACCATTTCACAACAAAAAATAAAAAAATACATCATTGGCGGAGCGGGGGAAAGAAATCGAAAAAATTAAGACAGGGATTTGTACAGGTACATCCGTAAGCAGGAAACGCGTTTATTAATTCCATTTCTCCCGATAATGGTATATCAAGTATTCTGGATACGCGTCGTAAAACGTAATTATATATGACCATTATCACAAGGAATACCAATCCTTGGCACTGAGAATATCAGCCATAAACAGTGTACAATCACGTGTGTACGTGGGGGGTTGTGTACGTCGCAATAGCGGCACATGATTAGTTGCGCAAAGAAAGGCACGGAGCCAACTGTTCAGCTGCAGAGACGTTACGGAGGCAAACAGGTTAATCTGCTCGACAGGTCGTGGGCTCGTCGGCACGTACCAGTAAAGGCGACATTCCCGCAGCAAATACTGAAGTACACGCCAAGTCACCGGCACGTTTCTTACGCCAGTGTCGCCTCCTGTCGCTGTGTCACGCCAGTGGAGATAAACTTAGAAATAATACGATGGCAGCGATGACCCCACCCCTGCCACATTTCACGAATGTCGGCTCGGTTATGATTGCAAAAGAATGTTCGAGGCCTGTCTTTCTCGCGTCAAGGCCGCGTTTCGTAACTTGTGAGATGATGATACGGAAAAAAAAAATCACTCTGAAAAAAACTGTAATGGAAGATTTTAACCTATAGAGCTATACTTAGGTATAGGAAAATTTAGCGAATTTATTTCAGGAAAAGCTAGAAGTTAAACACATATATAGTGAAGTCACCTTCGCAATTGGATCACAGTTTATTAGACCCGCCCTGCACGCCTCTGAGCCAATAGCAGACTTGCAAGGAAACACATTGCGAATCCCATAACTGCCAGGTGTGGGGCAACAGCCAATGAACACACAGCTGAGGATTGAGGAGTCTAGTCTACAGGTCATTGAACTCGCGAAATTTTCTCATCCCTACCTATACTGTATGAAAATATTACCACATATCAAACTGCCCTGAACAAATGTAGGACCCCTACAATGAATGTATAGGGGAAAAATTACCATTCCCGCTCTCTAGTTAAGTGTATACACTGGCATGGTAAATTTCCGAATAATTTCTCAGAGTGTACTTTCAAGTTGTCGTTTACAATGTATTTCCTCGTGAGATAAATACGGACACGGAGTTCAACCAGAACTCAAAGACAATTTAGAAGTACGTCACGCAGAATAAAACAATAGGCTACTGAAGTTTCAGATTGTTAGCCAATATTTGGTTTACTCAAGTGACGTGTATGAGATGCCAATTCTAAATTTAGCCGCCAATATTAAGTAACTATTACCCCCTATAAGTCAGGAATTGATTACATTGTAAAATAATAATGACAGTTGCCTTTATAAAGTGCACATGCACCATATTGCCAAAGTGAAAAGCATTCAAATAAGCATTTTACTATTGCTACAAATAATTCAATATTATATTTTATACCTTCACTGTGACAAGATAAAAATTAAATTTATAGTATGCTTCTACTATACAGTTTTAATATTTTGGCACACCTTGGTAATTATATATTTTGGCACACCTTGGTAATTATATATTTTGGCACACCTTGGTAATTATATATTTTGGCACACCTTGGTAATTATATATTTTGGCACACCTTGGTAATTATATATTTTTTATTCATTTGGTTAGTTTTATTCCTTTTTGGGGGTAAAGCTTGTTGTTGGCTTCCACTGTCATCTGTTGTGCAATGTTTGAAAATTATTGTAAAATATTATGTAATTCCAAAACTGATACCAATATTTACGCGCTATATGCAACTTAAACTAAGTTGAAGTATAAATAACTGTTTTTAAAAATTTTTGTCCGTCTGTCTGGATGTTTGTCCAGAATAGGCTCCGAAACGAATGTATCAATTTTGATGAAATGTTCAGATATCATAGAGTTTACTTATATTTAAAATCTGCTCTTTATTTCATCTCGATATTTCAAATGGTTATGAAGTAAATTAATTTTTTCACATAGTTTTATTTTATGTTTCATATATTATTTATTTTTGTAAAAGGATTATTGTCAAAAACACTGTTGAAACAACAATAGTTTTTTAAATAATCATTGATATAATACGCATCATAGAAATGGATAAATTAGTTTTTGGAAAACATAGTAAAATAACATATTATCAAACAACAAACACTAACGCGACGATAAAACTGTTTTCGATAAATAATTAACCATCTTTAAAACTTATTATATACGTAAGTATTTCAATAAATCCATAAAGTCTGGGCGAAACAATGGTGGACTGTATTTTAATAACTCCATAAAACCTGGACGAAACGATATTTCTCTTTAAACAAAAAACCTTAGGGAAGCGATGGTGGGCTGTATTTTAGTAACTCGATGAAACCTAAGCGAAGCGAAATTTCTTTTTCAAACATAGGCTATGTAAACAAATATTAAAGTCCACGCGAACGAAGTCGTAGGCACTGCATTAATTTCCATCTTAACATAAAAATATATTTGTAAATTCCATTTGATTAATACTTATAATTTTATAATTTAGAAATTTATTGTTTTTTGTTTTGTTTATAGAAATTATTATGTATTAATTTTGGTTGAGATAGTGAATAATAAAAACGTAAAAATTAAGAAGACAGTTTTTTTCTCAAGTAAAATATGTAACGAAAATTCTGCAAATTACTTTTTTAAATTTCTTGCTTGGTCAGTTTCAGTATGGTCAAAATAAATTATGACGTTTTCGTTGGTACTTCAATTCTACGCATTGTAAATAAAGGCTGCATTGCCATAATTAAGTGTAAGAATATTTCTAGTAGTATTATTTGCATCAAAGATAGTTTATTTATGCAAATTTTATTTAGCAACTCTCTCGGTACACAATATGTTTGTTCCACTGCAGCCAGCACGATCGTTCTTACGATCGCAATGTATACCCAAAGTGGCAAGCATATGCATGTGTCATGTCACCTTTGGTGTATTGAAGATATACCTTTTGGTATATTGGGATATACTGACTTTATCCCTTTAGTTTTTCTAATGAAATTTCAGACATGTAACTAATAGTTTCTCAGACTTGTAGAATTTACGAAACTTTTGCAGCATAATGTTGTACAATTTTTACTGAATACCGTGTTAGTGAGTAGACGTCCTACAGGCACTAACCTTAAATTAACATCATCCCGGGATTCGAACCCAGAGCCTTCCGCATTCCAAATCGGTGGCACACCAACCGACTGCGCCACGGGAGGTAGGCTGTTGTTGAGTATTAAGGATGTGTTTTATGTTGGTTTTCATTCTTGTGTAATTTTGTTTCACTACTTTCTGTAAAAGTTAACTTGTTTTCTTAAAGAGCGGTTCACGGAACACCGTGGATTTCGGGATGCTGTCCTTGGGCCTCTGGCAATGGAAGCCGGAAGCAAAGGAGTCGGATCGGGTGTTTCCCGTTAACCGAGGCACTATGTCTCTCTTAAAACTACCTTCTCCTTGGGGATTCTTCCATATTCACCAGTGATCGGCAAACCTGTCAGATATGACTAAGTATTCAGATATTATTATGCATCATGCATGGGCATGCTACATTCGGGAATCTCTACTTCAAGACTTCGGAGGGAAAACCTACAAATTTCAGATGGAAGTGTTCACAACGACGACTTGAGGGCCGGCGCGAGTAAAAATCGGTGGGCGTGGAGCAGCGTCAGAATGCACGGGCGAAGGAAACGGGAGATGTTTTGTATACTTCCCACTGTGTTAATTTATCATGAACGTATCAGCTGCTAGGGAATAATGAGTTATATAGCCAAGTTATGGTCTAGCTAAGTAATTGTGACGTTGCCAGAGTTTTCCTTTTCGTGTCCTTTATAGACACTCGTATAGGCCTACATGTTGCACAGGACACTTATATTTGACAGATACTGAACTATGCGGGACTCGATGGTAATGATCTTCCCCGTGGGTAACTGATTCCTAAACCGCATTTCTGCTCAAATATTGGTTCTTGTCGCTGTCCCGAACAAAAATCCTACATCTTATTGGCTGTGATGAAGCAGCAAGTCCTTTACCAGCTAAAGAACTGCACGCAACACCAGAAACCGTAAGTTTATGTACGAATTGAAGGGATAATGTGCCAAACTTAGAATGGTCAGCTGGATAGAACACGGTCTGGTAATAATTAGCACAATAATATTTACGTTGTTCTATGAAAGCATCGAAGTTCGAACTCTATTGGTTCATTTACACATTTTCAATTCCAACTATGATATCACACATTTTTTTCTGAACTTGATTATATAATAATACTAATTAATCTAGTAAAGTGTTTAAATTTGACTCCTAAATATTAAGTACATGCAATTTTTTTAATTCCTAGCATAGTTATCTGTTGTAACATGAAAAAAGTCGTAAAGATGACCGCTATGGGCGCTGCACGGGCAACCGATCATGCGCTGCGACGTCTTAGAGTGCAGAGTAAACATTTATGTACGTATACACGAACTGTTCCTTGGAAACTAATTGCCAAATTGTTTTTCTTACAGCATTATAAGTGAACTATTGTATCTTCACAGCACACCGTTTTATGAAACGTACAAAAGTTTACTCATGTCCGTTTTTATAATAAAATATTAGTTTAACAGTGCTTGCTTATTTAAATCAAACATAAGTAAAGGCTGTTCACGATAAAGTGGGCACTTTAGAAATGAACCTTAGAAAAATGTCACTGCCCCTGCATGCATATATTTTTATGGGCGCACTGAGCAACATTCGCCCAGTAAAGTTGGTAACGATGAGTGAAAAGTAGTTCTATATCTTAATGTTGAATAAATAGTGCCACGTAACCATTTGCGATAACTTAAAATTATTTCTTTCGCTTTCTGTTTTTTTTTTTTTTTTTTTTTAATGCACAGAAGTTAAAAATTAGCAGATTTGTAAAGTATTTCCTTTTCTAATAATTTACATTTTCACTTGACCGACGCACGAATAAGGTGATGAGGAACATGACAGTGTTAATTTTACATAAGGCCGAGGATTACCCAACGTGCATAAAAGTATGTCTTAAGCATGGCTTTCAAAAGTGCTCATTTAATCGTGAATAGCCTATAATACAAATCACACGGTCAAAGCGTTGTAAAATTTGCGCGATTTACTTGCACAGTTACAAAAATAAACTTGGTTGCCAAGTTTGAACCATTTTAGTCACAGTGTCCTCTATCTGGAACGTTGCATATGAAACGTCTTGAATGGTATGCACTGTACACGGTAGGAGAGACAATCCAAAGATAAAGGTTCCCTACTTGGAGACATTCATTCGATGCTGAGACTACGTTCCGTGGCATCATAAACCACTGCGGCCATTAGCATAGAGTCCCTGTCACACTGTGAAATTTTTTCCGTCAGACTACTTCCAATAAGTTTGGTCAAATAAAGTTGGACAGTTATGACGTCATTAAAACGTCATAAACGCCGCCATTTTTGTCTCAGAATGTTGGATGGCTTCAGTTTCCATCAAGCATTTGAAAATTGAACCGGTTCTATAATTTATTTAATGTTTGACGGTCGCAGCCAATCATAATCGTGCACGGCAAAAATGGACGCCAAGAAACTTAATATAACGAACAATTGCTGGAAACGAAGTAAGTTATGAAGATAATTAGTCTGTGTAGAAGTTGTCTGGACATGAATGCTATTTAAGTGAATATTACACACAATATTACGAACTCGGAGGCATTATTTCGTTGTGCAGGTAACACATCTCACAAATAAAATTTTAATTGAGTAAAGAAACGAAAATAAATTACAATATTGCTTACGTTTCTTCCTATAATGGACCGCATGGAAAAACAAAAGCAATATCTCAATATAAAAATTCCTTTTAAATAATATTTCAAATTAGATTCTCCCAATAAATAAAACTTGACAGCGTGACACATTTTCAAACACATTCATGATTATTTGGTAAAATTTGTTGGAAGGAAAAATTAGATGGCCGTATTTTGTCCTCAAATATTATTGTCAAATATACTTGAAGGCAAAAATTTGATAGTGTGACAGGGACTTTAAGCACAGGCAGATTTCTATTAGTCCCGAAGTAAGTCAAAGCGTCTGCAACGCATAGTCTGGATATGAGTACAATTACGAAGTAAAATATGTGCTTGTAGCAACGGCTAAAATTATACATATTTATTTTCGACAGAAAGGGTTAAAAAAAAAAAAAAAGTATGATTTTCTGTGCCGTCGGTGAGCGATTAGGAAAGATGCGTGCGTGCATCTACGGAAAATTTGTAGGTAGTATGGGCTGTTCAAGGTTAATTGACACTTCTGAAATCAACCTTTGAAATATACACTGCATATGGGTATTTCAACGGGCGCACTGTAAGGTTGGTAGTGACAGAAGGAAAGCAATTCCATGTCGAGACGTTGAACTTATAGTGCTAGGTATAACATTCGTGAATACTAAAATGCTTTCTTTTGCTTTCTGTATTTTTAAAACGTATAAGCGTAGGAATAAGGGAATTTGTAAAATAGTTACTTTTTTCAATAATTGCATTGTTTGACTGGACCAGCGCTAAGATAAAGTTATCAGGCACATGCATATGTTAATTTTACTTGTGGTGAAAGAATAGAAGATTTTTGGCAGGGCTTTCAGAATGGATCAGTTTGCCCTGAAGAGACTACGGGCAGGCAGCCTAAGATTTCGGAGGTAATGCCGATTCCAGTGTTATCACAGTAAAGGCTGTTCACTATAAAATGAGCACTTTTGAAATCAACCTTAGAAAAAAGTCACTGCGCCTGTCTGCGTATATTTTAACGGGCGGAGTAAGTGACGTGTCCATTAAAGTTGGTAACGATGGATGAGAAAGTAGTTCTATATGTTACCGTCGACCAAAGTGTTAGGTAACATGTGTGATAACTTAAATTACTTCTCTACCTTTCTGTATTTTTTTAATGCTTCGAAATGTAAAAATGAGTAAATTTAGACAATATTTATTTTTCTAATAATTTCACAGTTTCACTTGACCGACGCATGAATAAAGTGATGAAGCCCACACCAATACTAATTTTACATAAAGTGGAAGAACACACTACGTATATCCAAGTAGATTTTAGATAGGGCTTACAAAAGTGCTCATTTTACCGTGAACAGCTTATAGGAACAAAACGTGATCTTTTTATGTGAGAGTTGGCATGAGGGAAATTTCCACCGCTAGGTGCGCAGTAATTTAAGATGTAACATTTTATTAAAATTTTAAGCTACGTGAATAACAAAAAAAGAGATTGTACTCAGTCTGTTATTGCAGTTATCCTATTTTTTAACATAGAAAACTGAGAAAATCTGGTGCACATGAGTAGAATGTGTTTGGTATGTTTTGACACAAGGGGATGGGAGATCGGAGCGTCGGAGATGTCCATGCTCCGTCATTCCGGTCCCCCGGTGACCATCTTGTCCGCCATATTGGATCCAGGTGACTTTGACTCTGAGCCCGTGACCGTGAATGACCAAACACAAAAAAAATCCGAAAAAACACAAATCCTTTTTTACAAAATTAACAAAGAGTAAATTTAGAAGTTCGATAAATAATTTATAACATTATTTTCAAATTAATATTAAAAATTTGATTTATAAAGCTTACAACTTCTCAGTTCCCCTTCACCAGCTCTATATCAAGCAGACGACTGGCCCTCCTCCAATCAATCAGATTGTCTTAACATTCCCCTCCCCTATCAATGTTTCTCATTGATTTATTAGTCAGCAGGCCATCACCAATATTCAGTCCGTCGTATGCAGCCATCTTGAATTTTTTCGTTGGTCATTTGTTTATTCATTGTTGGAGGCCTCCATTTTGGAATTCATGTTTTCATTTTCAGCACCTATGTGGCTCTATTATCTCGACTTACACATCATGTGAGCTGGCGATTTAGCCACCGGGTGGCAGCCATATCTGTTTTATGTTTTTAAAGTAGGCCAACAGGTTGTGCTTTCGGTACCCTCCATACTGGATTTTGTTTTAAGAGTTTAGGTAGCGGTAATCTCTCGGTTTTACCGCTTGCTATCGGCCTGTACCCAATGCTGACATTGACCATTTTTGCCAAGTACATAAATTGTACTATTTAACTTTTTTCATTTATATTTAAATGTAATTATTTTAATTAAAAATTTGTTTATATAAAGCGGAGATTTTAAAATAAAAGAAACAAAATATTTCTTAGAAACTAATTTTATTTGTTAATGTACAAAATAAGAAGGAAACAGGTTTATTAATTGCAACCCTCTATGTACCCCGCTCGATGTCCGCATCGTTGACCCAGGAATTGTAGCAGCCTGGGAAACCCCACCAACTGACGTACGACCATTCATTATGCCGTTTGAGCAACTTCTTGAACCTTGAAGCTGACGATGCTTGTAGACGAATAAACAGTTCTAGTGGTGTGAACTTATATATTCTCCGCTGCGCTCACGACAGTATTTTGACTGTCGTACCTCGGCATTTGTACGATACAAGCCGGTCATGAAGTATCTGGCAGAATGCATGCATATTTTTAGGTACAATTTCATGCGTCGTGAATACGATCCTGCAGTCGAATACATAGGAGGCAATACGCTTGTCTTATTTACTCACATCGAATACTATGAGCGGAGCCAAACTCATGAAGTATCAGGGCTCAATATAGTGGATTGAGGGTGTCCATAATATGAATTTTGGAATTGAACATACATTTATGATATACCAACAGGTACTGGCCATTTTCAATTTTCATGTTCATGTCAACATACAGGTAGCTTTCACTATTCAAAAAGATTTTCACATTTTCTATTTGACACGTGTCAAACTGCGAAAGGTTGACTCCCACGTTGTGCTGTCTTCCGCTCTGTAGTCCAACGTTGATATACCGCGGTTTCCCAGAAGCAAAGCTGAACTTCACCATCCAGTTGATGAGCTGGCTTACTGGCAATCCAGGGTATGTCTCCAACTCCCCGACCTGAAAGCCACGTCGACATTTTCTTCCATCTTCCACATTCTATAACATATTTATACTTTCAGCAGTGCTCAACTGCACATGCGGCAGCATCCATTCGATACACTGCAGTTTCAGTTCCACTTTCTCCGGGTTTTCTCCATACCCACGATGGTGTCTGCATGCATGTCTTCATGTGTCTGATGTTCTGGCTGCCGAATTCAGTCCGTGGTCACTTGACATGTTTGAATGCTCTTGGCTATTATTTTTACATACTTTTAAGATGCAATGCTTAGTGACCTCAGAACATGGTTGCAGAAAACATATTACAATAAGGGATTCATATATATGCGAATTCGTTTTTGCATGATGAATTCAGTTGATATGCAGAGCCCCTAATAATTTGTAATAAAATATTTAATATATATATGCTTATAAAATTCCAGCATGTCATAACTAAAACTGTCCAGCCAGAACCAGTTTCTTACTCCCACTTTTCGGGCGATTGCATCAGCCACTCGCTTAGTGCAAGATGAGATTTTTTCGCACCTGCACTGCACACTGTCCTTACTATTTCAAGTAGTTGCATCAACCACTTGTACCTGGCTCCTTGAAGTTGCAGCACCAGTTCTTGCTTTTAATTGAAGATCATTTGTTTGTAGTCTTCATCAAATCCCAATAGCATGGGGAGCGAGATGCACACTTCGAACTTAACTCCAGGTTATATAGAAACACTAAACACTATAGTCATCTTCGATTCTCCAGCCTGCCATCTGGGCCACTGACAGCTCATTCGGCTTGAGCGAAAGTAAATTTTTGTTTGTCGATGTTATGCCCACATTTCACGACCGGTCCACTTTGACACCATTGAGAAAATACGTGACGCGATCGATCAGGTGAAGAATTCCATTTCTCGTTATTTTCGTCGATGCCGGGTTGGTTCCATATTCTTTCATCAGAGTCCCTCTGACTCGCACGAAAGATTGGCAAAAAAGAGAGTAGACTACTATCCGAACTTCCGGTGTTGTAGTCTATGGTCCGATCAGGAAATTATTGTACGCATGAAGTTCTGCTTTCGTTACTCTGTCTTCAAAAACGACTAGCTCTGCGATGATTAGGCAATGTTCCAAGATGTTTTACTTTGAAGCCGAGACTACGGAGGGAAATCTTGCTATCATGTGTTAACTCCTTGAAGGCCTGCAGCATACTGATTGCAGGTTTTGCGCGACACTTTATTTTATTGCTCCCAGTCGCCATAAATCTTATTCCCATCTTCTCAAATGCAAGCATAGAGTGATCTCAAAAGTCCACCAACTCTCTGTGATGGTCGACGACTGTCACGACCTCCTCGTATGCTCTCTTCACGACAACTGGGATGTAAATGAAGCCTTGTGCTGCTACGACCAGTTTAAAACCTGGAGGGACCATAGGCGAAAATTTGTGCCATGTATTGCTCGGCCTGCCATTGAGGTATGAACCACTCACTAAATTGCAGTTTATTCGTATCACATTGACCACCAAGATGTTTCCAGACTATGATGACACTTGTGTTATTCTTGCTTCATACACTATGGCTTCGAACCCCAGCATGGGTCCAATAGTATCCGATTTCGTAAAGTCAATATCTTTGCTGCATATGATTACACTATTCAGAATATTGGGATTCCCATGTAGTTCGAATTCTGTGTTAGGGGACAGCGAATCTTGAATGTACCTTGCAATTTTGTCTATTTAATAAGAGCCTATAATCAGTAACACCTCACGGGAAACATTGCCACTTTCTACGAAGCACAGCGTGTAGTTTTTTTTCATCGATGTTCGGTATCGCACTGCAAGTTTGAACATCGACAAGGCCTATGCACCATTCCCCCTCCAGGCGGAAAATGTACTGCATGCAGCTCAGAGCTATGACGTGTCAAGGTAAGATATTATCGACATCACTGACAGTTTCCTCATGATGTATAGCCCTTTTATGCAATTACTTGTACGAGCGAACCAAAACATGACGACACAAATGTCTACATTTCCACATGTTAGGCATTTGCTCTGTTTCGTGATTGTATGTTAGTTTGTTATATTTCCGGTGCCATCACAGTTTGGATGGATGATGAGAATTCCCAAAACTGTCATAATAGTCTCCATGTTTGCCCCATTTTACATCAGCTACCCAGTGCTTACTGGGCCTGGCTGTCGTGTCCAGATTAATAATGCCAAATTAGTCGCTCTTGAGTTTAGCGGGCAAAGCATCTCTCATAAACACTCCCCTGAAATGTGGTATTTCTAATATGGGTGCAAACAGAACAAAATCCATGTTTTTGGTTAGTTGTTTTGATAGTGATTTCATTAATGCCTCTTCGTGGTGTGTCACATTTGCACACTTCCACCTCTTACTGGGTATGTCCTTGGCGTTTTTTTTAACCATGGTGATAGCTTCCATATTTGCATTGTCTCTTTGTGCCTCGGATAACTGCTTTTATTCGTTCGATGCAGTGATGATGTCTTGGACGATACCACTCGTGGCACCGATTAGGCCCCCAAGGACTCAGTGCAGGCAAATGCAATGGAAATATCTGCCGGTAGATATTTTCTTGACCTTGCATGCTTTTATTCCCTTTTTCACTGCTTTCATTTCACTTGTAGCTTTCTCTTGATCTCTGTACCTGTTCCTATTTAAACCTGTGCCTTTCTCTTGTTCTTACCAGCCATTCCCATCTTCACCTTGGACTTCATCATGTTGGATACACCCCAGGCGGCTATTATTTCACTGAGTCCGGTGTCTGATGATGTACTATCACGTCGGCCTTTTGTGCAAGTATCTTGTCCGCCTGGTGCCTGGCATGAAGATCTTGTGATGGGAATAGGCGATATAGTGCTTCTTGCATGACTCGTCCAGTGTGTTGATACCCATGTCACAACATGACAGCTTTATAGCTAGCTTGGTTCCCGACGCTACAGATCCTGTATCTGAGTCTGTGCAGTTCGAATAGTAGATTGCTGATTAGCGTATTGACGATTCTGCTACTAGCTAGTTTTTACCTCTTTGAGGCTTCGCAGTGAACTGAGTTAGAAAAGTACAGATATGCTCCTTTTGTACATTTTGTTTCAGTTTTATTTTAGACTTGGAACAAAACAGATGTAAAATGCAAATAACGCATCTGCTTTGTCGCTTCTTCGGTAAAGCATCTACAGCTCTGCACAGTGTGTGTTAACATGAAATAACGATCTGTAGAAATAAAAGTACAAGTGTGTCTTTTGAATGCAAAATCTGCAGGAGTCAGTTTACTTGGAGTGATAATTTGAAGATACGTTCTAAAACTTGTAGCAATTGTTCTTTGCAATGGCTGTCAGCACCGCAGTTAGCACTGCACATAACACAGTTATCACTGCACATAACACAGTTAGCACTTGCATGTACCTCAGTTAGCACTGCATCCACTGAAATTAGCACTACAGTTAGAAATCATGCACTGCATTGCACTGCATTGGTACTGCAGTTAGCACTGCTCACACACCAAGATAGTAATGGTAACATACATATTATCAAGGCAGATGTTACTCTACCATATGCATTCAATCTGAATATGGAGCTATCTCCCACCAATCACTATACAGGAGGCTATTTCCGGATACAGTGTGCAGCATAATCTCAAAACCATCAAATTGCTGGAATACATGCATCCTATTGAGCCTGCTGGAAGAATACAAAGGCCCCCGGTTCGAGAATGTGTATCGATATTCAAAGTTTCTCCTGCAACCGAAATACCAACAACTGGAAGAAGTACTGCAGGCCATGGATGGGGTGGGTTATTTCCCTTGCAGTGATAAAATAGCCACCATACCTCCTAGTGAAGCACTGCCACACTCGATATTTGTCTTCTATGACATTCCTGAGAAAAACAAACTTGTATGCAATAGTACTTAAGCATGGTATAGCACACGGACATGGACGATGTGTACCTCATCCAGACTTTTTAGCACATACCCAAATAAATGCGATGCGACAATGCAGACATGTTGGTGCTGTTTCGCATGGATGATATGAATTTGCGACATGTTTACGACGATCACCTCAATACGGACATGTGCTTTCAGATTTCCAGAGTCTGTATGGCTTATGCTGAAAAGAGAAGTACGGATTTTTGACGATCTTTAAGGATACACCCCCATATAATGGGAGGTACCGATGGGGATTCACTCAGTTTATCTCCAACCATCGAGACTGAGTTACTGCATATTTGAATTCGGGCAAAAATAGCCTCAAGCTGCATATTTACAAAGATTAAAATGGAGGTTGTCTCATAACAAGAAACAATGGCACTTGTGATGTTGGTAGAAGAATAATTCAAAATGTTGGCGAATCCAAACCATCCGAAGGTGCTGCTACTAAACATGTTGTCCTCGAAACTGGTAATAGCATCATATCGGAACTGCGCAGTATGTTAACTGACCAAAACATATTCTTTCAGAACTACCTGTCCGAGCTCGAGCCAAGATGGAGCATTTGAATATGGAGATAATCCGGAATATGGTGGTCATGGACGAGCATGTTACAAGTGTTAAAAAGAAAATTATCGACAGATTGAATGTGGCAATTGTGCAAAATGAAGAGAATCTGAAAAACCTGGAGAGATATATGACACACACATTCACTAACTTCATTTCCCGCCTCGCCACGAAAACATATATCACAGTTACAGTAGGGACATATAGGATGTCTGCAGCTATTGTCTGGGCAAGATCGAAAGTATTTTGGCAGAGACTGAAAACTAAACATATCGAAGAGAGCAACAGTAAAAATGTTTACTCAGTGCGATGTCGGACATTGCCAGCGACCTGTATCGGACGATACAGTCTGTTCGCTCTAAATATTTGCTCGCCAAGAGGGCCAAAATTTCCAGTGACCTTATAAATGGAGAAATCTTAAGCCCATTACTCGCCTTCTCGATGTACTCATGGAGAACGATTGTGCACTCATAGCCATGACGACCGAAATCGACGATACTGCTGAGTCTATGAAGAAGCGAAAACAATGATATACAGACAGATCGGGACGATCGAACGGATGCAGATTTGCCACACAAGGAAAAAGTACATAAGAGACTTTTCAAACCCAATGCTCTCGTTTGTCAGTACCTTCAATTGTACACATCTCGCAATACCGATACGACATATGTTGTATACAGGCATAATGATAAATGGTTCCTCAGTGCTAATTAAATAGTGTTTCTACCAGGTGGGAGCATTCAAGTAGGCGATTACAAGAAATGTGGAATCCCCGAGCTATATGAACTTCTATTTCGCAAGGAGCCCAGGGAGTTGACGGATTTGCTGGAATACAAGACATTCCTCGAACGCACACATTCACTTTACCACGATAATGATCAGAGACAGGTGTTTATAAGGATGAAGATGATGAAAATCGACGTTCTTGCAGACCTCTTCAGCAGCCTAGCACTGAAAAGTGTCGAATTTATAAAGAAGATAGACGAATACAAGAATGCCAACTATGTATTCTGGGACGACCCGAACCAACTGGTCGATAGGTTGCAGCTACTGCTTGCTTCGTAAAATGTTGGAAATTACTCCCACGCTAACGAGATAATTTCAATTGTCGAAGAACTGAAGGAGGAAGGCTACATCGAATGAGTCGATTGGGAATATGCAAATGAACTGCACGCATCTGCGAGATGCAACTACCACCTCCGCAAGTCGTTTAAGCCGACCTCATATAGATAACACCACATATGCTCAGGTTAACAAGGGCTACAAATACATGTTGACAGTCATCGATGCATATAGCAAATTTACCTGGGCAGGACTCTCAAGTCAACGAATTCACATGATGTCACCAAAGCCACTGCTGACATATTGCACGAAGGTACATCTTGACTTATCTGCAAACCAACCAGGGCAAGGAATTCTACAATGCGAGTTTCAAGGCCCTGATGAAGAAACATAACATAAATCACTACTCGATGTACAGTAATCTCAAAACTTCTATTGTCGGAAGGTTCAACAAGACTCTGAAGGGAAAAATGTGGAGGCCTTTCACTACAAATGTCAACTACAAGTGATTGGATATACTCCAAAAACTCGTTCGCGAGTACAAATCTACCATTCATTCTACCACTTGCATGAAGCCCGAAGATGTGAAAGACGATTCCCTGCTTCGAACCTTGTACACTGATGCGAAAAAGAGTTACCCACGCAAGTCTAAAGCCAAGTTTGGCGACTTGGTGCACATATCCAAACAGAAAGGCATAATCGAGAAAGCATTTACAGCGAATTGGAGCCCAGAACTATTTAGTTTTTGACAAATACGCAACTAAATTCCGAGGACCTACTTTCTCGAGGATCTGAATAATGTTCCCATTCATGGTGGTTTCTACACAGAGGAGATTCTGCCTACAGAGTTTCCAGATGTTTATTTGGTTGAGAAGGTGCTGAAACTGCATAATGTACGGTCGTGTGTCAAGTGGTGGGGTTTCCCAACCTTCTACAATTTCTGGGTCAGCGATGTGGACATCGAGCAGTGAATACAGAAGATTGCAGTTGATAAACCTCTGATGCTCCGATCCTCCATCTCCTTGCGTCAAAACATACCAAACCATTTTACTCACATGCAACACAAGTGCGTACCTATTGGCGAAAATTTTTGGTTGACAAACTTTTAACATTGATCTTCCCAACTTGTAATACAAGCAACCATAGCTTAACTAAGTCAAAAAAAAAATTGTATCCAACGACAATGCACCAAATTCGTGCACACTTAGATGTAAAAATATTTGCGTGAGAACTATTTCTTACTAGGCGCTACCAACACACTTGCTTTCTCACTGTTTTTATTCATATTCACTACAAATTAAATTTTAAAATATATAAATGTAATAGTTCAGTTGTTACGAAAAATAAGATACCTTTATGTTAACAGAGGTATAAATGCTTGTGATAATTAAGATACATAGAAAATAAATTTCGTACCTGGGATGATTTTTCAAAGGTTTGATTTAAAAAGTGTGAAGAAACCGCTAACAGACTATACTTATCCTCTCTGTGGCTTCGGTCCAGTTTGTCATAATGTAGGCTGCCAGTCTGGAGTATACGCCGGCGCGCAAGGTCGCTGTAACTAACGACCCGCGACTGTCTCGGAACTTGAACTCAGGGGCATGTCATCACCCCCAGCTTTCAAACATTAATGACGCAACCATTTTAATTGCCTCACCCAATCCATTGATGGTCACGAGATTAAAATTCGTAACGCAGTGCGCCTATTTAAAACAATTAGGCACAATTGTTTTAGAAAATGTTTTGCTGTTTCATGACAAGCCCATGCAAATAGATATTATCTATCAGGAAATACTCATTGTCACGTTTCTGAAATGTTACTCAACTAAGAAACTTGACATCATCGATAATGTCAATGTCACTAATGTAATGAAAAGTGTTTCAGAATGATTGATTAAGTTAACGAGACACTAACAGTTCACTACTTTCAAACAAAACAACTTATCCTATCATTTTTTACATTTGCAGCCAAGAATTCTATTTTATTTCCTTTGCTCACTTAAATGATTAATTAGTTCCAACGGTATAGTTAACTATGTGTAGTTTTATACTTATACAGTAGACTTACGTTACTAACATCGCTACATAATGGAAATCTCTATTTTATGTGCTGGAGATGTAAATATATGTTTTCAGAAAAAAAGGATTTATATCACCATCTCATATTATCTTATATGCAGTAGCTGTGTAGTGTTATGTATGTATTTATTAATCGCGTATATAGCCAACACACGTAAACAACTTTTACCAGTATTCATATGATAAAATTATAGTTTTTGAGGGGAATACACAATGAAAATATTTATGGTCGAAACAGTAAGTAGGAAAGAGTTTCCACCCTCTCCCTTCCCATATGCATGAGTGAAATCAGAGGGGCTGCTCGGCAATATCCCTCTTTAATAGTTGCAAAATATTACATAGTCTTAGTACTGGCATCCAGGGACACACGTAGGAAACAAGAAATTTGTTACATGCATAGGGAAAGGAGAAAACTGGTGTATGTAATAAATGGTTTATTTATATTCTCACATACGAGTTACATTTTTTTTTCAAAACGGCATCCAGCACCTTCAACGCCGTGTGTGACGTAACTTAAAATCGATATTGTATTCAAGCCCAGTGTTACATACAATTTGCTTCGACTTCAGGCAGGGACTGCATATAAAACTTTCGAGCGCAAAAGGGAATTAACGCCTATTTTGCACTGATCTAACACGAGGCTCGTAAACTGTTCCTAATGGCTCCCGCCTACCGAGCGATTTTTCCCCGCGTTTGAGGACGAGAGGCGCGTGGACAATAAGGACGACACTGTCACGTCCATCAAGTGCCCCATCGCCGCTAAGCGCAAGGCTCTGTACTGACGCACCGTGTTATCGTCGCACTGCCTGTATAGGCTATTCACGGTAAAGCGAGCACTTTTGAAATCATCTTTAGAAAAAATCACTGCCCCTGCCTGCATATACAGACTGTCCATAAATTATCACTACAACTTCAAACGTTAATGAAATATTACCTAAATGCGATAGATGTATGCAATTTTTTGCATGTGAAAGAGCATTTACCAAAGTTTTTAAACCAAATTTAGTAGACCTCTACATGTGCACCCTTTGTTGCCCGAAGCACATCAAAATGATACTCCAGCTACTGCCATGTCATCACTAGCATTCTCTCGTCGACAGGCTGAATGGTTGCTGCAATCCTTTGCTTCAGTTCATCCAAATTGTTAACAGGTTAGTTGTACATGATGTCCTTAACATAACCCCATAAGAAGTCTAGAGGCGTAATATTCAGCGAGCGAGGTGGCGAAGGAATTGAACCATCTCTGCCAATCCATCGTCCAGGAAACCTCTGAGTCAAGGATTCACACAAAGCCAAATCCCAGTGTGGGGGTGCTCCACCGTCTTGAAAGATGACATCAGTTTTGCATGCATTTCAGTTGCGGGATCACTAATTCTGTTAACATGCCAAGGTGCGCATTGGATGTGATGGTTTTTCAGTGAAGAAGAATGGGCCAATGATGCGATCACACATAACACCACACCACACTGGTTGTCACGCACAATCTCATGTGATTCATGAGGGTGTTCCGATCCCCAGATCCTAACATTATGCCGGTTCAGTGCACCTGAAACATGAAATGTTGCTTCGTCACTGGAGTACAACTCGCTTGAGGAAGTTGTCATCTTCGTCAATGCGTTGCAACATGTCGCCAGCAAATTCCGTGCATCGTCAGGTTGCAGAGCTTGAACCAGCTGCACTTGTGTATGCATAGTGTCGCAATTGCTTGTGTAACTTTTGTACCGTTTATCGGGGTAACTGCAGTTGCCTTGCAGCAGTGCGAACCGACTTACCAGGGGTACATACATATGCAGCACGCACACGGTAAATGTCTTCAGCACTTGTGCGTGGCCGGCCGGGACCCTTCTGATGCAGAAAGCTGCCAGTTTCCATAAACTTACGGTGCCACTCCCATTTTATTTTTGCATCGTGCAGGTGGGTCCATACCATACCAGGTCCTGTAGTTACGTGTGTGTGATTTGGGCTCAAAAAAACTAAGACACACATTGAGTCTTCTCTTATGAAGTGGTAATTTGGGTGAATTAGTAGTCACACCTGAATAGAAAACAAAAATTCATTACAAATCTTTGGGGAATGTTCTTTCACATGAAAAAAAAAACAGCATAACTCTATCGCCATAAGGCAATTTTTTTATTAACGTTTGAAGTTGTAGTGATAATTTATACCCAGTGTTTTAACGGGTGCATTGAGTGATATGCGCACAGCAAGGTTGGTAACAATGGCTCGGAAAGTTGTGCCATGCCTTAAAATCGAATAAAAGATTTTAGGTAACAATTTATAATGACTTAAATTATTTATTTCGCTTTCTGTTTTTTTTCTATTCCATCAAAGTGTAAAAATGAACATATTTGTGAAATTATCCTTTTTTTAAATTATTATTTCACAGTTTCACTTGACCGACGCATGAATAAAGTGATGAGGCCCATAACAACGTTAATTTTACATAAGGCGGGAGAATACACAACGTGTATACAAGTTGATCTTAATCAGGACTTTTAAAAGTGCTCATTTTAAACGTGAATAGCCTATACCTATGGACTATCAGCTATGACCATTTTATTTTATTGGTGGAAAGTCTGCGGTGCAGGTTCGATCCAGGGTCCTCGAGTAGTTTCGTGTGTATTTGACGCGTATTGAGATACAGTGCTTTTAAAAAAGGGCTATTAGCGATTTCGGAGTGCTCTGAAATGGTGTTTCTAATGCGCGTGACGTCTTGAAAGCACTCAACAGGCCTCATCTGATGCGCGTGTTCTTTTTCGTACATCAGTACATTGAGCGCATGGTTAAGGTTCCTATGTACTGAAACGTTTTTTTGTGAAATCGTTGTTTGCGCGTAAACGCGTGTCTCGGTAAATAAATGTTTTGGAAATACGAAGTTTTACCAGGAAGGATGAAAAAAAAAAAAAACTATTGTCTACGGCACTATATTTTTACTTTTATCATATTAAGTGTATTACTGGAGAAAAAGCCGCGAAAGTGGTCAAATATCGCATGTTTAAAGCTTGTCCATGAAGTTTCTTTAAGTGGTAAGAGAAAAGTACGACTATACGCAAATAGGTTGATCTGTGTACTTTCATCGCGCGTAATAAGACCCCACAGTTACAGATCTAGTTTACACAGTAGAGCGTTAGGGCGGAAACACTACACGCCATGCGCGTAGGAGCGATGAGGCGCTAGGCGTGCGTGTTAGTGTCGCCCGTATCGCTCGCTTGCTTCTTGACTTTGGACGCGCAACTACGTAGTAGTCTTAAAAGTTTCGTAGAAAAACGAGTATTTCAAACTCACTGCAATGCATTTCAAGCTCCCGGTAAGCGAGAACCTTTAATACTGGAAAATTGTTTTGTATATGGCTTTTTAACTTACAGACTAACTTAAAAACTAACTGAAATTAGCACCCATGCCTTACCCGGGATTCGAACCCAGAGCAACCTGCACCCCAGATCGGTGGCGCACCAACCGACTGCGCCACGGGAGGTCGCCTTTAATCCTTGGGGGGGGGGGGGAAGTATTAGTAGAAAGGTGGCAAAGTTTGCGCTGGAGTAACAGATGAAGGGTCATTAAGTTAAGTCGTAAGGGCGCGTTTACACGATGTGATAGCAAAGCGTGATAGTTACTATCGCAAGAGCTACTCTCGCATTACTATCGCTATGTAAACTTCATGATAGTTACTGTCGCACCGTCGCGATAGCACTATTGCTATATCAGCTCGAGCTAGATAGTTAATTGTAACTGTCGCGACAGAACATGTAACTATCGTAGTGTAAACCATGTAGTATCACTGTCGTGATAGTGCGGATCACAAATTTGTGCATTTGTTCAATTTGACAGTAACATTGCAGAATTATTTCGATTCTGTTAATATCTGTCATAGTTCTTACACTATGACGTATATTATCATATAGGTATGACACAACAGTATTGACAGCATATTTCCTTTCATATAATAAACCACGGGAACAATATATATTACTTGTAATTAATATCCTGTCACGATGTTTAACTACCCCAACAAATATCAAATTTTTGACAAAATGATATAAATGTAGGCCCTATCAATTTATTTACACAAATGTTGTCGGACATTTCCCTTTTGAGGTTAACTATCACAGCCTGTCTCGATCGTGTGCGTAAACATGATCTATCGTGTCAATGACTGACACAAACTTTCATTACAGCTACAATTGTTAGAGCTACTATCACCGTGTAAACGCGCCTTAACGCAAGGTTACCAAATATAAAGCGATATGAAATCACTCATGTGTGTGTGTGTGCGCGCGCGCGCATGTGCACGTCTAGTGGTTCTACAAGATATTGTCGCATTTAAAGCTCTTAAATCGCCGATTAGAAAAAGGTTACCTCTTGTTTTGGAGAATTTCTGTCTTGTGCTTTTACGCATGCACACGAGCAGATGCAACTAACTTTAACTTCTGTTGTATTTGTATGAAGTTCTCAACCGTTTCCTTAAACATTTCAGTCCCTGAGTCCACTACAGTGGGCATATTGTAGGTGAGTGAGTGAGTGAATAAGTGAGTGAGTGACTGAACTGATTTGGACGGTTCGTAACATCGAGGTCTTGAGAGCCGATGAGCGTGATGGAGTTGAGATCCCAGAGAAGACCCGCCGACCAGCGGTATCGTCCGGCACGATTCCAGCATGCGAAAATCCGGAGTGACCCGGTCGGGGATTGAACCCAGATCGCCTTGGTGGGAAGCGCGCAGGCTAACTGCTCAGCTACCGTGGCCCCCTTTGTAGGTGAAGGAAACATGCATATGACCAGAGAATTACGTGGCTGGAATCATTATCCTATGCAGCCAGCGTCTTCCCTGGGGATAACGTGATTTGTGGACGTTTATTCAGCTCTGGTTTGCGAGCAGTTTCTACAGCGTCTCTTAAATACGCATCGCAAATTTGATTGGTTGTATAAATAAAGCCAATCTTAGTTCAGTTAGAGTAGCCTGCAGTACGAGCCATAATATCACTTGATTGCAACGTAATGCGAGACTGAAAGGGTTAACGCGACCTGCACTAGCAATAGAAAACGAATACAGAAAGTAAAATAAAAGACACACATCAATTTGCATTGACTGCAATTACGTAACTTTAAACGTTAGATAAAGCCAATTCAACTTAAAAAATATCTTTATGGCTAAAGTATCTTAACTATACTATCAAGAAACTAATACACCTTCGTAATTTGTACGCTCCCAACTAGACCAAACATATAATATATGACGTTAAGATGCGGTTTTTCTTGGCTTGGGGGGCTGAAATCATGTCTTCACACAACATATACCATTTTTACTGTGGTTTTGTGGCAACATTAGTAATATCTGTCCGAAGTCCATGAAGTTTAATAATTGTATTAAAAGATTAAACATGCCGATGTTCACTAAAAAAAGGTTTCGTGCGATAGAAAAGTTACACTTTATAGTGGGGCTGTTTTTGAAAATATGTTGAAAAGAAACCTAAGTGGTCCAGGCACCATATCGATACGGGAGTGACAGACAACCGCCTCCCTCTTACGCTGATCGTAGAGGTAAGATGGGATACAGTACTCATGCGTAGAGACCTGAGATTTGCGCGGGTTCACTGATCTGCAGGCTAGACTCTACAGTGTTACGTTTAAATTTGCCAATGGCAACTGTGCATTGGTTGTCTGTTGTCACAGTGGAAGGCGACGATTAGGCCAGCCTTTTCCAGGAGGTGTCAAAAACCGTGTTGGCCAATGGCTAATGTTATATAAACACATGTTTTGAATTATAGCTTGTTCGAAAATAAAACCGCGAATTCTCCAGGTCTCTACTCATGCGAAATGCCTATTAGCAACTCTTCATGTCCAAAAATTGAAATGGCATAGTATACTAAGCTAAAATGTATATATAAACCATCATTATGGAAATAATTGTCTGATAAAATTTAAACATATAAATTAATATGGCCTACTGTCGTACTACGTCTTTGAGAAATAAATAGGAAGCAGTATATTCTCTCCCAAGTTAAGATACGAAAATTTTGTTTTTCATGTGCCAGTAAGATTTTGTGTTGGCAGATTTAGTGCTTGTAATAAATACTGCCAGCATATAAGGTAAAGTTGAAGACAATTACATATTGCTTTGAATATAAATCATACTAATTTTAATTTCTTCATGGACGCCATTTTGAAAATAAAGTTCTGACCTACTTAAAAATACCCATTCATATCGCCTACAGCAGTACTACTTGTTTGCCAAATATGGTAGGAATCAGTTAAATTTTCCCGAGATATGACATAGAATCTTTACTTGGCGGAGAAAAATTTTTTGCTGGCATATATATTTAGCTTATAAAGTTTGGACGAAATTGTTTGAACGGTATGGTAGATATAGCAAATACATCTAAATGTTTGTCTGTCCACCATTTTGAAAGTAAGTGATGTATTATTTTAAATAGTATATATTTACATTGCCTATAATAGTATTACTTATGTGCCAATTTTGATGAGAATCGAATTATTAGTTTCCGAGATATATTGTAACATCCGTATGTTTTCATTTAGTACTATCTCCAAAAATGGCGGACCAATAACGATATAAGTTTCTAATATTTTCATGGCGCACTGTGAACATACAAAATTATGTTTAAGTAGGTAAAATTTTTCCCGAGGTATGGCATACTACCATATTAAAGTTGGATGTCCTAACGAAGTAATTAGTGGTAACCGAGTTTCGTGAAATTCGGTTCACGGGTTGAAATGTTTTTGGGCATTACTCGCACACAAGCCTATGTTCTCTTGAGAAAGTAGGCTTAAAAGGGAGCGTGTATTGAAAATTCACTACTGACCACGTGACTTTGAAAGTTGCACTGGCGATGGACGAGTCATGTTGGAGACATGCATTGAAGACGAAAATCGCCCTTAGTAATTTGTAGTTCACCGCGCTCACCTGAAGCTGTTGCCATTTTGTTTCTGAGAAAAGTTCTCACTCATCCTTCCCATTCTTCCTTCATCCAGGTAAAATACTAGTTGATGAAAAAATCAAGCTGGAGACTGGTCGGGAATTGAACACGCCCCTAGTTCGCGAATTCGACTGCGTAATGTTACAGGAATGCCCGAGACGCGTATATGATTTCGTGAGGGTTGGAGGTCTTAATAAAACTTAAATAACTAAATTCAATAATTATATTTATTCTCAATGCTACAAACAGTTAAACATCGGTTATTTCCCAGTCTGAGCGTCCTATTAACTTTCATCATTCTTATTGAGCGCAATATTTAATTACTATCTCCATTTAAATTGAAGTCTTTATCGCAGTTTTTAAGCTTGCTAATGTCCTTTAAATTGCTCCAATTATTTCTACACGTTTAGTTAAAACTTACTATTTCCATCGTCCCGAATGTCTTTTCACTCACTCATCCAGTCCATTCGCATGTCCGTCCCACTCTTCACTGCACACAAGCTCGCCGACGCACTCTCGCAGATCGCTGCAGTCAGCCCTCGCCGCTTCAAAATTGTCCAACTGTCGCTTAAGGTCGCACGAGACGCCAAACTCTCCGCTCTTAATCACTGAACCCCTCAGAGCCCCGCACGTAGTATTTATATTGGAGACAGGTGCCATCTAGATCCTTCTGGAAAATTCAAGATATTATGGGAAAAGTAATGGCGATAACGACATTTCTACGTGATGACTGGAGAAATATGAGCTTCTCAGGGTCAGCGAGGCGCGAACTGAGATAAGTTTTATCGGCTTACGCGGCGGCGTCCTTTATGATAGGCCGCTCGCTTCGCCCAACGTTACAATCTTGACCTCCAGCTCTCGGCGTCTTCTCTCCTGAAGGAAACACTAGGCAGCGACTCTCAACTGAACGTATATGTTCCTAAAGATATTGCAACACTTTCGTAACACAAACAGTTGTTGATCATCGTTCCCCTGCCTTTATTTACCTTGTTCTTTCTTTCTCTTATGATTTACGTGTTGTTAAATTCATTGGAGGTGTTAAATTTTAAAAATGAAATATTTATACGCCCTATAAACCTCAAAAATCCTTTACAGTACCTGTAAAAGTTGGACATGAATGGTGTTTGCTAGAACAGTAGGCATTGTAATCATTTATAAACAGTGTGTATTTAAATCACACACTCTCTCTCTTGGGCCATGAACAATCTAGTTGGTCAGACGTCTCGGAGGCGCAAAACATTCTGAGGGGTGTATATGGCGGAATATGCGCAAAATCGAGGACTTGCTAGAGTACGCAAATATAAATTTCTTTTGCAACTTTGTGAATGTGTATGTGGTTCGTTTTCTGCCCTCTTTTGAAAGCACCTCAGAAAATGTTACATCCATTTATAAACTATAATCAAAAATGTATTGTGCTAGTCTCTTTTATATTCATAAACGAGCAAAAGCCTATGAAACTACTAAAAATTCTAAATCCTTTTTTAAAAAAATTACCTTCATTCTAATTATGTTCTTACAATGTTCGAAATAAGGAAGTTTGAAAACATTATATTAAATATACACGAACTGTCCTTGTAAAGTTATAATACTTCACTAAGGTTGAGAAAATTAGGATAATAGATATCTCTCCACCAGTCAAATCTATGAATATTAATGCCATATATAAGGATATAAAACACATAAAAAGACGTATTGTGCTGATACAGGATATTTTTTATTTCACATAAAAGCTCAAAAATAATGCCATCATCATTATTCAAAAGTAACAGCAATGTCGTAAAAAAATTATTCCAGGATGGTGCACTAATTAATAATTTGTTCATAAAATATAAAATATGAGTTATTATCGTTATTATTCGTTAAAATATGTTTTTTAAAAGTTATCTTAAAACTGTAAATTTGAATAGAAAAATTTTGACTGATAAATGTTAATATGTGCAATGAATAAGTGTGGGATAAATTGAAAATTAACAATCATATAATAAACTATGCAGTTGTGATTTCCAAGAAATGTCCATATTCGTTGTTTGAAATGGATAGACTTATTTTGCTCGTTAACTCAATGAATATTTTTTCGGCCATTCGTAATATAAACTCTTGGATTTTCTTGAGATTTAACCAACGAAACCTTGAATTTGAAAGGAATATTTGCAAAAAAAATCCGTTAAAACAATTATGTCCTTCAAATCAGTCGAGAAGAAGCTAAAATGCTTGTATTCGGCCTACGCATTCACCGGGGTGAGAAGGTTTTTCACCATCATAGGTTCTAAGTGATTTTATTTTTCTGTTATCAGCCAAAAGGCATAATAAAACTTTCTAGTTTCAACACCGAATGTACACGCTAGCTTAAAAACATGTTAAGGAGGACGGCGGTCATTTCCTTTCTTCTTTTTTCTTCCGAGTGAAGCAACGTAGTGGCACATGACTGGACTCGAGTTCGATTTCCGGTCGAGCCATCATGGTTCCGGTATCCCAAGGTTTACCGAAGTCGCTGCAGGTGAATACTGGAATGATAAATTACTCCAGGCCATGACTGGTTCCTTCCTTGTACCTGCTCCCCTGAACATCTTGGACCTCTCTAATGACCTCGCTTTCGGCGACACGCCAAGTCCCACATACCTCTTCTTCCCCGCACACTGCGAAAAATGTTTTGTTGAATCGAACAAGATTTGTTTGGTGCAACCGAATTATTTGTTTTTATAGGGGCAATGAAATATTCTGTTGCTGAGACCAATTTATTTTGTTGTTCACATTTGGTTGCCCCAAACTGTATTTTACCAGTTTCAACCGATTTTCGAACCTAGATTCACCTGCGTCTGAGCGCTACACCTTAGTAATCTCAGCTAATGTGACAACTGATGATGACGGAAAGCATTTAAGTAGATATAATTCAAAGATTGAGCAACGTCTGCATTTTTCGTGCAGCATATAAACTTATATACCTACAAGGTGAGTGTGAATTAGATTGGCTAGTGGGAAAATTACTTATACAAAATTATGTGGAGTATGCATTCAAGAATGTGACCGAAAGTGCATGTTAAGGTAGGCACGAGCCCATGAATATGGATTTTCAGAATGGATGAAATTTTAAAAAAATATCAGACACCGCTTGAGTTAGGAACAACAATTTTCTGGATACGTCTTGGTCGATAGAAGACCTCATATCCCACCATTTTATATTCGTAACTACCATCCCTCTTCATCAAGAAAATGGGGATGCTTCCGATCACATGTCATTTCGTAACCGAAAGCTTGTATCGTAGGTTGACCATGTGTAAATCAACAAAAAAGGTTGCCTTAGTAACACACCCTCCAGCCAACCGTTCTTCCAAAAACAGGAACCGAAATATCAGAGGGAGTGGAGTGCTCGTCACTCAACGCCTGTGTGAGTATGCAATACGTCTGGCACCTAGCGCACACATGGGACGGAGTCGGTGAAAAACGTACACGAAGTGCGTGTCCTTACAATTTGTTTACACATTGCACAGACTTACAGAAAAGGCTCGATGTATCGGCATCCACATGTTGTACACGGACTTCACAACGACGCACCATGGACCCTCGTACACGTCCAGAGACACCGTGCATGCCGGTATGTTGCCAGTGTTTTTCACTGACTCCATCCCACCTTCCCCGCATGTCTGCCAGACGTGTTGCATAAGCGCACAGGCTTTGTTACGGGCGATCCATTCCCTCAGATAACTCCGTCGCTGTTTTTAGAATGGTTGGCCGGAGGGGATGTTACTAAGACAACCTTAAACGTTGATTTTCACATACTCTTGCATAGACAATCATCAAACTACGGTACAACATTACGGTTACTAAATGACATGCGATCACAATCTAGCAATCCTAATTTCTTGATGAAGGAGGATTATAATTACGAACCTAACGTGGTCGGGTATGAGGTCTTCTATCCACCAAATCGTATCCAGAATATTGTTTTTTATCTTAAGGGGTTTCTGATCCTTGCAATGAATTCCATTTTCAAAATCCATTTCCATATACTCGTGCCTCCCTTAACATCACTTTCAACCACATTCTTAAATGTATACCCCAAATAATTTAGCATAAGGAATTTCCCCACTAAGTTTCTCAGATGAATTCACACTCATCCTGTATAGGTATGTACACACAGACTTAAATAACAACTGTCACATATAAATGTATTTTTAAAAATTGGCCATCGACCCTGCTACATGGCATGGTGTCGGAGATGAATGAAATATCATTTACGTTTCCTTCCACCGCAAAGTTGAAGGCCAGCAAGCTTGTGCGATCATAGCCATGTGGTTTGGCTGGTTTGGATGTCGTTTATCATTACGATGACTGGTTTCTGTCGAGAGCAATTGCAATGATGTTTTATCTCCTTTTCCATGGCACCTGAACATAGGTAGTAAACCATACTCACTCAATGTACGCGCAATTTGTAAAACTGCAATGCAGTTTATTTAGAAGTTAATTTATTTCACCTTACTTTGGCGTGGGAAATCATGTTCCGAGAGTACTAAATATAGATTTCACACAAGTCAGGAAACAGAGTATGACATAAACATTAAAGAAAGATTTTTTGGCTTTTTTCCAAAGCCTATTTTCTGGATCTACTTCTCTCATCTACCCTTCGAAGAAATTACAAGTTAAGCATATGTTTGTCTTGCCAAAAGAGAAAAGGGAATATACTGTGGTTGGCATACATTACTTGTTCTGCTTCCCGATTATGTCACTAGCAAATGTAAACTTTCAAAAAGATAGTTTGGGCTGAGCAATAAATCTGTCTCCGAAATGAACGATGACACAACCTGTTATGGAATCGACAGTTCTATAATATTCTTTAAATTCAATATCCGCATACGAAGGATCGTGGGCCCAATCTGAACTGACGGTAATCAAGGTGTTTTAAATAAATTTCTTTCTGTTTTCTTCCTAGACATACACCATTCGATCTAAAGTATCAGTAAAGCCGTGTAAACTCGCGCTTATAGGTCACTACGATTTATCCAGAGGACTCGATGTTTGGTCAGTGTTCCTCAATACCAACAGAATAGATGAAGCAATGGATCTCCGTCACTTAGAACGCGCTGTAGTTCATGGTTCTCGCTTCAGTAAGCAAATCCTTTAGAGCCACTTCCGCTTTTCTCAAGTTGCCGAAGTTGACAGTCGGGGATGTTATTGTGAAGTGGAAACGGGAAGACACAACTACAACAATCCCACGGCCGGGTAGGCCACGCGTGTCGACCAATAGGGACCGTCGAGCATTGAAGAAGTCCGTGCGGGAACTTTGCATGTCACCGTGTTATACCTTCACCTGTGAATTCCTCAGCTGGCACCGTGACTGTGCGCCGGGAGTTACGATGACTGGAGTTGATATCTCAGGCACCTGTGCGTAAACCGCACATTCCGCCTGCGAACGCGAAGCGTTACGTTCGGTGTTGCAAAGGGCGCTGCCACTGGAATGTGGACGACTGGTGACGCGTCATTTGCGCTGTAAAAAATAATGGGAAAGTTATCTGACAAGTGTAAGGTAATATTCGCAAACTTGTTTGGGAAACATAGTTTTTCTTACGGGTAAGGTAAAAATTCCCGCACTCTGGAGAAAAATTAACGTACATAGCCGTGGAAAATCCCATAAATGGATGGGAAAATTACCTTAAGACGAGTGTATCTCTTCAGCATTGTTTCAACAGCTAAGTGGGAGGACAGGTGGAAGAAACAATCTGTAACATGATAATATTCACTGATACTGTTGCGCTAAAATCGTGGTATAACGGGTAGAGGACCATGGTTCGCGCCCATCCACCAGCAAGTGTCGAGGATTTTAGAACTGAGGATACGATTACTATTCGTCGGAGGATTTAAGTACTAAACAAATTAATAGTTATTACACCCAGGGGTATTTTCAAATATAATATTATTATACAATATAGTTAATATTACCTTCCTTGTATGAGATTTTACCCCACTTTTGTCAGGTACATTTCCGTACTATTAGGGAATCTTGCTTTACTTGCTATATGTAAATTTACTCTACATTTAAGAGATAATTTTACCCTGAACGTAGAGGTAATTAGCTTCCCTTAAATTTAAGGGAATTTTACGTGACTTTTTTTTAAAGTGCGGAGTGATACATCATGCTATATGTGGCAATCTTATGGGAGTGATTGGGTATGGCAAATGTCAGGCGAACGCTGCATGTTGGCCTGCATAGTGCACACGGTGTGAAATTCGGCAAAGCGGGGCACGTCAAAGGCGTGATGCTATAAGGAATTTCTGACTAGCTGCGTGTTGTATATGGTTGAGGACTAGCCCGGAGATGATAACCTTGTGTTCAGCATGACAGTGCCCCTTGCTATAAAGCAAGGTCGTTTAATGAAAGGTTTGCGAGCAATAGGGTTTCGGAAATGGGCTGGCCAGTCCTCAAACACACCGATAACCTCTGGGGTGAACCAGAACGGTGACTGCGACCTCAACGACCCACATTACTTGCTACAGCGCTGCAGGAATAAATGTCGGCTATTCCCCTGTAGGTGTTGACGGTCTGCCCCCAGGGCTAGAGCCGTATTACTGTCCTCTCCAGGGCAGTATATCCAAATGGCTCTATAATACAGTGTGGCGTGGGTGTCGGGGCACATTTGATCAGATAGTGTATACTGGATGGTTTCGAACAACACTGGCAAGCTGTGGCAGGTTATTCCAGGAAACGCCATTTCAGTATATTTCATATTGTTTGTTTGAACATGCTTCCTGTATACGAATATCCCTCTCGCATAGTACACTACCCGAGAGAGTGCCCACTCGCATGTTCTGGATATATACGAGGTCTTTCTTAAGGCTAGAGCTTACCAATTTCTAAATCATTCGTGTTAGCCATTCATATACGGGTGCAGCTCGAACTTGAACCCCTCTGGTCTATTTAACTCCTATCGTCTTCAGAATACACTCAGCGCGATAGCCTCCGCATCCCCACAGTTTAGAAAAGAAACAAACCACGCAGTAGTAAACAACGCCATTGAAAATATAATTTTTAAACGAAAAGTGATATTAGCCACACAAAATCATCAAGTAAAGTCACGATTGATACAGTTCAGATATATTTGACAACTACAGGTAAAGTAAACACTTTATAAATCAAACTTCTAAAACAAAACGGTTCTCTTATATGTGCGTAGTTGCTGCATTAGACTTGCCGTACAGCTCCCAAGTTAAATTACCAGCGAATAAATAAAAAAAAATCTTATGACTGCGCTTTGTACTGCGAATACAATGTTTAAATTTATGACCACTGAAATTAGTAATTCTTGTTTGATACACTTTTATAATGTGAATTTCCTTACCAGGAAAACACCTTCTCAACAGTTCAACGATCGAACTTGGAAGACTAATGAATAAAGTGGTCAAGACAATGGAAATAAAAAATTTACATATAGCGAAAGGATACAAAATTAGAATGAAAGTAGATCCCAAGCAGGTCATTAAAAATGGCTCAATTAATCGTGAACAACCTATAAACGATTTTTGGTAGTATAGTACCTCTCCATTTATTATTAAGATCCGCATTTTTGGTGTGCAAACTGCGTGCAAATTTTCTTTTGACGTGAATACGTCTTTAAATTTGTGCACATATTGGGAGGCAATCCAGAAAATCCGATGATAACAAAATCGGGGGCTAGAGTTTGCATGCAGCTCCGAATCTATCGTCTACATTCAAAATTACATTACACCACTCGATTTCCAAAGGACCAAAGAATATGTAACGTTGAGTGGGGACTGCGAGCGCGTGCCCTGTCGAAGGGTGATGGAGGAAAAAGGGGGGGGGGGGGGAATTTTGAGTTCGTTTCGCCGCGTCCCATAACTTCCGCGTGGTTAACTATTGACCTAGTAGAAGCTACGATGCTCGTTAAAGTTTCAGCTCTCGTCAATATCAATCGATTGCGTTAATAAAAACATTTGTGTGACGTGGTTATGGTGAAACTGTATTCTTTTAATGTAAAAAAAATTAAGCAAACTAAACACAATTTCGGCCTATTCTTGTCAAAAAGCCAAGTCGAAATACAGACATCGTATGCGGTTGGAAAGAGCAACTCAAAATAAATCCAGTGATACCCATATGTTCGAGTGAAGCTGTGCCGGTAACGTACAATAAACATCAAGGCGTCCGAGCGCGTCAACGCAGGCGTATACACGTAAAACAAACGGCCGTGTCCCCAACGCAGCCAACCCCAATTTTTTCATGTCACCGTACTTATGCCCGGTTGCATCATCGTGGTTCGAAACTCGATCTGAGATCGGATCTACGATCGTCACAGAAAACTGTTGCACCATTCGATTTTACCAGCTATCGTCGACAAATTTAGTTTGAAAATACGCCAACAGATAGAACTACATTCAATTGTTTTCTTGGGAAATTAAAACACCATTTTTCGCATTTGAATATTATTCAGTAAAAATTGTACAACAATAAATCACTTAAAACAGATCAAACATCGCGCATCTAGTTCTATCTGTAGTGAAAATTATGCCTACTTCCATGACGTCATATATTACGAACGAATAGCAAAATTTGTCTCATACTTAATCTCGATCTCACTTTCGAACCAAGATAGATGAATCGGAGATCCAGAATCAAGAAATTTCGTTTGTGGGACACTTCTACATTGGAACCAAGTTCAAATTGGAGCCTGGTTCGGAACTAGGATGATTCGATCTTGGATCAGGAAAGATGTTGGTGCAACCAGACACAAATCTTTGACTGCGCGACAGCTCCAAAAACTCGTATTTATATCTACTGATATCGCCATAGAGTGTGATATTTTTTGCTCGATCGGCTAGCGTGTGGCAGGTTCAGCTCTATGCACTGTGTTATATGTAGCAACAGGCATGCTAGCCTGAATTCGAACAAAAAAACGCCACGAGGAATGGGCGACAAAGCCTTGAGCGAATAAAACAAAACTCCCCTCCAATGGTTCGAAAGCAGGCCAGCTGTTATTCATCACGGGCCAATGTTACGGGCTGGAAACACGGCGAACGAGGTCTTTGTCATCGGGACACAGCACCAGGAAGACGTCCAGAGATGGGGGCTTGCCGTCCGCCGACATACGTCTAATCTTCAGCCTTCGGCATCATGATCAAGGTTACGACGTTCCTTATGCACTATCTAGAGTGGCGTGGCTTTAATTGAATAAGTAACTAAATGATTGATAGTAATAATTATTATAAAAATGTAACCAATTAGTATATTAACAGCTACTCCGAGTCAAAGAATAACTAAAAGGCTTGTAAACGAGATGTAAGTTATATGATTTAAATGTAGGGAGCTGACTTCCCGTGGCGCAGTCGGTTAGTGCGCCACCGATCTGGGGTGCGGGAGACTCTGGGTTCGAATACCGGGTAAGACATGGCTGTTAATTTAAGTTAGGTTTATGTTTGTCTGTAAGCCGCCCCCTGCTAAGTTTTCAAGCATAAAACCGGGGGACGTTAATAAGCCCTTTACAATACAAAAAAAATCAATGTAGGGACGATAAAAAGATATAGAGTGATCACCATTGAGTTACGCGTATCCCCAACGTGTGCGTTTAATATAATGTAGTTCACATACAGGATGTGTCTAAATACCCATTACACATTGTAAGGGCTTGTAGTGGGGACCAAGATAGTTGCGTTTTGCACAGGAACTTAAGTACGGAAACGTAAAGTTTCTCCGCGACAAACAAAACACCATCACATCATATGTTGACCTCTCCCACCTCTGCAACACACTGTACGTTATTTTTTCTTCTGGGTCCACTTACAAGAAGGGCTTGATGTGACGACCAGCGACGTTTTACACAAACACGGTACCTACGTATCATGTTCTGGTAAACACGATCTCCAATACTTGGACGTCCAAGATCCGCCGCAGCCGTAACCCACGCCAGCAGTTCTTCCTCTGATTCCACAGAGGTCTGGTAAATCAAGCCGTTTATATAGTCCCACAGGAAGTAGTCTAGCGGAGTCATTTTGGCCAACAGTGGATAAGTCGAGGTGACCCTATTGCTCAGCCTGCACGTTCACCCGACTTTGACTCCGCTAGACTACTTCCTGTGGGGCCGCCTGAAGGACGTGATTTACGAGACCCTCTGTTGAATCGGAGGAGGACCCGCTGGTGCGGATTATGGCTGCGGCGGATCTTGGACTTCCAGGTATTGGTGATCGTGTGTACCAGAACATGGTACGTTGGTACCGTGTTTGTGTAGACGTCGCTGGTCGTCACATCGAGCCCTTCTTGTAAGTGGACCCAGAAAATGAACAACATACAGTATGTTGCAGACGTGGGAGAGGTCAACATGTGATGTGGTGGTGTTTTGTTTACCGCGAGGAAACGGTACGTTTCCGCACATAAGTTCTTATGCTAAACGTAACCGTCTTGGTCCCCACTACAAGCCCTTACAGTGTGTAACGGAAATTTAGACACAACCTGTATAAAGTAACACCCCCACAACTAAATAAAACATAACAACTACCTGGCGGATAACCTGCCGCTGTTACGACAAAAACCGCTTGTCTGCAAGCCTGTGCGAAGCTCGCGCTTGCGTATTACAGCACAGTGTTGTACAGTGTTGCCTTCCAACTCATGTATGATTACCGGAGAAACGAGTTCGATGAGACAGCATGTCACCAATCAAAAGGCACAGAGATTTTCCCAAGCGAGGATCTGTCTTCCCCTTATCCGCACTGCCGTCGTAATTGCTGCGAGGCGAGTAAACAGGCCCGTGGGCAGTATAGTCAATTAGCGGTTTCTTCTGATATTTTGAAACGAACGTTTGAAAAATCACCCTAGGCGTAACATGTCAACCTGTTTTCTTCAATAACTTGTATACCACCGATTTATTACACTGAGATTAACTTTAAAGAACTGTATTCTTGAACAAATGAAACTTTAACTTAAGTGTCTTCTATAACTTTTAATAATTATTTAGTACTAACTACGAACTAACAACAGTGAGAACAGTGATGTGTTGGCAAGGGATAGTAAGAAATAGTTCACACATAGATATTGTTTTAACCTAGTTTTTTGGAATGCTGTATGTAAATTTTTCGTTAGCACTGAAGGATACATATTTCACTGTTAGAGTTACAAATTTCAGCATAAATTAGCATGCGTAGGCCCCCACCTGCATGCATCTCAATGGCCACACCGAGTGACATGCGCCCTGTAAAGTTAGTAATGACGGAGGAACATTAGTTACGTGTTTCAACGTTTGATTAAAAAGTTAAGTAAACTTTTGTGAATACAGAAATGAATACTCCTGCTTTCTTGGATTCGGTTCGATTGGAAAGGGCTTATTAACGTCTCCCGGTGTTAGATCTTAATGCTCATCAGGGGACGGCTTCTAAATAAACTAATAACCTTATTAAACTGACACCCATGCCTCACATAGGGTTCGAACCCAGAACCATCCGATGGTGAACCAATCAACTGGGCCACGGGAAGTCTACTACTTTTGCTCTCTGTTTTTTTTTTTTTTAAAAAGCTAACCAGTGTAAAAATTAGCAAAATCTTAAAATATATACTTTTTTTATAACTAAACACTTTCACTCGACAAACGTATGGATAAAGTTGCTAGATCAATGGCAATGTTAATTTCACGTGTGGTAGAATATTACGCAATCTGCATACAAGTAGATCTTAAGCAGGGCTTTCAAAATGCTCAGGTTATCGTGTGATCCACGGCTGTAGCAAGCACCGCTATTAATTGCATCTTTAGTATATGGCGTCGAATACCTCCCTGTTAGCTGAAACACATTACAGTGGGGCGTGGCGTACATGTCAATGAGCTCTAATGATAAGATTTGCATGTAAATAACCTCATCGCTCTAACAACGTTTTTTTTTTTATGTGTCTACAGAATTAGTCAAAAACTCGTTACACCCGTCTCCACGTTGTAGAAAATGTTGAGACGGATCCGTAACGAGATCGAAGACGACAGGGCAGGTAACTCCGACAGGGATGCCGAGAAACCGGTTGGACGGATCGCGTAATTAAAAACACTTAACTTAGGTGGTCGCTGTGAAGGAAAGAGTGTACAGGAAATTTAAGTCAAGAGGAAAACTGCCACAAACATTGAAGAAGACTCGAAAAGGAAAACAGAAAATAAACAAAACCAGCATATAGCTGCCGGCTGATTACGTGGCCGAAGTTTTTTTTAATTGCTCTTATCAACAGGTTCATGTCTTGACAGACAACTTTGATAGTAGCTCTAGACGTCTCATATCCTTTTGACCTTCACTAGCTAAATATGCATCATATAGCTTCCTCTGCGTAGCAAGATATAAATATTACACCTTAAATGTGTTTTCGTAGTTAGTGAGATGTGTTTTATGATCCTGTTCCTGCAATATCTTAGCGCGCTCGAAATTTAACAAAGTTTTGTCGTGTCAGTCAAATTAGACTATGCGGAACAGTGAAAATTGCTTCACTGGAATCTTCGAATATTTTGTAAGTTACTTCAGTGACTGTGTTTACCACAAATTAAGGCGATGTCTGCCGTTTTTCTGTGAACTCTAGTCGTACGGGTAGCAATAGATCACTCCAGTCATTCTTTACTCAATAGGAGCCAAGTTACTCGAGTAAGAAACATTTCACGGATTGAGGTAACTCAACCCCATAGGCCAAACCGCTAATGGCAATCTGTGAAACAAAAAGGAAAGTTGTTTTGGAAATCACCACAGCGCCGTCAGACTCGTTTACGAGAAGGCGCTGTAGGAGCGTCTTTGGTGTAGGAACCGCGGGTTAGTAAGTTAGGTGTAGGGCTGCCTCGATCGGAGCTGACGTAATTTAAGCCAGCTGTCTTTCGTAGTTAGTTTCTGGCTTCCGTTCTTGTTGACACTTAGTGAAGGTTAGCCAGTGGTTTCAACCGACTCCTCGGTGCATGTTACCCGATAGACGCTACAACTCTTGTGGCGGGGAACTCTAGCCGATACACCCATCATCACTGGGTTGCAACTTTTAGCAAGGACCCATGCCTCCTAACACTGTTATCTTTCCTACTGGCCGATTCCTTAAGGAGACAAAACGGGCAGCCGTCTGTTAAACTACAACAAAGCTGAGGTATGCAGAAGTAACAGTAGATTCAACTATGACAAGAAGTAAAATTAATTTTTCAAGCCCGTTTCACAAAATCTTGAACTTTTCGCATGAATTCATTGTTAATTACTTTTATTAATAACACATATTTTTCTCAATGACTCTTCTTAAAGATAGGTCGCCATGGAAATTAAAAAGCAGTTCATTTAAAATAAAGATATGTGTTTCCAGATACTGAAACAGCCTAAACAACCCACAAAATTGAGTCCTTGGTTTTAAACCGAAAAATACTAATGCAGCACGACTCTTAACTTATTTAAACACTTTATCTTGAGCTTTTCAGTTTGTTGGAAAATTCACTTAATTGCTGAGATAATAGGAATACAAATTTATTCCTATTTAATAATAATTTGCACGTTCTGTAACAAAAACGATAAGTGGCCGAGGGGATAGCAGCACACACATATTGTGAACATAAATCTTTTTTTTTGTTTAAAAGATTGGATATATTTAATACAGTTTAGGTAACATCTTTGTGATATACTCTAGAAAACGGTGGTTACAAAACTAACACTGCAGGATCTGCCACGAAATTATAATTTTAACAATGAAATATAACTCATATTAAAAAGGAATCCTTGCTTAAGGTACACCCCCTTAAACAAACAGAAATTCAGCACTCTTCACTGCATAGTAAAAATATATGAACCGAACTTGTTTCTATAAGTTTGTAAAATGTAGTTTTTCTCCTACATTCCGAAGGAAAGAAAAGCTTATGATACCACTTTCCTGTCTATGAGTCTGTGTGCGTGTATAGGCTGTTCACGGTAAAGTGAGCACTTTTAAGGTCCTAGTTACTTTTTTATTACAACCATATATAATCCTTTAACCACCTTTTAAAATGAATATTGCCGCATAAGAAATAAAAACAGTGCATATACTCACATCACTCAGGAGTTCACGTCTAAAGATAAAATAATATATACTTCTTAACTGTTACTCCACACGAGAGAGCTTTCAAAAGTGCTCACTTTACCGTGAATAGCTTATGTGTGCGTATGTGTGTGTCTTTGCTTGAGTGTGTCACTCCCCCCTTCAATTTTTTTATGCGTTAACCGAATTTCACCAAACTCGGTACACATAAGCGCACTAAGTAAGCGCGCATGACTTCTATTGTTTTCGACCAAATTGGGCACTTACTTTCTAAATGACGGCCGCTCTAAAAATTAGAATTATACGTCATATCGATAACCATTCAACCGATTTAAATCAAATTTCGTATTCTAACAGCGCAAGGTGTATGCATTTAATTTGGATGTTAATGTTGTTGTTGGGATGCCATTTTGTAAGCTAGCGCCACATGAAAAAACAAAATCTTTTACATTATATCTCAAAAACTACTCAACCAATTTCGCCAAATTTAGCACCTAACTGAATCATACCAAATTTAACGCAAGTATTACTATACTAAGATATGTAAATTAACATGTGTTGTGTGTGGCCAACATGTTTTAATGGGATTTACATAAATCATTTCAACAAAATTCTGTATAAAAACAGTATTAATTAGAAACTTAATTTATGAATACAGGGATCCGCTTTTACCATTTTTTGCAAAGTATTGTCAGGCGAGTAAAATGAACATTTGGTCATATTTCCGGAATAATTCAACTAATTTCCACAAAATTTCGCACACCTACAGAAGGCCATGTAGGACTAAAGTAACATGTCTTAAATGGGTTCAGACATTGATTTTAAAATTGACGCACATATAATTGTTTTAATTTTTGGCATATTTATATAATAATTTTACTACATTAAACCAATATTATTATGCTTAGAGTATTTATTAGACGCAAGTATAAAGAACATTTTTAGACTGTTACGTAAGATAGGCCTACCGCCGATTAAGAAAGTAAGGTTTTTGTGCTTTATCTCGGGTATCAATCAACCGATATCCACCAATTTTTCACACAAGTAGCATTATGGTAGGTCATGTAAACTTGTGTATTTAATGGCACAGTTATTTTCAAAATTATGGCGGTGTAAATTTTTCAGGTTAGTTGACCCTATCATTCAAAACATTAGACTGATTACACCAGAAGTCGATGCTCCGAATCCTACATCCGTGACGTAGCTGTTATTTGTAAGCTAGCTTAATTTTACAAGTTTTTCTAAATTCAAATCCCGGGTAAGTCGCTCGGGTATTTAAATTGTTTTGGTACTGTTTCGCACGTTTATGGTTTCATTCCTAATGACATTGCTCTCAGTGAGACGTCAACGCCTACTTAAGCTTGTAAGAATTTAAATAAAATGTATTTGCCCCCCCAATGTACAGTAAAGTAGGCTCATTAATTCTCAGTGACTTCTTGTTAAATTTTATATAATACATCACCCTCATTTCAAAGTAATGTATATCTTTTACAAATTAAGGTATATATCCCGAAACTTCATTTCTTCAAATTTGAAATCTGATGAGTTTGGGCGTAAGACTAAGCCAAATGGATTTATTGAAATGTATGATTATTTATTACACACTCACACACACACATATATATACATACATATATATACCTCTCTCTCTGTATATATATTATATATATATATATATATATATATGTTAATGCAATTTTGTAAAGCACGCTTCTCATAATTTGTGACCTTAAAAATATTTTTACGACTAACTATTACACTTCTGATTATAAAACCATTAAACACATTCCCAGCAACTAAATTTATTGACCTCTCAAAGTTATGGCGGGGTTTCCAGGCGAGGAAAAGAAAACGTTGAAGCTCTAAGTCATATCTCGTCAAAAAAAGCACCAATTTTTGTTTCCTCTGCATTTGCAACTAACCGAAAACTAAAGGACGTTGTTTATTGAAACGTAAAATGTTGCAATATATTTGCATGAATATCACAGAGAACTGAAAAGTATTAACATTCGGCCACAGCTTCTTATGTGCTGATAATATCATTGGTGGGGGTAATTTAAGATTTATGACGACATTGAAGACAAGTTACAATATTTCAAATTATTATTTGTAAGCCATGAAAAGATATAGGTTAAGGTAAATGAACTTACTCCTCAGTACATTTTTGCTTTTAAACTATAATATAATGAGCACTTTTCTGGATTATTTGTCCATAGTAACGAAGTGGTTTTAGTATATAATGTTCTGGGTTTAGTACCCGAACAAGACCCAGTTTTCATATCTCTATAACTTCAAACTTTTTAGTAAATACAAAATGGAAATTTTCATCGGCTTATCCATTTGACCCACGGCGGATACACATTACTTAGCTCGCTATCCCGATTCCATACCGGGAAAAAAATTGTGGTTTTAATGTTGTCCCAGGGCTGATGTTGTATCAACAAACGTTGTGTGTGGCTGAACGCTATATACTGTAATTCGATTTCCCACCGGCCATTCACTCCGCTCCTTTCGTTTATTTCAAGTCCCATCCATGTCTCTTCCGTCCGGCCACTCACTACAGGTAGAGTGTCAAATGTACTGTACTGTCCTACCAAGAAAAATTGTGTTTTTCCGTATTTATTATCTGTCACAGTACTCTATTTGGTATACTTTCTTTAGATTAACTGCGCAACCTAAAAAAAATTCACCCAACTACAAAAAAACATTTTTATTATCTTGAGCATACGCTGAAGTAATGTGCGTTCTTTCCAAAGCGTACATTTTGCATTTGAATATCTCGAATTACAAAAGATTCGCTGGCAGTACCAACAGAAGGAATAGAATATGTATTTCGAAATACAGAAATTGGCCATGAATGTCAACGGAAAATGAACTGTTTACATTGTTCCATTATAATAAATCACGTGATCATAATGATAAAAATATAACTGCAGGCAAAGAAATATTCGCCGTGGCACGTTCAAACAAATATTCACAAATGCCTTCATAATATTTTGGCTATGATAGGCAAACACATTAATTTATAAGTTTGTTTAGTTAAATGTTTGCATGTTATGCTTCCATGTGAACTGAATTAATTTAAGGTGGATCACATCGTAGTGTCTCCAACATGTGTCCTGTTTTACCATTCCGAACATCTTACAACCCTAACTTTAGGTGTGTCATGCAGCTAGGTAGAAAATCGTCTTCGTTTCGACTGGATCGTTTACGGGGACAACTATGTGGATATTTCATCAGACCACCACATCGACTGAAAATTTGGCGCCTGTACCGACAGACAATTTTCTGTGAGACGAATATCACCAAATGGAGAAGGGGAAAGGGGGTCGTAATAGATTTTAAGTAATGTTGAGGGAAATGGACCTGACCTCCTTTTTACGATACGCGAACATGCGTGAAGGAAACTATTAAACCGCTTATAGTTGTTACATAAGACGTGGACGTCCCTGGCCTGGACTAGTGACACGGGGCTAGATTTACAGAAATGAAGTACAGAGATATTTTAATGCACAACTAAATAAGCTTAAGTTGTGCGGTTAGAGAACGTCTGAGTCTCATTGCAGGTAAATACCATAGAGTTGATTTTCTATGATTCTTCTCCTTGGATGATCAGACCAGTCTCTGCATACCTGGTTCCATGTCCGGTATTGTTTCCTCTGTGAAAATATAAATGTTTGCAGTAAATGAAAGAGTTCGTGTTTATTAAAACGTCAACACACAGTCCTTTAAGTCTTAAAAGTTCTTTGAATCTTATACATAGTTTTATGTGTCTCAATTATGTGCTCATGCGTAGTGTAATTTCATTTTAATATTTTAGAATCTTCCAAATTTTAGCATATATGTAT